>CM054062.1:104718114-106084534 GCA_028641055.1 Alopecurus myosuroides
CTGTTTATTTCTATTTCTTTTTAAATAGCAGAATAAACAATAAACTTTAAAAATCAATAACTTTTAATCCATGATTCTAATAAATAAAATTTATATATGTTTTCTGTCAAAATTTAATAATCTTTCCAACTGTTCCATTTGTGTTCTGTTTTGAGTTTTCAAAATACATTTAAAATTCAAATTTGAATAATTCAAATGTAATTTGCAATAAGTCATAAATAATTCATACTATTTCCAAATAATACAAATAAAATATGTTTTTCATACCATTTTGAATATGCTATTCAAATATAAAATTTGTTTCCTTGTTTG
Source organism: Alopecurus myosuroides (assembly GCA_028641055.1). Lineage (NCBI taxonomy): Eukaryota > Viridiplantae > Streptophyta > Magnoliopsida > Poales > Poaceae > Alopecurus > Alopecurus myosuroides. The sequence goes on from CM054062.1 coordinate 104,718,427, forward strand.
AATAATTTAAATTGCCTAAATAATTTAATACTTGTTTAATTCAATTAAAATTGATAAAAATCATAACTTGCTTAATATAAAATATTTTTGAACATGCAAAATATGTTTTCACACCACCAAAGTGTGAACTTTGCAAATGTGAATTTGAAATTATGTTTTGACTAAATAAAAATTCAATAAATATTCAAACTTGTTTTAAATTCAATTCAAACTTGTTTAATATTGTTTAATTCATAATAAATTCATCCTAATTCAAATTTCAATATGTGAAACATGTAATCCAACTAAAATTTGATGTTCTTTTCAAATATAAATTTTGTTAATTGTTTTGCACACTTTAAATTGGTGAAAACAATAATTGTATATGTGGCATGTTTAAGTAACCAAAATTTTCCAAACTTAATAAATAATTTCCAAACTTGTTTTATTCCTTTTCCTTTGCATCTATCCTTGTTATTTATTGTTATTTGTTGTTATCTTGTCATCATCATCATGCATGCACCATGATAACAACTATCAGATAATAAATAATTGTAAATCATTTGTTCCACTTATTTCAATGGATCCTTTTCCATATGCAACCCTTGCATATGGGTCCATTTAAATTGTGCTATCATGTTAGTCAGTTTATTTTGATGCAACTATTAACTTGTCATGCATCATCTTGATTGTGCACAATGCCATGGCAATGATTGTTTACAATTCCTGTTTTGTTTGTTTGCTTCTTCTCGAATAGACGACGACGTTGAGGCAGACGACCTTTACAGCACCCCTTCTGAGGATCTAGCTCAGTACCCGGCTGTTGAGTTTGCAGGCAAGTTATCACTCACATGAACCATTGTGTTCCTTTCAACCCTGGTTACCGATACTTTCCGTTGTCTATATCTTGCTAGCCTTAGTGGTAGATGTTTCTGTTACGAACCTATCACATGAATCCTTTAACCCTGATATTGCCTCATCACCCCTCCTACAACCCTGTTGATTGAGCCAGTGTCTTACTAGCATGCTTAGGTTGTTTTGCTCGAGTCTGTTACCCGTTACTTTCAGTTACTATTTCATTATGTTCTGGGGGCTCGATGTTTAATCAATCAATCAATCATGCAATGTTATTACTGTTAATAATAATTTGATGATAAGGCACCGGCAGGAGGCCCTGTGTGGTTTTGAGGCCTGCTAGTGTCGACCCTAATAGGAAAAGGGTCTTGTCTACTGATCCATGATGAGCGCACTACCCGCATGTGGGAAGCGAGTATGGGCGCCCCCCTCAATTTGATTCGATTCGCATCTCGTCCAAATCATCTCATTTAGTTCGTGCTTTCTATTTGCCGCATGCATGTTTTTGCGAGCCCAGCGCAGGGTGGAACTTTTGTAGTCGGCATATAGGGGGACACGGTCTTAGAGTGCTATGAGGGTCCCTTTTCTTCGGGGCTTGATTAGCCGTGCGCCCAAGGTGCTTTGGGCCTGATGCGGAGAAGAGTTGAGTTGTGTTGAGTGCCCCGCTTGGTGGGAGGCATCCCATCTGGCGGGTTATTCATACGTGTACGGCCAAATTGGTGCAACCCTGCAGGGATAATCTTCTCGAGAAGCCGTGTTTTCCGCGGTTATGGACTACTTGGTGAAAGTACTGGCTAACAAGTACTCAGGACAACTTAAACATAATGATCAAACATGTTACACCCCATGATTAATAACTTGACTAGTAATAGGATTATTGTCACAATAACTTGATTCATATTAATCCAACTGTGTGAGTTATCCTCGGATTGCTTCTTTGGATAAGGGGCGAGATCCAGGATGGGTTTGCTTGCAGTTATCTTTCAGTTGGTTACAAACCTCGATCTTATCCCCTTTCTAATAGTTGGAAGTGATAGAATCTCTGTAGTTGGTTAGCGCAACCAGTTGCAGCATCTTATATACCCCTTCTTTCCGTTGAACCCAAGTCATCTGTGCTTGTGTTGACGGGCTATACTTTGGTGAACTGTGAGTCTTGCTTGCCAGTACTTGGATGTACTGACCCCGTTGGGGCTGTGGTTTACGCAGACTACGACTACGGCTACGATGACCACCAGGATGGCTACTTCGTGGAGTTTGACGAGACTGCAGACGAGTAGTTAGCTGGACCAGGGCTGGATCCAGGACCTACGTGGATGGGCTTCGTCTTCTTTATTTTCTCCGGCTTCTTAAGCCTGTTGGATTTGTCTGTACCCAGACACCTTTGATTGCTTCCGCTGATGTAATGAATGCTATGTTGGGACATGTGTCCTCTGGATGATTGTATTTGCTATCTCTGCCTTAGTGAAGGCCTTTTGCAATCTTATTTCAATCTTTTGTGTCTTAGAGATAAGTTGTGATCATCATTCGTTCAAAGCTGTTGACGTACCGTGCGTGATTGATATGAAGTACGTCGACAGTAGTGCCTATGACTTCTAGTGGATAGTTTACATCGACGGTGGAATAGCAGGGCTTGTGTTGTCGCGCATAAGCGCAGGCCTACCAGGAAGCTGGGACGTGGGAGCAGTTATGCCCCATAATCCAAGCACCTGCTATCCAGTTCGTACGATGAGTATCCCTTAGAAGCCAGGGTGCGACAAATGGTATCAGAGCCTGTCTGCCTGTAGGATCCCTTTTTACTGGTCGCAGTTGAGTCTAGAAACTATTTTGTAGCTATATAGGGAAAATGAAACGTGAGAGTAGGAATTCTGCCATTTTTCTTCTTTCCCCACCCACCCACCCTTTTCTGGTAAGGAAGTGCAACGATGTTTTCTGTTCTCACCTAAACTTTCAAGTTAGGATTTCACGTGTTTTGGGATCTCCTTAGTACCTCAGGACTTTTGGTCTCGTTTTCCCGATGTTGCTTCGATATCCTGTTCTTTTAAAGAACCTTTCGTCCGTTGAAATCTTGTTGTTGTTTTCCACATCCTTTTCTTCTACCGGAGTCTAATCAAAACTTCCCCGATCATCTGCAGATGGATCTCAGGTTCTACCCGCAGGTGGTTCGGATGACTCGCTGTGAGGGCACCGCCGGTTATCCGGAGATGCTGAGAGACATGGTTACCTATCTGGGGTTCCATTGGGCACCAGAGTACCAGGTCTACGAGTAGCAGCGAGTTTGACCAGACCTGCTACCGGGCTATCGTCTACATTCTGTCGGATGATGGCAGGAGGGTTGTCCACCGCTACGAGGCAGTAGGTTCCACAGTGGATATGGCCGTGCAGCAGGCAGCGTACGTGAGTCTCACCGTCCTCCGTGCTGACTACTGGGGGTTTGATGATTCCATCTATCGTCACATCCCCCGTGGTTACATCACGGCAGCGGGAGTTCACTTCACTCTCCACAGCAACCTGGATACCTACGAGTCTGATAGCTCCAGGCTGCACACCACTGCTCAGTTCGTGAGGCACAGTGACGCAGTTGCTTCCGCACTTTCTCAGGAGTTAGCCTCAGTCAGGGAGCAGCTCCACCTTGCTCTCACCCGTCTGGCGACGTACACCACAGACTTTGTTGGAGACGAGCGCTTTGCACGTATCGTTCAGACAGCTGGGTTACCGCTGCCAGATGCTGGAGGTTACGAGCCGATCAGAGGCCCACTTCTCGACCTCGGAGCTGGTTACACAGGGATTCCCCGCTATGGAGCACAGGGAGACGACGCTTTCTACTTCACCACACCGAGGGTTGCTCTCAGGGCAGTCCCGCTCTACGTGGATCGTCGTCATACCTACTTCCGTGGGATTCCTCCTCACCGTATCTCTCGTCGTACTACTCACCGCCGTCCTGCGTGATGAGCATGGGAGTACCGATGTATCCATTCATAGCTATGTTTAGTTATCCTTTGGCATTCGAACCATGTATTGGTCTGTTGGATATTCTGATGTATTTGAACATGTGATGATGTACCTGTTGGTTATCTATTCATGCGTCGGAATAATCTATCTTTCGGTTACCAAGTCTATCCTTTTCTGTTGTTGTGCTAAAATGAATTTCTGTTCAGGATGCCTCCAACCAGGAACAACCCGCCTCCGCCACCACCAATGGGGGAACTGTTAGCTCAGATGACCCAAGTGGTGACACAGATGGCCCAGATCCAGGCTAACCAGCACCACAACCAGAATGCTCCGCGAGTCAGCATCAAGGAGTTTCTGAGCGTGGGGCCGAGAGCTTTCGTGGCAACACGTGAGCCTTTGGATGCGGATGACTGGATCAGGGAGATCAACAGGGCTCTCGAGATAGCTCATGTTGCTGAGGAAGATAAGGTCAAGTATGCCACCTACCTACTGAAGGGTCAGGCAGCTACTTGGTGGGAGAACTACCAGACCATGAGAGCTGGCTATCCTATCACCTGGGGATGTTTCAAGGATGCCTTCCTGAAGCACCACATCCCGGATGGTCTCATGGAAAGGATGCGTGAGGAATTCTGCTCTCTCAGACAGGGCAAGCTGGACGTCCTCGGCTACCATAACGAGTTCAATCGTCTCGCTCGGTACGCTGGTGACGAAGTGTCCACTGAAGCCAAGAAGATGGCAAGGTTCCGCCGAGGTTTTAACCCGGAACTGAAGTACGCTCTCACCAACATCAAGTGCAAGGACTTCGTGGAGCTCGTGAACACCGCGCTCAATGAGGAGAATGGGCGCAAGGCGTTCGAAGAGTCGCGCAAGCACTCGCGTGAGGGTGGTTCCTCCTCCAACATGACCACCCCTCCGCAGAAGCGCCGCATCTGGGTGCCAAATGGTGCTGTCACTCGGGCTCCAAATGCCCAAGCTTCTCCAGGCTTTGGTCCCCGCCCACCCAACCCATCTCAGATGCAGGGTCAGAGGATTCCAATGGGGCAGCCAAGGCCAGGTCCTCCTCGTGTCGTCACTTGCTTCAAGTGCAAGGAGACTGGGCACTACGCTGATAAGTGCACTCAGAAGCAGCTACCCCTACCTCCTCGCCCCAACACCAACCAGGCAATGGTTCGTGCTCCCCCGGCTAAAGCCTTCAACTCCAACAACAGGCCTGTCGGGAGGAACGCGAGGGTGAACCATATCAAGGCCGACAAAGCTGAGGAAGCTGCTGACGTCGTTCTCGGTATATTACCCGTAAACTCTATTCCAGCTAAAGTGTTGTTTGATACTGGAGCATCGCATTCGTTCGTGTCAAAGATCTTTGCTACAACGTACAATTTAGCTCTGGTTCCACTAAGCAATCAAATCTATGTGCACTCTCCGGGAACTAAAATGATTACTTCCAAGATAAGCATGGACAATCAGATCCTAATTGGAGGTCGCATATTCCTTGCTTCACTCATGTTGCTGGGAAATTCTGACATTGATGTCATTCTGGGTATGGATTGGTTGAAGACCCACAAAGCTAAAATTGACTGTGCTCAAAAGTCAATAACTCTCTCCCACACTTCAGGCCAGATAGTCTATTCTCCATATGGATCAAGTTCTGTTCAGCTGTTCAACCTCGATGCCAAACCCCTTCCTGCAATTGAAAATGTTCCGGTGGTTTGTGAATTCCCTGACGTCTTTCCAGAAGAGTTGCCAGGGATGCCCCCGGACAGAGCAGTTGAGTTCGTGATCGAGCTTGAGCCAGGTACTGCTCCAATCTCTAAGCATCCATACAAGATAGCTCCTCCTGAACTGAAATTGTTGAAGGAGCAAATCGATATGTACATGGACAAAGGTTACATTCAGCCGAGTTCCTCCGCTTGGGGTTGCCCAACTCTGTTTGTTGCCAAGAAGGATCAAACAAAAAGACTCGTGGTTGACTATCGTCCTCTCAACGAGAAAACCATCAAGAACAAGTATCCACTTCCTCGTATCGATGATCTTTTTGATCAACTTGCTGGAGCCTCAATATTCTCAAAGTTGGACTTGAGGATGTGTTACCATCAGATAAAGATCAGAAAGGAAGATATTCCTAAGACAGCTTTCACCACTCGTTACGGTCTATATGAATACACCGTCATGTCCTTTGGTCTCACCAATGCACCGGCAACGTTCTCAAGACTTATGAATTCTGTCTTCCATGAATACCTCGACAAGTTCGTTGTGGTATATCTTGATGATATTCTTGTCTACTCAAAATCCGAGAAAGAGCATGGAGAACACCTTCGTCTCACTCTCATGAAACTTCGCGAGCATCGTCTGTATGCCAAGTTTTCCAAATGTGAGTTCTGGATTCCAGAAGTTGCATATCTTGGTCATATCATCTCTGCCAAAGGCATTGCCATTGATCCTGAAAAGGTTAAGGCAATTGTTGACTGGAAACCCCCTAAGACGGTGAAGCAAGTCAGAAGTCTTCTTGGCTTGGCTAGCTATGGCCGTCGTTTCGTCCAAAACTTCTCCAAGATTGCTAAACCTCTCACTGATCTCACAAAGAAGGACAAAAAGTTCGTTTGGACTCCACAATGTGATGAGAGTTTCAACCTCCTGAAGACTAAACTCACCTCCACCCCAGTTCTGGTTGGCCCAGATACTACCAAACCTTTCCAGATATTCTGTGATGCATCTCTCCAAGGCCTAGGAGCAGTTCTCATGCAAGAACGTCAAGTTGTGGCTTATGCTTCGCGTCAGTTGAACACACATGAGCAAAACTATCCCACGCATGATCTTGAACTTGCAGCAGTAGTGTTTGCCCTCAAGAAATGGAGACAATACTTGTTGGGTAACAAAACTGAAATCTTTTCCGATCATAAGAGTCTGAAATACATCTTCACTCAGCCAGATCTGAACCTCAGGCAAAGGAGATGGATTGAGAAGATTAAAGACTTTGATCTCACCATTTCTTACACTCCAGGCAAGGCTAATGTTATGGCCGATGCTCTCAGTCGCAAATCCTATTGCAATAATCTCATGATCATGGAAAGCCAACCTCCACTTCATGAAGAATTCCAGAAGCTGAACCTTGGTCTTGTCCCTGAAGGATACCTTGCTAGCTTGACAGCCAGTCCAACTCTCGAGGACAAGATTCGTTCTGAACAACTTCGTGATACTGAAATCAAGAAGATTGTGGAGCACATCAAGGAAGGCAATGATAAATTCAAGTCCTTCTCAATTGATGACAAGGGAATTGTGTTCTTCGAAGGACGCATTGCAGTTCCTCAGATTCAAAGTCTCAAGGATATCATTCTCAAGGAGGCTCATGAAACTCCTCTATCTATCCACCCTGGAAGTACAAAGATGTACCAGGATCTCAAGACTCTGTATTGGTGGTCTGGCATGAAACGTGAAATTGCTCAATACGTTTCTGAATGCGACGTTTGTCAACGTGTTAAAGCAGTCCATCAGAAAACAGCCGGTCTACTCCAACCTCTGAAAATTCCTGAGTGGAAGTGGGACATGATTGAAATGGACTTCGTTACTGGGTTTCCAAAGTCCAAGAAGGGCAACGATGCAATCTTCGTTGTTATTGATCGTCTCACTAAGGTTGCTCACTTCTATGCTGTAAAGGAAACTATCTCAGCTAGCCAGTTAGCAGAGCTCTACACAGCAAAGATTGTTCCTCTTCATGGTGTACCATTGGAAATAAGCTCAGACCGTGGAAGTATTTTCACTTCTCATTTCTGGAAGAGTTTTCAAGAAGCATTGGGCACTAAACTTCTGTTCAGCACAGCTTATCACCCTCAGTCTCAGGGGCAAGTCGAAAGAGTCAATCAGATTCTCGAGGATATGCTCAGAGCATGTGGTCTCTCCTTTGGCATGAAATGGGAGGATTGCCTTCCATATGCTGAATTCTCCTACAACAACAGCTACCAGGCAAGCCTAGGCATGGCACCATTTGAGGCACTGTATGGTCGCAGATGCAGGAGTCCAATCAATTGGTCTGGAGCTGGTGAACGTTCACTGTTAGGCCCTGACATTGTTAAGGAAGCCGAGGAGAAAGTTCGTATCATTTGTGACAATCTCAGGATTGCTCAGTCTCGTCAGAAGAGCTATTATGATAGCAAGCACAGGGATATGATCTATGCACCTGGTGATAAGGCATATCTCCGTGTAACTCCCCTCAGAGGCACTCATCGTTTTGGTGTGAAAGGAAAGCTTGCACCAAGATACATTGGTCCTTTCAACATCCTCTCAAGACGTGCAGAGAATGCTTATCGTCTTGAACTTCCAGAAAAACTATCCAAAGTGCATGATGTGTTCCACGTGTCACAACTCAAGAAGTGTTTCAAAGATCCAGATCGTGCAGTTGATCATGATTCCATTGAACTGCAAGATGATCTATCTTATGAGGAGCACCCTATTCGTATTCTCGATGAGACCGAGCGTAAGACTCGCAACAAGAGCACCAAGTTCTTGAAAGTCCAATGGTCGCATCATTCCGATAAAGAGGCAACGTGGGAGACCGAAGAGGATCTTCGCAAGAAGTATCCGGACCTTTTCACATCTCAGTAAGGAATCTCGGGGCGCGATTCCTTCAAGGGGGGGCGTTTTGTAACATCCCAAGTATGAAACATCCCTTAGAATGTTGATTTATTGTTTTATTTCAAGCAATGCATCATGTCATCATTTCATTGCATTTGTTTTATTATTGTTTGCATTGTTACTATTTGTTTTGCATCTGTTTTATCCTGTTTTCTTAATCAAACTCAAACAAATTTCAAATGGGTATTTTCATACTTGCTCTGTTACAACTCTTGGAATAAAAATAACAAATAAAAGCAACCATTTTATTCCTTGTTACTCACTCATTAAGTTGTTGGTTTAATCAAACCATTAATTCAAGCAATTAATTCCTAAATCATTTCTAAAGTCAAACCAAGTCTCAAACACAGTACTCTTTTGAATTCATAAAGTTCACCACCCATTTGTACACTTTAAACCATTTTTAAACCTAGGGGTAACCCTATTGAAAATGATTCTGTTTTCTAATTTAAGTAATATTGGAAATTTCAATCATTTTGGTTCAATTTTCAAACAGCAAGCAAATGTTTGAATTTTTGAAAACAGAAGCCACCAAGTGTTTGCTTTTGGCCTAAGAAAACTCCCCAAATTTTTTCAAATTTTTCTATAAACTAAAACCTAGCTTTTTCTTCCAAAAGCAAAACTACAAAAAAAAATAAAACAGGAAAAATAAAAAAAAAGAAACAAACCCTGCAGCGCGCGCGGCAGCTAACGCAGCCCAGCCCAACCTAAGCCTAGCGCGCGCCAGCCCAGCCCGCCTAGCTCCCCCGTACCGCTTCGCGATTAGTGCGGATGTTCTAATCGCCTTCGTCAAGCGGTACGGCAGAGCATCGGAGGCATCCACCGCACCCCCGCGGCGACTCCGGCGGCCCCCGAGCGTCCAGCGGCCTACAAGTACGAGCCCTAGCCCCCTGGCAGTGCCCTAGCTTCTAGGTCTTCCTCCTCCCACCGCGAGCGCCGCCATTCTCCCCCTCTGTCGCCAATTCCTCCCCCCTCTGAATCTCACCGGCGGCCACCTCCTCTGAATCCATCCATGGCGCCGCCACTCTCGCCTCCTACCTAGCCTCTCATCTACGGGAACCACACCGCCTCTCTCTCCTCTCTCTGCTGGACATCCAATTACCACGGGTAAGCCCCTAATTCGCCGCCGCGATCTCTTCCTTCTCCGGCCACCGTGCCACCATTTCTGAACCCGATGATCTCGTCGACGTTGCAGAGCTTCTCCCCACCGATCGTTTGCTGGAAACGCGTCGCCTCGTCATCCTCTACCCGCTGGACACCGTAGCCACTCCGGAGGAGCACGGGATCAACGGCGTCGTCTTCGTCTTCGCCGCGGCCACCGTCGTCAGCAGAACGTCACCGTCGAGCCGCTGCTTCGACTACGCCGGTGGTGAGCCCCGTCCCCCTCCAATCTTTCCTTCTGGTGCATCGCCACGCATCAGTGCATCTGCACAACATCCAGCACCCGCTCGTGCACGTCCACGATCACCGCAACGCCGGCGAGCCCCTCTGTCTGACGGACGAGCAAACGTTTGTTCGTCAGAAAGTTCAGTAATTTGGCGTTGAACGTTAACCTGTATCCATCCCCTTTACTGTCAAACAACTGCACGCAGCGCAACTGGTTGCGTTCCTTCTGAAACTCGCGCAGGTCGCGGGTTCGATTCCGCGCTGCCCCGGGAGAAATCCCACCCTTTTTGCTTTTTTTCGCTGACAGGGAGGGCCCCCTGTCAGCCCCTCTCGCTGCCACGCACACACACAGTGCCACGGGGCCCCCTGGCAGCGTGTGGGTAGACCCACTGCACGGTAACAAATGGTTAAAACAAATCTGTTTATTTCTATTTCTTTTTAAATAGCAGAATAAACAATAAACTTTAAAAATCAATAACTTTTAATCCATGATTCTAATAAATAAAATTTATATATGTTTTCTGTCAAAATTTAATAATCTTTCCAACTGTTCCATTTGTGTTCTGTTTTGAGTTTTCAAAATACATTTAAAATTCAAATTTGAATAATTCAAATGTAATTTGCAATAAGTCATAAATAATTCATACTATTTCCAAATAATACAAATAAAATATGTTTTTCATACCATTTTGAATATGCTATTCAAATATAAAATTTGTTTCCTTGTTTGAATAATTTAAATTGCCTAAATAATTTAATACTTGTTTAATTCAATTAAAATTGATAAAAATCATAACTTGCTTAATATAAAATATTTTTGAACATGCAAAATATGTTTTCACACCACCAAAGTGTGAACTTTGCAAATGTGAATTTGAAATTATGTTTTGACTAAATAAAAATTCAATAAATATTCAAACTTGTTTTAAATTCAATTCAAACTTGTTTAATATTGTTTAATTCATAATAAATTCATCCTAATTCAAATTTCAATATGTGAAACATGTAATCCAACTAAAATTTGATGTTCTTTTCAAATATAAATTTTGTTAATTGTTTTGCACACTTTAAATTGGTGAAAACAATAATTGTATATGTGGCATGTTTAAGTAACCAAAATTTTCCAAACTTAATAAATAATTTCCAAACTTGTTTTATTCCTTTTCCTTTGCATCTATCCTTGTTATTTATTGTTATTTGTTGTTATCTTGTCATCATCATCATGCATGCACCATGATAACAACTATCACATAATAAATAATTGTAAATCATTTGTTCCACTTATTTCAATGGATCCTTTTCCATATGCAACCCTTGCATATGGGTCCATTTAAATTGTGCTATCATGTTAGTCAGTTTATTTTGATGCAACTATTAACTTGTCATGCATCATCTTGATTGTGCACAATGCCATGGCAATGATTGTTTACAATTACTGTTTTGTTTGTTTGCTTCTTCTCGAATAGACGACGACGTTGAGGCAGACGACCTTTACAGCACCCCTTCTGAGGATCTAGCTCAGTACCCGGCTGTTGAGTTTGCAGGCAAGTTATCACTCACATGAACCATTGTGTTCCTTTCAACCCTGGTTACCGATACTTTCCGTTGTCTATATCTTGCTAGCCTTAGTGGTAGATGTTTCTGTTACGAACCTATCACATGAATCCTTTAACCCTGATATTGCCTCATCACCCCTCCTACAACCCTGTTGATTGAGCCAGTGTCTTACTAGCATGCTTAGGTTGTTTTGCTCGAGTCTGTTACCCGTTACTTTCAGTTACTATTTCATTATGTTCTGGGGGCTCGATGTTTAATCAATCAATCAATCATGCAATGTTATTACTGTTAATAATAATTTGATGATAAGGCACCGGCAGGAGGCCCTGTGTGGTTTTGAGGCCTGCTAGTGTCGACCCTAATAGGAAAAGGGTCTTGTCTACTGATCCATGATGAGCGCACTACCCGCATGTGGGAAGCGAGTATGGGCGCCCCCCTCAATTTGATTCGATTCGCATCTCGTCCAAATCATCTCATTTAGTTCGTGCTTTCTATTTGCCGCATGCATGTTTTTGCGAGCCCAGCGCAGGGTGGAACTTTTGTAGTCGGCATATAGGGGGACACGGTCTTAGAGTGCTATGAGGGTCCCTTTTCTTCGGGGCTTGATTAGCCGTGCGCCCAAGGTGCTTTGGGCCTGATGCGGAGAAGGGTTGAGTTGTGTTGAGTGCCCCGCTTGGTGGGAGGCATCCCATCTGGCGGGTTATTCATACGTGTACGGCCAAATTGGTGCAACCCTGCAGGGATAATCTTCTCGAGAAGCCGTGTTTTCCGCGGTTATGGACTACTTGGTGAAAGTACTGGCTAACAAGTACTCAGGACAACTTAAACATAATGATCAAACATGTTACACCCCATGATTAATAACTTGACTAGTAATAGGATTATTGTCACAATAACTTGATTCATATTAATCCAACTGTGTGAGTTATCCTCGGATTGCTTCTTTAGATAAGGGGCGAGATCCAGGATGGGTTTGCTTGCAGTTATCTTTCAGTTGGTTACAAACCTCGATCTTATCCCCTTTCTAATAGTTGGAAGTGATAGAATCTCTGTAGTTGGTTAGCGCAACCAGTTGCAGCATCTTATATACCCCTTCTTTCCGTTGAACCCAAGCCATCTGTGCTTGTGTTGACGGGCTATACTTTGGTGAACTGTGAGTCTTGCTTGCCAGTACTTGGATGTACTGACCCCGTTGGGGCTGTGGTTTACGCAGACTACGACTACGGCTACGATGACCACCAGGATGGCTACTTCGTGGAGTTTGACGAGACTGCAGACGAGTAGTTAGCTGGACCAGGGCTGGATCCAGGACCTACGTGGATGGGCTTCGTCTTCTTTATTTTCTCCGGCTTCTTAAGCCTGTTGGATTTGTCTGTACCCAGACACCTTTGATTGCTTCCGCTGATGTAATGAATGCTATGTTGGGACATGTGTCCTCTGGATGATTGTATTTGCTATCTCTGCCTTAGTGAAGGCCTTTTGCAATCTTATTTCAATCTTTTGTGTCTTAGAGATAAGTTGTGATCATCATTCGTTCAAAGCTGTTGACGTACCGTGCGTGATTGATATGAAGTACGTCGACAGTAGTGCCTATGACTTCTAGTGGTTAGTTTACATCGACGGTGGAATAGCAGGGCTTGTGTTGTCGCGCATAAGCGCAGGCCTACCAGGAAGCTGGGACGTGGGAGCAGTTATGCCCCATAATCCAAGCACCTGCTATCCAGTTCGTACGATGAGTATCCCTTAGAAGCCAGGGTGCGACAGGGCTTCACAATTACTAGCCAATATTTATCTCATGCCTTTCCTCGTTCATGGTTCGATATTCTGGTGTCCTAGGCGTAGAGGAACGACACCAATCCATCCCGAATTTGGTGGTTAAACTCTACTGCGGTGACGATACTGTAGGGGAGGTCCTGCGGCAAAATAGCTCGATGCCAGAATGATAAAAAGCTTAACACCTCTTATTTGACTTTTTCACTATTTTGAAATACGAAAAACATCCAAATATAAAATGCAAAGGTCGTCTTATTCAAAACATCAATCATCACATCCCCTCTCTCCCACTTAACACCTTGGAACGCGCTTTTTTATAGAGAGAAAGGCGCTTTCCCATCTTCTTAACCCGAAATATATATATATATATACCCATGCTCCATTCCTCTTTGCCATCGGATTGCATTTAGATTTGTGTCATTCAGACTGTACTAAAAGCTAATGGGTTTACCCGTTAGTATATTGATTGATTAGGCAACATTGAATTGGCCTGCTAATTAAGGCATATATGAAAACTGCCACTAGCCGATTTGTCCATTCCTTTTTTTCTTCATTGCGATAAATGCATGGTGTACACGCTAGAAATTTAAGGCTCCATAATTTTTGCTTTGTACTACTAGGCACGTGTGTTGTGTACTTTTATTTGTTGGTGTACCACTAATTAGTTTTGTAAATTACGTTCAATGAATATTTTTCTAGGTATGTGGTACTTTCTTGGCATATTATACAATGTGATTTAAATTCCCATGGCTGGAAACTTTTTGGGTATATAATTACCCTTAATATTCTAAGTATATGAATATATGAAAAATAATTTAAAATACCCGTCAATATCTCAGATTCTCAGGTATGTACGTACATGATACCGAGTATGTAGGTATGTATCTTAGGTATATACGTACGTACATATCTAAGGTATGTATGTACATGATACCGGGTCCAATATCTCAGGTACGTACGTACATGATACCCTTCAATATATGATAGCTTAGGTATGTACCTGAATGTGGGTATGTAGGTACATGATACCGGGTAAAAGGCTGGGTATGTGGGTATATGATATCCGGTGAAATTGATGTGTATGTTGCTATATGATGCATCATATAAAATGTTGGCTAAAGTACAATGTTGGCTAAAGCACCATTTTTATTGAAATACCGGTGTAGTATAGTGTGATTTCTATAGCGATCGAACGGTTGGAAATCTTGGTGCCCAGTCTCTATGGAGCACCTCTTATTTTACCTATATATATATAAATGGTTTTAACCCGTTAGTGCATTCACTTGAAGCAAGTCTAGACCGTTTTGATTTGTTTCCTAATTGTTTTCATGCAGTACCTTCCATACATGACACATATCAAATTTTATAAAAGAAATGTTTCGTTCCGTCTTCTCCACACAAAAGGATACGGCAATCCTTTGTCCCACTCCATGTCTTTTTTCCCCACACGCAACTCCCGTCGTACATTGATTGCGTACATGCAGAATAAATCAGCGAGCCACGTCAAGTTGCCAGACAACAAATAATTGTCATTAATTACATACCAAAATTGTCATATAAAACTGTCATACACGATCCATACAAAGAGGAAAAATCAGCCATATACATGGTCGAGTCATTATTACGTCAGCGAGCCTTACAAGGACAACAAATCAGTCAACGAATTATGAGACATTTATTGCATACCAAAACTGTTATACACGAGCCATACATGGAGAAGAAATGGTAAATACTACCTACCGCAGTCCGATAGAAGGCAAAACATCGGACCGATCAGAGGCCGCATGTCCCCATCCTATCCTACGTCTCGCATGCATCATTGCTTCCAAGAAAAAAAACTCGCCCTATAACAACGCACCTACCCTGGCTCATAACTACCTCAAATTGATCCCATTAATCGTGGCCATATTTCTGCTTCCAAACCGATGTTGCATCTGCTCTCGCCGCCGCATGGAGGTATTGTCGTCGCTTCTCTGACCGCCGGCGGCCGGCGGTTTAGAGTCACATGAGGCATAGTCCGGCCGACGAGGCGCTGAAATATTGGATCGGAGGCTGCTTCCTTCAACGACTATAAACTGAGAGCAGGTATGATAGGTAATCACGATCTAATTTGAATGGAGTCGTTGCCTGTAGTTCAAGGGTCTAAGTCGCATGCGTGCATATATATAGGTGCATATATCTTTGTAGCTGAATACTGTGAAATCAAATAAAAATCAACAGGCTACAGGCAGGCATGCGGAAAATCGTTTATGCTTTTTTTTTTCGTGTGTTGGCGTGAGTAGACGGTGCTAATCCATCAAGTTGCATGCTGTTACAAACAATACAGCTAGATCGACTGAATTGATTAGGCTAGTTGCAGTACGTGCTCGTCTCGCCGAATTGTACATACAACGATGCTTCTTACTTTTTTATATGTGCTTCATGTGTGCATAATATGTTTTTATTCAGTCTAGATAGTTTTCTACATACAACCATGCTTCTTACTTAAAAAATAATAATTAAGTAGCACTTGTGTTTTAAACCTTACCACATGATTTCCACAATTCACATATATGTCTCTTAGGATAGTCATCACTTCCAGATTACCTTTTTTTTTTACCGAATGGGTGCTATCGGCTGCCTAGAATGTGGTTGACAATGGGCACATTGAGGTCAAAATTATGCAGGTCAATGTCTCATGTTTAAAGCACCACCGTTTGGGACGAGCGACTTCGTAAAATCATAACATGGGTGTAGTCAGTCAAGAGGCAAACGAGGGTTAACAACGGAGGTACGAGGCGGTCATTGTAGGTCACCGAAGATCCCTTGTTGTTCCTCGTCAACATGCAAGTGCCATAGCCGTAATAAATGGACGGCGAGTATTGTGCCAGACGACACAAACCTTGTGACCGGTTCCTATTTATTGTATCAGAAGCAAGTGATGATATCAATGGAAGCAAAAGCTACTTTATTTGGAAGCAAACTTCTATGTTATCGAAGACGACACAAACCTTGTGACCGATTTTTATATATTGTATCAGAAGCAAGTGATGATATTAATGGAAGCAAAAGCTACTTTATTTGGAAGCAAACTTTTATGGTATCGAAGATTATATTTGGAAGAAAAATATATTTAATAGCAAAAGTTACTTTACTTGGAATCAAATTTGTAAAATGTAGGAAACGTGTCATATAAAAATTATAAAGATGTGTATTTTGACGACTTGAAGGAAGCACATGTATATGTTATCCGAAATATACAAAATGAATGTATGAAACACAAAAATTTTCTCGAAGTATTAGAATGAACCTTCTGTAGTCACACAAAAATAAATGCTACATGTTTCACAATACATGTATTCTACCTGCCAAATGAACAAAGTTTTGTTAACACGCTAATAATGCTTCTAACAACAGTGCACTATGCTACTAGGCATATCAATGAACTTTTTGGGAAACAATTGAAAGATATGCTTCCAAAATTAGTCCATTCACCACGGAAACAATATTCATACTGAAGCAAAATTCCGTTTTGGGAGGGAAGCAAAATTCAAGAAAAATTACGTGTTGGGACGGAAGCATATTTCACCACGGAAACAATATTCATACTCAATAACAGTAGAAAGATTTTTTACATCCCACCGAAGCACACTGCATGTCTTAAATATTATTGATTTTTTCTATAAAATACCGAAAAGCTAGGCAGTGAATATCCGGAAAAGCTTGATTGGGCAGCGGTTAATTGTGTATCCCATAAATTCCGGGCATGTGATTATGGAATCATGCAATCTGTCGCTGGTTTCAAGGAGGGAGTCTCATGGGCCTGTTGAAATCCGGCGCCCATTATGTTTCCAATCCTACGGCTTGGCCCTAGTCCGATGGGAAGCCATACGTCGGCATCCGATTCCTAGCAGCGCCCAGAAGAAATCAGCCAGCGATTAAAAAGTCAGCGAGCAATCAACGGCGAGCGAGTAATGAGCATTAAGTAATCACTATATAAGGTACCTCCACGGCGTCTCTAGAAGAGCATCAAGTAATCAGCGCGCCCAACATCGACGCTGCCTCCATGGCTGCTCAATACCCCATCTCGAAGAGGGTGATGGCACCAATGACGGAGCCGAAACTAGCTCCTGCCTTCGAGCTAGCTCCGATCAACATGTAACCTGGATGACCAACCTGCATTAGTTTCTAATTCGTTGGTTTCTAATTTGTTGGTTTCTTTCGTCATTAATTTCTAACTCATTATTTTTATCCGTCATTGCAGAACTCTAATAGTCGATGAGGTAAACTGTGACCACGTCCACCTTCGTTTCCCCTGGGAGATAATGGCCAAGGTTTTGCGCACTCGCATTACCTTCAGCTGTAAGCTCCGTGGACTGCGAGCGTTTTGAGGGCAGTTGCATCGTTTTCTGTCACTGATTGTGGGTCATCTGGTGTCTCCTGCGGCTGCCCGTGGGCCTTTCGGATCCTGCGTGCGTGCGGTCCAGCTAACCTGCGAGCTGGCGGGCGGGTGTGTGATCCGTCGGAGGCGCAGTCGAGGAAGCGCCTGAACCGTTCGCCCTGGCGCCGCAGATGGAGGTTCCCGTAGGGCCTCGAGGCCACGGTCTCCACGAGCAGGCGCCCGTCGCGGCGGTCCGGAGGCACGGCTCGCCATCGTCACCCCGGCGCCTCCACATGGACGGCAGCGGCAACGGCAGCGGGAACGCGTGCTTCGGGCGCGCCCGGTGGTACCGCACCTCCCTCAGCTCACCATCCATCGTCTCTTCCTTGCACCTCTTCTTCTTATTCTGGCAATTCCGGAGGAGGCTGGACGTCGTATGAGCGGACGGGAGCAAGTTGTGCTCACGGATGGTGGGCGTCGTGTGAGCATGCCCATCCTGCCCACAACCTGTTTGATAAAATGCATTGCGATTTTGGCGTCTTCACCAACCACCCATTGGTCCATGGATTGCACCCGTAAGACATTCAGATCTCTGCGATTAAGTTAAGTTTTGGTCGATTCATTTTATCTGATACCATACATCATGCTGTTTTTTCCAGAATGAGATGGAACAAGAACCAACCGCTCACTCAAACTATTTCTGTATGCTTCAGATCCATTCATCTCTGATAATCTTTTGTTGGTTTCATTATTTAATACCAAAGGTAATATTGCTTTCCTAGAAAAAGTTTGTTTTATCCGGTAAAATTGAAAGAGACATGGACAATTCCCACATTTGTAGTCTGACAGAACAAGAACCCATGGGGTGTAATGACTAAAATGCTATTATCTGAATTACTTGTTGCCTTCAGCATGAGAGTTTGTACTTAATTCCACGGATTGGACTTCGGTACTTTAGATATATAACCAGCTCCTCGCCATGATTTTTTTAGTACGCGATAGTCTCTGCTACCAAATACATGAGCATGGCTAGATCTCTTTTCGGTTATATGTTGTTTGTTTTGTTGATATATAACATGCCTTTAAAGCACTTTCTGATCTCAATTGTTCCCCTGTCTACTTAGATTTCCTCTCCATGTTTTTTTGCTGCAATTAAATATTTAATCTTTATGTTTATGCAATGGACAATAGTGCATCAATATCTTTTCCCTGAACCGAAGTTATGTTTTTTCTGCATTCCCAATAGTATTTGAACCGAAGTTATGCAGAGGAGGAGTTTTTGTTGATACACTGAATCTAAGACCTCTGGTTTACCGTGAGCAAGTTCAACAATATTTGTTTTCTTATCTCTTTTCTTTTCCGTGTTAGATGTTGGCGTGGTAGATCAGCGAGGTTGCCGACTTGATAGCCGGTGGTGGTTGTTAGTTTGGTCGTCGCGGCGCTGTCGGCAGTTGAGGGCTTGAGGCTACCCACGGAGTTCGTGCTTGCTTGCACCGTGGTTTTTTGCAGCAGCGAACACTAGTGTGAGTCTCATATATCTTCCCTCAGAGATGTTAATCATGGAAGCGCTAGATCTTTAATTTACTTTTGCGCTTTTATTTGTTTGTTCTTAGACTTCTAGATGCACCTGGTTCAGCGGTGCCGTTGGAACCGATTAAGTTAGAAGTCAATAAAATGAAATCCAAGGCGACCGTGCTATAGCGCCTTGGATTTCATTTGATGGATTTAAGGTTTATGGAAGGAAATCCTAAAACAAAAATGAACCACTAATATGATGGATTTAAGGTTTCCTTCCATAAACTTTCAGTTATTTGTCCGACATGTTTTTAAAAGCTTCAGTAGATTCAAAGTAACGGAGTTTGAGGATTAATAAGCTATCTAAAAGAAATTAAAGCACTGGCAATATTATTACCAACTAATGACTGCTTGGCATCATAAAGTTACATTTTACAGAGTTGTGTTTGGACATAATAAATTACACCGTGGTTCAGTTACTTCAAGCTATAATCTTGGATGATTGCGGCTTATTTCAGGCCATCTGCCGCGTTCTGGCTGGCTGCTTATGGGCCTTTGACGCTCTGTTCTGCTGACTGTGGGCCCTTCCTAGCTCCCGTGTGCGGTGCAGCTGGCGCTAGCCACTAGTGGGCGGTCTGGGATTGAGTTTCCACGCGTTCGATTGTTGATTGCCTGGGTGTGGACTGTGGTAGATAGTTTCCGGTCGTCATTGGTTAGAGATTGGCTTTGCGGTTATTTTCTTTTACAGTCGGTGGGGGTCGTCTTCCCTGGGTCTCTCCGTGGTTGTGCATGTTTAGGATTGATTTGGATCTGCGGGGGGGGGGGGGGGGGGGGGGGTGTTCTTTGGGGGCTGAGGTAGGGAATGCTGGCTGTCGCCATCGCCTCTATTTCCGACGGCCCGTTAGGGCTGCATTTCTCCTTTTTTCTTTGGTGTCTTTATCTAGCTAATTTAGTTGTTTCTTTTATTTTTGTTCTTCAATGATTTTTTGGTTCATCGCTTTGGTGGTGGTGCTTACATAAGGGTGTTCTTTTTTGTGTGCAGCCCGTCTGGTCGCTCTGTTGCTGTTCGTTTTGTTCCGTTGTTTTCCGTCATTGGCGGGTGGTGAGGGCAGGGAAGAAAGCGTTCGGGTAGGTCCTATTTGGTGCTATCACATTCTGATGCTATTTGTGGCTGCGAACGTGGGGAAATAATGGCCAGTGTCATGTGGCGCAGCATTTGGCGTCGACGTCAGGATGGTGGGCTGCTTATGTTTCTGTTTCTTGTGGTCTTCTAGGTGGTCGTCTCTTGGGGCTCCTTTGGTTTCCTCTTCGGTGTAGTTCCTGTTGTCCGTCATGTTTTCAGTAGGCGGTTTGTTTTACTGTCATTCTGTTAGACATTTCCATCTTGATTTTGTCAATCAGTAATGATTAACGTATACTAACTGACCTTAATTTTGAGACACCTATCAATTGTCAACTGCTGGGAAGTGATTGGGGTGTGGCCTGGAACATGCTTGGCCTGGAATAGCTATATAGGTTTTTTCGATCTGCGTGGATAGTTATGCTTTTTTATAAAAATAAACTTAGAAAATAGAGACTAATCTAGAGCACATTGCTGAAAGTTTACACAAGCTAAGAAGGAGAACGAAAGATCAACATGTTTTTTGTGTTCTTATCATCAAATGATCATAAAACTGTAATACACTAAAACTATCAAAATTGATTAGGGATGTCAGTATTACTTATCGAGGATTGTGAATTTCTACTAGGAACAAAGCTGGCCTCGGTTACTTGTGCCCCCCGATAATGCTTTTTCAAAGCGACCACGGAATCTTTGTCCGCGACAGTCACTAGGGAAAGACACCAATACATTTTAGGTAGTTAGTATAGTAGAAACACACACTCATGTTCTATCTGGACTTGCTCTCAGCTGAGGCATGTCCAAACCATTTGATTTTGTCCAGAGAACATGCGGATATATGGGATGTACTAAATGTGTGAGCGGTGTTTCTCATCCTGTCAAAATTAGGCATTTTTGTACCACTTGCATAGTCCGAAACAGCAGGGCTTATGATCTTGATGTGCAGGCTGATGGGCATTTACATGTGCTTCTTGAAGTTTAGTTGTTGGAGCTTCTCTTGAATGCACCACTTAGCTAGATAATGGCGAATTCATTTCTATTTGGAGGAATCATTTTATGAGGTAGGTTTGGCTAATATTTTCTTCCATTTTGGGTGGGCAAGTGGATATAAATCAGTTCAACCCAGGTGACATAATTGAACATTTTATTAGTAGGTAAATAGCAAAGACTCTCTATTAGTGTTTCTTGTTTTTTGTATGACCGAGGAAAATCTTGCGAATTTTTCATTGATTCACTCATGCTTCTTTTGTGGTCCTTCACTACATTTAAATTGGTAGTTTCTCAGAAATTATGTATCATAGTTTTGGCTACTACTTCTCAGCCTGGGTACCTTGCAACTGTAAATTTGTTAGTGTCGGTATACCTGAAAGAGAAACTATGAGACCCTATTTACGTTCTTCATGGTAAAATTATTTGAGCCGCAAAAGTGTTCATGCACATTCTCTGGTGAGTAGTGATCTATGTGTAGGATGTCCTGCTTTCAGTTGTACCTATTCAGTTAAGTAATGCTGCCCTGGAAACTTTGTTTCCATCCCTTCTCATTGTCTAAACAACCTGATTACCGTAATATGGGATGGGTTGCTCACTAGCATGCTTTTGTCTAGCCACAGGGGTTCCTTGACACAAAATATGTCCGGATTCTCGGTTTTGAAATCAAACTCTTGTTTAATATTAGGGAATTAGTACTAGATGACGCCTTCTGATTTCATGTATGCAAAAGAGGAACAAGTTTAAAAGTTATGTATGAGTTCATTACATCTGTTGAGATGTTATGCATACCGTTGGTGGTGTCTTGATATTCCTCTTTGAATAGATTTATATATGCTATGTCTATACATTGGCACCATACTTTTGGTTCTGCATTTTTTTTGTATTTCTCTCTCGAATTAGAAATCGTTCTATGTCATTTCATGTAATATTTGGCATTAATAATTACACTATAAAGCATATAAATTTCATGGCATCACTATGACCTGTAAAGTTTTGGGTTACCGGTAGCGGAGAAGCAGGTCTCCTCCCCTACTCACCCTAGCAGTGGTCTTCTGTGACTCTCGCCTGGCTGTGGTGCTTTCTCCCTGGCTCCACGTGGCCATGAGCCAAAAGTTTCCGTTGATCTGTATTTCTTAAGATATGTATTCATCCGGACCAGAAAGGTTCACATTAGCCCGTGTTTCTTCAGATATATATGGTGAGAAGAGTGTGCTACCTGATGTTGTAATTCAAACAAATCCATTAATGATCTTTCAAGTTGTACCCCAACAGCATCTGATTCATTCTGAACCACATTTCCCTATTGTATCGTGCAAGCTCACAATCTTCATCAGAAGTGTAACTTGCCTTTTTCAGGATACACGATCTTTCAAGTTCTACACCAACATCATCTGGTTCATTCTGAAACTCATTGCCTATTATATCGTGCGAGTTCACAGTCTTCATCAGAAGTGTAACTTACTCCGTTCACAGGATTGCCAAACAACTAATCGCACTGCATAGGCTCCATTCCTTGAGCAACAGTTTTGTACGAGGATTTTTGACTGAGACCATCTTGATTTGAACTAAGACCAAACAGTACTGAAGATCATTGCCATCCAAATCCCCTCGGTCAAAAACTAGCTCTCCAGATGCCTTCTCATCAGTGTTGCTATCTGATGTTGTACTAATGCTACCACAGTCCTCATAAGAATCAACCCAATCACCTGGAACAATTCAACCTGAACCTGACAGGACACTAAATGTATTGATGTATGTTGAAGCTTTATGGTACAAAACAATTACGCTTCATCTTAGTTTCCGTGTCCGTGACTCCAAATTTGTGCCTATAGAACCAGCTGGGCCTTCCGCTTGTGGAAGATGAGGCTCATGGCGGAAGGTAGATTACTGACTGCTTGGATTGGATTGGACTGGATTGGATTGGACTGGCCTGAACAATGGTGAGATCCTAACCTGTTCTTCAAGTTTCAGAAAGAAATCAGAAAAATAGAGGGTCTGTCAATATAATAAGTTGTATGGGTAATCATTCCTCCGTGTCCATATCACGATCACCAATGCTATGGGACTAGCTCTTATGCTTGATCTGTAATGTATGAAGCATTGCTATATCATATAAGAGCGTGATCCACTGGCTGTTGATGGCCCAATATATCTTGGTAAGGTTCTCTATGTACTCAAGCCATGATCACACGGATATCTGAATCCATGTAACTCTGGCATGATATTGTCGATAAAACAGTGTCACCATCTCATAAATTAGTGCAAGAGTTAAAAGGATGACGAGCTGTTTACGCGTAGCCTATATTTGTAGACGACATATGCTCCAACCCCCATGAACCCGACGTTGAAGGAAATAACGCACATGAAGCCCCAGACTACAGATGAAGAAGCAACACACAACAAATCTGAGAATTTCCATTCTTTTGTAATGGTGATTTTTTAAATATATATTTCACTTGGGGCCAGTAGAAGATTTTCCAGAAATGAGACGCAAGAGTGCAAATACCAATGTCTCTATTTTTTACTTATTGCAAAGCCCACTATCTCAGAAGAACATGCAGGTTCGCGTAAATGACATACCCAAAACCATCAATTTCACATTTGTCAAAATTCCAATCTCCTAAACCCATGCCAGAGCATGAGTTTACTGCACATTGTGAACGCCATACAGGCGGCGCGGCGAAGCGCGCTTTTCGTCTAGTAAAATAGACGACCGATGGAAGGTTCCTCTACCTTATACTATCTAAGGTCAAGGTAAAGCAGTTCCTCTACCTTATATGCTCCATTTATCTTTAGTGGTCCTTGGGCATGTTCACATTCTTACATAGGCTACAGGTGGTACTCCTATGCTACTCCTATGCTGGGGCGTAGAATTCATGTATAACATCAAGATATTAGAAGAATGTTACCTTGACTTCTCTTCCACGGGCTTCCCCACAAAATCCCTCTGCTATCAATTTGAAGCTTATCTCACCGTATCTGCATGTAGAAGGATTCTGCTGGGTTGTCATTCACCTATGTGTCATCGGTAAACTGCCGTAACTGTAACGGCTGCAACTGAACACATTTCTGGATCAACATTCAACGGACGACCACCAACGTCCATGCTACTGAGTTTCTCCCCATTATCCATGCTTCGTTTCACATCAACCTTCAGAAAAAGTGAACCACATAGAGATTACAAAACTCAGCCTTTACACGACACAAACATGAAGTTTACCAACTTTCAAATCCATAAGATCTCCCCAGTTTACATGATACAATGCTCACGTATGCAATGTTCGACAACCTAGAATCTGAGGGGTCGCTTTTATTAAGAAATTTGCGATATCTTTTTTCGGCAATGATATATTAGCAAGCTTATGATTATGTCATGCACTAATGAATTGGTACAAAAAATAACTAAACTGAGCCTTTACTTGGTGAACGCAATATTAAATTTAATCATAGGTATGAAAAGAGGGAAATAAATTAACGGCAATTCTTCTCTAGAATATTTCCTTAAAAACCGTGAGAAATAAACGCATGTTAAGTGGGTAATGTATACTTGAGGTAACATATCACCTTCCTTAAAAACTGGTGGAAGATCTGCCTAGCTCGCCTTCTAAAAAACCAATAGATGGTAACATCATGCAAATCACTCATGGACCCGCGATAACTTTCCTACCTCTCACGCCTCTGGTTTTTAGTCACCAGACAGTCTGCACCATCCCCCTAGCCCACAAATCTCTCTACACCTCGGAGCCAATCAGCACGGCGAGCACACCACAACATATGCAAAAAGCTACAATGGGGACAATTTGGTTAGCACGTCGACGGATCGATTTGTTCTCGGGTAAGTAATCGGGTAAGTAATCGGGTAAGTGATAAATCATCCATGTTTACCATCAACAAAATGAAAATCAGTCTTAGAGAGTAGAAATCATACCGACTAGGCTATAGCACTTGCGGGTGAAGACGCCGGTTCCGCTCCACGCCGCGCGGCCGTCACCGCTGTTGTACGCGGAATCCAGCCAATCAGCCAATCAGAACGCGGTGGCGAGGCAGGGGCCGGGGCTACGCGGGCAGGGATAGGCTTCTGTGCGGATTGACGAGGCGTGGAGAGGCACGTAGGTAGGTTGAACGCTGAAGACGGGAATCTGGTGGCCGTCCGAGAGGCGGCCCGCTTGGGCGGATGCAGCAGCCCCGCACAGGCTCCGTCGGGCGGGAAGAGGAGGATGTGGCGCGGGCGTGCACGAGCCGGTCACCTCGACGGCTGCGGGTTTGCAGATTGCGACGGCGGCCCGGGTGGAGGCAGGCAGAGAGGAGGAGGAGGGAGTACGGAGGTATGTTGGGAGCAGATCTTGGAGGCAAACAGGGTCGACGGCCCGAGCACAGATGGTGCCGAGGGGAGGTCGCTAGGTGAGCAACGATGTGTGGCTCCTGTAGTCGTGTAGTCCTGCTGTGGCCCGAGCAGCGCTGGGTGTTTTTTTACTCTTTTGTAGTCGTGTGTGTTTGCTACATAATTAATCTGTGAAAAAATACAAAGCACAAAGCACGATGTGTGGCTCGTGTAGTTGCAGTAGCTGTCAAAAAAAGAAAGAGAATATTTACAGCGTACTCCACGAGTAGCTCTTTGACAGCTACTACCTGAGTAGCTCTTTGAGTCCAACATAAGTTGCTCTTTGAGTTAGACTATGCAGGTTTAAAATTGGAGCAAACTGCTTGAAAAACAAAATAGTTTTTCAGACCGACGTGCAGCTCACATGAGGAATGAGCTCGTAAGTAAGTCGGTCGGCTCCATTTGTTCCACTGAAGTAAGGTAGAGTGTAAATAGTACCAAATGATACTTTTAGAACATAGTACATCATCTCATTATAGCTAAGTTTAGCGTACCGGTCGGCAAGTAGATGATATTTCGTGGTTTTCTATAGCAAGAATTGAAAATGAGGTACTATGTATGTGCTGTTTTATGGATTTTTTTTTTGTAAGACATTAAATTGTGAACTTTTAATTCTAGAGTCTGCCGCGCGATTGAATTAAGAAAATTCTACTGTGTTTCCCTGCAGATGGTGCGACTCAACTTCACTGTGATAATCATGTGTTACGAAGTCATACATATTGCGGAGATACACATGAGCATGGTGTGATGTGATACATAATATTTTCTGTTGTATGGTTAAACAATGCACTTCAACGTAGATTTTTTTTCCTGTAATATGTTCCCGTGGAGAACAAATATACTGCCTCCATTATTTTTGAAGTAAAATTTTGGTTCTAAGTTTTCGTTAACCATTATTATCCTTTCATGTGTAATTGTCTCAATGTTATCACGACACGAATGTACATACGATGGACTTACAGCCATAAATTATTTATATCCCGTAGCAACGCACGGGCATTTTACTAGTCAAATTTTAAATCGCTTTGCTAAAATAGGCAAGCATCGCTTGATACCTTTCCTTAATTTTCTAGTCAGCCTTACATTCTTGCCCACTATTTAACCTCTCCATTGATCACGTCCAGATCAAAAAAAAAAGTGTACATGATGCGGCCGGCCGGCTGGATGGAGCTTCCACATCCTAGCCGAGGGCGTGAACCACGCCGACATCAAACGTGTCACGGCGGCACTGCCATGTGCAGCTCGACGCCGTTAACCATAGGTCTTAACTTTCTTGTGGTTCTGAATTTATTTTCTTTCATACAGTGTACAATTTTTTTCGGATATATAGTGTACAATTTAGTGATATGTGTAATTCTTATTGTTTCGTTTCAAGTTGATTTCCGCGTTGTTTCTTCGCTGATAGATCTTTTGTTCTAGATTATGTGGAGAATGATTTTTTAAGGATGCTAATCTCTCAAAGCAATGACATGTTTATTTGAATTCTTCTGTGCGTGCAGACAACCCCAACGAACAATAACAACGGCGAAAGAAGACATTTATGGGGATTTACCGTGATTTGATTTATTACCTTTTTTTGTTTGGATTCGGCATGGGCCGCGAAGTATATTATATTCACTCATTTTTTGTGCAAGCCCACGATGTGTAGGCATGTCAAAAGAAGACGCCCTGTGATTTTCTCTCTTAATCCTCTCAAATTTGATCATTTTTTTCACAAGGATATGTACGCTCATCAGGCTGGTGCCAATGCACCGCCCACTATTCACGGGCTATAGCCCCGCCACGTCACCTTCTCTCACCACTATCACGCCACTCTCACGGGCACGGTGCCAGTGCACGGGCTATAGCCCGGGCTGTAAGATTCTCTCTCTGCCACATCAGCTTTTCTCTCTCCTCCACGTATTGTATTGAAAAATAGTACTTATTTTGGTTTCCAAAATCTTGTATTGAAAAATAATTCAAATTGACTAAAGAAACACATGGTATTGTTGGAAATTTCACAAGGTTTCCAAAACATATTTTTGCCAAAATTTTACTTTACAAAAAGGCCCAGAAAACTTTGTTTTCTCTTTAGTTTTCAAAGAGAAAAGGACTTTGTTGTGAAATTTCCGAGAGGACAGGGGGTTATGGACAAAATGTCCTTGTCTTCTACCTCTGGACTGGATCCTATCGCCCGCCACCGCCATTGCGCCGCCCACCCACTCGCCCCCCCTCTCGCCCCGCCTCCCTCCTACCGCCCCGCCAACGCGGGCTGGAGGCCGGGCGACACCGGCCTAGCGCCGGGCGCCAGGGCAACCGCCCGGCGGCGCCAATCGCCCGCCCCTACCGCCTCCTCTCGCCCCGCCTCGGGCGGGAAGGCCCCTCCCGCCCCTCCCTAACGCCTCCACTGGCACCAGCCTCAAAAACGACGCCGTGCATGCAAAGAGTACTGGTCTGAGAAGGCACACATGCTCTATGCAGTCGCATATGCTAGAGATTTTATCTTATGGAAGAACCACCCGCGGAATCTGGTTTTGTACACGTTTGTACTTTTTTATACATGAACTGGTAGAGTATGTACATGCAGATTTTTGATGAATAATGGCAAACTCACAAATTCATTTCACACACGAGAGATTCTGAGGGTTTGTAAGGAATCGACATACCCAAGACTCTGTATGAGAGCGTCTAGTTAATTACATACACAAAGACTCAGATGAAGGTTTATACATAGTACCAGTTGTAGGTATGCGTACTCGTACATGAACCTTTATATTTATGCTCATACAAAGTACAAATTTTCTCAGTGACTCTTCAGTGTCTGTCTAGTCCAAGCTGTCGACTGGCACCATAGCCTCCGAATACAGAATTTATTCTTTGTAAACCCTGCTCTATACCCACTAGATGGATGATCCGGGAAAGGAAGGTGGTATATGTAAGGTTGATGAGTGGCGACAAGTATCGAGAAAGAAGAATATGGAACCACCAGAGACTTATTTGTTTGTACGCCATACCAAAGACTCGGCTTGAGTGCTTATCTAGGTATATAATACCGGATGTAAAACGATGGGTACATGGTACCTTGTTCTGATGAGCATTCGCGATGAGCCCAAAAAATAAACATAATTGAGCGCCAACTTCAAT
This sequence comes from Alopecurus myosuroides, assembly GCA_028641055.1. Classification (NCBI taxonomy): domain Eukaryota; kingdom Viridiplantae; phylum Streptophyta; class Magnoliopsida; order Poales; family Poaceae; genus Alopecurus; species Alopecurus myosuroides. Next base: position 104,747,041 of record CM054062.1, read on the forward strand.
ACAGAACATTTTGTTCAATAATCATAAGAAGCTATGTTTCATATCAGATACCCGGTAAACATTTTTGGGTACATGATATCCGATGAAAATAGTTTGGGTATATGGTACCTTGTTCCATAGACCATTCATAAAGACTCCACCAAGAAAACTAAATCGACATCCAACTTCAACATAAGGCAGCAGGATCAAATAATAATAAGAAGCTATGTATTGGGTATATGATACCGTTAATAATCGTGGATGCATAATACCTTGTTTCCGGGACCATCCATTGTAGGTATGAGTGTTTGTAGGTATGACATGCCCAGCACACCTTTTGAGAGTGTCTAGGCAATGACATTGTCGTGGTGGTGTCACGGCAGATGCCATAGGATGGCTAAAGATGTGGGGACGAAGTACGCTGGAGGTGCTCGGGGAGGGATCACGCGACGAGTAGCCGCGTGAGGTACGAAGTAAACACTGCAAACAACACGATCTACCCAGGTTCAGGGCCCTCGTGAGGAGGTACAACCCCTACTCCTGCCTTTCTCTATGTATTCTGGTATCTCACCGAGTAGCCACAGTACAATGTTCTTGCTACCGAGTAGCCACTCTTCTCTCTACGTGATGAACTAGGTCAAGAATTAGGTCACGATGTCTTCCATCCTCACGCAGGAGGCGGCGGGGCACCTTATATACCTGGTGCCCAGCCGGATACGTCCAAACATGGACAAGTGTCGACATAGTGTGCACATCGTCCTTCTTCCGAGTTCCCGCTGACAGCTTTGGTTCCTAATCTTGGCTGCATCCGGAAAGTCGTTGGGCAAAACCAAGGGGACAGTCTGGTATCACTGTGCCAAACACAGAGTAGGGCCCCCTTATCCTGCGACCGCCTGCTTCCATGCTGTCACTGTCAGACAGGCCGGTCCCAGATGAACAGTAGTTCGAATAGTGCCAAGTACGGACCCGGGATACGCGGGATCTTGTGTCAGAACGGCTCCTTTGACTTCTGGCCCGAGTAGATTCCCGCCAATTTTACTCGGGCCAACTCTTCTACTCGATTGGACAGGACTTGATTGATATCTCCTTCTGGTCATCTTGAAGTGAGAACGAGTAGCAGTCGACCGGGTAGCGAGTACCGGGTAGGCGGCTACTCGACCAAATTTCTCTTGTGATAGTGGCCTTTACCACTTGCCTTTACCCTACTCGGGGGTAACCCCCCGACAGCAGTCCCCGAAGCTGGTAGAGTCTCGCGAACTCGTTCACTAGGCTCTGCCAGCTTAAAACCAATCTTCGTAATAACACCTTTGAACTTCAAGATGCCGAGTGAAACCTCCGAGTAGCACTCTGGAGAGTACCTTGGGTCTCCTCTTTTCCGAATAGGGCTAGTCTCTTTCTCTGCGTCCGAGTGAAAAGACTTAGAGAATTTCTCAAGCAGAGTCTCTGCAGCGCAGAGCACAATCCAGCCTTCTGTGCCGCAACTGGACACGTGTCGTGCATCAGCAACCCCGACGTCTCGTTGCCCAGGACACGACGTGCCACGCGCCCAGTTTTCACGGAGCGGGCCCACCGGCTCGTCATGTCCCATCAAGCGCAGTAATAGGCCACGATCTGTCGTGGGATCAGCTGTGGCCGTTACGCGCGCGTTCCGCGCTTGCGTGCGTTTCTATCCGGCCACAGGCCCCACCACACGAGTGTTATGGCCACGATCGATCCCACTACCCCGATGGTAACGGTAATCTGAGGCGAGGGTATAAATACCCCCACCGGTAACTTCCTCTTCTCCCACCTCCGTACTTTCCTCTTTCGCCTTTCTGCCTTTTCTCCGCCGCCGAGCTCTCCGCCGCCGCGCAATTCTTTGCGCCGCCGCGGACTCGTATTCTCCACCAGATCCTTCCCAATCTTCCACCACCTTCTCGCTCGCTGCCATGGCTGCTCGCGCCGGCTGGGCTGGTTCTGATGTTACCGTCGATGACTGCTCCTGGCTCGTGAACACCCGGAGGGTTCCTCCCGGTGTTCAGTGCCGGCCGTCCGACGGCGAAATCGTTCCGGCCCCGCGGGAGTGCGAGCACGTCGTCTTCCTCGCGCACTTTGCGCGAGGATTTGGCCTGCCAGCTTCCGATTTTCTCCGTTCCTTCCTGGATCACTTCGGTGTTCAGATGCACCACCTCCCTCCGAATGCGGTCGTCTTCCTCGCCTATCATACCGTGGTGTGCGAGGCCTTTCTCGGCGTCCGCCCCACGGTACAGACATGGCTGAAGTACTTCCATCTCCGTCAGCAGAGCAAGGGGAAGAAGGATGGCGCGGCCACTGGCAGTCGGGTAACCGACACCGGCAGCGCCATGATGCTGCAGCGGACGGGAACCAACCACCCTCGCATCAAGGGGTTGGATTCCGTCCGTATGTGGCAGAAATCTTTCCTTTACGTGAAGAACATCCCCGCCACGAAGGGGGGACCAGTGACGGACCGCATCAACCTGCCCGCCTGGAGCAACTGAGCTCCGTCTGGGCAGAACTGGAAGACGAGGCCCTCCAACGACCGCAACGCCGTGCAGATGGAGGAGCGGCTCGCTGAGCTAATCGGAGAAGGCCTCAAGAGCGACGACCCCGTCGCCTGCTGGATCAAGAACCGAGTGATGCCCCTGCAGCAGCGCTCCCATCCAATGTGCTACCTGGGAGGCCCCCGCGATTGCACTCGAACGACCACGTTCGAGCTCAGCAACGCGGACGTTGCCGAGCACGCGAGGTCCATCCTGACCACGGGCCTCCGCGACGATTGGCAGTATGGGTTTACCCCCTTCAGCCGCACGAAGCCGATTCCACGGGTACGTTCCCCCTTCTCTGCTTCCAGTTTATGCAATCCGAGTAGATATCCTCCTCTTCCTACTGCGACTAGCCATTGTTCTCTGTGCCGAGTAGAGCACTTTATCAAAACTGTTTAGGCTTAGTATGCTTGATGTTTGCACGCCTTGTCGGGTAGCATACTTAGGAGAAACTCTTAGGCTTAATATGCTTGATCCTTGCACGCCTTTCCGAGTAGGATATTCAGCAAACTTCCCTAGGCTTAGTATGCTTTGTGTTTGCACGCCTATTCGGGTATAGTGCCTTCGTGCTACTCGGTTAACTTGCGACACTTCCCTGTTCTTCAGGTTCTTGACCGTCAACGAGCCGAAAGCTGTGAGCGCTTCGAGGGCAATTGGTCAGATGACCGAGAAGAAGATGACCAGGCCTCCCTCGAGACCGCGGATCAGATCAATCTTCCTCATTCCCCTTCGACAGAGAAGCAGCATGCCGAAACGTCTCTCCGCGATTGGTCTGATGACGAGTTAGAAGGTAACTGAATTCACGCTTTCTCTCTGCGAGAAACACTAGCCCTTTGCCTGCTGTTTCTGAAGTGTTTTTCTTCCTCTCTATTTCACAGATGCTGCAGATGCTGAGGATGATGACGAGGATGAGGACGAGAGAGCCCTTGAGGCCAATCCTCTATCAGTTGCTGCACCTGCTACCCGCAAGCGGACCGGCAGCGGCGCCCTAGAGCCCCCCGCCAAGAAGAAGAAACCATCCGAGAAGACGACCAAAAAGGTCGTGAAGAGAACAAGACGAACGATTCCCTCCACCAAAGCGTAAGTTTCTTCTCGGTTAATTCCCAATTTTGTACTTCGCTGTTTCTCTTAATCTTCCTCTGCCTCCCTCTAATTTCTGATTTTACCTTTCTCATCAGAGCTCCCTTAGATGCGGATGCTGCTTTCGCGCCTGACCAGGCCAAGAAGCAAGCTGCCATCGACGTCGACAAGGTTGTCGACCTGGAGGGCGATGAGGCGGACACCACCAAAACAGGGACCATCAATGCCCCAGACGCCGAGGCTGAGCGACAGTCCCGCGCAGATCCAGATGCGCAGGATGCCGCTCACCAGGACAGGCCCCCTTCTCCTCCGGCTAGCACCGCCGAGGAGAACCAAGATCAAGACCAGGAGATGCGCGATGACGCCGCCGTTGAGCGGCCAGAAGCTGAACATGAGCAGCCAGCCACAGGGGCTGCCGAACAAGAGAATTCCGCTGCCGAGCAGCGGGTAGAAGATACGATCATGACAGAGCAATATCCTCTGAGCGGCGTTCAACCAGACGCTGCGCAGAGTAGCGCCCAACCAGATGGCGCAGCGGATAACACGCCCTTGGTGCCACCAACTGACCAGGGCACTGCACCGCCAGACTCCTCCTTGGTGGAGCAGACCAAGGACGCAGCCAGCCCTCCTGCCGGGCGAGTCACCAGGAAACAAACCCAAGATGCTGCTGAGAAGGAGGCAGCCGAGAAGAAAGCCACCGAGAAGGAGAAGGCTGAGGAGAAGAAGACCGAGAAGCAGAAAGCCGAGAAGTCGGTTGTCGCGAAGCCAACTGCCCAGAAGGAGAAGACGAAGAAGCGGGCTGCCGACATGCCGCCGCCAACATCAACTGGCCAGTCCAGGCAGCTGGTTATCCGCAACCCCAATGCGGTTCCTGCTGCCGCTGCTATAGTTGATCAGCCCTGCTACCCTGATTACATGGTGAAGGTTAGCCAACAGCACCAGGTCGGCTTCTCCCCCACAGACCGGAATCTTGCTCTTCAGAGAGGGAGGAAAGCCGTGGCAGTGGACTCCAGGCCCCCGGCCCCAAATCAAGACAAGTCTGTCTCCATTGCTTCTCGGGGAGCTCGAGACCAGGCGATAACGTCCCAGAGCCTCGAGCAAGTACTCGACCTGATCGGCTTCATCGACGCCAAGTGGGACAGCAAAGTTCTCGGCAACCCCAACTGGAATGGCATCGATCTGGGCGACATCGACCATATGCGTCAGGATTGGAACAAAGTGGACTTGGGTTGCTAACCCATGACCGTCTTGACCACCTCTGCTACACTTGCTGCCAAGATGTTTGTCCACCGCAAGAACGCCGAGGACCTCGAGCAATCCTACGCGGTAAGTTCCTAATCATCCTTTCCGAGTTGCGCTTTCACTTCTTTTCTACTCTCCCTCTTTTCCTTATCCATCACCCAGTCCCCGAGATTCTGGCCGAGTAGGCGGACACTCTCCCGAGTAGCCGCCTTCTCGGGTTGAATCTCAATTACTTTGCCTGATTCTTGTTTCTTTTGCTTCTCAGAATAGCGTATTGAAACGGACCAACTTGCACCGTCAGCTACTCTGGAATCATGCCATTGCCAAGAGACGCATTGCTGCCTTGGAGAAAGAGAAAGTGAGCGCCGAGGAAGCCGACAAGGAAGTGATGAACAGTACCATGAAGCTGTCTGAAGTTGAAGGTACGCTTCTAGCTACACGGTTCTTGCGTTTTTTGTTTACGCCCACTTCTGCTTTTTTTGCGTTAACCATTTCTACTCCGCAGGGAAACTGAAAGCCCTGGTTGACGAGCACGCGAACTGCCGTGCCTTTGTTGAGAATGGCGAGGCCACCATCAAGAAGCTTGAAGGTAAACCACTGTCTACTCGGTTCGCCCTTGTGTCTGTTTCTTTTGCTTTTCCGCTGATCGTGCTTTTACTTTCCGCAGAAGATCATAAGAAATTTGCCGAGGAGCATCAAGATTGCCTCAAGCCTGCCGAGGTGGAGGTGCAACTGGCAAGCCAATCTGCTGCTCTGCAGAGTGAGCACGCTACCGAGATGGAGAGTCTGCAACTCCAGCTGCAGAAGGCACTCCAGGATGCCATCAACCTTGGTGCCGAGAGGGACAGAGTCATCGCCGAGAAGGCAAAGGCCGAGACAACAGCCAATGCCAAGGTGAAAGCCCTCGAGCAGGAGTGCGAGGTGCTGAAAAAAGCCAATGCTGGGCTCTTTACTCAGCTGGAGGGGCTCCGCTTGCTCGAGGAGAAGCATGTATCCAATGAAGAAGCATGGAAAATCCAGCTGCAGGGGCTGCGCCACGAGTTGAATCGTAAGTTTTCTCCTTTCTGCATCTCTTCTTCTCGGTCCTACCTCCTCTCTAATTCTGTTACTGAATTTCTCACTTGCTTTTTGCAGAAATCTTCCCTGACATCGTGTCCTCTTGCGCGCCTGCTTTGGCCAAGGCCCAAGCAGCTCGTATTGAGAAGGGCGAGGCTGCGGACACCAGAGCCGAGATCGAGGATAGCATGCTGGTGATGCGAGGGCAGTTCGAACGCCTAGCCGGCGTGGGCACTGACCTGGTGCGCACCGGCTTCCAGCTCCACGAGCTCTTCTGGCCTCAGGATCCTGCGCCAACAACTATTTGTGGCCTTGCTCTGAAGCTGCGCAATGTGAAGGCCGAATTGAAGAAGTGGCGCGCCTCGGGAGCTCGGGCGGGTGCTGATTTGATGCTGCTCTGCGTCGCCTCCTGGTATGAGAACTTGAACATGCAGATTATCCGCGGGAAGCGCGCCAATTCCAAGTGGGAGACGGATCCCAGCTGCGTGACCATGCGCAAGTTGATTGCGCATGAGGTTGCGGAGTATGCTGACACGGCAACCTTCATCGATGGCCTCACTGAACCCGACACCGAGGTGGAGGAGGACGAGGAGGAGGACGAAGAATCAGATTCCGAGCTGGACTTGGGCTTCTTCGATTCACCTAGGGGCAAGGCCGGGAAAGGGAAGGCCGCGGTCGTCGCGAGTAGCGATGAAGAAGTCGAGGAGATCGACACAGCCGCCCTCGAGTTTGGCACCTCATCAGGAGCCGCCCTCGACGACACGGTACGCCCCCACGGCCAAGCTTCTGGTTCTTCCCTGGCAACAGGACCTGTCTCGGTGGCCACGGCCACCTCAGACCAGGTAGCCACCGAGCACGACGTCGAGATGGAGCAGTCCACCACCGTCCACTTGGAGGCGGACGCGACCAACGCCAGCGCCGAAGAGGAAGCCGCGAAAACAGCTGATGCCAGCTCGGAGGCGGAGGCGACCAAGACCACCACAGAAAATGAAGCCGCCAAGGCCAGCACCGACAACACCGCTTCCTCAACATGATTTTATCCTGCAAACTTTTTACTCAAACACTTATCAGATCCCCGGGATGCCGGGAGCAAATGTATCAGACTATTTATCTTGTTGCTTGCTACTCAATTTTATTCCCACTTGGTATTTGTTACTTTTGATTTAGTCAATTTGAGCAGCCCTGGCTCGATGCCGGGTCGCGTTAGTATACGAGTCCCCGAGTTGCATTTCTTATTCACTCTCTCTTTTCGTCTCAGCTCTACCCGCAACTTGTTGCTTTTTTGGTATTCGAGTCACAAGAGTCAAAGAGTAGAGCTGCAAATACTCAGCCGCTTAGAAACAAACATAGTAACGCAGCCCGCCACTTAGCCGAAAAGATAAGACAGAGAACAGAAGTAACAAACACCCTACTCGGTTCCTGCACTCTTTTCTTCCTTAGCGATTTTTCTTGTGCTCATTGACCTTTTGCTTGTTCTCTTGCTTGCCATGAAGCCGGATTTCGGACAGCAGCAGAGTCGAAGAGTTGGCATATAGGTTTAGACACAATACTCAATACGCTTATGAATTTTGAAGTGGAGCAACCGAACAGGCAAACAGCAAAGCCGAGTAGAAACACTTAGAGCAAAGTTGGGCGAGGGCAGTCCCCGAGTTCAATTTCAGATTGCAGAATAGAATTTCAACTCGGATGAGAGGGTACATACACATCTTTGCTCACGAATGAAAACGACGGAGTAGAGCTACATTCCAAGGGCGCTTGGTTTCCTCTCCAGCTTTATCTGCCCTGTTCGCCTGTGGTGGGCGCGCATCTATAAGATAGTAAGCATCTTTGTGCAACGCTTTGCTCACAATGAAAGGCCCTTCCCATGGAGGAGACAACTTGTGCATCCCGGCTGTGCGCTGCACAAGCCTAAGGACCATGTCTCCTTCTCGGAAAACCCTTGGGTTCACCTTTCGGCTATGATAACGCCGCAGGTTTTGCTGGTAGATAGCCGAACGTGACAGAGTCAGCTCTCTTGCTTCTTCAAGCAGATCAACGTCGTCTTCTCGAGCTTCTCTCGCCTCCACCTCAGTGTAGAGGGTTACTCGGGGGGAGTCATGCTCTAAGTCTATTGGCAACACGACCTCAGCCCCGTATACCAAGAAGAATGGCGTGTAGCCGGTTGACCGGTTAGGAGTAGTCCTTAGACTCCACAGCACCGCTGGCAACTCGTCTAGCCAACACCCAGGTGTTTTCAGCAGTGGCTCCATCAGCCTTGGCTTTATGCCTGCCAGTACCATGCCGTTTGCTCTTTCCACTTGTCCATTGGAGGCTGGATGCGCAACAGACGCAACATCTAGTCGGATATGCTTATCTCTGCAGAACCGCACCATTGCTCCCTCAGCAAAATTTGTGCCGTTGTCGGTGATGATGCTGTGCGGGTAGCCATATCTCAGGATTACATCCTTCACGAATTTCACAGCTGTGGCCCCATCGCACCTCCGAATAGGCTTCACCTCGATCCACTTGGTGAACTTATCCACCATGACCAAGATGTGAGTCATGTTGCCTCTAGCCGGCTGGAAGGGCCCGACCATATCCAAACACCAAACAGCAAATGGCCAAGTGATAGGAATGGTTTTCAGCTCGGAAGCAGGCATGTGAATCTTACTCGCGAACATCTGGCAGCCATTGCACTTCCTCACGATGTCCTCGGCTTGCTGCAGTGCTGTGAGCCAGTAGAAGCCATGCCGAAAAGCTTTCTTGACCAACGCCCGAGAAGAGGCATGGTGCCCGCATTCTCCTTGGTGTATCTCTACCAGAATTTCTTCTCCTTCTGCTAGGTCCACACAACGTTGCAGCACGCCAGTGGCACTTCTCTTGTGCAGCACATCTCGGACTATAGTGTAGCCCTTGGATCTTCTCTGAATCTGTCTTGCAGCCACCTCATCTTCTGGTAGAGTACCGTCCCTTAGAAAGGATAATATGGGCGTAGCCCAACTCGGTGTCTCCCGTGTGGGAAACACTGGTTCGTCCACTTCCATTGGGACAGGTACCTCTGGTTGCTCTTTAGTGATGGGAGCACTTCTCTGAAGCCCAGACCGATTAGCAAGGACTTCCTCAATGAATGCGACAGTCCCCGGGTTAAGGACAGCAGTCCCCGAGTAAGGAGTGGCAGTCCCCGAGTAAGGAATGGCAGTCCCCGAGTAAGGAATGGCAGTCCCCGAGTAAGGAATGGCAGTCCCCGAGTAAGGAGTGGCAGTCCCCGAGTTTCCTGTAGCATTCTCCCAGTCAATCTCCATGGGATCAGATTCCTCACTTGGCAGAGAAGGAACAAATATGGACTCCGAGTTGGGAGAAGGCTTGATGGATGGTTTCCTCAAGTGCTCCAAGGCAACTCCCGCCGGGATGGATTGCCGAGAAGATCCCAACTTGGATAGCTCATCTGCCGCTTCATTCTCTGCTCGGTGAATGTGCTGGAACTCGCAGCCTTCGAAGAATCCGGTCATAGACTGCACCAGGAAACGATACGACGCCATGTTGTCATCCAGAGCATCCCAAGTGCCCGAGGCTTGCTGCGCCACCAGATCTGAATCGCCATAGCATATAATGCGCTGCACGCCAACCTCCTTGGCTACTCGCAAGCCATGCACCACTGCCTCGTACTCTGCTACATTGTTGGATGCCTTGAAGTGAATCTGTAGCACATACTTGAGTTGATCTCGCTTGGGTGACGTAAGCACCACGCCAGCACCAAGGCCTTCCTTCACCTTCGAGCCATCAAAGTGCATCTTCCAGTAGTTAGAAACTGGAGCAGGAGGTTCATACTGCACCTCGGCCCAGTCCACCAGGAATTCCGCCAGAATCTGAGACTTGATGGCTTCTCTTCTCGCGTACGCGGGTGCATACGCGGCCAGCTCGATTGCCCACTTGGCTACTCTGCCACTCGCCTCCTTGTTGCCCATGATATCCGAGATGAGAGTAGAGCTCACAACCGTGATTGGATGCTCTTGGAAGTAATGCTTTAGCTTCTTGGCGCCCAGGTACACGCCGTAGGTCATCTTCTGGTAGTGCGGGTAGTTTTGCTTGGAGCTGGACACCACTTCACTGAGATAGTACACTGGGCGCTGCACACTCTTGCCTTCTTCTTCTCGTTCCACCACAATCACCACACTGACTACTCGGTTAGTCGCAGCAATGTACAGCAGCATAGGCTCCTTGGGTAGCGGACTAGCCAAGATGGGAGCGCTAGCCAGCATTGCTTTCAGCTCGTTGAATGCCACATCCGCTTGCGGAGTCCAGACAAACTTGTCACTTTTCTTCATTAATTGGTACAAAGGCAGGGCCTTCTCGCCCATTCGGCCCAGAAAACGGCTCAGAGATGCCAAGCAACCAGTGAATTTCTCCACGTCCTTCAGGGATCTCGGCAAAGACATGCTCTCAATAGCTTTTATCTTAGAAGGATTGGCTTCAATGCCCCGACTAGACACCAGGAAGCCGAGTAGCTTGCCAGCCGGGACACCAAAGGTGCACTTACTCGGATTCAGCTTCATTTTGTACTTGCGTAGGTTAGCAAAGGTTTCCTCCAGGTCGGCAAGCAGAGTATGTGTTTTATTCGTTTTGATGACAATGTCATCTACGTACACCTGCACATTCTTGCCGAGCTGGTCGTGCAAGCATTTCTGCATGCATCTCTGATAGGTTGCACCCGCATTCCTCAAGCCAAAACACATGACACGATAGCAATAAGCCCCGTACGGGGTAATGAAAGCAGTCTTTATTTGATCAGCAGGATTGAGTGCAATCTGGTGGAAACCAGAGTAGGCATCTATGAAAGACAACAGTTCACAACCAGCAGTGGAATCGATCACCTGATCGATGCGAGGTAGCGGGAAGGGATCCTTGGGGCATGCCTTGTTCAAGTCGGTGTAGTCGACACACATGCGCCATGCAGTGGCAGCCTTGGGATCCTCCTTCTTCTTCTCGACCATGACCGGGTTGGCTAGCCAATCCGGATGCAGCACCTCCATGATGAAATTGCTTATCAGTAACTTGGTGATCTGGTCACCAATGGCCTTCCTTCTCTCATCTCCGAAGCGGCGCATAGCCTGCTTCACTGGCTTGGCGTCAGGACGCACATGTAATGAGTGCTCAACCAACTCCCTCGGGACTCCTGGTAGATCTTCATTGGACCAGGCGAATACATCCCGATTCTCACGGAGGAAGTGGATGAGCTCGCTTTCCTATTTCTCCGCCAACCCGGAGCCAATGATGGCTACGCGGTCGGGGAACTCGGGGTCGACCTGGACCTTCTTGGTCTCCTGAGATGCCTGGAATGCGGTCCCGTGTTGGGTACTTGGCACGCCTTGCGCGCCAGCCAGCGCGGATTGCGCCATAGCCACCACCTCATACATCTTCTTCTTCTCGGCAGCAATCACCATCGACTCCGCCAACTGAGAACCAGCAGAGGCACACTCCATGGACTTCTTGTAATCACCAGAGATAGTAATTATGCCATTGGGGCCAGGGATCTTCATCTTCAGATATGCAACATGAGTAGAGGCCATGAACTTGCTCAGAGCAGGCCTGCCGAGTAGAGCATGGTAAGGACTCTGATGATCAACCACCTCGAACTGCAGGCGCTCTGTGCGGCAGTTCTCCCTGGTGCCGAATAGCACATCTATCCACACTCGGCCAATCGGGTTGCACGAGATCCCGGGCACAATCCCATGGAAAGTGGTCTTGCTGGGCAGCATCATGTTCTCGGCCAGGCCAAGCTTCTCGAGTGTGTCTTTGTACACGATGTTGATGCTGCTGTCGTTGTCAATTAGCACCTTGCTGAACCTCACATTCTTCTCGGGGCCCAGGAAGGTAGGATCCAGCACCAAGGCATAGCTACCCGGATTGGGCATTACCTTGGGATGATCTACTCGGGACCACCTGATCTCCTGATCACACCAATACATATAGTGAGGGACGGCAGGAATCACTGCATGCATTGACCTCCATGGCACGTCTGTGCTGTGATTGCTTGTCGACTGGCTCAGAGGTGAAGATCATGTAGCTCTCATGGTGCTCTTGGTACTGGTTGGAGCCTCCTCCCCCATTGTTGCCGTTGTTGCTGTTGCCCTGGTAGTTGTTGTTGCCTCTGTTGTTGTTGTTGCGGTTGTAGTTGTTGTTGTTGTTGTTGTTGCGGTAGCTCTCATTGTTGAAGTTACGGTTGGCTCCTAAAGCCACCTGGTTCACATTCTCTCTTCTCGGGTATACTGGCGGCCGAGCTGCGGGTGCGCGAGTAGGCTGCACATTGGCATTGGCCGCTGGCAGAGGAGGAGGAGGAGGCAAGCCATCATTCTTGATCACATCCCACCACTCGCACTGCCGAGTAGTGTGGTTAGCAGGCCTCGAGGGGTGGTGAGTGTGAAAACTGCATGGGCCATCCTTCATGTCATCAAAGACAAACTTCTTCGGCTACTCGGAGTTTCCGCTACCCGACTGAGAAGCGCGAAATGGTTTCTTGTTGCCTTGGCCCTGGTTCTGGTTCTGCCCGTAGGCTCCAGCAGGTTTCTGCCTTTGGCTACCACCAGCTCCAACAGTCACTGCATTCACCTCTTCAGGATCATACCGAGTATCTATTCGGCGCTTGTTGCGGAACTCGTTGCGCTTGCTGTTGCTAAAGTTTCTTCTCGGCTCAGAGGAGTCCATCAGGGGCTGAGTAGGATCACCAAGTGCGTACTGATCCGCAATCTTGATGGTCTCCGCCAGAGTGTTCGGCATCTCCCTCTGCAACCTCTGCCATAGCATACTGCCATGCCTGCATCCCTGCGCAAACCAAGTAATGGCCTGTGTTTCATTCACACCTTCACAGGTGTTCCTCAATGTGCTCCACCGAGTAAGGTACTCGCGGTCTGTCTCGTCTTCTTGCTGCCTGCAAGCGGATAGCTGCTGTGGCCTATTCGGCCTCTTGTAGGTGCTGGTGAAGTTGCTGATGAAGGCGTCCGAGAAGTCCAGCCAGCAGTTGATGCTGTTCTTGGGCAAGTTGTTGAGCCAAGTGCGGGCTGGACCCTCTAGCATCTGCGGAACATAGCGCACCGCCCATCTTCTGTTGCCATTTGCGATATGAACCGCGGTGACATAATCATTAAGCCAGTCTTCCGGCTTGGTGCTGCCATTGTAGCTCTTGGTGCCCCTTGCGAGCTAGAAGTTCTTCACGGACGGCTCGTTCATGATGCGCGGGCCAAAGCACTCGGGGCCCGGAGGACCCGTGTTCTCCGGCCGCGCCGACAAGCTGATCCGGTCCAGCTGATGCCTCGCATCTCCAGGCGCCAGCATGCGCTCGCCAACACGATCATGGAAATCATAGCCAGCCATCTCCATGGCCGAGTAGCCATCATCATATCTGTCCACCTGCACAGCTGCTGGCTGCTCCACCGGGTTGGCGACTGGTGCCACTGCTCGCGGCTGCTGCCTCTGCCGAGTAGGCTGAGCTGCGGGTAGCCGAGAAGGACCTGGACGCGCTCCATCTCGGGCCTGGCTTTGAGCTTGATGGGCTTGAGAGCCTGCTCTTGCAGCGTTGTGTTCCTGCCCGGGCTGCTGCGGCACAGCAAGCTGTCTCGCGGCAGCAGCCGGGTCGTACACCTGCATTTGCCTATCTCTGGCCGAACGTCCGCTACGGCTCTTCTCGCGGCTGGGATGCGGAGACGAGGCTTGATCATTAGATCTAGCCGCGTGCGAGTGCACAACCTGCGAAGCTCCAGCACCCGGGTTGGCCTTCCGGAACTCCTCATTCTGCCTAGCAGCCTCCAACACCAACTCGTTGAGCCTTTCTTGCTGCCTAACACGCGCGTCGCCATCAAGACGAGGCAACTCGGCAGCTACAGCCTCTGCAGCTCTAAGTGTCTTGGCGGGGGTGCTATATCTGGGCCTGGTGGAGGTGTTTGCGGTGGCGGACTGAGCAGGAACCTCTACAACTGTCGCCATCTCGGCACCAAGGTTGCGCCGCGTGGCGCCTACTCTGCTAGCCCTCCTAGTGACTGGCGTGAAGCCGTGAGCCTTGTTGTACTCGAGCTGATCTAGACTCAACTCCAACCTCACCTTATCCAACTCCGCCTTCTCGGCAAGCAGCTCCTGGCGCTGCCGCTCGAGCTGCTCCCTCATGGCTAGAAGCTCGATGTCGGTGGGAGTCGGCATGCCAAGTCGCCCAGCCGACGCGGGAATAGTCGGAGTAGTGGAAGGCGGCAGGTTGCACTCCTTCTCGTAGGGCCGGTGAGTCCTGCCACCAGCGCTCGGTGCAGCAAGATCCTCGACGACAGCCGCGGCGCCAGTAGCAGTTGCGCCAGCGTTTGCCGCCAAGCCAGTCACCATCACCTCAGCGTAGTTCGCAGAACGGCACGCGGGCCTTCCGCGAGCAGCGATCACCGCGGGAGGATCCTCCGCGTCATGCACCAGCTCGGGGTACGCGCGGTTGGCGACGGTGGCGATGTAGACGAGGTGAGAGCCGAAGGAGATCACCGAGCCGCCCTCCGGCATGGCCCTGCCGCCGAAATCGCCGGCGTTGTCGGTGACGAAGTCGAAGGAGCCGAATCTGTGGACAAGGCCACAGACTACACGCTCCACTGAAGAAGATCCCGTCCGAACAGAAACTCCAGCCAGCGCCGCTGGTTGCCCCACGGTGGGCGCCAACTGTCGTGGTGGTGTCACGGCAGATGCCATAGGATGGCTAAAGATGTGGGGACGAAGGACGCTGGAGGTGCTCGGGGAGGGATCACGCGACGAGTAGCCGCGTGAGGTACGAAGTAAACACTGCAAACAACACGATCTACCCAGGTTCAGGGCCCTCGTGAGGAGGTAAAACCCCTACTCCTGCCTTTCTCTATGTATTCTGGTATCTCACCGAGTAGCCACAGTACAATGTTCTTGCTACCGAGTAGCCACTCTTCTCTCTACGTGATGAACTAGGTCAAGAATTAGGTCACGATGTCTTCCATCCTCACGCAGGAGGCGGCGGGGCACCTTATATACCTGGTGCCCAGCCGGATACGTCCAAACATGGACAAGTGTCGACATAGTGTGCACATCGTCCTTCTTCCGAGTTCCCACTGACAGCTTTGGTTCCTAATCTTGGCTGCATCCGGAAAGTCGTTGGGCAAAACCAAGGGGACAGTCTGGTATCACTGTGCCAAACACAGAGTAGGGCCCCCTTATCCTGCGACCGCCTGCTTCCATGCTGTCACTGTCAGACAGGCCGGTCCCAGATGAACAGTAGTTCGAATAGTGCCAAGTACGGACCCGGGATACGCGGGATCTTGTGTCAGAACGGCTCCTTTGACTTCTGGCTCGAGTAGGTTCCCGCCAATTTTACTCGGGCCAACTCTTCTACTCGAATGGACAGGACTTGATTGATATGTCCTTCTGGTCATCTTGAAGTGAGAACGAGTAGCAGTCGACCGGGTAGCGAGTACCGGGTAGGCGGCTACTCGACCAAACTTCTCTTCTGACAGTGGCCTTTACCACTTGCCTTTACCCTACTCGGGGGTAACCCCCCGACAGACATACCCGACACAAGTTTTGAGAATACCTCCGTGTATCAAAGGTTTGAGAATATCGCTATATCTATATCGAAGTCTCTAGATGCCTATATCGGAAAAGTTTGGGTATGCGATTTTTTTCAACATAAGAATTGCTAGATGTGTAGGAGTCCGCCAAGTAAACAAAGAAAATTGAGTGCAAACTTTAGTTTAAAGAAGTGAGCTTAGTAATCACAAGGAAACTATATGGTGGGTATATATGATACCCATTAAACATCGCCTATTACATGGTACCCGCTGAAAATCTTGGGTATATTCTACCTAATTCCACGACCATCAATTCTGGGTATGATCGTTTCTAGGTAGGACATACCCAATACTATGTTTGAGACTACTTAGATATTTGACATACCCAAGACTGGGTATGTCATAGTCTCGGTATACCCAGACTGGTTTTTCATATGTTCATATGATGCAGTCTTTAAAATTCTTATGGTACAACGTACTCGGTGAAAATTTAGGGTATATAATACCTTGTTTCTATGCTCATCTATTGGACGAGATGAGTGTGTAGGTATGATTACCCATGCCTGAATTTTGAGTTGATGCTCATATGTAGTACGACTTTCGTTGTATCTTTAGTGTGTGTCTAATTGAAACCCGTGACTAAGCACCCCAGCCGCCAACCGAACATCTATTCGTTGTCAACATTTTTCATTGCCTACTTGATCGACAATCCGGGGAGGAAGGTTGTAGGAGAGGACGAGACGACTAGTAATACGTTTCAGGAAAGAAGAGGACGGGACCACTAGAGAGTTAATCCATATAAGAGATAGTTTCCCCGTATAACATAGCCATGACTCGTTTGGGAGTGTGTAGGTATGACATACCAAATACTATCTCGAGACCGACTAGGTATGACATACCCCTGACTCTTTTGAGAGTGTCTGGATTTAACATACCCATGACTTAGTTCGAGAGTTTATGTGTATCACATTCCCAAGATTCGGTTAGATGATTATATGGAGTATAGATATAGGTAATAACATAAATTTTGAGAGTGTACATGTAATGAATATATCCATGACTATCTTGACAGTTTAGGTATGACATATCCAAGACCCGATATGAGACGTTTTAGGTATGACATACCTAGGTATTTAGTTTGAAAGTTTCTGGGTATCGCATATCAAAAGTAAATATAGATGTCAGTGAAAATCATAATGGGTATGTCGATGATCATAATTTCAAACATTGTACTTTAGCCAACATTTTATATGATGCATCATATAGCAACATACACATCAATTTCACCGGATATCATATACCCACATATCCAGCCTTTTACCCGGTATCATGTACCTACATACCCACATTCAGGTACATACCTAAGCTATCATATATTGAAGGGTATCATGTACGTACGTACCTGAGATATTGGACCCGGTATCATGTACATACATACCTTAGATATGTACGTACGTATATACCTAAGATACATACCTACATACTCGGTATCATGTACGTACATACCTGAGATATTGACGGGTATTTTAAATTATTTTTCATATATTCATATACTTAGAATATTAAGGGTAATTATATACCCAAAAAAATTCCAGCCATGGGAACTTAAATCACATTGTATAATATGCCAAGAAAGTACCACATACCTAGAAAAATATTCATGGAACGTAATTTACAAAATTAATTAGTGGTACACCGACAAATAAAAGTACACAACTCACGTGCCTAGTAGTACAAGGCAAAAATTATGGAGCCTTAAATTTATAGCGTGTACACCATGCATGTATCGCAATGAAGGAAAAAAGGAATGGACAAATCGGCTAGTGGCAGTTTCCATATATGCCTTAATTAGCAGGCCAATTCAATGTTGCCTAATCAATCAATATACTAACGGGTAAACCCATTAGCTTTTAGTACAGTCTGAATGACACAAATCTAAATGCAATCCGATGGTAAAGAGGTAT
This sequence comes from Alopecurus myosuroides, assembly GCA_028641055.1. Taxonomy (NCBI): domain Eukaryota; kingdom Viridiplantae; phylum Streptophyta; class Magnoliopsida; order Poales; family Poaceae; genus Alopecurus; species Alopecurus myosuroides. The sequence goes on from CM054062.1 coordinate 104,764,435, forward strand.
ATATATAACCATGCCTACCTCCCCGTTGCAACGCATGGGCATATTTATATTATCTTCTCAAAAGGCAACAAGAAGGCAACCATGGAGGAGAGCCTTCGACGGCCAGGAAGCACCGTCGCTTCGGCGCCCGCCTTGAACCAGCGTCTGCCCTCGACATCCCCTGCGTGCCCAGCAAACAGCTAGCTCAGAGTGGCCACCACGCAACATGTCGAGTCGTGGGGGAGGCGCAGCATGGGGATGATAAATTAGAAAGGAGTGGAAGCTCTGAAGAGGGAGAGGTGCTGGGTCGGCCGATCCGGTCGGCTATGTCGCCATGGGGAACATAGGGCTTGTGGTAAGACATAGAGGGGAAATACGGAGGTGTGTATTCTCGATTGCTGCCTGTGAGGCATACTGTTTCTGCTGCTACTGGCCTACTGATGACGAGAGAGGTAGTCAGAGATGGATGTCTTGCTTCTTGCTAATTTAGATAGGAAGCGAGAGAGATTAAGATTGCAAAAATATTTTTCAGCTGTAATACATCAATGGAGGGATTAAAACCACATAAGAACAATAAAATATAATTTGTGACACATGATGTAGACGGTTCACACTTGATCTATAAGTTTAACACATAACATAGTAAGATCTTCAACATAGTTCCACGAGATACCTAGTTCGACAAACCAACATTTGGCATATGAGATATAACAACACAAAAGCAGCACCAAGTTCGCACATAGCATAACTATCACTTGACGATCAATATATAGAGTCTGAAATAGAAATCTGGCTTCCTTTCTTTCTTGAAGTTGTATTTGATGCTTGATCCACAACATTTCTGGATGACATGTTTGCGGTAATACTTTAACTTGCTTGTGACCCTTGCACCAAACCATGAACATTCATTTATTTTTCGGAGGTCTTTTTATGGCTGCTCTTGTTGGATGACCTGTTTGGATTAGATGGCCCCGATTTCATACTTGCCTTCCTCTTTGTACTAGCTGTTGAGCTTTGTTGTGAAGGCTATAAACACAAGGTGAAGTTGAGATGACATTGCAATTTTTTAGTTAAATAACAAATATTGAGAGATTACGATGGACGGTGCAACTGGTGGTTGTGTAGATGGTGCGGTTGTATGACTTTGATGCTAAGGAGAAAGTGGAGCTTTGTTAACATGAGTTTTAATTCATAGTACAAGAAATTAAACTAAACAACAAAGAGAGATTTTACCATTTGTTGAGCTGGATGTACGCTTCCATTTCTTCTAACACAAGAGGTTTTATTATGTCCTTGTTGTTTGCATCTCCCACACCTAATGATAGTCCCAGCTCTGCTAACCCTACAGCTCCCTAGCTTCTCTTCTGGTTCCTTTGTCGTTGACTTCTTCTTCCTACCAGGCATAGCAATGTGCCCTGGTGCCATAGGCCTAGGACTGTTTGAAATTGGCCATGCAGGCATGCCCTCCACAAGCTGAAGGCAATGCGTATAGGTTTTTCTAAACTCATCAACATGGTAGCACTTGGTAATGTAATCATCAAGGGAGTTTGTATGGAAATATATGTAAGCTATAGCATGTGCACAAGGGAGCCCAGAAAGTTGCCAATACCTGAACGTAAATGTTCTCTCTTCAAGCTTAACAGTAAACATGTGTTCTACCCCCACTCTTTAAGCATAACTTCATATGAATCCTTGCCATTAAAAATACTCTCGCAGTATGCTGACTAGTAGATGCTCTTGTTCAGTTTCTTTCTAATGTTAGGACATATGATGACATTTGGAGACCATTTATCAATCTGAGTTATCATCTCATGTATCCTAACCATCACCTTGCGTCTAATAGCTTCAAGCAAGCTAATTATGGGCAAATGTAACACCCGGGGATCCCCCCCCCCAATTAGTGTGTGTGTTTTTCTTCTTTTGTTTGCATCATCATGGCATCCTGCATGCATTGCATTTTATGTTGTTGAGCCTTAAAATTATTTCCTCTCAAACCTATTTTTAATTGTCAACTCAAAATATTTGATGCTTTCAAAATAAGTCACTATTTTATCAAAACGATTTTACCAGCATTGTTTTCCTACTTAAAACCATCTTCCTAATTCATGGAAATTAATAATAATAATAATAATAATAATAAAGAACAAACAAAAATAAGTGGAGACAACCAAACCGGCCAGGCCTTAAGGCCCAACAAACCAGCCCACCCCTCCCTCGATCTTCTTCTCCGTACAGGAGCACACGCAGGAGGCGTGCCTCCTGTCACTGTCCACCAACGCACAACCACACCTCCATGGTCCCCTCCCCCTCCTCCTTATCTACTCCTCCTCTCCGTTTCCCCGAACCCTAGGCACCCTCTCCTCCCCTCCTGCGCCGCCATGGTCTCCTCTCTTCCCCGCCTTCCTCTTCCTCTGTATATTCCTCTAAATTCTAATTTTTTTATGAACCCTCAAAACTGCCGGCTTTCTCCCCTTGCCGCCGCAGCTACGACCGCTGACGGGCCCCGGTTCTTGCGGGAATGGAACCGGGGCACATCCAGCTCCGTCTCCGTCTCCTCGGCAGGGTGGGAGAGCCACCAGGATCCCCACGCCATCGCCGTTCGCCGCCGCCCTTTTCATGGCCGTCAGAGATCGACGGCCAGGTACCGCGTGCGTCCACCTCGCTTTCCCTCCAACTGCGACGCCCACGCTGCCCTTGGTGAGCCTCTTGTCCGCCTACCTTCCTCCCTTTCCCCCCTATTGCTCTGTGTGCCGCCGTCGTGCGAAACCGTCTCGAGGTTATGTCTGTTCCATCCGCCATGGCCGCATGCTAGAGCCTAGAGCTGCAGTACCGGTCCTCTCCTTGGCCCTTGCCCTGGACTTGCAGATCACGCACTCACACGTGCACAACGAACTCGCATCGAGGAGCACCTCCGCGCACTGCTGGCACCGCGCGCCGCCCGGACACGGTCGTCGCCGGACGATTGCTGTCCATCGTTTCCGATCTGCATACAGTAAAACACCGCGATTCTACACATCATCTTAAATCGTGTCGGTATCCTTACATAAGAACGTACACACCCCAGTGGCTAGCGCAGCGCACCCACACGCAGGAGGGCGCGGGATCGAATCCCCCCTCCCGCAGCAAAGCCACCCCCTTTTTTTCTCAGCCTTTTCTTTTTTCTCTCGAATTTCAGAAAAGCAGATCTGAAACCTTATTTGTAAAATCAATATAAAATTGAATGTTGCTCCAAATTCAATGATTCAAATTCCTGTGGATTCATAATCTTGTGCCCTTTCTGTTAATGTCAAGTTTGCAACATGTTTCTGTAATAATTTTTGCACTAAATAATTAATTACTGAAAATGCAATTAAAAGTGGAAACTTTGGAATTTCATAAGTTGAGTTGTGCTCATCCAATTTAAGCAAACTTGGGCTCTAAAAATTTGTCTTAACAAACTCTACACATTGGTATTTTATTTGGTCACAATTGAATTAAATTTGAACATGTTTCCCTCAACCTCCAACAACAAAAATGCGATAAGTTTTTCATACGAAATCCATTTTTGATGAACTTGAGCTTGACATGAAGAACATGAAAAGATCTAAAACCTTACATGTAGAAAACCCAAATAAGAACCAAGAAGGATGATGCCAAGTATGCAAAGGTTTGAGCTCTCTACGATAGATACGATCAAGATATGCATTCAAGAGCCCCTCTTGATAGTACGGTTATCTATCCTATAATCCGGTCTCCCAACTAGCATAATGAGACCGGTAAAATAGAAACCCTATATAAGTCATACCTTTGCCTTGCGCAATCCAATTGAGCTAGATGATGGCGATCTTAATCACCTCAAGTTGGACCACCTTTCTTGATTGCGCTTCGCTTCGTGAAGATTGTGAATTGCTCCCCCATAAGATATGAGAGAGCTTATCACATGAACATCTTCACTTGACCATAATCTCCATATGGATGGAAAGGTTCAAGCATAGGATTTCTTCTAGATGCTTCACTTGAGCTTCCACGTCAAGCTAGGTGACGAACATCGCTCGACGATGACATAGACCATGGGCTATATGAAATCTACCTTTTTTGTTCATGCCCATGGAAAGATACCTAACCACACATAGAGATGCCACACACACATATATGGGTTAGATCACAAAGCTATATTGACAATTTCTTACCATACCATGAGATACACAATCCCACTTGGTACATCGTGTAGCTTTGTGTGTTGATCACTAGCTTGATCAACCTTGTATCTTTTCTTCTCACTTCAAATGATGATGTCTTGAAGATAACCATGAAGGATAACATAATACTTTTCTTCAAGACACACTAGCAATAACCTCAACTCAAACCATGACCATTCTTCATATAAATCCTTGAATATAACAATGGCCATCAAGGAAGCTAATAGAGTTCAACACATGAACTCCATTATTTCCTATGAACAAGAACTACAAGGATAATTCAATGCAAACGTTAGTCCATAGGGATTGTCAGTAATTACCAAAACCACATATGGGGCACCATGCACTTTCACCTATCATATGTTTACCTTGCAGCCATGATATAGCCTTCCTTCCACTTCCTATTAACTGTTGTTTGTTTACCCTGTTGGCCCCGTGTCGTAGTTGCATGCTTAGTGTTGTTTGCGCTCAAGTCTTGTCGTTGTCCGTCTTATCACCTGTTTAGTTTGATAGTTGGGTTTCAATTCAATCAACAACATGTTAATGTTTGGGTAATAATAATTTGATGATAAGGCACCAGCAGGAGGCCCGGCGTGGTTTTGAGGCCTGCTAGTGTCGACCCTAATTAGGAAAAGGGTCTTGTCCATTGATCCATGATGAGCGCACTAACCGCATGTGGGAAGCGAGTATGGGCGCCCCCCTCAACTTGATTTGATTCGCATCTCGTCCAAATCGCCTCATTTAGTTCGGGTTTTCCATTTGCCGCATGCATATGCAGGTGCGAACCCTTGGCGCCAGGGTGGAACTTTTGTAGTCGGCATTTAGGGAGACACGTTCTTAGAGTGCTATGAGGGTCCCCTTTTCTTCGTGGGGCTTGATTAGCCGTGCGCTCAACTGCACGGGGTTCTTTGGGCTTGATGCGATGAAGAGTTGGGTTGTATTGAGTACCTCGCTTGGTGGGTTTGATCCCCGCCTGGCGGGTTATTCTTACGTGTACGGCCAAATTGGTGCATCCCTGCAGGGTTAAATCTTCTCGAGAAGCCGTGTTGTCCGCGGTTATGGATGACTTGGTGAAAGTGATGGCTAACAAGTACTCAGACAACTTACACTTAACGATGATAACTTGACTAGTAATATAGATTACCTCCACCATAAAATGAATGTCACCTTAATCAACCGTGTGAGTTTCCTTGGGTTGCTTCCTTAGTAGGGGGTAACATTGGATGGGTATTGTTTGGTGAGTAGTTGTAGTTGGTTCGGATACGCTATCTTATCCCTTTCTGTTAGCCGGATGTTGTAGCAAGTCTCTGTAGTTAGTTAGTGCAGCCCGCTGCCGCTTCTTTGCAATAATCCCTTCCTTTCCGTTGAACCCAAAGTATGTGTATCTTGTGATGATTGGTTACGCTGGTATCTTGTGAGTATGGGTTATCCACTTGCCAGTACTTAACCGTACTGACCCACGAATCTTTTTCGTGGCTGCATATTCCCCATTGCAGTCAACAGGTTTGAAGTCTGACGACGTTAGCTTGGGAATCCCTCCGGCTTGGCCTGGGCAGGGATTGGACGCCATCGGTTATCTTCAGGACTCTTAGTCCAATTTGCATCTTGTCCGTAGTCGGACGCTATGTTGTTTCTTCGCTGTTAATTGGATCTTTGTATTGTATCAGTTGTATCCTTGACTCGTTTGAGTCATCTTGTATATACCTCATCTGTTGTTGTTGTTGTGGATTATTCGTGAACTGTTGTAATGTTATCACAAGTGGCAACCTGGAATTGGTTATTATGTGGATTTTTGCGGGAATGCTGAAATCTGCATAGTGCCCGATCTCGGGGCGTCACAAATGGTATCAGAGCATGGTTTCCGATTCCCGATATTGTTTCGATACGAATGGTTATCGAAGCAACGGGTCCACAAAACCTGTAGGGTAACCTCGCTAACGGTCGTGTTCTTAGAGTGTCAAAAACTATTTGTCAAAAACTGTTTTCGAAACATCTCAATAGGATTCTTGTTTTCTCCTTATCTTTATTCTATTTCCCCTCCCAATCTTATTTGTTTTGGAGTCTCTTCCCTTATCTATCTTTCAAAGTTTTAGGATCCTACGTGGGTGGACGTTTTTTGAGCCTTTAACCTAATAGGTTCGATCATCGGAAGATTCCTGGTGGAAGAACATCGTCATCAGCCCGAGCAAGATCCCCTTGTTAGTGGTGTCGAGAAGCCCTTGTTAGCGGTGTCGAGGAGATCAACTGGAAGCATGAAGAATCGATAGTCGAACTTCTTTCTCCCTCCCGGGTTATGGGGTGGATTGCGAGGGTGCAATCCCCTTGTTAGTGGTGTCGGCTGTAACACCCGAGGATTCCCCCCCAATTAGTGTGTGTGTTCTTCTTCTTTTGTTTGCATCATCATGGCATCCTGCATGCATTGCATTTTATGTTGTTGAGCCTTAAAATTATTTCCTCTCAAACCTATTTTTAATTGTCAACTCAAAATATTTGATGCTTTCAAAATAAGTCACTATTTTATCAAAACGATTTTACCAGCATTGTTTTCCTACTTAAAACCATCTTCCTAATTCCTGGAAATTAATAATAATAATAATAATAATAAAGAACAAACAAAAATAAGTGGAGACAACCAAACCGGCCAGGCCTTAAGGCCCAACAAACCAGCCCACCCCTCCCTCGATCTTCTTCTCCGTACAGGAGCACACGCAGGAGGCGTGCCTCCTGTCACTGTCCACCAACGCACAACCACACCTCCATGGTCCCCTCCCCCTCCTCCTTATCTACTCCTCCTCTCCGTTTCCCCGAACCCTAGGCACCCTCTCCTCCCCTCCTGCGCCGCCATGGTCTCCTCTCTTCCCCGCCTTCCTCTTCCTCTGTATATTCCTCTAAATTCTGAATTTTTTTATGAACCCTCAAAACTGCCGGCTTTCTCCCCTTGCCGCCGCAGCTACGACCGCTGACGGGCCCCGGTTCTTGCGGGAATGGAACCGGGGCACATCCAGCTCCGTCTCCGTCTCCTCGGCAGGGTGGGAGAGCCACCAGGATCCCCACGCCATCGTCGTTCGCCGCCGCCCTTTTCATGGCCGTCAGAGATCGACGGCCAGGTACCGCGTGCATCCACCTCGCTTTCCCTCCAACTGCGACGCCCACGCTGCCCTTGGTGATCCTCTTGTCCGCCTACCTTCCTCCCTTTCCCCCCCTATTGCTCTGTGTGCCGCCGTCGTGCGAAACCGTCTCGAGGTTATGTCTGTTCCATCCGCCATGGCCGCACGCTAGAGCCTAGAGCTGCAGTACCGGTCCTCTCCTTGGCCCTTGCCCTGGACTTGCAGATCACGCACTCACACATGCACAACGAACTCGCATCGAGGAGCACCTCCGCGCACTGCTGGCACCGCGCGCCGCCCGGACACGGTCGTCGCCGGACGGTTGTTGTCCATTGTTTCCGATCTGCATACAGTAAAACACCGCGATTCTACACATCATCTTAAATCGTGTCGGTATCCTTACATAAGAACGCACACACCCCAGTGGCTAGCACAGCGCACCCACACGCAGGAGGGCGCGGGATCGAATCCCCCCTCCCGCAGCAAAGCCACCCCCTTTTTTTCTCAGCCTTTTCTTTTTTCTCTCGAATTTCAGAAAAGCAGATCTGAAACCTTATTTGTAAAATCAATATAAAATTGAATGTTGCTCCAAATTCAATGATTCAAATTCCTGTGGATTCATAATCTTGTGCCCTTTCTGTTAATGTCAAATTTGCAACATGTTTCTGTAATAATTTTTCCACTAAATAATTAATTACTGAAAATGCAATTAAAAGTGGAAACTTTGGAATTTCATAAGTTGAGTTGTGCTCATCCAATTTAAGCAAACTTGGGCTCTAAAATTTTTTCTTAACAAACTCTACACATTGGTATTTTATTTGGTCACAATTGAATTAAATTTAAACATGTTTCCCTCTGTTTACTAAAAAGGACAGAATAAGAATGCTTATGAAAAATTGCATAATAAATTCAATAACAACCCAAAAATTATGTTTAATAGCTCAAAATGTTCAGTGAAACATTTGCTAAATGTTTTCAACCTTTTCAATACAATTTGTTTACTGTTTTTCCTAATTAAAAGTGGTGCAATAATTCAATGCTTTAATTAAACCTTTTAAATTGCAAAATTCATAACTTGGACAATTCAAATCCAATTCCAACATGTAAAATATGTTTTCCATGCAAAATTGAATAATCTTTCCAAATATAAACTTTGTTCTCTGTTTTGAATAAATTAAATTGCTGAAAACAACTTTTTCTTAATTAATGCATTTAAAATTGCCAAATTAATAACTTGCTCATTTTAAATCCTTTTTCAACAAATGAAACATGTATTCCACCTAAAATTTTGTGTTCTTTCCAAATATGAATTTTGTTATCTATTTTGAACATTTAAAATTGGTGAAAACAACAAATTCTTGTGTAACTCATTTAAGAAGCCAAATTTCATAACTTAATAAATAAAATTCCAAACTTGGTAAACAACATATCAAATTGAAGCTATTGTTGTTTTCTTATTGTTTTCATCATCCATGCATCATTCTAATCTACTTTCACATGATGGTTATTTGTAGATCATTTAATTCAACATTAATTCATGGGCTTTTCCAGATGCAATCCTAATTGCATATGGGCCCATTTAAATATGTTTACCATGTCAAATGGTTTACTTTGATGCATCAATTAATTGTCATGCATCCATATCTTGATCATGCTGGATCTTTTTCCGTAGAAGTAATTGTTGCATCCGGTGTTTGTTCTAGTTCGTTGCTTCTTCGCGGATAGGACGTTGAGATGGTGTGAGCAACGACAAGTTCTTCGAATGTACCTCTACTTGCTGGATTCCAGGCAAGTATACTCACTTGCTGCCTATGGCTGCCTTTCATCACTTGTTACCGATTCTTTCCGTTGTTCTTATTCTAGCCTTTTGATTCGATGCTTGTGTCTCGATCCTATCATATGTTTACCTTGCAGCCATGATATAGCCTTCCTTCCACTTCCTATTAACTGTTGTTTGTTTACCCTGTTGGCCCCGTGTTGTAGTTGCATGCTTAGTGTTGTTTGCGCTCAAGTCTTGTCGTTGTCCGTCTTATCACCTGTTTAGTTTGATAGTTGGGTTTCAATTCAATCAACAACATGTTAATGTTTGGGTAATAATAATTTGATGATAAGGCACCGGCAGGAGGCCCGGCGTGGTTTTGAGGCCTGCTAGTGTCGACCCTAATTAGGAAAAGGGTCTTGTCCATTGATCCATGATGAGCGCACTAACCGCATGTGGGAAGCGAGTATGGGCGCCCCCTCAACTTGATTCGATTCGCATCTCGTCCAAATCGCCTCATTTAGTTCGAGTTTTCCATTTGCCGCATGCATATGCAGGTGCGAACCCTTGGCGCCAGGGTGGAACTTTTGTAGTCGGCATTTAGGGAGACACGTTCTTAGAGTGCTATGAGGGTCCCCTTTTCTTCGTGGGGCTTGATTAGCCGTGCGCTCAACTGCATGGGGTTCTTTGCGCTTGATGCGATGAAGAGTTGGGTTGTGTTGAGTACCTCGCTTGGTGGGTTTGATCCCCGCCTGGCGGGTTATTCTTACGTGTACGGCCAAATTGGTGCATCCCTGCAGGGTTAAATCTTCTCGAGAAGCCGTGTTGTCCGCGGTTATGGATGACTTGGTGAAAGTGCTGGCTAACAAGTACTCAGACAACTTACACTTAACGATGATAACTTGACTAGTAATATAGATTACCTCCACCATAAAATGAATGTCACCTTAATCAACCGTGTGAGTTTCCTTGGGTTGCTTCCTTAGTAGGGGGTAATATTGGATGGGTATTGTTTGGTGAGTAGTTGTAGTTGGTTCGGATACGCTATCTTATCCCTTTCTGTTAGCCGGATGTTGTAGCAAGTCTCTGTAGTTAGTTAGTGCAGCCCGCTGCCGCTTCTTTGCAATAATCCCTTCCTTTCCGTTGAACCCAAAGTATTTGTATCTTGTGATGATTGGTTACGCTGGTATCTTGTGAGTATGGGTTATCCACTTGCCAGTACTTAACCGTACTGACCCACGAATCTTTTTCGTGGCTGCATATTCCCCATTGCAGTCAACAGGTTTGAAGTCTGACGACGTTAGCTTGGGAATCCCTCCGGCTTGGCCTGGGCAGGGATTGGACGCCATCGGTTATCTTCAGGACTCTTAGTCCAATTTGCATCTTGTCCGTAGTCGGACGCTATGTTGTTTCTTCCGCTGTTAATTGGATCTTTGTATTGTATCAGTTGTATCCTTGATTCGTTTGAGTCATCTTGTATATACCTCATCTGTTGTTGTTGTGGATTATTCGTGAACTGTTGTAATGTTATCACAAGTGGCAACCTGGAATCGGTTATTATGTGGATTTTGGCGGGAATGCTGAAATCTGCATAGTGCCCGATCTCGGGGCGTCACAGCAAATAACTAGCTTGAACTATCCACTTATTGAATGACTCGCAAATATTGTTGTCTACAAAGTCACAATCAGATCCTAACTTGAACCACGCTCTCCTCCAATGATGAGGATCTTTGTTCATGATTGCACTTGCTCCATCTGGTGTATCTTTTGCCAAAGATTCCCTTGCTTTGTTGAACAACATTGCACATGGGGCTTTTGCACATGCCCAAAAAAGTTTCTGCAAATCCTTATTTCTAAAATTCTTTCTCCAATTGGCATATATGTGCCTTGCACAATTTCTATGCCCAGCCCTTGGAACCCAATTTTGTACTGCATTAATAATACCCTAAAGAAAAAATAGACAAAGGCTTAGTTAGCATATAAGAAACAATTACCATTCAAATCAATGCAACAAAAGTATAAAGTACCTTTTGCTGATCAGATATTATTACCCATTCGTCTCCATCTCCTAGCCGAAGTTCATTAAACAATATAGAACAAAACCAATCCCAAGAATCATTGGTTTATGTGTCAACTACTGCCCATGCAACCAGATATATTTGATTGTTAGCATCTCTACCAACCGTGCACAAAAGCTCTCCAGGTCTTCCTTTTAAAAAGCATCCATCACGACCAATTACCTTCCTACATACAGCAAGAAATCCTTTTCTACAAGCTTCAAAACATACATAGAATATGTAAAATGTTGTCTTCTCAAACTTACTATATTTTCTATTAGGACATATGTGCTCATCTCTGTAAGAAGTTACCCGCCAGCTTTGAAATTTGCTTGTTGTCTTCAATAAACAAACCCAAGGACACAAAGGCCAACTACAGACTGCTCTTGCTCTATCACCCTTATCTTTTGCGAAAACTTGATTTATTTCCTCTCATTAAGACCATAATTTACGATAGCTTGCTTGAACTCTTGTTTTCTACTGAATTTCATACCAAGCTCAAAATATTACACCATAGCATTGTCGAATAGTCATCTCAACAAGTACCTCGGGTGATCCGGTAGGGTTTCGAGTAGAGGAACGATGTACGCGCTGGTGATCTCGACGGCTAACAAGGAGGCAAGATTTACCTAGGTTCGGGGCCCTCATAGAGGTAAAAACCCTTACTCCTGCTTCTCTGATCTATATTATGGCGAGATAGTCGAGCTATTACTATGGCGATGCCATGATGGTGTGTACGGGGTATCCCGTGTATTGTCTAGTCTAGTTGTGGCTTGTATCTTCCTCTTCTCTTGTCTAGATTGGATCCCCTTTTCTCTCCTTCCTCCTGGCTTTATATATGCATTCAGGAGGGGTTTACATGAGTCCTAGTACACTACGAACAGGAGTTCTTGTCTTGTTCTTCAAGAAATCGACTATGGCTTCTTTGACCCGGATGGGCCTTCGAGTGGGCTTCCCGTAGCGTAGCTGGGCCTGAGACCGGGTAGGCTCATCAGATAGGTCCGGAAGTCATCCCCACGTCAGTAGCCCCCGAGTGTTTCTTCAACTGAGAATAGTCGAGTAAGCACTCAAATCTCGTTCTTGATTTCTTCGATTGGTCATTCAATCGCCTGATTCTGAGGGTGTATACCCTATGCGCGAAGCGCTCATGTACTCGAGCATCGAGTGATAAATGTGCCTTGTGTTGGCTGTTTTCGCAGAAGGATGTGGCTCATTCGTTTGGCTCTCCGAAAGATCAGGGCCAATTAATTGCATCTAGGGCAAAAACGGTTTTGGCCTACACGAATTCGAGACCTCCGACTCGAATCCGGCGAGGTGGTCGTTGCGACTGGACCGTGGAGGTCTTACCGTGTCGAACTTAACCTAAAGGGGGTACCCAGCGTGTCCGCTAGGAGTTTTCTTCGTCTTGTTGACACATAAAGTTTACTGGAGGACGCTGCTTGAGTGCGATTCCATGCCCATAGGAGAGATCCTTGGGTCTTACCTTCGTAATCGAAAGAATACGACATCCAGATGTGCCTAGTCGGTCGAACAATCTAGGATAAGAAAGATGTGTAAGTACATCGTAAGGTAGAGTTGCGGGAGCCGCATACTCGCAATTTTACCTTGGTCGCATTTCTGCGATCTTTCGGGTGAAGAAATCTTCCTTTTTCTTGATCTTGTGCGAAAGAGATTTCGCGTTTATGAAGCTTATACGAAAGAAGTTTTCGTGTCAATGTACTTGCACGAAAGATATTTCGTGTTGAAATGCCCATACGTAAGAGATTTTGTGTCAGGGTGCTCATGCGAAAGAAATTTCGCGTCTTGAGGCTTATACGAAAGAGATTTCGTGTTGTGAGGATGTGCAGCAAGTGTTGTCTTTTGTTTCGAATGATGTGTATGCACATCGTAATGCGGAGTCGTGGTTTTTGCGGGAGCCGCATACTCACAATCTTTTCCTTGCTGCGTGGCGAGTGCCTTTTTGTGTAGTGGAGCCGCGGTGTTTTCGGCGATGATTGTGGCAAGTGCCCTTTTGTTTGAAGATTCCGAAGAAAAATACGCCTGCTGACTGATGCTCACGTGATGTCGTGGTGCACTAAGCACTTGTTCTGCCTCCCGATGAGACGTGGCGAGAAGTGTCAGAGACTAGACGTGTCGGAGTCGACGCGGTGGAGGTGTACTCGACACGGTCGACAGAGTCTTCCAGGTGGAGGTGTACTCGACACGCGGACGGAGTCAACGCGGAAGTCGTGTAGTTGACGAGGCGGACGGCGTCGACGCGGTGGAGATGTACTCGACACGGCGGACAGAGTCAATGCGGTAGAGATGTACTCGACATGGTGGACGGAGTCGACGCGAAAGTCGTGTAGTCGACAAGGCGGACAACATCGACGCGGTGGATATCGTGTAATTGACGCGGACGTGGCGGAGTCGCACGACGACGTGGAAGTCGTGTAGTTGACGCGGACGCTCAGCCACCGAGTCCACACAAGAAGATGAACTCGAGAAGTCTTCAAGATCTTCTGATTTCAAGAATTGGCCCGCGTTGTTGTATGCGTCTCGTCGAGACGGACAAGTTTGATGTTTTGCTTTTCTTCATCCGAGTTAATATGCGGTTTGTAAGACAAAAATAAGGAGCTGGACGAAAAACTCTGACATAGCTCCTCAGGTACGCGGCCAGCGTGTTAGATGCTTCCGATGCAGTAGTACATCGAGTGCAGATGTAGCGCTCGTCGGTTGCACGACCAACGCTCATTGGGTGCGTTGACAGCGCTCCCGATGGGAGTATCCCCCGAGTCCATGTGCGATTATTTGTAATCGGGCATAGACTCAAAGATCTTCTAACGTCGCTTCTTCGATTTATCGGGTGCACGGCAGTGCTCCCGATGGGAGTAGCCCCCGAGGCTATGTTCGACTCGCAGAGTCGGGCATAGGCTCAGGTTGTTCTGAAGTTAACCTCGTGTGCTTGTCTTCTGTTGGCTCGCAGAGGAGGACATGCGTCGTCTCCCGGAGGAGGATATTTGTCGACTCCGAGCGGAGGATATGTGTCGACTGTCGACTCCGAGCGGAGGATATGTGTCGACTGTCGACTCCGAGCGGAGCATTGTGTCGACTCCGACTGCGTAAGGAGGATATGTATTGACTCCGAGCGGAGGATTGTTGACTCCCAAAGGCGCAACCAATGTTGTGGTTACTGCGTTGGAGTTGCAGCCATATAAACGGATATGGTTAAATAATATAACAGTAGTTCCATATCTAGCAAAATGTACAAAACAAATTGTTGCTCGGGTTAATCTCGGTTGTGAACCAACAATCTATCGACTCGTAGAGTCGAGTATGGCCTGTTGGTAGGCAATGATTTGACCCTACGCGGCACTTTTGCATCGTACGTTGTGCTATTTCGTTAGCCTGACAACCATTGTCTATGCTCCTTGCTGACCTGTCAGTTGCTGCTGCAAACCGGGTCGGAGTCAAGGGTCGACGTCAGACAGTATCAGCTACTAGAGTTGTAGCGTGTAAATCGGTAGTGTAACACGCAACATGATGGGTCTCGAGTATTCATTTAGTTTGCGGGGCGCAACCCCCGAGTGTCAGGTGTAGCTTCACAGCAGATTATAAACATAAAAATATAAATTTGTCGACTCGTATGAGAGGAACTTATCTTTATATGACACTGCCGTGGTCGACAAGACGGTGCCGAGTGACGGAGTCGACAAATATCGCCGGAATCGATGAACCGGACTCGTGTGTCGAGTGCGGCTGTTTCGCGCCTCATCCACCGAGTGTCGAGTGCGGCTGCGGCGAATTCTCGAGTGCGTCTAATTTGCAGCACCCCTGAGCAACGAGTGTGGCTACGCAGAAGGACAACCCCCGAGACGCTTAGTCGAAAGAATTCGATGCGGCGGAGTTGTGCGGCGGAGTCGCGATGTTTTCTGGACGGAGTCGCGAGGCTTTCCGGAAGGACTCGACGAGGCGGACCGAGTCGACGCGGCGGAGTCGTGATGTTTGTCCGAAGCGCTCGGCGCGGCAGACCGAGTCGACGCGGCGGAGTCGTGTAGCGTTCCCACATTTAAATAATGTAAGGACACCTGTATTATTGTGGTAGTCCCTGGATCAATTGCTAGCACCACAGTACAAAATGAAATATCATGCAAATGCATCAAATTCTATTACATCGCATGATCCAGTCTTTACAAAATAGTATTACAACTTGCATAGTCTTAGAAGACTAGCAGAAAACAAAGTATTACAGCGGAAAACATAGCAACATTGAGCCCATCTTCTTCATGTGCCACAGGTAAAACATGTTGGCGATAGTCTCGAGATCCTAAACGAAATCCTCACTCGTCTTCAGAATATCTGCAATATGGAATATGCAGCCACAAGGGATTCAATACAATTTAATGTATTGGCAAGTAACACTATGGTGGATATAAATGGCAAGACTAATACTACATGCTTATTTGGCTGAGTGGAGTTTTGGCTAAGTTTGCATAAAGCAAGTTTGCTCCTATCTCTTTTGTAAATGAAAACTTTTCTTTTCAAAGGGGTGGTATCATTGGACTGAAATCCAAGTACCACTACTACTGTTCACTTGGTCAAAATTTTACTTATTGAAAATGGTGATGTGATTCTTCCGTCCATCCTTGTCCAGCTGCTCATAGTTGTCCATAACTGGGGACACGGCTAAGATCTTAGTTTGTTGACTCTGCAGAGCTTGTGCACTTTCACCTTCAGACTCAAATCAGACCAAACATCCTATAGACTCTGAGTGCATTAAGGAAAGGAGAAGATTGAGACGAGATCTTTCAGAAGCAAGAATTCAACCTAATGGCAAGACCCGTTCCACCTATAATTATGCTACATCTGCTTGTCAAGCCCAGGCTGAATCCTCGCAACTTAGTTAATCAAGACAGAGCCCATATGACTAAAGCCTGCACTAGAAGTAATCTAAACTTGGGGAACATCATAATCACTTTGTTCCTGGGTGGCATTCCTCAAGTGAACACCCCTCGGGGAGACAGTCAACTCTCATCAGCCAAACAACCAAATCCACCCAGGTGGTTCATTGAAGTTGTTACTTAGAATTTTCCCACAACATCAAGTAAAAATCATTTGTCACGCTGCATAGCATCTATCTAGTTCTAAGGCTATAAATAACAAGGATAAAAGAGATGTCTACACACTACTAGGATAATAGCATAGCATAATATAACTTATTAAAATTTCCTATAAATGCATACTACTCAAAAATCAACTAATGCATATAGAAAATAATGGGTAGTTGATGATGTGTTACTTGCCTTGTTGAAGTTGGTGAAGAATTCACAATCTTCACAAAAGATTGTTGCTCTCCGTACAATCTATTCATTGAAAACACAATAACAAAAATAAACAAGCATCCTAGCAATCAAACACATATGTGAAGAAAACAAACATAGTAAATAATCATAACAAAGGGGTTGTACCAAGTTGGCTAGGGCTAGGTCAAGATTTGAGTTCAATACTTAGGGAAATTCCAAGGTTTTACTTGGGATGGACTAGGTTGAGTTTGATGTGATCTAACTTTATCATAAACATACTTATTGAGGAAGTTCCAAGAGTTCACCAAGGTGATCTCACTATTTCAACTAAAGTAACACATAACAATGTGTAACACTTAGTCATTTTTCATCAAGACATTTGAGTATTCTAAGTTAGTCTTTCCATTTTGGTTTAGGGTAGGTCTAGGTTCAACTAACTTCATAACAATGGAGATAACAAGTTAAAGTATTGGGATTTTCCATTTGGGTCAATGGTTGGACAAAAACAACTTGTTATACTTGAACTTGTGTGGATGGCTCCAAGTCTTCACATGATTGTCTTCTTGAAGATCATCATCATGCCATATAAGTTGTTTCCTTCCTTGGTGTGGTGCTTCTCTTGGTCTTGATAGTATTCATGGTTTTCTCACTAGTTGTTTCCCAAGTGGTGTGGTCACAACTAAGTGTTTTATTTAACAAAAGTGAAAATATCACTAAGTCAAAATAGAGGAGAAATGAGACAAGAGGATAGAATGGGAGAGGTGAGTCCTCTTATTCATTTCTTCATGTACTTGCACTTGATGTAGTATGCTTCAGATTGTTGTGGAGCCTAAGTCATTTCTTCAATTATCTTCCTTGTTTCTCTTCATGTTGCCATCAAGTTTAAAGGAGAAGAATAGAAAAGGGAAGGAAAAAGACTTAGAGAGAAAAAGGGGGTTAGTCTTCTGGAAGTTTCTCTGGTTTTCTTCTAAGTGCTTCCACTTCTTGGAGATGCTTTTGAAGTTTGTTTTATTTGCTAAGTCTTCATTGGTCTTCTATCTTCATGTGGAAAAATCTCTAGATGGTTAAGTCCTCCATTGCACTTCATGTTTCTCACAAATCCCAACTTGGCGAAATCTTGAAGCAAGCATGGGGAGACAAGAAGTTGATGGAAACATTTGTACTAGTGTTTTTAGGTTCATTTCTTTGCTAAGTTTAAGTTTAAACCTCACTAAGGACTTAGCCTTGGTTTCATATAGCCATACACACATAGAACCACTTAAGCAAAAATATTTCCTAAGTCATTTTTAATATGGTGTGAAACATGTGTGTGATAACTTGGACTAAAATACATGGCTATTTCTCATATGGGTCCAAAATTCTATGGCACTGGTTTCTATGGATTAAGGTTGCCATATGGAGCAACATTGCTTAAGAAAACATATTAAAATTATTTATAGAATTTAAACTAAGTCAAAATAGCTCAAATGGCCATATAATTTTAAATCCATTTTAAACTTGTTCAAATAATATTTTGGGCTTATGGATCTGTTAGTACACATTATAAGGAACCCAAAACAATTTAGTTTGCAAAAATTGGATTTACAGAATTTGAATTATGCCAAAATTCATCAAACAAACACAATTGAATTTGAACAAATTTAAGTTTCTCAAATTTGAAATTGGCCAGTGCCAAAAGTTTATAATTGTCAAGGGCTTTTCAAAAAGTCCAAGATTGCTAAATTTGGGCTTATGGATCAAAAGATATGATAGATCTAAGGTGCAGGGGCTAATATGTAAAACTGCCAATTAATTCTAGCGGGAGAAAAATTTGAATTAAAGGATTGGCCACGTGTCTGATCCTGATTGGGCGCTTGGGTTGACTAGGAGCTGATGTGGCCTGCTGACTGTGCGATGACGTGGATAAGTGATTGGATCTAGGGCGTCAGATCCAGATCCAATGGCTGCGTAACGGTTCACTAGGGATCTAATCCTACGCGTCAAAAAGAGATCCAACGGCCAACGGAGAGAGGAGGGTGTCTTACCGGAGTTTTCCGCCGGAATATGGCGGCGTGGCGGCGCAACTGCTCGGAACTCGACGGCACGGGCGCTCCGGTGTCTCCCTGGGCTTCGGAGGGGCACCACGAGTCGCGCCTCGTCACGGTGAACTTGATGAGGACCTCGGGGACGTGCGGCGAGCTCTGTGGCGACGACGATGAGGAGACAAGGTCACAGCGACTCCGGTGATTGTCGGGGCCGAGGTTCCGCTGCGGGAAAAATGGAAACAAAGGGATGAGGTGGGGCAGAAGGCTGAGGGGAAGAGAAGGGGCGCAAAATCGGTCGCGGGGACCTGCTTCTGTGGCCGGAAACAATGACGAATGGCGGCGGCCCGAAGCAAGTCCGGCGACAAATTTCTCTCCTCTCGGGGTGTCTTCCAGGGAACGGGGAGAGGGGAAATGCAGAGGGGGTCAGGGTCTATATAGGGATGGTCTCGGGAAGGAATTATATGGCCGTAATGGGGAGGAATCACGGGGCAAAAATTACGGCCGTGACACATGAGGTTTCCAACCGAGGAAGAAGACAATGACGTCACACATGACGTCATCAAGATTTTTTCTTTTATTCTCGTTTAATTGTTTTAATTATATCTTCTGTTTTATAAATCCAATTAACATGAAACAAATTTCTAAATTCTTGAAATTTCAAATACTTTCCTATAGTACCATTTTTGAAAACAAAACAACATATTTTATTTTTGAATTTTGGAAATTCGAAAAATTCCTTAATAGTCACTTAATGTGATTTTTAATTTAAAAATTTATAAAACATAGTTATTGGTCAAATAAAATTTTAGTGACATTATAAATATTGAAAACAAAATTATGAGAGTCATTTCATCTTGTTTTCACAATTTTGAAAATAAATAAAACACCAATAATACTTTAAGGCCATTTTAAAATTTAGAAAAATAATAAATTGATGTTATTATCTAAATAAAATTTCGGAGACATTTTACATGTCATATATTATCTTTGGAAAGACATTTTAAACTATTTTCACATTTTATAATTTTAGGATATGAAGGATTTACTAATAGTAACTTAATGTTATTTAATTAGTTCATATCAATTAATTAATATTGTTGATCAATAAATTTAGGATAAAACCACATTTCATAATATTGTTTTCAAAACCCTCTTTATGTTATTTTCAAAACAATGCATTTTATTTTCACACCTTCATGTTTAAAACTTGGAATAACAGTTTAAAAGTTATTATTAACAATTTTATTCTCATCAAATACCTTTGAGGCTTAGAACTTTATTAAGGGTTATAAGTCTTTGATTTTTGTTGCCATAAAATATCTTCAAAGTAATATTGGAGTTGTACACATTTTAGGTAAAGGTTTGTTAATAAAAAGATATTCCCTTTATATAATTAAGAAATTTATTTTTGAATAAGGTTTTAGGGTTTAAGGAACAAAGGCATAACTGGACTTCCAAATCCAATATACTTGGTATAGGACCTAATATTTCATTTGTGTTTGAGTTTTACTTGTTTTTGGTGATTGATATTGACATGAAAACAAAAGTTTAAATTTTTTGTGTTTTTTGCATTTTCCAAAAATCAGGGATGTTACAGACTACCACCCTTAAAAGAAATCTCGTCCCGAGATTTGGGAAGGTTAGAAAGAAAGATTGGGTAACTGGGTTCCAGAACAAACTTGGTGGCTACCACCCTTAAAAGAAACTTTTGTGGGTACTCTATTTTCATTAGATTGGAGTGTAGATTGATTTGGGATTGGCTTGAGTAAAACTTTCCTTCACGGTAGAGCTGTAGACCAACATAGGTATGTTGAACTAACTTTGACACTGAGGGGTTACTCTTTGGGTCAATCAAAAGCATTTGGTTCACTCTCAACTTGGTCTTTTGATATCCTTGGCAATCTTCCATCTTGTTGTTGTCATCCTTCAAGGCAAACGACCTGCTATTTCTAAAGAAACTCTCATGGAAGGCAAAATCTTCCATTGCTTTATAGCTCCAAGGTTGGCTTCGTCCTCTCCAAAAAATAGTATGTTTTCGGTAACACTAACATAGGGTCATTATTGTATTCTACCATTTTATGGTTCAGGTTTAACATCGTCATCTCTAATAGGTATGTCACTCAGATTTAACATTCCTTGTAGCAAAAGTGAATAATGTGAGTAGTCACAATGGGGGCCAATCCATGTTGCACTCAATCATTACTGTGTACTTGGATTGATGAATCTTGTTTAATAACACTAGGTCACCTCACTTGTCTAACAGAAAGTTTCCATTCTGTAAGACAAACTTGAGCTAAACTATCATTTCTCAACTAGTGGGTTGCGTAAAACTCTTATGTAACACAAACTGGATAGTTGTGTTTCTTCATTATTTCTTCTCTTGGTGTAGTTGGCTCTGAAATCTTCATAGCTCATGCAACTTGGGGTTCACTTGTCTTTCTTCACTTGTTTATTGGCTGTGCTGCTCCTTATGATGTAGTTGGCATTGATCATAGATGTGATTGTTCCTTCTCACAAAAGGGAACTTGAAATCTATGACATTCCTCAATTGTATGGCTTGTGTCTCTATAAGGAACTAGTCATGGCATTCTTGGGTGAAAGGTTTGTTGTTGCACTTCATAGGGTAGCCCAATAGGGTTGGTAAATGGGTATGGGTTTTGGTTTGGCTTAGAATGAAAGAGTAGAGATTAGAAAGAGACTAAAGAAATTCCTACCCAACACATTAGATCAAGGAAACTCATCTTGCAAACAACACATAACAAACATATAGCAACACTTTCACCACACCAAACAACATGGGTTTTAGAAAATATTAATATTCTCAATACCACACTCATTGGTATGATCAATACACTAACACGTTAACGTTGTTCTAACAAAGTAACTAGATTGGTGGTCTCATCTATATCTTCTTTAGTTTTCTTCAAATTCTTCTCTCCATGTCTTGAGATGTTCTTGATTGTTGGAAAAATCTTGAGTGTAGGTCTTCATGTGTTGAAAATACTTCTTGCACTTCTTGGTGTTATCAACATTCCTGTCTTGATGGTATTGAAAAGGTAGGTCTCCTAGAAAATTTTGAAGGTGAATAATAGATGAGATGATATGAGAAGAATTAAGATGGTTGTTTTGTTTCTAGAATTTTGAACATAGGAAATTTTCTATCCTAGGGTCTTATCCAAACTTAGGGTCTCGAATTCTACAGGCACCACAATGTTCTGATACCATTTTGTAGTGTTCCCACATTTAAATAATGTAAGGACACCTGTGTTATTGTGCTATTCCCTGGATCAATTGCTAGCACCATAGTACAAAATGAAATATCATGCAAATGCATCAAATTCTATTACATCGCATGATCCAGTCTTTACAAAATAGTATTACAACTTGCATAGCCTTAGAAGACTAGCAGAAAACAAAGTATTACAGCGGAAAACATAGCAACATTGAGCCCATCTTCTTCATGTGCCACAGGCTAAACATGTTGGCGATAGTCTCGAGATCCTAAACGAAATCCTCACTCGTCTTCAGAAATATCTGCAATATGGAATATGCAGTCACAAGGGAGTCAATACAATTTAATGTATTGGCAAGTAACACTATGGTGGATATAAATGGCAAGACTAATACTACATGCTTATTTGGCTGAGTGGAGTTCTGGCTAAGTTTGCATAACGCAAGTTTGCTCCTATCTCTTTTGTAAATGAAAACTTTTCTTTTCAAAGGGGTGGTATCATTGGACTGAAATCCAAGTACCACTACTACTGTTCACTTGGTCAAAATTTTACTTATTGAAAATGGTGATGTGATTCTTCCGTCCATCCTTGTCCAGCTGCTCATAGTTGTCCATAACCGGGGACACGGCTAAGATCTTAGTTTGTTGACTCTGCAGAGCTTGTGCATTTTCACCTTCAGACTCAAATCAGCCCAAACATCCTATACACTCTGAGTGCATTAAGGAAATGAGAAGATTGAGACGAGATCTTTCAGAAGCAAGAATTAAACCTAATGGCAAGACCCGTTCCACCTATAATTATGCTACATCTGCTTGTCAAGCCCAGGCTAAATCCTCGCAACTTAGTTAATCAAGACAGAGCCCATACGACTAAAGGCTGCACTGGAAGCAATCTAAACTGGGGAACATCATAATCACTTTGTTCCTAGGTGGCATTCCTCAAGTGAACACCCCTCGGGGAGACAGTCAACTCTCATCAGCCAAACAACCAAATCCACCCAGGTGGTTCATTGAAGTTGTTACTTAGAATTTTCCCACAACATCAAGTAAAAATCATTTGTCACGTTGCATAGCATCTATCTAGTTCTAAGGCTATAAATAACAAGGATAAAAGAGATGGCTACACACTACTAGGATAATAGCATAGCATAATATAACTTAGTAAAATTTCCTATCAATGCATACTACTCAAAAATCAACTAATGCATATAGAAAATAATGGGTAGTTTATGATGTGTTACTTGCCTTGTTGACGTTGGTGAAGAATTCACAATCTTCACAAAAGATCGTTGCTCTCCGTACAATCTATTCATTGAAAACACAATAACAAAAATAAACAAGCATCCTAGCAATCAAACACATATGTGAAGAAAACAAACATAGTAAATAATCATAACAAAGGGGTTGTACCAAGTTGGCTAGGGCAAGGTCAAGATTTGAGTTCAATACTTAGGGAAATTCCAAGGTTTTACTTGGGATGGACTAGGTTGAGTTTGATGTGATCTAACTTTATCATAAACATACTTTTTGAGGAAGTTCCAAGAGTTCACCAAGGTGATCTCACTATTTCAACTAAAGGAACACATAACAATGTGTAACACTTAGTCATTTTTCATCAAGACATTTGAGTATTCTAAGTTAGTCTTTCCATTTTGGTTTAGGGTAGGTCTAGGCTCAACTAACTTCATAACAATGGAGATAACAAGTTAAAGTATTGGGATTTTTCATTTGGGTCAATGGTTGGACAAAAACAACTTGTTATACTTGAACTTGTGTGGATGGCTCCAAGTCTTCACATGCTTGTCTTCTTGAAGATCATCATCATGCCATATAAGTTGTTTCCTTCCTTGGTGTGGTGCTTCTCTTGGTCTTGATAGTATTCATGGTTTTCTCACTGGTTGTTTCCCAAGTGGTGTGGTCACAACTAAGTGTTTTATTTAACAAAAGTGAAAATATCACTAAGTCAAAATAGAGGAGAAATGAGACAAGAGGATAGAATGGGAGAGGTGAGTCTTCTTATTCATTTCTTCATGTACTTGCACTTGATGTAGTATGCTTCAGATTGTTGTGGAGCCTAAGTCATTTCTTCAATTATCTTCCTTGTTTCTCTTCATGTTGCCATCAAGTTTAAAGGAGAAGAATAGAAAAGGGAAGGAAAAAGACTTAGAGAGAAAAAGGGGGTTAGGATCAAGTATTCGTCATGGCGTTGTCGATCTTCTCTTCGGGATCGCGTTCTACCGATCAGAAGCAAAACACCGAAAGAGAAACAACAATCAAACATGGCAGCGATGAAATGCGCAATATGTATGCATGAGCAAGTTAATGCACTAAAATAAAGCCCTAAACATGTTCGATGGGTTGCTAGGGTTCATAGGACAGTTATGCAATTTTACTGAAATTAGTCCGAAATAGACCCCGGAGGGGGTTTCGGGCGGTACTCGAAGTGAGTACAGGTTAAAGTACTCAAAAGGATTTGAAAACATCATAACTAGGTTGCATTTGTCATTTTGAGCAATTTGGTATATAACTTTAATTTTCTAATTCTATTGAATAAAAACTTATTTTTTTTATTTTAAAATGATTAAACAACACTTAAATAAATGCTCATTTTTGGACTTTGTCAAACATGTGTGAAAATGACATAATCAGATAGAGTTTCTTTTTCCATACATTTTGGTACCTTACTTTTATTTTTCTGAATTATAAATCAATAGTTATTAAATTTACAAAATTAAACCATTTTCTGTAGTTATTAAACATTTCTAGAAATAAGAAAAACTGGATTTGTGACATCAGGCTGACGTCATCAATGGCCACAAAGCATCTGGCTTGGCTCAATCCCACGATTTGGTGCGCGATTTTGAAATCGAACTACACCACGCAGTAGAGGAGTTCAAGGGGAGTCAAAGGGTGGCGGCGGACAGACCATATGGTCACCGGAGCGACGCCGGCGAGCAATGGCGCGGCGGCGGCCGGGGTTGCACGTCGGCATAAGGCTACAGAGGGATAGGGAGAAAGAGGAAGGCACCGGGAGACTCACCACGGAGCACTGAAGCTCGTGGGGTGGTTGGGGTGGCGAGGGGGCGCCGGAATCGCCGGCAGCGAGTGATGAACGGCGACGGCCGTGGCGGAGGTGGGCGGTGCGATTGAGGCCCTTCTGGCCTTCCCTGCTTCCGTACTAGCTCGAGGAGGGAGAGGTGAGCGCGGTGAGGATGTCGGAGTTACCAGCGGGGTCGCGGACGACCGGAAACGGCGGCGACGGGCGGCGGCAGGGGCGGAGCTAGGGTTAGGGTTTCGATCTCCTTTTCCGGGCAGAGAGAGGGGAACCGACGGAGAGGGGGTTTCTGAGGGGAAGAGGATTCGATTTAGACGCCTCCTGAGCGTCCTGATCCTCGCTGTGACGTAGAGCAGGAGGTGGCAGGGAGGCGTCGACGGCCAGCTCTCCTTCTAGCCGGAGAAGGAAGAGACAAAGAAAATTTTCCTCATAACCCCCTGCCCTCTCGATAAAATTACAACGAGGTCCTTTTCTCTTTTAAAACAGAAAAGAAAACATTGTTTTGAGGCCCTTTTTGCAAACATAAAAATTGGCAAAAATAGTTTTTGGAAAGCTTGTGAAATTTCCAACATTGCCATATTTTTCTTTGTTGAAAATGAAGTATTTTCCAATACAAGATTTTCGAGCCCAAATTAAGTACTATTTGTGGTATTTTCTCAAACCATTTAAATTCACAATTTAAATTGGTTAAAACATGATTAAATTTTTGTTTCCATGCATGTATGAGATGAAAACACACCACACACCCTAATGTAGCAAAACTGGGATGTTACAAATCTACCCCCCTTACAAGAATCTCGTCCCAAGATTCCCGAAGGAGAGGAAAGAAGGAACACCGGTTTTGAACGATCTTCTCGAACCTTACGGTTCTCTTCTTGTAGATGTTGATCTGTAGCACTTGCGAAGATCTCCAGCAGCTACACCTTAGGTAGGAGGGAAAACTCTTAGGAATTTGATCTTCACGAAGATCGAGTATCTCATGGATAACTCATGACAGGAATGTTCATAAAGAACTTTTTGAGTTAGCAGGCATGAAACACATCAAGATAACGGAGGGAATAGAAGATTTTTTTCAAGTTTGCGGACGATTGGTCTTGAAAGGATTTAGAATATAATCTTCGCATAAAACTTTAAATCCCTTTGGAAAAGAAAGGTTGGACAACTTAGGACATCGAGGTTTCTTCAAACAGAAAACCAAGATGGAGAGGATTGTCTTGAATATCACCATGTAATATCCGTAGACGAGGAAGAACACGAGAAAACATTATAATCGTGCGTCGAAGAAAATTTGATACATGATCATGTTCACTCTTCAGAGTGGTCACAAAGGAGGAGGAACTTTCATTACTTCAAAGTTTGTCGAAATCCTTGTCAAGGATCATGATGTTACTTTACAACAGGACATAAGTAACCAAAGATATGGGAACACCATAAGGATGGTAACCTACGGGGATTGAAACACCGGAAGGAGATAAGGAATCTCTTTCCTATTGTGGTTTGGACGTAGCAATACGTTTACCACATGGTTAAGACCCCATGGCTGAAGTGACTGACAAATTCACACAATGTGTGAGATGATTAGAACTTCAGGTAGAAACAACTTGAGAAAGGGAACTGATCAATGGTGGTTACAAAACACTACGAGATGGTTCTCATGACGCACTACTTTCCACCGAAAGGAAGGTTTTGAGGATTGACATAGGGACATTGGACAATACAACTTCCAAGCTCTCCTGATGTTCTAGATACCAATATCAGGCTTATGACAAGCCTTATATAGGTAATCACTGAAAGTTAAACTCCGGTGTGGAAGAACGGGGAGGAAAACTTCTAGGATGAGTCACACAAGAATCCTCACAGAGAGTGGCTATTCTTACGGATTCAAGGAGATATGACACTAGGCCTTCCGGCTAATTGTGTCAACCACAACATCAATAATGCCGGATTTTGTAAAGGACCTAAGTCAATACCCTTGAGGAAACACCAACCATCGTTGCTGCTTGAGATTCAGCTCTAGTTAGTGGATTGAATAACTGAGACTCAAAGTGTTTGATCGAAGAGCTTGCACCGGTTACCAACGGGACACACTTACTAGATTCTCAAGATATGGACTACGATGTCTAGCTCGAGAAGATGAGCGAGATTGCAAAACTCATGTTTTAGCAACTTGTGAAAGACGGTTGCATCTACATGGTTTACTTTTAAAAGAACACATCGGAGTCCTTGTTGGGGAGATGATTACAAAGATAACGAAGTTCTTGGACTTCTTATCTTTCACAAACGATCATCCAACGGTTGGGTGGGGATACAAACTTCTTCATGTAAATGGAGGTAACAACCTACCATCTCAAGAATTGTCCACACATATATGACCGAGTTGGAATTATTCCCGAAGGAATAAGAAAACTCTACTCGGATCCACGGCGACAACTTTCACCATAAGCACATGAACCAGAGTAAGTTACTTCGAACATCCAGAGCACGACTTCGTGATGACACAAAGATGGTTCTCAAAAGTTTCCAACATTAGTGCCAGTTGTTCAAAATGAACCTCTTGCAACTTGGGGAAAATAGGGATGTCATCGATGGGCTCGACAACACACTTGTCAAAACACTCCAAGAAGAGGTATTCATATAACCCATGAACAAGGCAACATATTGGTCAGACTAAAGACATGAAGGTGTACTCGGGCGAAACACCATGAGTAGAAACACCATCTAGATAGTCCTTAGATCTGAGCTTGATTTGACGATAGCCAAAATCAAATCAAGGGTGGAAAGATAGCATGTCCACCAAGGAGATACTATCCTGCTTCAACACAAAGGGAACTAGACATCCCTTAACAAAGGATCAAGTTAGGCCGAGCTTTTGCCTTTCAACTCTCCGAGTTGTTGTTTAGGCTCAATCACTAGTTCAGGTGTCTAGCGTTGGTTGTTGGAGAAAGGAGTAGTTCAAATTACCCCTTGTTTAGACATCACGGTCAGGTGACCACCTGGTGATACTTCCTGAAAGACAACCGGAATATCACGAACCACCGAAATATCTCAGAGTTCGAAAGGAATCTTGCTTTTCAAGACAACTGATATGAACATGAGATCTTGGGCATGGACCTAACTCTTTTACCAATAATGTGCACCAGAATGAACGGACTTGGTAACATAGTCAACTTCAAATAGAGGTTGGGTAACCAATTGTGCTAAGAAGGATACAGATGTTTCTTAGGTTTTTCGAAGCAATACAAATTGCTAGGAATATCTGATACACATGTCGATGAGCAGACCCATCATTTTCAAGCATTCAAGCTTGGAGGGAGGGTGAGTGAAAACGTCTAAGAGCATCACTTCATCAATGAGACCATGAAACACAACACAACCTCTTGATATATAAGAGTGTGATACTCGGAAGTGGAACAGAACGAAAGCTAACGGAACTTATTGAATCCGCGAATTACAAAACTTTGACCCGGTCCTGGAGATGAACGAGTTACTGGAGTTTGTTTCTCCTGACATTCCAAGGTGGAATGTTTTGACGGAAAACAAGAGCAAATGCATTGGAACAATCCAACGCACATATGCAACTTGGTTTCAAAACAACAGGTGTAGATTTAAAAGCAACTGTAAGATAGGAACATGCTCCGGAGAATCCAGAGGCCATGGGGAGTGCACAGGTGATACTCTTTTGTAAAACCCATGCTAGAAGATCGATATAGCTGAATTAAAAACGAAGATGTGGATTTCATGATGACCACTCTTGTTGTGATCCCTTCTTGATTACAAGGGAAAACCTACGGCTATTGGAGTTGAAACTACCTAGCCATCCTGAGGTAGAAGATATTCCTCGGGATCCAAAGAAACAGAACTTGGGTTAAAGGTCAGCATCCTGTACTGATAGCGTGAGCATCGAATAGTTGAGAAACCACACGATTCAACCCACCGCAATTCAGCACATTCCGGGACCTTCGGTTCAAGTCCAAGGGTTGAAACCAAGAGAAAGGAGTAACTACTCTCTTAGTGTCTTAAGGGACACTATGAATAAAAATCACGAGGTATCTTTCAAAACACGAACATAGCTCCGGAAGAACTTGAGCAGAGGATGACGGATACATTCGAGATGGAAAACAGATCTCGAGGTTCAGGATTTAGAGACTTTAGAACCGGAGTATGTGGAACCCACACAACCTTGAGAGATTATGATGGAAAGGAAATCTCCCAATTGAACAGCAACCAACGGAGTAGGGAACACACACGACTCTAGAACTTAACACTAGGTCAACTTGGGTAACAACGTCCTTGCCAAAGAAGACACCTAAGTTTTGAATGACTAGAAGAGATAGCAAAACCTTTTCAAATCAAACCAGGTAAGAAGACCAAGAGTTAGAGCGATACCAGATAAGGAGTAAAAAGAATCCTAAAGAGATTTTCACAACTCATTTGAAGTTTCAAAATAGTTTTCACAAACACTAGACTCAACATCGACCAAGCAGTACAGACAGTCCTGCTCTGATACCACCTTTGTCAGACCCCGGACCTAGACATATACATACTGTTATGTGCTCCTAGCCATGGACTCACAAGGGCTTCACGGTTACCAGCCCCTGCCGCAACAAACAACGGCAGGCAGACCGGATTCATCGGCACGTAGTCCGGATCCCCGGTCTACTACTCCTTGTATCTGTTGGAACGCGTAGAGATAAACAGAACTTTTCCTACGCGATGCTTCCAAGATCTAGCCGAGGTAGAAGGCCACGAGTATTACCACTAGACGCGTGGTTGCGGATTATCGGTGAAGCGCGTCGGGGCAGTGCAGTCCCACGATCCGGTCCGGCCGAACCAATCCCTCGAACGTCGAAGTGCTGAACGTACAGCACCTCTGCCGGTATCCACACGTACGAGGAGGAGCTCCGACGGCAGACTGCTAGGTCTGGTGCGACGGCTGGACTGAGTGGGGCTAGGGTTCCCAACGCATGGGAGAGTGGACTAACGTCCCCGCTGGGCAACCTGCGCCCCTTTTTATATAGCGTATGGTAATGGGCTGCACAACACTTGTGGCCCATTCCCTCTGTGAGTCCGACTCACTAACTCAGTCCATTTCCGGTTCGGGTCCAACCCAACCAATACTTGCTCCCGCTCTTAAGTGTGCGACCCTGCAGGCTCATGGCGACTTGGACACGATTTGAGTCCAACTCCCAATCGATCAATCGGTAGCGGCTCCTAGCAGAACGTGCCGACTCCCAAGTACCATTGAGTCATGACGACATACCTTTCAGTGTGATATTCATCTTAGTCCTTTTTGCCTCACGATATACCTTGTCGAGCTATAGGCGATTTATCGTCATCCCTTAAATAGCTCAACTCTCTTCTCGATCCGTGATATGTGATTCACCTGACTAACTCTTAGTCAACAGACACAGTTAACACTTAACTGAGTTGCGCATGGCCATGCTTCCTGAATCATATCACTCGAGAGGGCCCAGAGAATATCTCTCCATTCGGAGGGGCAAAATCCCATCTTGATTATCCACATCGCGCAGCTTGCTTCTCATTCGACCCGAACTCTGCTTTTATAGTTGCCTTGTCACAGAACAATGTTTGACAGAACCTAAGTCGGTGATCCACAACTCGGATTGTGCGACAACCTCAGGTCTAAGGATTACATTGATTGAGACATGCAAATGACGACTTGATCGTTGCATCTCAATGTGGGTCAGTCCGACTTGCTAAACTCTTTAGCCAAGTCCGTGAAAGTTGGAATGGCATCACCATGCCCATGACAAGTGGAACCGTGTCATCAGCCAACACTCACATTAGTTTAGGGTGTGTGTCCAGCACAACCTAAATGACCAAGGACAATCTAGTATGAACAACATGAATATATAGTTCCACAATCGAATCACATATTCAATGACATATATCAGATGTTCAAAACAAGGACAACTTAATAACTTTATGAATACATTGGGAATACATCATACATGATTGCCTCTAGGGCACATTCCCAACAGTATCCATGCTAGTCATAACCAATTATGCATACCCAAGCATCCACGAGTCGGATGAAACTGAAGGAACGGGACCAAAGTTATACAGAGCTGCTATGTGTCCAGAAAGTGTAACAACAATCGAGGGTTACTGGGGTTACCTCGCCCCAGGCCGAATCACATTGGCAGGCGGGCTCGGACATGGATCATCGGCTCCACAACCCCTCGACTGCGACAACTATGCAGGCATAGCCAAAACTGTATAACAACGGGCTCGAAACCAACAATCGATCAAAGCAGCACTCTAGACATGAAAGTTGTATTAAACAGGTGTTACTAGAGTATAGCTTACAAGCAGAGGTCACCACGACCCAACATTACATCAGACAACGGAAGGCAAATTATGTTGCTAATCAACAAGAACCAAAAAGGCCTAAGAGGCCGCAACATAAGGTGACGTCCCAGCCCATAGATTCCAGGCTGCTACCTGGGAACCCCAAACTACTCGTCGATGTCCACGTTGAATCACCACTGAACTGAGGAACTTCACCTGAACCAAGTTGAAGCAAACATGAGTACGGAAGGTACTCAACAAGACTTAGTTAACCTATTATATATCTGCTTATTTTAAAAAGAGTTATGAAGGTTATTTTGCGTAAAGCCATCTTTGTTTTCCAAGTTGAGGGAGGAATAGCACGTCTCATGGAGTATTTTGAAAATAGATAAGAAAGCTACTCAACTACTGATATCAACATCTTTTAATCCACCAACTCATATCAGCACCTCGTGCTTCAAAGATCACCACCTCCAGTTGTTCCGGTACCTCATGCTACAAGGTAACCCCTCTCGGCATCTCCGAGGAGGCATCCTTCAATCGTTATCAACAAGTTTTAATCATTCCGTTTAAGTTGTCTATGATCACAGAATCCGTCACCAAGTCGTCCTTAACCGCGGACACGGCTTTTCGAAAATATTTAACCCTGCAGGGGTGTACAACTTTAACCACACGTACCGACCAACTCTTAATGCCAGTACATTAGCACTATTCCGGGAAGTGCCGGCAGATGGAGGTTGACCACGACCTTTCCCTTGCTTCGCCTATTCCATGAGTCGCTCCGAGTAGAGATGGACCGCCAATAGGGAGTGGCCATCTCCTGCCGAGTCTCTATCGTTGTGAGCGGTGCTTCAACTACTGTCTCGCCACAGGCTGTTGCACCGCCACGGCCTAGTTTTGCAAACATTTTTAACATCGCCGCAAATCCAAATGGAACTCCCGAACTAGGCAACTCATGGAACAAACTAGGCAAGTTGAGACCGAGGGGAATCTAAGCCCCGTGCGGATGCACGCTCAGTCTTGCCTCGAAGACGAGAACTTGCTCCTAGGGGCATGAACGAGACAACCACCACAGACCCTCTGTGGTCTCGTCATCCACACCTTTAAATCATGTTAATCAAATTCTCTTAAATTTCCACAACATCCTACCATACTAGATTCATTCGCAACTCTGATTCATCAACCGGATGGAGCTGAGATAACAGACATTCATGACTAAGCATGGCATATTTGAGGCTCTGGCGATACACACAAACAAATCCTATGTCTGCTAGGAGCATTGAATCATGATATCTGGGTTATGCAAATAAATAGGATAACTCTATCTACTGACACAAGATACATTGGAATCGAATGCATTGTACGAGAGTCAAAAAGTCTTTCGAAACCATATATGGGCAGATAAGAGGTCATGCTTGCCTTGCTTCAAGAAAACCAGAGAAAGTCTTCAGGAATAAGTGCTTGACTTGTCGGTTAGGATCAAGTATTCGTCATGGCGTTGTCGATCTTCTCTTCGGGGTCGGGTTCTACCGATCAGAAGCAAAACACCGAAAGAGAAACAACAATCAAACATGGCATCGATGCAATGCGAAATATGTATGCATGAGCAAGTTAATGCACTAAAATAAAGCCCTAAACATGTTCGATGGGTTTCTAGGGTTCGTAGGACAGTTATGCAATGTTACCGAAATTAGCCCGAAATAGACCCCGGAGGGGGTTTCGGGCGATACTGGAAGTGAGTACAGGTTAAAGTACTCAAAAGGATTTGAAAACATCATAACTAGGTTGCATTTGACATTTTGAGCAATTTGTTATATAACTTTTAATTTTCTAATTTTATTGAATAAAAACTTATTTTTCCATTTTAAAATGATTAAACGACACTTAAATAAATGATCATTTTTGGACTTTGTCAAACATGTGTGAAAATGACATAATTAGATAGAGTTTATTTTTCCATACATTTTGGTACCTCACTTTTATTTTTATGAATTATAAATCAATAGTTACTAAATTTACAAAATTAAACCATTTTCTGTAGTTATTAAACATTTCTAGAAATAAGAAAAACTGGATTTGTGACATCAGGCTGACGTCGAGATGACATCATCAATGGCCACAAAGGTTCTGGCTTGGCTCAATCCCACGATTTGGTGCGCGATTTTGAAATCGAACTACACCACGCAGTAGAGGAGTTCAAGGGGAGTCAAAGGGTGGCGGCGGACAGACCATATGGTCACCGGAGCGACGCCGGCGAGCAATGGCGCGGCGGCGGCCGGGGTTGCACGTCGGCATAAGGCTACAGAGGGATAGGGAGAAAGAGGAAGGCACCGGGAGACTCACCACGGAGCACGGAAGCTCGTGGGGTGGTTGGGGTGGCGAGGGGGCGCCGGAATCGCCGGCGGCGAGTGATGAACGGCGACGGCCGTGGCGGAGGTGGGCGGCGCGATTGAGGCCCTTCTGGCCTTCCATGCTTCCGTACTAGCTCGAGGAGGGAGAGGTGAGCGCGGTGAGGACGTCAGAGTTACCAGCGGGGTCGCGGACGACCGGAAACGGCGGCGACGGGCGGCGGCAGGGGCGGAGCTAGTGTTAGGGTTTTTATATCCTTTTCCGGGAAGAGAGAGGGGAACCGACGGAGAGGGGGTTTCTGAGGGGAAGAGGGTTCGATTTAGACGCCTCCTGAGCATCCTGATCCTCGCTGTGACGTAGAGCAGGAGGTGGCAGGGAGGCGTCGACGGCCAGCTTTTCTTTTGGCCGGAGAAGGAAGAGACAAAGAATATTTTCCTCATAACCCCCTGCCCTCTCGATAAAATTACAACGAGGACCTTTTCTCTTTTAAAACAGAAAACAAAACATTGTTTTGAGGCCCTTTTTGCAAACATAAAAATTGGCAAAAATAGTTTTTGGAAAGCTTGTGAAATTTCCAACATTGCCATATTTTTCTTTGTTGAAAATGAAGTATTTTTCAATACAAGATTTTGGAACCCAAATTAAGTACTATTTGTGGTATTTTCTCAAACCATTTAAATTCACAATTTAAATTGGTTAAAACATGATTAAATTTTTGTTTCCATGCATGTATGAGATGAACACACACCACACACCCTAATGTAGCAAAACTGGGATGTTACAGATAAGGTCATATTTCTGGGTTATGTTGTTTCTAAGAATGGAATTGAAGTATATGAATCTAAAATTGAAGCTATTAAAAATTGGCCTATTCCTATTAATGTTAGTCAAGTAAGAAGTTTTAATGGATTGGTTGGTTTCTATAGAAGATTTGTCAAGGATTTTAGTACACTTGCTGCCCCTTTAAATGATCTAACTAAAAAGGGTGTAGATTTTGAATGGGGGGTCACACAAGATATGGCATTTGATGAAATAAAGAAACAATTAATTTCGGCTTCATTGCTTATACTTACTAATTTTAATAAACAATTCGAAATAGGATGTGATGCAAGTGGTATTGGTATTGGTGGAGTGCTTATGCAACAAAACAAACTTGTAGCTTATTATTCTGAGAAATTGCATGGTGCTCAATTAAATTATTTTGTCTATGATAAAGAGTTCTATGCACTTTTTAGAGTTCTTGAAGTTTGGAAACATTACTTGTGGCCAAAAGAATTCATCATACACTCTGATCATGAAGCTTTAAAAAATTTAAAGAGCCAATCTAGTCTTAATAAACGTCATGCTAAGTGGGTAGAATTCATTGAATCTTTCTCATACATCATTAAGTACAAGAAAGGCCAAGACAATGTAGTTGTTGGTGCTCTATCTAGGAAAAGTATGCTATTAACTCAATTGGATGTGCAAGTTCCTCGTTTAGAGAGTTTGAAAGATTTGTTAGCTCAAGATGATGATTTTAAAGTTGCATATGCAAATTCTTCTAATGTGGAAGCTTGGGATAAATTTCATGTGCATGATGGATACTTGTTTAGAGCTAACAAATTATGTGTACCCGAGTCGTCCGTGTGTTTGTTATTATTGCAGAAATCACATAGTGGTGGTTTGATGGGACACTTTGGGCGTGAGAAGACATTACTCATGTTGGTTGACCACTTCTATTGGCCACGCATGATAAGAGATGTGGAGAGGTTTGTGAGACGTTACATCACATGCAACAAGGCTAAGTCCAAACTAAATCCACATGGTTTGTATACTCCTCTTCCTGCACCTACTACTTCATGGGAGGACATTAGTATGGATTTTGTGCTAGGATTGCCAAAAACAAAAAGAGGACATGATTCTATATTTGTGGTAATGGATAGATTTTCTAAAATGTCAAACTTTATTGCATGCCACAAGAGCTACGATGCATCACATATTGCTAATATGTTTTTCAGGGACATAGTGAGATTACATGGAGTATCAAGGACTATTGTTTCTGATAATGAAGTGAAGTTTATGAGTTACTTTTGGAAGAAACTTTGGGGTAAGTTGGGGGCAATGTTGTTGTTTTCTACTGCTTCTCACCCCCAAACTGATGGACAAACGGAGGTGGTGAATCGCACATTATCCACATTTTTGCGAGCCATGATAAAAAAGAACATGCGGGAGTGGGAGGAGTGTTTGCCACATGTTGAGTTTGCATACAACAGGGTTGTACATTCTACTACTCATTTATGCCTGTTTGAGGTGGTGTATGGTTTTAAGCCAATAACACCACTTGATTTGCTGCCACTTCCAAGTCAAGAGAGAGTCGATGTGGAGGCTTCAAAACATGCTGATTTTGTGAGGAAGATTCATGAGAAAACTAAGCAAGCAATTGAGATGACAAGAAGAAATGTAGCTGAGAGAGTAAACAAGAAGAGAAAAGAGGTACTATTTCGGCCAGGAGATTTTGTGTGGGTGCATTTTTGTAAGGACAGATTTCCCACATTACGCAAGTCAAAGTTGATGCCAATAGGTGTTGGTCCATATAAAGTGCTTCAGAAGATAAATGATAATTCCTACAAGATTGATCTTCCTAGTGATGAGTTTGGTGTGAGTAATTCTTTCAACGTTGCTGATTTATCACCATACCATGGAGAGGAACTTGCTGCGTCGAGGACGACGCCTTTTCAAGGGGGAGAGGATGATGAGGACATCCCTAGTTCTTCTACACTTTCTCCTATTGAAGATGTTGCTTTTCAAGACAAACCTAATGAAGTGAGGATTGGACTTATGACTAGATCAAGAACTAAGCTACTAGAACATCAGGTGAACTCACTCCTATTAGATTATTGTGTCCGTTATTCTGAAAATTTTATAGTACATAAATTCATGCATTTATGTATGATTAGGATTTTTGATAACACAAGCATTATTGGAGGAGAGGAGCATGGAGTCATGGTGCCACACATGGAGGAACATATGGAGCATGATGATCATGGAGGCACAAGGAAGAAGAAGAAGGCAGAAGTTCAAAGAGAGGGAATTAGGAGCATCAAGGACATGTCCTTGCTTGTACCAGACCATAATTAATATTGCTGCGTGGAGGCTTATGGGGGCACCAAGGAAATGTCCTAGGTAGTCCATGCGAGTGGAATAAGGACATGCGAGTCCATTGGCCGGAACCCCCCCCCCCCTGGTTGGGTCGGTTTGTATCAGATGGGTTGAGTCCAAACTCAAGTATTCGAGTCCTAGTCGGTTTGGGATGGTGGTGCTTGCGCATTGCATTGTGGCCGCATCCCCTCCCTCATAAATACCTAGTAGCTGCGAGTTAGAACCTTAGACTAGGATAAAACATAAATCCTAGATTTCTAGATTGAACTTGTTCGTGTAAGCATTCATCTTGAAGTGATTCAAACCTTTGCAAAGTTGAGTGTATTCTGCTGTTCCATTGGGAATAAGAAGAATCAGGACCACTTGTAGTCGGTGGCTACTTGTGCAAGAGTGTGGGAGTTTCGAACATCCAAGGGGTTACGAGTTGTTGCAATTGGTAACAGGGATTAGCTGCAGAGTTCGTGGCAAGACACTATTTATCATCCACAAGTTATCAGAAGCTCATTGAGAAGATCGGGCATCCGCTTATCAGTTATCTTTGTAAATACATGATCATGCGATAGAATTTGACGCATTTGCATGATATTTCATTTTGTACTATGGTGCTAGCAATTGATCCGGGGACTAGGACAATAACACGGGTGTTCTTGCATTATCTAAATGTGTGAACGCTACAGAGGGGTTCTTCCTCGAGCTCTCCACCTCCTTTCCAGAGGGTTTTACTCTCAAGAGAAAACACACCATGTGCCGATGATGTGCGCAGGCCGGCGCGCTGACGAGGGCACAATAGTACTGCAAAGCACCTTTGGCAGGAATTGCCATTCTCGTGTATAAAGCGTGGGAGACAGCTGCCCTCACCAAAGCCCAGCCTAAATATTTCCCCTTTGGTGTTATAAGATCAAGCCAGCGCTATAAGACAAGGGAAACGCCGCTAGGAGCCCCCACCGTCCTGCCATGGACGGTGGCGTTGTCTCCCGCGGACCAAGGCCGCTGGAAGCCGCCGGGCGCGCACTAACGCTTCCTTGTCACTATGTGGTACCCTTTCCCGCCAAGAATGAGAGTGAAAGAGGGCCTCGTCGGATACATAAGGGGCTACCTTGCCCCTGTAGAAGGGAAGGAACAGTCGGACGGCTCATTCCCTCTGTTGTGCCTTGTCCCCCTAGTCTAAATAGGGTATTACACCACACGGTGGCCTAAATCTGGGTAAACTCTCTATATCGCCATTGTTGTCCCTCGCGAGATTTCCTCTCCAGGCCCTTGAGTGGTGTTGTGAATGTGGTTAGCACCAGTGTCCGAACCTCTTGAGAGATCTTGTCCTAGGACATCTCCTCTCCGACACCATGTCTACATTTGCACCAAATGGAAGAAGCGCCAAGGAGAAAAATAGCACAAATCAATCATTAGAACATAATCCTGTTTAATAATCCACACCAAAGGAACCAACATCATTGCCTGTTTGAGGACCTGGTAACCTATCATTGAAGCATTTCATCAAACACCTTATTAGACTTGCTGGGAGTCAGGTTGAAATATTTACGATGATGGTGGATCCCAGCAGCGTGCCAACGTCTTTGTGGCAACCGTCTCATGTGGCGGGAGTCTTGGACGTAGTCGGGCAGGCGAGGATGTTGGG
The DNA here is from genome assembly GCA_028641055.1 of Alopecurus myosuroides. Lineage (NCBI taxonomy): Eukaryota > Viridiplantae > Streptophyta > Magnoliopsida > Poales > Poaceae > Alopecurus > Alopecurus myosuroides. The sequence continues at coordinate 104,802,540 of CM054062.1, forward strand.
TTGGAGTTCTCGGAGGACTGGAAAGAACACCCACACAAGGCGGACTTGGATGGGGTCTTTGCGGCCACCACGGGCTTGGCCAGAGTCTTCGGCATGCTCCCGGCCGCGTGCTAGGGCGGGGGCAAGCTAACCCGACCTGGTCGTCGGGAGGTCAAATTGTTCCCGTCTCTCATGTGAGGTGGTGTAACATCCCTGATTTTTGAAGCAATGCAAAAATCACTAATAATTTAAAGCTTTTTGTTTTCTACTAATACAAGCCACCAAAACAAATAAAATTCAAACTCAAAACAAATATAAAGTGTTTATATATATTATTTTGTTTGTGAAAACAAGTAAAAGACTTTGAAAAACAATATATGCATTTGTGACACCTCTCTAAATTTTATTAAACCACAATTCAAATTATCAATTATTTTCTATTTTAAAAATCGCATTTAGTTGTTATAAATGATTATATAATAATTTTAAAATACTATTATCTTAAGCGTGTTGAAACAGAACACAAATGTTTTCAGTTGAAAGAGAATGATTTTACAAAACTATAGGTTTTTGTTTGAGGCCATTTGGAGTTTTATTTAAAAAGATATGTTTTATTGATTTAAATCAGGAATAAAAAAATAGAACAAGAAAGAAAAAAAAGAAACCCAGCGGCCCAGCCCCTCTCTCCTCTCTCTCGGCCTGGGCCAAGCCCATTACCCTCTCTCCGGTATTTCCCGCACGCACGCAACGCAGAGAGGTCCACCTGTAGCCCAGCCATGTCCCTAGAGCCCGCACTCCCCTTCTCCCTCCTGTCACTGACCCGTGGGCCCCGTCGTGACGTCAGCAACGACGAGCATCTTCTTCCTCCCGTGGACGACACAGACTCCGACCCGGGAGATTTCTTCCTCGCCGATTCCTTCGGGATTACGGCACGAAACCTAGCCCTGTGGCCCCCTATTTATACCCGCACATCTCCTCGTCGTTTTCCCTGTCTGTCCTCTCGAACTCGCGCGGCCACGCTCTCGCGATCGCTCGACGGAGATCAATCTGGCCACCACCTCTTCCTCTCGTTTCCGGCGACACCACAGGTAGTAGCTGCCCCTTTTGCCCGCTTCCTTCTCCCCTCTCTGTGGCGCATCTCCTTGACCCCCTATGTCGCTTGCAGAGGCACGAGGACGTGCGGGCGAGCTCGTCGGAGCTCGCAACCACCACGGCCACGAGATCTGCAACTCGCCACCGATTCGGGAAGCGAAAGTCCGCGCCACCGTCGCCATATTCTTCACTGTGCTCCGCTAAGCCTCACCGTACCCTCCCCGCGCTCGGGAACCCCCTACAGCGCCATCACCATCAAAAGTCAGCACCGCCGGCCGCCGTTCCTCCATGATCCGGCGAGGTTCTGCCACGGTGAGAACCTCTCTGTCCTAAGCCGTTGGATCACAATCCTGCGGCCATGTTTGATCACTAGACGGATTAGATCTCGCGCGTACGTTCTTATTTAGATCCAACGGTTCGCAGCCCCGATCCACACCGAACAGGTACCAGCCAATCAGGAGCATCCATTCATTATCCCGCCGATCGCCTATTTTCTTTTAAAACAGAACAGTCCTTATATTTTTGCAGAAAAGCCCCTCAGATTAGAACTTCAATAACTTTTGAATCCCTTGGCCAAATTGAATAATTTTGTACTTTTTGAAATCAGCAAGACGTGTAGAACACTTAGGAATCAATAAATTTCACTTTTGATACGTGAACACACTTGTTATTTGTAGATCTTTGTAAACCATGATTTGTTAATAAATTTTGTTTTCTACATCCAAATTTGACAAAATTGGAATTTTTGAAAAGCCCTGAACATTTAGACTATGTGAGTACTGGCCAAAATTAAAATAGACTATTTAAAATTTGTTCAAATTCAAATATGCTTGTTTGGCGATTTTTGACATAGTTTAAATTCTGTAAACCCAACTTTTGCACATAAAATATTTTTGGAGACCTTAGGATGTGTACTAACAGTCCCTTGCGCCCAAAATAAATTTTGGCTAACTTAAAATGGCTTTGGTGGTTATATGCTTATTTGCCTATTTCTGACTTAGTTTATTTTATGTAATTTTTTTAATATGTTTTCCCAAGCAAATTTGTGCTAAGGACATACCTTAGACGAGAGAGACCAAAACCAAAGCCCTTAGAATATTTCTAAGTTATTTTTCCTAGTTGACCCTCCTAGTTGAAAACCACGAAGTCTGGATTAGTGAAAAGCCATGGAGAGGATGCTACTGTTTACAACTTGAAGATTTGCAACATGAAGTAAGAAGACCAATGAAGGACTTAGCAACTTCAGAAGCATCTCCATAAGCGGAAGCACTTAGGAAAAAATATCAAGAGGAACTTCAAGAGGACCAAACCAAATCTCTCTTTTCTCTAAGTCTTTCTCCCCTTTCTTTTCTATTCCTTTAGAACTTATGCTATGGCTAAGTTAGATGAAGACCAGCCCTAGTTGTACCAAAACCAACAAGTGTTAGAAATTCAACAAAGACACCACACCAAGGAGGAAACTACAAAGGAGCATGAAGATTTTCCAAGACCAATCATGTGAAGACTTAGAATTTGTTTTCCAATACTTAGAATTTTTTTCAAGTTTTCCAAGACTTAGAATTAGTTTCTCAAGTGAGATGGCAGCTTTTGACCAAGACTTCATCAAGAAGAACAATTTCAACAAGAAGCCAACTTCCACTCAAGACCAGAAGATGAAGAAGAAGAGAAGATTTTTACAAGTCCTTTCTTAAGGAACTCTAACAATACCTACTACCTCTTTTATTCTATATGACTAAGTCCCTAGAATTAATAAGGAGGACTACAAGCAAGGCCATCGAAGACTTAACATCAGAAGCAACTCAAGGAGGCAAAAGAAGACTTGAAGAAAACAAGATAAAATTTGATTACACCTTGTGTGATCCTTTTTCTAAATATTAACCCTTAGTCCCAAATGGAAAACTCTAACTACAAACACCTAGTTTATTTTGAGCATTGAAACTAAATGTTTTCACATGCTTTCCTTTGCTTTGTTTGTTGCCTTGTATGTTTTCTTCATTTGTTTGTTTGATTTGCATGTTTGTTTATTCTGTTGTGTTTTCAATGTTAGATTATACGGAGAGCAACGTTCTTTTGTGAAGAGAGGTGGTTGTTCTTCACCAACTTCAAAGGAAAGTAACACACCATCAAATCTCCCATATTTTCACTATGCATTACTAGTGTTTTTGAGTAGTATGCATTAGGGGAATTTCTACTAAGTTATTATATGCTATGCAAAATCCCTAGTAGTGTGTAGACATCTTTAGACTTGTTATTTTGGAGACTTATACTTAGTAGATGCTTATCCTTGCTACAAATTTGTTTTACTCAATGTTGTGAAAAATTCTAAGTATAAACTTCAATGAACCACCTGGGTGGATTTGGTTGTATGGTTGATGAGAGTTGAGTGTCGCTCCGAGGGGTGTTCACTTGTGGATTGCCACCCAGGAACAAAGAGATTCCTAAGTCCCTCTAAGTTTAGTAGCTTCCCGTGCAGCCCTTTGACATATGGGCTCTGTCTTGATCAACTAAGTTGTGAGATTTGAGCCCATGCTTGACATGAAGATGTAGCATAATTGTAGGTGGAACGGGTCTTGCTGGTTGGGTTGAATTCTTGCTTCTGAAAGATCTCGTCTCATCTCCTTTCCATGATGCACTCTGCGTGTATAGGATGTTTGGGCTAATTGAAGACAAAGGGTGAAAGTGCACAACCTCTGCAGAGTTAGAAACTATGATCATAGCCATGTCCCGGTAATAGACGACTTCGAGCAGCTGGACAAGAATGGATAGAAGGATCTCCTCATCTTTTCTGAATGAAATAAAATATGGTAGAAACCCTTTATAGGGCACATGGTGGTTTAGCCATGATGCCACAACCAAACTTCATGGTGGTTTAGCCATGATGATTTGTCCAACTTCTTGGTGGTTTAGCCAAGAATGATTGTACAAATGTCTTCATTTTTTTTTAATGATTTACAAACATAGGACAAAACTGGCTTTATGCAAAATTAGCCAAAACTCCACTCAGCCAAATATGCATGTAGTATTAGTCTTGCCATTTATATCCACCATAGTGTTACTTGCCAATACATTTAATTGTGACTCCCTTGTGGCTGCATATTCCATATTGTAGATGAATCTGAAGACGAGTGAGGTTTCGTTAAGGATCTCGAGTCTATCGCCAACATGTTTTGCCTGTGGCACATGAAGAAGATGAGGCTCAATGTTTCTACTAAGTTTTCCGCTGTAATTCTGTTTTCCTGCTAGTCTTCTGAGACTATGCAAGTTGTAATCATATTTTGTAAAGACTGGATCATGCGATTTAATAGATTTTGACGCATATGCATGATATTTCATTTTGAACTGTGGTGCTAGCAATTGATCCAGGGACTAGCACAATAACACATGGTTCTTGCATTATTTAAATGTGGGAACGCTACAGGTGGAGGATAAAGTGGTACGATAAGGCGACATAACGTTGTGGTGCGAGGCAGCGGCAGAACATGGCGGTGCAAGGTCGTGGTGGCACAACGTGACGGGTGGCTATAGGGGTGGAATCGTGTGTACTGGGCGGCGGCGCAGCAAAACCCTAGTCGCTTGCATCGGAGAAGAAAGGCAGTCTGCCTCCTCGCTCGGAGTGTGTGCTGGGTGGCAGCGCAGCAAAACCCTAGCCGCTTGCACTCGGAGAAGAAAGGCAGTCTGCCTCCTCGCTCGGAGTGTGTGCTGGGCTGCGGCGCGGCAAAACTCTAGCCGCTTGCACTCGGAGAAGAAAGGCAGTCTTCCTACTCGCTCGGAAGGAGGACCGGGCGTGCTATGATGAGAGTGTAGGCTGATTTGCAGTTTCTTTAGGGAATAAATGCAAAACTGCCTGCTAACTACCTGAAACGTTCCTATTGTGTTGGACAAAGGAGGACAGGATGTGGGACATGACGACAATATGCCCGTCAGGAACGGAATTCTTATTCTAGCTAGGAGATAACTCTATAATGTGTGTTCTTCTTGCCTTCGACGACTACGCTGCACACTCTCAGGATCGGCCAGCCGGCAGGGGTTGTGCAACAGATTGACCTTCCAAAATTAACTATGATGCCCCCACACTAACGCTTATACAGGCACTCGGTACTGACATAGTGGTAATCTGAAAGCCGTGGACCTGCGAAGAACTATGTTGCGCAATCGATTCCGTGTAACATATGAGTCACGAACTCACGATAACAAAACTGCAATTTATGTACTGAGTTATAGTAATCCTTACCAAACAATACAGATAGTTTCAAGAATCAAACAATGTAAACTACTAATAAAAGAGCAAACTATGTTGGATACAATTAATCTAAACCATCAAACAAGGAACATCGGACGGTCTAAACTGCTCAGATGTTGAGTTGAGACGACCCATCTACACACGTTACAAGAAACCTAATCAAAACGAAAATCTGATCAAACAACGTGAAACCCAATCGAACACACCGCCTCCACACGTTACAGGAAAAAAACATGTCGTTGAAAAATAGACCACCACAATTGTTGTACCTTGGCATCATCTACAAACATACAACATTGTGATGTTAAACACTACCAAGCACTACAGTGAGACCATCCTGGGATTGCAAAAAGGAAGCATGACCTACATATGAAGGCAGAGAAAAATCCGCATGTACCTGTTTTACCTCACACTCCTCGCTGATGCACACGATTCCGATGCCCAGAACGCTCGTAGCAAGGCCAACTTGTCGGAGCATGGCGTCCTCGCCGACGTTGCTCCGCAATTGCTCTGAATCATCGGGTTGTACTACAGGAGGAGGGGACCGGTGTTGTGGAGACGTCCAACACGTGGTGATTGTGTCCGATGATCTGATGGAAACGAGGCTCGTGCCTCTACGCCGTCTGCGCCTAGCACTGAGCCGCCCGCAAGAATGCCAAGCTTCAGCGCCTCCTCGGGTTTTTCGTCTATCGGACCGGACAAGACAAGCTAAGAAGAGCAGGATCATGGCAGCCATCGCGCCGTCAGCGGGGACGAAGGGACCAGAGGAACCGGGAGCGACCTCGCCGGGAAAGTGAGTAGGCCGGTGAGAGTGTGTGGCCCGAGAGATTGAAGAGTGAGCACGGAGCAGGGAATGCTGAGATGAGTGGGTGTTGTCTGATTTTGTGTGTGAGAGAGTCGTAAACTCGAAGGTAGTTCTTCTCGGCGTCATTTTAGCTGGTGCTTGTGGTGTGTTCGTTCGTCTGCCACACCTTTGTGCGTCTACCCGGTTAATCTAAACTCGGAGGTAGTTCTTCTCGGCGTCTTTTAAGCTGGTGCTTGTGGTGTGTTCGTTCGTGTGCCGCACCTTTGCGCATCTACCCGATTAATCTGAATATAACATGTGCGTTTAAAAAAAAAATCCTTTTGTCGGGATGTGAATATTTGATGAATTTTGATGTCTTTAAAACTATATGAAGATTTATTTGATAAATGCTTTAGTGGATATATTAAAATTGTATCATCCAAATTTTGTAATCATGTGGTATCAACAGAGTACTATATTTTTTCAACACTATAGAACATGTATATTTTCCTTCATACGACGATAATTATTAATATCGGAAATCTGTTTTGACTAATAGTGTAGATGGCACACTATGAAAAACTCGAATTTCAAAATGTCCAAAAAAAATCAAATACTCCCTCCGATCCATATTAATAGGTGCTGAAGTGGATGTATTTAGACATGTTTTATTGCTAGATACATCCACCTCAGCACCTATTAATATGGATCGGAGGGAGTACATTTTTTGGTATACATCTCGACACTCTATGTTTACACAAAATTTCTGTGGCCTGTGTAAAAAATATATTTTGTGTGTTCTTTGTAAAAAATAAAAAATCAGAGTGCTGCCACAAATTATGTTATTTTTGCCAAAACTTTGTGTGTGAACATGGAATATCCGGATATACATCTGAAATTTTTGTTTGGATTTTTCAACATTTTCAAATGCATTTAATATATTTTGCACAAATGATACATCTAGACTACAGGTTAAAAAAAAACCGAGTCCTTATTCTACGTTACATCAACATTTGAAAATAACCCTGACTACTACTTCACTTCAGGTTTATATGACACGATTGGGAAGAAAGTTAGCTATCCTTTTAATCGACATGGAATTAAATATGATTTACAAAATAAATCAAGACTTGGAAGATGATAAAACCAACATAGATTTCAGATAAATAAGAAAAAAAACATTTTGATTATAGATTAATACGTGTGTCACACGTGCACACTACTATCTTTACAAAAGATCAAATAACCAAATATCAATCATACTCGATTGCATAGGCTGAAGCCTGCAGCTTCACAAGAGACAGGGAACTGAATAAAAATCATTAAGGTCCCAATAAAAGCTTCTACGATTTGTTCATTAAGCTCCCAATAAAAGCAGGAGTCATGGAAATGCCAGCTGAAAACTACTACGTCTGTATCGTAATGCCAGATGTTTTACCGTTTTCGATATCGAACTATAGAGCAAGGAACAATAACCAACATCACAACTCTTTTACTAATCAAACATTCTTCTTCCTCGAGCAAGTAAGAACACGACTGGAACTAATTAGCATCACTTCACAGGTTTCAATGAAAATGATGTCACGGAACAAAACATCAACATGAGTAGCAGAGGAAGTTATACTTGTAAATTTCAATGGCTGTTTAATAAGAGCTGGGGTTGGGTAATTGAATGGTCAGCACTTGCGGGTGAAACCGTTCAGCTCAAGACATGGCTTTAGGAAATGATAAACAGATGAATGCTAAACAAAAAACTTATCACCAGTGAAGAGAAAAACTGTTTGATGTACAAATGTCAGGTGAACATATTTGATATGACATGTTTCCCTGATATGCAACCAAAACAAAGTGGAGCACTGAATAAAGCTCGGAATTTAAAGAAACGCTGCTATTTTTGGTAGATCGGTCAAACAATAAAAAATATGGTATCATAAAAGACATGTTCTGCACCGAGAAGGCTGCTAGGACATATGAATGGTATTTAACTTACTGCATATTACTCCCTCCGCTCCACAATTTAAGATGTTTTGCTACTATAGACTACATAGTGAGCAAAGTGAATGAACCTATAAACTAAAATGCCTCTAGATATATCTGAATCAAACGAATTAGATGAAAAGCTGTAGCATCTAATATTTCGAAACGGACGGAGTACATATGTGCAGGAAATACACTATAATGATTGATAAAGGCGCTGAGTAGCACACCATAAAGTAGGGCTGTGCAAACAATTATCCAATACAGAATATGAAATAACATGTTTCAAAAAACATACTACAAACTTAATTATAGTCTAGATTGTGACCAAATAAGATCCACACTGAATCGGAATAAAGCTCCAATATGAAAACAACTCATTGCTGAAAGAATGAAAATCAAAACAAACAGTGAAGGCATGTCAACACTCAACATTCATCGTGATATAATACTGTAACTCTTCTGATCACCACAACAATGAATTGCACCTAAAGGTGATATGGCAGCAAAATGCTAGGACATATGAATGGTATTTAACTTACTGCATATTACTCCCTCCGCTCCACAATTTAAGATGTTTTGCTACTATAGACTACATAGTGAGCAAAGTGAATGAACCTATAAACTAAAATGCCTCTAGATATATCTGAATCAAACGAATTAGATGAAAAGCTGTAGCATCTAATATTTCGAAACGGACGGAGTACATATGTGCAGGAAATACACTATAATGATTGATAAAGGCGCTGAGTAGCACACCATAAAGTAGGGCTGTGCAAACAATTATCCAATACAGAATATGAAATAACATGTTTCAAAAAACATACTACAAACTTAATTATAGTCTAGATTGTGACCAAATAAGATCCACACTGAATCGGAATAAAGCTCCAATATGAAAACAACTCATTGCTGAAAGAATGAAAATCAAAACAAACAGTGAAGGCATGTCAACACTCAACATTCATCGTGATATAATACTGTAACTCTTCTGATCACCACAACAATGAATTGCACCGAAAGGTGATATGGCAGCAAAAGTTAAACCAGCCAGTTGACATTTCTATATGAATGACGAGTCATACGCCCCAAAATGCCATAGCTCATTTTCCCAGTGTACACAACCAGGGCTGTCTTATAAATCCTATGCAAATACAAGATTTTCTAAACGTAATTCCAACACTACTAGCATAACTTCGAAGCATCCTACTGGTCAATACTGAAGATGAAGAGTTCTACACTATTATGTTAAAAATATGAAATGCATACTGAATATGAGTAGAACTGTCGGTTTGATGTACCAATATCAGGTGAACATAACTTCGAAGCTATCCGATTGGTCAATACTGAAGATGAAGAGTTCTACACTATTCTGTTAAAAATACGAATTGCATACTGAAGATGAGTAGAAATGTCCGCTTGATGTACCAATATCAGGTGAACATAACTTAGAAGCTATCCTACTGGTCAATGCTGAAGATGAAGAAAGCATAGTGAAGACGAGAACTGTCGGTCTGATGTACCAATATCAGGTGAACATAACTTAGAAGCTATCCTGATGGTCAATGCTGAAGATGAAGAGTTCTACAGTTTTCCTTTTTAATAAAAAATGCTACCTGATCTAAACACTGCTGCTGCTGTTAACAATTCTAGGGTTGGAGAGCGGGATACCGTAATGTCCCGCAAAAAGTCATATGCCACACAAATTAAACTAACCCACTCCAATCAGTTTAGAATTAAACTCTCTAAGTTTGTACATGGAGCAGGGCGGATCTGGTGCTGCTCTACAACCCTAAACAACTGCAAACATCTGAAAGAAACATGAAGGGAAAAGCCAAATATTGAATTTAACTACCATGAGATAGCAATGAGAGACATTAATAATTGGGCTAAACTATGGCTACCACAGTTAAATAATCAGACCAGAGAGCATATATTCACCAGATAGATTTTCTGCTTTTTTTCAATAATAACATAGTCTTATTTGTCTATCCATTACTCATTCAGTGAGCAGAGCTGGTGGTGGTCTGTTCTCCCCCACCATCAGAAACAAGACCATACAACACACCAGCATATTTCTCGGTCGATCCTCTGAAATATGCCTCCTTGAGCTTTTGGAAACACCGCAAGGTGAGAAGAGAGTCAGAACCAGCCTGGTGGCAGGTCCCAACACGCTCGACACCAAGTAGCTCACCAAGCTTACTGAGGCCACCATGGAGGCTGTTGCAGTACTTCATGAGATGCTTGATGTCGTAGAGCATTGGGAAGTAGACTCTGACGAGGGCAAAGAAGCCAGGCATGGTGTCCGGCAGGTTCTGGCCGGTGAGCAGCTTGACGAGGTACCCGAAGTCGTAGCCGCTGTGGAAGGTGACCCACTGGAGTTCGGAGTTGAGCAGGACCCCCGATGACATGAGAAGCTCGGCGAAACGGCCCGTGTCGGCGCCCTCGGCGGCGAAGCGGTCGAAGTCGATCCCGCTGTTGCGCAGCAGGTCGATGGAGTCGGCGTTGGCGGGGTCGGAGCGCGGATCGAAGCCCCGGAAGTTGAACTGCCATGCGCAGGGGCGTCCCCCCGTGCCCCTGGGCGGGAGCGCGCCGTTCTCGTCGGAGAGGGTGAGGCCGAGCTGGATGAGCTTGAGCATGTCGACGTTGGCCTTGAGAGTGGCGTAGTTGAAGGCATCGTTGGAGCGGAAGGTCCCGAGGGGGCGGCAGACGATGCCCGGGAACTCGGTGTCCATGGCGACGTAGGGGTAGTGGTCGACGATGTCGCGGATCACGGCGAACTCGGCCTCGAGGTTCTCCGCCCAGACCTCGCGGATCTCTACGCCCTCCTCGTCGGCGGGCTTCCCATCGTCAGTGGAGGAGGCGGGGGGCGGTGGGGCATACATCGGAGCCGGTGCATCCAAGGATTGGGAGAGAGATCTTGTCGGGGCGGGCCGGGAGTTAGGGTTTCTGAGCGGGGACCGGCGGATCGAGCGTTGTGGGGAAAGCACTAGAGAGGAGGGGGACGGGGGGCGGGGGACGGGTCCTACGGGTCAGCGAGGGGTGATGGGAGAGGCCATGGGAGGGGAGGTGCGGAGACGATACGAGGGGAAGCAGAGCAGATCCAGGGGAGGGACGGTAGGGGTGGGGAAGAAGGCGAGGGGAAAGTGGAGGCGGTGCGCAGCGAGCCGCCGGGGCCGGGTCGGGGCCCACTGCCACGTGGCGAGGCAGGTGCGGGTCCCATTTTTTCTCCACCGGAATTGATACGCGTACGATGATTTCAGGTACGATTGGCGTACGACACCAATCCGGCGGACCTTGTTCAATGGGGAAGCCCATCGAAAGGCCCAAGTTTCACGTCGGACAAATGTCGTACAAAAATTATCGTACGCATAGCAGCGCTCTTTCTCCACTCACCGCTGAACTCTCTGCCCTGCTGGGTCCCAAATGTCAGCGTTGCGTTTTCGTTTTTCCCCTCCACAATGCCCGTAGGTGCGTGTGATCGCCGCGGAGCAGGACAGGACGGTCACGGCAGAAACGCAATGGGCATGTGCCATTTCCGGTCTCTTTCCACACGCGTGGTCTCGTCAAAAATAACCATCCTGAATCATGGCCATAAGAAACATCCCGCTTACTTAGCAGGTCGGCCGAAAACCAGACCCTACGGCGCTGATTAAACGGACCGTGATTCTTTTTTGTCCGGAGCTGCTCATTTTTTGCCCAAATTTGATCCAACTTTGGACGGTGTCCAGACAAGCCTCGACCGTGCTTGTGTCCAGTATTTCGCTGTGACGCCCCGAGATCGGGCACTATGCAGATTTCAGCATTCCCGCCAAATCCGCATAATAACCGATTCTAGGTTGCCACTTATGATAATCATTACAACAGTTCACGAATATTCCACAATTACAACAGAAACAGATAGATTCAAGATGACTCAAACGAGCCAGGGATACAACTGATACAATACAAAGAGCCAAATAACAGCGGAAGAAACAACATATCGTCCGTCTACGGACAAGATACAAATTGGACTAAGAGTTCTGAAGATAACCGAGAGCGTCCAATCCCTGCCCAGGCCAAGCCGGAGGGATTCTCAAGCTAACGTCGTCAGACTTTAAACCTGTTGACTGCAATGTTGAAAATGCAGCCACGAAAAAGATTCGTGGGTCAGTACGGTTAAGTACTGGCAAGTGGATAACCCATACTCACAAGAATACCGGCGTAGCCAGTCATCACAAGATACAAATACTTTAGGATCAACGGGAAGGAAGGGGTTATTGCAAATAAGCGACAGCGGGCTGCACTAACCAACTACAGAGAGATACTACAACTTCCGGCTAACAGAAAGAAGATAAGATCGAGTATTGTAACCAACTGAAAGTAACTCCAAACAAACCCATCCTGGATCTCGCCCCTTATCCAAAGAAGCAATCCGAGGATAACTCACCCAGTTGAATTAATGATGGTCCAGATTATTGTGTCAATAAGCCTATTACTAGTCAAGTTGTTAATCATTGGGTGTAAGATTGTTAATCATTAGGTTTAAGTTGTCCTGAGTACTTGTTAGCCAGTACTTTCACCAAGTAATCCATAACCGCGGAAAACACGGCTTCTCGAGAAGATTATCCCTGCAGGGTTGCACCAATTTGGCCGTACACGCAAGAATAACCCGCCAGATGGGATGCCTCCCACCAAGCGGGGTACTCTACACAACTCAACTCTTCTTTGCATCAAGCCCAAAGCACCTTGGGCGCACGGCTAATCGAGCCCAGAAGAAAATGGACCCTCATAGCACTCTAAGACCGTGTCCCCCTATATGCCGACTACGAAAGTTCCACCCGGGATCCAAGGGCTCGCAAGATCATGCATGCAGCAAATGGAAAACCCGAACTAAATGAGGCGATTTGGACGAGATGCGAATCGAGTCAAATTGAGGGGGGCGCCCATACTCGCTTCCCACATGCGGGTAGTGCGCTCATCATGGATCGGTAGACAAGACCCTTTTCCTATTAGGGTCGACACTAGCAGGCCTCAAAACCACAAAGGGCCTCCTGCCGGTGCCTTATCAGCAAATTATTATTACCATTAGCATTAACAGGATTGATTGATTAACATCGAGCCCCCAGAACATAATGAAGTAATAACAGAAAGTAACGGGTAACAGACCCGAGCAAAACAACCCTAAGCATGCTAGTAAGACACGGGCAACAAGCAATGGTTATAGGTATGGAGGTGAGGCAATATCAGGGTTAAAGGATTCATGTGATAGGTTCGTAACAGAAACAACAACTACTAAGGCTAGCAGAACAGAACAACGGAAAGTATCGGTAACAAGTGATGAAAGGCAGCCATTTGGCAGCAAGTGAGTATACTTGCCTGAGATCCCGCAAGGTAGCAGAATTTGTCGTTGCTCACATCATCTCAACGTCCTATCCGGGAAGAAGCAACGAACCTCGAACAAACACCGGATGCAACAATTACTACTACGGCAAAAGATCCAGCATGATCAAGATATGGATGCATGACAAGTTTAAAGATGCATCAAGGTAAACTAGTTGACAAGATAAACAAATTTAAATGGACCCATATGCAATGTGAGTTGCATATGGATGCACATGTTAAGGTTGAAGCAATGATCTATAATTAGTTAACATATGTAAGTGGTTTATCATGATGCATGCATGATGAAAGCAAGAAGTAAACAATAATAAATGCAAGAGAAAAGGAAATTACCAAGTGTGGGATTTTATTTATCATGTTAAGAATTGTTGGTTCCTTATTGGTGTCACACAAGTAGTTGTTGTTTTCATCAAGTTAAAGTGTTCAAAACAATTAACAAAATTTGTATTTGAAGAGAACATCAAATTTTAGTTGGATTACATGTTTCAAATATTGAAATTGGAATTAGGATAATTTAATTATGAATTAAACAATATTAAACAAGTTTTAAATGGATTTGAAACAAGTTTGAATTTAATTGAAGTTTTATCTGTTAAAAACATAATTTCAAACTCACATTTGAAAAGTTCACACTTTGATGGTTTGAAAACATATTTTGCATGTTCAAAATTATTTTATTTTGAGCAAGTTATGATTTTATCAAATTTAAATGAATTAAACAAGTATTAAATTATTTAGGCAATTTAAATTATTCAAACCATGAAACAAAATTTATATTTGAAAAGGTTATTCAAAATGGTATGGAAAACATATTTTATTTGCCTTATTTGGAATTAGTATGAATTATTTATGAATGGTTGCAAATTACAATTGAATCATTTGAATTCAAATTTGAATTGCATTTTGAAAGTTCAAAACAGAAAACAAATGCTTTGGATAGGTAGATCATTAAATTTGGGTCAAGAAACATATTTTATTTTTATCTTTTGGACTTAGGAAATAAAAGTTATTACCACTTTAAAATTATGGGTCAATCTGTGAAAACAGGGGCCTAAAAGAAAGAAAAAAATTCGCAGAGGGGCCCCTGGGGCGTTTTTCACCCAGGGCAACCCAGCCTGGGTCTCTGCGGCGCGGGCCCGTGCCCAGGTGGCAGCCACGCGGGCGTGGGTGCGTTGTGAGATGGCATCAGAGGTGTATGACGGGTGGGGCTAGGCTGCGCGCGTGGCAGTAGAAAAAAGATGGGGTTAATCCCCGGGCTGGGAATCGAACCCGGAACCGGTCGCTCGCTAGCGTGATGCGGTACCAATACGGTGCAGTCGTTGTTGTGATTGAAGGGGTAACTGTCTGAATAAGAGGAATCGGCAACGCGTTTACTGAATTTTTGTTCAACAGGACTCTGAACCTGACGGAACCCAGAAACGATCGATCGCCGGCAGATCATCGGCGGGGCTCAACGGGGTGAGGCGCTCGGGATGTGGGCGTGCTTGCAGTGCGCGGTGGTCACCGTGAGTGGGAGATGGAAGGAGGGAAGGAGGGAGGTGGGCGCTGCTCACCTCATTCTGTCTGTCGATGACGACTGCCGACGGGCAGGTAGCAGCGAGCTTCTCTCCGGCGACGGCGCGGTCCACACCGTGGATCCCAGCAAGCGGCGAGGGGGCGGGGAGGTCCAGGAGGACGCCGCGGTTCCATTCCCGGGAACGGCGGCTCCTCGAGGTGCCCATGGCTATCGGTGGTGAGGGGAGGCGATGGTGGCAGTGGTCTGACGGCGGTGTGGTGATCGTGTGTTTCAGAGAACAGAGGAAGGGGTGGAAGCGATGGAAGAATGGCGGCGGGGCGGATGGGACTAGGGTTGCAGAGGGGAAGGGCAGAGGGATACTTATGGAGAGAGGAGGGTGGTACGGCAGTGATCCTGGAGGGGGAGGAGGTGATCGAATGGCAGAGAGGGGGTTCGTACAGAGGAGGGTGACGTGGGAGGAGGAAGAAGACAAAAAAAAGGAGGGGGTATTGGGCTAGGAGGTTTGGTGGGCTGGGGGGAGGAAGGGAAATAATGGGCTGCCCTCTCCTTTGCTTTTATTTTATTTTTTTCTATTAGTTGATTTTTTTTTGTAAAGAATAAAAGGGAGAGAGAGACAGAAAAGGGTTAGGGTTTTCTTTTTAGTTTATAAATAAATTTTGTTATTTTGCAAAACAACACATAAAAGTAATGTTAATCATTAACTTCAAAATTTAGAATGTTAATTGATTTTTAATGTGTTAGTTGAATTCCAATTGAGGTTTGATTTTTGGGAATTTTGGAAATAGCAAAGTTTTATTTAACAAATTCAAGCAATCATACAACATTATTGGAGTTAATTTGTTTGCCAAATTTTTAATATTTAAACCCATATTGAAAATATGATAAATAAGATTGATTTGATTTGAAATTTTGAGTTTGCCTTTAAGGGTTTAACAAAAGGGAAGATTTTGTTTAGCAGGCAATTTGATTTAAACAATTTCAAACTATTGAAAAACAAATGAGTGGTTTAGTTTGCAAGTTTGAAATTGGAAATTTTGAGCAAGGGTAAATTGTTTTGAATTTTCAGTTGTGATGCAAACATGGTGCAATGCAATGTGATGCATATGATGCAAGCAAAAAAAAAAGAAAACAAACAACTCTCTATTAGGGTAACACCCCAGGTGTTACAGACGACACCACTAACAAGGGATTGCGCCCTCGCAATCCACCTGCTAACCCGGGAGGGGAAAGAAGTTCGACTATCGATTCTTCGTGCTTCCATTTGATCTCCTCGACACCACTAACAAGGGATTCTTGCTCGGAGTGACGACGATGTTCTTCCACCAGGAATCTTCCGATGATCGAACCTGTTAGGTTAAAGGGCTCAGAAAACGTCCACCCACGTAGGATCCTAACACTTTGAAAGATTGAGTACGAGAGTAGACTCCAAAACAAATAAGATGGGAAAGGAAATAGAATAGGGATAAGGAGAAAACAAGAATCCCATTGAGATGTTTTCCCAAAATAGTTTAGCAGAAATAGTTTTTGACACTCTAGAAACAACGACCGTTAGCGAGGTTAACCTACAGGCTTTGCGGACCCGTTGCTTCGATAACCATTCGTATCGAAACAATATCGGGAATCGGAACCAAGGCTCTGATACCATTTTGTGACGCCCCGAGATCGGGCACTATGCAGATTTCAGCATTCCCGCCAAATCCGCATAATAACCGATTCCAGGTTGCCACTTATGATAATCATTACAACAGTTCACGAATATTCCACAATTACAACAGAAACAGATAGATTCAAGATGACTCAAACGAGCCAGGGATACAACTGATACAATACAAAGAGCCAAATAACAGCGGAAGAAACAACATATCGTCCGTCTACGGACAAGATACAAATTGGACTAAGAGTCCTGAAGATAACCGAGAGCGTCCAATCCCTGCCCAGGCCAAGCCGGAGGGATTCCCAAGCTAACGTCGTCAGACTTCAAACCTGTTGACTGCAATGTTGAATATGCAGCCACGAAAAAGATTCGTGGGTCAGTACGGTTAAGTACTGGCAAGTGGATAACCCATACTCACAAGAATACCGGCGTAGCCAGTCATCACAAGATACAAATACTTTAGGATCAACGGGAAGGAAGGGGTTATTGCAAATAAGCGACAGCGGGCTGCACTAACCAACTACAGAGAGATACTACAACTTCCGGCTAACAGAAAGAAGATAAGATCGAGTATTGTAACCAACTGAAAGTAACTCCAAACAAACCCATCCTGGATCTCGCCCCTTATCCGAAGAAGCAATCCGAGGATAACTCACCCAGTTGAATTAATGATGGTTCAGATTATTGTGTCAATAAGCCTATTACTAGTCAAGTTGTTAATCATTGGGTGTAAGATTGTTAATCATTAGGTTTAAGTTGTCCTGAGTACTTGTTAGCCAGTACTTTCACCAAGTAATCCATAACCGCGGAAAACACGGCTTCTCGAGAAGATTATCCCTGCAGGGTTGCACCAATTTGGCCGTACACGCAAGAATAACCCGCCAGATGGGATGCCTCCCACCAAGCGGGGTACTCTACACAACTCAACTCTTCTTCGCATCAAGCCCAAAGCACCTTGGGCGCACGGCTAATCGAGCCCAGAAGAAAATGGACTGATGCGGAGGGTTACTCCTAGATTGGCCCGATCTTCACGAATCGACGGAGAACACGAAGAACACGAAGAACTCGATGAACACACGAGGGGGAAACGAGGGGGAAATCGAGGGCAACGCAAACAAACACAAGGATAACTAGTAAGAACCGAAGAACCCCAAATCTTCCGTCAACTAACCCCGAGGGCCGCCTACGGAACGATCGATTCAACTGAGCTCACCTTGATTGAAACCGCTTTACACCCGTAGCCGGTCCACTACGCCAATAGAACCTCAAGATAATCGAGAGGAAGATTGGTCAAGTACTTGATAGAAACCCAAAGGGAGAGATCAAGTAGTTGGATGTGCCTTGATACAATCCTCGACGATGTCGGAGGGATGGTTCCTCAAAGAGGGATACAAGAGAGCTGAGCTCCAAATGTTCTAAATTCAACTCTAACCCTAGATCTGAGAATGGGGGGACTATATATAGTCTAGTGCCAAAAGGGGGTAGGTGGGAGGATAAGAAACGAGGCCCAAGGCCCGCAAGTGTCACGCAGTCCGCACAGTAGCGGAGGCTCCGGTGGTTTCCACCGGAGGTTCCGGTGGATGGAGCGGAGGCTCCGGTGGGGTCCGGTGGTGGCTCCGCGGTCACCCACCCGAAGGGGTTCCGCGCGAAGGTAGCACCGGAGGCTCCGGTGGCGCGTCGTGGAGCGGAGGCTCCGGTGGGATTCCCGGAGGTTCCGTCCGGGTTCCGGTGGTGGATCCGGTGGTAGCTCCGCCACTTTCCACCCGAAGGGCTTTTGGGCGGAGGCCACACCGGAGGTTCCGGTGGTGAGCGGGGAGCGGAGGCTCCGGTGGGAACACCGGAGGTTCCGCTGCCTGGAGCTTCCCGGCTTCGTCTCCTTGTGCTGGTCTTGCTCGTTCGCCTTCCGCGTCTTCTTGGGCACCCTTGGTGGACTTGAACCTGAGCACACACAGTGTTGCGCCATGAGGTAGCGCACCATTCTCCACATGACCGAAAGCATAGGATGAGAGGAGCGAGTTCACCTTATCTTTGATGGCCTTTGCGCGTGATCTTGTCATCGGTGCACTCGGTGGAGTTGGGTGGGCTACATCATCTCCCCCCCCTTGAAAAAGAGTCGACCTCGACTCGGCGTCGTCTTCATCACTTGGGTATCCATGGAAGGGAGAGAGGTCCTTGACATTGAAGGAGTTGTGGACGAGGTACTTGGATTGCGGTAAGTCGAGCTTGTAGGCGTTGTTGTTGATGCGCTTGATGACCTTGAAGGGACCGTCACCTCTTGGCTTGAGCTTGGAGTTGCGCTCTTCGGGGAACCGGTCCTTGCGCAAGTGTAGCCACACGAGGTCACCTTCTTGGAACACCATGGGTTTCTTGTTCTTGTTCATGATAGAGGTTCGGTGCTCGGAATGCTTCTCAAGCGTAGCCCTTGTGGAGTCGTGTAGCTTCTTGATGTAGTCGGTGCGATTGTCGATGTCCATGTTTGCTCGCTCGCGTAGAGGCAAAGGGAGTATGTCGAGGGCGGTGTTTGGGTTGAAACCATAGACGATCTCGAAGGGACTCTTCTTGGTAGCTTGATGGAGAGCACGGTTGTAGGCGAACTCGGCGTGTGGGATGCATTCCTCCCAATTCTTCAAGTTGGGCTTGATCAATGCTCGAAGTAGTGAAGAGAGTGTGCGGTTGACGACCTCGGTTTGTCCATCCGTTTGTGGGTGATAGGCGGTGGAGAATAGTAGCTTGACGCCGAGCTTGGCCATCAATGTCTTCCAAAAGTAGGAGGTGAACTTGACGTCGCGGTCCGAGACAATTGAAGTAGGTACACCATGTAAACGCACAATTTCCCTGAAAAACAAAGTAGCAATATGTGAAGCATCGTCGGTTCGGTTACAAGGAATGAAATGTGCCATCTTAGAGAAACGATCCACAACTACAAAGATTGAATCCATGTTGGTTTTAGTTCGTGGGAGGCCTAACACAAAGTCCATGCTAATATCACTCCAAGGTGCATGTGGGATAGGTAATGGCATGTAAAGACCATGAGGGTTGGAAGTGGACTTAGCTCGGAGGCATGTGGAACATTTCTTGACGTGTCTCTCAACGTGATGCTTCATCTTGGGCCAATAGTAGTTGGTGGAGAGCATGGCATAGGTCTTGTCGCGTCCAAAGTGTCCCATGAGGCCTCCTTCATGTGATTCCTTCAATAACAACAAGCGAAGAGAAGACTCGGGGATACACAATTTGTTAGCCTTAAACAAGAAACCTTTGTGGAGATAGTAATCATCGAAACCTTGGTTAGGCAAGCACTTCTCAAATATAGGACCAAAGAAAGCATTGGAAGCATATAAGTCTTTGATTTCATCCAAACCAATCACATTGATGTCAAGACGTGTAAGAAGGCATTCTTTCCTAGACAAGGCATCGGCTACCACATTCTCTTTACCTTTCTTGTACTTAATGACATAAGGAAAAGATTCAATGAATTCAACCCACTTAGCATGCCTTTTGTTCAAATTGGTTTGGCTTTTTAAGTATTTCAATGATTCGTGATCGGAATGAATGACAAATTCTTTTGGCCAAAGGTAGTGTTGCCAAACTTCTAGCACTCTAACCAAAGCAAAGAGTTCCTTATCATAGATGGGGTAATTGAGTTTAGCACCATCAAGTTTTTCACTATGGTAAGCAACGGGGCGTCCGTTTTGCATGAGAACGCCACCAATTCCTATACCACTAGCATCACATTCAATCTCAAAAGTTTTCTCGAAATCCGGTAAGACAAGCAAAGGAGCTTCGGTTAGGCATTTCTTAAGTGTATCGAAAGCTTTTTGTTGCGCATTGCCCCAAACAAAAGGTACATTCTTTTTGGTAAATTCATTCAAAGGGCAAGCAATAGTTGAAAAATCTTTGACAAAGCGGCGATAGAAACCGGCAAGGCCATGAAAGCGCCTTATCTCACCCACGGAAGTAGGGTTGGGCCAATTCCTAATTGCCTCAATCTTCTTGTTATCTACTTCAATACCATTGGACGAGATCACAAAACCCAAGAAAACAAGCTTGTTGGTGCAAAAATTGCATTTGGAAAGATTGGCGAAAAGTTTTGCATTGCGAAGAGCCAACAATACTTGTGAAACATGATCAAGGTGATCTTCCAAAGATTTGCTATAAATGAGAATATCGTCGAAGTAAACCACAACAAATTTGCCAATGAAAGGACGTAGAACTTCATTCATGAGACGCATGAAGATAGATGGGGCATTCGAAAGACCAAAGGGCATAACAAGCCATTCATACAAACCAAGTTTTGTTTTGAAAGCCGTTTTCCATTCATCACCTATACTCATACGAATTTGATGGTAACCACTTTTAAGATCAATTTTTGAAAAGATAGTAGCACCACTCAATTCATCAAGCATGTCATCGAGCCTAGGAATAGGATGTCTATATCTAACGGTGATAGCATTGATAGGGCGACAATCCATACACATGCGGGAAGTAGAATCTTGCTTTGGAACAAGGATAACCGGCACGGCACAAGGGCTAAGGGATTCGCGAATAAAACCTTTTTCGAGTAGCTCTTGGATTTGGCGCTCAATCTCCTTAGTCTCCTCGGGATTGGTGCGGTAAGGAGCGCGGTTTGGAAGGGGCGCGCCCGGAATGAGGTCAATACGGTGCTCGATTCCTCGAAGGGGAGGAAGGCCCGGAGGGAGCTCATCGGGAAAAACGTCTTCAAATTCCTGCAACAAAGGCAACAAAGAGGGAGGTAGATTTGTCATGTCGTTAGTTTCAAGTGCTTCCCCTTTGCACAATAGGACAAAGTGAAGTATGGTTGGGTCCTCTCTTAGCGCTCGCATCTCTCTTTTGGTGGCAAGTAAGGCAAAGCCTTTGGCATCGCTCGTAATTTTTCCACTCATATTAGGCTTGTGGCTCTCACTCCCTTTTTGGTGGATCACTCTCTCACCACTCATCTCACGAGATTTGAGCTCTTCTTGTCGACGTGCAAGAGTCTTGGCGTTGTCGGCGATCACTTGGCTAGGAGACATGGGACGAAGAACAAATGTCTTGTTGTTCCACTTGAAGCTATAGTGATTGGTACGCCCATCATGGATAGCACTCTTGTCGTATTGCCACGGTCGGCCAAGAAGAAGATGACACACGGTCATAGGAACAACGTCACAATCTACCGTGTCTTCATAAGGACCAATCTTGAAAGTCACGGAGACCATGTGTTGAATCTCAAGGTGCCGGAGTCACTAAGCCATTGGACATGGTATGGGTGAGGGTGTTGCTTGTAAGGCAATTTGAGTTTGTCGCAAAGTTCTTTGCTAGCTAAGTTGTGACAACTTCCACCGTCGATGATGACCTTGATTGACTTGCCATCAATACCGGCTCTTGTTTGAAAGAGATTGCACCGTTGATCTTGCTCATCTTGAGGAGAAGAAGTGAGGACTCTTGTGACCACTAGTGATGGGTTCTTGTCCTCATCACAATACACACTTTCTTCATCATCGTTGGGGACGTCCAAAGGGTTGAGAGCAACTTGATGCAAGGCATAGTATTCGCCTTCGCTCATAGAATCACGTTCACCGTCTTGGTTGACAATCATGATCATCTTGTTGGAACATTCAAAGGACTTGTGTCCATTACCACCACACTTGAAGCAAGTAATAGTGCTTGACTTGACTTGAGGAGTACTTGAGGATGAGGTTGTAGTAGCTTGCTTCTTGAATGGTTGGGAAGACTTGTTGGGAGCACTAGAGGCGCGCGGGTTGCTCTTGGTGGTAGTTGGAGGAGGAGCTTGTGTCATTGGAGTAGAGGATGATGGTCTTGAGTTGAAG
This sequence comes from Alopecurus myosuroides, assembly GCA_028641055.1. Taxonomy (NCBI): domain Eukaryota; kingdom Viridiplantae; phylum Streptophyta; class Magnoliopsida; order Poales; family Poaceae; genus Alopecurus; species Alopecurus myosuroides. Next base: position 104,824,989 of record CM054062.1, read on the forward strand.
AAAGCCTTTTGCTTGCTATATTTGAGATCTTCCTCAATTTGACGTTCCGCCTTAAGAGCTTGGTGGACAAGGGCCACAATGTTGTCATACGGTTGATACTCGACGATCTTCCTTATAGGATAGTTGAGGCCATTGAGGAAGCGGGCCATTGTTTGCTCTTGAGATTCTATCACATGAGCGCGGATCAAAGATGTCTCCATTTCCTTGTAGTACTCATCAACGGACTTCACACCTTGACGAAGTTCTTGAAGCTTCTTGAAGAGGTCACGCTTGTAGTGAGGAGGAACGAATCGAGCATGCATGAATTGCTTCATCTCATTCCAAGTGGCAATAGGAGCAACGCGATTGCGGACTCGTTCGGCTTGTAGACGATCCCACCATAAGAGTGCATAGCCTTCGAATTCCAAAGATGCTAGAGTAACCATTTTCTTGTCGGTGAAGTTGTGAATGCCGAAGATCTTGTCAACCTTGAGAGCCCAAGCAAGATAGTCTTCGGGATCATTCTCACCATTGAACTTGGGGACATTGAAACGAAGAGCACTCATGTTGTTGTCCTCTTGCGGACGATGGAGGCGCGCATGTTGGCGCTCATGGGGGTCTTCATCATACATGGGAGGTGAATCATCATAGGGGTCATCCTCATTGTCTTGGCGGTGGCGATCATGATGGGGAGGATGACGCCGGTGGTCATTAGGTGGTGGTGGTTGGTGGTGACGGAGCCTAGCTTCACGGCGTTCACTATCATCATGGCCATTGCGATGTTGTTGAGGACGTTCTTGTTCTTGGAGAGGTTGTTGAGGATGATCATGTTCTTGGCGGTCGTTGTTGTTGGGACGCGCATGGCGCCTTGGTGGCCTTCGATGTTGACGAGCATCTTCCACGAAATCGTTGTGGCCATAGTCTTGAGCGTGGCCTTGTGGAGGTGGAGGATGATGGTGTTGTCGAAGGTCCGGGCGTTGCGGTTGTTGAAGAGGGTCACCACGGCCTTGGCGATGTCGAGGTGGTGGTGATGGCGAGCTATCCTCATACCGATTGCGTCGCGGAGGTTGTTGATGTTGTGGAGGGGGTGGTGGTGCTTGTTGAGGTTGTCCACCCTCCTCCACGTTGTGGCGATCATGGCGATCATGGCGACGAGGTTGGTGAGGATCTTGATTGCGGTGGCTTGAGCGACGAGACCTTGAGGACGATGATGAATGACGGCGATTGGCAAGATTAGCCAAGTTGATGTTGATGCGCGTCATTTGATCATTCAATCGAGCCTCTTGCTCTTGGAGTCGACGCTCATAGCGTTGCAACCCGTCCTTGACAAGTTCGCGGAGTTGAAAGTGGTCATTGTGGGTGACGAAGTTGGTGTAATCATTGTCGTTGTAGAATGGGTTGCCTTCGTCTTCCGAGCTCGGACTTGTGAATACTCCTTCCCTAGCCATCTCAAAAACACACACAAGGGTGATATTGAAGAAATGGACTCCTCACTTACCCAACGTTACCTTTCTTGGTCGTATTGAGGCTAGTGGACGAGCCTAGGTGTAGGGCGGTATGTCAAGAGCGAATCCAAAAGATCGAAAGAAACCGCAAACGGCAACACACACACTTTATATGGAAGGCAAATAGGTTAGGAAAGTGGCGAGGAAAAATCGACCAAAACCGAAGAAAAGTTTGTTGTCAATCGTGGAGAAAATTTAAAGAAAAGTTAGCACAAAAACCAAACCTATAGGATGGAAATATGGTGGAACACACACACGCAAGGGAAAAATGGGGTTAGTGCGACCAATGGACGAGCGAAGAACGAAATGGTCCTAACGTAGACTAATGCTCAATGCCACACTAACACAAGGAGGACGCTAGCTCAAACCGCAAAGTTGAAAAGGCAACAAGATTCGCACCGTGGCAATCGGTCACTCTTTCTCTTTTGCGACGCAATGCTACACGTTCCTATAATGGAAAGCAATTGGCACCGATCCTTTTGCTTCTTTTTCTATTTTCTCTTTTTCTCTTTTTTTTTTTGATTTTCTCTTTTTGATGGATTCCAAAGTGCCAATGCCTACTCGGTAGCTAATCTCTCACAAGCGCTAACTTCGCACTCTCGATGCCACAAATGCGATGCCAAGCGGTGTAAAAAGAACTAGTCCGATAGGTAAGTAACACAATGGGATGGGGTGGTGCAAGCGGAAGCAAGTTATACCTCTCTTATTTGATGATCACGGACTTGCAGCCGTGGGGGAGTCGATGTCGTGGCGATCCGATGATGTGGAAGCGTAGGTGATGTCGTGGGCGTCGCGTAGCAACTCGTTGCACTCAATTTGGATCACAAACGACAAAGAAAAACAAGTTCCAAAATCTGCCGGAGAATCGAAGAGCTGAAATTTTCTGAGTTTTTGGCTCAAATTCGAAATTCCCACAAAATTAAGAAAATTTTTGGGCGAAATTGGAAAAATTGGCTGAATGGAAAGGTGTGGAAAGGTATTTGGCAACAAATCTATGAAGAAAAACCACGAAAAACTCAACGAGTCAACAGATCGGTCAAATTCCCTTTTGGCTATTTTTTGAGGATTTTCGAAATTCTTGGTGGAAAAAGAAAAATTGGTGGATGGGGAGGGGTATGGGTGTCGGATTCGTGTCAATCTAGCTCTGGATACCAGATGATGCGGAGGGTTACTCCTAGATTGGCCCGATCTTCACGAATCGACGGAGAACACGAAGAACACGAAGAACTCGATGAACACACGAGGGGGAAACGAGGGGGAAATCGAGGGCAACGCAAACAAACACAAGGATAACTAGTAAGAACCGAAGAACCCCAAATCTTCCGTCAACTAACCCCTAGGGCCGCCTACGGAACGATCGATTCAACTGAGCTCACCTTGATTGAAACCGCTTTACACCCGTAGCCGGTCCACTACGCCAATAGAACCTCAAGATAATCGAGAGGAAGATTGGTCAAGTACTTGATAGAAACCCAAAGGGAGAGATCAAGTAGTTGGATGTGCCTTGATACAATCCTCGACGATGTCGGAGGGATGGTTCCTCAAAGAGGGATACAAGAGAGCTGAGCTCCAAATGTTCTAAATTCAACTCTAACCCTAGATCTGAGAATGGGGGGACTATATATAGTCTAGTGCCAAAAGGGGGTAGGTGGGAGGATAAGAAACGAGGCCCAAGGCCCGCAAGTGTCACGCAGTCCGCACAGTAGCGGAGGCTCCGGTGGTTTCCACCGGAGGTTCCGGTGGATGGAGCGGAGGCTCCGGTGGGGTCCGGTGGTGGCTCCGCGGTCACCCACCCGAAGGGGTTCCGCGCAAAGGTAGCACCGGAGGCTCCGGTGGCGCGTCGTGGAGCGGAGGCTCCGGTGGGATTCCCGGAGGTTCCGTCCGGGTTCCGGTGGTGGATCCGGTGGTAGCTCCGCCACTTTCCACCCGAAGGGCTTTTGGGCGGAGGCCACACCGGAGGTTCCGGTGGTGAGCGGGGAGCGGAGGCTCCGGTGGGAACACCGGAGGTTCCGCTGCCTGGAGCTTCCCGGCTTCGTCTCCTTGTGCTGGTCTTGCTCGTTCGCCTTCCGCGTCTTCTTGGGCACCCTTGGTGGACTTGAACCTGAGCACACACAGTGTTGCGCCATGAGGTAGCGCACCATTCTCCACATGACCGAAAGCATAGGATGAGAGGAGCGAGTTCACCTTATCTTTGATGGCCTTTGCGCGTGATCTTGTCATCGGTGCACTCGGTGGAGTTGGGTGGGCTACATCATGGACCCTCATAGCACTCTAAGACCGTGTCCCCCTATATGCCGACTACGAAAGTTCCACCCGGGATCCAAGGGCTCGCAAGATCATGCATGCAGCAAATGGAAAACCCGAACTAAATGAGGCGATTTGGACGAGATGCGAATCGAGTCAAATTGAGGGGGGCGCCCATACTCGCTTCCCACATGCGGGTAGTGCGCTCATCATGGATCAGTAGACAAGACCCTTTTCCTATTAGGGTCGACACTAGCAGGCCTCAAAACCACAAAGGGCCTCCTGCCGGTGCCTTATCAGCAAATTATTATTACCATTAGCATTAACAGGATTGATTGATTAACATCGAGCCCCCAGAACATAATGAAGTAATAACAGAAAGTAACGGGTAACAGACCCGAGCAAAACAACCCTAAGCATGCTAGTAAGACACGGGCAACAAGCAATGGTTATAGGTATGGAGGTGAGGCAATATCAGGGTTAAAGGATTCATGTGATAGGTTCGTAACAGAAACAACTACTACTAAGGCTAGCAGAACAGAACAACGGAAAGTATCGGTAACAAGTGATGAAAGGCAGCCATTTGGCAGCAAGTGAGTATACTTGCCTGAGATCCCGCAAGGTAGCAGAATTTGTCGTTGCTCACATCATCTCAACGTCCTATCCGGGAAGAAGCAACGAACCTCGAACAAACACCGGATGCAACAATTACTACTACGGCAAAAGATCCAGCATGATCAAGATATGGATGCATGACAAGTTTAAAGATGCATCAAGGTAAACTAGTTGACAAGATAAACAAATTTAAATGGACCCATATGCAATGTGAGTTGCATATGGATGCACATGTTAAGGTTGAAGCAATGATCTATAATTAGTTAACATATGTAAGTGGTTTATCATGATGCATGCATGATGAAAGCAAGAAGTAAACAATAATAAATGCAAGAGAAAAGGAAATTACCAAGTGTGGGATTTTATTTATCATGTTAAGAATTGTTGGTTCCTTATTGGTGTCACACAAGTAGTTGTTGTTTTCATCAAGTTAAAGTGTTCAAAACAATTAACAAAATTTGTATTTGAAGAGAACATCAAATTTTAGTTGGATTACATGTTTCAAATATTGAAATTGGAATTAGGATAATTTAATTATGAATTAAACAATATTAAACAAGTTTTAAATGGATTTGAAACAAGTTTGAATTTAATTGAAGTTTTATCTGTTCAAAACATAATTTCAAACTCACATTTGAAAAGTTCACACTTTGATGGTTTGAAAACATATTTTGCATGTTCAAAATTATTTTATTTTGAGCAAGTTATGATTTTATCAAATTTAAATGAATTAAACAAGTATTAAATTATTTAGGCAATTTAAATTATTCAAACCATGAAACAAAATTTATATTTGAAAAGGTTATTCAAAATGGTATGGAAAACATATTTTATTTGCCTTATTTGGAATTAGTATGAATTATTTATGAATGGTTGCAAATTACAATTGAATCATTTGAATTCAAATTTGAATTGCATTTTGAAAGTTCAAAACAGAAAACAAATGCTTTGGATAGGTAGATCATTAAATTTGGGTCAAGAAACATATTTTATTTTTATCTTTTGGACTTAGGAAATAAAAGTTATTACCACTTTAAAATTATGGGTCAATCTGTGAAAACAGGGGCCTAAAAGAAAGAAAAAAATTCGCAGAGGGGCCCCTGGGGCGTTTTTCACCCAGGGCAACCCAGCCTGGGTCTCTGCGGCGCGGGCCCGTGCCCAGGTGGCAGCCACGCGGGCGTGGGTGCGTTGTGAGATGGCATCAGAGGTGTATGACGGGTGGGGCTAGGCTGCGCGCGTGGCAGTAGAAAAAAGATGGGGTTAATCCCCGGGCTGGGAATCGAACCCGGAACCGGTCGCTCGCTAGCGTGATGCGGTACCAATACGGTGCAGTCGCTGTTGTGATTGAAGGGGTAACTGTCTGAATAAGAGGAATCGGCAACGCGTTTACTGAATTTTTGTTCAACAGGACTCTGAACCTGACGGAACCCAGAAACGATCGATCGCCGGCAGATCATCGGCGGGGCTCAACGGGGTGAGGCGCTCGGGATGTGGGCGTGCTTGCAGTGCGCGGTGGTCACCGTGAGTGGGAGATGGAAGGAGGGAAGGAGGGAGGTGGGCGCTGCTCACCTCATTCTGTCTGTCGATGACGACTGCCGACGGGCAGGTAGCAGCGAGCTTCTCTCCGGCGACGGCGCGGTCCACACCGTGGATCCCAGCAAGCGGCGAGGGGGCGGGGAGGTCCAGGAGGACGCCGCGGTTCCATTCCCGGGAACGGCGGCTCCTCGAGGTGCCCATGGCTATCGGTGGTGAGGGGAGGCGATGGTGGCAGTGGTCTGACGGCGGTGTGGTGATCGTGTGTTTCAGAGAACAGAGGAAGGGGTGGAAGCGATGGAAGAATGGCGGCGGGGCGGATGGGACTAGGGTTGCAGAGGGGAAGGGCAGAGGGATACTTATGGAGAGAGGAGGGTGGTACGGCAGTGATCCTGGAGGGGGAGGAGGTGATCGAATGGCAGAGAGGGGGTTCGTACAGAGGAGGGTGACGTGGGAGGAGGAAGAAGACAAAAAAAAGGAGGGGGTATTGGGCTAGGAGGTTTGGTGGGCTGGGGGGAGGAAGGGAAATAATGGGCTGCCCTCTCCTTTGCTTTTATTTTATTTTTTTCTATTAGTTGATTTTTTTTTGTAAAGAATAAAAGGGAGAGAGAGACAGAAAAGGGTTAGGGTTTTCTTTTTAGTTTATAAATAAATTTTGTTATTTTGCAAAACAACACATAAAAGTAATGTTAATCATTAACTTCAAAATTTAGAATGTTAATTGATTTTTAATGTGTTAGTTGAATTCCAATTGAGGTTTGATTTTTGGGAATTTTGGAAATAGCAAAGTTTTATTTAACAAATTCAAGCAATCATACAACATTATTGGAGTTAATTTGTTTGCCAAATTTTTAATATTTAAACCCATATTGAAAATATGATAAATAAGATTGATTTGATTTGAAATTTTGAGTTTGCCTTTAAGGGTTTAACAAAAGGGAAGATTTTGTTTAGCAGGCAATTTGATTTAAACAATTTCAAACTATTGAAAAACAAATGAGTGGTTTAGTTTGCAAGTTTGAAATTCCAGCATGATCAAGATATGGATGCATGACAAGTTTAAAGATGCATCAAGGTAAACTAGTTGACAAGATAAACAAATTTAAATGGACCCATATGCAATGTGAGTTGCATATGGATGCACATGTTAAGGTTGAAGCAATGATCTATAATTAGTTAACATATGTAAGTGGTTTATCATGATGCATGCATGATGAAAGCAAGAAGTAAACAATAATAAATGCAAGAGAAAAGGAAATTACCAAGTGTGGGATTTTATTTATCATGTTAAGAATTGTTGGTTCCTTATTGGTGTCACACAAGTAGTTGTTGTTTTCATCAAGTTAAAGTGTTCAAAACAATTAACAAAATTTGTATTTGAAGAGAACATCGAATTTTAGTTGGATTACATGTTTCAAATATTGAAATTGGAATTAGGATAATTTAATTATGAATTAAACAATATTAAACAAGTTTTAAATGGATTTGAAACAAGTTTGAATTTAATTGAAGTTTTATCTGTTCAAAACATAATTTCAAACTCACATTTGAAAAGTTCACACTTTGATGGTTTGAAAACATATTTTGCATGTTCAAAATTATTTTATTTTGAGCAAGTTATGATTTTATCAAATTTAAATGAATTAAACAAGTATTAAATTATTTAGGCAATTTAAATTATTCAAACCATGAAACAAAATTTATATTTGAAAAGGTTATTCAAAATGGTATGGAAAACATATTTTATTTGCCTTATTTGGAATTAGTATGAATTATTTATGAATGGTTGCAAATTACAATTGAATCATTTGAATTCAAATTTGAATTGCATTTTGAAAGTTCAAAACAGAAAACAAATGCTTTGGATAGGTAGATCATTAAATTTGGGTCAAGAAACATATTTTATTTTTATCTTTTGGACTTAGGAAATAAAAGTTATTACCACTTTAAAATTATGGGTCAATCTGTGAAAACAGGGGCCTAAAAGAAAGAAAAAAATTCGCAGAGGGGCCCCTGGGGCGTTTTTCACCCAGGGCAACCCAGCCTGGGTCTCTGCGGCGCGGGCCCGTGCCCAGGTGGCAGCCACGCGGGCGTGGGTGCGTTGTGAGATGGCATCAGAGGTGTATGACGGGTGGGGCTAGGCTGCGCGCGTGGCAGTAGAAAAAAGATGGGGTTAATCCCCGGGCTGGGAATCGAACCCGGAACCGGTCGCTCGCTAGCGTGATGCGGTACCAATACGGTGCAGTCGCTGTTGTGATTGAAGGGGTAACTGTCTGAATAAGAGGAATCGGCAACGCGTTTACTGAATTTTTGTTCAACAGGACTCTGAACCTGACGGAACCCAGAAACGATCGATCGCCGGCAGATCATCGGCGGGGCTCAACGGGGTGAGGCGCTCGGGATGTGGGCGTGCTTGCAGTGCGCGGTGGTCACCGTGAGTGGGAGATGGAAGGAGGGAAGGAGGGAGGTGGGCGCTGCTCACCTCGTTCTGTCTGTCGATGACGACTGCCGACGGGCAGGTAGCAGCGAGCTTCTCTCCGGCGACGGCGCGGTCCACACCGTGGATCCCAGCAAGCGGCGAGGGGGCGGGGAGGTCCAGGAGGACGCCGCGGTTCCATTCCCGGGAACGGCGGCTCCTCGAGGTGCCCATGGCTATCGGTGGTGAGGGGAGGCGATGGTGGCAGTGGTCTGACGGCGGTGTGGTGATCGTGTGTTTCAGAGAACAGAGGAAGGGGTGGAAGCGATGGAAGAATGGCGGCGGGGCGGATGGGACTAGGGTTGCAGAGGGGAAGGGCAGAGGGATACTTATGGAGAGAGGAGGGTGGTACGGCAGTGATCCTGGAGGGGGAGGAGGTGATCGAATGGCAGAGAGGGGGTTCGTACAGAGGAGGGTGACGTGGGAGGAGGAAGAAGACAAAAAAAGGAGGGGGTATTGGGCTAGGAGGTTTGGTGGGCTGGGGGGAGGAAGGGAAATAATGGGCTGCCCTCTCCTTTGCTTTTATTTTATTTTTTTCTATTAGTTGATTTTTTTTTGTAAAGAATAAAAGGGAGAGAGAGACAGAAAAGGGTTAGGGTTTTCTTTTTAGTTTATAAATAAATTTTGTTATTTTGCAAAACAACACATAAAAGTAATGTTAATCATTAACTTCAAAATTTAGAATGTTAATTGATTTTTAATGTGTTAGTTGAATTCCAATTGAGGTTTGATTTTTGGGAATTTTGGAAATAGCAAAGTTTTATTTAACAAATTCAAGCAATCATACAACATTATTGGAGTTAATTTGTTTGCCAAATTTTTAATATTTAAACCCATATTGAAAATATGATAAATAAGATTGATTTGATTTGAAATTTTGAGTTTGCCTTTAAGGGTTTAACAAAAGGGAAGATTTTGTTTAGCAGGCAATTTGATTTAAACAATTTCAAACTATTGAAAAACAAATGAGTGGTTTAGTTTGCAAGTTTGAAATTGGAAATTTTGAGCAAGGGTAAATTGTTTTGAATTTTCAGTTGTGATGCAAACATGGTGCAATGCAATGTGATGCATATGATGCAAGCAGAAAAAAAAGAAAACAAACAACTCTCTATTAGGGTAACACCCCAGGTGTTACATTCGCTACCCTGGCCGCCCAAAAGAGACACACTCCACAACGTCGCTCCTTTGCTGGACGGGTCCACGCCGCTGGCCCCAGGGCCCCATTCGACCTCAACACCGCGCCGGTGTCGGGCGTGTCCACTGCGCCCGCAAGCAAGGGAGCCCGCACAATCCCTCCGGCCAACTATCTCAAGGCATGCACCATGTTCGACGAAATGCATTCGCCGACCCGGAGCCTTACCAGGGAGGATGGAGAGGACTACTTGGTGGCATGATCAATGAGAACGTCCAGGCGGAGTACGGCGAGGAGGGGGACGAGGAAGACGAAGAGGAGGAGGAGGAGGGGGACGAAGTTTAGGGCCAGCACATCGACAGCATGCCATTATTCATGGACGAGCTGACCCAGCAAGCTCAAGCGGCCAAGAAGATCCGTCCAAGAGGCATCGGGTGCACCGAAGCGGACGACGTGTGCCTCTGCAAGACCTGGATGGAGGTGGGACAGAACACGATCGTCGGGGCCGAGATAAAGGGCAACGCATACTGGGGCTGGATGCACAAGAGCTACCATGAAAGGACAATGCTTCCTCCCTACTCCATGGTCACAAAACGGACGAAGATGTCAATCCAAAAAAAAGGTTTGGAACTCATCTCGGCCAAGTGTAGCAAGTTCACCGTCTCCTTGGAGCACGCGGAGGCCCGGCCGCAAAGTGGAGTTGGCATCGCCGACTTGGAGTCTCGGTTCATCTGTGTTGTTTGTCCCCGGCCTCCCGTTTCATGATTGCCATTTGTCCCATTTTTTATAGGCGTTCCAGGCGTTGGAGGTGTTTAAGACCGAGCATGGGGACAAGTCCTTCAACTTCGCTCATTGCTACAAGGTTCTCAAGGACAATTAGAAGTGGAAGGAGCTCCACAAAATCCTCAAAAGAGGCAGGGACGGGAGCCGGTCCCTGGGATGACTCCTAGCAACAGGGATGACACGACAACGGAAAGGCCAAGGGGCCGGACCAACTCCAATATGGACTTGAAGTGTGATGCCATGACGATCGTGCTGCAAGAGACCCTCAAGGGCTTCATCAGCCAGAAGGACAAGACCAGCGAGAAGAAGGACGAGATGAAGAAGAAGAAACACCGAGAGAGAGAGGAATTGACGAAGAACTTCTTCATCGTACAATCCAAGAAACTCGGGATAGAGTATGAGAACGCGAGGACAAGGGCCAAGGAAGTCGAGACAAGGGACAAGGAGGCCAAGATCAAGCAGACGGAGGTCGAGATCAAGAAGAAGAAGGTCGAGCTCGCGCTGGCCGGCCAATAAGCCCAGATCATGGCCTTGGGCCTGAGCACGCTGACCCCGAGGAAGAAGGCCTACTTCGAGAGGAAGCAGCAACTCTACATGGACGGCGAGGAGTGAACCATGGCCTTGTTCCCTTTTGTATGCTGGCTGGCATGGCCTGAGCCGTGGCTGGCATGGCCTCGAATCGTGGCATACTTTTGTTAATATTCCTGGCAGGGCAATATTATTTTGGGACAATGTTGATTTTTCAGTTTCGCTTTTTTTTTGCCACCAAGTGAGCAGTCTCGTAGGGTGCACTTCGCAGAAACAGGCAAACAATGGCCCGAACCGTTGCTCATACGGACAAAACCCGGACACATTTAGTCCGGATTTGAGCAGTCCTGTAGGAGATGTTCTAACTGAAAGGATAGTGTTGGGCATCCCGAGGATTTATCCCGGTACCATGCTGACTGTCAGCGACCCCGTACCTTCCACTGGTGACAGCAAGACTGATGGGCCAAGGGATCAGCTGGGCCGACCCATGCGCGATAGAAGTGCCCCCAAGTGGCTAAACAGAGGCGACTGGGTCTTGGACAAGTCGATGGCACCGACTACAAAGGCAGGAATATACGGATAGAACGGGTGACTTGAAACGAAGGAAAGAACGGCGATGCCATGTGTAATGAACTAGCTCGGGGTGGTGAGGAGGAACGAGCTAAATCCAATATAACTCCTGCAATTTCTCGTCGAGTGTGATCTCCACAGCTAGGTGCTTACAAGTGGTGCTCAGAGCCTTCTTCCTCCGAAAAGTTTTTCCCCATCCTGGATCTCCCTACCCACCAGTATCCCACTCGACTCGCTTCTCGCATCCGATCGGAAGTCATGGAGAAATTGTCCCCAGACTCCCGTGCCCTCTACAATCTGATTCAATCGGGTAACACCGCCGATTACGAAGCGAGTTTCCTCGATTATCAGAAGAAGACGTTGAATGAGGTGCAGAAATTTGTCCTCGACAGCGGCAAGCAGATCAAGGCAGTCAATGAGTTGGTCGAGTCTGTCAAGACTTCTACAGCAGCAGATGTGGAGACTCTCAAGCTCTCCATCGGCACCAGCATGGTAGCCGTCAAGGACTCCATCACCTCCGAGATCGTGTCGCTTGCAGTGGCGATGGCGCGGATCCCACGTCCGGATCCAGGCACTTCAGTGGATCGGCCTACCGTTGCGCCCTTTAGGGCTGCAGACGGCGGCACGGCCAGCCAACCAGGGTGTAACATCCCAAGTATGAAAACTCCCCTTAGAATGTTTGTTTCATGTTTATTAAAGTATTGCATCATGTCATCATATTGTTTCCATTTTTTTTCATTTAGTTTGCATCTGTTTTTCTCTGTTTTCACAATTCAAATTCAAACATTATTCAAACATTTATTTCATACTTGCTCTGTTACAATCTTTTTCAAATAATAAGTTCAAATCAAACCCTTATTTGTTTCCAATTATTCAATAATGCTCAACTATTAAAATCATGGTTTTAATCAATCAATTACTTCCAATTTGCAATTCAAAATTCAAATCAAATCATCAAACAGTACCCAATTTGAATTTATGCAAATTATACAACATTCCTAATCAATGGTTTATAATTAAACATAGGGATCACCCTATTATAAAGTTTGTTTTTATTAATGATCACTTAATATAAAAATCATCCAAATTTGAATTGCTTCACAAACAGCAAGTTAATTTCAAACTTTTTGAAAACCAAACTTAGCATTTGTTTGCTATTGACCTAAATAGCTCACCCTAATTTTTCTGAAATTTTTGCTAACTTAAAACCCTACCTTTTCTTCCTATTCCAAATTCTGCCAAAAAAAAAACAGAAGGAGAATTTTTTTTTTTTAAAAAAAAAATTTGGCGCCAAAGGGGAGTGGGCTGCGCCGAGCCCACCTTTTTCCCTCTCTCCCAGCGCAGCCCGGCCTTTTCTCTTCCCCGCGCGGCCTGCATACCGTTTCGCCTCGCCCCCCGTCATCTGTTTCATGTACGGCGGCAATCTCAGCCGTGCCACGTCGCCGCCGCGCTCCCCGACGGCCAGGAGAGCCCCTGGAGCTCTATAAAGCCGCCCTAGGGCCGCGCGCCGCAACCCTAGCTAGCCTACCCACCTACCCACCAGATCTTCGCCGCCAATTTCATCTCCCCGACGCAATTCCCCTCTCCCTGCTACTCACCGGAGCGCCGCCGCCTGAAACCGCGATGGTTACCGCCGCTCCCGTTCACCACCTCCCCACCTAGCCTCGGAAAACAAACCACGTCTCCCTCATCCGTTTGGACACCACCGCTGAGCTCGCCATCGACTGGATCATCGCCGCCGTCCGCAGCTGTCGCCGTCGAGCTCGTCCCCGAGCCTCTGCAACCACGGCAACCCCCCGGTGAGCGCCACCGTGCGCCTATCTCCTCCCTCTCCCACCTCTGTATCCTTCTCGCAATCACGCGCACGCATCTGCAACGTCCACGCGCAAGCACCACGGCAGCACGAGCCTGTAGATCGCCGCCGTCCGCCGTCGTTGGCCACTGTCGAGTTTCAGCCGCGCGCGTTCATTTGAAATTCAGTTAACGAAGCTACACCATAACCTGTCCGCGCACTGGTTATTGTCAAAACTGAATCGAGTGCCGCAGTGGTAGCACTGCTCTGTCGCACGCGCACGGTCACGGGTTCGAGTCCCCCTCGCTGCGGGAGAAAAACCCAACCTTTTTGCACCGAGTGCTGACAGGGTGGCCCCCCCTGTCAGCCACTCTGTTGCCACGCGTGCAGCTACGTGGGCCACGTTGACCCTAGGCCCACGGGCAGTGGCTAGTGTAGGTTTCTGTGCGGTAACAAATGATTTTCCAATTTTCTGTTTTTGAAAACAAGCCCTTTTGTTTTGCAGATTGGTCCCTGACAATAAAATGCAAATAACTTTTGTTTTATAATTCCAAATAACAAAAATAAAATATGTGCACTGCTCTAAATTTAATTCTCTATCTAATGGTAACATTTGTTTTCTGTTTTGAATTTTCCAAATGCAATTCAAATTTGAATTCAAATAATTCAATTGCAATTTGCTAAATTTCATAACTAATTCATTTTTAATCCAAATAATGCAAATAAAATATGTTTTCCATACCCTTTTGAACCACCTATTCAAATATAACATTTGTTTCATGTTTTGAATAATTTAAATTGCTTAAATAATTTAAACCTTGTTTAAATCATTTAAATTTGCTAAATTCATAACTTGCTCAAATTAAATTATTTTTGAACATGCAAAATATGTTTTCAAACTAGAAAAGTATAAACTTTTCAAATATGAATTTGAATTTATGTTTGGAACAAATAAAATTCAAATAATATTCAAACTTGTTTAAATTCATTTAAAACTTGTTAATCTTGTTTAATTCATATTTAAATTATGGTAATTCCTTTTTCAATAATTGAAACATGTAATCCAACTAAAATTTTGTGTTCTTTTCAAATATGAATTTTGTTATTTATTTGGCACAATTTAAATTGGTGAAAACAACAACTATTTGTGTAATCCCTTTTAAGGAACCAAAAATTCCCTAACTTAATAAATAAATTTCTAAATTGGTAAACCTTATTTCCAATTGGTTCTATTGTTGTTATTTTGTTGTTTTCCTCATCCATGCATCATACTAATCCACTTTCACCTGTTGGTTAATTGGAAAACAATTGTTTCAACCAAAATGCATGGGCTTTTCATATGCAACTCAGAATTGCATATGTGTCCATTTAAATTGTGTTACCATGCCAACTAGTTTATTTTGATGCATCCATTAATTTGACATGCATCATCCCATGATTGTGCACTATGCCATGATATTGATTGTTTATCTTCCTGTATTGTTTGTTTGTTCTTCTCGGATAGATGACGACGTTGAGACCGACGATCCTTACGACACCCCTTCTGAGGATCTAGCTCAGTACCAGGCTGCTGAGTTTGCAGGCAAGTTATCACTCACATGAACCATTGTGTTCCTTTCAACATTGGTTACCGATACTTTCCGTTGTCTATTTCTGCTAGCCATATGTATCATTGCTTCTGTTACGAACCTATCACATGATACCCTGAACCCTGATATTGCCTCACCTCCAGTCGTATAACCCCGTTGCTTGGGCCCGTGTCTTACTAGCATGCTTAGGGTTGTTTTTGCTCGAGTCTGTTATCAGTTACTTTCTGTTATCATATTTGATTATGTTCTGGGGCTCGATGTTAAACAACAACCTGTTAATTCTGAGGTAATAATAATTAGATGATAAGGCACCGGCAGGAGGCCCGACGTGGTTTTGAGGCCTGCTAGTGTCGACCCTAATTAGGAAAAGGGTCTTGTCTACTGATCCATGATGAGCGCACTATCCGCATGTGGGAAGCGTGTATGGGCGCCCCCCTCAATTTGATTCGATTCGCATCTCGTCCAAATCGCCACACTTAGTTCGGGCTTTCCATTTGATGCACGCATATGCAGGTACGAACCCAAGGCCAGGGTGGAACTTTTATAGTCGGCATTTAGGGCGGCGTGGTCTTCCAGTGCTATGAGGGTCCCCTTTTCTTCGTGGTGCTCGATTAGCCGCGCACGCACAGCACGTGGTGCTTTGGGCTTGATGTGAAGAAGAGTCGAGTTGTGTTGAGTGCCCCGCTTGGTGGGAAAGGCCTTCCCATCTGGCGGGTTATTCTTACGTGTACGGCCAAATTGGGGCACCCCTGCAGGGATAAATCTTCTCGAGAAGCCGTGTTTTCCGCGGTTATGGTTGACTTGGTGAAAGTACTGGCTAACAAGTACTCAGAACAACTTACACCTAACTAATGATAACTTGACTAGTAATAGTCTTATTGGCACAACAATTTGATCCATCATTAATCCAACTGTGTGAGTTATCCTCGGATTGCTTCTTTGGATAAGGGGCGAGATCCAGGATGGGTTTGTGTGGTGGTTAGTTGTAGTTGGTTACGATACGCTATCTTATACCCTTTCTGATAGCCTTCCGCTGAGTTGTAATGATGTTATGTTGGGACAGGTGTCCTCTGGATGATTGTATTTGCTATTCTCTGCCCTAGTGAGGGCCAGTTGCAACTTATTTCAATCTTTTGTGTCTTAGAGATTTTTTGTGTTATCATCTTGTTCCAAGCCGTTGACGTACCATGTGTGTATGGTATGAAGTACGTCAATGGTAGTGTCCTGATTTCTATGGGATAGTTTACATCGATGGTGAATAGTAAAGATTGGTTGTCACACATAAGTGTTGGCCTACTCGTAAGAGATGCGGGTGCCGGTAAGCCCCGTAATCCAATCAAAATACTGTTCAGTTTGTACGGTGAGTATCCTCTAGAAGTCCGGGTGCGACACAGGGCACCACTCTGCATCGCAACACCGGGGGTCGATGTTTGTCCATCAATCGTCCTCCCCGGTCGAAGGTAACCACTTTGACCGCCCAACTCGCTCAGAATTTGATAGTTCGCGATCTCAGAGTACAAATCCTGACGCTTATTCCTCTGGGTACCGTGCTGGACTTCCCAATTCAATGGAACCAATCCAAAACTGTGGCAAATCCGATGTGAGGAGTACTACGGTCGCTGGCAGACGCAACAATTACTTTGGGTGTCGAATGCGTCGTTCTTGTTCATAGGAGCAGCAGCGACATGGTTGGAGTTGTATCTTCAGAAATTCCCAGCACCATCCTAATAGGAGTTTGTCATAGCAGTGCAGGCCCGATTCAGTCGCAATCAGCACTCAATTCTGGCCAGATGCGTGATCCATATTTGTTAGACCAACACGATTCAGGACTATGTGCACAGATTTTCTGAATTGGTGGATCAGATTGATGTTTACGAGCCACGCCCAGATACAGTGCACTATGTGACGAAGTTCCTTGACGGATTGCAGCCAGGAGTTCGTGTGCTCGTCGCTATCCAGCAGCCCGCGACATTGGAAATCTCTTATTCACTCGTGTTGTTGTACGAGGAGCTGGGAGATGGCGTGGCGCCCCTGACGGTACCAGTATCCCCTATTGTGCCATGTAGATGAATTCATAGTTCACCGCCGCCACCACCGACTCCTCCAGCCAAATAGATTTCACACACTATTGAGGAGAAACTCCTGCAGTGCAGCAGCGAGGGTCGTCTGATGAAAAATGGAATAGTCTAAAAGCATATCGGCGTGCCAAGGGGCTCTTCTTCACGTGCGCAAAAAAATGGAACACGACACATCGGTGCAAAATGTCTGTGTCCTTCCACGTTGTGCAAGAAATGGTGGAATTCATGCGTTCCATGTTGATGAAAAAGAAGGGACACCGGCAGATACAGAACCGATAGAGAAGAGTCCTCACCACTTTTTACACATGATGTCAATAGCTGCGCTGCAACTAGGTGTGGTCGCCCCGCGAATTATGCGGTTACAAGTCCACATAGAGGGTCATTCCTTTTTGTTTCTTGTCGACTCGGGTAGTTCTTCATGTTTCATTGATCGACTCCTAACAGGAGAGGTTCTTCTACCGGATCCTATTCCAGTAAAGGTCGTCGGCGGCGCAATTTTTTATTGTTCTTCTCAGTTTCCTGCCTTGCAATGGTCTGCAGATGGTGTTGTCTTTATAGATACCTTCGAGTGCTGGAGTTAGCAAGCTACGACGGCATCATCGGCCTCAACAGGTTGGGCAAGTATAGCTCAATGCTCACGCACTGGGAGCAAGGATGGTTCGCGTTCCAGTACGAAGGACGACAAGTGGTACTCCATGGTGATAAGGCTCGCCTCTATACTCACGTGTTTGTCAAACTCCAGCTGTTGCATGAGAATGAGTGCGATAGCGGTTCAATTCCCCAGCGGTGCAGAACATTCTAGACCGATTTATGTCAGCTTTCGTAGCCCCAACTGGATTGCCGCCCAGGCGTCAGTATGACCACCGAATTCCCCTGATTCCAGGTGTCTGGCCCGTGTCTGTCAGGCCATATCGAGTGGCGCCAGAGCTGAAGACAGAAATTGAAGATTAAGTGAAGGAGTTGCTCGCCTAGTGTGTTATTACACACAGTAACAATGCTTTCGCAGCCCCAGTCTTGCTCGTGAAAAAGAAGGAAAATCTAGGGGCCAAACTGTGGTGGTTGGTGATTGAGTATAGGCCACTCATTGCGCTGACATTAAAAGGGAAATACCCGCTCCCAATCGTAGACGATTTGCTCGACGAGCTCGCTGGTGCTCAGTGGTTTTCCAAGCTTGACCTCAAGGCAGGGTACCATTAGATTCGTTTGGCTCCAGGAGAAGAACACAAGACTGTGTTTGAGACCCATAACGGGCGCTACGAGTTTAAGGTAATGGTGTTTGGACCGACGAGTGCACCAGCTACATTCCAGCACACTGTGAACGCAACACTCGCTCCCGTGTTGCACCGCTTTTCCCTCGTCTTCCTCGACGACATATTGATTTATAGTCAGACGTTCGAGGATCATCTCGAGCACCTTGCAACCGTATTCGACAACTTGAAGAAGGACCACTGGCACGTGAAGATGTCTAAATGTGCGTTTCCGCAGCATCAAGTCTCGTATCTCGGCCATGTGGTTTCAGCTGATGGTGTCGCTACTGAAAGCGGCAAAATCCAGGCAATACACACATGGCCAGTGCCGGTTAACCAGAAGCACCTAAGGGGCTTTCTCAGGATTAAAGGGTATTATCGCAAATTCATTTGCCACTATGCGATAATTAGCCAGCCATTGACAGCTTTACTGAAGAAAGGGGCACTTTACATTTGGACTAGAGAAAGCTTTCCAAGTTCTAAAGATGGCACTCGTGTCCGCGCCGGTTCTCGCTCTTCCGAATTTCAGTGAGCAGTTCACCATCGACACCGACGCGTTCTATGTGGGCATCAGAGCAGTCCTCTCACAGAAAGGGAACCCTATTGCCTATGTAGCCAAGCTCTAGGACCAAAGAATCGAGGACTTTCCGTGTACGAGAAGGAGTACCTCGCGATCTCCTAGCTGTCCAACATTGGCGCTCGTATTTGCAGTTATGAGAGTTTATCATTCATACAGATCATAAGAGCCTCACACACTTTTCTGACCAATGCTTGCACACCGACTGGCAGCGCAAAGATCTAACAAAAATCATGGGACTACAATACATTGTGCAATACAAGAAAGGGGTGCAGAATGCCGCTGCTGACGCGCTGTCGCGCAAGCCACCTGAGAGTTCAGAAATCTTCACCATGACAACAGTGCAGCTTGCCTGGCTTGCGTCTGTGATCAACAGCTATGCCAACAACGCCCTTTCACAAAAAACTGCTTCAGCAATTTTCAGTTGACCCCTGATGGCTGACGTTGGTAAACCCCAAGAGAAAGGTTGTGAAGAGTGCAACGGCAAGTTTTCCCTTAGAAAAGAAACCAACGTTGAATCGACCAGTAGGAGGACAAGCAATTTCCAAAGGTTGATGCAGCTGAGGTGGCAGGGCGCACTACCGGTTCAGCAGCAACGTGGAACCTACATAACACAATCAATTCACTTTGCCCCAACGAAGCAGTGAGGTTGTCAATCTCACCGGTTTTGCTGAACACAAAGAGGTTAAACGTATGGTGTGGAAAACAGTATGAGAACAATATGAAAATAGAATTAGCAGTGTGAAAACATTGGGAGTAGTGTGAAAACAGTGGAAGCAGTGTGTGTATTATCAGTATGAGAAAATGGACCGGGGTCAACAGTTCACTAGTGGTGTCTCTCCATAAAAGATAGCTAACATGTGTGGTGAACAAATTACAGTTGGGCAATTGATAGATCATGAAACATGCATGACATGATGATTACTATGAGATTCATGCGGGCCTTTGATGCGTGTGAACACACGTTCGTTGGGAGACCCCAAGAGAAAGGTATGAAGAGTGCAGCTGCAAGTTTCCCTCGGAAAGAAACCAAGGTTGAATCGACCAGTAGGAGGAAGGAGTAATTTCACAAGGTTGATGCAGCGGAGATGGCAGGGCGCACTACCGGTTGAGCAGCAACGTGGAACCTACACGACACAATCAAGTCACTTTGCCCCAACGAAGCAATGAGGTTGTCAATCTCACCAGTTTTGCTGAACACAAAGAGCTTAAATGTATGGTATGGAAAACAGTATGAAAGCAGTAGTAACAGTATGGAACCAGTGTGATAAATAATATTTTAATAACAAATTGAATTTTAATAAACTTTATCATCTATAGTGTAAAAGCATAAGTAAGCTGAGATCATAGAACTTCAACACAATTATGATAAATAGATTTTTAATAACAAATCATAGTAATCATCTTGCATCACGAGAAGTAACACAAATAAAAGATCATGAATAACAATGCATCAAAAAATATACGTTTGTCTCAAGTATAGAGATAACATGGCAAAGTGATATTTCGCTAGTCCTTAAGAGTGGGGCAAAACATAAATGCCAGGACACCTTCAAAGTTCATGAGGAAGACTAGAACAAATAATTAGACAACAAACAATAACACATCATGAATCAATTAATAATGTGTAACATCCCAAGTATGAAAAACCACCCCTAGCATGTTTGTTTCTTGTTTACTTAAAAGTTTTGCATCATGTCATCATATTCATTAAGTTGTTTGCATTTGTTTTATTTTGTTTTCCACTGTTTGCTTCTGTTTTACTCTGTTTTCACATTTGAAATTCAAGCTTTATTCAAACATTTAATTCATACTTGTCATGTTACAATCTTGTTTTCAAATAAAAGTTCAACTCAAACAACCTTTTGTTTCCAATTATTCCATATTGATCAACTAATAAAATGGTGGTTTTATTTCAATTAATTAATTCCAAATTGCATACAAATTCAAATCAAATCATCAAACAGCACCTAATTTGAAAATTATGAAAGTACCAAACAAATTCTAATCACATTTGTTCTATTTAATCAATAGGGTTCACCCTAATAAAAACAATGTTTTTCAATATTAATCATTTAATTATCAAATTCATTAAAAATGGGATCAAATTACAAACAGCAATTTTAAATTTGAAACTTTGAAAAACAAAGTTGGCAAGCAGTTGTTTTGGTAATAACTAGCTCACCATAATTTTTCTAGAATTTTTGCTAACCCCAAAATCCCATTTTTCTTCCATTTTCATTTGCTACAAAAAAACCAGAAGAGAAAAATTCAAAAAAAGAAAAAGCGCGCGCAGCAGAGGTAGGTGGGCTCAGCCCAGCGCGAGCCAGCCCACTAACTTACCCGCAGCTGGCCCGGTACCGGTTCGCTTCTAATCCTCCTTCGTCATCGCGTACGGCAGGGCATCCGTGGTGCCACGGCGGCAACAGTGCCATCCCGACGGCGATCCGCGCAACCCTAGACCCTATAAGACTACCTAGGACCCTGCGCGCATCCCTAGAGCTAGCCCTACCCCGTTTCCCCTCGAGCTCCGCCGCCATCGCTCCCTCTCCCTCGCCGGATCCCCTCTCTCCGCACCACCCCACCTCACCGGAGTTTCTCCCTCTGAAAACATGGACGCCGCCGCCACCTCAACGCGCCACCTACCCTCCTAGCTTCTGGAACCGCACCGCCGCACTTCCCTCGACAGCATCGACACCACCGCAGCTGCAGAGGAGGTCCCGGTTGCCGCCGCGGTCCACGTCGTCGTCGCCGGTTTTCTCCCTCGGGCCTCTGCTCGACGACCGACGCCGGTGAGCGCCACCGTCCTCTGCTCTCTCCCTATCTGCTCACAAGCACCCGTGCACACCGCACTGCACACGCTGCACCAGATCCCAGCAGCAGGCACGAGCACAGCACCACCGCTCGCCGCCGGCGTCATCTCTGTCACGGTTCAGTTAGCGAGCGCGCGCGCAAAGTTTCAGTTAACGCCCAGTTGAATGTTAACCTCGCTGCATCTCTGAACCTAACATCAAACTGAATTCACCGTAGTGGCAGCAGCGCTAGCGAGCGCGCAGCGAGGTCCCGGGATCGATTCCTGGCTGCCGCGGATTAAATCCACACTTTTTCGCGCGTGGCTGATAGGCAGGCCCCACCTGTCTGTGGCCCTTGCTGCCACGCCAGCACGCAGGCCTGCCACGCTGGCCCCAGGCCCACGGTCAGTGCCTAGGGTTAGATGGCAGTGCAGTAACAAAAGTTCCAGCACGTTTCTTTTTAAAACAAGCCCCTTTAAAATTACAGATTGGTTCTCTATTTTAAATTGCTAATAACTTTCAAACTATAACTCCAAATAATAAAAGTAAAATATGTTTGTTGATCTAAATTAAATTGTCTGTCCATTTAAACCATTTGTGTACTGTTTTGAATTTTCCAAATGCATCCAAAATTCAAATACAAATAATTCAATTGTAATTTGCTAAATTGCATAACTAAATCATAATTAATCCAAATAATGCAAATAAAATATGTTTTCCATACCATTTTGAACCAACAATTCAAATATAAATTTTGTTCCATGTTTTGAATAATTAAAATTGCTTAAATAATTTAAACCTTATTTAAATCATTTAAATTTGCTAAATCCATAACTTAATCAAATTAAATTATTTTTGAACATGTAAAATATGTTTTCAAGCTAGAAAAATATAAAATTTTCAAATATGAATTTGAATTTATGTTTGGAACAAATAAAATTCAAATAATATTCAAACTTGTTTTAAATTCATTTAAAACTTGTTTAATTTTGTTTAAGTCATAATAAATTCATCCTAACTCCCTTTTCAATATTTGAAACATGTAATACAACTAAAATTTTGTATTCTTTTCAAATATGAATTTTGTTATTTATTTTGCACAATTTAAAATGATGAAAACAACAACTATTTGTGTTATCCCCTTTAAGGAACCAAAATTTCCCTAACTTAATAAATAATTTTCTAAATTGGAAAACCTTATTTCCAATTGGTTCTAATGTTGTTATTTTGTTGTTTTCCTCATCCATGCATCATACTAATCCACTTTCACCTGTTGGTTAATTGGAAAACAAATATTTCAACAAAATTCATGGGCTTTTCATATGCAACTCAAAATTGCATATGTGTCCATTTAAATTGTGTTACCATGTTAACTAGTTTATTTTGATGCCTCCATTAAATTGTCATGCATCATCCCATGATTGTGCATTATGCCATGATATTGATTGTCTATCTTTCTGCATTGTTTGTTTGCTTCTTCTCGGATAGACGACGACGTTGAGACCGACGATCCTTACGACACCCCTTCTGAGGATCTAGCTCAGTACCAGGCTGCTGAGTTTGCAGGCAAGTTATCACTCACATGAACCATTGTGTTCCTTTCAACATTGGTTACCGATACTTTCCGTTGTCTTTTTCTGCTAGCCATATGTATCGTTGCTTCTGTTACGAACCTATCACATGATACCCTGTACCCTGATATTGCCTCACATCCAATCCTATAACCCCGTTGCTTGGGCCCGTGTCTTACTAGCATGCTTAGGGTTGTTTTTGCTCGAGTCTGTTATCAGTTACTATCTGTTATCATATTTGATTATATTCTGGGGCTCGATGTTAAACAACAACCTGTTAATCTTGAGGTAATAATAATTTGCTGATAAGGCACCGGCAGGAGGCCCGACGTGGTTTTGAGGCCTGCTAGTGTCGACCCTAATTAGGAAAAGGGTCTTGTCTACTGATCCATGATGAGCGCACTATCCGCATGTGGGAAGCGTGTATGGGCGCCCCCCTCAATTTGATTCGATTCGCATCTCGTCCAAATCACCACACTTAGTTCGGGCTTTCTATTTGATGCACGCATATGCAGGTACGAACCCGAGGCCAGGGTGGAACTTTTGTAGTCGGCATTTAGGGCGGCGTGGTCTTCCAGTGCTATGAGGGTCCCCCTTTTCTTCGTGGGGCTCGATTAGCCGCGCACGCACAGCACGTGGTGCTTTGGGCTTGATGCGAAGAAGAGTTGAGTTGTGTTGAGTGCCCCGCTTGGTGGGAAAGGCCTTCCCATCTGGCGGGTTATTCTTACGTGTACGGCCAAATTGGTGCACCCCTGCGGGGATAAATCTTCTCGAGAAGCCGTGTTTTCCGCGGTTATGGTTGACTTGGTGAAAGTACTGGCTAACAAGTACTCAGAACAACTTACACCTAACTAATGATAACCTGACTAGTAATAATCTTATTGACACAACAATTTGATCCATCATTAATCCAACTGTGTGAGTTATCCTCGGATTGCTTCTTTGGATAAGGGGCGAGATCCAGGATGGGTTTGAATGGTGGTTAGTTGTAGTTGGTTACGATACGCTATCTTATCACCTTTCTGATAGCCGGAAGTTGTAGTATGTTCTGTAGTTGGTTAGTGCAGCCAGTTGCAGCATCTTTTATATCCCTTTCTTCCGTTGAACCCAAGGCATCTGTGCTTGGTGTTGACGGGCTACACTTTGGTGAACTGTGAGTCTTGCTTGCCAGTACGTTTATGTACTGACCCCTTTGGGGCTGTGGTTTCCGCAGACTACGCTTACGAGGATCCCCGTGACGGCTACTACGTGGAGTTTGACGAGGCTGCTGACGAGTAGGTAGCGGACCCGGGCAGGATCCGAGACATCGTGGATGGGCTCCGTTTTCTTTTCATTCCCGGCTTCTTAAGCCTATTTGGACTTGTCCGTACTCAGACCCTTTGAATGCTTCCGCTGAGATGTAATGATGTTATGTTGGGACATGTGTCCTCTGGATGATTGTATTTGCTATCTCTGCTCTAGTGAGAGCTATTTGCAACTTATTTCCATCTTTTGTGTCTTAGAGATCTGTTGTGTTATCATTTTGTTCAACGCCGTTGATGTACCATGTGTGTATGGTATGAAGTACGTCAATGGTAGTATCCTGATTTCTATGGGATGGTTTACGTAGACGCTGAACAGATAGGGGTTGGTTGTCACACATACGTGTGTTGGCCTACTCGTAAGAGATGCGGGTGCCGGTAAGCCCCGTAATCCAATCCACTACTGTTCAACGGAACTGCGAGTATCCTCTAGAAGTCCGGGTGCGACAAATGGTATCAGAGCCTGTCTGCCTGTAGGATCCCTTTTACTGGTCGCAGTTGAGTCTAGAAACTATTTTGTAGCTATATAGGAAAAATGAAACGTGAGAGTAGGAATTCTGCCATTTTTCTTCTTTCCCCACCCACCCACCCTTTTCTGGTAAGGAAGTGCAACGTTGTTTTCCCTTCTCACCTAAACTTTCAAGTTAGGTTTTCACGAATCCTGGTTTCTCTAGGATAGTTATATCTACTAGACCATAGGAATGGAGATGGTTGTGACATGATTTATCATGTTGCCTACTCACGATTGAGAACGGAGGCGTGTAAGCCCCGGAAGCAAATCCTCTATTCCTTAAGCAGTATATATTGATCCTTTAGAAGCCCGGATGGGTTTTCCGTAGTACCTCAGGAGGTTTGGTCTCGTGTTTCCCCGTTGTTGCTTCGATATCCTGTTCTCCTCAACATCCTTTTCGTCCGTTGAAACCTTGTTGTTGCTTTCCACTTCAGTTCTTCTACCGGCGTCTAATCAAAACTTCCCCGATCATCTGCAGATGGATCTCAGGTTCTTCCCGCAGGTGGTTCGGATGACTCGTTGCGAGAGCACTGCCGGTTATCCGGAGATGCTGAGAGACATGGTCACTTATCTGGGGTTCCGTTGGGCACCAGAGTACCAGGTCTACGAGCAGCAGCGAGAGTTTGACCAGACCTACTACCAGGCTATCGTCTACATTCTGTCAGATGATGGCATGAGCGTTGTCCACCGCTACGAGGCAGTAGGTTCCACAGTGGATATGGCCGTGCAGCAGGCAGCTTATGTGAGTCTCACCGTCCTTCGTGCTGACTACTGGGGATTTGACGATTCTATCTATCGCCACATCCCCCGTGGTTACATCACTTCGGAGGGAGCTCACTTCACTCTCTACGACAACCTGGATGTCTACGAGCATGATAACACCAGGCTGCACACCACCGCTCAGTTTGTGAGGCACAGTGACGCAGTTGCCACCACACTTTCTCAGGAGTTGGCCTCAGTCAGAGAGCATCTCTACCTTGCTTTGACTCGTCTGGCGACGTACACCACAGACTTTGTTGGAGATGAGCGCTTTGCACGCTTCGATCAGCCAGTTGGTCGTCGTCTGCCAGATGCTGGAGGTTACGAGCCGATCAGAGGTCCACTCCTCAACCTCGGCGCTGGTTACACTGTGATTCCACGCTTTGGAGCACAGGGAGTCGACGCTATGTACTTCACCACACCTAGAGTCGCTCTCAGACCACGTCAGATCTACGTGGATCGTCGTTCTACCTACTTTCGTGGGCGTGCTCCTCACCGTACCCCTCGTCGTACTACTCACCGCCGTCCTGCGTGATGAGCATGGGAGTACCGATGTATCCATTCTTAGCTATGTTTAGTTATCCTTTGGCATTCGAACCATTTATGGTGTGTTGGTATTCTGATGTATTTGAACATGTGATGATGTACCTGTTGGTTATCTATTCATGCGTCGGAATAATCTCTCTTTCGGTTTCCAAGTCTATCTGTTTCTGAGGTTGTGCTAAAATGCATGTCTATCCAGGATGCCGCCAACAAGGAACAACCCGCCTGAGCCACCGCCAATCATGGAGCTGGTGACTCAGATGACTCAGGTCGTGACGCAGATGGCCCAGATCCAGGCTAACCAGCACAACAACCAGAATGCTCCACGAGTCAGCATCAAGGAGTTTCTGAGTCTGGGGCCGAGAGCTTTCGTGGCAACACGCGAGCCTCTGGATGCCGATGACTGGATCCGGGAGATGGCCAGGGCTCTGGACATTGCTCACGTTGCTGAGGAAGACAAAGTTAAGTATGCCACCTACCTACTGAAGGGTCAAGCAGCTACCTGGTGGGAGAACTACCAAACCATGAGAGTTGGATACCCAATCACCTGGGGTTGTTTCAAGGACGCCTTCCTGAAGCACCACATCCCAGATGGTCTCATGGAAAGGATGCGTGAGGAGTTTTTCTCTCTCAAGCAGGGCAAGCTGGATGTCATTGGCTATCAGAATGAGTTCATTCGCCTCGCTCGTTACGCTGGTGATGAGGTGTCCACTGAGGCTAAGAAGATGGCAAGGTTCCGCCGAGGTTTTAACCCGGAACTCAAGTACGCCCTCACCAACATCAAGGCCAAAGACTTCGAGGAGCTCGTGAACACCGCGCTCAATGAAGAAAATGGGCGCAAGGCGTTCGAGGAGTCTCGAAAGCACTCGCGTGAGGGTGGTTCCTCCTCCAACATGACCACCCCTCCGCAGAAGCGCCACATCTGGGTGCCAAATGGTGCTGTCACTCGGGCTCCATATGCCCAAGCTTCTCCAGGCTTCGCTTCCCGCCCACCCAACCCATCTCAGATGCAGGCTCAGAGGTTCTCAATGGGGCAGCCAAGGCCAGATGCACCTCGTGTCGTCACTTGCTACAAATGCAAGCAGACAGGACACTATGCTGACAAGTGCACTCAGAGGCAGCTACCTCCACCACCTCCTCGCCCCAACACCAACCAGGCTATGGTGCATGCTCCCCCGGCTAAAGCCTTCAACTCCAACAACAGGCCTGTCGGGAGGACCGCGAGGGTGAATCATGTCAAGGTCGACAAAGCTGAGGAAGCTGCTGACGTCGTTCTCGGTACATTCCCCGTAAACTCTAACCCAGCTAAAGTGTTGTTTGATACCGGAGCATCGCATTCTTTCGTGTCAAAGATCTTTGCGACAACAGTTAAACTACCTTTTGTTGGTTTGGGTTCCCCGCTAGTAGTAAACTCCCCTGGAGCAACTATGCAAACTTCCAAGATCAGTCATGAGAATCAGATTCTAATTGGAGGTCACATATTCCTTGCTTCTCTCATTCTGCTTGGAAATTCTGACATTGATGTCATTCTTGGCATGGATTGGTTGAAGGCCAATAAAGCTACGATTGATTGTGCTCAGAAGTCAATAACTCTGTTCCACCCTTCTGGCCAGATAGTCTATTCTCCAAATGAATCAAGTTCTGTTCAGCTTTACACCCTCGATGCTAAACCTCTACCTCTACTTGAAAATGTTCCGGTGGTTTGTGAATTCCCTGACGTCTTTCCAGAAGAGTTGCCAGGGATGCCTCCGGACAGAGCAGTTGAGTTCGTGATCGAGCTTGAGCCAGGTACTGCTCCAATCTCTAAGCATCCATACAAGATAGCTCCTCCTGAACTGAAATTGTTAAAGGAGCAAATCGATATGTACATGGAGAAAGGTTACATTCAACCTAGTTCTTCCGCTTGGGGTTGCCCAATTCTGTTCGTTGCGAAGAAGGATCAAACAAAGAGACTCGTTGTTGACTATCGTCCTCTTAACGAGAAAACCATCAAAAACAAGTATCCAATTCCTCGTATCGATGATCTTTTTGATCAGCTTGCTAGAGCCTCAATATTCTCAAAGTTGGACTTGAGGATGGGTTACCATCAAATAAAGATCAGAAAGGAAGATATTCCAAAAACAGCTTTCACCACTCGTTACGGTCTATATGAATACACCATCATGTCCTTTGGTCTCACCAATGCACCGGCGACATTCTCAAGACTCATGAATTCTGTCTTCCATGAATACCTCGACAAGTTCGTTGTGGTATATCTTGATGACATTCTGGTCTACTCCAAATCTGAGGAAGAGCATGGAGAACATCTTCGTCTCACTCTCATGAAACTTCGCGAGCATCGTCTATATGCCAAGTTCTCCAAATGTGAGTTCTGGATCCCAGAAGTTGCTTACCTTGGTCATGTCATCTCCGCCAAGGGCATAGCCATTGATCCAGAAAAGGTTAAAGCAATCGTTGATTGGAAACCTCCTAAGACGGTAAAACAAGTTAGAAGCTTTCTAGGCTTGGCTAGCTATTGCCGTTGTTTCGTCCAAAACTTCTCCAAGATTGCCAAACCTCTCACTGATCTCACAAAGAAGGACAAGAAGTTCGTTTGGTCTCCACAATGTGATGAAAGTTTCAATCTCCTGAAGACTAAACTCACTTCTACCCCAGTTCTGGTTGGCCTAGATACTACCAAACCTTTCCAGATATTCTGCGAGGCATCTCTACAAGGTCTAGGTGCAGTTCTTATGCAAGAACGTCAAGTTGTGGCTTATGCTTCACGTCAGTTGAATGCACATGAGCAAAACTACCCCACACATGACCTTGAACTTGCAACAGTTG
The DNA here is from genome assembly GCA_028641055.1 of Alopecurus myosuroides. Lineage (NCBI taxonomy): Eukaryota > Viridiplantae > Streptophyta > Magnoliopsida > Poales > Poaceae > Alopecurus > Alopecurus myosuroides. The sequence continues at coordinate 104,853,940 of CM054062.1, forward strand.
TGTTTGCCCTCAAGAAATGGAGACAATACTTGTTGGGTAACCGCACTGAGATCTTTTCCGATCATAAGAGTCTGAAATATATCTTCACTCAACCAGATCTAAACCTCAGGCAAAGGAGATGGATTGAAAAGATTAAAGACTTTGATCTCACCATTTCTTACACTCCAGGCAAGGCTAATGTTATGGCCGATGCTCTCAGTCGCAAGTCGTATTGCAATAATCTCATGATCATGGAAAGCCAACCTCCACTTCATGAAGAATTCCAGAAGCTGAACCTTGGTCTTGTTCCTCAAGGCTATCTTGCGAGCTTGACAGCCAGTCCAACTCTCGAGGACAAGATTCGTTCTGAACAACTTCGTGATGCTGAAATCAAGAAGATGGTAGAACACATTAAAGAAGGCAAGGAGAAATTTAAGTCCTTCTCAGTTGATGACAAGGGAACTGTGTTTTTCGAAGGACGCATTGCAGTTCCTCAAGTTCAAAGTCTCAAAGATGTCATTCTCAAGGAGGCTCATGAAATTCCTCTCTCCATCCACCCTGGAAGTACAAGGATGTACCAGGATCTTAAGACACTGTATTGGTGGCCTGGCATGAAACGTGAAATTGCTCAATACGTTTCTGAATGCGACGTTTGTCAACGTGTTAAGGCAGTCCATCAGAAAACAGCCGGTCTACTCCAACCTCTGAAAATTCCTGAGTGGAAGTGGGACATGATTGAAATGGACTTCGTCACTGGTTTTCCAAAGTCCAAGAGGGGCAACGATGCAATCTTCGTTGTCATTGATCGTCTCACTAAGGTAGCTCACTTCTTTGCTGTCAAAGAAACAATCTCAGCTAGCCAGTTAGCAGAGCTCTACACAGCAAAGATTGTTCCTCTTCATGGTGTTCCATTGGAAATAAGCTCAGACCGTGGAAGCATATTCACTTCTCATTTATGGAAAAGCTTTCAAGAAGCATTGGGCACCAAACTTCTGTTCAGTACAACCTATCACCCTCAGTCTCAAGGGCAAGTCGAAAGAGTCAATCAGATTCTCGAGGATATGCTCAGAGCATGTGGTATCTCCTTTGGCATGAAATGGGAGGATTGCCTTCCATATGCTGAATTCTCCTACAACAACAGCTACCAGGCAAGCCTAGGCATGGCACCATTTGAAGCACTCTATGGCCGCAGATGCATGAGTCTAATCAATTGGTCTGGAGCTCGTGAACGTTCACTCTTAGGCCCTGACATTGTTAAGGAAGCCGAGGAGAAAGTTCGTATCATTCGTGACAATCTCAAGATTTCTCAGTCTCGTCAGAAAAGCTACTATGACAGCAAGCACAGGGATATGATCTATGCACCTGGTGATAAGGCATATCTCCGTGTAACTCCCCTCAGAGGCACTCATCGTTTTGGTGTGAAAGGAAAGCTTGCACCAAGATACATTGGTCCTTTCAACATTCTCTCAAGGCGGGCAGAAAATGCTTATCGTCTTGAACTTCCAGAAAAACTTTCCAAGGTGCACGATGTGTTCCACGTGTCACAGCTCAAGAAGTGTTTCAAAGATCCAGATCGTGCAGTTGATCATGATTCCATTGAACTGCAAGATGATCTATCTTATGAGGAGCACCCTGTTCGTATTCTCGATGAGACCGAGCGTAAGACTCGCAACAAGAGCACCAAGTTCTTGAAAGTGCAGTGGTCGCATCATTCCGCTAAAGAGGCAACGTGGGAGACCGAAGAGGATCTTCGCAAGAAGTATCCGGACCTTTTCTCTTCTCAGTAAGGAATCTCGGGGCGCGATTCCTTCAAGGGGGCGTTTTGTAACATCCCAAGTATGAAAAACCACCCCTAGCATGTTTGTTTCTTGTTTACTTAAAAGTTTTGCATCATGTCATCATATTCATTAAGTTGTTTGCATTTGTTTTATTTTGTTTTCCACTGTTTGCTTCTGTTTTACTCTGTTTTCACATTTGAAATTCAAACTTTATTCAAACATTTAATTCATACTTGTCATGTTACAATCTTGTTTTCAAATAAAAGTTCAACTCAGACAACCTTTTGTTTCCAATTATTCCATATTGATCAACTAATAAAATGGTGGTTTTATTTCAATTAATTAATTCCAAATTGCATACAAATTCAAATCAAATCATCAAACAGCACCTAATTTGAAAATTATGAAAGTACCAAACAAATTCTAATCACATTTGTTCTATTTAATCAATAGGGTTAACCCTAATAAAAACAATGTTTTTCAATATTAATCATTTAATTATCAAATTCATTAAAAATGGGATCAAATTACAAACAACAATTTTAAATTTGAAACTTTGAAAAACAAAGTTGGCAAGCAGTTGTTTTGGTAATAACTAGCTCACCATAATTTTTCTAGAATTTTTGCTAACCCCAAAATCCCATTTTTCTTCCATTTTCATTTGCTACAAAAAAAAACAGAAGAGAAAAATTGAAAAAAATAAAAAGCGCGCGCAGCAGAGGCAGGTGGGCTCAGCCCAGCGCGAGCCAGCCCACTAACTTACCCGCAGCTGGCCCGGTACCGGTTCGCTTCTAATCCTCCTTCGTCATCGCGTACGGCAGGGCATCCGTGGTGCCACGGCGGCAACGGTGCCATCCCGACGGCGATCCGCGCAACCCTAGACCCTATAAGACTACCTAGGACCCTGCGCGCAGCCCTAGAGCTAGCCCTACCCCGTTTCCCCTCGAGCTCCGCCGCCATCGCTCCCTCTCTCTCGCCGGATCCCCTCTCTCTGCACCACCCCACCTCACCGGAGTTTCTCCCTCTGAAAACATGGACGCCGCTGCCACCTACCCTCCTAGCTTCTGGAACCGCACCGCCACACTTCCCTCGACAGCATCGACACCACCGCAGCTGCAGAGGAGGTCCCGGTTGCCGCCGCGGTCCACGTCGTCGTCGCCGGTTTTCTCCCTCGGGCCTCTGCTCGACGACCGACGCCGGTGAGCTCCACCGTCCTCTGCTCTCTCCCTATCTGCTCACAAGCACCCGTGCACACCGCACTGCACACGCTGCACCAGATCCCAGCAGCAGGCACGAGAACAGCACCACCGCTCGCCGCCGACGTCATCTCTGTCACGGTTCAGTTAGCGAGCGCGCGCGCAAAGTTTCAGTTAACGCCCAATTGAATGTTAACCTCGCTGCATCTCTGAACCTACCATCAAACTGAATTCACCGTAGCGGCAGCAGCGCTAGCGAGCGCGCAGCGAGGTCCCGGGATCGATTCCTGGCTGCCGCGGATTAAATCCACACTTTTACGCGCGTGGCTGACAGGCAGGCCCCACCTGTCTGTGGCCCTTGCTGCCACGCGAGCACGCAGGCCTGCCACGCTGGCCCCAGGCCCACGGTCAGTGCCTAGGGTTAGATGGCAGTGCGGTAACAAAAGTTCCAGCACGTTTCTTTTTAAAACAAGCCCCTTTAAAATTACAGATTGGTCCTCTATTTTAAATTGCTAATAACTTTCAAACTATAATTCCAAATAATAAAAGTAAAATATGTTTGTTGATCTAAATTAAATTGTCTTTCCATTTAAACCATTTGTGTACTGTTTTGAATTTTCCAAATGCATCCAAAATTCAAATTCAAATAATTCAATTGTAATTTGCTAAATTGCATAACTAAATCATAATTAATCCAAATAATGCAAATAAAATATGTTTTCCATACCATTTTGAACCACCAATTCAAATATAAATTTTGTTCCATGTTTTGAATAATTAAAATTGCTTAAATAATTTAAACCTTATTTAAATCATTTAAATTTGCTAAATCCATAACTTAATCAAATTAAATTATTTTTGAACATGTAAAATATGTTTTCAAGCTAGAAAAATATAAACTTTTCAAATATGAATTTGAATTTATGTTTGGAACAAATAAAATTCAAATAATATTCAAACTTGTTTTAAATTCATTTAAAACTTGTTTAATTTTACTTAAGTCATAATAAATTCATCCTAACTCCTTTTTCAATATTTGAAACATGTAATCCAACTAAAATTTTGTATTCTTTTCAAATATGAATTTTGTTATTTATTTTGCACAATTTAAAATGATGAAAACAACAACTATTTGTGTAATCCCCTTTAAGGAACCAAATTTTCCCTAACTTAATAAATAAATTTCTAAATTGGAAAACCTTATTTCCAATTGGTTCTAATGTTGTTATTTTGTTGTTTTCCTCATCCATGCATCATACTAATCCACTTTCACCTGTTGGTTAATTGGAAAACAAATGTTTCAACCAAAATTCATGGGCTTTTCATATGCAACTCAAAATTGCATATGTGTCCATTTGAATTGTGTTACCATGTTAACTAGTTTATTTTGATGCCTCCATTAAATTGTCATGCATCATCCCATGATTGTGCATTATGCCATGATATTGATTGTCTATCTTTCTGCATTGTTTGTTTGCTTCTTCTCGGATAGACGACGACGTTGAGACCGACGATCCTTACGACACCCCTTCTGAGGATCTAGCTCAGTACCAGGCTGCTGAGTTTGCAGGCAAGTTATCACTCACATGAACCATTGTGTTCCTTTCAACATTGGTTACCGATACTTTCCGTTGTCTTTTTCTGCTAGCCATATGTATCGTTGCTTCTGTTACGAACCTATCACATGATACCCTGTACCCTGATATTGCCTCACATCCAATCCTATAACCCCGTTGCTTGGGCCCGTGTCTTACTAGCATGCTTAGGGTTGTTTTTGCTCGAGTCTGTTATCAGTTACTATCTGTTATCATATTTGATTATATTCTGGGGCTCGATGTTAAACAACAACCTGTTAATCTTGAGGTAATAATAATTTGCTGATAAGGCACCGGCAGGAGGCCCGGCGTGGTTTTGAGGCCTGCTAGTGTCGACCCTAATTAGAAAAAGGGTCTTGTCTACTGATCCATGATGAGCGCACTATCCGCATGTGGGAAGCGTGTATGGGCGCCCCCCTCAATTTGATTCGATTCGCATCTCGTCCAAATCACCACACTTAGTTCGGGCTTTCCATTTGATGCACGCATATGCAGGTACGAACCCGAGGTCAGGGTGGAACTTTTGTAGTCGGAATTTAGGGCGGTGTGGTCTTCCAGTGCTATGAGGGCCCCCCTTTTCTTTGTGGGGCTCGATTAGCCGCGCACGCACATCACGTGGTGCTTTGGGCTTGATGCGAAGAAGAGTTGAGTTGTGTTGAGTGCCCCGCTTGGTGGGAAAGGCCTTCCCATCTGGCGGGTTATTCTTACGTGTACGGCCAAATTGGTGCACCCCTGCAGGGATAAATCTTCTCGAGAAGCCGTGTTTTCCGCGGTTATGGTTGACTTGGTGAAAGTACTGGCTAACAAGTACTCAGAACAACTTACACCTAACTAATGATAACCTGACTAGTAATAAGCTTATTGACACAACAATTTGATCCATCATTAATCCAACTGTGTGAGTTATCCTCGGATTGCTTCTTTAGATAAGGGGCGAGATCCAGGATGGGTTTGAATGGTGGTTAGTTGTAGTTGGTTACGATACGCTATCTTATCACCTTTCTGATAGCCGGAAGTTGTAGTATGTTCTGTAGTTGGTTAGTGCAGCCAGTTGCAGCATCTTTTATATCCCTTTCTTCCGTTGAACCCAAGGCATCTGTGCTTGGTGTTGACGGGCTACACTTTGGTGAACTGTGAGTCTTGCTTGCCAGTACGTTTATGTACTGACCCCTTTGGGGCCGTGGTTTCCGCAGACTACGCTTACGAGGATCCCCGTGACGGCTACTACGTGGAGTTTGACGAGGCTGCTGACGAGTAGGTAGCGGACCCGGGCAGGATCCGAGACATCGTGGATGGGCTCCGTTTTCTTTTCATTCCCGGCTTCTTAAGCCTATTTGGACTTGTCTGTACTCAGACCCTTTGAATGCTTCCACTGAGATGTAATGATGTTATGTTGGGACATGTGTCCTCTGGATGATTGTATTTGCTATCTCTGCTCTAGTGAGAGCTATTTGCAACTTATTTCCATCTTTTGTGTCTTAGAGATCTGTTGTGTTATCATTTTGTTCAACGCCGTTGACGTACCATGTGTGTATGGTATGAAGTACGTCAATGGTAGTATCCTGATTTCTATGGGATGGTTTACGTAGACGCTGAACAGATAGGGGTTGGTTGTCACACATACGTGTGTTGGCCTACTCGTAAGAGATGCGGGTGCCGGTAAGCCCCGTAATCCAATCCACTACTGTTCAACGGAACTGCGAGTATCCTCTAGAAGTCCGGGTGCGACATAATGTTTCTGGGAAAAATGCACATTAAACTCAGAATGGCAACTATGCTCTCTCAACTGTGCAAAATTTAGAAGATGGAGACTCAACATAATAGTAAAAGAAAGGCCCTTCGCAGAAGGAAGCAGGGATCAACTCATGTGCTAGAGGTTTTGTGATGACCCAGCACACCACTGCATGTGTAGTGCGCAAGTCGGTGACATAATACTCACAGAAGGACTTATCCGTGAATATTACATCTCTCAGAGTGGTACAACAGAAACACAGCGGGGCCAAGCAAAGCTATAGGATACAAACTTTGTCGTGGGATAATCACGGCAGATGTTACCGGGGGTAACTGATCTTGGGGCAAGACGACACAGGTATTCGGGAGAGGGTTTAGCTCAGAGGAAAACATGGTGCAATTCGATCTGGTAGCCGGCAATCAAAGTCGCCGAGTCTCCGATCTTGATATAATAACTCAACTCTGGGATTACACTTGATGCTCGATATCACACGATGTTGCTAAGGTTCTTAGATCTCCCCAAACTAGACGTAGGGGTCGGTTTATAAAGCACCGTACCCTCCTGACTTGCCCTCCAAGGCGCACCCGGAATCCTACCCGGACACTGCTTACAAACCCTAGCTTTCCTTACCGCAACCCACAATCCGGGTTACGAGGCCTACAAACTTTGGGCCTTCCAGAAGTTTCATTATCCTTAGCCGGATCCTGCGCCGTGTCCCTTGGGCCGGGTTACACCTTGGAGTTGGCCTACTGGGTTATTATCCCTCCATCAGTAGTCCCCAGAATAGCTTGGGCTTCATGGATCCCACTTGAAGCGCTTGCTATTCCCTGCAAAGATATCAAACATACGGGCATATAGAGACCGGGTTAAGATGTTTTGATGTTCAGCCAGGCCTCACTCCACGGTAGCCATGCAATAACCCGGGTTTTTCCTCCGAACACCTTGACTCAAATTTCCGGGTCCAAATCATAATAAAAATCCCAGGATCCCATGCTCGATAATCAATCCTGATATCCCGGAGTTAACCTCCTTCTTTCTTTTATCCAGATGCCCTGCTCCATATTTGGCGCATATTTCGCAAAAACCACGTGAACAACCGTCACCCCATGATTTCCGGCTTCTGGCCATCGGGATAAGCTCACCCTTACTCTATAAATAACACTCAGAGGGTAACCCTAAATTCATCACCACGCCACAACTTCCCCTTTCTCTCCTTGCTCCTCGCTTCCTCGCAGCACCGCCGCCAGGGGCTCGCGCACATCATCAAGGCGAAATTGCTTCCAGCCGCGCTCGCCCTCAAGCCGTCCCGCGCCACCGCCAAGTTCCGCCATCACACCTTCATTCCTCTCGCCAAGAATCGTGAAGGGGCACTCGAGTCACGCCGCCCAACACCATCGCTTCCAAACCTCAATCTCTCCAGTAAGCCTCTTACATCTGTCTAACTTATCCTTGCAATTTTTCCAATTTCAACCAGGATCGAATCTGGGTCAACCTGCGAATCACTTTTCTGATTACATCAAATTAGATTGATTCGACATCCACCAGCTCTTTTAACCGCCTGCTATATAGTTGCAACTCATCCCCTACCAATATTAACCATCAAAACTCCTGTAGGATCAATCGCAAGCTTTCCCATCTAGATCCGTTCCTCCTCGATTTTCCGCTCTCTGCATTAACACCCGGAAAATCCTCTTTTTCCAGCTACTTTACTTGCAATAGATACATGGGCAACCACCCATCGACCCCAAATGCCTTTCCATATGTAAGTGCCCTATAATTTCCACAGTTGCACTCAACACCCGGATACTTTGTAATTTCCGCACCACAGCATGATACCCGGATAATTCTCAGCTTCATACTTTCTTGACACCTTACACTCGGATACTTCAACACTCCCGGGTCTTATTTGATACGCCTCTTTTTCTGGTGCTTTGCAGGTTGATCCCATGGCTCCCAAACGACAAGGAAAACAACCGACCCAGGCGAGAAATACCCAAAGCATATCCGCTAACTGGGGGCGTTCCACGGCTACGAAAGCCAAGTTGGAGGAGCTAGCCGAATTAGGAACTCTCCCTTCTCAGAAGGACATTCACTGGAGGGCGCCAGGCAGTGAGACCCGGCCCACACCCGCAGAAAACGAGGTAATCTGCTTCGTAGAGCACGTGACCCGGGGATTCCGTCCTCCGGGTCACCCTTTCTTTAGGGAGGTCTTAGATCACTATGGACTCCGAATGTTCGACATAGGGCCTAACTCTATGTTGAACATCACCCACTTCATTGTTCTCTCTGAATCGTACTTGTGCATGCCGCCGAGTTTAACTCTCTTCATCGAGTTATTCCAATGCAAGCCGTGCCGCGAAAGCGGCGACGGAGCGCTCCTAACCTATGGCGGGGTATCCATCCAGCGCCGCAGGAATTCTCTGATGCCAACCCTCAACCTACACTCCCACGTCAAACACTGGCAACTGTCCTTCTTTTATTGCCGCGATACCTCCCCTGACAGTGAAAAGAAGCTGCCGGGTTACTCAGAGACCCCCCTCGAGCCCTCCGAGTCTTTCAGTGCCTTTGCATCAGATTCGGACAGGGAGACAATCCTTCCCTTGCTAACCAAGATGGCCATTCTCTCAGCCCAAGGCCTCCTCGGGCTCAATTTAATAAAAACATGGGTTGACTTCCGGATACAACCCAACTCCGTTCGCACCAAACTGATGTGCGAGTACTCAGGGCACACCACAGATACGCTCCGATACTCCACCAAAAGCTTTGCAGCCGGCGATACCAACAAGACCATCAAAGGCTTCTTAACGGAGAAGCTGGAGGTGATAAAGGGCATCACCGGGTTACCCCCGTTTACTCGGGACAACCCGGCTCTAGCGGTAATACCTGATATCCATAACTTACTTCCGTACCTTGACTCGATACAGCTTCTAACCCTTAGTCTCATTCCTTTGTCTTAGGCTGATGACCCTTTCTGGAGAATTGAACCCTTCCCCCCTTCCAGAGACCCGGAAGATGAGGACGAGCCGACTGATGGTAGTGAAGGTATTTGCACAGGATCTGCATATTTTTACTTGTATTACTTCCCTTTCGTTTATCTTTTCTCCAACTAACACACACTCGATTCGCAGGACTGGAAGACGAAGGTGAGGCCAACGAGGATGACCCGGAAGCGACTGAATCAGACCAAGAAACAACAGTCGGAGCCAAGAGGAAAACCAGAGGAGCCGTGTCCAAGGTTCCTTTTTCCTCGTTATCCTCTGAACCTTATTCCTTTGACGCCATGCGACGACTTAACCATCAATTATCAAATTCGTCGTGCTTGAAGGACTCCTCCCCAGCCAAGCGCAGAGTAACTCGGAGCTCCCCGGGTGAAGATCCCCTTAACCCGGGCATCTCTATTTCCTCGGTTCCTCGTGGCAGCGCTCCTCCGCCTCGTCCTTCCGACTCTCCTCAACGCCACCCTTCTCCTAACCATCCACGTGCCGGGCAATTCCGGGTCCCGTTGGTAGTTCCCGTGGCAACCTCATCTGCTTCCAGCGGCGAGCTCCCGCCTGATTATACCGTGAACGCCGGGTAAGTTTACGCTACATGACTTCCTTTTATGCTTAACAAGTTTCCACTCAAGCCACCATCATCACTAATAGCCGCTTTTTCTCATCTTTCTTTTAGCACTCAAGCCGTCGTTAGCGACCCGGAAAATATAGAAGCAGATGACCATCAGGCGGAGAAACCGACTGACCATGCGGACGCCGCGACTGGCGATGATACAGCGAATAATCAGGAACAAGGCCCTCTGAACAACCCACTTCCCCGAGCTGCCGGATCTCCTTCCTCATCGGAACCAGTAGACGAGGAGATCGAAGTTCTAGATACAAGGATGAGTTCTCCCAACCCGGCCACCCAAACTGTCCGGGTCTCAACTCCAAGGGCGGGGAGAGCCCCCCCACCAAACGACCAAGCTGCCGGCTCTTCCGGTGCTCGATCCGAGGAACTGACCTTTACCCAGATGCTAGAAACCCTTCGCACTTTAAGGTCCAATGAAGAGAACATCTTGGGAGCTTTGATTGCCAAACACGAGTTAAATCCGACTAATATTGCTTATGCCTTTATCCAGTCCCCAAGTTCCGAGTGAATTGATTCATAATTTACTTGGGACTTTGTTATACAAGCGACTGATAACTTATTCCTCTACCCAACTGATCCTTTGTTTGCATGCATGCAGGCTTTCGTAACTCAATCCGAGGAAAAACTGGCGGGCGCCACCAAGCTCATCGAAAAGGAGGTAGCTTTACGTGAGGCAGCCGAGGCCGAGTCTAGGAGGAATAAGTTGATAATGAGAAAATATAGGAAAAGGGCTCACCGGGCAGAAGATGACCTAACAAGCCTTTCCGTCCAAATATCAGACACATATCGTGCTTTACTTGGTACGTTTCCTCCTCCGGTTTATCTTTTTGATAGATAGCAATAGTTTCCCGACTTATGTCTCCATTTCCTCAGGCCCGGAAGAAACCATGCCGGAAGAAGATGACATGGCCAAGCTGAAAACCATGAATAGCGCTATCCGGCAACTATGTGCCGGAACCAGATGGATCCTTGATGAGTTGCGGTGGCCGGGCAGAGGACATGTTGATCTGAGAAGGCTGTTGGACGCCCTATCCACTGTTCCCGAGTGGATTCGGCACTGGAAGCGCTCATCTTGCCGGGTTGGAGTGACCCGGGGGCTTGCACTTGCGAAAGCTTATCTCCCCAAGCTCGAGCTAGCGAGGCTTACGGGCGGCTTCCCAGAGTTCAAGCTTGACGGATCCAAGTTTTCAGTAAAGGATTTTCAGGCCGTCCAGAAGGAGGTCCGTTACCCGGCCAGCGTAATTGCTGATGAACTGGATGTTAACAGACTTGTTCCAGCATATGATTCTGCCGATAAAGTAATTAAGTCGGATCTTCCTGAGCCGTATGACATGCTGGCTCGGTGGAAGGAGGAAGCTGCTGCGATAAGGGCGGAGGCTGCCAAGAAGCAAGCTGAAGCCGGCTCTGCTCCTGCTGCCTCAACACCAGTCGTTCCGCCCCCTGCAGGGGCTGGTACCGCCGATCCGGGTGCTGCTGCTACCACCAATGATGGCAAGGGTAAGGCCAAGATGGACGCCGAGTGATATATGGTTTCCAATGCCTCTTCTTAAGCGCCAGTCGGTCGACATACTTTTTGAAACAGTCATATTTTGGGCGGTGCGCCTGTGCACCTTTGATATTTTTTCACCAGGATTTTGTAATGCACGCTAAGGCCTTGATATACTCGATGCCTGTTCCGGCCTTTTTAAGTTTAATCTCATCTGTTCTCGATATCTGGTTTTATTTATTGTTCCTTTTGTGAAAGCTCAATGTCCGGGTCTCATGGGTATTGACAAGCGGATTTTGCTTCGAAGTCCCCAAGTCTCCAAGACTCGGATATTTGGATTTTTGCAACTATACAAGTAAGCCAGTTTTTCTCTTTTCAAGATTTCAAGCTACCGGGCCCGGATTGCCGAGTCTAGGACACTTGATCTTGAAAAGGGAACAAAATGCTTATTGCTATTTTCACAAAGATCCACGAGTTGTTTCACATAGGTTTTGAAGTTATGCTTAATAGTCGTTGAGTTTCCAGCTATTCAGCCTTGTACTCTGCATAACTTGTGGTTTAGATGACCCTTTTGACTGTCTTGTACTGTAAGCCGGCTTTCGCGTGGATACCATGTTGTTACATCAATACGAAGACGTAGCCAGCCAATCCCCGTCGGGTTTCATGACTAACTGCCATCGTAAGCGAACAAATCATGCCACTTTAATGCGAGTCACATCGAGCTTAAGTAAGAATAGCCAAGAAATTTGGACTTCTTTGTCCGGTTATAAGATTGTAGCCGTACTCGTTTGCAAGTAATCGGCCCTTATAACTCATAGGCATCATGGCCGGGTCTTTGAGTTTGTAACTGTGCTATTTAAGCGACCAGCCCCCAAGACCTAGATATACGCGTCGTACTGAGAATACATAACCTGATAACAACCATCTCTTTTCTTGATAACCATCTCTTTACTTGATATGAAAAATGTAGGTCAGCAAGCCGCCTCATTAAAAACCCGTCCAGTCCCCAAAGGTACCCTGGATAGGAAAAGAGTACGTCAGAAAACCTGCTGCCTATTACATCGTGCAATTCCACTTGCCAATATAGTCTTTACTAAGTATAATACGGACGTAGCTGAGCCACATTCCATGGTCTATCTCTTTCTTGCATAGATGAAGTGGTGTGTGCGGTGTCGTTGACTGTAGCCGACTCTTCCCTTGCATCTATCAGATAATATGATCCGTTATGCAGACTCCGGCTTATGATAAATGGTCCTTCCCATGGTGGTGATAATTTGTGTTTTCCTTCGTTTGACTGTACCAGGCGCAGAACCAAGTCTCCTTCCTGGAATACCCGGGTCTTCACACGCCGGCTATGATACCTCCGTAGATCTTGCTGATATATGGCTGATCTTTCCAGGGCTTGTTCTCTTTGCTCTTCTAACATATCTACGGCGTCCTGCCGGGTTTTTTCGTTCTCTACTTCGACGTAAGCTGATACTCTAGGCGAATCGTGAATAATGTCACTCGGTAACACTGCTTCCGCACCATAGACCATGAAGAAGGGTGTCATCTGAGTGGATCTGTTAGGTGTAGTGTTGATACCCCAAACCACAGAAGGAAGTTCTTCGACCCATGCACCAGCAGCCCTGACACAGGGAACTCGCAATCGTGGTTTTAATCCGCGAAGCAATTCTTGGTTTGCCCTCTCCACTTGTCCATTGGCCTGGGGATGAGCCACCGATGCCACATCGAGCCGGATTCCATTGTTGCCACAAAACTTCTCCATCTCACCAAGGGACATGTTGGTTCCATTGTCGGTAATTATGCTGTGGGGGTACCCGAACCGGTAGATAATCCTTTTCAGGAACTTGACTGCTGTAGCTGCTTCGCAATTAGTAACTGGCATAACCTCAACCCACTTGGTAAACTTATCAATAGCCACCAAAAGATGTGTCTTCTTGCATGGTGACATATGAAAGGGGCCAACCATGTCCATACCCCAGACGGCAAACGGCCAAGTTAACGGGATAGTCCGCAATTCCCTAGCCGGCACATGGGTTTGGCGAGCGTACCTTTGACATCCGTCACACCTTGCTACCAATCGTTCCGCATCCGCTAGGGCCGTGAGCCAGAAAAACCCGTGTCGATAAGCTTTAGCCACAAGAGACCTTGTGGACGCATGATGTCCACAGTCGCCTTCATGGATTTCCTTGAGAATCTGTCTGCCTTCTTCCGGCGCTACGCAGCGCAAAAAGACTCCTGCTGCACTTCTCTTGTACAATTCCCCATTGATGATAGAATATCCCTTTGCTCGCCTCAAAATTTGCCTTGCTAATACCTCCTGTTGTGGTAACTCGCCTCGTGATAGGTAGGCCAAAAACGGTTCTGTCCACTCGGGAATAGTACGTACAGTGGCTACGAGTCCTGAATCCGGGTCTTGATTTGCCAATTCCTCCTCTGACTCGATTTTAACTGATGGTCGCCATAATTCGTCCAGGAAAACGTTAGGTGGAACCGGATCTCTGCGCGAGCCGAGTCTGGCGAGGGCGTCGGCTGCCTCATTCTTTCTTCTGTCTATATGCTCCACCTCATACCCGGAAAAACATCCTGCAACCCTATCAACTTCCCTGCGGTATGCTGCCATAGTTGTGTCCTTTCTATCCCACGTTCCTGACACCTGCTGTACCACAAGGTCCGAATCTCCGAAGCATCGTATCCTCTTAATGTTCATCTCTTTGGCTACCTTTAAGCCATGCAATAGGGCCTCATACTCGGCCACGTTGTTGGAACAGTCGAAGTGAATTTGTAGCACGTAACTCAATTTGTCTCCTTTGGGTGATGTTAGCACCACCCCAGCTCCTGATCCCTCGTACTGCTTTGATCCGTCGAAGTGCATGATCCATGACTCGGAATTTGGAACCGTTGCAGTCATGCCTGTATGTGTCCAGTCGTTAACGAAATCAATTAAAGCTTGAGATTTGATTGCTGACCTGGGTTCGTAGTTGATATGATAATCCCCCATCTCTATCGCCCATTTGGCTATTCTTCCCGTCGCGTCCGAGTTTCTGATGATATCCGACATTGGTATTGAACTAACCACTGTTATGGGATGTTCTTGGAAATACGGCTTCAGCTTCCGGCTGGCCATAAGGACCCCGAACACCAACTTTTGCCAATGTGGATAGCGCTGCTTTGCTTCTGATAATACCTCGCTGACGTAATAAACCGGCCTCTGAACCGGGTATCCTTTCCCATCCTCTTGGCGTTCCACAACAACTACTGCACTGACGGCTCGGGGGCCAGCTGCCACATATAGTAACATAGGTTCTTTAGGACCCGGCGCCGCTAGTACTGGTGCTTCAGATAACTACTTCTTTAGTGCCTCAAATGCCTCGTCCGCCTCTTGATCCCACACGAACTTATCTGATTTCCGCAAGAGCCGGTACAATGGTATTGCTTTTTCTCCGAGTCTGGATATGAATCGGCTCAAGGCTGCTACGCAGCCCGTGAGCTTTTGAACATGCTTCAAATTTTCCGGTTTTTTCAGACTCTGGATGGCCTTGATTTTATCCGGATTTGCCTCGATTCCTCTCTCGGAAACTATGAAGCCGAGTAATTTCCCAGCTGGAACTCCAAACACGCATTTTGCCGGGTTAAGCTTCATCTGGTACCTCCTCAAGTTTTTGAACGTCTCCTTTAGATCATCGATAAATGTCTCCGCCTTCCTAGTCTTGATGACCACGTCATCACATAGGCATGGACGTTACGTCCGATTTGGTCCTCAAAGCACTTTTGAATACACCGTTGGTAAGTTGCGCCAGCGTTCTTCAACCCAAACGTCATAGTTTTATAACAAAAGGCCCCAAAAGGGGTTATGAATGATGTTTTCTCCCAATCCTCCCTTTTGAGCTTAATCTGATGATACCCGGAATATGCGTCCAGGAAGCATAACAGATCGCTTCCAGCTACTGCGTCTATAATCTGATCTATCCTTGGCAGCGCGAACGGATCCTTTGGGCAATGTTTGTTGAGACTCGTGAAGTCAATGCACATCCTCCACTCGTTGGTCTTTTTCATCACCAGAACCGGGTTAGCCAACCAATCCGGGTGAAATACTTCCATGATAAAGCCGGCTGCCAATAGCCGAGCGATCTCTTCGCCTATAGCCTTCCTTCTTTCCTCATTCATTTTCCTCAAACCTTGCTTCACGGGCCTGGACTTGGGATCCACATGCAAACTGTGCTCAGCCAATTCTGTAGGGATACCCGGCATGTCGCTAGGTGTCCAGGCAAACACATCTGCATTCGAGCGAATAAACTCCACGAGCGCTCCCTCCTGCTCTTTTCCCAGGTTAGACCCTATGGTAAACTGCTTAGTAGAATCCCCTTCGACAAAATCTATCTTCTTGGTGTCTTGCGCTGCCTTGAATTTTGCTCTCTCATCCTCAGTATTCGGCTTTTTCAAGGCTGTTCTATCGTCCGGATTTACTTGAGACCGGTAATATTCGAGCTCTTCCTTCCTGCATGCCTGCTCGGCCATAACTGAATCTCCTTCGTCGCACTCGGCCGCTACATTCCGGTTCCCATGTATAGTGATGGTCCGTTTAGGGCCCGGGATTTTCAGCTGCAAATACACGTAGCACGGCCTAGCCATGAATTGGGCGTAAGACGGCCTCCCAAACAGTGCGTGGTAAGGACTGCGCAATTTGACCACCTCGAACGTGAGCCACTCAATTCGATAATTATCCGTCGATTCTCCAAAAGCAACTTCCAAGGTGATCCTTCCCTCGGGGCTCGCCGAGTGACCTGGCACGATCCCATGAAAGATTGTCGAACTTTTTTGTAACTGAGACTCTTTGAGACTCATCCGTAAGAAGGTTTCCCAATAAAGGATGTTGATGCTGCTTCCACCGTCCATCAGGACCTTCTTCAATTTGTAACCATTAACCTGTGGAGTAACCACCAATGCCAAGACTCCTGGACACTCTACTTTCTCCGGATGGTCTTTTCTACTCCATGTTACCTCTTGTTCCGCCCATCTGAGATGTCCCGGCGCGGCCAACGAAATCGAGTTTGCCGCTTGCTTTAATGTCTTCTCGTTCCTGCTGGAAGTTCCTGTAGTATGCACATGATATTGTCCTTTTAAATTAGTCGTTCGTACCGTGCCGATGAAGATGTTGATCCGGCCGATCGTCAATATAGATCCGGGCTCGAGGTGATCCGATTCTGGCCCCCAGCCGGAATCGTCCACCATCTTTTCTCCTTCGTGGTCGATGTAGATTTCACCAATGACAAGATTTTCCATGCCCTTCCGAGCTTCTCCCGTGATGTAAACACCTTTGGACGCAGGCCCCACGGTGGGTGCCAACTGTCGTGGGACAATCACGGCAGATGTTACCGGGGGTAACTGATCTTGGGGCAAGACGACACAGGTATTCGGGAGAGGGTTTAGCTCAGAGGAAAACATGGTGCAATTCGATCTGGTAGCCGGCAATCAAAGTCGCCGAGTCTCCGATCTTGATATAATAACTCAACTCTGGGATTACACTTGATGCTCGATATCACACGATGTTGCTAAGGTTCTTAGATCTCCCCAAACTAGACGTAGGGGTCGGTTTATAAAGCACCGTACCCTCCTGACTTGCCCTCCAAGGCGCACCCGGAATCCTACCCGGACACTGCTTACAAACCCTAGCTTTCCTTACCGCAACCCACAATCCGGGTTACGAGGCCTACAAACTTTGGGCCTTCCAGAAGTTTCATTATCCTTAGCCGGATCCTGCGCCGTGTCCCTTGGGCCGGGTTACACCTTGGAGTTGGCCTACTGGGTTATTATCCCTCCATCAAACTTCATTACAAAATTTTGAGAATCTCTTTGATGAATCAAGAAGATCTCCGACAAATGAAACATCAAAAGAAGCAATTCGAAGCTCCAAGCTGGAGAAAAACTCTGGCTCAGAACTAAATCTACTACGGCTGATGTCATCCCTAATCTATGGCTTGTAACAGCTAAGTACAGGAATGATCTTCACCTACACCTTGATAGCTTCGCCTCCACCAGCGTAGTTGGTGACGATGCTTTACTGGCTAAGTAGAATAAGACTCCACCTAGCTTCATGGTGTAATGATGGCTTCACGATGACGACTTCCATAGGGCTTCAACTCTAAGCAGGGGTCAAACGGGAACGAATAAGTAACGAGCGTTACTCATCAAGTTCATGATATATAGTGGGTAGTTTGATGCACTAACTATATATTTAGACTCTAAAGAGTCATAACCTAATGCAAGGTTTAGTAAATCTTTCTTCAAGAGGTTGCTTTTAAATTCGGAAAACTATGCCCGCCAGACCATCACAGGAGTAGAACTTCATGGAGTTGTCTTTCCTGTAGTGTTCGGAGTTCCTTCCCGGAACAGGGGGTAACATGCCACATCCTTTTACACTCTGCAGAGGTGCGTTACTTTACCCATGGGCGACCAAGACCATGTTGCACCACCAGGCTCGAGATCATGTCCGCTCCCACTCAGGTGTGGGGCCCGATTGTTGGTCCAAGCCAAATCGTGCTTCTCCGCACAATGCATGCCCACCCATTTCCACCAGCAGGTTGAACGCCTAATTCCACCCCTCACGATGGAGATCCACGCGCCCCTGGAAGACACTCATAGACCCCAGAGTCCGTGGGACGTAAGGGCTCCCACCCATGTGCATGTAGTCCCGCAAGATCTACAGCGTACGTCTCTGGCAGTCCGTTGACATGCGAACGAGAGAAGATCACACCTGACTTACTCCCCCATAGAAGACCCATGGTCAACACGGTATTTACGGCGCATCAAGTTCTGACGGCATTTGTGATTATTTCCTAGGTAATAAGTTCCCATGCAGATGGAACCTTCCTTTGACCTATTCATCTTACCATGGTCCCATCTGCCCACCAAACAGAACACTACCACTCGGGTAGTCATTCAAGTAGTCATATTATTATAAAAATAGGATCATGCATTCTTTTGAGAATAGGCGGTAATACGATAGGGTTTTTGTAAATAGTTTGTTATGAAGTACTGCAAAGGATATGAGCAAGTGATGAACTTGCCTGAGATTGAAATAACAATAATAATCCAGGTCTTCGGGTTCAAGGGTCTCGTAGACAATCCCGACATCTGAAAGATAGCAAAGTAGTCCCGGTAAGGACTACATAAAACAATGGCAAGATGATACATGCATAGTAATGAGATGCATCGTGAATTACCCTGGAAAACACCCCGGCTTACAAGTGTAAGCCACGTTTGACACCATAACTTAGTGATATAGGTTTTTAGGTGAATTGTTTCATTACTTGTGGTGATATTGTTATTACTTCTTTTAGACTTACGTCTGTTTCCCTTTTACTTATCAAACAATTGTTACCATGTTTAGGTAGAAGTGTTATCACATGATTAAACGAGAAAAGAATAACATAGGGAAAACAACTACAGAAAAGATATTACACATGTTTGATTTTATGTTCAAAAGTGTAGACTTAATGATAAGGAGTTTAATTGAAAAATGAGGATTTAATACAACTAACTCTATCATCACATAACTTGCTAATGACTCGTGATGATAGGTTTAGTAGGTGTGAAAATACTAGGGTCTGATTAATAATGAAAATACTGTTGTGGTAATTACTTTCTGGTTATAATGGAACACTACAGAAGTTCATTATACTTTAGAAACAAGTTTTTAAGTTAAACAAAATGTTTTATGTTTGTCATATTTGAGTTGGAAATGTTTTTCTCTTTAATTTGATATATTATTTGAAGTTTTCTGAAAAGATTTGAATAAGATATTAATTTATTAATTTTAAATTAATTTAAATGGTTAGGCAAAATATTGTACACATGAAAACTTGGTAAAATGACTATGAAAATATCATAGGTGAGTTGCATTCGTCATTTTGAGCATTTTGGTATATAACTTGTATTTTCTGATTTTATGAATTATTTAATATTTTTCTCAATTTTTAAATGATTTAATTTAATTCAGAAAATGTTAAATTTCAAACTTTATCAAACATGTTTGAAAAGTTTATAAATGAATATATTATATATTCTGATTAATCTGATATATAATTTATATATTTTTGATTTATAGAATTGAAGTTATTGAATTAACAAGTTTTAATCATTTTCTGCCAATATTCAAATTGACAGGTGGATCCCACCTGTCATATATGGTTTTAGATCAAAATTAAAAGAAAAAGAAAAGGAATTCGTCACCAGAGCTCGATTCTTCACAGGTGGATTTCAATCCATCAATTGGCTGCAAATTACCTTAATTGAATCCCTCCACTTGGTAGAGGAGGCCACGACGAGTCGCAAGGCAGCGGCGTGGTGACCAAATGTTCACCGGCGGCTCGCCGGCGTGCACAGGAGCGGCAGCGCTCACGGGCTCATACGGAGACTAGGCTCCCGGCGACTAGAGAGCAAACGAAGGGCACCCAGGGATTCTCTAGCTCACCGTGAGACTCGTGGTAGCGTCGGGGAAGCAAGGCGAAGAGCCACGACGGCGAATCGACAGCGAAGCTTCTCATCGGCCGCGGAGAAGACGACGGTGACCCGACCGATTTAGACCATGCCAGCAAACGAGGTTCATATAGGAGGTAGAGGCAAGCATGGTGCATCTTCTGGTGGCCTCAGCTCGTCCAGAGGTGGCCGGAATCGTCGGCGGTGACCTGCGGCCGTACGGTCTAGGGTTTTGTTTTTACAGTGCTAGAGAGCGAGAGAGAGAGGGGAAAGTGACCGAGGAGGTAGAGGAGAGTGTGGGCGTCGATGATGTGATCTTCTCCTTCCGAGGGCGGCTAGCAAGAGGTGGCATGGAGGCGTCGGCGGCGGTGACACGCACGGTGCCGTCCTCGAGGAAGACAAAAGGAGAATTTTCCGCATAACCCCCTGAAAAGATTTAGAAATTGCACATAAACCCTTCTGTGGCTGAAAACAGAATAGAAGTGATGTTTTCAGGGCCTTTTTGTCAGTAGAAAATTTCTTAAAAATTATATTTGGAAAGCTCATCAAATTTGCAACCTCACCATGTTTTATTTTGGTGAATTTGAGCAATATTTGTATTTTTTTTATTTAGGGTGCTAGATTAAGTGATTTTATTGTTTTCACTGTATTTAATTTATTAAATGTCTTAAAATTTATTTTAGGCATGAATATCACATTCACAGAACACACATAAGGTTCCCAAGTGGTGTGTTATAAGTGGATCATATTGGATACAATTCCTTATAGAAAATAATTTGGTATCACTACTAGGTAATATTTTTTCTGTACATTGTAATGGAAATCATGAATAGGGAATTTTATTCCGTATCAAACCAAATGGTTTTAGGTAATGAATGGATTTGTTTTCCTTTGTGTGGTTTTGTTATTTTCATCTTTGGGTTTCTTATCAAGCCTGTTGGACATTTCCGTATATCATGTGTAAGCCATGTTGCTGTTTTGTTAGCACTTGATCAAGTGGAGAACATGAATGGCTTTAGAATCTATTTGTTTGTTTTTTCCCAGTTTCCAAATGTGGATATTATCTCATGTTGTTTTAGAACATGTAATCATTTACATGGTTATATGTAGATGAAAAGGTTATGGAAAACAAGGTATTAAGCCTGTTACCATTGGCCTCCACATATTAAAAACATGTGGATGCAATGGCTGATTATTATTTCATACTTGATGATTATTTCCATTAAAGATATTATTATGAGCTCCTCATCTCTGATGAGTTTGACATAGGTTAACGGTTCTCTAATATATCCTAATGATTCACTCGATAATTTTTTTATGACCCCTTACCGAGGCAGTGTTGCTTCTTGTGGTCTTCTGTTGCTTGATGTTCTTCTCTGTAGTTGCTACTAGTCTTGTGGTACCGCCTTTGTCAATTTGCAAGAAAGATCAGCTCATGGATTCCATCTTCAATTATCTCACCCTTGTGGTGGAAACAACCAGTCACTCCAAGCAAAGGTTTCACTTGGATGATTATAATGTATGTGAATTTATTTTATGACATCAATTAGCCTTAAGCATATAAGAAGAATCTGTTGATAAGTTTGCAAGGCTTGTCCCCGAATCACTTTTAATATACAAGAGACTGAGATGTACCAGGTTATTCAACCTTCTGTTTGTTTGTGTATGACACTCAATTGTTTGAGTATACAAAAGTGATATGTTAACAAGGTAATTAGTCTTGTTACCAAACTACTTCTATATAACACTAACATTGGAATATCACACTATTTCAAGAGAGTTAATAAGATCAGATCAAGATATAAGAGTTTCCAAGTACTCTTATAATAGGTTAGAATATCACTTGTAGAAACATCCTAAAGAATCTTCCTGAAGATCTTCTGGTGGTAGTTCCTCTTTTCTTATGGGTGCTTCTCTTGCAGAATGATTCAGAGAAGATTGGAAAACAAGATAATCTAGACAAGGTAGAAAGATCTTGATTAAGAGTTAGTTCATGCTTTTATTATCCTTCCATATACTTCTTATTTTATTTCCCATAGGATATGGGTTTGTTCATATATGTTTGGTGTTACTTAGCTATCCATTCAATTCCTCTAGTAGAGGTTATATCTTGTTGTTATTCATTAATTATATCAGAGATACTTTAGTTGTTGAATGTTGATTTGAGTATAAGTGTGGAATGCTTATGGAATGATGACTTAATAGTAAGTTGATCAAATGGTTCATTGATGTGTTGAGATTTCAGATACTCACTTGTATAATATGAATGAGACAATCAGCATGTGAAGCTTATTGGGTTTTAATGACTTATGTCAAAGTTGTTATTTGTTTTCTCTGGTGTCATGATTTTACTTTATATTCTCCCCTTGTAATCTTTGTCCGGCATAATGTAGTCATAGAGATTTGGAAATATCATATGTGGTGATCAAGGTTTAGCAGTAGTTTAAGAAGATTTATTTCTTCTGTAAGATACTTCTTTTATGGTTGATGAGATATGTACATATTCGATAAATATGTTAATACAATTATTATGTCATTTCCCACTTGTGGTTTTTGAGTTAACACTTGTTTGTATCACTTGTGTTCTATTGAAACTTTGTTATTTACTTATGAAGGTGCACTTAACAATTATGAGATAATTTGTATAGATGTTGTGTATATGATTGATAAGTTAGAGAGTTGTTGTTTTATAGAAGATCACATCTCTGTTGATGAGATGGTTCAATTGTGTATTACTCATTGGTGGAAGTATGATTATCAGTTGTGTCATTTGGGTACTCACTCCTCTTTGGGTTGTAGATATCTAATGAATTATCCAAAGTCACTTAAAGACTTGTGGTTTAGGTTGTTGAGAGTTTGTGTTGGTCACAACCAATTATGGTTTGTGTAACCAGATGAGTTGGTTTCTTAAGATACTTGTTATAAAGATCATTCCAAATGTACTCTTGACTAGATGAACTAGAACTATTTCATCATGCCAAGTGAAACATTGGTCACTTTGGTTTGTTTAAACTTTCACGCCAAAATTTCCCGTATTTTTAGATGCATGCTTTGCAAATGCACATATAATATTTAGATCCTTATAACTTCCCAAACACTGGGATGTTACAGTATCTCCCCCTTAACAAGAACTTTGTCCCGAAGTTCAACCTCTCTCACATAAAGATAGGTAGAGAGAACTTCTGTAGACCGTTGAATTTTCACAGTTGTTTTCTTGTGTTGACCTTAGCATATGTAACCTGTTGTCTTGATTGTTCACCATTCACTGTCTTGCATGATGATCTAATACTATGCCTGTTATTATGACAACTCTGTTTTGTCACTAAACCTTCCTAATGGTCTCACGAAGAACACGTGGTATTTCCACCATATATTGGATACCAAGTTTCATTCTCCGATGAATATGTATGGTTTCCTACCTCTCACAACTTTTAGAAGAACATTTGGTATATCCACCGGGTGATGAATAACCAATAAGATTCTTCCAGTACACTCGATATTGTCTATGGTTAGGACTCCATTTGGTTTAATCTAGTGGTCTCAAGAGAAATACTGCTCAAAGAAACTTGTACAACGTAGTGTACACTGACTTAGACTCGTCTAATTAGTGAAAATCTCTTCGAGTTTCCTCGAGTTTTAACTTTTTCCAACATATGACTATTACCTATTCCACTGGTTACTTCCTATGGTCCTTCCGCATCTTTGGGTTTTGACTTCTATGGGACAATTCTATAAGTCTGTTTATCGAACTTCTACATTTTCCCTTCTACTCCCTCCGTTCCTAAATATAAGATGTTGTAGCTATTGCTCATGTTGTCTAGATACATGCTAATATGAGTGAACATGTGCACTAAAAGTTGTCTAGATACATGTAGACATGTGTGTATATGGAAAATGGCTAAAACATCTTACATTTAGGAACCGAGGGAGTAGGATATAACTACTCATGTGATTTTCTTGGCATCATTGTGGTATATCTACATGTGTTGATGAAGTATATTTCCAACTCCAAACAAGATGTGGAATGTGGTCCATTCCCATCAGTGGCTTCATTGGCTTCTACCTTCTTGACTTTCTGGTCTTCCAGACCTTTGGTGGTTGTATCAATCTGCTGATAACTCAGACCGCTCTCATTCTAATCCTATACCCTCTAGAGCAGTAACATCAAGATAGAACTTAGTGTTTGCACATGCATTTGCACATCAAGTTCCATCTTCATGTACAGATCTAGTCAATAAAAAATCCAAATAAAATCCAATAAATCCCAAATGCAGTTATCACTCATGCATCAAAAGCCTGTGAAATAGAAGTACTTAGAGTAAAACATCTCAATTACCAAGGATATTAAATGCTATACACTACAAGTAGGTATATGGTACCTTATAATCCTATTCTACACAACCACTCTTTGCCTAGGTAATTACTCCAATTGCATGCCTTACTGCAATAGAATAAACCAAGACAAAATGATCCTATAGTAGTTGTTGTCTAACTTGGTTCCATATAGGACTAAGTACCATGTAAATTGAAGTACTTCATCTTGATTATGATAAGCTTCTCATGGCATATGTTGATCCTTCATGGTGTTGATCACGTCGTACGAGTAGTATGGTAGCTTCCATCAATGCTTATGCCTTCTCCTAATTCCATACTATACTATACTATAATGATTCACCTCTAGACTTGATAACTGAGGGTATGGTATTTACCCCATAGTTACCATGGCCTAATGACTCTTTATGATTCTCAAACATCCCTTCTTGATGACTCCTATACTTACTCTATACCATGCTCTACTCCATCCTATTCATTCATAGAATGGGGTAATCATCACTTTGACTTAATCATCTCTGACTATGTCAGAACTCTCCTTTTCACAATAACACTTATACATGACAGACTTCTAACTATTCATACCTAGGTATAAAGAAAATAGATAAGTAGATTTACTCAAGTTGAGTAAGAAATTCTATACAAGTATGATCATATCATTCTCAAGTGAATGATCGTCATAGTTCTAGGAAATGTGGTTTAGATAAGATGTCTTCCTATAGTCTTTACCAACCTACAGATCTCCTAAAAGGTTTTAAGCTAAAGTCGCTTCGCTATGATACCATCTGTGATGACCCAACACACCACTTCATGTGTAGTGCGCAAGTCGGTGACATAATACTCACAGAAGGACTTATCCGTGAATATTACATCTCTCAGAGTGGTACAACAGAAACACAGCGGGGCCAAGCAAAGCTATAGGATACAAACTTCATTACAAAATTTTGAGAATCTCTTTGATGAATCAAGAAGATCTCCGACAAATGAAACATCAAAAGAAGCAATTCGAAGCTCCAAGCTGGAGAAAAACTCTGGCTCAGAACTAAATCTACTACGGCTGATGTCAACCCTAATCTATGGCTTGTAACAGCTAAGTACATGAATGATCTTCACCTACACCTTGATAGCTTCTCCTCCACTAGCGTAGTTGGTGACGATGCTTTACTGGCTAAGTAGAATAAGACTCCACCTAGCTTCATGGGGTAAGGATGGCTTCACGATGACGACTTCCATAGGGCTTCAACTCTAAGTAGGGGTCAAACGGGAACGAATGAGTAACGAGCTTTACTTAGCAAGTTCATGATATATAGTGGGTAGTTTGATGCACTAACTACAGCTTTAGACTCGAAAGAGTCATAAGCTAATGCAAGGTTTTGTAAATCTTTCTTCAAGAGGTTGCTTTTAATTTCGAAAACTATGCCCGCCAGACCATCACAGGCATAGAACTTCACGGAGTTTCCTTTCCTGTAGCGTTCACAGTTCCTTCCCGGAATAGGGGGTAACATGCCACATCCTTTTACACTCTGCAGAGGTGCGTTACTTTACCCATGGGCGACCAAGACCATGTTGCACCACCAGGCTCGAGATCCTGTCCACTCCCACTCAGGTGTGGGGCCCGATTGTTGGTCCAAGCCAAATCGTGCTTCTCCGCACAATGCATGCCCACCCATTTCTACCAGCAGGTTGAACGCCTGATTCCACCCTCACGATGGAGATCCACGCGCCCCTGGTAGACACTCATAGAACCCAGAGTCCATGAGACTTGAGGGCTCCCACCCATGTGCATGTAGTCCCGCAAGACCTACAGTGTACGTCTCTGGCAGTCCGTTGACACGCGAACGAGAGAAGATCACAGCTAACTTACTCCCCCCATAGAAGACCCATGGTCAACGCGGTATTTACGGCGCACCGAGTTCTGACGGCGTTTGTGATTATTTCCTAGGTAATACGTTCCCATGCAGATATAGCATTTGTGATTATTTGTGATTATTATACTTTAGAAACAAGTTTGTAAGTTAAACAAAATGTTTTATGTTTGTCATATTTGAGTTGGAAATGTTTTTCTCTTTAATTCGATATAGCATTTGAAGTTTTCTGAAAAGATTTGAATAAGATATTAATTTATTAATTTTAAATTAATTTAAATGGTTAGGCAAAATATTGTACACATGAAAAACTTGGTCAAATGACTATGAAAACATCATAGGTGAGTTGCATTCGTCATTTTGAGCATTTTGGTATATAACTTGTATTTTTCTCATTTTATGAATTATTTAATATTTTTCTCAATTTTCAAATGATTTAATTTAATCCAGAAAATGTTAAATTTCAAACTTTATCATACATGTTTGAAAAGTTGATAAATAAATAGATTATATTTTTTTTATTAATCTGATATATAATTTATATTTTTCTGATTTGTAGAATTGAAATTATTGAATTAACAAGTTTTAATAATTTTCTGCCAATATTCAAATTGACAGGTGGGTCCCACCTGTCATATATGGTTTTAAATCAAAATTAAAAGAAAAAGAAAAGGAATTCGTCCATGACGTCATGATGACGTCACCAGAGCTCGATTCTTCACAGGTGGATTCAATCTATCAATTGGCTGCAAATTAGCTTAATTGAATCCCTCCACTTGGTAGAGGAGGCCACGACGAGTCGCAAGGCAGCGGCGCGGTGACCAAATGGTCACCGGCGGCTCGCCGGCATGCACAGGCGCGGCGACGCTCACGGGCTCATACGGAGACTAGGCTCCCGGCAACTAGAGAGCAAACAAAGAGCACCCAGGGATTCCCCAGCTCACCGTGAGACTCGTGGTAGCGTCGGGGAAGCAAGGCGAAGAGCCACAGCGGCGAATCGACGGCGAAGCTTCTCATTGGGCGCGGAGAAGACGACAGTGACCCGACCGATTTAGACCATGCCAGCAAACGAGGTTCATATAGGAGGTAGAGGCAAGCATGGTGCATCTTCCGGTGGCCTCAGCTCGTCCAGAGGTGGCCGGAATCGTCGGCGGTGACCGGCGGCCGTACGGGCTAGGGTTTCGTTTTTACAGTGCTAGAGAGCGAGAGAGAGAGAGGGTAAAGTGACCGAGGAGGTAGAGGAGAGTGTGGGCATCGACGATATGATCTTCTACTTCCGAGGGCGGCTAGCAAGAGGTGGCATGGAGGCGTCGGCGGCGGTGACACGCACGGTGCCGTCCTGGAGGAAGACAAAAGGAGAATTTTCCGCATAACCCCCTGAAAAGATTTGGAAATTGCACATAAACCCTTCTGTGGCTGAAAACAGAATAGAAGTGATGTTTTCAGGGCCTTTTTGTAAGTAGAAAAATTCTTAAAAATTATATTTGGAAAGCTCATCAAATTTGCAACCTCACCATGTTTTATTTTGGTGAATTTGAGCAATATTTGGACTGGGGTCCACATTTCACTAGTGGTGTTTCTCCATAAAAGATAGATAACATGTTGGGTAAACAAATTACAGCTGGGCAATTGACAGAAATAAAGGCTGCACCGTAGTGCATATGCAAGACATGATGATTACTACGTGATTCATGCGGGCATTACAGCATAGTTCATAGACCGTTATCCAACTGCATATATGACTAATAATCCACCCTCAGAGTGTAATCCAATCAAACTTCGGGTATTAAGTTGCAGTCAACCGATTATTGCCTTAAGTAAAGTGTGTAATGTAAACAATGAAAACATTCTTGTTTTCTCCCTAATGGCAACAACACATCCCCCATCCGTCACGTTTCTGTCACTCGAGCATGGATGAAAAGGAGGCATGAACCCACTATCGAGCATAAATACTCCTTCTTGAAGTTACAAGCATCAACTTGGCCAGAGCATCTACTAATAACGGAGAGCATGCCAGATCATAAATAACATAAACATGATAGATTGATAATCACTTGACATATCATTCAATATTCATCGAATCCCAGGAAACACAACATGTAGCATTACAAACACATGATCTTGATCATGTTAGGAAGCTCACAAGATGTAAACATGGTGGCATAAAGGGGAGAAGACAACCATCTAGTTACTTGTATGGACCCATGGTAAGAATGGTGATGTAGAGACCTCCGGTGATGATTTACCCTCCCGGCATGGTGCTGGGGAAAGCTTCAGAACCCTCCCAAACTAGGTTGACGATGACGGCAGCTATGGAACTTTTCGTAGATGGAGGCTCGGGTATTTAGGGTTAACCTGAGGAGGATCTTAAATAGGCGAAAGGGCGATGTCGGTGGGCGGCCAGGGGGACACACCTCCTGGTGGCGTGGCCAAGGGGGGCCGCGCCATCCTATCATGTGGTTGCTACAGGCCCCCCCCCTCCGGGTCCCCTCCGGACTACGTGTACGTGACAGATTTCTAAGACCTTGGGATTTCGTTTCGTTCAATTTCGAGAATATTTCCAGAACAGCTTTTCTAAAACAAAAAACAATAGAAAACAGGAACTGGCTCTGTGGCATCTTGTTAATAGGTTAGTCCCGGGAAATCCATAAAAATGATGTAAAGTGTATAGGAAACATGTAGAAAATGGTATGAAAACAACATGGAACATCAGAAATTATAGATACGTTTGAGATGTATCACATGCAAATAAGGTTCCATATGTTTTTTAATTTCTCTTGAAGAACTTCATGTCCTAACTCAAAATAAATCTCATAAAGATCTCTCATATTTTTGTTGTTTTCCATTAATCCTAATTAGTAAAATAAAAACAAGAAACAAAAAGATAAATTTCAAGATCTAAAGATTTACCTACAAGCACTAACCTCCCCGGCAACAGCGCCAGAAAAGAGCTTGATGTCTACTACACGTTACTACTCTTGTAGACTATGTTGGGCCTCCAAGCGTAGAGGTTTGTAGGACAGCAGCAAATTTATCTCAAGTGAGTAACCAAAGGTTTATCTAACTCAGGGAGGTATAGGTTGAATTTACCCCTCTCAAACAGCCCTCAATTAAGATACAAGAAATCTCTTTTGTCCTCAACACATCTAATACAATTGTCAGTTTTATAGGTGCACTATCTCGGCGAAGAGATGATAAAATATGAGTAATATGGATGGGAAAACAAGGTTTGTACATCAGTAAAAAAAATGATTGCAAGCAAACAAGTAGAAAAAAATGAAGGAAAAACATAATAGAAATGGTGGGAAACAAGGCCCAGGGATCATACTTTCACTAGTGGCAACTCTCGACAACATTAACATAATTAAACATATGATACTTCCTCTAGCAACATGCATGAAGGACATAGCTCGGAAATCATTCCTCGTGAATCAAGTAGGATGAGAATCGCGTAGGGCTACACAAGCACACCTTAAAGTTCACGTTCCTGTCAATAGAAACCCCAACCCCGTCAGTTTGAGCATCCAAAGATAGTACTAATAAACACCACAGCCTATCTCGAATAGTATCTTTCTAATCAATCCACAACACCCGCACTGTCACCTTGGCACTATAGATACTGTACTAAACACAAGCATCTAGAAACCTGATGGTTCCGATTCAATCCAACAAAGTAAGAACAACTTCATCATAAGTATCCCTCTAATCCATAGTCCATAGAGTCACACACTACACCCGCCCTATCACCGTGGCACCGTGGAAAAAAAGTGACCCCGGAAGAATTATACTAGATAAAACCAATTGAGTACATCAAATCCATTACAAAATGAAGGGAAACATCATAGATTCAACAATGATAACATAGCACACGATCACAATCAAGATCACATCATGAGAGAGAGAGAGAGCCATAACCACATAGACACTAGCACGAGCCCTTATCCCCGAGGAGGGACTGCTCCCGCATCATCATGGGAGGCAGAAAAAGCAATGAAGATGGCTCTAGGGGCACTTCCCCGTCACGGCAGAGTGCCGGAATAGAGAATTCTGCGGTGTCTTCTATTTTCGGTCAAGAGGGAATTTATGGGCGAAGAGGCGACGCGAGGCGGTGGACAGGGTCCCCAAGTGGGTCCTAGGCACGGTGATGAGGGCATCCCTAGCTCTCTGCCTTTTTCTTCACATAATTATGTTGTTGTTCAAGAAAAGGATAATGAAGTGAGACTTGGACCAATGAAAAGATCAAGAACTAAATTATTAGAACAATAGGTGAAATCACTCTTAATAGAATATAATGTTCGTGGTAATTAGAATTTCATAATGTCTAACTCTATGCATTTATTTATGATCAGGTTTATTGATAACACAAACAATGGTGGAGGAGGAACTCAAGACATGCTGGAAAATAAGATGGAACGCTGGAAAACAACAAGTACCTGCTGGAAAACAAGAGGGGCAGCTGAAAATCAACAAGTCCAAGCTAGAAAACAAGGGAGCACTTTGGGAAAACAACATCTACAAGCTGGAAAACAAGGAGGGGCTTCTGGAAAACAGCAGGAAACAAGTGGAAAACAACATGTGCTTGAGGGAGGAGAGAGAGGTAGCACATGGAGAGAGAGAGAGGAAGATGGCGCCCAAAACTCGGTTCTTGCGCCAAGTGTGGGTCCTAATTTTAATTAGGACCAGGATATGCGCGTCCTTTAGGCCGAACCCACATGGGTCGGTTTGTATCCATGGTCGAGTCCAAGTAGAGTCCAAAACCGAGTCAGACAATGAGGTAGTGTGCATTTCTATTTTTGCCGCACCCCCTCCCTCATAAATATCTAGGAGCCACGAATTATTTAAGTCAAACTACGATAAAATTAAGAGCCATAGACTCTAGATTAACTTGCTTGTAAGCATTCATCTTGAAGTAATTCCTCTACAAATTGTGTGTGTTATCTGATGTTCCATTTGGAATAAAAAGATACAGGACCACCTCGTAGTCGGCGGCTACGTTGTGCAATCATGTGTAGCTGAGAAGTACCAAGGGGTTGAAAGTCGTAGCACTGACAATGGGGATTAGCCAGAGAGGTTTCAGTGAGACACAAGTGATCTACCACACATTATCAAGTGTTCAATGAGAAGATCGGGACACCCTATATCAAGGGGGGCGCGGCAGGTGCCCTCCTGGAGGCCCTGTGGCCTGCCTCCGGGTCTCCTTCTGGCTCCCAGGGTCTTCCGGTGAATAAATTTTTTTCGTAAATTTTCAGCCAATTCCGAGCACTTTCATTTTTGGACCTTTTCTGCAATTCACAGGCAAAACAAAGAGAAACTGGCACTGGGCATCTTACTAATAGGTTAGTCCAATAAGTGATAGAAAACAAAGGAAAAACTTGTAGAAAACAAGCATGGAGCATCAAAAATTATAGATACGTTTGCAACGTATCACTCCTTCGATCCCAGCTGCTAAAGAGAAAGTAATTGCAGCTTCAGCACCTGAAATCATCTGCTCTTGACTAAAGTCCGCCAAGACAATTGAGCCTAGGAATGTCTCTGTCAGGTCTTGCAAAGTTGAAGGTCATGGCACGTCAGTGTACATAGTCTCATAAAGTTAGGCTAGCAGTCCCCGGGATTTCTTCAGTGCGGCCTTAGATTTTGAACCTTGTTCTTCAACTAGGGCAACAATGCCAGATAAAGCATCAAACCTTAGGAGGTTTTCCAAAGTAGGAGATACCCTAAGTAATCCTATGGCAGTAACATGGAAGTATAATAAATAGTTGGTCATGACAAAACAAAGAAAGAAAGAGGGAATTACCTGACAAGAAGTCGACTACAAACTTAAGTTGAGCACTTAGAGCCTCCTCTTTCTGCTCTGACATTTGGAGGGCAGCCACAGATTCAACCTTTTTTTTGTTCAGCATCTTGAACATTAGACTTCAGCTGCTTGATTTCATCCTCCAAGCGGCAGACTCGCACGAAGGTAGCCTCCTTATCTGAGTTGGCCCAGGAAACAAACTTTGCAGAAGAGAAGATACAAATAGTAAGAAGTAAGAGGTGAAGATAACAGGGTAGCAAGAACAAAAAGGAAAATAGAAGTTCACCTTCTGCAGAAACAGCCTGAGTCATTAACTCATGAAGCCCCATTTCATTCTAAATAAACTTTTGACTGAGTTCAGCAAGAGCTGCGAGGTCAGGCTAAAAATAAAACAGGTCACTATAAAGAAACAACAAGAAAGATGTTGGAATTTGAGCCAATGCCCGACTGCAAGCAGCGGAACATACCTCGGGGGCTACTCCTACCAGGAGTGCTGACCAAGCACCTAGTAAAGCAATAAGAGGAACAGACAAGTATGAGAGCAAGTACTTACGTGACTGAAGATGTCAAAACCTTGAACGGATAAGTTTCCCAAGGATGACACTGGTGCTCCAGTCACTGCATCTGGTATAGTTGAAGAAGATGGAACCACGACCAAAGGATTGGCCAAGGGAGCATCTGCAGTTTTCCCCTTATCCAAGTATATTCTCTTGGGAGAGGACCTAGTTTCATAATTAGGGGTGGACTCACCATGAGTGCCGGCATTGGAGCTGCTTGTAGCACTTGACGGAGCTTGATCCCTCTTCGGAGGATTGTTCAAAAAAGTAATCAAAAATTTAGTGGGCATAGAGGGTCAAGCAGTCGATCAATATAGCAAAAGAACTTACTCTAAATCAGTAGGTACATCTCTAGCTGTAAGGCTAAACATACAACGAGGTACGTGACTTTTCGCTAAAGCCGCCTTATCAAAGGGTAATGATAGTTGCGGGTGGACACAGACTCATTGGGAGACCCCAAGAGGAAGGTATAAAGAGTGCAGCATCAAGTTTTTCCCTCAGAAAGAAACCAAGGTTGAATCGACCAGTAGGAGAAAGAAATTACTTCTGAAGGTTGTTGACAACTCATGTTGGCAGGGCACACTACCAGGCTCAACAGCAACATGGAATCTGCACACAACACAACCAAGATACTTTGCCCCAACAAAATAGTGAGGTTGTGAATCTCACCGGTTTTGCTGAAAACAAAGGATTAGACGTATAGTGTGGAAAACGGTGCTTGTTTGCTATGAATGAAAAGAAACCAATGATTGTTGTAAAAGGAATAGTGCTTGCAGTAGGTTGTATTATTGGTGTAAAAGAATGGACCGCGGTCTGTTCACTAGTGGTGTCTCTCCATAAAAGATAGATAACATGCTGGGTAGAAAAATTACAACTTGGCAATTGACAGAAATAAAGGCTGCACCGTAGTGCATATGCAAGACATGATGATTACTATGAGATTCATGCGGGTATTACAACATGATACATAGACCATTATCCAACTGCATCTATGACTAATAATCCACCCTCAGAACGTAATACAAGCAGACTTCGGGTATTAAGTTGCAAGAAACAACTTATTTCATTAAGTAAAGTGCATAATGTAAACAATAGAATTTATCCTCACACAAAGCATTTTTGTTTTCTCCCTAATGGCAACATCACATCCCCAATCTGTCACATTTCTGTCACTCGAGCACATATGGAAGGGAGGCATGAACCCATTATCGATCATAAATACTCCCTCTTGGAGTTACAAGCATCAACTTGACCAGAGAATCTACTAGTAATAGAGAGCATGCAAGATCATAAATAACATAAACATGATAGATTGATAATCAACTTGACATAGCATTCAATATTCATCGGATCCTAGCAAACACAACATGTAGGATTACAGATAGATGATCTTGATCATGTTAGGAAGATCACAAGATCGAAACATGGTGGCATAAAGAGGAGAAGACAACCATCTAGCTACTACTATGAACCTGTAGTCCAAAGATGAACTACTCACACATCACTTCGGAGGCAGGCATGGTGATTTAGAGCCCTCCTATGATGATTTTCCCTCCCGGTAGGGTGCCGGAGAGAGCTTCAGAACCCTCCCGAACTAGGGTTGACGATGAAGGCAACTTTTCGTGAATGGAGGCTCAGGTATTTAGGGTTTTCTCGAGAAGGAGCTTAAGTAGGAAATAGGGCGATGACGGTGGGTGGCCAGGGGGCCACACCACCTGGTGGCACGGCCAAGGGGAGGTCGCGCCGCCCTATGGTGTGGCCACCCTGTGGCCCTCCTCCGGGTTTCCTCCGGACTCCGTGTACGTGACAGAAAAATAGGACCCTGTGTTTTCGTTTCGTCCAATTCCGAAAATATTTCCAGAACAAAATTTCTGAAAACAAAACAGCAGAAAACAGGAACTGGCGTTGTAGCATCTTGTTAATAGGTTAGTCCCAGAAAATCCATAAAAAATGTTATGAAGTGTATGGAAAACATGTAGCAATTGGCATGAAAACAACATGGAACATCACAAAGTATAGATACGTTTGAGACGTATCAAGCATCCCCGAGCATAGTTCTACTCGTCCTCGAGTTGGTAAAATGGTAAAAACAAAATAGTTTCTGAGGTAACATACTACCAACATAATTTTGATCATCATATTTGTAAAAACAATTGTGATTTGAGATCAAAGTACTCTAAACATAGGCATGATAGGTATCATTTCAACAATGTAAACTTAGCAACCATGCTGCAACATGAAAAATAACACAAAAAATGATCATGAATAATAATGCACTTGAAAGTTATATGTTTGTTTTGAGCATAAAGACAACATAGCAAAGTGGTATTCAGCTTGTCCTTAAAAGTGAGCAAAACATAAATGCCAAAACACCTTCAAAGTTCAAGTGGTGACTAGAAACAAGTAATTTGAGAACAAGTAATAACATATCATGAATCAATCAATAATAAATCTTGGGACTGATGCACATTATACACAGAATGAAAACTATGCTCTCTTATATGTGCATAAAGTTAGAAGATGAAGAATCGAAACAAAAGTAACAGAAAGGCCCTTCACAGAGGGAATCAAGGATTAACTCATGTGCTAGAGCCTTTTATTTTATAAACAGAGGTATTGAAAACAATTTTTTAAAGAGGTGTATGTTTATGTCAACGAATGGTAATAAAAAACTTATCATAACTCATGCCAAGCAAGGTTTTTTAACTTTTGAGAGCGGTTTCCGTTGTTTATTTAGTTTGGCACTTCCCCCACCATGATTTTCAAAAACCAGGGCTAGCCGTATCCATGGGTACCCACCAACTTTCATCAATCCATGGGGAAGTGCCTTTTTGGTTATATTAATTGGCATCAACTCTCTGCAAATTTATATGAGCACATATTCCATACTCATCGGGTGAAAGAGGGAGAATACCTTTGCTTTACATGAACCACAATAAACTTTAAACTACTCCCTCATAAGCTAAAACAAGAACACAAAACAGATATAATTTTGAAGGTTTTAAAGCTAGCACATGAGAAATTTACTTTGGAGTGGAGGTTAAATACCACATATAGGTAGGTATGTTGGACACATTTGGCAAACTTTGGTTTTTGGGAGTTGGATGCACGATTAGAGGTCATACTCAGTACAGGTGAAGGCTAGCAAAAGACAGGGAGCGACAAATTAAGAGAGCAATAATGGTCATAATAATGCATAGCGGCAAAACCTTTTTGATCAAAGCATAAATGGTATTACAAGTCAAAAACTAAATGATCATTGAGGCTAAAGGTGACTGGTTTGTAGTCATAACATGGTGTAAGAATGCGCCAAGTTAACCAAATAAAGCATTCGAAGGAGAATACCAAAATATTATGCTTCGATATGATAAAAACAACTCATTATTTCTTTCAATGGCACATTAAGCACTCTAAGATGTTTGATACAAATCATGCTACATCAAATGCCAAGCATTAAAATAACATATAGCATGATATGAAAAATTCTAAGCAACGGTCTAAACAAGCTTCTTTTTGCACTCTTATAAGCATGAAATATTTTATTACTTTCCAACGCTAGCACTTTATTTCAAAAAAAACTCTCCATATAATTTATCAATGAAACAAGACAGTACTACTACTCTATAAGAACTAACAGCTCTTAATAAGAGATGCATGAAAAAATGAGTTAAAAGGATTTGCAGCAGCTAGAACAAAAACGAAGAATACGAGTATAATAAATGAAGAATACGAGTATTCATATGAAAAAGCGGAGCGTGTCTCTCTCCCACACAAGAATGTTGTTTTCCAACTATGTTTATTGCAGCAAGGAAAATAAAAGAAAACAAAACAAAAACAAACAGACGCTCCAAGTAAAGTGCATATGATGTGACCGAATAAAAATATGTTTTCACTAGAAGTGACCTGATAAGTTGCTGATGAAGAAGAGGATGCCTTGGGCATCCCCAAGCTTAGACGCTTGAGTCTTCTTGGAATTTGCTGGGATTAACCACGGGGGCATCCCCAAGATTTGGCTTTTCACTCTTCTTGATCACATTATATAATCATCTTCTCTTGACCCTTGAAAACTTCCTTGACACCAAACACGAAGTAATTCTTATTAGAGGGTTAGTGCACAATCAAAAACTCACATGTTCTGCATGGACACAAGCATTATCAATACTTTATAAACATTAACTACAGCCACTAATGTTTTGTGTAGCAAAGAAATCCACTCAACATAGTAAAAGAGAGAATGCAAAGTAAAAAGACAGAATCTGTCAAAACCAGAACAGTCTGTAAAGAAGATTTTTTTCGAGGCACTTATGTTGCTGACATCAGAGAACTCAGAACTAGAAAAAGTTTCGTAAATAGCTGAGAATCATGCACAAAAATTTGCAGGTAGTTTCGATTTTTTTATGAATTTATACGAATTAAACAGTGGAAAGGAAAATTCTGTTCCCGCGCAGAAATCCAAATCTAGCACCAACTTTTCACTAGAGACTTTACTTGGATCAACAATACAAAAATGTAAAGATTCAAAGAAGTTTCTACAGAAGTAAACAACACCTTGACTCAAATAAAACAGAAGAAAACATGGCAAAAATAAAAACATGGGTTATCTCCCAAGAAGTTCTTTTCTTTAACGCCTTTCAGCTAGGCACAGATAGCAAGAAGATGCTCACATAAGAAATATGAATTAAGAAAAATAGAGCATCAAGAAGCAAGTATAAAACAAATTTAATTCTAACCCACTTCCTATGCATAGTAATATTGTAAATAAATAAATTAAAGAAGCTCAAACTACAAATCATGGGAAGGTAGAACAAGAGAAATTTGAAAACTTTCAACAAAAAGAGAGGTGTTTTAGTAACATGAAAATTCCTACAACCATATTTTCCTCTCTTATAATAATTTTCAGTAGCATTATGAACAAACTCAACAACATTATTATCACATAAAACATGTTTGTCATGGTCTAAAAGCACACAATTCATATCAAGCTCGAAAATAGTGGGATAAAAATTAAAAATAAAGACCTCTTCTTTCTCACTTTTAGCAATAGAGAAACAAGATGATTGGTCATTCTTAAAAGTTATGGGACACATTATAGAAATCCTATTTTCAGTAGCATTATAATTTATAACACCAAGTAACATAGGACCATCATCTAGAGCACTATCATATAAATTTTCTAAACAAACTTCCTCATTATCATGCATATCAATAGTTAGAATTAATAGAGGATTATCATAGGATTCATCAAAGTAGCATGGATTATCATAAATAAAAGTAGAAATATCATTCTCACAAGTTTCATTCATAGTAGTATGAAGTTCACAAGTATAGCAAGTATCAATTTCATCAAAAAGGGATATTTCAAAAGAATCAATAGGATCATCACAATTATCAATATAAAACTCGTCCTCCTTTGGTAAGCATGGAGGGCAATCAAATAAGGTATAAGTTAAAGATTTACTCTCGTTAGGAGGTAGACATGGGTAGCTACTCCATTCTTCCTCCTCTTGATCATCACTCTCCTCATCTTTTTCATCCAATGAGCTTCCAATTTCAGCAATTTCTTCTTCCATAGGTTCATGCAATGCATTAGTCTCCTCCTTTGCGGGAGAGCATCTATTAAGATATTTAATTATGTAGCAATTAAAATATTTGTAATTATAAAAGAAATATTCAAGTATAGCATAAATCTCGTATTTATAAGATGCATCATCAATACTTTCAAGCAAATTGGCAATTTTGAATGCACCCTTCCAAGCAATAAATTCCTCAATTTGTTCCACATCATAAAAGACATAATTTACCTTAACATAAGAAGATATGGTAACATTATCATTATACTCACATTGGAAAGGGAGGTTTTTATACCTCCTACAGCAACAAGATTTATCAAATCAATAAGTAACATTAAAAGTAGAGCACAAGTTTTTAGCATAGTTATTCAATTTATTAATTTGTCCCCATAAGTGTATCCCTTTTGTGACAAGCGGTGTTCCTGGTCGTCGGGGGACAGCTGCGCCGTCCATGGCGTCATGGTGGGGGAGCCTGGTGACGCCGCCCTCGTCTTCTAGCGCGGACTCGGTCTTATTGCACCAAAGAGGAAAGCCACAAATTGGGATTTGGTGCGCGCAGCGGAGCTGTGCACTTTATACATGAGAATTGCAACTACCAAAGCCATTCTGTCGCCTGCGGCGGCTTCGTCATCCGTGCAGAGGTTAGAGCGTCACCCTCAC
This sequence comes from Alopecurus myosuroides, assembly GCA_028641055.1. Taxonomy (NCBI): domain Eukaryota; kingdom Viridiplantae; phylum Streptophyta; class Magnoliopsida; order Poales; family Poaceae; genus Alopecurus; species Alopecurus myosuroides. The sequence goes on from CM054062.1 coordinate 104,892,589, forward strand.
ATGGGATGTCCCCCAACAGGTGAGGCTCCTTCCGGGAAGGAGCGCGGTCAGAGCAGGACTCCTCCCCAACGATGCGCGGTGGAGATCCCGGGGAGATGCCCTCTTCAAGGGGATGGCCTTGGTGGAGAACTGTTAGGGGTTCTCCCTATCTTGGTGGACCGGTACAGACTCCTTCTGTACACGATGGGCTAGGCCAGTGATGGGAGACTTCTTGCTCTCGTTGGTAAACCCCAAGAGAAAGGTTGTGAAGAGTGCAGCGGCAAGTTTTCCCTCAGAAAAGAAACCAAGGTTGAATCGACCAGTAGGAGGACAAGCAATCTCTGAAGGTTGATGCAGCTGAGGTGGCAGGGCGCACTACCGGTTCAGCAGCAACATGGAACCTACACAACACAATCAAATCACGTTGCCCCAACGAAGCAGTGAGGTTGTCAATCTCATCGGTTTGCTGAACACAAAGAAGTTAAACGTATGGTGTGGAAAACAATATGAAAGCAGTAGTAACAGTATGAAAGCAGTAGGTGTTTCATCAGTATGAGGAAAAAGGACCGGGGTCCACAGTTCACTAGTCGTGTCTCTCCGTGAAAGATAAATAACATGTGTGGTGAACAAATTACAGCTGGGCAATTGACAAAAATGAAGGCTGCACCGTAGTGCATATGCAAGACATAAAGATTACTAGGTGATTCATGCGGGCATTACAACAAAATACATAGACCGTCATCCAACTGCATCTATGTCTAATAATCCACCCTCTGAATATCATCCGAACAAACGTTGGGTATTAAGTTGCTAGCAACAGATTATCGCAGTAAGCAAAGTGTGTAATGTAAACAATGTAAACTAGGTAAACACCATTGTTTTCTCCCTAATTGCAACAACACATCCTCCATTCATTACGTTTCTGTCACTCGAGCACAAATGCAAAGGAGGCATGAACCCACTATCGAGCATAAATACTCCCTCTTGGAGTTACTAGCATCTACTTGGCGAGAGCATCTACTAATAACAGAGAGCATGCAAGATCATAAATAACATAAGCATGAAGATAACATGATAGATTTATAATCAAAATACATAGCATTCAACATTCATCAGATCCCAGCGAACACAACTTGTAGCATTACATAAAGATGATCTCGATCATGTGAGGCAGCTCACGAGATCTAAACATGAGGTACAAAGTGGAGAGAACAACCATCTAGCTACTGCTATGGACCCGTAGTCCACGGATGAACTACTCACGCATCACCTCGGAGGAGGGCATGGTGGTGTAGACCCCTCGGTGATGAATTCCCCTCCCGGCAGGGTGCCGGGGACACCTTCAGAACCCTCCCGATCTTGGGATGACGATGGCGGTGGTTGCGATGACCCAACACACCACTGCATGTGTAGTGCGCAAGTCGATGAAATAATACCCACAGAAGTACTTATCCGTGAATATTACATCCCTCGGAATAGTACAACAGAAACTCAACGGGTCCAGGCAAAACTATAGGATACAAACTTCATTACAAAATCTGGAGAATCTCTTTGAGGAATCAAAGAAGATCTCATACAAATGAAACATCAGAAGAGGCATTCGAAAATCCAAGCTGGAGAATTACTCTAGCTCAGAACTAAGTCCACTATGGCTGATGTCAGCCCTAATCTATGGCTTGATACAACTAACTCCAAGAATGGACTCCACCTACACCTTGATAGCTTCTCCTCCTTCAGCGTTGTTGATGACGATGCTTCACGATGACGACTCCCATCAGGCTTCAACTCTAAGCAGGGGGTCAAACGGGAACGAATGAGTAACGAGCGTTGCTCAGCAAGCTCATGATATATAGTGGGTAGTTTGATGCACTAACTACAGCTTTAGACTCGAAGGAGTCATAAGCTAATGCAAGGTTTTTTGTAAATATTTCTTAGGTTGCTTTTAATTTTGAAGACTATGCCTGCCAGATCTTCACACGACTAGAACTTCATGGAGTTGCCTTTCCTGCGGCGTTCGCAGCTCCTTCCCGGAACAAGGGGTAACATGTCACATCCTTTTACAATCTCCAGAGGTGCGTTACTTTAACCATGGACGACCAAGACCATGTTGCACAACCTTGTTGGTCCAAGCCAAACTGTGCTTCTCCACAGAACGCATGCCCACCCATTTCTGCCGGCAGGTTGAACGCCTGATTCCACCCCTCACGATGGAGATCTACGCGCCCCTGGTAGACACTCATAGACCCTAGAGTCCGTGGGACATAAGGGCTCCCACCCATGTGCATGTAGTCCCGCATAACCTACAACGTACGTCTCTGGCAGCCCGTTGACATGCGAACGAGAAAAGATCACAGCTGACTTACTCCCCCCATAGAAGACCCATGGTTAACGCGAATTTACGGTGCAAGAATCCTGACGACAGTTGTGATTAATCCTAGGTAATACTTTCCCATGCAGATGGAACCTTCCTTTGACCTATTCATCTTACCATGGTCCCATCCGCCCACCAAACAAAACACTACCACTCGGGTAGTCATTCAATTAGTCATATTATTATAAAAATAGGATCATGCATTCTTTTGAGAACAGGTGGTAATACGATAGGGTTTTGCAAATAGTTTGTTATGAAGTACTGCAAAGGATATGAGCAAGTAATGAACTTGCCTGAGATTGATATAACAATAATAATCCATGTCTTCGGGGTTCGAGGGTCGCGTAGAGAATTCCAAGATCTGAAAGATAGCGAAGTGGTCCCACTAAGGACTACAGAAAACACTGGCAAGGATGATACATACATAATAATGAGATGCATTGTGAAATACCCTGGAAAACACCCCATCTTACAAGTGTAAGCCACGTTTGATACGATATCTTAATCACACATGTTTTAGGTGAAATGTTTCATCACTTGTGGTGATGTGGTTATTAGTTCTTTTAGACTTACATGTGTTTCACTTTTACTTAGCAAACAATTGTTATCACGTTTAGATAGAGGTGTTTATTACTTGGTTGGATAACAAAACAACATCGCATGGAAAACAACTATGAAAAAGATAACAGATACATTTTATTTACCTCCATAGGTGTAGAACAAATGACAAAGAGTTTAATTGAAAATGATGCACTAATACAACTACTCTATCATCACACAACTTGTTAGTGACTTGTGATGATAGGTTTAGTAGGTGTGAAAATATGAGGGTTTTATTAATAAAGAACATAATGTTGTGGCAGTTATTTCTCGTCATAATTGAATATTATAGAATTTTATTACATGTTTAGAAATACGTTTATAAGTTAAGCAAAAAAAATTATGTTTGACATATTTGAGTTGGAAATGTTATACTCTTTAATTTGATATAACATTTTATGTTTCTCTAAAAATATTTGAATAAGTTATTAATTTTAAGTGAATTAAATGACTAGGCAAAATATTGCACACATGAAAACTTGATGAAATGAACTTGAAAACATCATAGATGAGTTGTATTTTTCATTTGGAGCATTTTGGTATATAACTTGTATTTTTCTGATTTTATGAATTATTTATTATTTTTCTCAATTTTCAAATGATTTAATTTAATTCAAAAAATATTTAATTTTAAATTTTATCAAACATTTTTGAAAAGTTCATAAACATTTAGATTATATTTTTCTAAGCATTTATAAATTTTATTTGTATTTTTCTGATAAGTGAATTAAAAGTTATTGAATTTATAAGACTAATGGTTTTTCTGCCTTTTTTAAGTTGACACGTGGTGCCCACCTGTCATATTTGGTTTAAATAAAAATTTAAAAGAAAAAGAAAAAGAAAAAGGTTCCATGACGTCATGCTAACGTCATGGCAGCATCAGCACTGAGGATGATCTCCTCTGATCGATGCAATCGGCCGTTTCAGTCAAAATTGATTCGTTCTGTGGGTTCTATTCGATAGAGGAGGTCACAACGAACGTGTAGGTAGCGGCACCGTTGGTTTCTGTACACCGGAACATCGCCGGCGGCAAGGTTCCGCGGCGGTAATGACGGGTCTCGACGATAACCAAGAAATCAGATGCCATAAAACGATTAAAATGCAGCACGAAGTGCGTGAGCTCACCTAGAGTATGAAGGAACCATCGGGGACGCAAGGGGTAGCTCGACGGCGGCAAATTTAGCCACGGTGGCCGTCGGGAGTGGGAAAAGGAACAGCCGATTTCTCCGGCGCCACGGCCTCCCGGCATACGATACTCTTTGAGGAGGTAGAGGAGAACACGACGCATCCGGTGGTGGCCTTGGTTTCTCTTGGGGTGACCTGAATCGATGGCATCGGCCCGCGACCGTGGGCTAGGGTTTCAGTTCATCTAGTGCAGAGACATAGTGTGTGCGAGGGAAGGCAGAGAGAGAGGAGCATGGCAGCTTGCTTCTTCTTATCCTCGATGATGAAGTAGACAGGCAGGAGGTGGAGTGGAGGCACGACCACAACGTCGACACGATGCAGCACCAGGGAGTTCCCTGCCTTTTGTCTCAAGGTAGAAGAAGAAAAGAAATGGTATCTATCAATAACCCCCTAGAATTTCACTGATTTGCAAATAAGTCCTTCTGTCTAAAAGAAACATTGTTTTCAGGGTTGTTTTGTAAACATAAAAATTATTAAAAATCATATTTGAATTCCTTATCAAATTTTACACCTCACCATGTTTTGTTTTGGTTGATTTGAAGAAGATTTAAATTTTATACTAGGGTGATCACTTTAAGTGGTTTTTGTTGTTTTCTTTCTATTTAAACTTTATATGGACTTAAAATTATTTTGCGTATGTTATGATATGAACACAACACCCCAATTAGGTTATTGCAAACAAGGTGTGTTTTTCATTGGACAATTTTTAGATATTATTCTTCTAGGAAATACTTTGTAAGCTACTAAGTAGTGTTTGTTATCCATTGAAAATAAACTCTCTAACTATGGAATTTATTCCCAAGTCATGCAGGATGATTTTGTTTGGTTAGAAGACTTGTTTTCTTTTATGTGGGTTTGTAATTTTCCTAATTGAAACTCTTATTACTTTTGGTTGACATATAAATTAACTTTGTGCAAGCCATGCCTGCTGTTTTTAGTACTTGATCAAATGGAAATTATGAGTGGCTTTGGGAATGTCATATTTTTGTTTTCCACATTGGTTCTACTATGGATTTTATCCCATGTTTGTTTAGGAACATGTAATCATTTACTTGGTTATGTGTAGATGAATTTTTGTTATCATATGTTAGTCTTATGTATGAAAAGGATATGGAAAACAAGGTGTTAAGCTTGTTACCATTAACCTCCACATATCAAAGACATGTGGATGCTATGGCTGGTTATTATTTCATACTTAATAATTATTTCCATTAGATATATTATTATGAGCTCCTAATATATGATGAGTTGGACAGAGGTTAATGGTTCTCTAATATATCCTAATGATTCACTGGATAATTTCTTATGATCCCTTACTGAAGCAGTGTTTCTTCTTGAGGTCTTATGTTGCTTGATGTTCTTCTCTATAGTTGCCACTAGTCTTCTGTTATCCCCTTTGTCACTTGCAAGTAAGATCATCTATGGGATTCCATCTTCAATTATCTCACCCTTGTGGTGAAGGAAACCAATTACTCCAAGCAAAGATTGTACTTAGATGATTATAAAAGAATATAAGTTTGTTTTATGACATCAAGTTGCACTTATGCATATAAGAAGAATTTGTAAACAAGGTAGCTAGTCTTGGCTCCAAATTACTATTCATATACAATAGGCTGAGATGCACCAGGTTATTCAATCTTCTGTTTGTTTGTGTATGACACTCAATTGTTTGAGTATACATAAGTGATCTGTTAACAAGGTGTACAGTCTTGTTACCAAACTACTTCTATATAACACTAACATTGGAGTATCACCCTATTTCAAGAGAGTTAATAAGATTAGATCAAGATATAATAGTTTCCAAATATTCTTATAGTGGATTGGAGTAGCACTTCTAGAACACTCTGAATAATATTCTTGAAGATCTTCCTATGGTAGTTCCTTCTTTCTTGTGGATTGCTTCTCTTGCAGAATGATTTAGAGAAGATTGGAAAACAATATAATCTAGACAAAGGAGAAAGATGTTGATCAAGACTTAGTTAAGCCTTTTTTGTTCTTCAATATACTTGTTATTTTGTTTCCCATAAGATATATTCTTATATCATACATAATGGGTTTACTTAGTTTTCAATTTACTTCCTCTGATAGAGGTTCTAACTTGATGTTATTCATTACTTATATCCAGAGATACTTTAGTTGTTGAATGTTGATTTGAATAGAAGTGTGAAATGCTTATTGAATGATAACTTAGTAGTAAGCTGATCACATGGTTCATTGATGTGTTCAGACCTCATATGCTCACTTGTATAAGATGATTGAGACAATGAGCATAAGAAGGTTATTGGGGTTTAATGACTTATGTCATAATTGATAGTTGTTTTCTCTGGTGTCATGATTTTACTTTATATTCTTCTCTTTATTAACTTTGTCATTCATAATTGAGATATAGAGATTTGGGAATGTCATATGTAATGATCATTGTTTATCAATAGTTGAAGAAAATTTATTTCTTCTTGTAGGTACTTCTTTTATGATTGATGAGATATGTAGATATTCGATAAATGTGTTAATACAATTATTATATCATTTCCCACTGGTGGGTTTTAAGTTAAGACTTGTGGGTATCATTTGTGTTCTATTAAACCTTTATTATTTACTAGTGGAGGTTCACTTAATAGTTATTACATGATTTAGAATGATGTTGGGTAAATGAATTGATAACTTTGAGGGTTGTTGTTTTATAGGTGATAACATCTCTATTGATAAGATGGTTAAGTTGTGTATTACTCATTTCTGAAAGTATGATTATCAATTATGTGATTTGGATACTCACCCCTCTTTTAGTTCTAGATACCTAGTGAATTATCCCAAGTCACTTATAGACTTGTGGTTAAGGTTGTTGAGAGTTTGTGTTTGTCATAACCAATTATGGTTTCTCTTATCAGATGATTTGGTTTGTAGAGGTACTATGTTATAAAGATCACTCCGAGTATACTCTTGACTAGATGAACTAGACCTATTTCATCATGTCAAGTGAAACATTGGTCACTTTGCTTCGTTTGAACTTTCACGCCAAAATTTCCCGTATTTTTAGATGCATGCTTTGCAAATGCACATATTAAATTTAGATCCTTATAACCTCCCAAACACTGGGATGTTACAGTGGCCTCGGGTGTTTTTCAGGACGAAGTGGTATATGTTTAAGGTTTACGTCTCGGGAGGTATAAATAGGCGAAAGGGCAAAGGCGGTGGAGGCCTAGGGGCCCCACACCACCCCATGGTGCGGCCAGGGGCGCGCCGCCCGATGGTGTGGGCCCCATGTGGCCCCCCTCTGGGTCTCTTCGGGCCTCCGTGGAACCTTAGGGAATTCTAGGACCTCCGGACTTGGAATTTTCCAATTCCGAGAATATTTCCAGGACAACTTTTCTGAACATAAAAACAGCAGAAAACAGGGAACTGGCTCTGTGGCATCTTGTCAATAGGATAGTCCGGAAAATCGATAAAAATGACATAAAGTTTGTAGCAAACATGTGGGAAACAACATGAAAACAACATGGAACATCAGAAATTAAGGATACGTTTATGACGTATCAACATCCCCAAGCTTAGTTCCTACTTTTCCTCGAGTAGGTAAACAATAAAAACACAAAATTTCTGAGGTGACATGGTACCAACATAAACTTGATCATCAATAATGTAAAAGCATAAGTAAGCTGAGATCATAGAACTTCAACACAAGCATGATAAATATAATTTTAATAATAAAGCATAGCAATCACCTTGCCTCATGAGAAGTAACACAAATAAAAGATCATGAATAACAATGCAACGAAAGATATACGTTTGTTTCAAGTAGAAAACATGGCAAAGTGATATTTCGCTAGTCCTTAAGAGTGGGGCAAAACATAAATGCAAGTACACCTTCAAAGCTCATGAGGAAGACTAGAACAAATAATTAGAGAACAAGCAATAGCACATCATGAATCAATTAATAATGTTTCTGGGATAAATGCACATAAAACTCAGAATGGCAACTATGCTCTCTCAACCGTGCATAAAGTTAGAAGATGGAGACTCAACATAAAAGTAAAAGAAACGCCCTTCGTAGACGGAAGTAGGGATCAACTCATGTGCAAGAGCTTTTATTTTATTAAACAAAGGTATAAAAAGCTTGACACTCCTCCCATCCATCTTACACAAACCATGGCTAACCAAATCCTCTGGTGCCTGCCAACAATCACATACCATAGAGGAGTGTCTATATTTTAAGAGAGGTGTATGCTTATGTCAATGAATGGTAAACAGTAAATACAGTACGTCACAAGCCAAATAGACTTCACAAGAGAAGCTCCCATATAAGGATGCATCTGGGTAGAAGTTCATCCCTCTTTCTCTTTTGTTTACACAATTATGCTTTGACTCATAAATCAGGGGCAAAAATAGCGAAGATAATTTGTTGTTATTAATTTGGGGCTGGGCACCCTGCTGCCAGCTCTTTGATCATTGGATAAGAATATGAAGCCACTAGTCCAGGGTGTGAAAGTCCAATCGACTAGTGAGATAAAGATTCTCTATTTACGTCCTCATGAGCTAAAACAGGAGCACAAAACAGGAGTAATTTTGAAAGTTTTAAAGGTAACACATGAGCAATTTACTTTGGAGTGGCGGTTAAATACCACATGTAGGTAGGTATGGTGGACACAATGGGAAAACTTTGGTTTTTCGGAGTTGGATGCACAAGTAGAGCTCATATTCAGTAAAGGTGGAGGCTAGCAAAAGACTGGGAGCGACAAATCAAGAGAGCATAAGAGCCATAATCATGCATAGAGACATAAACATCATTAATCAAAGCATTAGTGGTACCACAAGTTCAAAAATTAAATGATCATGGAGGCTATAAGTTACTGGTTCATAGTCATAAACATGGTGTGATCATGCGCCAAGTCAACCAAATAAAACATTCAAAGGAGAACACCACAAATTTATGCTTCAATATGACAAGAAGAACTCATGATTCTTTCAATGGAACATTAAACACTCTCAGATATTTGAGGATAATCATGCTACTAAATAACCACAAGGCTTTAGAATTAAAATAACATCTAGCATGATATGAAAAATTCTAGCCACAGTCTATACAAGCTTCTACTTGCACCGTTATAAATTCTATCACAAGCAGTAGTTTCTTTTCCCAACAAGCACCATACAAAACATGATTTAACAAAAAATCTCTACATGCTACAGCAAGCAAACATGAGAGTACTCACATAACACTACTAAAACTAACATCTCTGAACAAGAGATGCAATGAAAACAAGAGCTAAACAGGAAATATTGCAGCAGCTAGAAGAAAAACTAAGAATACTAGCATAGCAAGTATTCAAACGAAAAAGCGGAGCGTGTCTCTTTCCCAAACAAGAAATGCTAGGTTCCAAATATATTATTTCAGCAAGGAAACAAAAGAAAACAAAGTAAAACAAAATAAAACAAAATAAAAACAAACAGACGCTCCAAGTAAACTTCATATGATGTGACCGAATAAAAATATAGTTTCACTAGAAGTGACCTGATAGATTGTTGATGAAGAAGGGGATGCCTTGGGCATCCCCAAGCTTAGATGCTTGAGTATTCTTAAAATATGCTTGGATGAACCACGGGGGCATCCCCAATCTTTGACCTTTGACTCTTCTTGATCACATATATCACCCTATTCTCTTGACCCTTGAAAACTTCCTTCACACCACACTCAAAGAGTAATTCGCATTAGAGACTTAGTGCAAAAATAAAAACTCCATTAGTTATGTAAGGGAACAAGTTCTATTGATACTTTTAAACATTATCTACAGCCACTGATGTTTCGTGAAGCAAAGAAATTCACTTAACACCGCAAAAGAGCAAATGCAAGAAAGATGGGAGCATCTGTCAAAACCAGAACAGCTGTAAAGACAAATTTTTTCGAGGCCCTTACGTTGCTCAGATCGAAAAACTTCAAGAACAAAAAAGTTGCGGAATTAGCCGAGTAATAAGCACAAGACATTTCAGGTCATTCTGATTTTTTTTATGATTTATACGATTTTTTACGGTGGACAGAAGAAATCTGTTTCATGCGCAGAAATCCGAAAACCAACTCCAACTCTCGTAAGAAACCTTACTTTGCACTACTAAAACATGAAAATAAAGATACAAAGGAGTTTCTATAGAATTATAAAACCCCTTGACTCGAATAAAACGATAAAAACAAAGCAAAAATAAAACCATGGGTCATCTCCCAATAAGTGCTTTTCTTTAACGCCTTTTAGCTAGGCTCAGAAAAGTGGAATCAAGTATTTTCAAGTGGAGGGGCATTCAAATCAAGATTTGGCAATTCCTTAGTAATGCATTGTATTTTATCTAAATGATTTTCATAAGCTCCTCTCTTGGAACTTTTAGGCTTACTATTCTCATCAAATAAATTCTCAGGAACAATCCAATCAAAATTCTTTTCTTGGGCTTCATGCAGTGCTACCAATTTAAAGGGGATTGGTATTTTATCCTCCTTTTCACTATTAGATTAAGTTTTTCAAGAGCACCAACAATATCTACACATGAGCCTAGCATATTGAAACAATCAAAAACTTGTCTAGCTTCTATAGCAACATCTCCAAATTCTTTAAGCATGGTTTCTAAGATAAAGTTATTTTTCTCAACATCTTCAATGTTATTCAAGTTGAGGAACATATGCTGTAATATGGGATGAAGGTTAACAAACCTAGCTTCTAACATATGAACTAAAGAAGTTGCAGTAGTCTCATAATTTGGAGCAAGTTCTACTATGGATTTTTCCACAAAATTATCATGTTTACTAACATGATCAAATAATTCTTTAATGGAACGAGGTAAAGAAAGTAACAACTAGAATAAGAACTAATTTTTTTTGTGTTTTTGATAAAGAGAAGCAAACAAGACAAAATAAAATAAACTAAGCAAAACAAAAACAAAGTAAAGAGATTGGAAGTGAGAGACTCCCCTTGCAGAAATTCTCTTCCTCCCCGGCAACGGCGCCAGCAAACTTGATGGGAGACTTCTTGCTCTCGTTGATAAACCCCAAGAGAAAGGTTGTGAAGAGTGCAGCGACAAGTTTTCCCTCAGAAAAGAAACAAAGGTTGAATCGACCAGTAGGAGGACAAGCAATCTCTAAAGGTTGATGCAGCTGAGGTGGCAGGGCGCACTACCGGTTCAGCAGCAACGTGGAACCTAGACAACACAATCAAATCACTTTGCCTCAACGAAGCACTGAGGTTATCAATCTAAAAAAGGTTTTGCTGAACACAAATAGGTTAAACGTATGGTGTGGAAAACAGTAGGAAAACAACATGAAAGCAGTAGTAACAGTATGAAAGCAGTAGGTGTTTTATCAGTATGAGGAAAAAGGACCGGGGTCCACAGTTCACTAATGATGTCTCTCCGTGAAAGATAAATAACATTTGTGGTGAACAAATTACAGCTAGGCAATTGATAGAAATGAAGGCTGCATTGTAGTGCATATGCAAGACATAAATACTACTATGTGATTCATGCGGGCATTACAACAAAATACATAGACCGTGAGCTAACTTCATCTATGTCTAATAATCCACCCTCCGAATATCATCCGAACAAACGTTGGGTATTAATTTGCTAGCAACAGATTATCGCAGTAACCAAAGTGTGCAATGTAAACAATGTCAACTAGGTAAACACTGGTGTTTTCTCCCTAATGGAAACAACACATCCTCCGCCCGTCACGTTTCTGTCACTCGAGCACAGATGCAAAGGAGGCATGAACCCACTATCGAGCATACGTACTCCCTCTTGGAGTTACTAGAATCTACTTGGTTAGAGCATCTAATAATAACGGGGAGCATACAAGATCATAAATAACATAAGCATGAAGATAACATGATAGATTGATAACCAAAAGACATCGCATTCAATATTCATCGGATCCCAGCAAACACAACACGTAGCATTATATAATGATGATCTCGATCATGTGAGGCAGCTCACGAGATCTAAACATGAGGTACAAATTGGAGAGAACAACCATCTAGCTGCTGCTATGGACCCGTAGTCCAGGGATGAACTACTCACGCATCACTTGAGAGGAGGGCATGGTGGTGTAGACCCCTCCGGTGATCAATCCCCCTCCCGGCAGGGTGTTGGGGAGAGCTCGAGAACCCTCCCGATCTCGGGATGACGATGGCAGCGGCCTCTGGTATTTTTCGAGACGAAGTGGTATATCTTTAGGGTTTACGTCTCGGGGGGTATAAATAGCAGAAAAGGAAAAGGCGGTGGAGGCCTGGGGGGCCGTCACCACCCCATGGCGCGGCCAGGGGCGCGCCGCCCTATGGTGTGGTCCCCCTGTGCCCCCCTCCGGGTCTCTTCGGGACTCCGTGGAACCTTCGGGAATTCTAGGACCTCCGGACTTCAAATTTTCCAATTCCGAGAATATTTCCAGAACAACTTCTCTGAAACTAAAAACAGCAGAAAACAGGGAATTGCCTCTATGAAATCTTGTCAATAGGTTAGTCCGGAAAATCGATAAAAATGACATAAAGTGTATAACAAACATGTGGGAAACAACATGGAAAATAAAAAGTTAAGGATATGTTTATGTCATATCAGCCAGCAGCAGACGGCCCAGGATACCCTGGTATCCGTGGGTCCGGCAGCTATAAGCATCAACTTGGCCAGAGCATCTACTAGTAATGGAGAGCATGCAAGATCATAAATAACATAAACATGATAGATGGATAATCAACTTGACATAGCATTCAATAGTCATCGGATCCCATCAAACACATCATGTAGCATTACAGATAGATGATCTTGATCATGTTAGGCAGCTCACAAGATTTAAACATGGTGGCATAAAGAGGAGAAGAAAACCATCTAGCTACTGATATGGACCCGTAGTCCAAGGATGAACTATTCACGCATCACTCCGGAGGCATGCATGGTGATATAGAGCCCTCCGGTGATGATTTCCCCTCCCAGCAGGGTGTCGGGGAGAGCTTCAGAACCCTCCTGAACTAGGGTTGACGATGATGGCGGCTGTGGAACTTTTCCTGGCCGGAGGCTCGGTTATTTAGGGTTTTCCCAAGAAGGAGCTTAAATAGGCGAAACAGTGATGTCTGTGGGTGGCTAGGGGGGCCACACCACCTGGTGGCGCGGCCAAGGGGGCCGCATTGCCCTATGGTGTGGCCACCTAGTGCCCCCCCTCCGGGTAGGAACCTGGGTTTTCGTTCCGTACAATTCCGAGAATATTTCCAGAACAACTTTTCTGAAACCAAAAACAGCAGAAAACAGGAACTGGCACTGTGGCATCTTGTTAATAGGTTAGTCCCAAGAAATCCATAAAACATGCTATAAAGTGTATGGAAAACATGTAGCAATTGGCATGAAAACAACATGGAACATCAGAAATTATAGATATGTTTGAGACTTATCAGGTACGGAGGGCCCGGCCTCATGATCCGGGAGCTTCAAGGCCATGGGAATTGCGTCCACTAGATTCCTTTAGTCATTGGGATTCATAGTCTTTGATGAAGCAGTAACTTTGGAACTGGCTTCAGTATATGCATCCTGGTGGCGGGTGTGCTTGAAGTGATTCTTTGTCTCTCCTAAAGTACTGCTTTTTGAGTCTTGGTCCTTGTGTGAGTTAGAAGACTATGGAAAAATAACTTCCGGACTCAAGGTCGTGCTCTAGGCCTCTCACTGCATTCGAATTCCCTTCAGTAGGAGGGTTGCTTGGGGCAAGGTCTTGGTGCTGAGGTTTAGTATAGGACGAAACGTTATCAAAAGGTAATCTAAAGTGGCACTCGAGTAGATTAACTCAACATGATTAGTAAGGTTAGCTTTGTTGGAGGGTTGTCGGCTGCAAAAGGAGCAACTGGTAGAGTCACATCACACACATCGCCAGGTTTAGTCTTTGTAATAGCCCGAGCGAAGATGTCGAGTTTGTTACTCGACAGTTCCTCTTTCCGCACCTAGCCAGAGTCCAAACGGCTCGAGTAAGCCCACATACAATGAGGACGATCTTGTAGAGGCTAGACGCGATGCTTGAGGAAAACTCATGCAAGGTGAAGGCCAGTCAAACCTTGTTGACGAGAGCAGCAATTTTCTACATCAAACCAGTGGTTTGCTCTATATCCTTTGAGGATAAGAGATTCTTCCAATAATTTCAAGTAATAACATGTGTGTCTAGCTTGACCAAGGGAGTCATGGAAGTACTTGAGGTTTCTTGGATGTAAAACCAGCATGATGAGGGGTAAACCTCTTGGTTGGCCCGATCTTCATGAATTGACCAAGAACACAAAGAACATGAGGGGAAGAACGAAGAACACGATGGGGATGCATGGGGAAACAAAGGTACCCAATAACTAGCAAACCCTACCAATCAAAGAACTCGTCAACAAACCCTGGGGGTAGCCTACGGATCTCTCGGATCAAGTCGAACTTACTTTGATTGAAACTGCTTCACCTTCACGACGGGTCCCCCAAGCCAATAGAATGTCAAGAATTACTTCAGAGAGATTGGGAAGTGTCTAGTAAATTGGAAAGACTAGCTCACTCAAGGAAATCTTGATACGATCCAAATCACGTAGATTGGAGTAGGCTTGATACGGTTCTAGATACACACTAGTTGAAGCCTCTAAAGAGGAACATAGGGAGCAAAGCTCAAATCTCAATTCATCTCTAACCTAGATCTCAAGCCAAGGGGGTCTATTTATAGTTTAGAGGGTAGGTAGGGGATTAGAGGGGAATATTCCCTCTTTTCACGAGTTGCAGGAAAATCGGCCTGGGAGGCCAGCCTGGTCGGGCAGGTCTGTAGGGAGGCTGGCATAGGCCGGGCAGCTCGGGTAGGGGGCCTGCCTGAGGGGGCGCAGGAAAGTCGTCTTAGGTCGGGCTTCCAGGTCGTGTGGTTCTGTTGGGTGGCCAGCCTGAGGGGCGCTAGGGGCTGGCAGGCCGGGATTCCTGGCCTTCTGCTTCTTCCTCCCTTTCTTCTTTTTCTTATTCGGGTCCTCTTCTCAGCCATCTTGAGGAGCTTCTTGGGCACCATCTTGGGCATCTTCTTAAGCTCCTTATGCACCTTCTTGGGGCTCCACTGGGGGATCAAAGATGAGCACACATAGGCTCTTTCCATGAGGTAGCGCACCATTCACCAAGTCATCGCACGCGTAGAGAGAGGAGTGAGTTCACATTATCTTGTATCACCTTTGTGCGGGATCTTGTCATGGGGCCAATGGGTGTAGATGTGGAGCTTTGTGGAATGGGTTTGGCTGCATCACAACGACTCCTCCACCCTTGAACCAAGTCGGCGAACCCATGGGAACATAGTCGACCTTCGGGTTGATTTGGATATTGTAGCCGTCAACCTCATGAAGCTCTTCCGGAGAAGGTTGTGGCTTCACCAGGAATAGGCGCTTGAAGAGCGCCTAGTGCAGTGGGATGCAAGGGTAGCATTCACACAACACAAAGATGAACGCAATGTGCTGGATACTATTGGGTGAAAGATCATGGAGCTAGATGGCATACATAGAAAGCAGAGCCAGGAAGAAGACGTGTAGAGGAAAACATAAACCACGATGGATGTGGTCGGCAAACACCACACGCTTGTTGACCACCAGCGGCGGCACTGCTACTTTTCCCGTGGACCTCCAAGCTTTCACGGATTCCAGAGGGATTAGCCCTTCTGCCACCATGCTGTTGTAGGCACACGTGGTAATGGAAGACAGAGACCATGTGGATGGAGGTTTCTTCTAGGAGTTGGCCCTCGTGGAATCAGCGGGAGCGCTTCTCTTCTTCGCCATGAGGAAAGCTCGAGAGCTTAGGCGGGAATGGATGGAGAATTGGAGGAAGAAGAAGTAAGATAGGAAGTGGCGGCAAAGAATCTAGAACCCAGCGTGGTTGTTCTTCTCTCGTAGCTGGCTTTCTCAGATCTAAGCCCTTGACATTTACCTAGAGTAATCTGGGACGTACACGCGGCAGAAGCTAGCAAACAGGCAGATTTCCACTTCCCCACTAGCACGCAAATATCGAGGAGCCATTAGAAGAAGCTTCTGGATTCACACGTAGAGGCGAATAGTCAAGGCCAGTCAAAGGGGTCACCGCTCTCTTCATTTGTTGGACTTTTTCCTGTCATGTCCCATCAACAGGCGAAATGCAGCAGCAGCCTGCCATGGAGTAGTGTGCAAGCGATGTTGATAAGTATTCAATTCGAGTAAGTAATCTGATTTCTGAGCTATCACTTTTCTCCAAAGAATAAAAAATGAACTTGCTCTGAGGAAAAATGATTGAGTCAAGAGATATTCCTCAACACATAGTACCCGAGACTTGAGTCCCAGTACGTACCTACCCCTAGTTTGTCAGCTGCAATATATAACTGGATGGTGCGCTTACAGCGTAATTTGCACCATTGTTGCACCTCTCGGTTTTTTCTATGCCTACGGCATGAAGAAAATCCCAACAAACGGGTTGGGTAAAACTCATTGAAACTGGAGTTCCTCTTGGTAAGGCCTTCATGGCTCAAGTGGGACTATGTCAGGTATTTCTAAACTAGGGCCCAGGGACCCAAATTTGAGATGGCTAGCTATGTGTACCCCCAAGTGGAATTAGTTGGCTCTGAACTATCTGGTGATTCAGGCATGCTAAGCTACATCCCTCTATTCTAGCAGCATATATACACATTCATTGATGGAACTTGTAAGTTTTCGAGATATTTGTACAACCATCTGTAGGTACTCTAGTCAAGTACTATTTGAGGTAGGTAACTTAAGTCCTTAGTCGAATCTTTGACTCCACCAAGCATTCGGGGGATACAAACGTGGGGATGCCCAAAGGATCCCCCATGATGAAGATACCGGGTACGACCCAGCTGCAAGAACCTTACGAAAAGCCTATTTTCGTATCAAGACTCCGGTCGATCAACAGACGCCCATATGAAGCGACATACAAGACTTGCCTTATGGGTCAAGAAGGACATTAGGAGACCGACTGTAAATAGGGTCCAAATTGTAGTAGAACTCATGAGACCCAGCTTCCTATGTAAAGGCCGGGAGGGGGTCATACCAAAACACACAATCAAGAAGACGAAGAGAGAAAAGAGAGAACACTCCTGAAATCTATCGTAACCAAGATCTTACTTGCCGGAATAAACAGACACACAGAAACTAGGGTTTTACCTTATGGAAGGGCCCTGAACATGGGTAAATCGTGCCCTCTGAGACCAGTCAACCTTAGTACTACACCATCGCTCATCCTTCTATGAAATCCTATCCCTTCAAGCATGGGATATGTTGTGGAACCCCCACGACACTAGGTAAACTAGATCTGCACTATTTTTTATATTTGTTTTTAGACTATGAACCAAACAAAGACGAAACTCGACTATACGAAGAACCGTTAACCATACCCTAAAAAAATATGACAAAAAAAGGAAAAACGAAAACACACAAAAAAATCGACACGAAACAAAACTAGAAGATCGAAATAGTGTGATCTAGTCTATGTCGATTCTAAGTCTAATATTTTTTTGTGGCTTTTTCTGGATATGAAGAAAACAAAAATAGATCTACGGGGATGAATTTTCTCACCAAGTAAACCTGGGAATATAATACCAAGATGATATGGGGTGGAAAAATCTTCTCATGAGCACATCATTCATGGATAGATGACAACTTGGGTTTGTTGTGAACTCTCCGGATAATCCCCGTTGCCGATGTAACAACTTTCAACCCCTTCGATATTTGCAACTCCACACACTTGGGCACGTAGTCGCCGACTATGAAACGGTCATGTATCTTCTAATTCCCAATGGAACAGCAAATAACACGCTGATGACTCCCAAGTGCAGGAGATCAATTGTAGTACCTTTCGATAAGTATTTGAGTGTCGAACCCACGAGGAGCTGAAGGTAAGCTATCTATTATCTAAAGCCGTATAACCCTCTTATATGGCTGTTTATGCAAAGCAATAAGTTTGACTAAAAGGAACTAACTAATTAAAAGCAAGTGACGTGGAGTGTGGTTTGTCTAGTAACTAGTGAAGCAAGTTTAAAATGCAAGTAATCCTAGAGCAAGTTTCTAAAGAAAGTTTCACAAGTAGCAAGCAGCAAATATCTCAAGTATCTCAAGGGAGCAAGTTTTCTAGCAATAGGTGTTTCGTTCGTGTGGTTGTCACAATTAGTGAAGCACATGTTTTAGTCTTAGTTGTTTCTTCTAGGAAGGAGCCATGAATAGGTATAGTCAAGTAAATGATCTACAACCCCTTATGATGGATCATGTGGCCAAGTAAATGACTGCACAAGATTGATTAAGACATAAAGTCCCACCATAGCCTTACGTTCTAAGGTCCCCTATATATATCCCCCAATAACTTAACTTTGTGGCTCGGTCTCAGGTTACTGTCACTCCCAAGTCACCACCACTCCATTATGCTACCGGTGATCACCTTACATGCATTCCCCAACATATGCGTGCACTCATATATTGTACATAAAGACAATCATAGAAGATAACAAACTTGTACGCAACCAATCAACGAACTATTTCACCATTGCCAAGAACAATTCACTACTCAAACATAGACGGGGAGACACAATACATCAAGGGAATATAGTATTGCATCATACATCGTGTTTGCCAAGAGATTACAGTGGAGAGATGGAGCTGATCTTCCTGTATATGTTGATGATGAACACGCTGGAGGGGGTGGAGCCCTCCGGGGGTGATCCCGGCGGCGTTTCCCCCCTACGATCTTCTCCGGTGGCAGCCTTCTGTCTCTCTGTTTCGTGGTTTCATCTCTCGGTGCCGCCTCCTCCTCGAAAAGGCCAGGGGACCCTTTATATAGTCGTTTTTAGGTCACGAGACACTCGGGAGAAGAAGGACCGACGACATCGGAGCCATAGGGGCAAAAAGGGGGCCCCACACGCGGCCAAGGAATCCGGCCGCGTGGAGGGTTCTCTTTTCCACCTGGTTGGCCTTTTGGCCCTCTACTTTGTCCCATGGTCTTCGTCTCGAAAATTCTGAACCGTGCTCTTTGGCCTTGCCCTTTTTGTTGTCCCGAAGCTTCCGGAAAGTCTGAAACACTAAAAAGTACGTTTTCTGGAAAAACAGGGTTAGAACCAAAAGAAGGGGGATTGTTCAGAAAATCCCCCAAATCATTATAAAACATGAATATAAGTTGCTAATATGTAGGAAAAACAAGAACTAACATGCAAAGTTCATGTATGCATTTTACATGCATCAACATCCCCAAGCTTAACCCATACTCGTCCTCGAGTATGAAGGTGATAAAACTAACATGGACTTTGCATTTTAAAACAATCATGGAATATCAAAGAAGATTATTCATGCTACATATAATCAAATCATTCATAATGTAGATGATTAGCAACATACAATTCATGTTATAAGAAATATCAAATATGCAAGCAAATATGCTTCATGAAAGTTCACAAAGTGTATAATGAAATAAAAGCACTATGGACCAAATGCATACACAAAATGAAAAATAAAATCCTCTATTGGTCAAAGAATAGCATAATGGAAAATAGAAAATATGGTGGACACTTTGGAGAAAATTGAGTAGAGGTAAAACATGATCAAGTCTTATTTAGCCTCTAAATTATTCAACTAAAATTACTAATTGAAATGTGGTATCCATTGATCTAGGACTCTTATTGCCCCTTTATCACTAGCATCTTAAATGGTGAATGTTAAAGTAATGTGAATGACAAGGTGGTTGAAAGCCTCATGCCCCGTGAGTGTGAAAACCTACTCCATGATTACTCAACTTAAGATTCCTAATAAGCTTTGTACAATCATAATAAGTATTAATGACATCATAGAGAACCGCAAAGAGGTACCTCTTGCCCCATGACATGGAAACAAGCCCATGTCACAATGACAAGACAAACAAACGGAGTAGACTCTGTAAGGACCCCAGACCGGCAGTCTGAAAACCCTCCATATGCATACATTCACGATCCCAGAAAGATCAGTCGTGAACAACATACACAGTTGGCATACAGAAATACATCATCCATTACACGAATACATAAAGGTATTACACACATGATCACATGATCAAGTTTAACACAACTGCCACAAGGGCAGGCAACTTAACAAACACAACGGAAGACAATTAAAACACAACGTAGTTGAGCCCAAGTCACGCCTTAACCTACAGGCTGCTGACCCGGAGACGATCCTAGTTCGCAAAGCCGTCAACTCCGTACTTCTCTTCATAGATCTCCTTCGGAGGCTCCTTCTCAAAGTCTGGCAAGTAGATACCAGGGGCGAAACCATAATGAGTACATTTGAATGTACTCAGCAAGACATCCATCATATCACTTACCAACATGCAAATATGCTTATATGGTGGAATAGGTAGGCTATAAATAGGGTTCACTACCAATGGTGTTCATATATGATGACACCACAGTTGCAGTCAGGTTATTCTGTATCTTCGTTGAAGAAGATACTTCAGAAGAAAATAAAATAATATAGTTTTATTTCTCTTGTAGATATCTCATGTACAAGAGGTTTTTGTAAAGTTTTGTTAAAGAATATTTTCTCTTTGCAAAGCTTCTTGGAATCAGTTTCCAGAATTCTTGCTTAGAGTAGAAAAGGTTTTGTTTGCAAAACATTTTGTTTTGTATAACATCATCTGGCTTTTCATCATCGATGATACCTCCACGGTATAAGTTTCCATTTCCTTTCCGAACTTCACAAGTTCAACACTTCCTTTCCAAAATTCCTTTTCAAAAACTTCCTTTTTGAAAACATTGACACAATGCTAGCTACATGGCCATTCAACTGTCCATATCCGAGGACGCGGCTTCTTCGAAAAAGTTGTACTCTGCAGAGGTGTACACATCCACCAGATCCAGTACACCTCCCGTGAACAATCACGGACTGTAACAACAGTATGAAAACATCAGGTATCTGATCATAACCATCCACTATGTTCAAGCTAGTATATGTCTATCTCTCGATTGAGTTTTGTTCTCCCCGGCACCAAGTCCCACCCTGCCTAGCCGGGAGCCTCAATGAATGCATCCGGAGGGAAAATTAATCCCACACTTTATATGCCTCAACATTGGGAGTTTTGACGACATTCGATTCGAGGGTACGACGCCCCTTATAGCAAGTGAGATAGCACACACTAATAAGAACAAACTTCAAGTTAAGCCCCATGCCCATGTTGGGGTAGGGTGGCAGTACGGTAAAGGTTGTCCGGCGAAGACTAGGTTATGTGTCATTTTTGAAAAAACACCACTTTCTCAAAAATGACCACTTCCACATTCCTCCGGAGAACAAGGATCCGCCTTTTCTCCGGGTTTTTCCGTAAAGCCTTGGTTTTGTAGAATCACAATTTTAGGGTGTCCACTTAGGGACTAGTATATTTGATGGTAATAAATACCATAGGGTGGCTTATGGGCTTGGTATTACCAAGTTTAACTACTGGCATAATAGTAACCTATATACTAGTATAGTAGTAATAGCCACATCAAAAATAGTTTTGATAATAAAGTTTTGGTAAAAATTCAGAGGTAAAACATGCATGATAGATAATGATAAGTATTGCATCAGCAAGCATCAGGATGGCTTGCCTCAAGTCTCTTAATGTCCCTGGCCTTGAAGCAACTTGAACTTGCCGCACAGCTCCATAACTGCTTCTTCTTCTTCTTTGCGTTCTAGCGTCGTAAAGGAAATTAAAGACACACACTTAGGTCTAAAGTACAAACAACTAAGCTAAGAAACACATACATCAAAAAATGTTCACTCTCGAGTTCTCTCGAAACGATAACGCGAAAACTATCTCACATAACTCTCACGGTCCAAAACTGTCGTCAGGCACTATGTATGGTTTAGAAAACCATATCCCACATCATACATACCATATATGGAGTGGTGTACCACTCTCATAATAAGATATACAAGAAGCTAAAAATATAGCTTGTGGGTGCAAAAGGTTAGGTTGCTAAGGTAAAACAAATCAGACAGAGTAATACCCATGGCAGTGGGTATTTCTCACCACAAGCAACTATCACTTTATGTGTTCATGATTTTAGTTGGATGTTTTAGTTTCACAAGATACTCTTAAACACAAGCATAACACAAGTATAAACTCATGCTAAGGTAAAACATTCCAACAAAATCCAAACAACAAGCAAACACACCACAATTGAATAGACTATTTATTTACTATGTTCTTGTTTACTAGAGGTTTTGGAATCCATTAATTATGAAAAATTAGCAAACAACCAGTAACTAAAAACAAGGATAACAAGTCATAAAAATAATCTAAAACACAATCATCACTCAAGGTAATATCCCTATCAAAAGCATAGAAACATGACTGCACTGATAACACACTAGTGTGGAAAACCTACACAAGCATGTTATAAGAAAAACTTATATTCTACAACTACAGCACAAGAAAATAAATGATTCATGGCATCATAACATAAGTAATAACTTCATAAGTATGCTATAATAAGCTCATACACTTATGAAATAAAAGATGAAAATACTATAGCAAAAATCACCATTTTCTAGTGGTGACACTAGTTCAATACTAGAGAAGCAAATAATGTTACTATGATGCTTAATTCTAAACAAGCAAGTCATGATCATAAAATGTATCTAATAACAGTACACAAAACTTACACATGCTAGTAAGCACAAACATCAAAAAAATCCCATGAAACAACTATTAAACATGCATAAATTAATTCTAGCAATTTATGTTTTTCTTAAACAATTACTAGAAAGCAAGCAAGGTATAACTTACACAACCAGTAGCTATGCAATAAAAGAAAAGTTATCTAAACCTTTTCAAAAATCCAAACACTCAATTTAAAATCATTCACAAACAATCTATCAATCAAAAGGAATTTAGTTTATTTGCAAACAATTTAATTTAGCACTCAATAGTGAATCATCTCTTAACAAGATACTCCTAAGGAATATTATGCTAACAAATGGATCACACCTAACATACTAGTAGATCCTTATAATAAATAAACTTCTCACTTGCATAAGTGAAAACAAACAATTATATTTTTCCATGGCGGAGAATATCCTATCAACCACATAATTAAAACATGTTAATTTCTCACATGTGCATAGTTGGGAATGTTCATCCCCAACCAAGATACAATGGGACCAGTGGGTTATGGGCCCACTAATAACAAGGCAAAAGAGGTACTAAGCCTCTGGTTACTCATGACAAACATTAGATTAACAAAATAAATAAAACAAGACTATTTATTCTAGTGCATACAAGACTAGTGCATAAGAATAACAAAACCTACACATGCTTCACCTTAAAAAATACATGCAAGCTATCAGAGACAAAAACATCAAAATAACAGTACCAAAATGGTACTGGATCTATAGCAAACATAGCACAAAAATTATCAAGGCATTCACACAAAGATCTAGCTCTCACAATAATTCCAAAGAATAAACACTAGAAAAATAACAAATGCTACTCATGCTTTGCTATAAGATCACATGCAAGTTAATGAAGATAATAGCATATAAATCACAGTACCAAAATGGTACTGGACTCACCACAATCATAGCACCAAATTAGGTAACAAGCACACAAGGAGTTGGTTCACACAAAACATCAAATAAATAAACTAGGGAAACAACATATGCTACTTCTATAGCCAAATGATATTGCAAACATGCACACACTTTGTATGGTAGATGTAATGCAAGAAAACAACCTAATAACAAGATCCAACACATCTCTACATTCTAGGAACAAAGATTAAGCCAACCAAGCATTTCATTTCAACAAAAACAAACAAAGAAATCAAAACAGAAAAGCTTATGTTTCTAGATCTGTCCACCAAAAATAATCTAGAGCTCAAAAAATTAATCTAAGCTAGGATAAGATAGATATACTCAATACCAAACTCATCCAATTGGGTTTGCTCCAAAAATCATTTTTAAACTCCTTATAAAAATCAAAGAAAAGGCTACTGGTCCTTTAGTAATTTGGATGGAATTTTCATTCTACAACTCACCTTGATGTGAGGTTTGGTTCATTGGATAGATATTTTCAATACCTATCCAGATAAGTTTAGTTTGTTCCATTTGATTACGTATTTTAAAAGTTATGGTCAAAACATTCTCAAAGACAGTCTGTGGAAAAACATTCAGTGTGTCCAAAATAATGGCCCAAAAGTAGATCTGCAAATTTTGTGTGGTTTAGATTTCATATCTCTAGGTCCTTGAATTTTTCCAGATTTTATTTTGCAATTTTAGTATTTTTACCACGTCCAAAGTAAACATCATGTTTCTGTCTAAACAGGAAAAGAGATAACTCTCAGAAAACAAAAACTAAGTGGGCCGGATCTGCTGTGGCCGAACTGTTGCTGGGCTGTGCTGGCCTGGACGTGGATTGAAGGGGTAAGTGACTTTGGATGGCCAGGATTAGAGCAGATCGACGGCTGTTGTGCATCTTCAACCTCTAGCTATGCAAAACACGAGAAGAAACCCTAGAAATGTTTGGGCATTCATGGTGGCTCACCTAGGGCGGTTCTGGGCGATGTAGAGGTGCTGCAGGGGTTGAGGGAGGTTGATGAACACAGGGGATGCATGCATATTTGACGGCAACGCTCCTAATGACGGTGGTGCTCGTGGACGTCCTTCACGGGCCGTGGATGGCGCCACGAACCTACAGGTCCACAAGCCAAACGCCCATGTCAGGTACGTGCTCCTCGAGTAGGGCTTTCTAACGCAACAAACAAGGCATGGAACGGAGCACGGAGGTGGCGGTAATCTTCCCGGGAAGGTTCCACGGGCAACGGCGAGAGCGAGCTTCTCCTCACTTGCAGAGAGTAAGAGGAGAGCTGAGGCTTGGTGGGGTGGGGAGGAAGAGGTGGGGGAGCACAATGGCGAAAGGGCTGGGCAAGGGAGAACTTGTACACACGGCAACGAGTAAAAAGGCATGGGGGCGCTCTCGGTGACGTTGGGATCGGCATGGGGGCGCCCAGGGGGCATTTCAGACCATGCACAAGCAAGGAATCGTGCCAGGGGCCAAGACTAGCAGAAGGGGCAAGTCAACAATGGCTCAAGGAGTGGGGAGAGGCCAAGGTATGGGCACAAGGCCCACTGTACAGTAGCAACAGGCAGTGCCCACTCTTCTCTGACCATCCCAAAGTCACACTCGATTTCTCCTTCCCCAAGCCTTCTAGAAGCAGTACAAGGGATCCAATGTGGAGTCTAAGTTATGCTCAACACACTAGACAAGGTCTCACTTCGAAAAGATCAAGGAAACAACCAGAAAACTAATGTTCAAAAGTGTATCTAGACTGTTCACTGCAAAAATTCAGAAAATTCAGTCTTATGACTTAGAAATTTTCTAAGTGTTGAAAACAGATTAAAAGTTGCAAAAGTTGAGTTTGTTTTCAGGGTTCAAATGATTCCCAAAATTGGTTTTCAAAACATAGACTTGTTAACCATGTTATATACTTTCAGAAACAATTTTGAACTAGTTTAAGGCCATGCAAATAATGTGGAAAAAGGCCTACTTTCTGTTTTTATCTGTTTCTCAAAACTGCCTTTTTCTGCCTTAATTTTATACCACAAAAACAACAAGCAAAAGATAGTTTTTATTTCTCCCAAAATAAAAGTGAGCTTATGTATCTGTAGTACATATATCAAGGATTAATTAGAAGTAAAGAAATCATAAAATAACAATCTCTAGCTTGGTGAAAACAATGGTAGAAAACAGGTACTTGGCTTTATTTTCAGGAATTGTTTTCTATAGGAAAGTTAAAAGAAAACTTTCATAGATCATTTTGGAAACTTGTTTTCTTGGATCCAACAAGGTTAAAAGTTTGTTTTAAGATGAAAACAAGAATGATCCAAGTCTTGGAATAAAAATCCACTCAAGTAATAATAAGAAAACATTAGGGAAAAATATCAGGAATATTTTTCAGAAACATATGGTATTGGTTTTATAATGAAACAAAACTTATGTTGAAAATATGATTAAGATCATAACACAAGTTAGTTCAAACAATCATGTTGTTGTAAAAATTACTTTGTTGGCCCTAATAGTTGTCTTCTTGAGCACAGTCCAAGAGTCCAAAAACTGGGATGTGACAGACCTTCCCCCCTTACAAGAATCTCGTCCCGAGATTCGCAGGCAAGCGAAAAGAGGGTATGGTCAAAATAACAATGTTAGATGATTTGTTTACAAAACATGTGTTGGTGTTTTGTAACATTATTTACAGGGGCTTCCCCCCTTTGATTTATCTTACCAGAATTCACCGGTAAATTTGATTTCTTTTCCAAGTTTTGGGTGCCATGGTCTAAACCTCGAACATATTGCTCCTTAAAACCATGATATCCAACCAGGGGTTATTTTTTTGTCATAAGATCTATTTGTTTACAACTCATATGATCAATTAAATGGATATCCATCAGCATTTAGTATGAGCTTTCCATTGCTCACTGTCCAAAATCCAGGAAAATCCACTATCTTCCTCTTACTAACATAGTTAAATCTCAATCATTTGTTTTCCTCAACGGTAGTTTATCAAGATCATAAAGCTATACTAACTCTGAGTACTATCAGCTTTATAAGGTTCCTATAAAAAAAACTCCAAACTCTTTACTCATGATCAACGCTAAATCATTCTCATCCAATAATCTTGCTACAGTGTGACAAGCATCTGAGAATATATCCTCAAGGGCAAGCATCCACTAACTCCAAGCTCATATTGACTTTTCCTAAAATCTATCATCATCAATTTATATCCACCAATCTTTCTAAGCCTCAATCATAGTTCAAAAACAACAAATCTTAGTTACTGATAACGTCCAAATATTTGGGTCCTCAACTGGTTATCCCCGGAGATTATATCATAATTATTCTCAACTACAGTCATGTGATCCTCAATCTTTCCTACCTAAGCTAAACCTCAAATGAGTTCCACTATCTCATACTATAGAATCTGGTTCCTCCAACACATACATACGGGAGATATTGTCGCCTAGTAATGATCATAGTTTACCCATCTAATATTTTTTCCAACCTTTCACTTTCTTCAAAATAGCTATAGAATCATTCTAAGGCACCTTTCTCTTTGTTTTTGGAAAAAGTTGATTACACGTTTTCTTTTTAAACGGTGGTAACAAACTCTGTAACATATTCAACTCTATAAGTTACTTTGTAAGGTATTTGGTTTTAGATACCACTTCTGTAGGGTATTTAAACGAAAATGTGATGAGCCAACACTGTAAGGTTTTAAGCCTACGATTAGATGAGGTTATATTACCAATTTGGTAAGGTCTCCAATTCGGTAAGGTCTCGAACTAGAATTATATGAAACCATTCTACTAACTCTGTAGGGTGGCAACAATTTTCCGTGGCAAAAATTTAATTTACTCTGTAGGATGTTATACTAAAATTAGATGAGATTTTTGTTAGTATCGTTAACTATTTAAGATTTTACTAAGTCCGACGTGACACTTCTAGTGTTCCATTTACGTCGGGTTTTCTCAGGGCATGATCACAAACAAAACAAGGGGGTTCACAGGTGTGGTTTGAAACGTACCATTGGCTATGGCATGAGTTGCAGATGCTCCTGCAACATCATCTCGGTCTCGAGGTCCACTCATCCGACTTTTGCGTTTCTTCTGGGCTGGACCTTGGGTTTCTTGGGGTTCTTCAGGATGAGCTAGAATACGGTTCTTCTTGGGACATTCGCGAACAAAGTGTCCTTCCTGTCTACAGGCAAAGCAACCCATGGTTTTAGGCTTGACTTTCACCCGTCTCCTCGAAGATTGTGGCCTCGCAGGCAAAACGCTGCGAGTCACCCATAGACTAGTTTCTCCTGGCGTCACCATCTTCCGTTTGCGGCTCTCTCCAGCAAGCAGTTGCTGGTATCCTCTCATAAGGAACATAGTATTCTCAGCGTTGGTGATGGCAAGCTGAGTTAACTGTTCCAGGATAGCATGGGTGGCGATGTGCTCAGCACGAGCGGCTTCACTTTCTTCCCTCAACAGAGCAAACAGTTGAGCAACTGTCGGCTCAGGTGACGGAGGTAGATTGCTGGCCATGCTGAATACAAAGAACGGTATAAGACGATAGCAACTAAAGGTGGTTTTGGTTTTAAAGGCTCGTGACATATACCGGCTCATAGCGGATATGAGAGCGGCAGATAACATGACAACAAGCAAACGTCGAAGAAACTAATGTCAACTCAAACCAAGATTAACACGCATGTGAAAACGAGTCTTAACAAGCATAACTTAACTTAAAGGCTCACATGGCTACAACATAAGGCTTACAACACAACTGGCACACACAACGCTCTAACCGAGGAGCTCACACGACACGAACACAAACACAAACAAGCGTCTGAGGTGGAAAAACAACATAAGTCCTAACAACTCCATATAAGTTAGGAAGCAAGATTGAATAAAACGCAATTTATTTCAATCAGGAGCACACAAAGAAACAAAAGCAGGAAAACTGCTGTTTCTTAGATCTATCACAATCATTCCATCGTTCACTTAATTTCTAAACCCCAAATTTCATGGTACCTACAACGCCTACTAAGATTTGGTTTCCAAAGTAGATATACCCGATATCCTATTGACTAGTAAACGAATAGGTCATCATCTCATTTTCTCGTGACTTCTCTTTTTTACCAACTAGATTAAAAGGTGTCCTAAGTCACTTAATTCCTTGGTTTAGAAAGAGTTGTCAGTAGTTCGCATGCTTTGGTTAGGTGTCAACCTAATATTAGGCAAAGAAGGTTAGTCTTGTTAGCTTTCTATTTAATCATGTTTGTCCGACAAGATACGACTAGCGTCATCGTACGTCGAATATTGAATTGTGCTCTTTTGATTGACTTTTGAGGGGGTTGTGCATCATGGCATGTGAAGACTTCTCTTGCACCTTTCTCCAGAGGAGGGAGGTACATAACTTTTAAAAGGGGGTCTCTC
Organism: Alopecurus myosuroides; assembly: GCA_028641055.1. Lineage (NCBI taxonomy): Eukaryota > Viridiplantae > Streptophyta > Magnoliopsida > Poales > Poaceae > Alopecurus > Alopecurus myosuroides. The sequence goes on from CM054062.1 coordinate 104,921,671, forward strand.
TAGTTTTGTCTTTTAAAAGGGAACATAAAAAGGTGCGACATTTAGCCAACATGGTAAAAGAGTCTTTTACAAACAGGCAAAACTAGAGGTTTTGGTCAGTAGTGGTTGATTTCTTCACGCCTTTTCTTCTTGGAGGGTTTTCGTTGTTGGAGCTTTATCTGTTGGAGTGCATCACTGGTAGCAACGCTATCAGCTCGTGTGGCTTGATGGTCCTCCATTATTAGGCACAACGGTGCTTTCATTAATTGTGGGGGAGATGGTGGTGGTTCACGACGGGTCGCATTATGAAGCGAAAACAAGTATAAGTCTAAGCAACAAATTCTTGTTTTTGAATGCTATACCAATATTTTTGCTTGCAAAAATCTAACAGGAGGCGATTCAAAAACAAGAGCGGGGCAAGCACAAATCTGCAAATTTTGAGCACCCCACAAACATATAGAAGCCTAGATGAACCAAATTCTACACCACACAATAGCACAAAGTCCTACTGACACACATAAGCAAGCCAAAACACACAAACAAGGCTCCATTGGAGCTACGTAGGGGGAGGCGACTCATGGGGTAATCGCTAAATTACTCCAAACTAGACTGATCCAAAAGTCCTAGAAGTGGCTGATGAACTATATCTACTTCTGACCATCACCACTTTAGAGCTAGGAAATTATTTTGGTCTTCTCGGGACATCGTCAAGTATATAAGTTTTTGGATGGAAACCAGATAATAGAAGTAAAGTTTTGATAAAACTTTTAACTGAGAGAGGTAAGAATATGCAACAATTTGTTTTTGAAACCCCAACTATTTTCTGAACAGAAAATTTCAAAGACGAGAGATGTTTCAAAAACAGAGCGGAGCAGTTGCAAACAAGTAAGAAATAAACTCTTAACCGAGAGAGTTATGCCTTTTGAATCTTTTGATAAGATAATAAGGAGGGAAAATATACTAAAATTCCCTTAGATAAAAATAATTTAGATAGTAAATAGGTTTTTACTCAAAAATATTTTTCTTTCCTATCTGACGTCCATGCTAACTAAGGTCTCCTAAGGTCAGGATGGCTCTGATACCAACTCTGTAAGGACCCCAGACCGGCAGTCTGAAAACCCTCCATATGCATACATTCACGATCCCAGAAAGATCAGTCGTGAACAACATACACAGTTGGCATACAGAAATACATCATCCATTACACGAATACATAAAGGTATTACACACATGATCACATGATCAAGTTTAACACAACTGCCACAAGGGCAGGCAACTTAACAAACACAGCGGAAGACAATTAAAACACAACGTAGTTGAGCCCAAGTCACGCCTTAACCTACAGGCTGCTGACCCGGAGACGATCCTAGTTCGCAAAGCCGTCAACTCCGTACTTCTCTTCATAGATCTCCTTCGGAGGCTCCTTCTCAAAGTCTGGCAAGTAGATACCAGGGGCGAAACCATAATGAGTACATTTGAATGTACTCAGCAAGACATCCATCATATCACTTACCAACATGCAAATATGCTTATATGGTGGAATAGGTAGGCTATAAATAGGGTTCACTACCAATGGTGTTCATATATGATGACACCACAGTTGCAGTCAGGTTATTCTGTATCTTCGTTGAAGAAGATACTTCAGAAGAAAATAAAATAATATAGTTTTATTTCTCTTGTAGATATCTCATGTACAAGAGGTTTTTGTAAAGTTTTGTTAAAGAATATTTTCTCTTTGCAAAGCTTCTTGGAATCAGTTTCCAGAATTCTTGCTTAGAGTAGAAAAGGTTTTGTTTGCAAAACATTTTGTTTTGTATAACATCATCTGGCTTTTCATCATCGATGATACCTCCACGGTATAAGTTTCCATTTCCTTTCCGAACTTCACAAGTTCAACACTTCCTTTCCAAAATTCCTTTTCAAAAACTTCCTTTTTGAAAACATTGACACAATGCTAGCTACATGGCCATTCAACTGTCCATATCCGAGGACGCGGCTTCTTCGAAAAAGTTGTACTCTGCAGAGGTGTACACATCCACCAGATCCAGTACACCTCCCGTGAACAATCACGGACTGTAACAACAGTATGAAAACATCAGGTATCTGATCATAACCATCCACTATGTTCAAGCTAGTATATGTCTATCTCTCGATTGAGTTTTGTTCTCCCCGGCACCAAGTCCCACCCTGCCTAGCCGGGAGCCTCAATGAATGCATCCGGAGGGAAAATTAATCCCACACTTTATATGCCTCAACATTGGGAGTTTTGACGACATTCGATTCGAGGGTACGACGCCCCTTATAGCAAGTGAGATAGCACACACTAATAAGAACAAACTTCAAGTTAAGCCCCATGCCCATGTTGGGGTAGGGTGGCAGTACGGTAAAGGTTGTCCGGCGAAGACTAGGTTATGTTTCATTTTTGAAAAAACACCACTTTCTCAAAAATGACCACTTCCACATTCCTCCGGAGAACAAGGATCCGCCTTTTCTCCGGGTTTTTCCGTAAAGCCTTGGTTTTGTAGAATCACAATTTTAGGGTGTCCACTTAGGGACTAGTATATTTGATGGTAATAAATACCATAGGGTGGCTTATGGGCTTGGTATTACCAAGTTTAACTACTGGCATAATAGTAACCTATATACTAGTATAGTAGTAATAGCCACATCAAAAATAGTTTTGATAATAAAGTTTTGGTAAAACTTCAGAGGTAAAACATGCATGATAGATAATGATAAGTATTGCATCAGCAAGCATCAGGATGGCTTTCCTCAAGTCTCTTAATGTCCCTGGCCTTGAAGCAACTTGAACTTGCCGCACAGCTCCATAACTGCTTCTTCTTCTTCTTCTTCGCGTTCTAGCGTCGTAAAGGAAATTAAAGACACACACTTAGGTCTAAAGTACAAACAACTAAGCTAAGAAACACATACATCAAAAAATGTTCACTCTCGAGTTCTCTCGAAACGATAACGCGAAAACTATCTCACATAACTCTCACGGTCCAAAACTGTCGTCAGGCACTATGTATGATTTAGAAAACCATATCCCACATCATACATACCATATATGGAGTGGTGTACCACTCTCATAATAAGATATACAAGAAGCTAAAAATATAGCTTGTGGGTGCAAAAGGTTAGGTTGCTAAGGTAAAACAAATCAGACAGAGTAATACCCATGGCAGTGGGTATTTCTCACCACAAGCAACTATCACTTTATGTGTTCATGATTTTAGTTGGATGTTTTAGTTTCACAAGATACTCTTAAACACAAGCATAACACAAGTATAAACTCATGCTAAGGTAAAACATTCCAACAAAATCCAAACAACAAGCAAACACACCACAATTGAATAGACTATTTATTTACTATGTTCTTGTTTACTAGAGGTTTTGGAATCCATTAATTATGAAAAATTAGCAAACAACCAGTACCTAAAAACAAGGATAACAAGTCATAAAAATAATCTAAAACACAATCATCACTCAAGGTAATATCCCTATCAAAAGCATAGAAACATGACTGCACTGATAACACACTAGTGTGGAAAACCTACACAAGCATGTTATAAGAAAAACTTATATTCTACAACTACAGCACAAGAAAATAAATGATTCATGGCATCATAACATAAGTAATAACTTCATAAGTATGCTATAATAAGCTCATACACTTATGAAATAAAAGATGAAAATACTATAGCAAAAATCACCATTTTCTAGTGGTGACACTAGTTCAATACTAGAGAAGCAAATAATGTTACTATGATGCTTAATTCTAAACAAGCAAGTCATGATCATAAAATGTATCTAATAACAGTACACAAAACTTACACATGCTAGTAAGCACAAACATCAAAACAATCCCATGAAACAACTATTAAACATGCATAAATTAATTCTAGCAATTTATGTTTTTCTTAAACAATTACTAGAAAGCAAGCAAGGTATAACTTACACAACCAGTAGCTATGCAATAAAAGAAAAGTTATCTAAACCTTTTCAAAAATCCAAACACTCAATTTAAAATCATTCACAAACAATCTATCAATCAAAAGGAATTTAGTTTATTTGCAAACAATTTAATTTAGCACTCAATAGTGAATCATCTCTTAACAAGATACTCCTAAGGAATATTATGCTAACAAATGGATCACACCTAACATACTAGTAGATCCTTATAATAAATAAACTTCTCACTTGCATAAGTGAAAACAAACAATTATATTTTTCCATGGCGGAGAATATCCTATCAACCACATAATTAAAACATGTTAATTTCTCACATGTGCATAGTTGGGAATGTTCATCCCCAACCAAGATACAATGGGACCAGTGGGTTATGGGCCCACTAATACCAAGGCAAAAGAGGTACTAAGCCTCTGGTTACTCATGACAAACATTAGATTAACAAAATAAATAAAACAAGACTATTTATTCTAGTGCATACAAGACTAGTGCATAAGAATAACAAAACCTACACATGCTTCACCTTAAAAAATACATGCAAGCTATCAGAGACAAAAACATCAAAATAACAGTACCAAAATGGTACTGGATCTATAGCAAACATAGCACAAAAATTATCAAGGCATTCACACAAAGATCTAGCTCTCACAATAATTCCAAAGAATAAACACTAGAAAAATAACAAATGCTACTCATGCTTTGCTATAAGATCACATGCAAGTTAATGAAGATAATAGCATATAAATCACAGTACCAAAATGGTACTGGACTCACCACAATCATAGCACCAAATTAGGTAACAAGCACACAAGGAGTTGGTTCACACAAAACATCAAATAAATAAACTAGGGAAACAACATATGCTACTTCTATAGCCAAATGATATTGCAAACATGCACACACTTTGTATGGTAGATGTAATGCAAGAAAACAACCTAATAACAAGATCCAACACATCTCTACATTCTAGGAACAAAGATTAAGCCAACCAAGCATTTCATTTCAACAAAAACAAACAAAGAAATCAAAACAGAAAAGCTTATGTTTCTAGATCTGTCCACCAAAAATAATCTAGAGCTCAAAAAATTAATCTAAGCTAGGATAAGATAGATATACTCAATACCAAACTCATCCAATTGGGTTTGCTCCAAAAATCATTTTTAAACTCCTTATAAAAATCAAAGAAAAGGCTACTGGTCCTTTAGTAATTTGGATGGAATTTTCATTCTACAACTCACCTTGATGTGAGGTTTGGTTCATTGGATATATATTTTCAATACCTATCGAGATAAGTTTAGTTTGTTCCATTTGATTACGTATTTTAAAAGTTATGGTCAAAACATTCTCAAAGACAGTCTGTGGAAAAACATTCAGTGTGTCCAAAATAATGGCCCAAAAGTAGATCTGCAAATTTTGTGTGGTTTAGATTTCATATCTCTAGGTCCTTGAATTTTTCCAGATTTTATTTTGAAATTTTAGTATTTTTACCACGTCCAAAGTAAACATCATGTTTCTGTCTAAACAGGAAAAGAGATAACTCTCAGAAAACAAAAACTAAGTGGGCCGGATCTGCTGTGGCCGAACTGTTGCTGGGCTGTGCTGGCCTGGACGTGGATTGAAGGGGTAAGTGACTTTGGATGGCCAGGATTAGAGCAGATCGACGGCTGTTGTGCATCTTCAACCTCTAGCTATGCAAAACACGAGAAGAAACCCTAGAAATGTTTGGGCATTCATGGTGGCTCACCTAGGGCGGTTCTGGGCGATGTAGATGTGCTGCAGGGGTTGAGGGAGGTTGATGAACACAGGGGATGCATGCATATTTGACGGCAACGCTCCTAATGACGGTGGTGCTCGTGGACGTCCTTCACGGGCCGTGGATGGCGCCACGAACCTACAGGTCCACAAGCCAAACGCCCATGTCAGGTACGTGCTCCTCGAGTAGGGATTTCTAACGCAACAAACAAGGCATGGAACGGAGCACGGAGGTGGCGGTAATCTTCCCGGGAAGGTTCCACGGGCAACGGCGAGAGCGAGCTTCTCCTCACTTGCAGAGAGTAAGAGGAGAGCTGAGGCTTGGTGGGGTGGGGAGGAAGAGGTGGGGGAGCACAATGGCGAAAGGGCTGGGCAAGGGAGAACTTGTACACACGGCAACGAGTAAAAAGGCATGGGGGCGCTCTCGGTGACGTTGGGATCGGCATGGGGGCGCCCAGGGGGCATTTCAGACCATGCACAAGCAAGGAATCGTGCCAGGGGCCAAGACTAGCAGAAGGGGCAAGTCAACAATGGCTCAAGGAGTGGGGAGAGGCCAAGGTATGGGCACAAGGCCCACTGTACAGTAGCAACAGGCAGTGCCCACTCTTCTCTGACCATCCCAAAGTCACACTCGATTTCTCCTTCCCCAAGCCTTCTAGAAGCAGTACAAGGGATCCAATGTGGAGTCTAAGTTATGCTCAACACACTAGACAAGGTCTCACTTCGAAAAGATCAAGGAAACAACCAGAAAACTAATGTTCAAAAGTGTATCTAGACTGTTCACTGCAAAAATTCAGAAAATTCAGTCTTATGACTTAGAAATTTTCTAAGTGTTGAAAACAGATTAAAAGTTGCAAAAGTTGAGTTTGTTTTCAGGGTTCAAATGATTCCCAAAATTGGTTTTCAAAACATAGACTTGTTAACCATGTTATATAATTTCAGAAACAACTTTTGGAAACAATTTTGAACTAGTTTAAGGCCATGCAAATAATGTGGAAAAGGGCCTACTTTCTGTTTTTATCTGTTTCTCAAAACTGCCTTTTTCTGCCTTAATTTTATACCACAAAAACAACAAGCAAAAGATAGTTTTTATTTCTCCCAAAATAAAAGTGAGCTTATGTATCTGTAGTACATATATCAAGGATTAATTAGAAGTAAAGAAATCATAAAATAACAATCTCTAGCTTGGTGAAAACAATGGTAGAAAACAGGTACTTGGCTTTATTTTCAGGAATTGTTTTCTATAGGAAAGTTAAAAGAAAACTTTCATAGATCATTTTGGAAACTTGTTTTCTTGGATCCAACAAGGTTAAAAGTTTGTTTTAAGATGAAAACAAGAATGATCCAAGTCTTGGAATAAAAATCCACTCAAGTAATAATAAGAAAACATTAGGGAAAAATATCAGGAATATTTTTCAGAAACATATGGTATTGGTTTTATAATGAAACAAAACTTATGTTGAAAATATGATTAAGATCATAACACAAGTTAGTTCAAACAATCATGTTGTTTTAAAAATTACTTTGTTGGCCCTAATAGTTGTCTTCTTGAGCACAGTCCAAGAGTCCAAAAACTGGGATGTGACAGACTCATCATCCTTTTTATTTTCATTCACTATTATGCATAGCTTCTTATTTTATTGTAGGATGTGTTGTAGATTCACTCAAGCTGTAAGTAAATTTCCACCATGATAAAGCATGGCTTGGGTTAGCGGCCCAATGCGTTTCTCTAGTCATATAGATACTTACTCATCAAAACTTACTATTCCTCTATTTCATTTCGGCATGGCAGGAGTCCAAAAACAAAAGTACATGATATCAACCAAATGTAAATTTTTGTGCAATGTTGAAAGCTTTCCGGTGATACACGTTTATAGCTAGCTCCCAACCACACACTTGTCAAACGCAAAACTTGTGGCTCCCATTATTGGGTCATGTTTATTAGATGCATAAAAAGTAAAGTGTGCCTTCAAAAGTTCGTGAGAGTCCTATCCCAAGTTCAACCCATGACAATCAATAAAGTGAATATCTTAATTTAGAACATAAATAACACAATAACATGGTGAACATACTCGGAATAGCAATGAAGCTAACGGGAATATATGGTGGACTCACTGGAAATACTTGGCTAAGGAGTGTTGGAAACAAGTTTTTACTTGTTGGAATTTTTAAATTTTTGGCTAGAAAGATGGAGATAGTTGACCAGCTACTATGCATGCATATGTCCATAGAACTACTCATTTCATGACAAACTAAATAAACCAGCAATTAACATCAAGGACATGAATAAGAGATAGCTCAAGACAACATTATTGCAAATTTCTACACATAAAAAGCCTATAAATCATGCAAACATATGTAGCTCTTCAAATCAACCATGGCATCCCTATTCCAAGTCATAATACTAGCATCCAATACATTCCAACCCCAAACTCCAGTAGCTCAATCTCATATAAAATGATGGGTGTGGTCTTATCAAAACAAAAACTAGACGCTTCAAGTCTCTACGATAAATGCTTTGCTTAGAAAAACAGAAAGTAGACTTGTGCTAACCAAAAGAGTGTAGCTCCAGTGGGGTGTTCATCACATCCCCAATCTTATGGCTTTCACCATTCTTGGATGTCTTGAGGCGCAGCTCCTCTATTCCCTGTGAAAAAACTTCACAAAACATGTTTCTCCCATTCTTTTTCTGTGGGGTGAGATTAGCAAGGAAAAACAAATCACATGCTTGCTGTGCAAAATTCCAAATCAAATGATCCAGTAGATAGACAATAAGGTTCATTATGTTGTATGTTCACTCTCTTGCTTGAAAGAATCATGGAAATTCGATTCCCAAGCCCAAAGAGTGCGTAAAACAAAAGAAGGCAGAATCTGTCCAGAAAAGCAACAGCAGCAAAACAAACGTTTTTCCCTAAGCTAGACTCGTCAAAAAATTAATCCAATTTGTGTGCTTACAGAGGACGAAAAGTTGCAGAACATACTAAAAAATTAGCTCAATCCGACATACCAATAAAAAAACGTAAAATCATACGGTGAGCAGACTCGTGCTGAAACAGAAATTTCATGCACTAGGATAGCAACTTATAAGTCCAAATGGGTTTGACTTGACTCTTTATTGAAAACTCCAGAATTAAAACAAAAAAAACTAATCTCTTGAGACAGCAAAAGGACACTAGTAAAATCCAAACAAAAACAACCGGGTTGCCTCCCGTAAAGCGCTTTCTTTATAGCCATATAGCTAGGCTTTACTTACTTAACATCATGATGATTGGAGTGAGGTGGCTCGGCATCCCCAAGCTTGGATTCTTGTACTTATTTGATACATGTAGGGTGAGCCCAGAGGTACATCCCCAAGCTTGATTGGTTGTCCCTCTTGATCTTTGTTCATCTCACTCCACTCTTCCTCCTGAAAAATTCTTCTTACACAAATCTCAACATAAAACTTGATTAGAGGGGTTAGTGCCTCCATAAATAAAATCCACATAGGTACAGCAAAGACACATCATGAGTTGATTCTAAATATTAACTACTGTTATTACAGTTATGCATTGCTCCTTGATCAAAAGAACCACACAAAACACAAGTAATGAGAGCAATGCAAAATAAAGACATAATCTGCCAAAAACTGAACAGCCTGTAAAGAGTGAATTTTTAGAGGCACTTAAGTTGCTCAAATAAGAAAACTTAAAAATAATGAAATATGTATTGATAACTAAATATTGCTGTCGTAAATTACCAGGTCAAAATTCCACTTCTGTGATTTTAAACATTTTTCGCAGTGAAGTTCAGGAATCTGTTTTCTGGACAGCTAATTACTATTGTTTAATCCTATCTCTCATATAAGATTATTCTTGCCATTTATGATGAGAAATAAGACAGAAATGTGATGTTACAGTAGTGAACTAATATTTTTATTGTTTTTAGCTTTGGAAAAAGTTTTAATGATAGAGAATTTGCAATGGTTTCATTGGCATGAACAACACATGTTCAAGGTCGACCCCAACTTCTCCATTACTCATCCTTCTCATTTACTTTCCCAAATTTTTTATAAAATGAAAATCTTAAACTAAATGATACATAACAGTAGGTAAAGGAATTTTTCATGTTGTAAAGACATAAATGTGTGCTCAAACCGAATAGGAAATTAAAGCATAAGGAACACACCAAAAAATATTAAACAATTTATTTTTAAGTCTAACCCCTTTCCTATGCATTGGCATTTTGTAATGAAACAAATAAAATAAGCACATAATAGAAAGCATAGAAAGGTAGATCAAGTGCAACTTCAATACTTTCAGCATAAAGAGGGGAAACTTAATATTGTTGAAATATGTGTAACCATGTTTCCCTCTCTCATAATAATTTTCAGTAGCATCATGAATAGATTCAACAATATGAATATCACATAAAACATTCTTACCATGAGCCACATGCATAAAAGAATCACTACTCTGCACATAAGTAAAATCCTCATTAGTGATAGTGGGAGTTAAACATTCATAATTTTCATGGCAATCATCATATATAGGAGGCATAGTATCATCAAAGTGAATTTTCTCCTCCAAGCTTGGGGAACTAAAAATATCATGCTCATCAAAACCAACTTCCCCAAGCTTAAAACTTTCCATAGAATCAGCAAGTATATCATTTTTATCCTCAATAGTAGGGGGACTAAAAATATCATATTCATCAAGACAAACTTCCCCAAGCTCAAGGTTTTCCTTAGCAATAAAGGTGTTCAAAGAATTAGTACTACCACAAATATGATTGTTGTGCAAATAATTTTTCAATTTCTCCTCAAACACTTCATGTCCTAATTCAAGGTAGATATTATACAGTTCTAAAATTGTTTGGTTGTTTTCCATTTTCTAATTTTTTGTGTGTGTTTTAGGTTTATATGTTAGTATGCAATGCAAACAAGAATAAAAGCTTAGCACAACGCTCCCCGGCAACGGCGCCAGAAAAGTGCTTGATGACTCCCAAGTGCAGGAGATCAATTGTAGTACCTTTCGATAAGTATTTGAGTGTCGAACCCACTAGGAGCTGAAGGTAAGTTATCTATTCTCTAAAGCCCTATAACCCTCTTATATGGCTGTTTATGCAAAGCAATAAGTTTGACTAAAAGGAACTAACTAATTAAAAGCAAGTGACGTGGAGTGTGGTTTGTCTAGTAACTAGTGAAGCAAGTTTAAAATGCAAGTAATCCTAGAGCAAGTTTCTAAAGCAAGTTTCACAAGTAGCAAGCAACAAATATCTCAAGTATCTCAAGGGAGCAAGTGTTCTAGCAATAGGTGTTTCGTTCGTGTGGTTGTCACAATTAGTGAAGCACATGTTTTAGTCTTAGTTGTTTCTTCTAGGAAGGAGCCATGAATAGGTATAGTCAAGTAAATGATCTACAACCCCTTATGATGGATCATGTGGCCAAGTAAATGACTGCACAAGATTGATTAAGACATAAAGTCCCACCATAGCCTTACGTTCTAAGGTCCCATATATATCCCGCAATAACTTAACTTTGTGGCTCGGTCTCAGGTTACTGTCACTCCCAAGTCACCACCACTCCATTATGCTACCGGTGATCACCTTACATGCATTCCCCAACATATGCGTGCACTCATATATTGTACATAAAGACAATCATAGAAGATAACAAACTTGTACGCAACCAATCAACGAACTATTTCACCATTGCCAAGAACAATTCACTACTCAAACATAGACGGGGAGACACAATACATCAAGGGAATATAGTATTGCATCATACATCGTGTTTTCCAAGAGATTACAGTGGAGAGATGGAGCTGATCTTGCTGTAGATGTTGATGATGAACACGCCGGAGGGGGGGTGGAGCCCTCCGGGGGTGATCCCGGCGGCGTTTCCCCCCTCCGATCTTCTCCGGCGGCAGCCTTCTGTCTCTCTGTTTCGTGGTTTCGTCTCTCGGCGCCGCCTCCTCCTCGAAAAGGCCAGGGGACCCTTTATATAGTCGTTTTTAGGTCACGAGACACTCGAGAGAAGAAATATCGACGGCATCGGAGCCACGGGGGCAAAAAGGGGGCCCCACATGCGGCCAAGGAATCTGGCCACGTGGAGGGTCCTCTTTTCCACATGGTTGGCCTTTTGGCCCTCTACTTTGGCCCATGGTATTCGTCTCGAAAATTCTGAACCGTGCTCTTTGGCCTTGCCCTTTTTGGAGCCCCGAAGCTCCCGGAAAGTCTGAAACACTAAAAAGTACGTTTTCTGGAAAAACAGGGTTAGAACCAAAAGAAGGGGGATTGTTCAGAAAATCCCCCAAATCATTATAAAACATGAATATAAGTTGCTAATATGTAGGAAAAACAACAAATAACATGCAAAGTTCATGTATGCATTTTACATGCATCACACGCAAACTTTAAAATTGGATAAACCACCAGATCGATACGAATTAGTGGAGGAAAATTCAGATGAATGCTTCTAACAATCTGTCTAGAATCAAGGGTTTTAGTTTCAATGAAGTATAACCTTTCTAATTGCTTTGCTAGGTATATAAGGGCTAGGGAAGGCGCCCAAACTAGCCAGGACATCCAAAACGCAGACTCAACTCGAGTTCGACTCAAACTGGATACAAACCGATCAATAAACTGGTTCGGTCGAACCAGGCTCACGGGGCTGAGTACCTATAGTTGGTACTACCAGACGCGAGCGGTAGTACTGCCTCCGTAGTTTTCACTACGGCTCGGTACTATCGAAGTTTCCCACGGACTTACTAGAATTGTCGTGTCTTTTTTAAGCAGTACCTACCGATTGGACGGTACTACCGGGCGGGTCCGGTACTACCGCCTTCATCTTCTGGCTCTCCTTGTGCGCCTGCCTCGCTCTCCTCCCTCGCAAACTTGTGCATATTGTGCTCCAGTTATTTATGCTCCTCTTCTCCTCCTCCAATGCTTGTGTTATTAATAAACCCGATCATACACAAGTGCACAGATTTAGGTAGTATAAAATTCTCATTAACACAAACATCATATTCAACAAAGAGTGAGTTCACCTGTTATTCTAATAACTTGGCACGAGCTCTTGTCATTGGTCCAATCCTCACTTCATTGGGCTTATCTTGAGCAGAAACATCATCAACATGAAAAGATGGTAAAGGAATAGGGATATCCTCATCAAGATGACTGTGTAGGCATCAAATTGAAGAGAAGTCGTGGCGACCATTTTGTTGTCACTATAGTTGTGAATGTGGAAAATCTTGTCAACTTTGAGAGCCCATGAGAGGAATGCTTCCGGATCATTTTCACCAAGGAACTTAGGGACATTATAGCGAATGGTTCTCATGTTGTTGTCCTCATTTGGTTGATAATGGTGCTTGATACATTCGATGTGAATTACCGAATGTAGTACATAAGCTTTTTCCCCTGAGACTCAAGGTTTTATCGAAACAGGAAGTATGTGCTTGATGAGACCAGTCGATGAATCCACAGAAAGCTTGCTAATTCCTATTTTAACCAGACGAATTCTTGTATTGCAAAAGAGGTTGTTATCAATAGTAAAAATATGCATGGGGTTAAGCTTTAACTTGCAGCATTGCATTATTAGTATGGGATAAATAAGACAAAGTTAAAGAAGCTTAGTATAATTAATACATATGCTATTTAGATGTGCGTAGGAAATGCATTTGTAGTCCACTAAGCCTCCGAGCACGAGTTAACATAGAGTAGTTCGTCCAACCTTGGAATTGTATTCGTTCCGTCTCACAGTGTTTCCTTGGTTTTTAGTTCTAAAAGTAAGAAGAAATCATTAAGCACGGTGATATCATTGTTAGTTCCCGAGAGATCCACTTCAAGCAGTCTTACTGATCCTACCATCACAATCATTCCCGATCAACCTTTCACTTCACCTTTACCTTGATCACTCTTCGGGTCTTGGGTATCTGACAAGTCCTAGGAGCGAGGCACAGATAGTAGAACACACACAAATAGCATATATGAACTCATTAGACTAATTATCCCATTTAGATCAAGCACATGACTGCAAGGTTAGGCCCTCAGCCCATTGCCTGAGAGGGACTACTCACACATCGCTATCATATCAGCAATAGAAAACATTGAAACAAAAATAGTACTCGGATTGAATAGATTGATAGTTCTTACAATGTTGCCAATCGCGATGGGATCTAGATTAAAAATTAGAAGTATGGCTATTACTATGATGGTGGTGGAGATTATGTGGTGGAGATGCGGCAGCATTTCGTGGTCTTACATGGAGAGGATGGTGGTGGAGAGGTAATGGTGTGCAACTCTCTTCTGGGGGCTGTTTCTTCTCCTTATATGGGGCTCCAGCGTATGGACTAGGGTTTTGGGTGACTTCCTTCGCGAATTAGCTCTAGGTCCTTTTGCGACTTTTGGTCGGTTTGACCTGACGGTCATTTCGGACAGTGATACGATGGGCGGTATGGTCGATGGTGACCGTACCGGTGTTGTTAAGTTTACTGCGAGGACACATAGCGTCTTTCCATGAGGTAGTGCACCATTCACCAAGTCGTCGAACTCATAGAGAGATAGGAACGAGGTCACCTTTTCTTGTATAACCTTTGCTCGTGCTCTCGTCATTGGTCCACTAGGTGTTGTAGGGGAACTTGGTGGAATAGGTTGGGCTGCATCATGACTCCATGAGTGAAGGAGAATACGAAGCTTTGACAAAAGTGGCTAAAAAACCCAAGCTTGACAACGACAAAGACACCGTCTGTTGTGATGGAGATAACCACTCGTCACTTGTTGTGTCATGGATCTTGAAAACCTCTCTTCATGCCGATGAAGACCAAAGATGCAACTTGTTCCAAACAAGAGCTGGCATACAAGGAAAATCCATCAATGTCATAATTAATGGAGGAAGTTGTCTCAATCTTGCAAGTGAAGAAATGTGTGAGAAACTCAACTTGCCAACAAAAGAACATCCACAACCCTATGAAGTCCAATGGCGAACTTACAACAAAATTCTCAAGATCAAACATCAAGTGGACGTCTCCTTCTCGATTGGACCCTATTAAGACACGGTTCTATGCGATGTGGTTCCTATGTCGGTTTGCCAACTACTACTTAGACGCCCATGGCAATATGATAAAGGCGTAATGCATGATGCAGAACAACTTCTATAGCTCTAAGAGAAATAAAAAAAAACCTATGTGCTTCATCCAATGACACAAATTCAAGTGCTTTCCGATAATGCCGAAACAATTGCTTGCAAGCAACAAGATAGTGCATCTAGTGAGATGAGTGGTGAGAGGGAGATCCACCATCACGTGAGTGAGAGCCAAAAGCCAAAACTGAGTGGAAAATAGAATGACTATTCAAAAAGGCTTAGCCTTGGTTGCCACCAAAAGTGAGATGAGAGTTCAGAGCGAAATCTCATTTGTGCTTATTAACACTAACTGTTTATCAACACTCTCTCCATATTTGTTGTCTCTTTTTCATAAATTTTGTGACCTCGCCAAGAATGATAACCCTCATGGACTTCCCGCCACACATGGCTCCGCTAACCGCTTCACCCCTTTCAACATCTATGACGACACAAGCAATGGCAAGGAATGCAAACCATACGCCAAGTTCTTCTACAATGGACCACTTCCTCAAGCTATCAAGCAACCGACTTTCGAGTTCTACTATGGTTACTACACCAACCATCGAGTGAAAGGACACGGATGTCGCCTAGAGGGGGAGTGAATAGGCGTTTAAAAATAATTACGATTAAGGCTTGAATAAATGCGCAACAAAACCAGCTTTTAATTTATCAAGACAAAACCTAAACAAACTAGGTTCACATATGTGCACCAACAACTTATGCTAAACAATTCAAGCAACTATGTGATAGCAAGGTATGTTACTTCAAGCTCGATGGCTATCACAAAGTAAATTGCATAAGTAAAGAGATCGGATATAGAAATAACCGAGACACATGGAGACGATGATTTATCCCGAAGTTCAGTTCCCAATGGAAGCTAATCTCCATTGGAGAGGTGTGGAGTCGCAATGACTCTAAGCGCCCAATGGTTCACCTTATTATCCCCGTGCCTCCACCAATGCGGAGTGCCACGATCCACTATGCGACCTTTGAGGGCGGTCACCGATCCCGTACAAGGTTGGGGCAATCTCCACAACTCAATTGGAGGCTCCCAACAATATCCCGCAAGCTACCAAAACTCCGAGATAGCAACAAGGCCTCGAAAGCTTCCAAAGCTCCGAGGCAACAATCAACCGTCTAGGGCACTCCAAGTACCCAAGAGGACAAGCTCAAGGGCACTCCAAGAACCCAAGAGTAACAAGATTCTCAACCTTTCACTTGAACGAATCCTCGTACTGAACTCAAACCGAAGCAACCTATGCAATGGCAAGAACACAAGAAGTTCTCAAATACTTCACTCTCAAATCCCACCAAAGCAACAAATGCTATGGGGGAGAAAAGGGGAAGAACAAAGAAGAACTCAACAAATGAATCTCCAAGATCTAGATCCCAAAGGATTCCCCTCGCTAAGAGGAGAGATAGATTGATGGAAAGATAGATCTTGATCTCCTCTCTCTTTTCCCACTAATTGGAGCCAAGAATCATGGAGGAATAGAGAGAAAGCAAGCTCCAAGAGGTCAACAATGGTGGGGGGAAACTTACCTAAAAGGTAGGGAACCATTGGGGAAGAACACCCCTTATATAGGCCCCCAAAATCAGCCCGTTGGGGGCATTATGCGCGTCCCCGGCCTCCGGGCCGGCCTGACCGGCCACCTAACACACCCGCCCAGCCTGGAGCCCGGCCTGGGCCGGCCTCTCTACGTTTCCCGGAAAACACCTACACTAATAACGCGATATCTTTCGCCTCCGGACTCCGTTTTCGATGATCTTGGGCTCGTTGAACTCGCAACGATGAGCACTCTAAGATCATGCAGAGAAACGTAATAGTCCATCATTGGATGATAAAACCAAATGATGAAAGGTTTGACCTCTCTATAAAGGAACGATCGGTACCTCCAATATAAAAAACGTAATAAGTTTTTCATGCGAAACCCGTTTTTGATGATGTTGAGCTTGTATTGAAACACATGAAAAGCTATAAAACCACACATGGAGAAAACACAAATAAGAACCAAGAAAGATTATGCCAAGTATGCAAAGGTTTGAGCTCTCTCCGAGTGATGCGGTCAAGTTGCTAATATGAGAGCCCCTCTTGATAGTACGGTTATCTATCCTATAACCCGGTCTCCCTCCTAATACTATGAGACCGGTAATATACAAAACCTATCAAGATTATACCTTTGCCTTGAGCATTCCACTTGAGCTAGATGATGAAGATCTTGACCTCCTCAAGATGGAACACCTTTTTAGATTTCGCTTTGCTTGGTGAAGACACATAGACTGCTCCCCCATACGCCACTATGGGAGAGGATCTTTTAGGTACATCTTCAATTGGACATTATCTCCAAAAGAGTGGCAAGATTAAAGCATGTTATCTCTTCGATATGCTTTCCTTGAACTTGCACTTCTCGAACTTGATGACAACCACAACTTGACGTCATCCACCATGGACTATATGAAATCTTCCTTTTGATGCAAGCCCATGGAAAGATACCTAACCCCACATAGATATACCACACGTACATATAAACACAAAGCTATATGAACAATTAATTACCATACCATATCACACATGGTATATTTTCTTGCTTTGTGAGTTGATCAATATTAACCATTGCTTAGAACTTTGCCTTGCTCTCTTCATAATAATGATGTCTTGAAGGTAAAGATGAATGATCACACAATATTCTTCTTCAAGACATACTTGCAATATGCTCAACTCTCTCATGACCAAACTTGGGATATTCACATGAATAGCACATTGGTCACCACTTGATGATCTTGAATCCAACATATGGACATCAAGCATTGCCTATGGACAAAATCTACAAGTATAGCTCAATGCAACCATTAGTCCATAGTGATTGTCATCAATTACCAAAACCACACATGGGGGCACCATGCTCTTTCAATCCCCCCCCCCATTTTGATAATTGATGAAAAACTATTTTACGAGGGTTTATATAATGAATTTTACCAACCATGCAAATAAACAAGCAAGGATGCATGAGCATGAAAGGAAAATGCTTAAGAAGAAAACCAAAGTATAAAACCAAAATTCCTTAAACCCTCTAATATTTCTCCCCCATTGGCATCCATTTCTAAAATGGGATCATAGAAATTTTAGATGGCCAATATAGTAAGGGTTCCTCCGTAGGATGTGCACTTCTCATAATATGAGTGAAATCAAATACACTTATCCAATGATGAATAATGGGAGGAACTATACCGAGGATCCAAATATTGCAAATAAGATGGTATACAAATCTCTCATATTCTCCTAAAGAAAAGCAACCAATCAAAAAGATCCGACAAACCAAAAGAACAAGGTATATTATGGTTTGAGAAAATGAGTATTTTTAAAGAAAATAGAGGAGCTCCCAAATATTTGTGCATGATTTAGAAATACTGCATTTTGAATGCAAAGTGCACAAAAATGGAATCATAATGATGTAGCCCACCGTATTCCACCAAGCACAACATCGATACGCAACAAGGTGAACTCACTCCTATCTCCGTACGTTTCCGGTGACTTGGTGAATGGTGCTCTACCTCATGAAATACCCCTCTACATGCATAGGTGGGATCACCACACGGAGACCCAAGACGGTGCCCAAGTGTCGCACCCTGACTTCTAGGGGATACTCACCGTACGAACTGGATAGCAGATGCTTGGATTATGGGGCATAACTGCTCCCACGTCCCAGCTTCCTGGTAGGCCTGCG
Source organism: Alopecurus myosuroides (assembly GCA_028641055.1). Lineage (NCBI taxonomy): Eukaryota > Viridiplantae > Streptophyta > Magnoliopsida > Poales > Poaceae > Alopecurus > Alopecurus myosuroides. The sequence goes on from CM054062.1 coordinate 104,940,193, forward strand.
CTTATGCGCGACAACACAAGCCCTGCTATTCCATCGTTGATGTAAACTATCCACTAGAGATCAAAGGCACTTCCGTCGACGTACTTCAAACCATACACACATGGTACGTCAACGGCGTTTAACAAGTGATATCACAACAGATCTCTACGACACAAAAGATTGAAATAAGTTGCAGATGGCTCTCATTAGAGCAGAGATAGCAAATACAGTCATTCAGAGGGCACATGCCCCAACAATACATCATTACAATACAGCGGAAGCATTCAACATGTCTGAGTACAGACAAGAACCAAATAGGCCTAAGAGGCCGGAAACGAAAAGACGGAGCCCATCAACGAAGTCTCGGATCCTGCCCGGGTCCGCTATCTACTCGTCAGCAGTCTCGTCATACTCCACGTAGTAGCCACCATGGAGATCCTCGGAAACGTCGTCTGCGTAAACCACAGCCCCAAAGGGGTCAGTACATAAACGTACTGGCAAGCAAGACTCACAGTTCACCAAAGTGTAACCCGTCAACACCCAGCACAGATGCTTTGGGTTCAACGGAAGAAAGGGGATATAAAGATGCTGCAACTGGCTGCTCTAACCAACTACAGAGATTCTACCACTTCCGGCTAACAGAAAGAAGATAAGATCAGGATTGTAACCAACTGAAAGATAACTTCAAACAAACCCATCCTGGACCTCGCCCCTTATCCAAAGAAGCAATCCGAGGATAACTCACACGGTTGAATTAATGATGGTTCAGATTGTTGTGTCAAAAAGCCTATTACTAGTCAAATTGTTAATCATTGGGTGTAAGATTGTTAATCATTAGGTTTAAGTTGTCCTGAGTACTTGTTAGCCAGTACTTTCACCAAGTAATCCATAACCGCGGAAAACACGGCTTCTCGAGAAGATTATCCCTGCAGGGTTGCACCAATTTGGCCGTACACGCATGAATAACCCGCCAGATGGGAGATCACCCCACCAAGCGGGGCACTCAACACAACCAACCATTCTTCGCATCAAGCCCAAAGAACCTTGGGCGCACGGCTAATCAAGCCCCGAAGAAAAGGGACCCTCATAGCACTCTAAGACCGTGTCCCCCTATATGCCGACTACAAAAGTTCCACCCTGGCCTGGGCTCGCAAAAACATGCATGCGGCAAATGGAAAACACGAACTAAATGAGGCGATTTGGACGAGATGCGAATCAGGTCAAGTTGAGGGGGGCGCCCATACTCGCTTCCCACATGCGGTTAGTGCGCTCATCATGGATCAGTAGACAAGACCCTTTTCCTATTAGGGTCGACACTAGCAGGCTTCAAAACCTCTCATGGGCCTCCTGCCGGTGCCTTATCATCAAATTTATTATTAATAGTAACATTAGCATGATTGATTGATTAAACATCGAGCCCCCCACAACGTAATAGATATAGTAACAGAAAGTAACGGATAACAGACTCGAGCAAAACAACCTAAGCATGCTAGTAAGGCACTGGCTCAAACAATGGGTTGTAGGAAGGGAGATGAGGCAATATCAGGTTTAAGGGATTCATGTGATAGGTTCGTAACAGAACAACTACTACTAAGGCTAGCAGAAAAAGGACAACGGAAAGTATCGGTAACCAATGTTGAAAGGAACATAGTGGTTCAGGTGAGTGATAACTTGCCTGCAAAACCCAGTAGCCTGGTACTGAGCTAACTCCTTAGAAGGGGTGTCGTAAGGATCGTCGGTCTCAACGTCGTCGTATATCCGGGAATAAGCAAACAAACATTGCAGAAAGATAAACAATCAATATCATGGCAATGTGCACAATCAAAGATGATGCATGTCAGTTTAATGGATGCATCAAAATAAACTAGTTGACAAGATAACACGATTTAATTGGACCCATAGGCAATTGGATTGCATATGGAAAAGATCCATTGAAATAAGTGGAAACAAATGATTACAATTAATTATTATGTGAGAGTTGTTAGCATGATGCATGCATGATGATAACAACAAAATAACAACAAAGTAACAATGAAGGAAGCAAAGGAAAAGGAATAAAACAAGGTTGGAATTGATTTATTAAGTTTGGAAATTTTGGTTACTTAAACATGTCACACAAACAATTATTGTTTTCATCAATTTAAAGTGTGCAAAACAGTTAACAAAATTTATATTTGAAAAGAACATCAAATTTTAGTTGGATTGCATGTTTCACATTTTGAAATTGGACTTGGGATTATTTAATTATGAATTAAACAATATTAACAAGTTTTAATTGAATTAAACAAGATTTAAATTGTTTAGGCAATTTAAATTGTTCAAACCAGAAAACAAATTTTATATTTGAATAGGGTATTCAAAAAGGTGTGAAAAACATATTTTATTTGACTTATTTGGAAATAGTATGAATTATTTATGAATTATTACAAATTACATTTGAATTATTCAAATTTGAATTTTAATTGTATTTTGAAATTTCAAAAAAGGGAACAAATGTTTCCAAAAGATAGGCAATTGAATTTAGATCAGAGTGCATATTTTATTTGCAGTTTTTGGAGTTTTAAAACTAATTTTATTGACAAAACAAATTCAGGGACTAATCTGTTATTATTTGGACTTAGTTTGGAAAACAGAAAGCTTCACAAACGTTTTGCACCCACTGGGAATGTACCCACAGGCTGCCAGGGGGGCCCATGGGCTCGCTGTGCTTGCGCAGCACACGAGCGACTGACAGCTGGGCCAGGGCTGTCAGCGCTTCCAACGAAAGAAAAAGGAGAGGGATTTAATCCCGGGTGCTGGGGATCGAACCCAGCACCTCTCCCTCGCTGTGCGCTGTCTGAACCACTGCGGTGATGCGCGCTCGTTGACAGATACAGGTGCGCGAGGAAGTTTAAGGTGTACAAAGCGCTAACTGCAATTGCTGACGGCAGAAATCATCTGCAGCGCGTCAGAGGGAAGCTCACCGGCGGTGATCGCCGAGATGCCGTGCCCGCGTTGTAACTAGAGATGCAGATTCGTGTCGTGCGTGCGCAAGCAGACATGGAAGAAAGGAAAAGGGGCAACACGGTGCTCACCGGGAGGATTTTCGTGGAGGAGCTCGACGGAGAGCGGCGGCCGTGAGGTGGTCGTGGACGGCGGCGCTGCTCCCGTCGATGGAGTGCTCCTCTGCGGAGTCCAACGGAGAGAGAGAACGTTGGCGACTCGCTCCCAGCAGCTGGCTCACGAATAGCGGTACAACCTCGACGACGGCGAGCGAAATTTCAGAGGTAGCGCCACGGGTGGCCGGAGATGACATCGACGATGGCGGCGGGGATGTAGCTGATGTCACGGGGAGCCGCGGTGTTCAATCGGGAGCTGGAGAGGTGGGAGGTTGGTTTCTGTGGCTAGGAGGTGGCGTGGCGCAGCGTGGTGGCCGGAGGTACGACGGATTCAGAGGGAGCTCGGTGGAGTCTCCGGCGATGGGTTCAGAGAGGACAGCAGGCGTCGGGAGAGAGAATTTGGAGGCGCCTCGAAGGGAGAGAGGGGCATAGGGATTAGGGCAGGGGGGTCTAGGGTTCGTAGGGCCTATATAGGGCGCTGGCGTCGGAGATCGCCGTCTGCTCGCTGTGGTTGCCGCCGTGGCACCGCGCGATGCGCTGCCGTACGCCTAGACGATGGTGGTTTTAGATGCGCGAAGCGGTACGCAGGGATGATGGGCTGGCTGCGCGTGCTGGATAGGGCTTAGACGGGCTGGGCCAGGCGGTAGATAGGTTAGCTGCTGCGCCGTTTCCTTTTGTTTATTTTCCTTCTTCTGTTTTTTTTTGTAGAAAAATGGTTTTGGAAGAAAAACATGATAATTAGGTTAGTAAAAATATTAGAAAAATTAGTTTAGGCTTATTAGGTTAATAGCAACAAATGCTAGCTTTTGTTTTCACAGAGTTTTCAAAAATTATTGATGTTTAGGAAATAAAGCAAAATTGCAGGAATTTTTAATATTACTTAAACATTCTGAAAACAAAACATATGAATAGGGTTTCCCCTAGGGTTTTAAAGTGATTTAAAGAATACAAACATGTGGGGAATTTCATGGATTCAAAAGATTAATGATTTTGAGGATTGGTTTGAATTTGGTAATGATTTGGAATTAATTGTTTGAATTAATTGTTTGATTAAAACCAACAATTTAAGGAGTGAAACAACATGGAATAAAATGGAACAATTTGGTTGTTTTCATTTGTTATTTTTATTCCAAAAGTTGTAACAGAACAAGTATGAAAACATTGTTTGAGTAAGGTTTGAATTTGAGTTGTGAAACCAGTGGAAAACAAATGCACCAAATAAGAAACAAATGCAAACAACATGATGACATGATGCAAAACTTTAATAAACAAGAAATCAAACATTCTAATTGGTAGGTTTTCATACTTGGGCTGTTACAAAACGCCCCCCCTTGAAGGAATCGCGCCCCGAGATTCCTACTGAGAAAAGAAAAGGTCCGGAAACTTCTTGGGAAGATCCTCTTGAGCTGTGACACGTGAAACACATCGTGCACGTTTGATAGACGTCAGGGAATTTGCAAACCACCAGAACATTTTCAAATAGAGGAAGGGATTTTTGTATGGAGGGTGTATAGCTGAATGGAACTTGATTCATTTGTAGAATAGATTATCTGGCTAGAATGGTGGAACAGAGTTATTGACATCAATGGAACACCAAGGATGACATCAATGTCAGAATCAGCAACATGAGAGTAACGAGGAATATGTGGCCTCTCATTAGAATTGGATTGTTCTTACTTATCTTGGAAGTCAACATTTGAGATCCCGAGGGGTGAACAGAGATTTGATTGCTTAGTGGAATCAGAATTAGGTTGTATGTTGTGGAAAATATTGTTGACACAAAGGAATGTGATGCTCCGGTATCAAATAACACTTTAACTGGATAAGAGTTTACGAGGAAGTTTTGATTAGACGCCGGTAGAAGATTTGAAGTGGAAAAGAACAACAAGATTTCAACGGACGAAAGGTTCTTTAAAAGAACAGGATATTGAAGCAACACCGGGAAAACGAGAACAAAACACTCCTGAGGTACTACGGAAAACCCATCCGGGCTTCTAAAGGATCAATATCTACTGCTTAAGGAATAGAGGATTTGCTTCCGGGGCTTACATGCCTCCGTTCTCAATCGTGAGTAGGCAACATGAAAAATCATGTCACAACCACCTCCATTCCTATGGTCTAGTAGATATAACCATCCTAGAGAAACCAGAATACGTGAAATCCTAACTTGAAAGTTTAGATGAGAAGGGAAACAACGTTGCACTTCCTTACCAGAAAAAGGGAGGGTGGGTGGGGAAAGAAGAAAAATGACAGAATTCCTACTCTCACGTTTCATTTTTCCTATATAGCTACAAAATAGTTTCTAGACTCAACTGCGACCAGTAAAAAGGGATCCTACAGGCAGACAGGCTCTGATACCATTTGTCGCACCCTGACTTCTAGGGGATACTCACCGTACGAACTGGATAGCAGATGCTTGGATTATGGGGCATAACTGCTCCCACGTCCCAGCTTCCTGGTAGGCCTGCGCTTATGCGCGACAACACAAGCCCTGCTATTCCATCGTCGATGTAAACTATCCACTAGAGATCAAAGGCACTTCCGTCGACGTACTTCAAACCATACACACATGGTACGTCAACGGCGTTTAACAAGTGATATCACAACAGATCTCTACGACACAAAAGATTGAAATAAGTTGCAGATGGCTCTCATTAGAGCAGAGATAGCAAATACAGTCATTCAGAGGGCACATGCCCCAACAATACATCATTACAATACAGCGGAAGCATTCAACATGTCTGAGTACAGACAAGAACCAAATAGGCCTAAGAGGCCGGAAACGAAAAGACAGAGCCCATCCACGAAGTCTCGGATCCTGCCCGGGTCCGCTATCTACTCGTCAGCAGTCTCGTCATACTCCACGTAGTAGCCACCATGGAGATCCTCGGAAACGTCGTCTGCGTAAACCACAGCCCCAAAGGGGTGAGTACATAAACGTACTGGCAAGCAAGACTCACAGTTCACCAAAGTGTAACCCGTCAACACCCAGCACAGATGCTTTGGGTTCAACGGAAGAAAGGGGATATAAAGATGCTGCAACTGGCTGCTCTAACCAACTACAGAGATTCTACCACTTCCGGCTAACAGAAAGAAGATAAGATCGAGGATTGTAACCAACTGAAAGATAACTTCAAACAAACCCATCCTGGACCTTGCCCCTTATCCAAAGAAGCAATCCGAGGATAACTCACACGGTTGAATTAATGATGGTTCAGATTGTTGTGTCAATAAGCCTATTACTAGTCAAATTGTTAATCATTGGGTGTAAGATTGTTAATCATTAGGTTTAAGTTGTCCTGAGTACTTGTTAGCCAGTACTTTCACCAAGTAATCCATAACCGCGGAAAACACGGCTTCTCGAGAAGATTATCCCTGCAGGGTTGCACCAATTTGGCCGTACACGCATGAATAACCCGCCAGATGGGAGATCACCCCACCAAGCGGGGCACTCAACACAACCAACCATTCTTCGCATCAAGCCCAAAGAACCTTGGGCGCACGGCTAATCAAGCCCCGAAGAAAAGGGACCCTCATAGCACTCTAAGACCGTGTCCCCCTATATGCCGACTACAAAAGTTCCACCCTGGCCTGGGCTCGCAAAAACATGCATCCGGCAAATGGAAAACACGAACTAAATGAGGCGATTTGGACGAGATGCGAATCAGGTCAAGTTGAGGGGGGCGCCCATACTCGCTTCCCACATGCGGTTAGTGCGCTCATCATGGATCAGTAGACAAGACCCTTTTCCTATTAGGGTCGACACTAGCAGGCTTCAAAACCTCTCATGGGCCTCCTGCCGGTGCCTTATCATCAAATTTATTATTAATAGTAACATTAGCATGATTGATTGATTAAACATCGAGCCCCCCACAACGTAATAGATATAGTAACAGAAAGTAACGGATAATAGACTCGAGCAAAACAACCTAAGCATGCTAGTAAGGCACTGGCTCAAACAATGGGTTGTAGGAAGGGAGATGAGGCAATATCAGGTTTAAGGGATTCATGTGATAGGTTCGTAACAAAACAACTACTACTAAGGCTAGCAGAAAAAGGACAACGGAAAGTATCGGTAACCAATATTGAAAGGAACACAGTGGTTCAGGTGAGTGATAACTTGCCTGCAAAACCCAGTAGCCTGGTACTGAGCTAACTCCTTAGAAGGGGTGTCGTAAGGATCGTCGGTCTCAACGTCGTCGTATATCCGGGAATAAGCAAACAAACATTGCAGAAAGATAAACAATCAATATCATGGCAATATGCACAATCAAAGATGATGCATGTCAGTTTAATGGATGCATCAAAATAAACTAGTTGACAAGATAACACGATTTAATTGGACCCATAGGCAATTGGATTGCATATGGAAAAGATCCATTGAAATAAGTGGAAACAAATGATTACAATTAATTATTATGTGAGAGTTGTTAGCATGATGCATGCATGATGATAACAACAAAATAACAACAAAGTAACAATGAAGGATGCAAAGGAAAAGGAATAAAACAAGGTTGGAATTGATTTATTAAGTTTGGAAATTTTGGTTACTTAAACATGTCACACAAACAATTATTGTTTTCATCAATTTAAAGTGTGCAAAACAGTTAACAAAATTTATATTTGAAAAGAACATCAAATTTTAGTTGGATTGCATGTTTCACATTTTGAAATTGGACTTGGGATTATTTAATTATGAATTAAACAATATTAACAAGTTTTAATTGAATTAAACAAGATTTAAATTGTTTAGGCAATTTAAATTGTTCAAACCAGAAAACAAATTTTATATTTGAATAGGGTATTCAAAAAGGTGTGAAAAACATATTTTATTTGACTTATTTGGAAATAGTATGAATTATTTATGAATTATTACAAATTACATTTGAATTATTCAAATTTGAATTTTAATTGTATTTTGAAATTTCAAAACAGGGAACAAATGTTTCCAAAAGATAGGCAATTGAATTTAGATCAGAGTGCATATTTTATTTGCAGTTTTTGGAGTTTTAAAACTAATTTTATTGACAAAACAAATTCAGGGACTAATCTGTTATTATTTGGACTTAGTTTGGAAAACAGAAAGCTTCACAAACGTTTTGCACCCACTGGGAATGTACCCACAGGCTGCCAGGGGGGCCCGTGGGCTCGCTGTGCTTGCGCAGCACACGAGCGACTGACAGCTGGGCCAGGGCTGTCAGCGCTTCCAACGAAAGAAAAAGGAGAGGGATTTAATCCCGGGTGCTGGGGATCGAACCCAGCACCTCTCCCTCGATGTGCGCTGTCTGAACCACTGCGGTGATGCGCGCTCGTTGACAGATACAGGTGCGCGAGGAAGTTTAAGGTGTACAAAGCGCTAACTGCAATTGCTGACGGCAGAAATCATCTGCAGCGCGTCAGAGGGAAGCTCACCGGCGGTGATCGCCGAGATGCCATGCCCGCGTTGTAACTGGAGATGCAGATTCGTGTCGTGCGTGCGCAAGCAGACATGGAAGAAAGGAAAAGGGGCAACACGGTGCTCACCGGGAGGATTTTCGTGGAGGAGCTCGACGGAGAGCGGCAGCCGTGAGGTGGTCGTGGACGGCGGCGCTGCTCCCGTCGATGGAGTGCTCCTCTGCGGAGTCCAACGGAGAGAGAGAACGTTGGCGACTCGCTCCCAGCAGCTGGCTCACGACTAGCGGTACAACCTCGACGACGGCGAGCGAAATTTCAGAGGTAGCGCCACGGGTGGCCGGAGATGACATCGACGATGGCGGCGGGGATGTAGCTGATGTCACGGGGAGCCGCGGTGTTCAATCGGGAGCTGGAGAGGTGGGAGGTTGGTTTCTGTGGCTAGGAGGTGGCGTGGCGCAGCGTGGTGGCCGGAGGTACGACGGATTCAGAGGGAGCTCGGTGGCGTCTCCGGCGATGGGTTCAGAGAGGACAGCAGGCGCCGGGAGAGAGAATTTGGAGGCGCCTCGAAGGGAGAGAGGGGCATAGGGATTAGGGCAGGGGGTCTAGGGTTCGTAGGGCCTATATAGGGCGCTGGCGTCGGAGATCGCCGTCTGCTCGCTGTGGTTGCCGCCGTGGCACCGTGCGATGCGCTGCCGTACGCCTAGACGATGGTGGTTTTAGATGCGCGAAGCGGTACGCAGGGATGATGGGCTGGCTGCGCGCGCTGGATAGGGCTTAGACGGGCTGGGCCAGGCGGTAGATAGGTTAGCTGCTGCGCCGTTTCCTTTTGTTTATTTTCCTTCTTCTGTTTTTTTTTGTAGAAAATGGTTTTGGAAGAAAAACATGATAATTAGGTTAGTAAAAATATTAGAAAAATTAGTTTAGGCTTATTAGGTTAATAGCAACAAATGCTAGCTTTTGTTTTCACAGAGTTTTCAAAAATTATTGATGTTTAGGAAATAAAGCAAAATTGCAGGAATTTTTAATATTACTTAAACATTCTGAAAACAAAACATATGAATAGGGTTTCCCCTAGGGTTTTAAAGTGATTTAAAGAATACAAACATGTGGGGAATTTCATGGATTCAAAAGATTAATGATTTTGAGGATTGGTTTGAATTTGGTAATGATTTGGAATTAATTGTTTGAATTAATTGTTTGATTAAAACCAACAATTTAAGGAGTGAAACAACATGGAATAAAATGGAACAATTTGGTTGTTTTCATTTGTTATTTTTATTCCAAAAGTTGTAACAGAACAAGTATGAAAACATTGTTTGAGTAAGGTTTGAATTTGAGTTGTGAAACCAGTGGAAAACAAATGCACCAAATAAGAAACAAATGCAAACAACATGATGACATGATGCAAAACTTTAATAAACAAGAAATCAAACATTCTAATTGGTAGGTTTTCATACTTGGGCTGTTACACCAAGATGCCCAAGAACACATCCGAGAAGGGGCACACGAAGCTAGGGAAGAAGCAGGTGAAGACGGCGTCAAGTTCGGAGCTCCGAGGAGGAAGAACGGGGGAAAATGGTGCCTCCCGGCCTCACCCCCGGCCTCGGGCTGGCCTCCCAGGTCGGCCCCCTGCCCGAGCGCCCCGGCCTCAAGGCCGGCCTGGCTCCCCCCACCCCGGCCCCAGGCCGGGCACCCCACAGAGGGGGCCGGCCTCAAAGCCGGCCTGGCCCCTTCCCACCCTGGCCCCAGGCCGGCCTGGGCCTCCAGGCCAGCCTCTGCGCCCTACCCTGGCCCCAGGCCGGGGTGGCCCCGAAATGCACGGGAATTGCCCGTTTTGGCACCGTTTCGACCCCCGTTTCGACCCCGACTATATAAAGGACTCCGGTGGCTAGATCTAGGGATAGGAATAGTTTTGAGCATTGTTTTCGAGAGTTTGGGGCTTTTCCCTTGTATCCCTCTTTTGAGGTGACTCCTCTTATGAGGCTACTCCTATGTTTATGATGTTCATCTAGGATTGTATCAAGATCTCTCCAAGGAGCTACTCTCTCACATAGTGATTCTAGTAGCACTTGCCAACCTTCCCCTTGCGGCTTCTGTTGGATCGGTGGACCGGCCGGTAAGAGAAACAGTTTCAATTAGTGTGTTGTTGACATGGGTTTGCGATCCCTCGTAGGATTCACGAGTTATCTTCCCTCTTTTGTGTTTTCCACGTGTTTGCCCTCGATTCCCCCTCTCGTGTTCATCGTGTTCATCGCGTTCTTCGTGCGTTCTTCGTTCGTTCTTGTCGATTCGTGAAGATCGGGCCAACTTAGAGGTCAACACCTCATCATCTGGTATCCAGAGCTAGATTGACACGAATCCGACACACCACCCCCTCCCCTACCACCAATTTTTCTTCTATCCACCATAAATTCGAAAATTTGACCAAAAATAGCCGAAAGGGATTTCGACCGATCTCTTGATTCGTTGAGTTTTTCGTGGTTTTGTTTCATAGATTTGTTGCCAAAAACCATTCCCCATCTTTCTATTCAGCCACAATTCTTGAATTTGTCCAAAAATTTTCTTGATTTGGGAGAAATTTCGAATTTGAGCAAAAATTTCAGAAAAATCCTCCTCTTCGATTCTTGGACAGATTTTGTATCTTGTTTTTCTTTGTCGTCGTTGCTCCGATTTGAGTGAGGCAAGTTCCTACGCGTCGCCATCGACATCGCCTACGCATCTACATCATCGGATCCACACGACATCGACATCCACCGGTCGCAAGTCCGAGATCATCCACCGCATAGGTATAACTTGCTTCCGCTTGAACTAACCCTTTCCTTTGTGTACCTTACCTACTTGGACTAGTTCTTTTACACCGCTTGGCATCGCATTGTGGCACCGAGAGTGCGAGTTTTGCGCTTGTGAGAGACTAGCTACGAGTAGGCATTGGCATTTGGGAATCATCTCCGCATCATCCATCAAAAAGCGAAAAATCAAAACAAAAAAGAGAGGAGAAAGAGAAAGAAGCAAAAAGAGCCAAAAGAAGAAAAGATCGATGCCAATTGCTCCCATTTGTAGGAACGCATAGCTTCGAGTTGCGAGAGAGAAGAGAGTGACCGGTTGCCACATTGCGAATCTTGTTGCCCCTTGTTAATTGCGGTTTGAGCTAGCGTCCTCCTTGCGTTGGTGTGGCATTGAGCTTAGTCTTCGATAGGTACATTTCGTCTCCGCTCGTCCATTGGCCGCACTAACCCCATTTATCATTTGTGTGTGTGTGTTTTTCTTTTCCACCATATCATTTTCCTCCACTAGGTTTGGTTTTCGTGCTAACTTTTCTTTGATTCTTCTCCACGTTTTACAATATACTTTTCTTTGGATTTGTCGTTTTCTCGCCACATTTCTAACCCATTGCCATCCACCAATAAGCCGTGTGTGTTTTGGGGCGTGTTTTGGGATCTTTCGAACTCAAGTCACTTCATTCTTTTTGCTATCGGTTTCTCTTGGTTTGGTCCACTAGTTTCCAACATTTGCTAAAAGGTGAGGTTTGAGCTCTTAGGTCCTCACACTCTATATATACACTTGTGCTTGTTGACTAACAATGTATAGCGAGAGCGGATCATATGGAGGCCATGATGACAATGATGAGTCCATGATGGACCACTACGACTACAACGAGCTAGACATGGACCTCCATTCCTACGAGAATGACGTGGTGGACGACCACTACTCCTACGAGCACGACATCGTGGATGACCACTACTACGAGCATGACATGGTGGATCACCACCACTACTACGACCACGACGTCGAGCTCTACACCGACTACTCCTCCCCAAGCATCATCGACATGGAGGAGTACCACAACCACCACGCCGACTTCGACTCCACGAGCTCCACCGACATGAACCACTACCACAACTACGACATCGCAAGCTTGGATGAAGAGATGGAGCCCTACTACACCGACAACGCCTCCTCGACCATGGCGGAGTTCTACACCGACAATGACTCTGACATGGACGAGATCACCTACAAGCGCTTCCTCGCCAAGCTTCGGTTGCCAAGACATCACATGTCCGATGGTTCATGCTCACCACCAAGGAACTCCTCGGATATTGCCAAGGCCAAGACACGACAACGACCTTCAACCTCAAGATGGCGCAACGACAAGAAATCCGACAAGTTGGCAACGTCAAGATGGTCTCCCTCAACATCAAGACGGCGCCACAAGAAGGACATCATCGAAGCTCCATCAAGCGAGAAGGCCAAGAAGCCAAGGCATCCGAATGACTTGCGGAGTCATCCCACACATGAAGTGCGGGAGCGCCGCAAGCTTCGTCATCAACCACGCCATCATCACCAAGCTCATCACCAAGATCGCCGCCATGATCATCATCGACATATGGAAGAGAGTGGTACACCCACCTCACCGCATCTTCCACCACAAGCTCCGCGACGACATTGGTTTGAGCATCGCTCGCCATCACCACTACCTCGACCTCGACACCGACAAGGCCGTGGTGACCCTCTTCAAGATCACCCTCTACGACCGGATATTCTTCATCACCCACCTTCTCCAAGCTCGACTCATGACATTGGTCTAAATGGCTTCATGGATGGTGCTTGCCCACATTCAAGGCTCCCAAGGCAAAATGTGTGTCACCACCACAATGACCACCAAGACCAAGGCCATTATCAAGAAGGTGCCTTCGTCATGGCTTCTAGTGAATGCCTCCCTCGACTCCACCATAATGACCACCGGCGCCATCCTCTCCATCATGATCGCCATCACCAAACCAACGAGGATGACCCACATGAGCTTCCACCGCCCATCTTTGATGAAGACCCAAATGAGAGCCCTTCTCAACATCAAGCGAGTGCGAATGCTCCTTATGGCTTTTCTTCCCCCATCTTCGAGGAAGACCCCATTGAGGGCCACCATCGACAACAATCAAGTGGGATTGCTCAACATGCTACTTCACTTCCCATCTTTGATGAGGACCCCTATGAGCGCCCACTTCGACCACCACTAGGCAAGGATGCTATGAGCCTACTTTCCCCTCTCCTTCAAGATGAAGACCTCTTATGCCCAATTTGCAAGGGCCATGGTCACATAATGTGGGATTGCCAAGGCGGCGACCAAGATGGTGCGTCCAATGGAGATGCTATCCATCATGCTTCTTCTCCCATATTGGATGAAGCACCACATCACCTAGGCCATGAAGACAATAACTTGAGCGCCGTTTGCCTCAATGTTACAAGGTGCAAGGACCATGAGCGTCACCATCCATATGAGGAATGGGAGCCTTCACCGCATCTTCACCAAGATTGTGCTTTCTACTCGCACCCCGCCTTCGACAAGGATCAAGAACATCCTCGCCATGGACACTATGATACCACTACCTCGTCAAGGCAAGAGGCGAGAGATACTTCTCCACCAACACCCAACCACAACTTCCATGAGCGACCAACTTTGAGGAAGTTCAATGACCTTCATGATCAAGAGCATGAGCTTCCATCATCGCCACAAGCGCAACACCAACATCAAGAGTGTGAAGCTATTCCTCCCATGACACAAGATCTACATCACCATATGCATGAGGAAACCCCTCTACCACTCTATGATGAAGACGTTGATGCATGTGACATTGTCAAAGAGGCTCATCCCTTGCCATCATCTCTAAGGCATTCTTCTTCTTCTTCTTCGTCTCCAATGACACAAGTGACAACTCCGACAATCGACAAGAGAGCTCCCAATGCTACCAATGATATGATCTTGGTTGCCAACCAAAATGGTGACCATGCATACATGAGTGAAGGCCAATACTATGCCTTGCACCAACTAGCTCTCAATTCCTTGGACATGCCGACCAATGGTGACGAAAGCGTCTATTGCAATGAGGCCGAGAATTCATCGCGAGTGTTGACACGAGTTCTTCAAACCTATCCTCAAGATAGGGACCAACGATGCAACCTCTCTAGAGCCGGCGTCAATGGCCTATCTATCGTTGATGGAGGTAATGACGAATTGGGTGAAACTCTCCGCTTGACTTCAAAGCATCTCATGCCAACCTCCACAAGGCCACGATCAAGCCACCATTCTAGCCAAGGAAATCTTCATCATCATCATCATCGACCATTTGAGGATGCTACAAGGCATGGCTTACATTACCAATTGATGGAACTTCCTTCGACACAAGCCATGACCCTACCTCCTCCGCCAAGAAAGCCACCCTTTCCTCAATTGGAGCTCAACTCAAGAGATGAGATGATCGATTCCTCCTCGCCACATGCTATGACACTACCGACTCCAAGCAATGCAATGACATCGACAAATACGCACACCTCAAGTGCCAACACTTTGGAGCCTTCTAGTGTCCCCTCTCAAGCTTCTAGTGAGATGAGTGGTGAGAGAGAGATCCACCATCACGTGAGTGAGAGCCACAAGCCCATAATGAGTGGAAAAAGCATGAGTGTTCGTAGAGGCCTCGCCTTGTTAGCCACCAAAAGTGAGATGAGAGTTGAGAGCAAAACCCCATTTGTGCTTATTGACACTAACGGCTTACCAACTTTCTCTCCATCTTTGTTGTCTATTTTGCAGAGATTTGGTGACCCTATCAAGCATCCTTGACATCATCGCCTTCTCCACATACAAGGCTCTCCACATCGCATGAACATCGACACCGACTTGAAGGGTTGGAAGGAGCACTTTCCGCTCATCATGATCCACATGGAGATTGACAAGAGCTTCTACGACAAAGCATCCTCCATCCACATTCCTCAAGTCAAGATCTACACGGCGCGTCACAAGAACTTCGACATCAACGCCTTCGACGCCTACATTCCACTCGTCAAGATGTACTTGGAGTTCGACAAGCGCGTCAACGACAATGACTACCACGTCTACATCCCCTTCGTCGAGATGCACTTGGAGTTCGACAAGCGCGTCAACGACAATGATCGCCACGACTACACTCTACCGCTTCCGCAAGCTCATCCTCATCCACCCATGGAGGATCATGTCAAGATCGTCATCGTCTTTGGACTACACCCTCCACGAGCATACCTTGGCATGATCTTCGATAAGAGGCTCAACTTCAACGACTACACCGCTTCGCAAGATCTTCCTCAACCATCCACGGGGGGCCATTTCATGATCTTCATCACCTTTGGACCGCCCCCACTACGAGCCTACCGTCACATGGACTTCGACAAGCGGCTCAACTTCAACGACATCTTCGTCGTCAAGATTCCTTCTCCCGCTCACATATGGATGGAACGAGAGTCGAGGACGACTCTTTTTCAAGGGGGGGGGGGAGATGATGTAGCCCACCGTATTCCACCAAGCACAACATCGATACGCAACAAGGTGAACTCACTCCTATCTCCGTACGTTTCCGGTGACTTGGTGAACGGTGCTCTACCTCATGAAATACCCCTCTACATCCATAGGTGGGATCACCACACGGAGACCCAAGACGGTGCCCAAGATGCCCAAGAACACATCCGAGAAGGGGCACACGAAGCTAGGGAAGAAGCAGGTGAAGACGACGTCAAGTTCGGAGCTCCGAGGAGGAAGAACGGGGGAAAATGGTGCCTCCCGGCCTCACCCCCGGCCTCGGGCTGGCCTCCCAGGCCGGCCCCCTGCCCGAGCGCCCCGGCCTCAAGGCCGGCCTGGCTCCCCCCACCCCGGCCCCAGGCCGGGCACCCCACAGAGGGGGCCGGCCTCAAAGCCGGCCTGGCCCCTTCCCACCCCGGCCCCAGGCCGGCCTGGGCCTCCAGGCCAGCCTCTGCGCCCCACCCTGGCCCCAGGCCGGGTTCCAGGACGGCCAGGCCTGCTCCCAGGCCGGGGTGGCCCCGAAATGCACGGGAATTGCCCGTTTTGGCACCGTTTCGACCCCCGTTTCGACCCCGACTATATAAAGGACTCCGGTGGCTAGATCTAGGGATAGGAATAGTTTTGAGCATTGTTTTCGAGAGTTTGGGGCTTTGCCCTTGTATCCCTCTTTTGAGGTGACTCCTCTTATGAGGCTACTCCTATGTTGATGATGTTCATCTAGGATTGTATCAAGATCTCTCCAAGGAGCTACTCTCTCACATAGTGATTCTAGTAGCACTTGCCAACCTTCCCCTTGCGGCTTCTGTTGGATCGGTGGACCGGCCGGTAAGAGAAACAATTTCAATTAGTGTGTTGTTGACTTGGGTTTGCGATTCCTCGTAGGATTCACGAGTTATCTTCCCTCTTTTGTGTTTTCCACGTGTTTGCCCTCGATTCCCCCTCTCGTGTTCATCGTGTTCATCGCGTTCTTCGTGCGTTCTTTGTTCGTTCTTGTCGATTCGTGAAGATCGGGCCAACTTAGAGGTCAACACCTCATCACATAACCCCCACTGTTGTTCAAAACTCAAAGCAAGTGCAAGTGATCATAAAAGAAAATAAGGCATGTCACTTGGAGCAAGAGGTGGTTGAGCCATACGAGAAGTTACCAAGAAAAGGATGGACATCAAACCATTAGGATACCAATAAGACATGTAATTATTATCATGTTTATAAGTTTCTAAATAGACCACAATCATGATGATGTACATCCATAAAGAAACATGTACACACAATATAGTTACAAAGAGAAAGAGCGAGATATCTGATGACCCACAAGTATAGGGGATCGCAACAGTCTTCGAGGGAAGTAAAACCCAAATTTATTGATTCGACACAAGGGGAGCCAAAGAATATTTGTGAGCCTTAACAAGTGAGTTGTAAATTCACCTGCACCTGAAAGTACTTTTGTTTGCAGTGATTTATCAGTAGTAACAGTTTATAGTAGCAGCAGTAGTGAAATAATAACAGCAGCAGCAGTAGTGTTTGAAGTAAACAGCGGACTAAATGCTGTAGGCATAGGGATGGATGAACGGGCGTTGCATGGATAAGAAAGTTCTAATAATGATCATGTCAGGGGCATTGCAGATAAATAAGATAAAGCATCCAAGCACTAAGTAACCATAGGCATGTGTTCCGTAAATAGTCGTACGTGCTCGCAATGAGAACTTGCACAACATCTTTTATCCTACCAGCCCGTTTTCAGTGGGGACTCAAGGGAACTACTGGTAATTAAGGTGTTCCGTTTAATAGAACACCGGAGCAAAGAATTAACACTCCGTGAACACATGTGATCCTCACATCGCAGCCATCCCTTCCGGTTGTCCCAATTTCTGTCACTTCGGGGCCTCGGGTTCTAGACAACGATATGTGTAAACAACTTGCAGGTATGATCAAGAAACAATGATTATCATTGTGATTCAATAGCATGTTCAGATCTGAGATCATGGCACTCGGGCCCAAAGTGGCAAGCATTAAGCATAACAAGTTGCAACAATGTCAATAGCACTAATAGAGAACACTAGGCACTATGCCCTAACAATCACGGCATTATTACATGAACGATCTCATCCAATCCCTACCATCCCCTTCAGCCTACAGCGGGGAATTACTCACACATGGATGGGGAAACATGGATGGTCTATGGAGAGGCGTTGGTGATGACGATGACGATGATCTCCTCCACTTCCCCGTCTCGGCAGGGTGCCAGCACAGGAACTTCTGATCCCCGAATCGAGGTTCGGGATGGCAGCAGTGCTCTATTAGGTTTCTCTGGAATATGGCGCCCCCCCTTGGGTTTTAGGGTTGAAGGCTACTTGTAGTCGAAAGGGGAGTCCGAGGGGGGGGTCCTAGGGGGCCCACACCCTGTGCTGGCACGGCCAGGGGACCTGCGCCAGGGGGGTGTGGCCACCCTCTGGCCCCTCTCCTGGCCCCCTTCTGGATTCTGGGGTCTTCCGGGGTGAAAACATCAATGGGCTCTTTTCTGGGCATTTTCCCGAAAGTTGGTTTTTCTGCATAAAAACGAGACACCAAAGTAATTCTGCTGAAAACAGCGTTAGTCCGTGTTAGTTGTATCCAAAACACACAAGTTTAGAGGAAAACAACAAGAAAAGTCTTCAGAAAAGGAGATACGTTTTCGACGTATCAACTCCCCCAAGCTTAGCTTATTTCTTGTCCTCAAGCAATTCAGTGACCACTGAGTGCGATAAAAGACTTTTACGAACACATTTGTTTCATATGATGTAAATATACTCACTATGTGATCAAAAACTTAATTATGCTCATGATAATATACATGCAAGATACTGACACTTAATAGTTATGCAAACCATGAGAAGATAACAACATATTAATAATAAACAACATGAAGCACAACTATTTGCAAGACTGAAGTATTCATAATAGGATCTGACAAAGTGGTATCTCGCTTGCCCTTAAATGTGGGGCAAAACATAAATGCCAGGGAACCTCTGAAGTTCAAGGGAAGACTAGAAGTAAAGATATCAAATATGCAAGTATCAAAGTTATATCACAATTAACCGTACTTTGGGAAAAACACATTACACCTAAGAATGATGACTATGCTCTCAAGAAAGTGCTCAAAGAATATGGCGGAGACTCAACATAAAAGTAAAAGAAATGCCCTTCACAGAGGGAAGCATGGATCACTCATGTGCTAGAGCTTTTTATTTTATTAAACAGAGGGATTGAAAACATTTTGAGAGAGGTGTATGCTTATGTCAACGAATGGTAAACAGACAATACAGTACATCACAAGTCAACTGTATTCACAAGAGAGGCTCCCATGGTGAAGGACACAACTGGTGTAGAAGGTAATCCCTCTTTCTCTTTTGTTTACACAGTTATGCTTTGACTGATAAATCAGGGGCAAAAAGAGTGAAGAGAATTTGTGTGTATTAATTTGGGGCTGGGCACCCCGCTGCCAGCTCTTCTATCATTTGGATAAGCGGATGAAGCCACTAGTCCAGGGTGTGAAATCCAATCAACAAGTGAGATAAAGATTATCTATTTACGTCCTAATGAGCTAAAATAGGGGCACAAAATAGGAATAAATTTTAGCAGGTTTTAAAGGTAGCACATGAGCAATTTACTTGGAGTGGCGGTTAAATACCACATGTAGGTAGGTATGGTGGACACATTTGGCAAACTTTGGTTTTAAGGGATTTGGATGCACGAGTAGAGCTCATACTCAGTACAGGTGAAGGCTAGCAAATAGACATGGAGTGACAATCAAGAGAGCAACAACTATCATAATCATGTTTGCGACAAAGTAAAATTAACTGAGGCATAAAATTGATACTATAACTCTGAGCCAAAATAAATCATCGAGGCTTATTGACTTTTTTTTAAGTCTTAGCATGCGTGATCATGTGCCAAGTCAATTCGGATGAAACAGTTAGAGGAGGCTACCACAATATCATACCCTTCTATGAATAAAACAATGCGAACAAATATTTATATGAAAAGTCATTTACTATCAATATATTGGAACAAAACATGAGAGAGCATGAACTATTAATCAGCTATTAAGTCACATATATATTATACGAACAAACTAAGCATGGTCACATAGATGGATATATGTACAAAAATGAAAGCAAATATAATTCATACCAGCCTCTCACCACAACTTGAATTGTCGTATATCGTCATTATTGCTCTTCACTTCTGGCTCGAATAATATATAATGAAAACGAAACTCCAATGGAATCACGGACGACTGTTGAACTCTGCAACAAACTTTACAAAACCAAAGAAGAATAACAAATATTTTTGGGTTTTTCAATTAAAGCACGGACACAAGGAGAGCAAGAAAACAAAGAAAAAATCTTTTTGGGTTTTCAAAATGAAACAAGAAAAAAAGAAAACGAACAGCAAACAAAACAAAATATTTTTGGGTTTTTGAATATTAAAACGCAACTAGATAAAGCAAACCAAATGAAGAAACAAATAGAGAGAAACAAAAAGAAACAACATATTTTTTTTGGTCTTTTTATGTTTTGGAAAGCGAAAACAAAACAATAAAAACAAAAGAAGCAAAAGAAAACTAAAACAAACGAAAGAAACAAAGAGAAACGAAAAACAAACGAAAGAAATGATAAACATGGATATACAAAGAATCGACCGAACATGATATATAAATGAGTGTGATGTCGGTATACCTCCCACCCAAGCTTAGGCTTTTGGCCTAAGTGGAGGTCAATCAAAGTGTGGGAAATATCCCCACTATGGTGGGTCATCCCTCGCATGGTCGTACTCGGGCGCATAAGAAGAAGATGAAGCAGCCGACGCATAGTCATATCCGGGGTGCTGATATGGAATCCCCATGGCGTCATAGGGCTGGACGAAATCACCATCGTCCCCCTCTCCGGCATCCTCCCCCTGCTGGGGGAGATGCTCAAGGTATGTCACTACCAAATTCCGCGCGGTCTGTGACGTTTCAATACCGTTGCGGATGGGCTCTAAACCGTCGCTACGGGAAATACACGACGGTTTACACGGCGGAGTGAGAACGTTTCTGATCGACTATCACGGATGATTCTGCGACGATTAAATGAACACTAATCCG
Source organism: Alopecurus myosuroides (assembly GCA_028641055.1). Classification (NCBI taxonomy): domain Eukaryota; kingdom Viridiplantae; phylum Streptophyta; class Magnoliopsida; order Poales; family Poaceae; genus Alopecurus; species Alopecurus myosuroides. The sequence goes on from CM054062.1 coordinate 104,961,110, forward strand.
TCACGAGCTACTGGCCGTCCCAGCATAAGGCCCAACAAGGAGTGACATTTTTTTCGTTGCAATGTGTGTACACGTGGCATCGTTTTCCCGTTACCCGTTACTGACGTCACTTCCACCGTTCCTGACGTCATCATCGTCTTGACATTTTAAAAACGTCGCGATTGGAACTACCGTTACCTCCGTTAATGACGTCATAATATGTGCGACGTTTATTTTCTCGTGGCGGGTACAAGCAGAATAAGGTGCCACGTGTCGCTCTCATAATGTTCCACATATACGCTTATTCCCGACGAATTTATAACGTTGACCGACGGCGCAACATTCTAGTTCGTCGTAAGACGTCGCGAATCATGAGGGGGCACGTGTACCAACACGGCATGTCCACGTCGAAATGTTTCCGTGACGTGTTTATTTCGTCGCGATTTCCATCCAATAAGGTGGCGCCTCATGGACCTACCATATAGTACCACGTGTCCTCGTATTCATAAGCATGGAAAATACTATACTAGTTTTCACAGCAAAGCAAACACAACAAATACATAATGGGAGAATAAGGTCAGAACATAGCTCGCCAGCTAAGGCAGTCTAATACAGCTCAACAGACAACAAGCGGTTTCACAAAGGGCTACTCAGTTCCATATCTCGGATGAACTTGAGCCAACATGCCACCAATAAGGGTTTTGTACATTTCTTGACTCTTCTGCATATCTTTGTGTTCCTCCGTCATACGCAGCAATTCTTGTCGATGCTTCATCCTATCTGCATCAGCTTGTTCCTTGGCCTGCTTCAACTCATCAACTACAGACTGCAAGTCTTGCCTCTGTTTTCTCTCAGAATCAAGTTGAAGGTGAAGTTGAGACTTTGTTGCTCTTGCACTGGTTGTGACCCCACCTATGGTATTCAGGAACGAAGACTTTAGACGGTTCTTGGTCAGCACGGCAGTGACAACTTCGGTGGCAGAAAGAGGTTCCTTGACAGCGCCATCTACTGAAGTACGTTCTAGCATATGATATTGCATTTCTTCCTATAAAGCATGTAAAAGCTTTAGATGAAATAGAAGTTGAACTAGCTTGTAAGGTACATTTATATCATGACAAGCTTATACATAACAAAGATGCAAATAGCAAATGACAAGCAATTAAGAACGCATCACAAGCTTGTAAGGAACATAAATGAAAAACACCACATGACAGGCATGTAAGTAAACATGGCTGAAAATAGCAGACGACAAGCATGTACAGAACATAGATGAAAATAGCAGCTCACAAGGATAGATGAACTGGCAGATGAAAAGCAAGCAGCATGCATGTGCATGAACTATGAGATGACAAGCATAGGTGAAATAGCAGGAGTTTGCATCAGAATTCACAAAGGGAAGCATCAGTACGTATCTAGAAGAATCTATTGAGGTAATTGTTGATCCAAGAGATAAACGGTATTCTGAGGGACTTACGATTGCTCTTTTCACGGGCGAAGAGAATCTACGTGTCTTGTTGTTGTGCGTAGCTTTGAACAATTCAAAGGCATCTTCCCCCATGTCGCAGCAAACCTCGTAGCTACGAGAACCTGTGGCGCTATGGAACTGGACGGCCTGTCTGCTTTGCCTGGCTTTCATACAAGCCATCTACATAAACGAAGTATGAACTGAATAGACACAGTCCAGGTTATGGAATAGAAGCAGTGGCAAGGTAGAGTGAACAAAGACAGTACATGTTTCCTGACTGAGGACCAGTTATCGACTAGCCTGCACCATTCTGCTTCGCTCATGTGCCCAACTACATCAGGAGGCGTTCGTACAACTCTACTCTTGTCTCTAACGCTGTCAAAAAATTCTTACATCAGAATATGGCGTCTTTGTCTTGTACAGTTCTTGAGATGCATCAGAAGAGATTGACGAATAACAGGGTCTCTGGGGTTCAGATGAAACTTTGACTGAAACAAAAGAAAGAGCACTTTTCAGTTATATGAACAACAATGGAATGAACTGGAAGGTTGGGTTACAGAACTTACAGACACATGGCCGTGGTAGGAGGAAAATATATCTTCCCTTCCCTTGTACTCTTTCCAATGGGGGAAGATAGGGACAGTGTGCTTCACAGCTAATGAACACGCAGTAGCATACATGGCAGCAATGTTTGGGTCCACTGGCCTTGTCTTTCCTAGAGTAATAACAATTCTGATCATGTTTCCTTTGGACATGTTTCTTCTCCTCCCAGCTGCACCACTCGAAACAATGTCTTCACATGGGTAATCTACAGAAATTGTGGCATTGCTAGAGTTAATATTCTGCATTTTGGATTTCCCTCCACACATGGACCCTCGTAGAGCATGCAATCTCTGTGATATGTCATCTTGCTCTTCGTTGCAGGCATCTTGCTCCTCGACTTGGGAACCTTGCCCCTCGCCTAGGAATGGTGGCAGCTCGCCTTGCACACCTGGCAGCTCACCGTAGGGAGGTACCTGCTCGCATTGGGCGGCTACCTCGTCAGCCTCCTCCTTCTGTTGGGCAGCTTCCAGCTGGCCGTGGGCAAGTTCCTGCTCGCCTTGGGAAGCTTCCTCGTCTTGGACCACTGGTCGCTTGAGTTCGTCATCTGCATACGGATGGACATGGGAACTGCATGCTCGCGATGGGCCTTGACGCGCTTGCGTTTACAACCATGTCCACCAGGAGGCATCTTTGTCCTACCAGATGTACTCTTGACTTTAATGTTCCTAAACTCCACGGTTCATATGTACCAAATCAACTAGGATAGTAGCACAAAATACATTCCAGGACAGTAATTAAGCTAGCAGTTCCACCCAACATAAGTACCTTTATTGTTGAGCTATCATGCAAGGCATGCCTTATCTAGATGGTGGACATGGTATAAATGGAAATAAATAGCTTACAATATAATTCTAGAATTTATGCGAATAAATGAAAATAAATAGCGCATACATGTTCTTTACAAATAGCCTTATCTTTCATTGGGATGTGACAACATAGAGTTAGAAAATCTTAGTGATGCAATTCGCTGTTTGACCATATCATATCAGTAATCTAATTTGTGGACCTAAGTATGATAGGATCGCAGGAGAAGTGATCTTAAGCTTTATACAAACTCAAAAATAAGCAAACTCTAACCAAAGGAACTTGACGGCTACCAGGCAGGCGAGGTGGCAGATCTTGAGGACGACCTAGACGGCGAGGTGGCAGATCTTGACGGCGACCTGGACGACGAGGTATCAAATCTAGACGGCGAGGTGGCAGATCTGGATGGCGTCCTGGACGGTGAGGTGGAAGCCCGGGAAGGCGAGCTGAGCGGCGGCGTGGACGACCGGGGACGGCAAGGTGGAAGCCCGGGAAGGCAAGCTGCACGGCGAGGTGGAAGACCGGGGACAACCAGGTGGAAGCCCAGGAAGGCGAGCTACAGGGCGAGGTGGAAGGCCGAGGCGGAGTAGATGGGGTTTAGGAGGAAAGGGGGATTTTGGACAAGAAGAGGAGGGGAAATTTCTGCGAGGGGGCAGATAAGAGGGAGAGGTTCGAAATTTAGGGCGGCATAGGCGGCAAAGTTTTTGGTCGATAATTTGGGTGGGCGGCGCGAAATTTTCTGCGCCCGCCAGATTTTGTTACATTGGCTGGAGAACATTGCTGGCCGTTGGATACATGATGGATGGCCTAAAAAGATAATCATTATTGAAATATGTTATTTAAGGATAATGGGAAGACATCTATAAATTACTGACATAAACTATTACTAATAATAAATAAATTACCCTACCATTGTCTTGGGTGTTCCTTGATCCTAACCTAACACAACCAAACAATTCGCTCCGCTTTGCTACCCCTTTTCCGGCTCACGTAGAGGGGCCAAAATGCCGGTTCCATCTTTTTTCCCAACGGGGCTATGGTTTCTCCGGAGAGAGAGCTCTGGAACGTCTGAATTCCACCACAACACATGATATGCCACACCATGTGTGTTAGAGTGTGGCACAGGTCTTGAATGCTCAAGATTCACTCGCTCTTTGTTCTAGGGTTTCACCGGCGTCGAATTCTGTCTCACGGGTTCCAGGACTGCTTAATGAGAGCCCGAAACTCCCGGATCTAATGGAACTGGGGAAATCTTGACAAGAGGTGGGCCCTACCATTTGTCTTAGGTATTCCTTGATCCTAACATAACACGACCAAGCAATTGGTTACACTTTGGTACCCCCTTTCGGCTCACGTAGAGGGGCCAGAACGACAGTTCCGTCTTATTCCGAGTGGGGCTATGGTTTCTCCGGAGTGGGGGGGGGGGGCTCCGGATCGTATGAATGCCACCAAATCCCATGGTATGCCATACCATATGTGTTAGATTGTGGAATATAATGGGTCTTGGATGCCCAAGATTCCCTCGCTCTCTGTGTTAGGGATTCACCATCGTCGGATTCTCTCTAGCGGGTTCCAAGACTACTTAGAGCCCAAAACTCCCGGATTTGACGAAACTAGGGGGAATCTTCCCAAGAGATGTGGACCCTAAAATTTTCTTTGGTGTTCCTTGGGCCTAACCCAACACAACCAAACAATTGGTTCCACTTTGCTACCCCCTTCTGGCTCACGTAGAGGGGCCAGAACGATTGTTACGCCTTTTCCCCATCGGGGCTATGGTTTCTCTGGAGGGGGGCTCCGGATCGTATGAATGCCACCAAATCTCGTCGTATGACATACCATGTGTGTTAGAGTGTGTCATGGTATTTGATACCCGAGATTACCTCGCTCTCTTTGTTAGGGCTTCACCGGAATCGGATGCTCTCTCGCGTGTTCCATGACTACTTAGAGCCTGAAACTCCCTGATCTGACAGAACTGGGGGAATCTTACCAAGAGGTGGGCCCTGTCATTTTATTGGGTGTTCCTTGGGCCTAACCTAACACAAAAAAGTAGTTAGTTCAATTTTCCTACCCCCTTGCGGCTCACGTAGATGGGGCAGAACGACAATTCCGTCTTTTTCCCTAACGGGGCTATGGTTTATCCGGAGAGGGGGCTCCCAATCGTCTGAATGCCACCAAATCCCATTGCATGCCATACAATGTGTGCTAGAGTTTGGCATGGTTATTCAATGCCTAGGATTCCCTCGCTCTCTATGTTAGGGTTTCACCGGTGTCAGATTCTCTCTCGCGGGTTCCAGGATTAATTAATGAGAGCCCGAAACTCCCGGGTGTGACAGAACAAGGGGAATCTTGCCAAGAGATGGGCCCTACCATTCTCTTGGGTGTTCCTTAGACCTAACCTAAGACAACCAAGCAGTTAGTTCCACTTTGCTACCCCCTTCCGGCTCATGTAGATGGGGCAGAACGACAATTTCGTCTTTTTCCCAGCGGGGCTATGGTTTATCCGGAGAGGGGGCTCCGGATCGTCTGAATGCCACCAAATCCCATTACACACCACACCACGTGTGTTAGATTGTGGCATGGTCTTGTATACCCGAGATTACCTCTCTCTGTCTGTGTGTTAGGGCTTCATCGGCGTCGGATTCTCTCTTGCGTGTTCCAGGATTACTTAGAGCCCGAAACTCCCGGATCTGACGGAACTGGGGGAATATTTCCAAGATGTGGGCCCTACCATTGTATTGGGTGTTCCTTTGGCCTAACATAACAAAACAATGAAATTGGTTCCACTTTGCTACCCCCTTCCGGCTCACGTAGATGGGGCAGAACGACAGTTCCGTCTTTTCCCCAGCGAGACTGTGGTTTCTCTGGAGAGGTGGCTCCAGATCGTCTGAATGCCACCAAATCCCATGGTATACAATACCATGTGTTTTAGAGTGTGTCATGGTTCTTGGATGCCCAAGAGTCCCTCTCTCTCTGTGTAAGGGCTTCACCGCCGTCAGATTCTCTCTAGCGGGTTCCAGGACTACTTAGAGCCCGAAACTCCCAGATTGGATGGAACTAGAGGAATCTTGCCAAGAGGTGGACCCTAAAATTTTATTTGGTGTTCCTTGTGCCTAACCTAACACAGCCAAACAGTTGGTTACACTTTTCTACCCTCTTTCGGCTCAAGTAGAGGGGCCAGAACGGCAGTTCCACCTTTTTCCCGAGCGGGGGGGCTATGGTTTCTCCGGAGGGGGGATCCGGATCGTATGAATGCCACCAAATCCTGTGGTATGACATAACATGTGTGTTAGAGTGTCATGGTCTTGGATACCCGAGATTACCTCACTCTCTGTGTTATGGTTTCACCGGTGTCGGATTCTCTCTCGCGGGTTCCAGGACTAATTAATGAGAGCCCGAAACTCCCGGGTCTGATGGAACTGATGGAATCTTGCCAAGAGGTGGGCCCTACAGTTCAGTTGGGTGTTCCTTGGGCCTAACCTAACACAACCAAGCAGTTAGTTCCACTTTGCTACCCCCTTCCGACTCTCGTAGATGGGGCAGAACGACAGTTCCGTCTTTTTCCCCAGCGGGGCTATGGTTTCTCCGGAGGGGGCTCCAGATCGTCTGAATGCCACAAAATCCCATGGTACGTATACCATACCATGTGTGTTATAGTGTGTCATGGGTCTGGGATTCCCAAGAGTCACTCGCTCTCTGTGTTAGGGCTTCACCGGCGTCAGATTCTCTCTACCGGGTTCCAGGACTACTTAGAGCCCGAAACTCCCGGATTTGTCGAAACTAGGGGAATATTGCCAAGAGGTGGACCCTAACATTTTATTTGATGTTCGTTTTTCCTAACCTAACACAACCAAACAGTTGGTTCCACTTTGCTACCCCCTCCCGGCTCACGTAGAGGGAAAGAACGGTAGTTCCGCCTCTTTCTCCAGCGGGGGGCTATGGTTACTCTGGAGGGGGCTCCGGATCGTATGAATGCCACCAAATCTCGTGGTATGACATACCATGTGTGTTAGAGTGTCATGGTCTTGGATACCTGAGATTACCTCACTCTCTGTGTTAGGGTTTTACCAGTCTCAGATTCTCTCTCGCGGGTTCCAGGACTAATTAATGAGAGCCCGAAACTCCCGGGTGTGACAGAACAAGGGGAATCTTGCCAAGAGGTGGGCCCTACCATTCTCCTGGGTGTTCCTTAGGCCTAACCTAACACAATCAAGAAGTTAGTTCCACTTCGCTACCCCCTTCCGGCTCATGTAGATGGGGCAGAATGACAATTTCGTCTTTTTCCCAGCGGGGCTATGGTTCATCCGGAGAGGAGGCTTCGGATAGACTGAATGCCACCAAATCCCATTACATGCCACACCATGTGTGGTAGAGTGTGTCATGGTCTTGGATACCCGAAATTACCACACTCTCTGTGTTAGGGTTTCACCGGTGTCGGATTCTCTCTCGCGGGTTCCAGGACTAATTAATGAGAGCCCGAAACTTCTGGGTGTGACGGAACTGGAGGAATCTTGCCAAGAGGTGTTCCCTACCATTCTCTTGGGTGTTCCTTGGGCCTAACTAGCACAACCAAACAGTTATTTCCACTTTGCTACCCCCTTCCGGCTCACGTAGATGGGGCAGAACGACAGTTCCGTCTTTTTCCCCAGCAGGGTTATGGTTTCTCCTGAGAGGTGGCTCCAGATCATCAGAATGCCACAAAATACCATGGTATACCATACCATGTGTGTTAGAGTGTGTCATGGGTCTTGGATGCCCAAGAGTCCCTCGCTCTTTGTGTAAGGGCTTCACCGGCGTCGGATTCTCTCTAGCAGGTTCCAGGACTACTTAGAGCCCGAAACTCCCGCATTGGACGGAACTAGGGGAATCTTGCCAAGAGGTGGACCCTAACATTTTATTTGGTTTTCCTTGTGCCTAACCTAACACAGCCAAACAGTTGGTTCCACTTTGCTACCGCCTTCCGGCTCATGTAGAGGGGCCAGAACGGCAATTCCAACTTTATCCCCAGCGGGGGGGCTATGGTATCTCCGAAGGGGGGCTCCGGATCGTATGAATGACACTAAATACCATGGTATGACATACCATGTGTTTTAGAGTGTGGCATGGTCTTGTATACCCGAGTTTACCTCTCTCTCTGTGTTAGGGATTCACCGGCGTTGAATTCTCTCTCGCGTGTTCCAAGACTACCTAGAGCCCGAAACTCCCGGATCTGACGGAACTGGGGGAATCTTTCCAAGATGTGGGTCCTACCATTGTATTTGGTGTTCCTTAGGCCTAAATTAACAGAACCAAGAAATTGGTTGCACTTTTCTACCCCCTTCCGGCTCACGTAGATGGGGCAGAACAAAAGTTCCGTCTTTTTCCCGAGCGGGGCTATGGTTTCTCCGGAGAGGTGGCTCCAGATCGTCTGAATGCCACCAAATCCCATGGTATACAATACCATGTATGTTAGAGTGTTTCATGGTTCTTGGATTCCCAAGAGTCCCTCGCTCTCTGTGTAAGGGCTTCACCGGTTGTCAGATTCTCTCTAGCGGATTCCAGGACTACTTAGAGCCCGAAACTCCCGGATTTGACGGAACTAGGGGAATCTTGCCAAGAGGAGGACCCTAAAATTTTCTTTGGTGTTCCTTGTGCCTAACCTAACACAACCAAAAATTTGGTTCCACTTTGCTACCCTCTTCCGGCTCACGTAGAGGGGCCAGAACAGCAGTTCCACCTTTTTCCCCAGCGAGGGGCTATGGTTTCTCCGCAGGGGGCTCCGGATCGTATGAATGCCACTAAATCCCATGGTATGACATAACATGTGTGTTAGAGTGTGGCATGGTCTTGTATACCCGATATTACGTCTCTCTCTCTCTCTCTGTTAGGGCTTCACCGGCGTCGGATTCTCTCTCGCGTGTTTTAGGACTACCTAGAGCCCGAAACTCCCGGATCTGACGGAACTGGGGGAATCTTTCCAAGAGGTGGTACCTACCATTGTATTGGGTGTTCCTTCCGCCTGACCTAACACAACCAAGAAATTGGTTCCACTTTGCTACCCCCTTCCGGCTCAGGTAGATGGGGCAGAACGACAGTTCCGTCTGTTCCCCAGCGGGGCTATGGTTTCTCCGGAGAGGTGGCTCCAGATCGTCTGAATGCCACAAAATCCCATAGTATACCATACCATGTGTGTTAGAGTGTGTAATGGGTCTTGGATCCCCAAGAGTCCCTCTCTCTCTGTGTAAGGCTTCACCGGCGTCGGATTCTCTCTGGCGGGTTCCAGGACTACTTAGAGCCCGAAACTCCCGGGTTGGACGGAACTACGGGAATCTTGCCAAGAGGTGGAACCTAACATTTTATTTGGTCTTCCTTGTGCCTAACCTAGCACATCCAAACAGTTGGTTCCACTTTGCTACCCCCTTCCGGCTCACGTAGAGGGGCCAGAACGACAAATCCGCCTTTTTCCCCAGCGGGGGGCTATGGTTTCTCCGGAGGGGGCTCCGGATCGTATGAATGCCACGAAATCCCGTGGTATGGCATACCGTGTGTGTTAGAGTGTAATGGTCTTGGATACCCGAGATTACCTCACTCTCTGTGTTAGAGTTTCACCGGCGTCAGATTCTCTCTAGCAGGTTCCAGGACTACTTATAGCCCGAAACTCCCGGATTGGACGGACACTAGGGGAATCTTGCCAAGAGGTGGACCCTAACATTTTATTTGGTGTTCCTTGTGCCTAACCTAACACAGACAAACAGTTGGTTCCAATTTGCTACCCCCTTTCGGCTCACGTAGAGTGGCCAGAACGACAGTTCCGCCTTTTCCCCAGCGGGGGGCTATGGTTTCTCCGGAGGGGGGATCCGGATCGTATGAATGCCACCAAATCCCGTGGTATGACACAACATGTGTGTTAGAGTGTCATGGTCTTGGATACCCGAGATTACCTCACTCTTTGTCGGATTCTCTCTCGCGGGTTCCAGGACTAATTAATGAGAGCCCGAAACTCCCGGGTGTGACGGAACTGGGGGAATTTTGCCAAGAGGTGGGCCCTACAGTTATGTTGGGTGTTCCTTGGGCCTAACATAACACAACCAAGCAGTTAGTCCCACTTTTCTACCCCCTTCCGACTCTCGTAGATGGGGCAGAACGACAATTCCGTCTTTTTTCCCAGCGGGGCTATGGTTTATCCGGAGGGGGCTCGAGATCGTCTGAATGCCACCAAATCCCATGGTACGTATACCATACCATGTGTGTTAGAGTGTATCATGGGTCTGGGAGGCCCAAGAGTCCATCACTCTCTCTGTTAGGGCTTCACCGGCGTGAGATTCTCTCTAGCGGGTTCCAGGACTACTTAGAGCCCGAAACTCCCGGGTTTGACGGAACTAGGGGAATCTTGCCAAGAGGTGGACCCTAAAATTTTCTTTTGTGTTCCTTGTGCCTAACCTAACACAACCAAACAGTTGGTTCCACTTTGCTACCCCCTTCCGGCTCACGTAGAGGGGCCAGAACGGTAGTTCCAACTTTATACCCAGCGGGGGGCTATGGTTTCTCCGAAGGGGGGATCCGGATCGTATGAATGCCACTAAATCCCATGGTATGACATACCATGTGTTTTAGAGTGTGGCATGGTCTTGTATACCCGAGATTACCTCTCTCTGTGTTAGGGCTTCACCGGCGTTGGATTCTCTCTGGCGTGTTCCAGGACTACCTAGAGCCCGAAACTCCCGGATCTGACCGAACTGGGGGAATATTTCCAAGATGTGGGCCCTATCATTGTATTTGGTGTTCCTTAGTCCTAACTTAACAGAACCAAGAAATTGGTTGCACTTTGCTACCCCCTTCCGGCTCACGTAGATGGGGCAGAACGACAGTTCCGTCTTTTTTCCGAGCGGGGCTATGGTTTCTCCGGAGAGGTGGCTCCAGATCGTCTGAATGCCACCAAATCCCATGGTATACATTACCATGTGTGTTAGAGTGTTTCATGGTTCTTGGATTCCCAAGAGTCCCTCGCTCTCTGTGTAAGGGCTTCACCGGTGGTCAGATTCTCTCTAGCGGATTCCAGGACTACTTAGAGCCCGAAACTCCCAGATTTGACGGAACTAGGGGAATCTTGCCAAGAGGTGGACCCTAACATTTTCTTTGGTGTTCCTTGTGCCTAACCTAACACAACCAAACAGTTGGTTCCACTTTGCTACCCCCTTTCGGCTCACGTAGAGTGGCCAGAAGGACAGTTCCGCCTTTTGCCCAGCGGGGGGCTATGGTTTCTCCGGAGGGGGGATCCGGATCGTATGAATGCCACCAAATACCGTGGTATGACATAGAATGTGTGTTAGAGTGTCATGGTATTGGATACCCGAGATTACGTCACTCTTTGTGTTAGGGTTTCACCGGTGTCGGATTCTCTCTCGCGGGTTCCAGGACTAATTAATGAGAGCCCGAAACTCCCAGGTGTGACGGAACTGGGGGAATCTTGCCAAGAGGTGGGCCCTACAGTTATGTTGGGTGTTCCTTGGGCCTAAACTAACAGAACCAAGCAGTTAGTTCCACTTTTCTACCCCCTTCCGACTCTCGTAGATGGGGCAGAACGACAATTCCGTCTTTTTCCCCAGCGGGGCTATGGTTTATCCGGAGGGGGCTCGAGATCGTCTGAATGCCACCAAATACCATGGTACGTATACCATACCATGTGTGTTAGAGTGTGTCATGGGTCTAGGATTCCCAAGAGTCCCTCTCTCTCTGTGTTAGGGCTTCACCGGCGTCAGATTCTCTCTAGCAGGTTCCCGGACTACTTAGAGCCCGAAACTCCCGGATTTGACGGAACTAGGGGAATCTTGCCAAGAGGTGTACCCTAACATTTTCGTTGGTGTTCCTTGTCCATAACCTAACACAACCAAACAGTTGGTTCCACTTTGCTACCCCCTTCCGGCTCACGTAGAGGGGCCAGAACGGCAGTTCTGCCTTTTTCTCTAGTGGGGGGCTATGGTTCCTCCGGATGGGGCTCCGGATAGTATGAATGCCACCAAGTCCCGTGGTATGACATACCATGTTTGTTAGAGTGTCATGGTCTTGGATACCCGAGATTACCTCACTCTTTGTGTTAGGGTTTCCCGGTGTCGGATTCTCTCTCGCAGGTTCCAGGACTAATTAATGAGAGCCTGAAACTCCCGGGTGTGACGGAACTGGGGGAATCTTGGCAAGAGGTGGGCCCTACAGTTCTCTTGGGTGTTCCTTGTGCCTAACCTAACACAACCAAGCAGTTAGTTCAACTTTGCTACCCCTTCCGACTCTCGTAGATGGGGCAGAACGACAGTTCCGTCTTTTTCCCCAACGGGGCTATGGTTCCTCCGGAGGGGGCTCCGGACCATATGAATGCCACCAAATCCCATGGTACGTATACCATACCATGTGAGTTAGAGTGTGTCATGGGTCTGGGAGGCCCAAGAGTCCATCGCTCTCTGTGTTAGGGCTTCACCGGCGTGAGATTCTCTCTAGCGGGTTCCAGGACTACTTAGAGCCCGAAACTTCCGGATTTGACGGAACTAGGGGAATCTTGCCAAGAGGTGGACCCTAAAATTTTCTTTGGTGTTCCTTGTGCCTAACCTAACACAACCAAACAGTTGGTTCCACTTTGCTACCCCCTTCCGGCTCACGTAGAGGGGCTAGAACGGCAGTTCCAACTTTATCCCCAGCGGGGGGCTATGGTTTCTCCGAAGGGGGGCTCCGGATCGTATGAATGCCACTAAATCCAATGGTATGACATACCATGTGTTTTAGAGTGTGGCATGGTCATGTATACCCGAGATTACCTCTCTCTCTGTGTTACGGCTTCATCGGCGTTGGATTCTCTCTAGCGTGTTACAGGACTACCTAGAGCCCGAAACTCCCGGATCGACGGAACTGGGGGAATCTTTCCAAGATGTGGGCCCTACCATTGTATTGGGTGTTCCTTAGGCCTAACTTAACAGAACCAAGAAGTTGGTTGCACTTTGCTACCCCCTTCCGACTCACGTAGATGGGGCAGAACGACAGTTCCGTCTTTTTCCCGAGCGGGGCTATGGTTTCTCCGGAGAGGTGGCTCCAGATCGTCTGAATGCCACCAAATCCCATGGTATACAATACCATGTGTGTTAGAGTGTTTCATGGTTCTTGGATTCCCAAGAGTCCCTCGCTCTCTGTGTAAGGGCTTCACCGGTGGTCAGATTCTCTCTAGGGATTCCAGGACTACTTAGAGCCCGAAACTCCCGGATTTGACGAAACTAGGGGAATCTTGCCAAGAGGTGGACCCTAACATTTTCTTTGGTGTTCCTTGTGCCTAACCTAACACATCAAAAAATTTGGTTCCACTTTGCTACCCTCTTCCGGGTCACGTAGAGGGGCCAGAACAACAGTTCCACCTTTTTCCCCAGCGAGGGGCTATGGTTTCTCCGGAGGGGGATCCGGATTGTATGAATGCCACTAAATCCCATGGTATGACATACCACGTGTGTTAGAGTGTGGCATGGTATTGTATACCCGATATTACCTCTCTCTCTCTCTGTTAGGGCTTCACCGTCGTCGGATTCTCTCTCTCGTGTTCTAGGACTACCTAGAGCCCGAAGCTCCCGGATGTGACGGAACTGGGGGAATCTTTCCAAGAGGTGGTACCTACCATTGTATTGGGTGTTCCTTCGGCCTAACCTAACACAACCAAGAAATTGGTTCCACTTTGCTACCCTCTTTCGGCTCAGGTAGATGGGGCAGAACGACAGTTCCGTCTTTTCCCCAGCGGGGCTATGGTTTCTCCGGAGAGGTGGCTCCAGATCGTCCGAATGCCACCAAATCCCATAGTATAACATACCATGTGTGTTAAAGTGTGTGATGGGTCTTGGATGCCCAAGAGTCCCTCTCTCTCTGTGTTAGGGCTTCACCGGCGTCGGATCCTCTCTGGCGGGTTCCAGGACTACTTAGAGCCCGAAACTCCCGGGTTGGACGGAACTACGGAAATCTTGTCAAGAGGCGGAACCTAATATTTTATTTTGTCTTCCTTGTGCCTAACCTAGCACATCCAAAAAGTAGGTTCCACTTTGCTACCCCCTTCCGGCTCACGTAGAGGGGCCAAAACGACAAATCCGCCTTTTTCCCCAGCTGGGGGCTATGGTTTCTCCGGAGGGGGGATCCGGATCGTATGAATGCCACCAAATCCCGTGGTATGACATAACAAGTGTGTTAGAGTGTCATGGTCTTGGATACCCGAGATTACCTCACTCTTTGTGTTAGGGTTTCACCGGTGTCGGATTCTCTCTCGCGGGTTCCAGGAATAATTAATGAGAGCCCGAAACTCCTGGGTGTGACGGAACTGGGGGAATCTTGCCAAGAGGTGGGCCCTACAGTTATGTTGGGTGTTCCTTGGGCCTAACCTAACATAACCAAGCAGTTAGTTCCACTTTGTTACCCCCTTCCGACTCTTGTAGATGGGGCAGAACGACAGTTCCGTCTTTTTCCCCACCGGGGCTATGGTTTCTCCGGAGGGGGCTCCGGATCGTCTGAATGTCACCAAATCCCATGGTATGTATACCATACCATGTGTGTTAGAGTGTGTCATGGTTCTGGGATGCCCAAGAGTCCATCGCTCTCTGTGTTAGGGCTTCACCGGCGGTCAGATTCTCTCTAGCGGATTCCAGGACTACTTAGAGCGTGAAACTCCCGGATTTGACGGAACTAGGGGAATCTTGCCAAGAGGTGGCCCTAAGATTTTATTTGGTGTTCCTTGTTCCTAACCTAACACAACCAAAAAGTTGGTTCCACTTTGCTACCCCCTTCCGGCTCACGTAGAGGGGCCAGAACGGCAGTTCCACCTTTTTCCCCAGCGGGGGGCTATGGTTTCTCCGGAGGGGGCTACGGATCGTATGAATGCCCCTAAATCCCATGGTATGCCATACCATGTGTGTTAGAGTGTGGCATGGTCTTGTATACCCGATATTACCTCTCTATCTGTGTTAGGGCTTCACCGGCGTCGGATTCTCTCTGGCGTGTTCCAGGCCTACCTAGAGCCCGAAACTCCCGGATCTGATGGAACTGGGGGAATCTTTCCAAGAGGTGGTACCTACCATTGTATTGGGTGTTCCTTCGGCCTGACCTAACACAACCAAGAAATTGGTTCCACTTTGCTACCCCTTCCGGCTCAGGTAGATGGGGCAGAACGAGAGTTCCGTCTTTTCCCAAGAGGGGCTATGGTTTCTCCGGAGAGGTGGCTCCAGATCGTCTGAATGCCACCAAATCCCATGGTATACCATACCATGTGTGTTAGAGTGTGTCAAGGGTCTTGGATGCCCAAGAGTCCCTCGCTCTCTGTGTAAGGGCTTCACCGGCGTCGGATTCTCTCTCGCGGGTTCCAGGACTACTTAGAGCCCGAAACTCCAGGATTGGACGGAACTAGGGGAATCTTGACAAGAGGTGGAACCTAACATTTTATTTGGTCTTCCATGTTCCTAACCTAGCGCAGCCAAACAGTTGGTTCCACTTTGCTACCCCCTTCCGGCTCACGTAGAGGGGCCAGAACGACAAATCCGCCTTTTCCCCAGCGGGGGCTATGGATTCTCCGGAGGGGGCTCCAGATCGTATGAATGCCACCAAATCCCGTGGTATGACATACCATGTTTGTTAGAGTGTAATGGTCTTGGATACCCGAGATTACCTCACTCTATGTGTTAGGGTTTCACCGGTGTCGGATTCTCTCTCGCGGGTTCCAGGACTAATTAATGAGATCCCGAAACTCCTGGGTGTGACGGAAGTGGAGGAATATTGCCAAGAGGTGGGCCCTACAGTTCTCTTGGGTGTTCCTTGGGTCTAACCTAACACAACCAAGCAGTTAGTTCCACTTTGCTACCCCCTTCCGACTCTCGTAGATGGGGCAGAACGGCAGTTCCGTCTTCTTCCCCAGCGGGGCTATGATTTCTCCGGAGCGGGCTCCGGATCGTATGAATGCCACCAAATCCCATGGTAAGTATACCATACCATGTGTATTAGAGTGTGTCATGGGTCTGGGATTCCCAAGAGTCCCTCGCTCTCTATGTTAGGGCTTCACCGGCATCAGATTCTCTCTAGCGGGTTCCAGGACTATTTAGAGCCTGGAACTCACGGATTTGACGGAACTAGGGGAAGCTTGCCAAGAGGTGGACCCTAACATTTTCTTTGGTGTTCCTTGTGCCTAACCTAACACAACCAAACATTTGGTTCCACTTTGCTAACCCCTTCCGACTCACGTAGAGGGCCAGAACGGCACTTCCGCCTTTTTCCCCAGCGGGGGGACATGGTTTCTCCGGAGGGGGGCTCTGGATCTTATGAATGCCACCAAATCCCGTGGTATGACATACCATGTGTGTTAGAGTGTCATGGTCTTGGATACCCGAGATTATCTCGCTCTCTGTGTTAGGGTTTCACCTGTGTCGGATTCTCTCTCGCGGGTTCTAGGACTAATTAATGAGAGCCCAAAACTCCCGAGTGTGACGGAACTGTGGGAATCTTGCCAAGAGGCGGTACCTATAGTTATCTTGGGTGTTCCTTGGGCCTAACCTAACACAACCAAGCAGTTAGTTCCACTTTGCTACCCCCTTCTGACTCTCGTAGATGGGATAGAACGACAGTTCCGTATTTTTCCCCAGCGGGGCTATGGTTTCTCCGGAGAGGTGGCTCCAGATCGTTTGAATGCCACCAAATCCCGTGGTATACCATACCATGTGTGTTCGAGTGTGTCATGGGTCTTGGATGCCCCAGAGTCCCTCGCTCTCTGTGTAAGGACTTCACCGGCGTCGGATTCTCTCTAGCGGGTTCCAGGACTACTTAGAGCCCGAAACTCCCGGATTGGATGGAACTAGGGGAATATTGCCAAGAGGTGGACCCTAACATTTTATTTGGTGTTCCTTGTGCCTAAACTAACACAGCCAAAAAATTGGTTCCACTTTTCTACCCCCTTCCGGCTCATGTAGATGGGGCAGAACGACAATTCCGTCTTTTTCCTAGCGGGGCTATGGTTTATCCGGAGAGGGTGCTCCGGATCGTCTGAATGCCACAAAATCCCATTACACGCCACACCACGTGTGTTAGAGTGTGAAATTGTCTTGGATACCCGAGATTACCTCGCTCTCTGTGTTAGGGTTTCACCGGTGTCGGATTCTCTCTCTCGGGTTCCAGGACTAATTAATGAGAGCCCGAAACTCCCCGGTGTAACGGAACTGGCGGAATATTTGTAACATCCCAAGTATGAAAACACCCCTAGAATGTTTGTTTATTGTTTTATTAAAGTTTTTCATCATGTCATCATACTCATTACTCATTGCATTTGTTTTCATTTGGTTTGCATCTGTTTTTCTCTGTTTTCATAATTGAAATTCAAACATTATTTCAAATGCTTTGTTTCATACTTGCTCTGTTACAATTTTTCCAACTAAAAAGTTCAATCAAAACAACCATTTTGTTCCATTAAAACATAAGGTTCAAACCATTAAAATTATGGCATGTTTCAAAAAAAAATGTTTCAAAAAAAAATTAAAATTATGGCTTTTAATGATTCAATTAATCCAAACTTAATCCAAACTTATTTCAAATTCAAATCAAATCACCAAACAGCACCCAATTTACAACTATGAAAATACCAAACAATTCTAATCATTTGTTCTATTTAAACAATAGGGTTCACCCTATTAAAAATATTGTTTTCAATAATAATCACTTAATTATCAAATTCTTACAAATTTGAACCAATTGGCAAAACAGCAAATAAATTTGAAATTTTGAAAAACCAAAGTTTACAATTGGTTGCTTTTGACCTATTTAACACCACCAAATTTTTCTAAAATTTTTACTAACTCAAAACCTATCTCTTTCTTCCATTTTCTTTTTCTGCAAAAAAAAAATAAAACAGAAAGAAAAAATAAAAAGGAAACTTACCAGAGGGGGGAGCCCGCGCGGCCCAGCCCAGCTATCTGGCCCGCGTACCCCTTCGCACCCCCTCCTTCTTCTTTCTTTTGTACGGCGGGGCATCCGCCGGTGCCACGGCGGCACCGTAGCAGACCGACGGCCGATCGCGCGCCCCCTAGCCTATATAGCCACCCTAGGTCCCCGCGCCGCTACCCTAAACCCTAGGCTACCCTTTCCCCTCGAGCGCCGCCGCCGTTTACTCTCTCCCCGTCACAATTCCACCTCTCTGTCACCTCACCGGAGCGCCGCCTAACTGAATCCGCCATGACCACCGCCACCTCGCCGCGCCACCATCCCTCCTAGCTACTGGAATCAAACCGCCGTGCTCCCCTCTCCCTCGACGACACCTCCTCGAGCATGGGTACCCTCTGCTTCCACGCCGCCGAGCACATCGCTGTCGCCACCGCCGTCGAGCTCACCTCTGCAACCTCCCGGTGATCACCGCCTCTCTCCTCCCTCTCCTACCTCTGCATCTTGCTCGCAAGCACACGCACACACTCGCAACACTTCCGTGCACGCACACACGCACGGCAGCGAGCACAACAGCCACGAGCATCTCGCCGCCGGCGTTGTCTCTCCGTCAGGTTTCAGAAGCGCGCGCTCGTCAGTTAAAAGTTCAGAGTTCGCGAACTGAACCTCATCCTTGTTGCGCATCGTATACTAACAAAAACCGATTCACAGCGCAGTGGTTCAGTGCGTTGCGCGCGCACTCGAGACCAGGGCTCGATCCCTGGCTCGCGCAAATAAAACCCAATTCTTTTGCACGGTGCGCTGACAGGGTGGCCCCCTGTCAGCTGCTATGTGTGCCACGCGTGCCTCCACGCTGGCCTGGGGCCCTCTGTCAGTGGCATTGGGTAGCCACTGCGGAGTAACAAAAGAATTTCAATCTTTCTTTTTTAAATCTAAATCCTTTATAATTACAGTTTGGTCCCTAAAATGAAATTGCTAATAAGTTTTGTTTTATAAACCCAAATAATAAAAGTAAAATATGTGCACTGCCCTAAATTAAATTATCTATCTATTCAAACCATTTGTTTTCTGTTTTGACTATTTCAAATGCACTCAAATTTCAAATTCAAACGATACATTTGAAATTTGATAAAATCCATAACTAATTCCTACTTAATCCAAATAATGCAAATAAAATTTGTTTTCCATGCCATTTTGAACCATCTTTTCAAATATAATTTTTGTTTCATGATTTGAATAATTAAAATTGTTTAAATAATTTAAACCTTGTTTAAATCATTTAAATTTGCTAAATTCATAACTTGCTCAAATTAAATTATTTTTGAACATATGAAATATGTTTTCAAACTAGAAAAGTATAAACTTTCCAAATATGAATTTGAATTTATATTTTGAACAAATAAAATTCAATTAATATTCAAACTTGTTTTAAATTCATTTAAAACTTGTTTAATCTTATTTAATTCATAATAAATTCATCCTAACTCCTTTTTCAATATTTGAAACATGTAATCCACCTAAAATTGTGTGTTCTTTTCAAATATGAATTTTGTTATTTGTTTTGAACAATTTAAATTGCTGAAAACAACAAATGCTTGTGTAACACCTTTAAGGAACCAAATTTTCTTAATTTAATAAATAAATTTCTAAACTTGATAAACCTTATTTTAAATTGGTTCTATTGTTGTTATTTTTCTGTTTTCCTCACCCATGCATCATACTAATCCACTATCACCCATTGGTTAGTTGTAAAACAATTGTTTCAACCATAATTCATGGGCTTTTCATATGCAACTCAAATTGCCTAGGGGTCCATTTAAATTGTGTTACCATGTCAACTAGTTTATTTTGATGCATCCATTAACTTGACATGCATCATCCCATGATTGTGCACCATGCCATGTTATTTATTGTTTGTCTCCTTGCGTTGTTTGTTTGCTTCTTCTCGGATAGACGACGACGTTGAGACAGACGATACTTACGACACCCCTTCTGAGGATCTAGCTCAGTACCAGGCTGCTGAGTTTGCAGGCAAGTTATCACTCACATGAACCACTGTGTTCCTTTCAACATTGGTTACCGATACTTTCCGTTGTCTATTTCTGCTAGCCATATGAATAGTTGTTTCTGTTACGAACCTATCACATGATACCCTGAACCCTGATATTGCCTCACCTCCACTCCTATAACCCCGTTGCTTGGGCCCGTGTCTTACTAGCATGCTTAGGGTTGTTTTTGCTCGAGTCTGTTACCCGTTACTTCCTGATACTATATTTCATTTATGTTCTGGGGCTCGATGTTAAACAACAACCTGTTAATTTTGAGGTAATAATAATTTGCTGATAAGGCACCGGCAGGAGGCCCAGCGTGGTTTTGAGGCCTGCTAGTGTCGACCCTAATTAGGAAAAGGGTCTTGTCTACTGATCCATGATGAGCGCACTATCCGCATGTGGGAAGCGTGTATGGGCGCCCCCCTCAATTTGATTCGATTCGCATCTCGTCCAAATCGCCACACTTAGTTCGGGCTTTCCATTTGATGCACGCATATGCAGGTACGAACCCGAGGCCAGGGTGGAACTTTTGTAGTCGGCATTTAGGGCGGCGTGGTCTTCCAGTGCTATGAGGGTCCCCTTTTCTTCGTGGGGCTCGATTAGCCGCGCACGCACAGCACGTGGTGCTTTGGGCTTGATGCGAAGAAGAGTTGAGTTGTGTTGAGTGCCCCGCTTGGTGGAAAGGCCATTCCATCTGGCGGGTTATTTCTTACGTGTACGGCTAAATTGGTGCACCCCTGCAGGGATAAATCTTCTCGAGAAGCCGTGTTTTCCGCGGTTATGGTTGACTTCGTGAAAGTACTGGCTAACAAGTACTCAGAACAACTTACACCTAATTAATGATAACTTGACTAGTAATAGCCTTATTGACACAATAACTTGACCCATCATTAATCCAACTGTGTGAGTTATCCTCGGATTGCTTCTTTGGATAAGGGGCGAGATCCAGGATGGGTTTGTTTGGTGGTTAGTTATAGTTGGTTACGATACGCTATCTTATCCCCTTTCTGATAGCCGGAAGTTGTATCATATTTCTGTAGTTGGTTAGTGCAGCCAGTTGCAGCATCTTTTATATCCCCTTTCTTCCGTTGAACCCAAGGCATCTGTGCTTGGTGTTGACGGGTTACACTTTGGTGATTTGTGAGTCTTGCTTGCCAGTACGTTTATGTACTGACCCCTTTGGGGCTGTGGTTTCCGCAGACTACGCTTACGAGGATCCCCGTGACGGCTACTATGTGGAGTTTGACGAGGCTGCTGACGAGTAGATAGCGGACCTGGGCAGGATCCGAGACATCGTGGATGGGCTCCGTCTTTTCGTTTTCCGGCTTCTTAAGCCTATTTGGATTTTGTCTGTACTCAGACCCCTTTGAATGCTTCCGTTGAGATGTAATGACGATATGTTGGGACATGTGTCCTCTAGATGATTGTATTTGCTATCTCTGCTCTAGTGAGAGCTATTTGCAACTTATTTCAATCTTTTGTGTCTCAGAGATATGTTGTGCTATCATTCTGTTAAACGCCGTTGACGTACCATGTGTGTATGGTATGAAGTACGTCAATGGTAGTATCCTGATTTCTATGGGATGGTTTACGTAGACGCTGAACAGATAGGGGTTGGTTGTCACACATACGTGTGTTGGCCTACTCGTAAGAGATGCGGGTGCCGGTAAGCCCCGTAATCCAATCCACTACTGTTCAACGGAACTGCGAGTATCCTCTAGAAGTACGGGTGCGACAATATTGCCAAGAGGTGTGCCCTACAATTCTCTTGGGTGTTCCTTGGGCCTAACGTAACACAACCAAACAGTTATTTCCACTTTGCTACCCCCTTCTGGCTCACGTAGATGGGGCAGAAGGACAGTTCCGTCTTTTTCCCCAACGGGGCTATGGTTTCTCCAGAGAGGTGGCTTCAGATCGTCTGAATGCCACCAAATCCCATGGTATACCATACGATGTGTGTTAGAGTGTGTCATGGGTCTTGGATTCCCAAGAGTCCCTCGCTCTCTGTGTAAGGGCTTCACCAGCGTCGGATTCTCTCTAGCGGGTTCCAGGACTACTTAGAGCCCGAAACTCCCGGATTGGACGGAACTAATGGAATCTTGTAGTGAGGTGGACCCTAACATTTTATTTGGTGTTCCTTGTGCCTTACCTAACACAGCCAAACAGTTGGTTCCACTTTGCTACCCCCTTCCGGCTCACGTAGAGGGGCCAGAACGGCAGTTTCGCCTTTTTCTCCAGGGGGCTATGGTTTCCCCGGAGGGGGCTCCGGATCGTATGAATGCCACCAAATCCCATGGGGTGACATACGATGTGTGTTAGAGTGTCATGGTCTTGGATACCCGAGATTGCCTCACTCTATGTGTTAGGGTTGCACCGGAGTCGGATTCTTTCTCGCGGGTTCCAGGACTAATTAATGAGAGCCCGAAACTCCCGGGTGTGAGGGAACCGGGGGAATCTTGCCAAGAGGTGGGCCCTACAGTTCTCTTGGGTGTTCCTTGGTCCTAACCTAACACAACCAAGCAGTTAGTTCCCCTTTTCTACCCCCTTCCGACTCACGTAGATGGGCCAGAACGGCAGTTCCGCCTTTTTCCCCAGCGGGGGGCTATGGTTTCTCCAGAGGGGGGCTCCGGATCGTATGAATGCCACCAAATCCCATTGTATGACATACCATGTGTGTTAGAGTGTCATGGTCTTGGATACCCGAGATTACCTCGCTCTCTGTGTTAGGGTTTCACCGGTGTTGGATTATCTCTCGCGGGTTCCAGGACTAATTAATGAGAACCCGAAACTCCTTGGTGTGATGGAACTGGGGGAATCTTGCCAAGAGGTGGGGCCTACAGTTCTCTTGGTTGTTCCTTGGGCCTAACCTAACACAACCAAGCAGTTAGTTCCACTTTGCTACCCCCTTCCGACTCTCGTAGATGGGGCAGAACGACAGTTTCGTCTTTTTCCGCAGCGGGGCTATGGTTTCTCTGGAGGGAGCTCCGGATCGTCTGAATGCAACCAAATCCCACGGTACATATACCATACCTTGTGTGTTAGAGTGTGTCATGGGTCTGGGATGCCCAAGAGTCCATCGCTCTCTATGTTAGGGCTTCACCGGCGTCAGATTCTCTCTAGCGGGTTCTAGGACTACTTAGAGCCCAAAACTCCCGGATTTGACGGAACTAGGGGAATCTTGCCAAGAGGTGGAACCTAACATTTTATTTGGTGTTCCTTGTGCCTAACCTAAAACAACCAAACAGTTGGTTCCACTTTGCTACCCCCTTCCGACTCACGTAGAGGGGCCAGAACGTCAGTTTCACCTTTTTCCCCAACGAGGCTATGGTTTCTCCGGAGGGGGGCCCCGGATCGTTTAAATGCCACTAAATCCCATGGTATGACATACCATGCGTGTTAGAGTGTGGCATGGTCTTGTATAACCGAGACTACATCTCTCTCTGTGTTAGGGCTTCACCGGCGTCGGATGCTCTCTCGCGTGTTCCAGGACTACTTAGAGCCCGAAAGTCCCGGATCTGACGGAACTGGGGAATATCTCCAAGATGTGGGCCCCACCATTGTATTGGGTGTTCCTTCGGCCTAACTTTACACAACCAAGAAATTGGTTCCACTTTGCTACCCCTTTTGGCTCATGTAGATGGGGCAGAACGACAATTAATTCCGTCTTTTTCCCAGCGGGGCTATGGTTTATCCGGAGAGGGGGCTCCGGATGGTCTGAATGCCACCAAATCCCATTACACGCCACACCACGTGTGATAGGGTGTGGCATGGGTCTTCGATGCCCAAGATTCACTCGCTCTCTGTGTTAGGGTTTCATCCCTCCATCACCGATGTCGGATTCTCTCTGGCATGTTCCAGGACTACCTAGAGCCCAAAACTCCCGGATCTGACGGAGCTGAGGGAATCTTTCCAAGAGCTGGGCTGTCGTGGTGGTGTCACGGCAGATGCCATAGGATGGCTAAAGATGTGGGAACGATGGACGCTGGAGGTGCTCGGGGAGGGATCACGCGACGAGTAGCCGCGTGAGGTAAGAACTAAACACTGCAAACAACACGATCTACCCAGGTTCAGGGCCCTCGTGAGGAGGTAAAACCCCTACTCCTGCCTTTCTTTATGTATTCTGGTGTCTCACCGAGTAGCCACAGTACAATGTTCTTGCTACCGAGTAGCCACTCTTCTCTCTTAGTGATGAACTAGGTCAAGAATCTAGGGTTTCCCGTGTCCCAGCATGCGATCCCTCACGCAGGAGGCGGCGGGGCACCTTATATACACGGTGCCCAGCCAGATACGTCCAAACATGGACAAGTGTCGACATAGTGTGCACATCGTCCTTCTTCCGAGTTCCCGCTGACAGCTTTGGTTCCTAATCTTGGCTGCATCCGGAAAGTCGTTGGGCAAAACCAAGGCGACAGTCTGGTATCACTGTGCCAAACACAGTGCAGGGCCCCCTTATCCTGCGACCGCCTGCTTCCACACTGTCGCTGTCAGGCAGGCCGGTCCCAGATGAACAGTAGTTTGAATAGTGCCAAGTACGGACCCAGGATACGCGGGATCCTGTGTCAGAACGGCTCCTTTGACTTCTGGCCCGAGTAGATTCCCGCCAATCTTACTCGGACCAGCTCTTCTACTCGAACGGACATAACTCGCTTAATATCTCCTTCTGGTCATCTTTTCGTAAGACCGAGTAGCAGTCGACCGGGTAGCAAGTACCGGGTAGGCGGCTACTCGACCAAACTTCTCTTCTGACTGTTGCCTTTACCACTTGCCTTTACCCTACTCGGGGGTAACCCCCCGACAGCAGTCCCCGAAGCTGGTAGAGTCTTGCGAACTCGTTCACTAGGCTCTGCCAGCTTAAAATCAATCCTTGCAACACTGCCCTTGATCCTCAAGATGCCGAGTGAAACCTCCGAGTAGCAGTCTGGAAAGTACCTTGGGTCTCTTTTCTTCCGAATAGGGCTAGTCTCCTTCTCTGTGTCCGAGTAAAAGGACTTAGAGAATTTCTCAAGCAGAGTCTCTGCAGCGCAGAGCACTATCCAGCCTTCCGTGCTGCAACTGGACACGTGTCAAGCATCCGTGACCCCGACGTCTCGCTGCCCAGGACACGACACGCCACGCGCCCAGTTTTCACGGAGTGGGCCCACCGGCTCGTCATGTCCCATCAAGCGCAGTAATAGGCCACGATCTGGTCGTGGGATCAATTGTGGCCGTTACGCGGGCGTTCCGCGCTTGTGTGCGTTTCTAACCGGCCACAGACCCCACCACACGAGAGTTATGGCCACGATCGATCCCACTACCCCGATGGTAACGGTAATATGAGGAGAGTGTATAAATACCCCCATCGGTAACTTCCTCTTCTCCTTCCTCCATACTTTCTTATTTCGCCTCTCTGTTTCTTCTCCGCCGCCGAGCTCTCCGCCGCCGCGCAACTCTTTGCGCCGCCGCGGATTCACTCTTTCCACCAGATTCTTCCAAAGTTTTCTCCATCTTCTCACTCGCTGTCATGGCTGCTCGCGCCGGCTGGGCAGGTTCTGATGTCACCGTCGACGACTGCTCCTGGCTCGTGAACACCCGGAGGGTTCCTCCTGGTGTTCAGTGCCGGCCGTCCGACGGCGAACTCGTTCCGGCCCCGCGGGAGGGCGAGCATGTCGTCTTCCTCGCGCACTTCGCGCGAAGATTCGGCCTGCCGGCTTCCGATTTCCTCCGCTCCTTTCTGGACCACTTCGGTGTTCAGATGCATCATCTTCCCCCAAATGCAGTCGTCTTCCTCGCCTATCACACCGTGGTGTGCGAGCCCTTTCTTGGCGTCTGCCCCACGGTGTAGACATGGCTGAAGTACTTCCACCTCCGCCAGCAGAGCACAGGGAAGAAGGACGGCGCGGCCTCTGGCAGCCGGGTAACCGACACCGGCAGCGCCATGATGGTGCAGCGGACGGGAACCAATCACCCTCGCATCAAGGGCTTGGATTCCGTCCGTATGTGGCAGAAATCCTTCCTCTACGTGAAGAATATCCCCGCCACGAAAGGGGGAAAGGTAACGGACCGCATCAACCTGCCTGCCTGGAGCAACCGAGCTCCATCCGGGCAGAATTGGAAGACGAAGCCCTCCAACGACCGCAACGCCGTGCAGATGGAGGAGCGGCTCGCTGAGCTAATCGGAGAGGGCCTCAAGAGCGATGACCCCGTCGCCTGCTGGATCCGGAACCGGGTGCTGCCTCTGCAGCAGCGCTCCCACCCAATGTGCTACTTGGGAGGCCCCCGCGATTGCACTCGGACGACCACGTTCGAGCTCAGCAACGCGGACGTCGCCGCGCACGCAAGGTCCATCCTGACCACAGGCCTCCGAGATAACTGGCAGTATGAGTTCATCCCCTTCAGCCGCACGAAGCCGATCCCACGGGTACGTTCTCCTTACTCTGCTTCCAGTATATATGTAATCCGAGTAGATAGCCTTCTCTCCTTGCCGCGACTAGCAATTGCCTTCCGCGCCGAGTAGAGCACTCTGCAGAACTGCCTAGGCTTAGTATGCTTGATGTTTGCACGCCTTGCCGAGTAGCATACTTAGGAGGAATGCTTAGGCTTAATGTGCTTGTTGTTTGCACGCCTTGCCGAGTAGGATACTTAGCAAATTTCCTCAGGCCTAGTGTGCTTTGTGTTTGCACGCCCATCCGGGTAGAATGTCTCCATGCTACTCGGCTAATTTGCGATGTTTCTCTGTTCTTTCAGGTCCTTGACCGCCAGCTTGCTGAGAGCTGTGAGCGCTTCGAGGGCAACTGGTCCTCTGACCGAGAGGAAGATGACCAGGCCTCCTTCGAGACCGCGGACCAGCTCGATCCTTCTGACGCCGCCCAGGCGGGTGATCGTCCCGCGGAATCGTCTCTTCGTGACTGGTCCGAGGATGAAGTTGAAGGTAGTTGAACTTATCCCTTCTGACCGCGAGCAGCGCAAACCAATCGCTTTCTGCTTCTGAAAAGCTTTTCTTCCTTTCTATTTTACAGATGTTGCTGATGCTGATGGCGAAGAAGAGGATGAGGATGAGGACGAGGCAGCCCAGGTCGTCAAGCCTCTTGCAGTTGCCGCTCCTGCCACCCGCAAACGGACAGGCAGTGGCGCCCAAGAACCTCCCGCCAAGAAGAAGAAGACGACCGAGAAGACGACTAAGAAAATCGTGAAGAGGAAAAGACCACCGATCCCTAGCCGCAAGGGGTAAGTTTCTGCTCGGTTGCACGCTTCTGTTTACTCTGTTCTTCTCGGTTGACTCCCAATCTTTTTTGCTTCGCTGTCTCCTCTTGATTTCCTCTGCCCTCTTCTTGCTTTTGAACACAATTTTCTCTTCAGAGCCCCCTTGGACGCGGACGCCGCTCTTGCGTCCACCGAGACCCAGAAGAAAGCCGCCATCGATGTCGACAATCTAATCTGATAAGGGGTGGCCCAATCTTCTGAGTGAACTCACAGATAACTTCTGAATTGATAACTAGTGCGCCACTAAGAACTCTCCGGCTGATCCCTGATGCCAATGCAAAAGATAGCAACCCAATGGATATTCTTAACTCCACACTCTTGCACAAGTAATCCACCGACTACAAGTGGTACTGTACCGTCTTATTCCCAGTGGAACAGCAGGTATCACGTAAGGTTTGCAGATGAACTTCCAGATGAAAGGCTAACAAGCAGTTTCAATCTAGAGGTCTAGGGATTTTGGTTTTAACGTAGTCTAACCTCTCCTATGCGCCCCAAGGGGTATATATGAGAGGGGGGTGCGGCCACAAGGCTCTCCCTTGCGCAAGCACCTATTCTAATTGGACTAGGACTCCTACTAGGACACTACTAGATACAAACCGACCCCATACACAAGGGGTGCGGCCAAATTGGTATGGAAACCAAACCTACTACTACTAGAACTCCATATGGCGCATTGATGCTTCCTTGTGGGCGCCCTCCTCTTTCCTTGTCTATCTATGAGTGTGAAAAAACAATGTGTATTGTTTTCCACACTTAGTGCATTTGACCTTGTGGAGGCACCATCCCCTTGTCATGATAACAATTGTTATTTGTTGTTTTCACCATGCTAACACTTGTTTTCCATCTCCTCTTCTAGTCCATGCTCCTCCTTGTGTGTCTCCTCTCCATGATCTTCATTCATGCTTGTGTTATCAATAAACCTAAGTACACACAAATGCAAGGACTTAGGTAGTATAAAATTCTCACAATTATAAACATTATACTCAAGTAGGAGTGAATTCGCCTGTTGTTGTAATAGCTTAGTCCTTGATCTTGTCATTGGACCAATCCTCACTTCATTAGCTTTAATTGGTGGATCTTCATGTTCAACAATAGGTGAAGAGCTAGGGATGTCCTCATCATCCTCCCCCTCTTGAAAAGGCATCGACCTCGATGCTAAATCATCTCCATGGTAAGGTGTCAAATCAGCCACATTAAAAGAATTACTAACACCAAACTCATCAATTGGGAGGTCAATTTTGTATGCATTGTCATTGATCCTTGAAATAACTTTGTAAGGACCAGCTCCTCTAGGCATCAACTTGGACTTTCTCAATGTAGGAAATCTATCTTTTCTGAAGTGCACCCAAACCATATCTCCTGGCCGAAATATAAGTTCCTTCCTCTTCTTGTTTACTCTTTCAGCCACATGTTTTCCTTTCTTCTCAATTGCTTCTTTTGTTTTCTCATGAATCTTCTTCACAAAATCAGCCCTCTTTGATGACTCCATATTAACTCTCTCATGTAAAGGAAGTGGTAATAAATCAAGAGGAGTAATAGGCTTGAAACCATACACCACCTCAAAAGGACATAATTGAGTAGTTGAATGCACAGCTCTATTATATGCAAATTCCACATGGGGCAAACACTCCTCCCACTCCTTCAAATTCTTCTTGATCATACCTCTTAGCAATGTGGACAATGTTCTATTAACCACCTCGGTTTGTCCATCAGTTTGGGGGTGGCAAGTAGTAGAAAATAATAGCTTGGTGCCAAGCTTACCCCAAAGTGTTTTCCAAAAGTAACTCATGAACTTGACATCTCTATCTGAAACTATAGTCCTTGGAACTCCATGCAATCTCACAATATCTCTAAAGAACAAATTGGCAATGTGAGAAGCATCATCACTCTTGTGGCATGGAATAAAATGAGCCATCTTTGAAAATCTATCCACAACCACAAAGATAGAATCATGTCCTCTTTTTGTTCTTGGCAATCCCAACACGAAATCCATGCTAATATCTTCCCATGGTGTACTTGGTGATGGCAATGGTGTATATAATCCATGGGGCTTCAATTTTGATTTGGATTTGTTGCAAGTGATGCATCTTTGCACCAATCTATACACATATCTTCTCATATGTGCCCAATAGAAATTTTCTGCCAACATCAACAATGTTTTCTCTCTTCCAAAGTGTCCCATCAATCCTCCACTATGAGATTCCTGGATCAAAAATAAACGCAAAGAACACTCGGGAATACACAATTTGTTAGCTCTAAACAAGTACCCATCATGTATATGAAATTTTTCCCATGCTTTAGTGTTAACACATTTATTAAATGGCATGGAAAACTCATTATCTTCATCATATAAATCTCTAATACCCTCCAAACCCGAAACCTTGATTTCTAAATTTGAGAGTAACATATTTTTCCTTGACAAAGCATCAGCAACTACATTATCCAATCCCTTTTTATGTTTTATAATGTATGGAAAAGATTCAATGAACTCAACCCACTTAGCATGTCTCTTATTCAAATTATTTTGGCACTTTAAAAATTTCAATGCTTCATGATCACTATGTATAATAAATTCTTTAGGCCACAAATAATGTTTCCATACTTCTAAAACTCTCACAAGTGCATATAATTCCTTATCATAAACAGAATAATTCAATTGTGCACCATTCAATTTTTCAGAAAAATAGGCAATAGGTTTCTTTTCTTGCATGAGCACACCTCCAATACCTATGCCACTAGCATCACATTCAATCTCAAATTGTTTATCAAAATTTGGAAGCATAAGCAATGGGGCCGAAATCAACTTCTCTTTCAAAGTATCAAAAGCAATATCTTGTGAAACACCCCACTTGAAATTGACACCTTTCTTAGTTAGATCGTTCAAAGGGGCAGCAATTGTACTAAAATTAGGCACAAATCTTCTATAAAAACTAGCAAGCCCATTAAAACTTCTAACTTTACTCACATTAGTTGGAATTGGCCAATTTCGAATAGCTTCAATTTTAGATTGATCAACTTCAATTCCATGCTTAGAAACAACATAACCAAGAAATATAACTTTATCTTTGCAAAAAGTGCACTTCTCAAGGTTACCATACAATTTATTAGTTCTTAGCACTTGCAAAACTTGTCTAATATGATCCATGTGGTCATGTTCATTGTGGCTATATATGAGAATATCATCAAAATAAACTACCACAAATCTACCAATAAAGTCTCTCAAAATATGGTTCATTAATCTCATGAAAGTACTAGGTGCATTAGTTAAACCAAAGGGCATTACTAACCACTCATATAAACCAAATTTTGTCTTAAAAGCAGTTTTCCATTCATCTCCCTCTTTCATTCTTATTTGATGGTATCCACTACGCAAATCAATTTTAGAGAAAAGAGTAGCACCACTTAATTCATCTAACATGTCATCTAAACGTGGTATAGGATGACGATAACGAATAGTGATGTTATTAATTGCTCTACAATCTACACACATGCGCCAAGTACCATCTTTCTTAGGAACCAAAATAACGGGAACAACACAAGGAGAAAGACTAACCCGAATATAACCTTTGTCCAATAGTTCTTGTACTTGCTTTTGGATCTCCTTGGTTTCTTGTGGATTGGTTCTATAAGGAGCTCGGTTTGGGAGAGATGCTCCCGGGATCAAATCAATTTGATGCTCAATACCTCTCAATGGTGGCAATCCCGAGGGCACATCTTGTGGAAAAACATCCTCAAAGTCCTGCAAAACATTAGAAACACCAAGAGGAATAGGGGTCATGTCATTAGAAATCAAAATCTCTCCCTTGTGAATAAGCACAATAGGGACTAGTGAAGGGTCATCCTTAAATTCCCTCAAATCCTCTTTAGTGGCTAACATGCATAATAGGTTCTCTCTCTTTTTACCACTCGAATTGGTTTTGATATCACTCCCCATGGCTTGTATGTTTGGTGTTCCCTCATCCCTCTCTCTCTCTTTTTCCACTTTCATAGCAACTTTGGATTGGGACTCTTGTACTATTTGTTGTGGAGTCATAGGCCTCAAAATAATGGTATTCCCATGATGATATAGCTCATAAGTATTGGCTCTCCCTTCATGCTTCACACTTCTATCAAATTGCCAAGGTCTTCCCAATAATAAGTGGCGAACTGTCATGGGCACCACATCAAACTCAATGATATCCTTATAAGGTCCAATTTGGAACTCCACTCTCACCATATGAGAAACTTTCATTTGTCCCGTGCTACTCAACCATTGTATGTGATAAGGAGAAGGATGTGGCATATATTTCAAATTGAGTTTTGCACATAGATCTTTGCTAGCCAAATTTCTGCAACTCCCTCCATCAATGATGACTTTGCAAGCCATGTTGGGACCAATAACAGCCTTTGTTTGGAATAGATTGCACCTTTGATTTTCAGGACTAGGCACCACACTCAATGAATTTTGGGTGCAAATAATAGAAGGCATAGTAGTAGCATAAGCATCCAAAGGAGAATCACTCAAATATCCATCATCATCATCAAGATCATTGGGATCAACATCATCACCTGTCTCATACTCATTGTTCTCATTGATAATCATCACTTTTGAATTTGGACAATCCTTCTTGAAGTGCCCTTTTCCTCCACATGTGTGGCATGTAATATCTCTATTCCTTGTAGTAGGAGCACTAGAACCCGAAGCACTTGCTGCTGGTTGTGATGTTTTCCTTGTATTAGCCACACTAGGCTCGGATTTGGATGATGTGGCACCTCGAAAATTTGAAGATGGAGGTGGTGGTGTTGATGTACTAGGGGTAATAGATGATCTCACAGGAAATCTACTCTTTGTTCTAGCCAAATTTTGTGCTTCCTCCAATAGATGTGATTCGGCCTCTCTAGCATGATGTAAGAGATCATGCATATTAGTGTATTGATAATGCCTCACAATGCCCTTGATTCTGTAATGTAATCCTGAAAGAAATCTTTGCATTGTTTGCTCCTCTTGTTCTTCCACACGGCCTCTTTGCATGATCATCTCCATCTCTTGATAATAAGCATCAACTGTCTTGGTACCTTGCTTCAATTGTTGTAGCTTGTCAAATTGTTGCCTTATGTAATTGGGAGGTACAAATCTTTCCCTCATGAGCCTCTTCATGATGTTCCAAGTAGCAATGGGTAACTCACCATCATTATGTCTCTTTCTCACTAAATTGTCCCACCATCTAAGAGCATATCCATCAAACTCAGAAGATGCCAACTTGATTTTTCTATCCTCATTATAATCATGCAATCTCCAAAGCTTCTCAATTTTCAACTCCCATAGCAAAAATTCTTCCACATCAATAGTATCAAAGCTGAAAGATGGAATAGAAAATTTTGGTTTACCCAATATATCTTCTCTATTGTCATTAGCATTGGGCAAAGGAACACGCCTAGCACGGCCTAGAAAACCTCCTCTTCCTCTTTCTCCTCTAGCTCCACGGCCAAAATTAAGCTCTTCTCCATTATTGGCATCACTATGGACACTAGCATTGTCATCATCAATAGGTGGCAACCGAGCTTGAAGCAATGTTTGAAGATCATGCACATTGTTGTTGATGGCATCAATAGCATCTTGCATTGTTCTCATTTGAGCACTATTGGTTTCGGCCAATTTATTGGTGCTCTCAACATTCTTCTTCATGGCATCAACTATCTCATAAACAGGATCAACAGCTTCATTCACATATTTCTTGTAGTGTTCCTCATTGTCATCCAACTTCTTTGTCAACACATCCCTTAATGCCTCATACTCCCTCCAATTCACTCCCTCGGATTGATCCTTCTTTTGCTGCACAAGATCACTACTAGAAAGATCCATTAGAAGGTTAGTGAAAATAAAGCAAGTATAGGTTGTGGTGCCTCTCACAACTCACTCAAAAATCTAGCAAGATAATAGGATATCTTACCACTCCAAAGTGAATAGAGATACTTACCACAAGTAGAGGCAATTAAAGTGCTTTGGTGTGAAGAAAAGAATACCCAGGTTTTTAACTCTCACAATGGCAAACAAGGTTATTTAGTGGGGCTTGGTATGGATACCTAACAATCACCAAAGTAACAATCCTATTTGCTGTCTTAGTGAAGATATAAAATACCCAAGGAAACTCACACAATGGAGACAAATGTGGCAAAGCAATATGTGGATGGAAATTTGCAATGCACTAGAAAGTCACTAGCTAGGCTCTTAATTGACAGGCACAAGATTGCTCAATGAAAAACCAAGTGTCACAATGGCAAGCTCAACTAGTAAACAATTGCAATGATATGGCCTTTTTGCACTTTCTCTTTTCTCTTTTTTTTTATACTTTTTTTGCTTTTTTCTATTTTTTTGAATTTTTCAATGGCCTTACACTAAGCTAGGAGCAACAATTAACCAAACACAAGTGAACACAATGATGGAGATGAAAAATGAGCAACCTGTCGGAGCACAAAATAGCTATACTTGTGGGCAAGTTCCTATTATTATGCTGTAGAAAGGCAGTGGCTAAGGTTCACAAGGTATGGAGGTGATGGTCCTAGTGATGAAAAACAGGAAAAACAAAAGATTCTATGAGAATTGTGGCTTAAAACAGCTCACGGCAGCACTTGAGACTCACGGCAGCAAAACAGACACTTTTTGACTCACGGCAGCACTCACGGCAGAGAAAACGAACAGAAATCGTACCGCGGCAGAGAAACAACAACTTATGGCAGCAACAACAGCTCACGGCAGCGAAACAGCAGCAAAAACGCACCACGGCAGGCGTACGGCAGCGAAAACAAGCACTTTTGTGCCGCGGCAGCGCGCGCGCTCGCGAAACGGCGATTGGTAAGGGCGCTGCGGTGGAAATTGTGGGCTGCGGGTGTAACGTGGACGCGGCAGCGGCGGCAGCGATTCTCTGCCGTGTGGTGTGGGCGCGCGATCTAGTTTTGGTAAGGGGTGTTGCGGCTCGCGGGGTGGTTTTGTAAGCGATATGTGGAGGTAATCCGAGTGCGAGTAGAACCGTGGATGCAAGCGATGGATTGCGGTGGAGTGGTGTGAATCCGATGGTAACAAGGATGGTGGCAACGGTGGGTTGACGTGTGGTGGTTGAGATGAATCCGAAACCAACTAGAAGGGAAAATTTGATGGTGCGGGTAGGATAACTAGATGAGCTCGGATTGGAGGTGGATATGGTGATGTGCTGCGATTTTTTTTTTGGTATTTTTGGATAGAATTCGACTAGGGGAACAAAGAACCCTAACCCTAGCCGAAAATATGAAACTACAAACGACAAAAAGCAACACAAATCTAACACAAAGACAGCACTAGTGATTGAAAACTAAGATGATATCTAGGCTATGGCAAAAACTAAACTATTTTTGTGAGGCAATTTTCCGGATAGGTATGAAAACACTCAAATCTAAAGGGAAAAGTATGATAGCTCACCGAGGCAACCTGTAAATCTGATACCAAGATGATAAGGGGTGGCCCAATCTTCTCAGTGAACTCACAGATAACTTCTGAATTGATAACTAGTGTGCCACTAAGAACTCTCCGGTTGATCCCTGATGCCAATGCAAAAGATAGCAACCCAATGGATATTCTTAACTCCACACTCTTGCACAAGTAATCCACCGACTACAAGTGGTACTGTACCGTCTTATTCCCAGTGGAACAGCAGGTATCACGTAAGGTTTGCAGATGAACTTCCAGATGAAAGGCTAACAATCAGTTTCAATCTAGAGGTCTAGGGTTTTTGGTTTTAACGTCGTCTAACCTCTCCTATGCGCCCCAAGGGGTATATATGAGAGGGGGGTGCGGCCACAAGGCTCTCCCTTGCGCAAGCACCTATTCTAATTGGACTAGGACTCCTACTAGGACACTACTAGATACAAACCGACCCCATACACAAGGGGTGCGGCCAAATTGGTATGGAAACCAAACCTACTACTACTAGAACTCCATATGGCGCATTGATGCTTCCTTGTGGGCGCCCTCCTCTTTCCTTGTCCATCTATGAGTGTGAAATAACAATGTGTATTGTTTTCCACACTTAGTGCATTTGACCTTGTGGAGGCACCATCCCCTTGTCATGATAACAATTGTTATTTGTTGTTTTCACCATGCTAACACTTGTTTTCCATCTCCTCTCCTAGTCCATGCTCCTCCTTGTGTGTCTCCTCTCCATGATCTTCATTCATGCTTGTGTTATCAATAAACCTAAGTACACACAAATGCAAGGACTTAGGTAGTATAAAATTCTCACAATTATAAACATTATACTCAAGTAGGAGTGAATTCACCTGTTGTTGT
Organism: Alopecurus myosuroides; assembly: GCA_028641055.1. Lineage (NCBI taxonomy): Eukaryota > Viridiplantae > Streptophyta > Magnoliopsida > Poales > Poaceae > Alopecurus > Alopecurus myosuroides. The sequence goes on from CM054062.1 coordinate 104,996,448, forward strand.
AATAGCTTAGTCCTTGATCTTGTCATTGGACCAATCCTCACTTCATTAGCTTTAATTGGTGGATCTTTATGTTCAACAATAGGTGAAGAGCTAGGGATGTCCTCATCATAATCGACCTCGACGGCGACGAGAACAACGCCGCCAACGCACGATCAGAGGGCACCGATGCCCAGAATGCCGAGCTGGAGCAGCAGTCCCGCGCAGCTCAAGAGGCGCAGGATGCTGCTCACCAGGAGAAGCCACCTTCCCCTCCGGCCAATACCGCCGAGGAGAACCAGGATCAAGAGACCGAGATGCACCACGACGCCGCCCTTGAGCGACATGAAGAAGGAGAAGAGCAGCCAGCAACGGGGGCCGCTGGACAAGAAGACCCCGCGGCCCAGCCGCGGGTAGAAGAGATGGATGTCTCACAGCCGGATCCCGCTGCCGAGCAGCGGGTAGAAGAAGTCACCGTGACGGAGGAGTACCCATTGAGCGACGCGCAACCTGATGCCGCGCAGGGTAGCGCTCAGCCAGACGCCGCACCGGATAGCGCGCCCCTGGCGCCACCAACAGATCAGGGTAGCGCTCAGCCTGATTCCTCCTTGGTTCAGACAACCGAGGCTGCACCCAGCCCTCCGGCCAGGCCGCTTACAAGGAAGAGTGCCCAAGATGCTGCCGAGAAGGAGGCAGCCGAGAAGAAAGCCGCCGAGAAGGAGAAGGCTGAGGAGAAGAAGACCGAGAAGCAGAAAACCGAGAAGCCAGTTGCCGCGAAGCCACCTGCCCAGAAGGAGAAGAAGAAGAAGCGGGCTGCCAACATGCCGCCGCCAACATCAACTGGCCAATCCAGTCAGCTGGTTATTCGCGATCCCAACGCGGTTCCTGCCGCCGCCGCTGCAGCTGATCAGTCCTGCTACCCTGACTACATGGTGAAGGTTAGCCATCAGCACCAGGTCGGCTTTTCCCCCAAGGACCGGAATCTTGCTCTTCAGAAAGGGAGGAAAGCCGTGGCAGTGGACTCCAGGCCCCCGACTCCAAATCAAGACAAATCCATCTCCATTTCCTCTCGTGGAGTTCAGGACCAGGCGATAACGTCCCAGAGCCTCGAGCAAGTACTCGACTTGATCGGCTTCATTGATGCCAAATGGGACAGCAAGGTTCTCGGCAACACAAACTGGAACGGCACCGATCTGGGCGACATCGACCATATGCGTGTGGATTGGAACAAGGTGGACTTGGGTTACAAGCCCATGACTGTCTCAACCACCTCCGCTACACTTGCTGCCAAGATGTTTGTCCACCGCAAGAACGCCGAAGACCTCGAGCAGTCCTACGCGGTAAGTTCCCACTTATCCTCTCCGAGTTGCATTTTCACTTCTTTTCTACTCTTCCTCTTTTCCTTATCCATCACCCAGTCCCCGAGATTCTGGCCGAGTAGGCGGACACTCTCCCGAGTAGCCGCCTTCTCGGGTTGAATCTCAAGTACTTTGCCTGATTCTTGTTTCTTCTGCTTCTCAGAGTAGCGTACTGAAACGGACCGATTTGCATCATCGGCTACTCTGGAACCACGCCATTGCCAAGAGGCGCATTGCCGCCTTGGAGAAAGAGAAGATGATTGCCGAGGAAGCCGACAAGGAAGTGATGAACATCACTATGAGGCTGTCTGAAGTTGAAGGTACGCTTCTAGCTGCGCGGTTCTTGCGTTTGGTGCTTACGCCCGCTTTTGCTTTTTGCGCTAACTGATTTCACCCTGCAGGGAAGCTGAAGGCCCTGTCTGACGAGCACGAGAACTGCCGTGCCTTCGTCGAGAGTGGCCAGGCCACCATCAAGAGATTGGAAGGTACGTTGCCGTCTACTCGGCTTTTCCTGTGTTTCTTTCTTTCGCTTCTCTGCTAACCGTGCTTTGCCTCCCGCAGAAGATCATAAGAAATTCGCTGAGGAGCATCAAGACTGCCTCAAACCGGCTGAGGTGCAGCAGCAGTTGTCCAGCCAGGCTGTCGAGCTGATGAAAGAGCACACTACTGAGATGGAGAAGCTCCAAGTCCAGCTGCAGACTGCGCTCCAGGATGCTATCAACCTTGGTGCCGAGAGGGATAGAGTAATCGCCGACAAGGCGAAGAGCGAAGCAGCAGCCAAGGCCAGGGAGAGAACCCTCAAACAGGAGTGTGAGGTGCTGACGAAAAGCAACGCTGGGCTCTTCACTCAGCTAGAGGAGCTTCGCTTGATCCAAGAGAAGCATATATCCAACGAGGAAACATGGAAGACCCAGCTGTTAGGACTGCGCCACGATTTGAACAGTAAGTGCTCCCTTTTCTCCGCTTCTCTGCTACTCGACCGCGCCTTTCTTCTCTGCTTCTCGTTTCACGCTTCCACTCTGTTACTGTTTCTGATCTTCTCGATAGCTCTTGCAGGAATCTTTCCCAACCTTGAATCTTCTAGCGTGCCCGCCCTGGAAAAGGTCCAAGCAGCTCGTGCTGAGAAGGGAGAGCCTTTGGACACCAGAGCAGAAATCGAGGAAAGTATCCTGATTATGCAGAGCCAGTGTCCGCGGCTAGCGGGCGTGGGCACCGAGCTGGTGCGCGTCGCCTTCCAGATCCACAACGTCTTCTGGCCTGATGACTCCGCGCCGACAACAATCTCCGGACTTGCCTTGAAGCTGCAGCGTGTGAAAGCTGAACTGAAGAAATGGCGCGCCTCGGGAGCTCGGGCAGGTGCGGACATGATGCTGCTCTTCGTCACCACTTGGTACGAGAACCTGAATATGCAAATTATCCGCGAGATGCACCGAGACTCCAAGTGGGAGAAGGACCCCGACTGCGTGGCTATTCGCCAGGTGATCGCTCACGAGGTCGCGCAGTATGCCGACACAACGACCTTCATCGACGGCCTCACCGAGCCCGACACCGAGGTGGACGAGGGCGAGGAGGAGGATGAAGACGAGGAGACGGACACCGACGAGCCGGACCTGAGCTACTTCGACTCTCCAGCTGCCAAGGACGGGAAGGGGAAGGCCGCGGTCATCGCGGGTAGCGATGAGGAGGACGAGAACGTGGAGATGTCGATCGACACCTCCGCGCTCGAGTTCGGCACCTCGTCAGGAGCTGCCCTTGACGACACCGTCAACCTTCGCGCCCAAGCCAGCGGCTCCACCTCTGCGACAACGCCCGTCTCGGTGGCCACAACCACTTCAGATCAGGCAGCCACCGAGCCCAACGCCGAGGACGAAGCAGCGATGTCTGTTGATGCCAGCGCAGAGGCAGACACAACCACTGCCACTACCGAAGACGAGGCAGCTAAGGCTAGCACCGAGAACGCCGCCTCGACCTGAGTTTATCCTGCAGCTTTATTTCTCAAACACTTATCAGATCCCCGGGATGCCGGGTGCAAATGTATCAGACTATTTATACCGTTGCTTACTCATTTTTATTCCCACTTGTTATTTTCAACTTAATCAATTTGTTCAGCCTGGGCTGGATGCCGGGTTGCGTTATCATGCGAGTCCCCAAGTTGCATTTCTTATTCACTCTCTCTTTTCGTCTCAGCTCTACCCGCAACTTGTTGCTTTTTTGGTATTCGAGTCACAAGAGTTAAAGAGTAGAGCTGCAAATACTTAGCCGCTTAGAAACAATCATAGTACCGCAGCCCACCACTTAGCCGAAAAGATAAGGCACGGAACAGTAATAAAAGCACCCTACTCGGTTCCTGCACTCTTCCTTTCCTTAGTAATTTTTCTTGTGCTCATGGACCTTTTGCTTGTTCTCTTGCTTGCCATGAAGCCGGGTTTCGGACAGCAGCAAAGTCGAAGAGTTGGCATGTAGGTTTAAACACAGTACTCAATGTACCTTTGAATTTTGAAGTAGAGCAACCGAATAGGCAAAAGATCAAGCCGAGTAGAAACACTTAGAACAATTTTGGACGAGGGCAGTCCCCGAGATAAATTTCAGATTGCAGAGTAGAATTTCAACTCGGATAAGAGGGTACATACACATCTTTGCTCACGAATGGAAACGACGGAGTAGAGCTACATTCCAAGGGCGCTTGGTTTCCTCTCCAGCTTTATCTGCCCTGTTCGCCTGTGGTGGGCGCGCATCTATAAGATAGTATGCATCGTTGTGCAGCGCTTTGCTCACAATGAAAGGCCCTTCCCATGGAGGAGACAACTTGTGCATCCCGGCTGTGCGCTGCACAAGCCCAAGGACCATGTCTCCTTCTCGGAAAACCCTTGGGTTCACCTTTCGGCTATGATAACGCCGCATGTTTTGCTGGTAGATAGCCGAACGTGACAGAGTCAGCTCTCTTGCTTCTTCAAGCAGGTCAACGTCGTCTTCTCGAGCTTCTCTCGCTTCCACCTCAGTGTAGAGGGTTACTCGGGGGGAGTCATGCTCTAGGTCTATTGGCAACACGGCCTCAGCCCCGTATACCAAGAAGAATGGCGTGTAGCCGGTTGACCGGTTAGGGGTAGTCCGTAGACTCCACAACACTGCTGGCAACTCGTCGAGCCAACACCCAGGTGTTTTCAGCAGTGGCTCCATCAGCCTTGGCTTTATGCCTGCCAGTACCATGCCGTTTGTTCTTTCAACTTGTCCATTGGAGGCTGGATGCGCAACAGACGCAACATCTAGCCGGATGTGCTTATCTCTGCAGAACCGCACCATCGCTCCCTCTGCGAAGTTTGTGCCGTTGTCGGTGATGATGCTGTGCGGGTAGCCGTATCTCAGGATCACATCCTTCACGAATTTCACAGCTGTGGCCCCATCGCACCTCCGAATAGGCTTCACCTCGATCCACTTGGTGAACTTGTCCACCATGACCAAGATGTGAGTCATGTTGCCTCTAGCCGGCTGGAAGGGTCCGACCATGTCCAAACACCAAACAGCAAATGGCCAAGTGATAGGAATGGTTTTCAGCTCGGAAGCAGGCATGTGAATCTTACTCGCGAACATTTGGCAGCCATTGCACTTCCTCACGATGTCTTCAGCTTGCTGCAGTGCTGTGAGCCAGTAGAAGCCATGCCGAAAAGCTTTCTTGACCAACGCCCGAGAAGAGGCATGGTGCCCGCATTCTCCTTGGTGTATCTCTACCAGAATTTCTTCTCCTTCTGCTGGGTCCACACACCGTTGCAGCACGCCGGTGGCACTTCTCTTGTGCAGCACATCTCGGACTATGGTGTAGCCCTTGGATCTTCTCTGAATCTGCCTTGCAGTCACTTCATCTTCTGGCAGAGTACCGTCCCTTAGAAAGGATAATATGGGCATGGCCCAACTCGGTGTCTCCCGTGTGGGAAACACTGGTTCGTCCACTTCCATTAGGACATGCACCTCTGATCGCTCTTTAGGGTTGGGAGCACTTCTCTGGAGCCCAGATCGATTGGCAAGGACTTCCTCAATGAATGCGACAGTCCCCGGGTTAAGGACAGCAGTCCCCGAGTAAGGAGTGGCAGTCCCCGAGCAAGGAGTGGCAGTCCCCGAGTAATGAGTGGCAGTCCCCGAGTAGGGAATGGCAGTCCCCGAGTAGGGAATGGCAGTCCCCGAGTAGAGGACGGCAGTCCCCGAGTCGGGAGTGGAAGTCCCCGGGTTTCCTGCAGCATTCTCCCAGTCAATCTCCATGGGATCAGATTCCTCACTTGGCAGAGAAGGAACAAATATGGACTCAGAGTTGAGAGAGGGCTTGATGGATGGCTTCCTCAAGTGCTCTAAGGCAACCCCCGCCGGGATGGATTGCCGAGAAGATCCCAACTTGGACAGCTCGTCTGCCGCTTCGTTCTCTGCTCGGTGAATGTGCTGGAACTCGCAGCCTTCGAAGAATCCAGTCATAGACTGTACCAGGAAGCGATACGATGCCATGTTGGCATCTAGAGCATCCCAAGTGCCAGAGACTTGCTGCACCACCAGATCTGAATCGCCATAGCATATAATGCGCTGCACGCCAACCTCCTTGGCTACTCGCAAGCCATGCACCACTGCCTCGTACTCTGCTACGTTGTTGGATGCCTTGAAGTGAATCTGTAGCACATACTTGAGTTGGTCTCGCTTGGGTGACGTAAGCACTACGCCAGCACCACGACCTTCCTTCACCTTTGAGCCATCAAAGTTGTAACATCCAAGTATGAAAAACCCCCTAGTTGTTTTATTTCTTGTTTATTTTAAGCAATGCATCATATCATCATCCTCATTTTATTTTCTGTTTGCATTGTTTTCATAGTGAAATTCCAACTTAATCAACATTTGTTTTCATACTTGTCTGTTACAATCTTTCAAATTAAGGATGCAAATCAAAAACCTCCTTTGTTTCCAAATGCTTCAATAATGTTCAATTAATAAATTGTTGGTTTTATTTCAAACAAATAATCCCAAATCACCTACAATTTCAAATTAAATTCATCAAACAGCAACCCACTTGAGTTTATGAAATCTCTAAGCAAATCAATTAATTTTAATCACTTTAATCTATAGGGGCCACCCTATAAAAATGCTTTGTTTTCTTAATATTAATCAATATTAAAATCCTTTCAAATTGTGGTTTCAAATACAAACAACATTTTAAATCTCAAACTTTTGAAAACCAACCTTGGCATATGGTTGCTATTGATCTAAAAAGTCTAACCTAATTTTTCTGGATTTTTCCCTAAACAAAAATCCATCCTTTTCTTCCAAAACAGTTTTCTGCAAAAAAAAAGTAAAACAGAAAAAAAATAAAAAGGAGAAACGCAGCGCGCGCGGCAGATAAGCAAGCCCAAGCCCACCTAAGCCTACGCGCGCGCAGCCCAGCCCGCCTTACCCTCGCGTACCACTTGGAGAAGCGTGCGCTTCTTCTGTCCGAGGTACGGCGCGCATCCGCGGCCTCCACGTCGGAGTACGGCGGCAGCCGACGGCCATCCCTCGCTTTCCGCGCCTACAAGTACCCCCAGGGCCCCCGCAGACCTAACCCTAATCCCTAGGTCCTAGCTCCCCGCGCCGCGCCGCCAATTCCTGCTCTCTGTCGTCGCTACCCCCCTCTCTGAATTTCCTCGCCGGCGACAGCCCTCTGAATATCGCCATGGCGCCGCCACCTCCTAACCTCTCCTAGCCAACTCTCTACTGGAACCAGCTCGCCACTCCCTCCTCTACGCGTTGGACACCTGAGCTCGCACGGAGGAGCACGGAGACAGCGCCGCCGTCCTCGACCACCTCGTCACCGCCGTCGTCATCAGTGCGTCACCGTCGAGCCTCTGCCTCGATTACTTCCGCGGTGAGCTCCACCGTCCCTCCCATCTCATCTCCTCTCTTACACTCGTCCAACGCTAGCACACGCACTCGCCCAGCAAGCAAACGCACGGCCACGGTCCTCTCAACGCCGGCGAGCCGCGATTTCTCTGTCAGTCGCGGAAACATTTGTTCGTCAGAGTTTCAGTTCCGCGTCTGAAACCATATCCTCTGTGCGCGCGGTTACCTGACAACGAACGCGCAACAGCGCAATGGTTCAGAGAACGCGCACGCAAGCGCGCGGTCGAGGGATCGAATCCCCGCGGCCGCATAAAAACCCCACCTTTTTATTCTTCTGTGCTGACACCCGTGGCCCACAAGTCATGGACTCCCTCAGCCACGCAAGCGCAGCAACGCCACGTTGGCCCCCAGGCCCACGCTGCAATGGCAGTGGCTAGGGGCCAGTGCGGTACAAAATGTTTAAACGTTTTCTGTTTTGGAAATTCTATTTCTTTTTAATAACAGATTTAAAACTTAAACTTTAAACCCTAATAACTTTTAAACTATAAGCCCAATTAATAAAAGTTATATATGTTTATTGCTCCAAATTTAATTGTCTATCCAATTATTCCAAATGTGTACTGTTTTGAATTTTCAAAATGCATTTAAAATTCAAACTTGAGTAATTCAAATGTAATTTGCAATAATTCATAAATAATTCATACTAATTCCAAATAAGGCAAATAAAATATGTTTTCCATACCATTTTGAATAACCTATTCAAATATAAAATTTGTTTCCTGGTTTGAGTAATTTAAATTGCCTAAATAATTTAATACTTGTTTAATTCAATTAAATTTGATAAAATCATAACTTGCTTAATATAAAATATTTTTGAACATGCAAAATATGTTTTCAAACCATCAAAGTGTGAACTTTTCAAATGTGAATTTGAATTTATGATTTGAACAAATAAAATTCAAATAATATTCCAACTTGTTTTAAATTCAATTAAAACTTGTTTAATATTGTTTAATTCATAATAAATTCATCCTAATTCAAATTTCAATATTTGAAACATGTAATCCAACTAAAATTTGATGTTCTTTTCAAAAATAAACTTTGTTAGTTGTTTTGCACACTTTGAATTGATGAAAACAATAATGGTTTGTGTGACATGTTTAAGTAACCAAAATTTCTAAACTTAATAAATAATTTCCAAAACTTGTTAAACCCTTTTATTACTTGCATCTATTATTGTTCTTTGTTGTTATTTTGTTGTTACCATCATGCATGCATCATGCTAACAACTTTCACCTAATAATTAATTGTAATGATTTGTTCCACTTAATTATGGACCCTTTCCCATATGCCACTCAAAATAGCATAGGGGTCCATTTAAATTGTGTTATCATGTTAGCTAGTTTATTTTGATGCAACCATTAACTTGTCATGCATCATCTTGATTGTGCACAATGCCATGACAATGATTGTTTACATTCCTGTTTTGTTTGTTTGCTTCTTCTCGAATAGACGACGACGTTGAGACAGACGATCTTTACAGCACCCCTTCTGAGGATCTAGCTCAGTACCAGGCTGCTGAGTTCGCAGGCAAGTTATCACTCACATGAACCATTGTGTTCCTTTCAACCCTGGTTACCGATACTTTCCGTTGTCTATTCTTGCTAGCCTTAGTGGTAGTTGTTTCTGTTACGAACCTATCACATGAATCCTTTAACCCTGATATTGCCTCACCACCCCTCCTACAACCCTATTGATTGAGCCAGTGTCTTACTAGTATGCTTAGGTTGTTTTGCTCGAGTCTGTTACCCGTTACTTTCAGTTACTATATCTTTATTATGTTCTGGGGGCTCGATGTTTAATCAATCAATCAATCATGCTAATATTACTGTTAATAATAATTTGATGATAAGGCACCGGCAGGAGGCCCTGTGTGGTTTTGAGGCCTGCTAGTGTCGACCCTAATAGGAAAAGGGTCTTGTCTACTGATCCATGATGAGCGCACTACCCGCATGTGGGAAGCGAGTATGGGCGCCCCCCTCAATTTGATTCGATTCGCATCTCGTCCAAATCATCTCATTTAGTTCGTGCTTTCTATTTGCCGCATGCATGTTTTTGCGAGCCCAGCGCAGGGTGGAACTTTCGTAGTCGGCATATAGGGGGACACAGTCTTAGAGTGCTATGAGGGTCCCTTTTCTTCGGGGCTTGATTAGCCGTGCGCCCAAGGTGCTTTGGGCTTGATGCGAAGAAGAGTTGAGTTGTGTTGAGTGCCCCGCTTGGTGGGAGGCATCCCATCTGGCGGGTTATTCATACGTGTACGGCCAAATTGGTGCAACCCTGCAGGGATAATCTTCTCGAGAAGCCGTGTTTTCCGCGGTTATGGATTACTTGGTGAAAGTACTGGCTAACAAGTACTCAGGACAACTTAAACCTAATGATTAACAACTGTACACCCAATGATTAACAACTTGACTAGTAATAGGCTTATTGACACAATAATATGAACCATCATTAACTCAACTGTGTGAGTTATCCTCGGATTGCTTCTTTGGATAAGGGGCGAGATCCAGGATGGGTTTGCTTGAAGTTATCTTTCAGTTGGTTACAATACTTGATCTTATCCCCTTTCTGATAGTTGGAAGTGATAGAATCTCTTTAGTTGGTTAGCGCAGCCAGTTGCAGCATCTTATATACCCCTTCTTTCCGTTGAACCCAAGTCATCTGTGCTTGTGTTGACGGGCTATACTTTGGTGAACTGTGAGTCTTGCTTGCCAGTACGTCTATGTACTGACCCCTTTGGGGCTGTGGTTTCCGCAGACTACGATTACGAGGATCCAGGTGACGGCTACTACGTGGAGTTTGACGAGGCTACTGGCGAGTAGTTAGCGGACCCGGGCAGGATCCGAGACATCGTGGATGGGCTCCGTCTTTATTTCAGTTTCCGGCTTCTTAAGCCTATTTGGATTTTGTCTGTACTCAGACCCCTTTGAATGCTTCCGCTGATGTAATGAATGCTATGTTGGGACATGTGTCCTCTGGATGATTGTATTTGCTATTTCTGCCTTAGTGAAGGCCATTTGCTACCTTATTTCAATCTTTTGTGTCGTAGAGGCATGTTGTGTTATCTTTTTGTTCAAAGCCGTTGACGTACCATGTGTGTATGGTATGAAGTACGTCAATGGTAGTGTCTTGATTTCTACAGGATAGTTTACATCGACGGTGAACAGTAGCAATGGGTTGTCACACATAAGTGTTGGCCTACTCGTAAGAGGACGCGGGTGCCGGAAAGCCCCGTAATCCCATCAGAATACTGTTCAGTTCGTACGGTGAGTATCCTCTAGAAGTCCGGGTGCGACAAATGGTATCAGAGCCTGTCTGCCTGTAGGATCCCCTTTTACTGGTCGCAGTTAAGTCTAGAAACTATTTTGTAGCTATATAGGAAAAATGAAACGTGAGAGTAGGAATTATGCCATTTTTCTTCTTTCCCCGCCCACCCACCCTTTTCTGGTAAGGAAGTGCAACGTTGTTTTCTGTTCTCACCTAAACTTTCAAGTTAGGATTTCACGTGTTTTGGGTTCTCCGTAGTACCTCAGGAGTTTTTGGTCTCGTGTTTCCCGATGTTGCTTCAATATCCTGTTCTTTCAAAATCCTTTTCGTCCGTTCAACCTTGTTGTTGCTTTCCACATCAGTTCCCTACCGGCGCCTAATCAAAACCTCCCAAATCATCTGCAGATGGATCTCAGGTTCTTCCCGCAGGTGGTTCGGATGACTCGCTGTGAGAGCACCGCCGGTTATCCGGAGATGCTGAGAGACATGGTTACCTATTTGGGGTTCCATTGGGCACCAGAGTACCAGGTCTACGAGCAGCAGCGAGAGTTTGACCAGACCTACTACCAGGCTATCGTCTACATTCTGTCGGATGATGGCAGGAGCGTTGTCCACCGCTACGAGGCAGTAGGTTCCACAGTGGATATGGCCGTGCAGCAGGCAGCTTGCGTGAGTCTCACCGTCCTCCGTGCTGACTACTGGGGGTTTGACGATTCTATCTATCGTCACATCCCCCGTGGTTACATCACGTCAGCGGGAGTTCACTTCACTCTCCACGGCAACCTGGACACCTACGAGTCTGATAGCTCCAGGCTGCACACCACTGCTCAGTTTGTGAGGCACAGTGACGCAGTTGCTTCCGCACTGTCTCAGGAGTTGGCCTCAGTCAGGGAGCAGCTCTATCTTGCTTTGACTCGTCTGGCTACGTACACCACAGACTTTGTTGGAGACGAGCGCTTTGCGCGTTTCACTCAGCCAGCTGGGTTTCCGCTGCCAGATGCTGGAGGTTACGAGCCGATCAGAGGTCCACTTCTCGACCTTGGTCCGGGTTACACTGGGATTCCCCGCTTTGGAGCACAGGGAGACGACGCTTTCTACTTCACCACACCGAGAGTTGCTCTCAGAGCAGTCCCGCTCTACGTGGATCGTCGTTATACCTACTTCCGGGGAATTCCTCCGCACCGTATCTCTCGTCGTACTACTCACCGCCGTCCTGCGTGATGAGCATGGGAGTACCGATGTATCCATTCCTAGCTATGATTAGTTATCCTTTGTCTTTCGAACCATGTATTGGTGTGCTGGATATTCTGATGTATTGAAACATGTGATGATGTACCTGTTGGTTATCTATTCATGCGTCGGAATAATCTATCTTTCGGTTACCAAGTCTATCCTTTTTTCTGTTGTGTGCTAAAATGAATGTCTATTCAGGATGCCGCCAACAAGGAGCAACCCGCCTGAACCACCTCCGCTCACGGAGCTGTTGACTCAGATGACTCAGGTCGTGGCTCAGATGGCCCAGATCCAGGCTAACCAGCACAACAACCAGAATGCTCCGCGAGTCAGCATCAAGGAGTTTCTGAGCATGGGGCCGAGAGCTTTCGTGGCAACACGTGAGCCTCTGGATGCTGATGACTGGATCAGGGAGATGAACAGGGCTCTGGAGATAGCTCATGTTGCTGAGGAAGATAAGGTCAAGTACGCAACCTACCTACTGAAGGGTCAGGCAGCTACCTGGTGGGAGAACTACCAGACCATGAGAGCTGGCTATCCTATCACCTGGGGATGTTTCAAGGATGCCTTCCTGAAGCACCACATCCCAGATGGTCTCATGGAAAGGATGCGTGAGGAATTCTGCTCTCTCAAACAGGGCAAGCTGGACGTCCTCGGCTACCAGAACGAGTTCAATCGTCTCGCGCGATACGCTGGTGACGAGGTGTCCACTGAAGCCAAGAAGATGGCAAGGTTTCGCCGAGGTTTTAACCCGGAACTGAAGTACGCTCTCACCAACATCAAGTGCAAGGACTTCGTGGAGCTCGTGAACACCGCGCTCAATGAGGAGAATGGGCGCAAGGCGTTCGAAGAGTCGCGCAAGCACTCGCGTGAGGGTGGTTCCTCCTCCAACATGACCACCCCTCCGCAGAAGCGCCGCATCTGGGTGCCAAATGGTGCTGTCACTCGAGCTCCAAATGCCCAAGCTTCTCCAGGCTTTGGTCCCCGCCCACCCAACCCATCTCAGATGCAGGGTCAGAGGATTCCAATGGGGCAGCCAAGGCCAGGTCCTCCTCGTGTCGTCACTTGCTACAAGTGCAAGGAGACTGGGCACTACGCTGATAAGTGCACTCAGAGGCAGCTACCTCCACCACCTCCTCGCCCCAACACCAACCAGGAAATGGTTCGTGCTCCCCCGGCTAAAGCCTTCAACTCCAACAACAGGCCTGTCGGGAGGAACGCGAGGGTGAACCATATCAAGGCCGACAAAGCTGAGGAAGCTGCTGACGTCGTTCTCGGTATATTACCCGTAAACTCTATTCCAGCTAAAGTGTTGTTTGATACTGGAGCATCGCATTCGTTCGTGTCAAAGATCTTTGCTACAACGTACAATTTAGCTCTGGTTCCACTAAGCAATCAAATCCATGTGCACTCTCCGGGAACTAAAATGATTACATCCAAGATAAGCATGGACAATCAAATCCTAATTGGAGGTCGCATATTCCTTGCTTCACTCATGTTGCTGGGAAATTCTGACATTGATGTCATTCTGGGTATGGATTGGTTGAAGACCCACAAAGCTAAAATTGACTGTGCTCAAAAGTCAATAACTCTCTCCCACACTTCATGCCAGATAGTCTATTCTCCATATGGATCAAGTTCTGTTCAGCTGTTCAACCTCGATGCTAAACCCCTTCCTGCAATTGAGAATGTTCCGGTGGTTTGTGAATTCCCTGACGTCTTTCCAGAAGAGTTGCCAGGGATGCCTCCGGACAGAGCAGTTGAGTTCGTGATCGAGCTTGAGCCAGGTACTGCTCCAATCTCTAAGCATCCATACAAGATAGCTCCTCCTGAACTGAAATTGTTGAAGGAGCAAATCGATATGTACATGGAGAAAGGTTACATTCAGCCTAGTTCCTCCGCTTGGGGTTGCCCAACTCTGTTTGTTGCCAAGAAGGATCAAACAAAAAGACTCGTGGTTGACTATCGTCCTCTTAACGAGAAAACCATCAAGAACAAGTATCCAATTCCTCGTATCGATGATCTTTTTGATCAACTTGCTGGAGCCTCAATATTCTCAAAATTGGACTTGAGGATGGGTTACCATCAGATAAAGATCAGAAAGGAAGATATTCCTAAGACAGCTTTCACCACTCGTTACGGTCTATATGAATACACCGTCATGTCCTTTGGTCTCACCAATGCACCGGCAACGTTCTCAAGACTCATGAATTCTGTCTTCCATGAATACCTCGACAAGTTCGTTGTGGTATATCTCGATGACATTCTAGTCTACTCAAAATCCGAGGAAGAGCATGGAGAACACCTTCGTCTCACTCTCATGAAACTTCGCGAGCATCGTCTGTATGCCAAATTCTCCAAGTGTGAGTTATGGATTCCAGAAGTTGCATATCTTGGTCATATCATCTCTGCCAAGGGCATAGCCATTGATCCTGAAAAGGTTAAGGCAATTGTTGATTGGAAACCCCCTAAGACGGTGAAGCAAGTCAGAAGTTTTCTTGGCTTGGCTAGCTATTGCCGTCGTTTCGTCCAAAACTTTTCCAAGATTGCCAAACCTCTCACTGATCTCACAAAGAAGGACAAAAAGTTCGTGTGGACTCCACAATGTGATGAGAGTTTCAATCTCCTCAAAGCTAAACTCACTTCCACCCCAGTTCTGGTTGGCCCAGATACTACCAAACCTTTCCAGATATTCTGTGATGCATCTCTCCAAGGTCTGGGAGCAGTTCTTATGCAAGAACGTCAAGTTGTGGCTTATGCTTCACGTCAGTTGAACCCACATGAGCAAAACTATCCCACTCATGATCTTGAACTTGCAGCAGTTGTGTTTGCCCTCAAGAAATGGAGACAATACTTGTTGGGTAACAAAACTGAAATCTTTTCCGATCATAAGAGTCTGAAATACATCTTCACTCAGCCAGATCTGAACCTCAGGCAAAGGAGATGGATTGAGAAGATTAAAGACTTTGATCTCACCATTTCTTACACTCCAGGCAAGGCTAATGTTATGGCCGATGCTCTCAGTCGCAAATCCTATTGCAATAATCTCATGATCATGGAAAGCCAACCTACACTTCATGAAGAATTCCAGAAGCTGAACCTTGGTCTTGTCCCTGAAGGATACCTTGCTAGCTTGACAGCCAGTCCAACTCTCGAGGACAAGATTCGTTCTGAACAAATTCGTGATACTGAAATCAAGAAGATTGTAGAGCACATCAAGGAAGGCAATGATAAATTCAAGTCCTTCTCAATCGATGACAAGGGAACTGTGTTCTTCGAAGGACGCATTGCAGTTCCTCAGATTCAATGTCTCAAGGATATCATTCTCAAGGAGGCTCATGAAACTCCTCTCTCCATCCACCCTGGAAGTACAAAGATGTACCAGGATCTCAAGACTCTGTATTGGTGGCCTGGCATGAAACGTGAAATTGCTCAATACGTTTCTGAATGCGACGTTTGTCAACGTGTTAAAGCAGTCCATCAGAAAACAGCCGGTCTACTCCAACCTCTGAAAATTCCTGAGTGGAAGTGGGACATGATTGAAATGGACTTCGTTACTGGGTTTCCAAAGTCCAAGAAGGGCAACGATGCAATCTTCGTTGTTATTGATCGTCTCACTAAGGTTGCTCACTTCTTTGCTGTCAAGGAAACTATCTCAGCTAGCCAGTTAGCAGAGCTCTACACAGCAAAGGTTGTTCCTCTTCATGGTGTTCCTTTGGAAATAAGCTCAGACCGTGGAAGTATCTTCACTTCTCATTTCTGGAAGAGTTTTCAAGAAGCTTTGGGCACCAAACTTCTGTTCAGCACAACTTATCACCCTCAGTCTCAGGGGCAAGTCGAAAGAGTCAATCAGATTCTCGAGGATATGCTCAGAGCATGTGGTCTCTCCTTTGGCATGAAATGGGAGGATTGCCTTCCATATGCTGAATTCTCCTACAACAACAGCTACCAGGCAAGCCTAGGCATGGCACCATTTGAGGCACTGTATGGTCGCAGATGCAGGAGTCCAATCAATTGGTCTGGAGCTGGTGAACGTTCACTCTTAGGCCCTGACATTGTTAAGGAAGCCGAGGAGAAAGTTCGTATCATTCGTGACAATCTCAGGATTGCTCAGTCTCGTCAGAAGAGCTATTATGATAGCAAGCACAGGGATATGATCTACGCACCTGGTGATAAGGCATATCTCCGTGTAACTCCCCTCAGAGGCACTCATCGTTTTGGTGTGAAAGGAAAGCTTGCACCAAGATACATTGGTCCTTTCAACATTCTCTCAAGGCGTGCAGAAAATGCTTATCGTCTTGAGCTTCCAGAAAAACTATCCAAGGTGCACGATGTGTTCCACGTGTCACAGCTCAAGAAGTGTTTCAAAGATCCAGATCGTGCAGTTGATCATGATTCCATTGAACTGCAAGATGATCTATCTTATGAGGAGCACCCTATTCGTATTCTCGATGAGACCGAGCGTAAGACTCGCAACAAGAGCACCAAGTTCTTGAAAGTGCAATGGTCGCATCATTCCGATAAAGAGGCAACGTGGGAAACCGAAGAGGATCTTCGCAAGAAGTATCCGGACCTTTTCACTTCTCAGTAAGGAATCTCGGGGCGCGATTCCTTCAAGGGGGGGAGTTTTGTAACATCCAAGTATGAAAAACCCCCTAGTTGTTTTATTTCTTGTTTATTTTAAGCAATGCATCATATCATCATCCTCATTTTATTTTCTGTTTGCATTGTTTTCATAATGAAATTCCAACTTAATCAACATTTGTTTTCATACTTGTCTGTTACAATCTTTCAAATTAAGGATGCAAATCAAAAACCTCCTTTGTTTCCAAATGCTTCAATAATGTTCAATTAATAAATTGTTGGTTTTATTTCAAACAAATAATCCCAAATCACCTACAATTTCAAATTAAATTCATCAAACAGCAACCCACTTGAGTTTATGAAATCTCTAAGCAAATCAATTAATTTTAATCACTTTAATCTATAGGGGCCACCCTATAAAAATGCTTTGTTTTCTTAATATTAATAAATATTAAAATCCTTTCAAATTGTGGTTTCAAATACAAACAACATTTTAAATCTCAAACTTTTGAAAACCAACCTTGGCATATGGTTGCTATTGATCTAAAAAGTCTAACCTAATTTTTCTGGATTTTTCCCTAAACAAAAATCCATCCTTTTCTTCCAAAACTGTTTTCTGCAAAAAAAAAAGTAAAACAGGAAAAAAATAAAAAGGAGAAACGCAGCGCGCGCGGCAGATAAGCAAGCCCAAGCCCACCTAAGCCTACGCGCGCGCAGCCCAGCCCGCCTTACCCTCGCGTACCGCTTGGAGAAGCGTGCGCTTCTTCTGTCCGAGGTACGGCGCGCATCCGCGGCCTCCACGTCGGAGTACGGCGGCAGCCGACGGCCATCCCTCGCTTTCCGTGCCTACAAGTACCCCCAGGGCCCCCGCAGACCTAACCCTAATCCCTAGGTCCTCGCTCCCCGCGCCGTGCCGCCAATTCCTGCTCTCTGTCGTCGCTACCCCCCTCTCTGAATTTCCTCGCCGGCGACAGCCCTCTGAATATCGCCATGGCGCCGCCACCTCCTAACCTCTCCTAGCCAACTCTCTACTGGAACCAGCTCGCCACTCCCTCCTCTACGCGTTGGACACCTGAGCTCGCACGGAGGAGCACGGAGACAGCGCCGCAGTCCTCGACCACCTCGTCACCGCCGTCGTCATCAGTGCGTCACCGTCGAGCCTCTGCCTCGATTACTTCCGCGGTGAGCTCCACCGTCCCTCCCATCTCATCTCCTCTCTTACACGCGTCCAACGCTAGCACACGCACTCGCCCAGCAAGCAAACGCACGGCCACGGTCCTCTCAACGCCGGCGAGCCGCGATTTCTCTGTCAGTCGCGGAAACATTTGTTCGTCAGAGTTTCAGTTCCGCGTCTGAAACCATATCCTCTATGCGTCGCGGTTACCTGACAACGAACGCGCAACAGCGCAATGGTTCAGAGAACGCGCACGCAAGCGCGCGGTCGAGGGATCGAATCCCCGCGGCCGCATAAAAACCCCACCTTTTTATTCTTCTGTGCTGACACCCGTGGCCCACAAGTCATGGACTCCCTCAGCCACGCAAGCGCAGCAACGCCACGCTGGCCCCCAGGCCCACGCTGCAGTGGCAGTGGCTAGGGGCCAGTGCGGTACAAAATGTTTAAACGTTTTCTGTTTTGGAAATTCTATTTCTTTTTAATAACAGATTTAAAACTTAAACTTTAAACCCTAATAACTTTTAAACTATAAGCCCAATTAATAAAAGTTATATATGTTTATTGCTCCAAATTTAATTGTCTATCCAATTATTCGAAATGTGTACTGTTTTGAATTTTCAAAATGCATTTAAAATTCAAACTTGAGTAATTCAAATGTAATTTGCAATAATTCATAAATAATTCATACTAATTCCAAATAAGGCAAATAAAATATGTTTTCCATACCATTTTGAATAACCTATTCAAATATAAAATTTGTTTCCTGGTTTGAGTAATTTAAATTGCCTAAATAATTTAATACTTGTTTAATTCAATTAAATTTGCTAAAATCATAACTTGCTTAATATAAAATATTTTTGAACATGCAAAATATGTTTTCAAACCATCAAAGTGTGAACTTTTCAAATGTGAATTTGAATTTATGATTTGAACAAATAAAATTCAAATAATATTCCAACTTGTTTTAAATTCAATTAAAACTTGTTTAATATTGTTTAATTCATAATAAATTCATCCTAATTCAAATTTCAATATTTGAAACATGTAATCCAACTAAAATTTGATGTTCTTTTCAAAAATAAACTTTGTTAGTTGTTTTGCACACTTTGAATTGATGAAAACAATAATGGTTTGTGTGACATGTTTAAGTAACCAAAATTTCTAAACTTAATAAATAATTTCCAAAACTTGTTAAACCCTTTTATTACTTGCATCTATTATTGTTCTTTGTTGTTATTTTGTTGTTACCATCATGCATGCATCATGCTAACAAATTTCACCTAATAATTAATTGTAATCATTTGTTCCACTTAATTATGGACCCTTTCCCATATGCCACTCAAAATAGCATAGGGGTCCATTTAAATTGTGTTATCATGTTAGCTAGTTTATTTTGATGCAACCATTAACTTGTCATGCATCATCTTGATTGTGCACAATGCCATGACAATGATTGTTTACATTCCTGTTTTGTTTGTTTGCTTCTTCTCGAATAGACGACGACGTTGAGACAAACGATCTTTACAGCACCCCTTCTGAGGATCTAGCTCAGTACCAGGCTGCTGAGTTCGCAGGAAAGTTATCACTCACATGAACCATTGTGTTCCTTTCAACCCTGGTTACCGATACTTTCCGTTATCTATTCTTGCTAGCCTTAGTGGTAGTTGTTTCTGTTACGAACCTATCACATGAATCCTTTAACCCTGATATTGCCTCACCACCCCTCCTACAACCCTATTGATTGAGCCAGTGTCTTACTAGTATGCTTAGGTTGTTTTGCTCGAGTCTGTTACCCGTTACTTTCAGTTACTATATCTTTATTATGTTCTGGGGGCTCGATGTTTAATCAATCAATCAATCATGCTAATATTACTGTTAATAATAATTTGATGATAAGGCACCGGCAGGAGGCCCTGTGTGGTTTTGAGGCCTGCTAGTGTCGACCCTAATAGGAAAAGGGTCTTGTCTACTGATCCATGATGAGCGCACTACCCGCATGTGGGAAGCGAGTATGGGCGCCCCCCTCAATTTGATTCGATTCGCATCTCGTCCAAATCATCTCATTTAGTTCGTTCTTTCTATTTGCCGCATGCATGTTTTTGCGAGCCCAGCGCAGGGTGGAACTTTCGTAGTCGGCATATAGGGGGACACGGTCTTAGAGTGCTATGAGGGTCCCTTTTCTTCGGGGCTTGATTAGCCGTGCGCCCAAGGTGCTTTGGGCTTGATGCGAAGAAGAGTTGAGTTGTGTTGAGTGCCCCGCTTGGTGGGAGGCATCCCATCTGGCGGGTTATTCATACGTGTACGGCCAAATTGGTGCAACCCTGCAGGGATAATCTTCTCGAGAAGCCGTGTTTTCCGCAGTTATGGATTACTTGGTGAAAGTACTGGCTAACAAGTACTCAGGACAACTTAAACCTAATGATTAACAACTGTACACCCAATGATTAACAACTTGACTAGTAATAGGCTTATTGACACAATAATATGAACCATCATTAACTCAACTGTGTGAGTTATCCTCGGATTGCTTCTTTGGATAAGGGGCGAGATCCAGGATGGGTTTGCTTGAAGTTATCTTTCAGTTGGTTACAATACTCGATCTTATCCCCTTTCTGATAGTTGGAAGTGATAGAATCTCTGTAGTTGGTTAGCGCAGCCAGTTGCAGCATCTTATATACCCCTTCTTTCCGTTGAACCCAAGTCATCTGTGCTTGTGTTGACGGGCTATACTTTGGTGAACTGTGAGTCTTGCTTGCCAGTACGTCTATGTACTGACCCCTTTGGGGCTGTGGTTTCCGCATACTACGATTACGAGGATCCAGGTGACGGCTACTACGTGGAGTTTGACGAGGCTGCTGACGAGTAGTTAGCGGACCCGGGCAGGATCCGAGACATCGTGGATGGGCTCCGTCTTTATTTCAGTTTCCGGCTTCTTAAGCCTATTTGGATTTTGTCTGTACTCAGACCCCTTTGAATGCTTCCGCTGATGTAATGAATGCTATGTTGGGACATGTGTCCTCTGGATGATTGTATTTGCTATTTATGCCTTAGTGAAGGCCATTTGCTACCTTATTTCAATCTTTTGTGTCGTAGAGGCATGTTGTGTTATCCTTTTGTTCAAAGCCGTTGACGTACCATGTGTGTATGGTATGAAGTACGTCAATGGTAGTGTCCTGATTTCTACAGGATAGTTTACATCGACGGTGAACAGTAGCGATGGGTTGTCACACATAAGTGTTGGCCTACTCGTAAGAGGACGCGGGTGCCGGAAAGCCCCGTAATCCCATCAAAATACTGTTCAGTTCGTACGGTGAGTATCCTCTAGAAGTCCGGGTGCGACAAAAGTGCATCTTCCAGTAATTAGAAACTGGCGCAGGAGGTTCATACTGCACCTCGGCCCAATCCACCAGGAATTCTGCCAGAATCTGAGACTTGATGGCTTCTCTTCTCGCATACGCGGCCAGCTCGATTGCCCACTTGGCTACTCTGCCACTCGCCTCCTTGTTACCCATGATATCCGAGATGGGAGCAGAGCTCACAACCGTGATAGGATGCTCTTGGAAGTAATGCTTTAGCTTCTTGGCGCCCAGGTACACGCCGTAGGTCATCTTCTCGTAGTGCGGGTAGTTTTGCTTGGAGCTGGACAGCACTTCACTGAGATAGTACACTGGGCGCTGCACACTCTTGCCTTCTTCTTCTCGTTCCACCACAATCACCACACTGACTACTCGGTTAGTCGCAGCAATGTACAACAGCATTGGCACCTTGGGTAGCGGACTAGCCAAGATGGGAGCGCTAGCCAGCATTGCTTTCAGCTCGTTGAATGCCACATCCGCTTGCGGAGTCCAGACAAACTTGTCACTTTTCTTCATCAATTGGTACAAAGCCAGGGCCTTCTCGCCCATTCGGCCCAGAAAACGGCTCAGAGATGCCAAGCAACCAGTGAACTTCTGTACATCCTTCAGGGATCTCGGCAAAGACATGCTCTCAATAGCTTTTATCTTTGAAGGATTGGCTTCAATGCCCCGACTAGACACCAGGAAGCCGAGTAGCTTACCAGCCGGGACACCAAAGGTGCATTTACTCGGATTCAGCTTCATTTTGTACTTGCGTAGGTTAGCAAAGGTTTCCTCCAGGTCGGCAAGCAGAGTATGTGTTTTATTCGTTTTGATGACGATGTCATCTACGTACACCTGCACATTCTTGCCGAGCTGGTCGTGCAAGCATTTCTGCATGCAACTCTGATAGGTTGCACCCGCATTCCTCAAGCCAAAACACATGACACGATAGCAATAAGCCCCGTACGGGGTAATGAAAGCAGTCTTTATTTGATCATCAGGATTGAGTGCGATCTGGTGGAAACTAGAGTAGGCATCTATGAAAGACAACAGTTCACAACCAGCAGTGGAATCGATCACCTGATCGATGCGAGGTAGCGGGAAGGGATCCTTGGGGCATGCCTTGTTCAAGTCGGTGTAGTCGACACACATGCGCCATGCAGTGGCAGCCTTGGGATCCTCCTTCTTCTTCTCGACCATGACCGGGTTGGCTAGCCAATCCGGATGCAGCACCTCCATGATGAAGTTGCTTATCAGCAGCTTGGTAATCTGATCACCAATGGCCTTCCTTCTCTCATCTCCGAAGCGGCGCATAGCCTGCTTCACTGGCTTGGCGTCAGGACGCACATGTAATGAGTGCTCAACCAACTCCCTCGGGACTCCTGGTAGATCTTCGTTGGACCAGGCGAATACATCCCGATTCTCACGGAGGAAGTGGATGAGCTCGCTTTCCTATTTCTCCGCCAACCCGGAGCCAATGATGGCTACGCGGTCGGGGAACTCGGGGTCGACCTGGACCTTCTTGGTCTCCTGAGATGCCTGGAATGCGGTCCCGTGTTGGGTACTTGACACGCCTTGCGCGCCAGCTTGCGCGGATTGCGCCATAGCCACCACCTCATACATCTTCTTCTTCTCGGCAGCAATCACCATCGACTCCGCCAACTGGGATCCAGCAGAGGCACACTCCATGGACTTCTTGTAATCACCAGAGATAGTAATTATGCCATTGGGACCAGGGATCTTCATCTTCAGATATGCAACATGAGTAGAGGCCATGAACTTGCTCAGAGCAGGCCTGCCGAGTAGAGCATGGTAAGGGCTCTGATGATCAACCACTGCGAACTGCAGGCGCTCTGTGCGGCAGTTCTCCCTGGTGCCGAATAGCACATCTATCCACACTCGGCCAATCGGGTTGCACGAGATCCCGGGCACAATACCATGGAAGGTGGTCTTGCTGGGCAGCATCATGTTCTCGGCCAAGCCAAGCTTCTCAAGTGTGTCTTTGTACACGATGTTGATGCTGCTGCCGTTGTCGATTAGCACCTTGCTGAACCTCACATTCTTCTCGGGACCCAGGAAGGTAGGATCCAGCACCAAGGCGTAGCTACCCGGATTGGGCATCACCTTGGGATGATCTACTCGGGACCACCTGATCTCCTGGTCACACCAATACATGTAGTGAGGGACAGCAGGAATCACTGCATTGACCTCCATGGCACGCCTGTGCTGTGATTGCTTGTCGACTGGCTCAGAGGTGAAGATCATGTAACTCTCATGGTGATCTTGGTACTGGTTGGAGCCTCCGCCCCCATTGTTGCCGTTGTTGTTGTTGCCCTGGTAGTTGTTGTTGCCTCTGTTGTTGTTGTTGCGGTTGTAGTTGTTGTTGTTGCGGTAGCTCTCATTGTTGAAGTGCCGGTTGGCTCCCAAAGCCACTTGGTTCACATTTTCTCTTCTCGGGTACACTGGCGGCCGAGCTGCGGGTGCGCGGGTAGGTTGCACATTGGCATTGGCCGCTGGCAGAGGAGGAGGAGGAGGCAGGCCATCATTCTTGATCACATCCCACCACTCGCACTGCCGAGTAGTGTGGTTAGCAGGCCTCGAGGGGTGGTGAGTGTGAAAACTGCATGGGCCATCCTTCATGTCGTCAAAGAAGAACTTCCTCGGCTGCTCGGAGTTGCCGCTACCCGACTGAGGAGTATGGAACGGTTTCTTGTTGCCTTGGCCCTGGTTCTGGTTCTGCCCGTAGGCTCCAGCAGGTTTCTGCCTTTGGCTACCACCAGCTCCAACAGTCACTGCATTCACCTCTTCAGGGTCATACCGAGTATCTATTCGGTCACCCCTGCGCTTGTTGCGGAATTCGTTGCGCTTGCTGTTGCTGAAGTTTCTTCTCGGCTCAGAGGAGTCCATCAGGGGCTGAGTAGGATCACCGAGTGCGTACTGATCCGCAATCTTGATAGTCTCCGCCAGAGTGTTTGGCATCTCCCTCTGCAACCTCTGCCACAACATGCTGCCATGCCTGCATCCCTGCGCAAACCAAGTGATGGCCTGGGCTTCATTCACACCCTCACAGGTGTTCCTCAATGTACTCCACCGAGTAAGATACTCGCGGTCTGTCTCGTCTTCTCGCTGCCTGGAAGCGGACAGCTGCTGTGGCCTATTCGGCCTCTTGTAGGTGCTGGTGAAGTTGCTGATGAAGGCGTCCGAGAAGTCCAGCCAGCAATTGATGCTGTTCTTGGGCAAGTTGTTGAGCCAAGTGCGAGCTGGACCCTCTAGCATCTGCGGGACATAGCGCACCGCCCATCTTCTGTTGCCGTTCGCGATATGGACCGCAGTGACATAGTCATTGAGCCAATCTTCCGGCTTGGTGCTGCCATTGTAGCTCTTGGTGCCCCTTGAGAGCTGGAAGTTCTTCACGGACGGCTCGTTCATGATGCGCGGGCCAAAGCACTCGGGGCCAGGGGGACCCGTGTTCTCCAACCGAGCTGACAAGTTGATCCGGTCCAGCTGATGCCTAGCATCTCCAGGCGCCAACACGCGCTCGCCAACACGGTCCAGAATGTCATAGCTAGCCATCTCCATGGCCGAGTAGCCGTCATCATATCTGTCCACCTGCACAGCTGCAGGCTGCTCCACCGGGTTGGCGACTGGCGCCACTGCGCGCGGCTGCTGCCTCTGCCGAGTAGGCGGAGCAGCGGGACGCTGAGAAGGACCTGGGCGCGCTCCACCTCGGGTCTGGCTTTGAGCTTGATGGGCTTGAGAGCCTGCTCTTGCAGCGTTGTGTTCCTGCCCGGGCTGCTGCGGCACAGCAAGCTGTCTCGCGGCACCAGCCGGGTCATACACCTGCATTTGCCTATCTCTGGCGGAGCGTCCGCTGGGGCTCTTCTCGCGGCTGGGGTGCGGAGACGAGGCCTGATCGTTAGATCTAGCCGCGTGCGAGTGCACCACCTGCGAAGCTCCAGCACCCGGGTTGGCCTTCCGGAACTCCTCATTCTGCCTAGCAGCCTCCAACACCAACTCGTTGAGCCTTTCCTGCTGCCTAACACGCGTGTCGCCGTCGAGACGAGGCAACTCGGCAGCTACAGCCTCTGCAGCTCTAAGTGTCTTGGCTGGTGTGCTATACCTAGGCCTAGTGGAAGTGTTTGCGGTGGCGGACTTAGCAGGAACCTCTACAACTGTCGCCATCTCGGCACCAAGGTTGCGCCGCGTGGCGCCTACTCTGCTAGCTCTCCTAGTGACTGGCGTGAAGCCGTGAGCCCTGTTGTACTCAAGCTGGTCTAAGCTAAGCTCTAGCCTGACCTTGTCCAACTCCGCCTGCTCGGCGAGCAGTTCCTGGCGTTGCCGCTCGAGCTGCTCCTTCATGCTCAGGAGCTCGAGGTCGGTGGGAGGCGGCATGCCATTCCGCCCAGCCGACGCGGGAATAGTCGGAGTGGTGGAGGGAGGGAGGTTACACTCCTTCTCGTAGGGCCTGTGAGTCCTGCCACCAGCGCTCGTGGTAGCAAGATCTTCGACGACGGCCGCGGCGCCAGTAGCAGCCGCGCCGGCGTTTGCCGCCAAGCCGGTCACCATCACCTCAGCGCGGTCCGCAGAACGGCGCGCAGGCTTTCCGCGAGCAGCGATCACCGCAGGAGGATCCTCCGCGTCATGCACCAGCTCGGGGTAGACATGGTCGGTGACAGTGGCGACGTAGACGAGGTGCGCGCCGAAGGAGATCACCGTGCCGCCCTCTGGCATGGCCTTGCCGCCGAAATCGCCTGCGTTGTCGGTGACGAAGTCGAAAGAGCCGAATCTGTGGACAAGGCCACAGACTACGCGCTCCGCCGAAGAAGATCCCGTCCGAACAGAAACTCCAGCCAGCGCCGCTAGTTGCCCCACGGTGGGCGCCAACTGTCGTGGTGGTGTCACGGTAGATGCCATAGGATGGCTAAAGATGTGGGAACGATGGACGCTGGAGGTGCTCGGGGAGGGATCACGCGACGAGTAGCCGCGTGAGGTAAGAACTAAACACTGCAAACAACACGATCTACCCAGGTTCAGGGCCCTCGTGAGGAGGTAAAACCCCTACTCCTGCCTTTCTTTATGTATTCTGGTGTCTCACCGAGTAGCCACAGTACAATGTTCTTGCTACCGAGTAGCCACTCTTCTCTCTTAGTGATGAACTAGGTCAAGAATCTAGGGTTTCCCGTGTCCCAGCATGCGATCCCTCACGCAGGAGGCGGCGGGGCACCTTATATACACGGTGCCCAGCCAGATACGTCCAAACATGGACAAGTGTCGACATAGTATGCACATCGTCCTTCTTCCGAGTTCCCGCTGACAGCTTTGGTTCCTAATCTTGGCTGCATCCGGAAAGTCGTTGGGCAAAACCAAGGCGACAGTCTGGTATCACTGTGCCAAACACAGTGTAGGGCCCCCTTATCCTGCGACCGCCTGCTTCCACACTGTCGCTGTCAGGCAGGCCGGTCCCAGATGAACAGTAGTTTGAATAGTGCCAAGTACGGACCCAGGATACGCGGGATCCTGTGTCAGAACGGCTCCTTTGACTTCTGGCCCGAGTAGATTCCCGCCAATCTTACTCGGACCAGCTCTTCTACTCGAACGGACATAACTCGCTTAATATCTCCTTCTGGTCATCTTTTTGTAAGACCGAGTAGCAGTCGACCGGGTAGCAAGTACCGGGTAGGCGGCTACTCGACCAAACTTCTCTTCTGACTGTTGCCTTTACCACTTGCCTTTACCCTACTCGGGGGTAACCCCCCGACATGGGCCCTACCATTGTATTGGGTGTTCCTTCGGCCTAACCTAACACAACAAAACAATTGGTTCCACTTTGCTACCCCTTTCGGCTCACGTAGAGGGCCAGGACGGCAGTTCCACCTTTTTACCCAGCGGGCCTAGCTATTGAATCTGCATTTTGTCATTCAAAAAAATCGGGGAAGTTTTTATTCTGTAAAATCAAACGGATGGAGTATCTTGTGGTTAAGTTATTATTATTTTGTATTAATTGTTTTTCTTTCCATTTCAAATTATTTTTCTTCTCTTTTGTGAAATGTTTTGGGCAACTGGCGCCAGGCCGGCCCTTTATTGCGCGGGAGACGCAGCGTCAATTCGTCAACCCCTTCGGGAAGGCGCGCCCTTTAATTGCGCTCACCTCTCCCTCTCTCTCTTCTAGTCATACCACTCGCTCTATCTCCCTCACCGCCTTCCTGAGCTTCCCCTCTCTCCATTGGCGGGTTTTGTTCCGCCGGGACATCGACAGCACCGCGGTGACCATCCTCAGCGGGAAACGAAGGCTAGGCCTCCTCTTCCTCCCTTGGCAGGCAGGATGTAACGCCCGGGGCTTTTCCCCAAATAGAATTGATTGTCGTTTTTCTTTTTGCATCGCATGGCATCCTCCTACATCATCGTGCATCTAAAACTTGCAAACTTTATTAAATTCATCAAGTCCTATTTTCTATAACTTTCTAGAATTTGTTTGGTACATAAAACTATTTTTTTAATAGTAACTAACCAATTTCTGGAAAAAAAAAGGTTTTAAGAGGGAGAGAGAGAGCCCAGCCGGCCAGGCCTACTAGAGGCCCATGGCCTAGCCAGACCAAAACCCTAGCACTTTTGCTCTTCCACCCCTAGGATCTTGCAGCCACCCTCCTTCCTTTTCTCGTTTTCACAACTAGGTCCTCCCACCACCCCTATCCAGGCAGAACGCACGCATCACACACGGGCGAGGCCCTCTCCCCAACCCGATCGATCGATCCCCTACACCCAGCGTCGCCTGCATGCTCCTCTCGCTCTCTGCCTCCTTCCTCCTCGATAGAAGATGAGGCCGCCGCTCCCTCTCGCTCGTCGCCTTGGCTGCGCCACCTCTCCATTCCGGAGCCCCACCTCTCCTACCGACGCTCACGCTCGCCTCCGGTCCCGAGCCCCAGACTCCTGCTCCGTCCTTCCTCCACAAGCCGGCCTCCCGTCGCCCCTTGCTTCCTCCCGGCCACAGGCACACCGGTGCTGCTTCAACCCCGACGGACACCTCACGGTTCGATTCCCTGTTCCCCGTCTTCCTCCTGGCAGTCGCGCCTGCAGACGTCGGCAGCTGCTGCTGCTCCATGAGCTGCGCGCCTCCGGCCGAGCCTCTCGCCCTCCCAATCCTACGCGTCCCCGACACCACACCGCAAGAGCCCACGCCGTCGCTTTCCATTGTCCGCCTTGTGCGGCCGAGAGTCGCCCCGGCCTGCCTCTGCTCCGCCCCGATGAACTGCATCGAGGCATCTCCTCTAGCTCAGGTCGCCGACCCTGCCGTCTCTCATCGGCCTACCTCGCCTCCTCCTTAACCCCCGCGCCGGCGTTTCCCGTTGCAGCTGCAGCTTGTTCGACTCCGCTCCGGCCTCCGTCCGCGACGCCGCTAGGTGCTCGGTGGAATGTCCACAAGAGGCACTTTGTTCATGCCCGTGCGATGTTTGTCGTGGTCGAGGCTGTCGTGCCCCTTGCGTCCCGTGGACCCTTTCCGCAGCGCCGTGCACTCATCGGTGATCCTACACCGTGCGTCACTTGCCATCGGTACCCGAACAGCAACGACAAGAACGACCCCGTGAGCTATGGTCCGTACACCGCCGAGTCGAGCACACCGAGATCTCCGCCGACAAGTACCGCAATGACATGTCGATATCTACACCGCCGAGTTCTATCCATGTCCATTTTGTTTGTGCTGACCGCCTTCGTGCGTGTTTGTGAGACCACGTTGTCGTGAACTCCGTCTCCACGAAGATCGGAACCGCAAAGTTCGCCATCAACGTCGAAGACAGGGATGTTGCGGTTCGTTCATGACTAGTCTCTCGACGACCCGAGAACGTCTACTTCCACTGCTACCCAACACCGAAGGTTATGATGCGTCCGGCTTCGACTACTTCGGCTACAGAACGAGTACGACTACTTCCTCGACGTCGACTATTTCCACTACTTCCTCTACGTCCGAAGATGCTACCTTCGAATCCGAAGACCCTCTCTTCCAACGTGCGAACCCAAACCCTAACCTCTATATGCGTATTTTCTAAATACCATCTTTTTCTAAATGTCATCTATATCGTGCATATTAAATCATTCATGTGTTGCATTGCATCTTGTGGGTGCGGGTAATAGTAATGTCACCTAATAATTAAATATGGAATGAGTTGGGATAACTAAATATTGTCCCGGTTCCATTTAAAATTGCATAGCTCATCTTTATATTATCTCGCCATGTTAAACAACATTTAATCTTGATGGGTAGATAAATAACGTGAACCTCCTAAATTAAATGTTGGTCTTCCGGCTCAATTTAAATTGATTTAATTGCATTTTTGCGTTGCATCTCGCATGTCATGCATATAAAATTAGGATCATGCTGGATCTTTTACCGTAGTAGTAATTGTTGCATCCGGTGTTTGTTCTAGTTCGTTGCTTCTTCGCGGATAGGACGTTGAGATGATGTGAGCAACGACAAGTTCTGCGGATGTACCTCTACTTGCTGGATTCCAGGCAAGTATACTCACTTGCTACCCATGTTGCCTTTCCTCACTTGTTACCGATTCTTTCCGTTGTCTTTATGCTAGCCTTATGATTCGATGCTTGTGTCTCGATCCTATCATATGTTTACCTTACAGCCATGATATAGCCTTCCTTCCACTTCCTATCAACTGTTGATTGTTTACCTTGTTGGCCCTCGTGTCGTAGTTGCATTCTTAGATTTGTTTGTGCTCGAGTCTTGTTGTCCTTCGTCGTATCACCTGTTTAGTTGATAGTTGGGTTTCAATTTAATCAACAACATGTTAATGTTTGGGGTAATAATAATTTGATGATAAGGCACCGGAAGGAGGTCCGGCGTGGTTTTGAGGCCTGCTAGTGTCGAACTTAATTAGGAAAAGGGTCTTGTCCTCCGATCCATGATGAGCGCACTAACCGCATGTGGGAAGCGAGTATGGGCGCCCCCCGCAATTCTGATTCGATTCGCATCTCGTCCAAATCGCCACACTTAGTTCGGGCTTTCCATTTGATGCATGCATATGCAGGTGCGAACCCGTGGCGCCAGGGTGGAACTTTTGTAGTCGGCATTTAGGGCGGCGTGGTCTTCCAGTGCTATGAGGGTCCCCCTTTTCTTCGTGGGGGCTCGATTAGCCGCGCACGCACAGCACGTGGTTCTTTGGGCTTGATGCGAAGAAGAGTTGGGTTGTGTTGAGTGGCCTGCTTGGTGGGTTTGCTCCCCGCCTGGCGGGTTATTCTTACGTGTACGGCCAAATTGGTGCATCCCTGCAGGGTTAAATCTTCTCGAGAAGCCGTGTTGTCCGCGGTTATGGATGACTTGGTGAAAGTGCTGGCTAACAATTACTCAGACAACTTACACTTAACGATGATAACTTGACTAGTAATATAGATTACCTCCACCATAAAAATGAATGTCACCTTAATCAATAGTGTGAGTTTCCTTGGGTTGCTTCCTTAGTAGGGGGTACACTGGATGGGTATTGTTTGGTGAGTAGTTATAGTTGGTTTTGTCGCGCTATCTCATCCCTTTCTTTTAGCCGGATGTTGTAGCGTGTCTCTCTAGTTGTTGGTGCTGCCCGCTGACGTTTCTTTGCACTAATCCCTTCCTTCCGTTGTACCCAAAGTATTTGTATCTTGTGATGATTGGTTACGCTGGTATCTTGTGAGTATGGTTTATCCACTTGCCAGTACTTAATAGTACTGACCCACGAATCCATTTCGTGGCTGCATATTCCACATTGCAGTCAACAGGTTTGAAGTCTGGCGACGTTAGCTTGGGAATCCCTCCGGCTTGGCCTGGGCAGGGATTGGACGCCATCGGTTATCTTCAGGACTCTTAGTCCAATTTGTATCTTGTCCGTAGTCGGACACTATGTTGCTTCTTCCGCTGTTATTTGGATCTTTGTATTGTACCAGTTGTATCCTTGACTCGTTTGAGTCATCTTGTATATATCTCTTCTGTTGTTGTGGAATACTCGTGAACTGTTGTAATGTTATCACAAGTGGCAACCTGGAATCGGTTATTATGTGGATTTTGGCGGAAATGCTGAAATCTGCATAGTGCCCGATCTCGGGGCGTCACAAATGGTATCAGAGCATGGTTTCCGATTCCCAAAGTTGTTTCGATATGAATGGTTATCGAAGCAATGGGTCCGCCAAGCCTGTAGGATAACCTCGCTAACGGTCGTTGTTTCTAGAGTGTCAAAAACTATTTCTGCTAAACTATTTTGGAAACATCTCAATAGGATTCTTGTTTTCTCCTTATCTCTATTCTATTTCTCCTCTCATCTTATTTGTTTTGGAGTCTCCCCTCTTATCTATCTTTCAAAGTTTAGGATCCTACGAGGGTTGGACGTCTCTTAGCCTTTTAACCTAATAGGTTCGAACTTCAGAAGATTCTCACTGGAAGAGCATCATCATCAACAACGAGCAAGAATCTCTTGTTAGTGGTGTCGAGAAGCTTGTTAGTGGTGTCGAGGAGATCACCTTGAAGAATGAAGACTCGATAGCTCCAACTTCTTCTCTCTCTTACCGGCTTGGAGCGGATTGCGAGGGCGCAATCCCTTGTTAGTGGTGTCGGCTGTAACGCCCGGGGCTTTTCCCCAAATAGAATTGATTGTCGTTTTTCTTTTTGCATCGCATGGCATCCTCCTACATCATCGTGCATCTAAAACTTGCAAACTTTATTAAATTCATCAAGTCCTATTTTCTATAACTTTCTAGAATTTGTTTGATACATAAAACTATTTTTTTAATAGTACCTAACCAATTTCTGGAAAAAAAGGTTTTAAGAGGGAGAGAGAGAGCCCAGCCGGCCATGCCTACTAGAGGCCCATGGCCTAGCCAGACCAAACCCTAGCAGTTTTGCTCTCCCACCCCTAGGATCTTGCAGCCACCCTCCTTCCTTTTCTCGTTTTCACAACTAGGTCCTCCCACCACCCCTATCCAGACAGAACGCACGCATCACACACGGGCGAGGCCCTCTCCCCAACCCGATCGATCGATCCCCTACACCCAGCGCCGCCTGCATGCTCCTCTCGCTCTCTGCCTCCTTCCTCCTCGATAGAAGATGAGGCCGCCGCTCCCTCTCGCTCGTCGCCTTGGCTGCGCCACCTCTCCATTCCGGCGCCCCTCCTCTCCTACCCACTCTCACGCTCGCCTCCGGTCCCGAGCCCCAGACCCCTGCTCCGTCCTTCCTCCACAAGCCGGCCTCCCGTCGCCCCTTGCTTCCTCCCGGCGACAGGCACACCGGCGCTGCTTCGAGCTCCTCCCGACCACGACCCGAGCAGGCCCTGGAGGCTCCACATGGCGGCGCCGCCAGCCACACCTCTGCTCGTCCCCGACGTACACCTGTCGTGGTGGTGTCACGGCAGATGCCATAGGATGGCTAAAGATGTGGGGACGAAGGACGCTGGAGGCGCTCGGGGAGGGATCACGCGACGAGTAGACGCGTGAAGGATGAAACTAGCACTGCAAACAACACGATCTACCCAGGTTCAGGGCCCTCGTGAGGAGGTAAAACCCCTACTCCTGCCTTTCTTTCTGTATTTTGATGTCTCACCGAGTAGCCACAATACAATGGTTCTTGCTACCGAGTAGCCACTCTTCTCTCTGTGGGACGAACTAGGTCAAGAATCTCTACCTAGTGATCGCTCTAGGTCAGCATCCCTCGCGCAGGAGGGGGCAGGGCACCTTATATACTCGGTGCCCAGCCGGATACAGCCAAATACAAACAGGTGTCGACATTGTGTGCACACCGTCCTTCTTCCGAGTTCCCGCTGACAGCTTTGGCTTCTAGATTTGTCCCGGTGCGGAAAGTCGTTGGGCAAAACCAAGTGTTCAGTCTGTTATCACTGTGGCGAACACAGAGTAGGTCCCCCCTATCCTGCGACGCCCTGCTGACACACTGTCGCTGTCAGGCATGCCGTCCCCAGATGAACAGTGCCGTGAACAGTGCCAAGTACGGACCCGGGATACGCGGGATTCAGTGTCAGAACGGCTCCTTTGACTTCTGGCCCGAGTAGGTTCCCGCCATTTCTACTCGGACCAGCTCTTCTATTCAGAGGATCATAACTCTCTTGATTCATCCTTCTGGCTGTCTAGGTGTGAGACCGGGTAGCAGTCGACCGAGTAGCGAGTACCAGGTAGCCGGCTACTCGGCCAAACATCCCCTCTGATCATGCCTTTAGCACTTGCCTTTACCCTACTCGGGGGTAACCCCCCGACAGCAGTCCCCGAAGCTGGTAGAGCCCTGCGAATTCGTTCACTGGGCCCTGCCAGCTTAAAAAACCAACCTTGACAGTCTTGCCCTTGAACCTTGAGATACCGAGTGAAAACCTCCGAGTAGCCCTTGATCTTGTTTCCTCTCTTCCGAGTAGGGCCACTACTCTTCTCTGTGGCCGAGTAAAATGACTTAGTGAAATCTCGAAATGGAATCTCTGCGTGACATAGCACAATCCGGCTTTCCGCGCTGCAACTGGGCACATGTCGCGCGGACACGACTTCGACGCCTCGGTGCCCGGTAACTGACAGGCCATGCGCCCAGTTTTCACGGGGTGGGCCCACCAGCTTGTAACGTCCCATCACGCGCAGTAATCGCCCACGATCTCGTCGTGGGATCTAATGCGGCCGTTACGCGCGCGTCCCGTGCTGTGTGCGTTTCTAACCGGCCCACAGACCCCACGACACACGATTATTGCCACGATCGATCCCAATGCGGCCGTTACGCGCGCGTCCCGTGCTGTGTGCGTTTCTAACCGGCCCACAGACCCCACGACACACGATTATTGCCACGATCGATCCCACTTCCTCAACTCGTAACGGTAACTCGAGGAGCGGTATAAATACCCCCTCGGTAACTCCTTCTTCTTCTTCCGCTCACAATTTCCCCTCCGCCTTCTCGTTTCTCCGCCGCCGCAGAGCTCCTCGCCGCCGCGCAACTCACTGCGCCGCTGCGAGCTTCTCCACACACCAAATCCTCGATCTTTTCCCCAATTTCTTCCTCACCGCCATGGCTCGCGACGACAACGCTCGCGCCGGCTGGGCGGGATCCGAGGTCACCGCCGACGACTGCCAATGGCTGGTGAACACCCGGCGAGTTCCTCCCGGTGTTCGCTGCCGGCAACCTGACGATGAGCTCGTCCCTGCCCCGCAGGAAGGTGAGCATGTCGTCTTCCTCGCGCACTTCGCGCGAGGATTCGGGCTTCCAGCGTCAAACTTCCTCCGCTCCTTCCTCGATCATTACGGCCTTCAGATGCACCATCTCCCTCTGAACGCCGTCGTCTTCCTCTCGTACCACGCCGTGGTATGCGATGCCTTCCTGGGAGTTCGCCCCACCACGGAGACTTGGTCCAGGTACTTCTTCTTTCGCCAGCAGAGCAAGGGCAAGAAGGACGGCGCGGATACCAGCAGCCGGATAACCGAGATCGGCAGCGCCATGATGGTGCAGGGCCCTAGAACCAACCATCCGCGCATCAAGGAGATGGATTCTGTCCGTAAGTGGCAGAGGACGTTCCTGTATGTGCAGAATGTCCCCGCCACGAAGGGAGCCAAGGTGGAGGACCGAATCAATCTGCCCCTTGGAGCAACCGAGCTCCCACCGGGCAGAACTGGCGGACCAAGCCGTTCATCGACAGCAACCTGAAGCAGATGGACGAGCGCCTCGCCTATCTGGCCGAAGAAGGGCTCAAGAGCGACGACCCAATCGCCTGCTGGATCTCCAAGCGGGTGCTGCCGCTCCAGCGCCGCGTCCACCCCATGTGCTACATGGGCGGCCCCCGCGACTGTACTCGGACGACCACGTTCGAGCTCAGCAACACGGATGTCGCCGCTCACGCGCGGTCCATCATGACCACTAGCCTCAGAGACAATTGGCAGTATGGCTTCATCCCATACAGCCGTACGAAGCCAATCGAGCGGGTATGTATCTCTTTTCCTATCTCTTGTATGCATGTTCCGAGTAGACAGCCCTCTTATCTTGCAGCGTCCGGTACTTGCACTCTGCATCGAGTAGGGCACTTAGCAGAACTGCTTAGGCTTAATGTGCTTTATGCTTGCACGCCTTGCCGAGTAGCACACAGAGTAGCATTGCTTAGGCTTAATGTGCTTTATGTGTGCACGCCTTGCCGAGTAGCACACAGAGTAGCATTGCTTAGGCTTAATGTGCTTTATGTTCGCACGCCTTGCCGAGTAGCACACAGAGTAGCACTGCTTAGGCTTAATGTGCTTTATGTTTGCACGCCTTGCCGAGTAGGATGCCTCTATGCTACTCGACTAACTTGTGATGTTTCTCTATTCTTCAGGTCCTTGCTCTCCAGCTCGCTGAGAGCATGGAACGCTTCGAGGACAACTGGTCGGAGGACCGAGAGGAAGACGACGAGGTCTCCTTCGAGACCGCGGACAGGCTCAACCTCCCTCATGCCGCTCAGACAGAGAAGCATCACGTAGATGCGTCTGTCCGTGATTGGTCCGAGGATGATGACGAAGGTAATTGAGCTCATCCTGTCTGGTCGCAAGCCGCGCTACCCAATTTCCTCTTGCTTCTAAGCTGTTTTTCTTCTTCCCAACTTCGCAGGTGGCGCTGATGCTGAAGAGGAAGACGAGGAGGAAAACGAGGAAGCCCTTGTCGTCAAGCCGCTCTCGATCGCTGCTCCTCTTACCCGCAAACGGACGGGTAGCGGTGCTCAGGAGCCTCCCGCCAAGAAGAAGAAGACGGCCGGGAAGACGACCAAGAAAACTGTGACGAAAGGAGGACGGAAAATCCCTACCCGTAAAGGGTAAGTACTTTCTCCTCAGTTATGCGCCTCTTCTGCCGCAAATTCCCAATTCTCTTACTTCGTTGCTTCTTCTCGATTTCCTCTGTCCTTCTCTTTTTTCTGAACATGTCTCTTTCTTCAGAGCCCCCTTGGACGCTGACGCCGCTCTCGCGCCCACCAAGACTAAGAGGAAATCCGCGATCGATGTCGATAATCTCATCGACCTCGACGACGAGAGTGAAGCCGCAGCGCAGGACGGAGCGCGTGCGTCCTCTCCCATGAAAGGAGACGACTCCGACGATGCTCGGTACATGGACAACGACGCCCACGACACCGAGCAGGAGCAGCAGGCCCGCACAGATCAGGAAGCGCGGGACGCTGATCGCGACGCGAGTCCACCTTCTCCTCCGGCCACCACGGCCGAGGAGAACTTAGAACAAGATTCCGAGAAGCATGATGACGATGTCGCCCTTGAGCGGCGAGAAGAGGACCAAGAGCAGCCAGCGACAGGGGCTGCTGAGTAAGACGACCCCGCGGCCCAGCCGCGGGTAGAAGGACAAGACGCCACACAGCAAGACCCCGCTGCCGAGCAGCGGGTTGAGATAATTGATGAGACGGAGCAATACCCTCTGAGCGACGCGCCACCAGACGCTGCACAGGGTAGCGCCCAGCCGGATGCTGCGCCGGGTAGCGCGCCCTTGGCGCCGCCTACTCAGCAGGGTACTTCCTCCACCGCGCCAAACTCCCCATCAACGAAGAAAACCAAGACAACATCCAGCCCTCCGGCCAAGCAGCTTATCAAGAAGATCAAACAGGAAGCCGTTGACAAGAAGGCCGCCGAGAAGAAGGCTGCCGAGAAGCAGACCTCTGGGAGCCAGGCCGCCGAGAAGCCAGCTGGCCAGTCAGAGGGTGCTGTCCGCAGGAATCCTTCGCGTAGCGATACGCGTGGTGCTGCCACGATGCCGCCGCCAAGACCAACTGCCAGGCCCGGCCAGCTCACCATCCGTGAACCTGACGCGGCTGCTGATACCGCCGCAGGATCCAGCTTCCCGGATCCACCCACCTTCCCACCTTATATGGTGAAGATGAGCCAGCAGCACAGTATCCCAATGACCCCAGCCGAGAAGAAGCTCGCTATCAGGAGGGGCAAACAGGCTACGCCGGTGGACTCCAAGCCTCCAGCCAGGAACAAGGATCGATCTGTCTCGATCCACTCGCGCGAGGTTGCGGAAAACGAGGTAACGTCCACGGGCCTCGAGCAGATAGTTGACCGGGTTGGATTTATTGACGCTGAGTGGGACAGTGGAGTCCTTGGCAACACGAACTGGCACGACACATCCTTGGGCGATTTGGATCACATGCGCGTCGACTGGAACAAGGTGTACATGGGTTATAAACCCATGACCATCTCGTCCAATACGAGCACGCTCGCCGCCAAGCTGTTCGTCCATCGCAAGGCCGCCGAGGATATTGAACAGACTTACGCGGTAAGCTTTGCTCATCCGTCCCGAGTTGCATTTTCCTTCTCTTCTATTCTTCTGCTTCTTCTTATCCATCCCCCAGTCCCCGAGATTCTGGCCGAGTAGGCGGGTACTCAACCGAGTTGCCGCCTTCTCGGGTTGAATCTTCACGACTTTGTCTGATTCCTTTTCTTTCTTCCTCTCAGAATTGCCTTCTGAAAAGAACCAACCTGTACCGGCGGCTGCTATGGAACCACAGCATCGCTAGGAGGCGTCTCGAGGCCCTGGAATTGGAGCGCAAGTCCGATGAGGCGGCGGAGAAGGAGGTCATGGACAGTGCCCTCAAGCTTTCCGAGATCGAAAGTAAGCTCGTAGCTACGCGGTTCCCGCGTTTTATGTTTACGCCCGCTGTTTCTTTCTGCTCAAACCGACTCCTTTCTGCAGGCAAATTTAAGACCCTGGCCGAGGAGCACTCCAACTGCCGCGCCTTCGTTGAAAGCGGCCAAACCACCATCAAGAGGCTGGAAGGTGAGTTGATGTCTTCTCGGCTTGACTTCTTGCTTTCATCTTTGCTACTCTGCTGATCGTGCTTTGCTTTTCACAGAAGATCATAAGAAGTTTGTCGAAGAGCATCTCGACTGCCTCAAGCCTGCTGAGGTGCAGCAGCAGATTACAAGCCTTGAGGTAGAATTCAAGAACAGGCACCTCTCCGAGATGGAACCATTGCAGGTCCAGCTGCGAACTGCTCTCCAAAGGGCCATTGATCTGGCTACCGAGAGAGACAACGCGGTGGCCGAGAAGAAAAAGGCCGAAGCGGCAGCTACAGCCAAGCGAAAGGCTGTCGAGCTGGAATGCAAGACGCTGAAGGAGAGCAACTCGGATCTTATGCTCCAGCTGGCGCAGTTCCGGAAGGTAGAAGAGAAGCATGTTGCTGACGAAGGATCATGGAAGAAAAAACTGCAGGCGCTACTCTTCGACCTGAACAGTAAGTGCTTGCTTCTCCGCCCTTCTCTTGTTTCTTGCGCTTCTTCGCTGCTCGGTTTATTTTTCTACTCG
The DNA here is from genome assembly GCA_028641055.1 of Alopecurus myosuroides. Lineage (NCBI taxonomy): Eukaryota > Viridiplantae > Streptophyta > Magnoliopsida > Poales > Poaceae > Alopecurus > Alopecurus myosuroides. The sequence goes on from CM054062.1 coordinate 105,034,563, forward strand.
GCTTCTGTTTCTGATCTTCTCAATAGCTCTTTCAGAAATCTTCCCCGACCTCGAGACATCTTGTAAGCCTGCCTTGGCGAAGGCCCGAGCAGCTCGCATTGAGAAGGGCGAACCCATAGACACCAAGGCAGAGATCGAAGATAGCATCATGGTCATGCAGGGGCAGCTTCAGCGCTTAAGTGGTGTGAGCACCGATCTGGTGCGCACTGCCTTCAAGCTCCATGACGTGTTCTGGCCTAAAGACTCCGCGCCAAAGACTATCCGCGGACTTGCCGCGAAGCTTAATGGCGTGAAGGCCGAGCTGAAGAAATGGAGGGCGTCCGGAGCTCGGGCAGGCGCTGATATGATGCTGCTATTCATCACCAGCTGGTATGAGAACCTCAACTTGTAAGTTGTCCGCGAGATGCGTGAGGACTCCAAGTGGGAGACAGATTCCGATTGCGTGGCTCTCCGCCAGGCCGTCGCGTACGAGGTCGCCCAGTACGCAAGCACCGCGCACTTCATCGACGGTCTCACCGAGACTGACACCGAAGTGGACGAAGGCGATGATGACGACGATGATGAAGACGAGGACGCCACCGAGTCTGACCTGGGCAGCTTCGAGAGTGATCGCTACAAGGCCGGGAAGGGGAAGGCCGCGGTCGTCGCGGCCAGCGAGGAGGAGGCCGAGAGCGTGGAGATGACGATCGACACCGCGGCCCTCGAGTTCGGCACCTCCTCAGGTGCGGCTCTCGACGACACGGCGCGACTCCTCGCTCAGGCTGCGGCCTCCACCTCGGTGGCCACCGCCACTTCTGAACAAGCTGCTACTGAGCCGGATGCGGATGCCGCGAGGACCGACGCCGCCAACTCGGAGGTTGATGCTGCTAAGGCCAACGCTGAAGCTGAAGCCGCCAAGGCCAATGCTGACGCTGAAGCCACCAAGGCCAGCGCCGAGAACACTGCTGCTTCTACCTGACTACTTCCTGCAACTTTATTCTCAAAACTTTTATCAGATCCCCGGGATGCCGGGTGCAGATGTATCGAAACAATTATCCTTGTCGTTTGCTACTCAGTTTTATTCACGTTTGATATTTAACTTAGTCAATTTGAGCAATTTTGGCTCAAATGCCGGGTTGCGTTATCATGTGAGTCCCCGAGTTGCATTTCTTATTCGCTCTTCCTTTTTATCTTAGCTCTTACCCGCAACTTGTTGCTTTTTTGGTATTCGAGTCACAAGAATGCAAAGTTGGAGTTGCAAATACTTAGCCACTTAGAAATACTCATAGTAACGCAGCCCACCACTTAGCCGAGAAGAAGTTAACAAGAAACAACAGTAAAAGACATCGTACTCGGTTCCTGCACTTTTTCTTTCCTTAGTAATTTTTCTTGTCCTCATTAACCTTTTGCTTGTTCTCTTGCTTGCCATGAAGCCGGGTTTCGGACAGCAGCAGAGTCAAAGAGTTGGCATGTAGGTTTAAACACAGTACTAGATGTACTCGTGAAATTTTAAGCAGAGCAACCGAGTGGACAAAAGTAAAGCCGGGTAGAAACACACAGAGCAAGTTTGGACGAGGGCAGTCCCCGAGCTGAATTTCAGATTGCAGGGTAAAATTTTAACTCGGATAAGAGAGTACATACACATCTTTGCTCACGAATGAAAGCGACGAAGTAGAGCTACATTCCAAGGGCGCTTGGATTCCTCTCCAGCTTTATCTGCCCTGTTCTTCTGTGATGGACGCATGTCCACGAGATAATAGGCATCATTGTGCAGCGCTTTGCTCACAATGAAGGGCCCTTCCCATGGAGGAGACAATTTGTGCATCCCGGCTGTGCGTTGCACAAGCCTGAGGACCATGTCTCCTTCTCGGAAAACCCTTGGGTTCACCTTTCGGCTATGATAACGCTGCAGGCTTTGCTGGTAGATAGCCGAACGTGACAGAGTGAGATCTCTTGCTTCTTCGAGCAGGTCAACGTCGTCTTCTCGAGCTTCTCTCGCCTCCACCTCAGTGTAGAGGGTTACTCGGGGGGAGTCATGCTCTAAGTCTATTGGCAACACGCCCTCAGCCCCGTATACCAAGAAGAATGGCATGTAGCCGGTTGACCGGTTAGGGGTAGTCCTTAGACTCCACAACACCGCTGGCAACTCGTCTAGCCAACAGCCAGGTGTTTTCAGTAGCGGCTCAATCAGCCTTGGCTTTATGCCTGCCAGCACCATGCTGTTTGCTCTTTCCACTTGCCCATTGGAGGCGGGATGCGCAACAGACGCAACATCTAGTCGAATGTGCTTATCTCTGCAGAACCGCACCATTGCCCCCTCTGCGAAATTTGTGCCGTTGTCGGTGATGATGCTGTGCGGGTAGCCGTATCTCAGGATCACATCCTTTAAGAATTTCACGGCTGTGGCTCCATCGCACTTCCGAATAGGCTTCACTTCAATCCACTTGGTGAACTTGTCCACCATGACCAAGATGTGTGTCATGTTGCCTTTAGCCGGCTTGAAGGGGCCAACCATATCCAGGCACCATACGGCAAACGGCCATGTGATAGGAATTGTTTTCAACTCGGAAGCAGGCATGTGAATCTTACTCGCGAACATCTGGCAGCCATTGCACTTCCTCACGATGTCTTCAGCTTGCTGCAGAGCTGTGAGCCAGTAGAAGCCATGCTGAAAAGCTTTCTTGACCAACGCCCGAGAAGAGGCGTGGTGCCCGCATTCTCCTTGGTGTATTTCCAACAGAATTTCTCCTCCTTCTTCTGGGTCCACACAACGTTGCAGCACGCCGGTGGCACTTCTTTTGTGCAGCACATCTCTGAATATAGTGTAGCCCTTGGATCTTCTCTGAATCTGCCTTGCGGCCACCTCGTCTTCTGGCAGAGTACCGTCCTTTAGAAAGGATAATACGGGCATGGCCCAACTCGGTGTCTCCCGTGTGGGAAACACTGGTTCGTCCACTTCCATTGGGACAGGCATATCGGGCTGCTCTTTAGGGTTGGGAGCACTTCTCTGGAGCCCTGAACGATTGGCAAGGACCTCCTCAATAAATGCGACAGTCCCCGGGTTAAGGACAGCAGTCCCCGAGTATGGAGTGGCAGTCCCCGAGTATGGAGTGGCAGTCCCCGAGTAGGGAGTGGCAGTTCCCGAGTAAGGAGCGGCAGTCCCCGAGTAGGGAGCGGCAGTCCCCGGGTTCTCTGTTGCATTCTCCCAGTCAATCTCCATTGGAACGGATTCTTCACTTGGCAGAGAAGGAACAAATATGGATTCCGAGTTGGGAGATGGCTTGATGGATGGCTTCCTCAAGTGCTCCAAGGCAACCCCCGCCGAGATGGATTGCCGAGAAGATCCCAACTTGGACAGCTCGTCTGCCGCTTCGTTCTCTGCTCGGTGAATGTGCTGGAACTCGCAGCCTTCGAAGAATCCAGTCATAGACTGTACCAGGAAGCGATATGATGCCATGTTGGCATCTAGAGCATCCCAAGTGCCAGAGACTTGCAGCACCACCAGATCTGAATCACCATAGCATATAATGCGCTGCACGCCAACCTCCTTGGCTACTCGCAAGCCGTGCACCACTGCCTCGTACTCTGCTACGGTGTTGGACGCCTTGAAATGAATTTGCAGCACGTACTTGAGTTGATCTCTCTTGGGTGACGTAAGCACTACGCCAGCACCAAGGCCTTCCTTCACCTTCGAGCCATCAAAGTGCATCTTCCAGTAATTGGAAACTGGAGCAGGAGGTTCGTACTGCACCTCAGCCCAATCCACCAGAAACTCCGCCAGAATCTGAGACTTGATGGCTTCTCTTCTCGCGTACACGGGGGCGTACGCGGCCAGCTCGATTGCCCACTTCGCTACTCGACCACTCGCCTCCTTGTTGCCCATGATATCCAAGATGGGAGCAGAGCTCACAACCGTGATTGGATGCTCTTGGAAGTAATGCTTTAGCTTCTTGGCGCCCAGGTACACGCCATAGGTCATCTTCTGGTAATGCGGCTAGTTTTGCTTGGAGCTAGACAACACTTCACTGAGGTAGTATACTGGGCGCTGCACACTCTTGCCTTCTTCTTCTCGCTCCACCACAATCACCACACTGACTACTCGGTTGGTGGCAGCAATGTACAGCAGCATTGGCTCCTTGGGTAGCGGACTAGCCAAGATAGGAGCGCTAGCCAACATTACCTTCAGCTCGTTGAATGCCACGTTCGCTTGCGGAGTCCAGACAAACTTGTCACTTTTCTTCATCAGCTGGTACAGAGGCAGGGCCTTCTCGCCCATTCGGCCCAGGAAACGGCTCAGAGATGCCAAGCAACCAGTGAATTTTTGCACATCCTTCAGGGATCTCGGCAAAGACATGATCTCAATAGCTTTTATCTTTGAAGGATTGGCTTCAATGCCCCGACTAGATACCAGGAAGCTGAGTAGCTTGCCAGCCGGGACACCAAAGGTGCATTTACTCGGGTTCAGCTTCATTTTATACTTGCGCAAGTTGGCAAAGGTTTCCTCCAGGTCGGCAAGCAGAGTATGTGTTTTATTCGTTTTGATGACAATGTCATCTACGTACACCTGCACATTCTTGCCGAGCTGACCGTGCAAGCATTTCTGCATGCATCGCTGATAAGTAGCACCCGCATTCCGCAACCCGAAACACATGACACGATAGCAATAAGCCCCGTATGGGGTAATGAAAGCAGTCTTTATTTGATCAGCAGGATTGAGAGCTATCTGGTGGAAACCAGAGTAGGCATCTATGAAAGACAGCAGTTCACAACCAGCAGTGGAATCGATCACCTGATCGATGCGAGGTAGCGGGAAGGGATCCTTGGGGCATGCCTTGTTCAAGTCGGTGTAGTCGACACACATGCGCCATGCAGTAGCAGCCTTGGGATCCTCCTTCTTCTTCTCGACCATGACCGGGTTGGCTAGCCAATCCGGATGCAGCACCTCCATGATGAAATTGCTTATCAGCAACTTGGTGATCTGGTCACCAATGGCCTTCCTTCTCTCATCTCCGAAGCGGCGCATAGCCTGCTTCACTGGCTTAGCGTCAGGACGCACATGTAACGAGTGCTCAACCAACTCCCTCGGGACTCCTGGTAAATCTTCATTGGACCAGGCGAACACGTCCTGATTCTCACGGAGGAAGTGGATGAGCTCGCTTTCCTATTTCTCCGCCAACCCGGAGACAATGATGGCTACGCGGTCGGGGAACTCGGGGTCGACCTGGACCTTCTTGGTCTCTTGGGACGCCTGGAACGCGGTCCCGTGTTGCGTACTCGGCACGCCCTGCGCACCAGCTTGCGCGGATTGCGCCATAGCCACCACCTCGTACATCTTTTTCTTCTCGGCAGCAATCACCATGGACTCCGCCAACTGAGAACCAGCAGAGGCACACTCCATGGACTTCTTGTAATCACCCGAGATGATAATCACGCCATTGGGACCAGGGATCTTCATCTTCAGATATGCCGTGTGGGTAGAGGCCATGAACTTGCTCAGAGCAGGCCTGCCGAGTAGGGCATGGTAAGGGCTTTGGTGATCAACCACCTCGAACTGCAGGCGCTCTGTGCGGTAGTTCTCCCTTGTGCCGAATAGCACATCTATCCACACCCGGCCAATCGGGTTGCACGAGACTCCCGTCACAATGCCATGGAAAGTGGTCTTGCTAGGTAGCAGCATGTTCTCGGCCAGCCCAAGCTTCTCGAGTGTGTCTTTGTACACAATGTTGATGCTGCTGCCGTTGTCGATTAGCACTTTGCTGAACGTCACATTCTTCTCGGGACCTAGGAAGGTAGGATCCACCACCAAAGCGTAGCTACCCGGGTTGGGCATTACCTTGGGATGATCTACTCGGGACCACTTGATCTCTTGGTTGCACCAATGCATATAGTGAGGAACTGCAGGGATCACGGCATTGACCTCCATGGCACGCCTGTGCTGTGACTGCTTGTCGACGGGCTCTGAAGTGAAGATCATGTAGCTCTCATGATGTTCTTTGTACTGGTTGCGGCCTCCACCCTGATTGTTGCCGTTGTTGTTGCTCTGGTAGTTGTTGTTGCCTCTGTTGTTGTTGCGGTTGTAGTTGTTGTTGTTGTTGTTGCGGTAGCCCTCATTGTTGAAGTGACGGTTGGCTCCTAAAGCCACTTGATTCACGTTCTCTCTTCTCGGAAACACTGGCGGCCGAGCTGCGGGTGCGCGAGCAGGCTGCAGATTGGCATTTGCAGCTGGCAGAGGAGGAGGAGGAGGCAGGCCTTCATTCCGGATCAGATCCCACCACTCGCACTGTGGGTAGTGTGATTAGCAGGCCTGGAGGGGTGCTGAGTGTGGAAACTGCATGGGCCATCCTTCATGTCGTCAAAGACGAACTTCCTCGTCTGCTCCGAGTTGCCGCTATCCGACTGAGGAGCACGGAAAGGTTTCTTGTTGCCTTGGCCCTGGTTCTGGTTCTGCCCGTAGGCTCCAGCAGGTTTCTGCCTTTGGCTACCCCCAGCTCCAACGGCCACTGCGTTCACCTCCTCGGGGTCATACCGAACATCTATCCGGTCACCCCTGCGCTTGTTGCGGAACTCGTTGCGCTTGTTGCTGTTGAAGTTTCTTCTCGGCTCGGAGGAATCCATCAGAGGCTGAGTAGGATCACTGAGTGCATACTGATCTGCAATCTTGATGGTCTCCGCCAGAGTGTTTGGCATCTCCCTCTGCAACCTTTGCCACAGCATACTGCCGTGTCTGCAACCCTGTGCAAACCAAGTGATGGCTTGTGCCTCGTTCACACCTTCACAAGTGTTTCGCAGCGTGCTCCACCGAGTAAGATACTCGCGGTCCGTCTCGTCTACTCGCTGCCTGCAAGCGGACAGCTGTTGTGGCCTATTCGGCCTCTTGTAGGTGCTGGTGAAGTTGCTGACGAAGGCATCCGAGAAGTCCAGCCAGCAATTTATGCTGTTCTTGGGCAAGTTGTTGAGCCAAGTGCGAGCTGGACCCTCTAGCATCTGCGGGACGTACCGCACTGCCCATCTCCGGTTGCCGCCCGCGATGTGGACTGCGGTGACATAATCGTTGAGCCAGTCTTCTGGCTTGGTGCTGCCGTTGTAGCTCTTGGTGCCCCTTGCCAGCTGGAAGTTCTTCACGGACGGCTCGTTCATGATGCGCGGGCCAAAGCATTCGGGGCCAGGAGGACCCGTGTTCTCCAGCCGCGCCGACAAGCTGATCCGGTCCAGCTGGTGCCTTGCATCTCCAGGCGCCAACACGCGCTCGCCCACACGATCCAGAATGTCATAGCCAGCCATCTCCATGGCCGAGTAGCCGTCATCATATCTGTCCACCTGCACAGCTGCAGGCTGCTCCACCGGGTTGGCGACTGGCGCCACTGCACGCGGCTGCTGCCTCCGCCGAGTAGGCTGAGCGACGGGATGCTGAGAAGGACCTGGGCGCTCTCCATCTCGGGCTTGGCTTTGAGCTTTATGGGCTTGAAAGCATGCTCCTGCAGCGTTGTGTTTCTGACCGGACTGTCGCGGCACAGCGAGCTGTTTCGCGGCGACAGCCGGGTCGTACACCTGCATTTGCCTATCCTTGCCGAAATGCCCACTCCGGCTTTTCTCACGGCTAGGATGCGGAGATGAAGTCTGATCGTTAGATCTGGCCACATGCGAGTGCACCACCTGAGAAGCTTCAGCACCCGGGTTGGCTTTCCGGAACTCCTCGTTCTGCCTAGCCGCCTCTAGCACCAACTCGTTCAGCCTTTCCTGCTGCCTAACGCGCGCGTCGCCAACTAGGTGCGGCAACTCGGCAGCTACGGCCTCAGCAGCTCTAAGTGTCTTGGCGGGTGTGCTGTATCTGGGTCTGGTGGAGGTGTTTGCGGTGGCGGACTGACTAGGAGCCTCTATAACCGTTGCCATCTCGGCACCTAGGTTGCGACGCGTAGCACCTACTTTGCTAGCTCTCCTAACAACTGGTGTGAAACCGTCAGCCTTGTTGTACTCAAGCTGATCTAAGCTAAGCTCTAGCCTGATCTTCTCCAACTCCGCCTGCTCAGCGAGCAGCTCCTGGCGCTGCCGGTCGAGCTGCGCCTTCATGGTCAGGAGCTCGAGGTCGGTGGGAGGCGGCATACCCGTCCGCGCAGCAGACGCAGGGATCGTCGGAGTAGTGGAGAGCGGAAGGTTGCACTCCTTCTCGTAAGGCTTGTGCGTCTTCCCGCGAGCACTAGAGCCAGCAAGATCCTCGACGACAGCCGCAGCGGTAGCAGCCGCGCCCTTCCCGGCATCAGCAGCAGGGCCGGTCATCATCACCTCCGCGACGCCCGCAGAGCGGCTCGACGGCCTCCCGCGTGCAGCGATAACGGCGGGTGGATCCTCCGCGTCGTGCACCAGCTCGGGGTACTCGCGGTCGATGACGGTGGCGACGTAGACGAGGTGCGTGCCGAAAGAAAGCACCGTGCCGCCCTCCGGCATAGCCCTGCCGCCGAAATCGCCGGCGTTGTCGGTGGCGAAGTCGAAGGATCCGAATCTGTGGACAAGGCCATAGACCGCACGCTCTCCGGTAGCAGAAATCGATCCCGTCCGAATGGAAACTCCAGCCAGCGCCGCTGGTTGCCCCACGGTGGGCGCCAACTGTCGTGGTGGTGTCACGGCAGATGCCATAGGATGGCTAAAGATGTGGGGACGAAGGACGCTGGAGGCGCTCGGGGAGGGATCACGCGACGAGTAGACGCGTGAAGGATGAAACTAGCACTGCAAACAACACGATCTACCCAGGTTCAGGGCCCTCGTGAGGAGGTAAAACCCCTACTCCTGCCTTTCTTTCTGTATCTTGATGTCTCACCGAGTAGCCACAATACAATGGTTCTTGCTACCGAGTAGCCACTCTTCTCTCTGTGGGACGAACTAGGTCAAGAATCTCTACCTAGTGATCGCTCTAGGTCAGCATCCCTCGCGCAGGAGGGGGCAGGGCACCTTATATACTCGGTGCCCAGCCGGATACAGCCAAATACAAACAGGTGTCGACATTGTGTGCACACCGTCCTTCTTCCGAGTTCCCGCTGACAGCTTTGGCTTCTAGATTTGTCCGGGTGCGGAAAGTCGTTGGGCAAAACCAAGTGTTCAGTCTGTTATCACTGTGGCGAACACAGAGTAGGTCCCCCCTATCCTGCGACGCCCTGCTGACACACTGTCGCTGTCAGGCATGCCGTCCCCAGATGAACAGTGCCGTGAAAAGTGCCAAGTACGGACCCGGGATACGCGGGATTCGGTGTCAGAATGGCTCCTTTGACTTCTGGCCCGAGTAGGTTCCCGCCATTTCTACTCGGACCAGCTCTTCTATTCAGAGGAGCATAACTCTCTTGATTCATCCTTCTGGCTATCTAGGTGTGAGACCGGGTAGCAGTCGACCGGGTAGCGAGTACCAGGTAGCCGGCTACTCGGCCAAACATCCCCTCTGATCATGCCTTTAGCACTTGCCTTTACCCTACTCGGGGGTAACCCCCCGACAGCACCTCACGGTCCGAGTCCCTGTTCCCCGTCTTCCTCCTGGCAGTCGCGCCTGCAGACGTCGGCAGCTGCTGCTGCTCCATGAGCTGCGCGCCTCCGGCCGAGCCTCTCGCCCTCCCAATCCTACGCGTCCCCGACACCACACCGCAAGAGCCCACGCCGTCGCTTTCCATTGTCCGCCTTGTGCGGCCGAGAGTCGCCCCGGCCTGCCTCTGCTCCGCCCCGATGAACTGCATCGAGGCATCTCCTCTAGCTCAGGTCGCCGACCCTACCGTCTCTCATCGGCCTACCTCGCCTCCTCCTTAACCCCCGCGCTGGCGTTTCCCGTTGCAGCTGCAGCTTGTTCGACTCCGCTCCGGCCTCCGTCGCGACGCCGCTAGGTGCTCGGTGGAATGTCCACAAGAGGCACTTTGTTCATGCCCGTGCGATGTTTGTCGTGGTCGAGGCTGTCGTGCCCCTTGCGTCCCGTGGACCCTTTCCGCAGCGCCGTGCACTCATCGGTGATCCTACACCGCGCGTCACTTGCCATCGGTACCCGAACGGCAACGACAAGAACGACCCCGTCAGCTATGGTCCGTACACCGCCGAGTCGAGCACACCGAGATCTCCGCCGACAAGTACCGCAATGACATGTCGATATCTACACCGCCGAGTTCTATCCATGTCCATTTTGTTTGTGCTGACCGCCTTCGTGCGTGTTTGTGAGACCACGTTGTCGTGAACTCCGTCTCCACGAAGATCGGAACCGCAAAGTTCGCCATCAACGTCGAAGACAGGGATGTTGCGGTTCGTTCATGACTAGTCTCTCGACGACCCGAGAACGTCTACTTCCACTGCTACCCAACACCAAAGGTTATGATGCGTCCGGCTTCGACTATTTCGGCTACAGAACGAGTACGACTACTTCATCGACGTCGACTACTTCCACTACTTCCTCTACGTCCGAAGATGCTACCTTCGAATCCGAAGACCCTCTCTTCCAACGTGCGAACCCAAACCCTAACCTCTATATGCGTATTTTCTAAATACCATCTTTTTCTAAATGTCATCTATATCGTGCATATTAAATCATTCATGTGTTGCATTGCATCTTGTGGGTGCGGGTAATAGTAATGTCACCTAATAATTAAATATGGAATGAGTTGGGATAACTAAATATTGTCCCGGTTCCATTTAAAATTGCATAGCTCATCTTTATATTATCTCGCCATGTTAAACAACATTTAATCTTGATGGGTAGATAAATAACGTGAACCTCCTAAATTAAATGTTGGTCTTCCGGCTCAATTTAAATTGATTTAATTGCATTTTTGCGTTGCATCTCGCATGTCATGCATATGAAATTAGGATCATGCTGGATCTTTTACAGTAGTAGTAATTGTTGCATCCGGTGTTTGTTCTAGTTCGTTGCTTCTTCGCGGATAGGACGTTGAAATGATGTGAGCAACGACAAGTTCTGCGGATGTACCTCTACTTGCTGGATTCCAGGCAAGTATACTCACTTGCTACCCATGTTGCCTTTCCTCACTTGTTACCGATTCTTTCCGTTGTCTTTATGCTAGCCTTATGATTCGATGCTTGTGTCTCGATCCTATCATATGTTTACCTTGCAGCCATGATATAGCCTTCCTTCCACTTCCTATCAACTGTTGTTTGTTTACCTTGTTGGCCCTCGTGTCGTAGTTGCATGCTTAGATTTGTTTGTGCTCGAGTCTTGTTGTCCTTCGTCGTATCACCTGTTTAGTTGATAGTTGGGTTTCAATTTAATCAACAACATGTTAATGTTTGGGGTAATAATAATCTGATGATAAGGCACCGGCAGGAGGCCCGGCGTGGTTTTGAGGCCTGCTAGTGTCGAACTTAATTAGGAAAAGGGTCTTGTCCTCCGATCAATGAGGAGTGCACTAACCGCATGTGGGAAGCGAGTATGGGCGCCCCCCGCAATTCTGATTCGATTCGCATCTCGTCCAAATCGCCACACTTAGTTCGGGCTTTCCATTTGATGCATGCATATGCAGGTGCGAACCCGTGGCGCCAGGGTGGAACTTTTGTAGTCGGCATTTAGGGCGGCGTGGTCTTCAAGTGCTATAAGGGTCCCCCTTTTCTTCGTGGGGGCTCGATTAGCCGCGCACGCACAGCACGTGGTTCTTTGGGCTTGATGCGAAGAAGAGTTGGGTTGTGTTGAGTGGCCTGCTTGGTGGGTTTGCTCCCCGCCTGGCGGGTTATTCTTACGTGTACGGCCAAATTGGTGCATCCCTGCAGGGTTAAATCTTCTCGAGAAGCCGTGTTGTCCGCGGTTATGGATGACTTGGTGAAAGTGCTGGCTAACAAGTACTCAGACAACTTACACTTAACGATGATAACTTGACTAGTAATATAGATTACCTCCACCATAAAAATGAATGTCACCTTAATCAACAGTGTGAGTTTCCTTGGGTTGCTTCCTTAGTAGGGGGTAACACTGGATGGGTATTGTTTGGTGAGTAGTTATAGTTGGTTTTGTCGCGCTATCTCATCCCTTTCTTTTAGCCGGAAGTTGTAGCGTGTCTCTCTAGTTGTTGGTGCTGCCCGCTGCCGTTTCTTTGCACTAATCCCTTCCTTCCATTGTACCCAAAGTATTTGTATCTTGTGATGATTGGTTACGCTGGTATCTTGTGAGTATGGTTTATCCACTTGCCATTACTTAATAGTACTGACCCACGAATCCATTTCGTGGCTGCATATTCCACATTGCAGTCAACAGGTTTGAAGTCTGACGACGTTAGCTTGGGAATCCCTCCGGTTTGGCCTGGGCAGGGATTGGACGCCATCGGTTATCTTCAGGACTCTTAGTCCAATTTGTATCTTGTCCGTAGTCGGACGCTATGTTGTTTCTTCCGCTGTTATTTGGATCTTTGTATTGTACCAGTTGTATCCTTGACTCGTTTGAGTCATCTTGTATATATCTCTTCTGTTGTTGTGGAATATTCGTGAACTGTTGTAATGTTATCACAAGTGGCAACCTGGAACCGGTTATTATGTGGATTTTGGCGGAAATGCTGAAATCTGCATAGTGCCCGATCTCGGGGCGTCACACAGGATCTTCATCGGCTTTTTTTAAGATCACCGCGTGCGTCGTCCCGTCCTCTTCGAGGGCTTTGGCAATGGCGGTAAGATTATATCTAACCCTCTTATCCCTTGTATGTATCGTAGATCTATAGATTGAGCTCGATTTTTCTGCGTAGCACGACATGCACGGTAGATCTACATGTTTTTACCGTTCATTCTGCGTCTCTACTTCGTATTTTCTCCCGTAGACGTGGTTTTGTTCTATGGCTTAAGTTTGGGATATCCGGCACGCTTAGTTCATCTATTTCCACCATGATTTCGATAGGTTATGGTTTAATTCCGTACCCGGTTTGGGTGCTTCAGTTAGATTAGGCTTAGATTTGGGTTTTTTTTGGGTTCACGGATTAGATTTGGTATTTTTGCAAGGTTATTTCAATTTTTACCAAATTATTAACACTTTGGCTAATGATTTACCGAGGCCATGTGCTATTAGTGACTATACTTGTTGTACTTAGAAATTCTGAGGCCAGATTCATTTTTTCTGTGCATTTTCCATTGTTCCACCTGTTTTTCTTTTGTGTATCCTAATTTATAAACATGATGAATGTCCTCCTAGTTATATGCCGATGATTAAACTAGGCCATGGTAAAGGCCAAGAGAGTGTCTATAATACCTTGTAGTGTATACAATTTGAGTATTTGTATTTGTATATGCTATTATAGGCTCCCGCTTGGCCTTGGTTTGCATGGCAATGATATCTGAGGCTCGTATTATATTTGTTTATATTGTTCCACATTTCTTTGCCTTGAATGTCCTCCTTGTTATATGCCGATGATTTAAACTAGGCCATGGTAAAGGGAAAGAGAGTGTCTATAATACCTTGTAGTGTATACAATTTGAGTATATGTATTCGTACATGCTATTATAACCACTCCTTTTCCCTTGGTTTGCATGGCAATGATATATGAGGCTCGTATTACACTTGTTTCCATTGTTCCACTTTTGTTTGCCTTGAATGTCCTCCTTGTTATATGCCGATGATTAAACTAGGCCATGGTAAAGGCAGAGAGAGTGTCTAAAATACCTTGTAGTGTATACAATTTGAGTATTTGTATTCGTATATGCTATTTTAGGCACTTTCTCGGCCTTTGGTTTGCATGGCAGTGATATATGAGGCTCGTATTACATTTGTTTCCATTGTTCCACTTTTTATTTGCCTTGAATGTCCTCGTCATATGCCGATGATTTAAACTAGACCATGGTAAAGGCAAAGAGAGTGTCTATAATACCTTGTAGTGTATACAATTTGAGTATTTGTATTCGTATATGCTATTATAGGCACTCGCCCGGCCTTTGGTTTGCATGGCCATGATATATGAGGCTCGTATTACATTTGTTTCCATTGTTCCACTTTACTTTGCCTTGAATGTTCTCCTTGTTATATGTCGATGATTAAACTTGGCCATGGTAAAGGGACAGAGTTTGTCTATTATACCTTGTAGTGTATACAATTTGAATAGCTGTATTCGTACATGCTATTATAGCCACTTCTTTTTCCCTTGGTTTGCATGGCAATGATATATGAGGCTCGTATTACATTTTTTTCTATTGTTCCACTTTTCTTTGCCTTGAATGTCCTCCTTGTTATATGCCGATGATTTAAACTAGGCCATGGTAAAGGCAAAGAGAGTGTTTACAATACCTTGTAGTGCATACAATTTGAGTATTTGTATTCGTACATGCTATTGTAATTACTTCTTTTTGCCTTGGTTTGGATGGTAATGATATATGAGGCTCGTTTTACATTAGTTTCCATTGTTCCACTTTTCTTTGCCTTGAATGTCCTCCTTGTTATATGCCGATGATTAAACTAGGCCATGGTAAAGGGAAAGAGAGTGTCTATAAGACCTTGTAGTGTATACAATTTGAGTATTTGTATTCGTACATGCTATTATAGGCACTTTTTTTGCCCTTGGTTTGCATGGAAATGATATATGAGGCTCGTATTACATTTTTTTCCATCGTTCCACTTTTCTTTGCCTTGAATGTCCTCGTTATATGCCGATGATTTAAACTAGGCCATGGTAAAGGCAAAAAGAGTGTCTATAGTACTCTTTTTCCCTTGGTTTGCATGCCATGATAAATGCTAGGAGATCAGATCCAATACGTGGCAGTGATACAAGGCCACGTCTTGTGGCTCGTTCTTCTAGCAAGTGTTGGCAATGTGTTTATGAGGCTTGTCTTACATTTTTTTTGCATTGTTCCATATGTGTGTATTCTGACTTCATGTTACAATGAATTCTAGGGATGCCCTTTAGTGCATGATCACCTATGTGTTTATGAGGCTTGTTATCACTATGCACTATTTATGAGCTGATTTGGTCAATGATGATGACTTTGACACATGTATATTTGGCTGATGCGTCACTTTCTCCACCAGATGGCCAGCAAAAGTAAGAACCAGACACAAATAGATGTGACATGTCTTTGCTTTTGCTGGCCCACCTGGCGTAGCAAAATTGTGTATGCTTGCTTTGTCTCTATGTTACCTGAGGCTAATGAGTACAGATCTGTGACTATAGATGTTGTTTTGAATGTGCATGATCCCTTTAAGTCGATGATTAAAATGTGTCACCATATCATTGCAATGAGGGTTCCATACTATCTTGTGCAATGTACAAGCACATTCATTGTGCATTGCTCTTGGTAGTGTAGAATTACTTCTTGGATAAACATGGTTGTGCTTTTATTATGAGGCATTACCAGTTGTTCGTAGTTTGGCCCCAGTTTTACATAAATGTCTTCATGAAAGAATTGTTCCTTTGTAGAACCAATCTGCTTATATGCACATTTTGTAATTTCTGCTTCTTTTTTGCTTGATTAACAGCGTATTCCATGCCCTGTATGCAAGAATAATTGCCCAAATATTGATCCTTCTGCATCCAAGTTCAGTGTTGTTGTACAAGAGTGTCACCTCAAGTCAGTGGTAAAAAAACAATTCTTCTTCTCACACGTGTATTATGTATTGTGTTTTTATTACAATATCTAATTTCCATGTTTCTTTTTATTTCTGATGCACAAGTTGTACCGTGCACTGCTCGGATAGCATTCAACAAGTTAGTAGGCGAGCGTGTGCTGTTTAGTTCCCATGGCAGGAAGTACACCTTTTGTGTGTCAAAAGAACAGAGCAAGACCCGTTTGCACGGGATACAATGGGACTGGTTCATCAAGGAAAAGAACATCGCCGCGGGAGACATACTAGTGTTTTCCATGATACCAAGGCCCACTATCTACGTTGCTATTATTGGTGACGCCCAAGATGACTCACTTTGCATTTCAAGCAAAGATGACCTAGTTTCAAGCGAACATGACTCAGTTTGCAGCGTAGATGGCAGTTCTGATGATGAGATGCATGATGAGGATTCTAGCAATTCTGATGATGAGATGCATGATGAGGATTCTAGCAATTCTGATGATGAGGTCCATGATGAGGATTCTGACAATTCTGCTGATGAGAGGCATGATGATGCCAACATCGTATATGCCCAAAGAGCCAATCTCGACAATCACGAGAAGAACCGCTTGGCCCGGCTTCTACCCCTTGGACCCTATGTTGGGCTTCCTTTTGTGACTCGTTTCACCGTCACAAACTTGCAGCACTATACTATGGTATGTATCTATAAGACGCCCTCCTCTTTTTGCAAGTAAATTTCCAAGAACCATCAGAAGGTCTGCTAATATGGTATGTTATCTTTCATGCTTAGAAACTACCGAAGTTGATAGGGGACACGCTGGCCTGACGAATCATGGAAGGGTTGGCCTACGACTTAGAGCAGAAGAGGATGTCACCACCATTTCTTACAACAAGAAAAACGACAGCCACATTATCCTCGACAAGCTGGTGTGGATGGTTTTCGTCCAAGGCAATAATTTTCATAATCAGCAACCTGTTTTGATCATTGTGAGGGAGACCGATGACCCTAGGTTGGAGGCAGTCGTTGAGATGGGGGTGATATAGAACCGGAGCAAAGGATATGCATTGTTGGTGAAGAGACAAGGCTGCTGCTGAGCTAGGCCTATGAACTTCTTATTTTGTCTGGCTGGATTGTGATTTCGTTTGTTTCCTGGACTTGTTAAGGTTTAGTTTGTTTCGTAAACTTCTAAGGTATATTATCGCTGGTAGATCCCTCGTGCTAAAACCCGAGTAAAGATCAACTCGCTAATAGCTGCTAAAACCTCGAGTTTAGATCAAATCCCTCGTGCTGGTAGATCATGCAACTCATCACTTCAGAACTCAACAAAATCCTGGCAAGCCAACGGTCACTGAACTTCTCGACCTCGTCGCTATCGCATAAATTACGACCGAGCACGGACCACGCAACCTACCTTATACGCCGCCGCCATAGCCCCCGACCACCCCCCTCACTCTCGGCACTGATTACTGCACGCCGCCACAGCCCCCCGACCTCCCCCCTCATTCTCGGCGCTGATCCGCCTGATGGCGCCGTGCGTGAGAAGCAGCACCGGGTTCCGAGGTGTGCAGCTGCGGCCGTCCGTGCGCTGGTCCGCGGTGATCACACACAACGGCGTGCGGTGGTGGATGGGCACCTTCGACACGCCAGAGCTCGCTGCCCGCGCGTTCTACGTGGCGGTGTGGCGGTTCGGCCACCCGCGCGCGGAGCTCAAATTCCGGGACATCGAGAGGAGGGAAGTTGCTGAGTTCCTCGCCCCGGATCTGAGGATTGTGACCCGCAAGGAGGAGCAGGAGAACCGCCGTGCGTTCGTGCAGCTTGGCATCCGCCGGGACGATGAGGCCACGATGGAGAGGTTCCGCCGTCATCAGCCAGATCTGGTACAGGCGCAGTTGCGTCTCGACGCTCAGAGGGACGCGAAGATGCGAGCTCGTACGGATGTTGGCCCCTCCACCATCGTCGTCTCATCGTTGGATGAGGAGATGGACGAAGCATTCTGGGAGAGCCTTATGCAGGAATCCGATGACGACGAACTTGACGACGCATTCTGGGATGATGTGTAGTGTTTCATAGTGTGGAAGATGTTGTAACGTGTAAACATAATCAAAATTTCGACGTTTTATGTGTTCGTTGAAGTTCAGCATTTCTTCCTTCTTATTTTGGGCTGCAACTGTAGTAGGATAATTATGGGCTACGAAGTGCTATAAGGCCCAATAAAAAGTGCCTGACAGGAGAGGGCCCAAGAAAGTGCCATCATGGCCCAAGTCTGGAAACAACCGCTCTTCCACTCACCGCAGTAACCCACTAACCCTGGCATGCAGCACGCCACGCGTTCGTCACGATATTGTGAACGTGAAACTTGTCGCTTTAGTTCCGGCGGCCAGTTATTGCTCCGTCGTGCATGCGGCTCCTCCATTCCAATCCCCCTCCCGGTGTATAAATGGACGCACTCTTCAATTCATCCTCTATCCGCCTCACCGCCTCCCCTCAAGCGAAAACCCTTTGACATAGTAGGTTCCACCGGTGATCGTTCCTCCAGGCGGCCATGGCTCCACCAGCGAAGCGGTCTGCTGCCCTCTTGTAGGTTCCATTTCTGTTCACGTACTGTTGATCCATTTCTGGATTCCTCGTGATTTCGTCTTTCTTAGATCCTTTTTAGAATTCCTGGTGCTTTCATGTTTCTTAGATCCGTTTCTGATTTCCTCGTGATTTCATCTTTCCATTTTGCCTTTTAGATTAACATCAACTTCCTATCATGCAACTATCTACAGGGAACATGAAGCCAAGTAGACGGTCATCTTTAGCGCTCTGGCGAAGAGGGTTGACATCCTAGAAGCTGAGCTTGAGAAGGCCTTGAAGCTCGCCTACGACAATCTCAACAAGGCTCGCGATGCCAGGTTGGAGCAGGTGGCTCAAGGCGAAGCTTCCCTCATAGCGTTTCGGAAGTTGATGGATGATACGTCCAAGTTGAGGGCCAGCAACCTTGAACTAACCAAGCAGGTTGGGGAACTGAAGATCGGTGTAGCCCTGGCAGAGCAGAAAACCCTGATCACTCTCCTCGCAACTGTGACTCCCCAGGCATGTGAGGATCCAGTGCCATCAGAGGATCCAGTCCCGATGGAGGATCCAGTGCCATCAGAGGAGCTGTCGGCCCCCTACTGATGCTCTTTATTTAGCCCCCTACTGCTGCCCCCGTTCTTCTGATGTCCTGTTTAGATCGACAATCTCGTTTGTATCGTGTGGTTTCTATTAATATGTAGTCTATGTTTATGTTCAACTACTATGTTTATTTTCTTAAGATAGATATAATTCGAGTTCACAATATGGAGAAATAGATGACAGAAGTTTCGATGGATCTAAGTGACAGAAGTTAAAAGGGTTACATTCGACTAACTCCGATGCAAAAACATATACCAAACAGATAATTCGATTTCACAATATGGACAAATAAATGACAGAAATGAAAAGGGATATATTTGACTAATCTACGACGTTCTCGTGGAACGGAACTCGCCTCCAACTGGGCCTATTGGGCCGTGAACAAATATCCGCGATGGAACATATAAGAAACGTCGAGATGGACCGCGTCCTTCGAGAGCAAATTCCACTTTTCAGACATCCGCGATGGAAAGAACACGACGTTATCAAAACGTGCCGCTCAAAACGTTCCGGATCGCGCGGAATTTGGTAGTGTGTATCCAGCTCACTCTCAGGAAGCTCCCATCTTGCCTGTTATTAAGATCAAACAAAGGAGGTGCAGGCAAAAGTACTTCTGTAAAAGTTTTAACAATTCTCCACCCGGATCGTTTGGAGAAAATTAATTCAAAAGATAAATTATGTAAGTGAGCATGAGTGGAAATAAACTTATGTTGAACCATGGAAACAAGATTAATCCTCTCTAAAGGAAACTGATAGTCTAGATCGTGAGGCTCCAAACCATGCAAAGCTAACAAGCGCGAGGCAATAAGACCTCCACAAAATCCGCCCTTCTCACGGTTATGTGAGAGACGGTAAGCAATCAAAGCACCAAAATTATAAGACCTATCATGTCTCAGAGCAACAGCAATAAATGCCAAATCATAAACAGATAACTTGCTGGCAGTTTTCCTAGCTAATACACATTTTGAAATGAAGTAGGCAAAGTATCGAATGCTAGGGAGTTGAATTTCACGATATTTACCACTTTCTCCCATGAAGCTTCTGCCTTGGCAAATCTCTCCATATAAATCTAGTAGTGGTTTGGACTGCCCACTTATTTTCTCACAAGACCCCCACTCAGGTACCTTAATAGCTGCACAGAAATCACTAAAAGGCAGGCTCACAACTTTATTATAAATATTATAATGGACCATTGGGTTAGTTGGAGACCATTTAAAAAGAAAATCATGCACCACAGACATAGTTAGTTTCACATATTGGATGGGATCATCCTCAATAAAACACTCTAAACCTGCATTATGCACTAGAGTGTTAAAATCCTGCAGAATTCCGGAGACTTGCATAAATTCCTGACACAGATAGGTCGATGGGAACACCCTCTCTTCACGGTGCACAAGCATGACCTCATGCACCTCCAACTCATGCTAATTTAGTTGATAAGCATTGTGCTCCATCTCTGAAATTTTTCAACAATCATCATATAAATTAATTTCAAGCAACTATAAGGTGGAGACTACCATAGGGACTTGTATGAGAGCTAAACATACATCAAAACAATGTTATTTATACTCCAATCAATCATGCAAACTCACATAAGCTGTCACCTACAGTACCAAAATACTCAAGAAATACTTCACTAAACAAAATTCTACTTGGATCATCGGAGGAGTCACATACCGGAGAGCAAATGCACCAAATTTCAGCACAAAAGATGGGCTGAGCAAAGAGATCGAATTTTTTTGAGGAAGAACAACAAGAACTCGTGTTCCAGGAAATGTGTTGAGTTTGGAAGGTGAGAGAAGGAACTTTGGCAGGGAGAGAGTTAGTGGGGGCCAGGGGCCCCCACACCATGGGCTGGCCCACGAGGGGCAGGCCGCGCCACCCTAGGGTGTGCCTGCCTGGTGGGTCCCCATGGGGCCTCCCAGGTGGCTTTCTGCCGCATTTGTGATGTAAAAATTTATTATAATTTTTCTGGAATTTTTCGAGAAACTTTATTTTTGAGGTATTTCCAGAATTTTAATAATTAATAAAAACTGGGAAAACGAAAGTGAAAACGTGGAAAACAAAACCAAAACCAGCACTACAAAGGTTCTATGACACTCTAATGAAAGAATATCCAAAGAAAAAAAAGGTGGTAGTGGTGAAAACAAAAGTATGGGTGGTGAAAACATGCATAACTTCAGAAATCAGAGTGAAAACATCAGGAAAACATGCATAAGGATGGTGGAAAACATGATTGCACTCAAGTAATAATGTGATAACAGAAGTAAACATGGTGAAAACAATATGGGTAAGGTGGAAACATAGTGAAAACATTTCCCATTTCATTTAAAATCATTTTGTTAACAAGGGTGATCAAGTCTTGCTACCAAAATAATTTTCTATGAAACAAAACTTTGTTTCTCACTAAATACTTATGTTACCTCAACCTTGATAGGAATAATCCCAATCATAATAATTTCATATTCTTTTGTTGGCTTTGGAATAGGACAATAAAATTCTCCAATCTTGATGGTCTCAACATTTTCAACGGAATTTAGACCATATTTTCTATCAATCTTCTTGGGAAAATAAACAGTGTTCTCTTTATCATTAACATTAAAAGTAACTTTTCCTTGATTGCAATCAATACCATCCCCTGCAGTATTAAGAAAATGTCTTCCAGAATAATAGACATATTATCATCTTCAGGCATTTCCAACACAACAAAGTCAGTTAATATTAGACAATTATTAGCAACTTGAGCAGGAACATTCTCACATATACCCATAGGAATAGCAGTAGACTTATCAGCCATTTGCAAAGATATATCAGTTGATATCAATTTTTCTAGGAGGAGTCTTTTATAGAGAGTAAAAGGCATGACACTAACTCCAGCTCCCAGATCACACAAAGGAGTTCTAACATAATTATTTTTAATAGAACAGGGAATAGTAGGTATACCATGATCTCCAAGCTTCTCAGGAGCCTTGCCATTAAAAGAGTAATTAGCAAGCATAGTGGATATTTCCTCATTAGGAATCTTCCTTTTGTTAGAGACAACATCTTTCATATATTTTGCATAAGGAGGCAATTTAATAGCATCAGTTAAAGGAATTTGCAAGAACAAAGGTTTCATCCATTCACAAAACTTGTTATAGTGTTCTTCTTCCTTAGATTTGTGTTTCTTACCAGGAAAAGGAATTGGTTTTTGTACCCAAGGTTCTCTCTCATTACCATGTTTATTAGCAATGAAATCTTCCTTAGTATACTTTGCAGTTTTAGTTTGCTTCTCAGGTTCAGCTAAAGGTTCTTCTTTATCAGAAGCATCATTCTTTTCATTACCACTTTCAGTTTCAGCATCAGAGATAGATAAACTATTAGGATCTTTAGCAGGTTTAGAGGATTCTACGGCCATTTTATGTTTCTTCTTCTTTTTCTTCTTAGTATGAATAACATTATCATTAGTTTACTGAGAATCTTGTTCAATTCTTTTAGGATGTCCCTCAGGATATAAAGGATCTTGTGTAGCAATACCACTTCTAGTTCTTATTTCATAAGCATGTTTTTCTTTAGAAGCATTAACTAGCAAATCTTTTTGCACTTTAGCAAGTTGATCAATTTGAGTTTTAACCATTCGAAAATGTTTAACAAGCATTTTAACATCATTAGAGGTTCTTTCTATAATACCATGCAAATCATTAATAGCTTTAGAGTTTTCCATAAGGTGGTTCTGCACTCTCTTATTAAAATTATCTTGCTTAATGATATAATTATCAAATTCATCTAAGCATTGATCAGGAGGTTTTCTATAGGGAATATCTCTATTATTAAAATATTGGAGAGAGTGTACCTCAATGGATGGTGAGTGAGGGATTGGCTTACATAATTCTTCTATAGGTGGAAGATTCTTCACATCTTCTGATTTAATACCCCTCTCTTTAAGAGATTTCTTGGCTTCTCTCATCACTTCATCAATTAATTCAATCATTCCCCTCTTCTTTGGTGTTGGTGTTGGTGTAGGTACTGGAGTAGGGGTCGGCTCCAGCTCAACCATAGTCCAATCATCATGATTTTGGCTTATTTTAGCCATTAATGCATCAACTTCTTCTGGAGTTCTTTGCCTGAAAACACAACCAGCACAACTATCCAGGTATGTCCTAGATTCAACAGTTAGTCCATTATAGAATATATCAAGAAGTTTATTATCTTCTAGCTTATGCCCAGGTGCAGCTCTAATTAAAGAACCGAACCTTTCCCAAGATACAGACAATTTCTCTTCTTCCAATTGCTTGTAATTAAATATATTTTGTAAAGCAGCATGTTGAGCACTAGCAGGAAAATATTTTTGAAAGAAAGCATTAACCAAACCAATAGGACTATCAATAGATCCAGGAGACAAATTGTTAAACCAAGTTTTAGCTTCACCCTTTAATGAAAAAGGGAATATTTTAGCAACAAAGTAGCTATGTTTCTTAAGATCATTAGAGAATAAGCTATTCAAAGAGGAGAGCTCATGCATATGCTTCATAGAACTTTCATTTTAAGTTCCACAAAAAGGTTCTTTCTCAACAATAGATATACAACATAAATCAAGAGAGAAATCATAATCCTTAACCCTAATATAAATAGGAGAAGTGGTAAACTTAGCATCAGGAGATAATTTATATCTAACAGCACGACTTTCCATAAGACGTATAGAAGCATCTTTATCCTTCAAATCACGTATTTCATCAATAAGATTATCACTCAGTTCAATATAAGCATCATCACTAGGGTTCTCTCTAAACTCAGGTAAAAAAGCAGGAGTAACAGGGTTTTTAGCGGGAGTTTTGGTGTTTGCAATATTTTTAGCTTTAGCAATAGTAGCATCTAAGAAAGGACCGAGAGAACTACTCTCATCAAGAACAGTAGAAGCATCATCAAAAGTATCAGAAGCATTTTCAGATTCAGCAGAAGTAGCATGTGTATCATGTGGTGGTGTAAGCAGCTTACTCATAACAGACGGTGAATCAAGAGCGACAGAGGTGTTCAGAGTTGTACCTCTCCTTGTAGTGGATGGTAATATAGGAAACTTTCCATCACGAGACTTACCCATGATGAATGATTGGCAGTAGATAATAATACTCTCCGGTGAGCTCGCAAATAAAGCTATGCTCCCCGACAACGGCGCCAGAAAATAGTCTTGATGACCCACAAGTATAGGGGATCGCAACAGTCTTCGAGGGAAGTAAAACCCAAATTTATTGATTCAACACAAGGGGAGCCAAATAATATTTGTGAGCCTTAACAAGTGAGTTGTCAATTCACCTGCACCTGAAAGTACTTTTGTTCGCAGTGGTTTATCAGTAGTAACGATTTTATAGTAGCAGCAGTAGTGAAATAATAACAGCAGTAGTATGAAAGCAGCAGCAGCAGTAGTGTTTGAAGTAAACAAAAGATTAAATATTGTAGGCATGGGGATGGATGAACGGGCGTTGCATGGATAAGAAAGTTCTAATAATGATCATGTCAGGGGCATTGCAGATAAATATGATAAAGCATCCAAGCACTAAGTAACCATAAGCATGTGTTCCGTAAATAGTCGTACGTGCTCGCAATGAGAACTTGCACAACATCTTTTGTCCTACCAGCCCGTTTTCAGCGGGGCCTCAAGGGAACTACTGGTAATTAAGGTGTTCCTTTTAATAGAACACCGGAGCAAAGCATGAACACTCCGTGAACACATGTGATTCTCACATTGCAGCCATCCCCTCCGGTTGTCCCAATTTCTGTCACTTCGGGGCCTCGGGTTCCGGACACTGATATGTGTAAACAACTTGCAGGTATGATCAAGAAACAATGATTATCATCGTGATTCAATAACATGTTCAAATCTGAGATCATGGCACTCCGGCCCAAAGTGGCAGGCATTAAGCATAACAACTTGCAACAATGTCAATAGCACTAATAGAGGACACTAGGCACTATTCCCTAACAATCACGACATTATTACATGAATGATCTCATCCAATACCTACCATCCTCTTCAGCCTGCAGCGGGGAATTACTCACACATGGATGGGGGAAACATGGATGGTCAATCGAGGGGCGTTGGTGATGACGATGGCGATGATCTCCTCCACTTCCCCGTCACGGCAGGGTGCCAGAACAGGAACTTCTGATCCCCGAATCGAGGTTTGGGACGGCGGCAGTGCTTTGTTGTGTTTCTCTTGAATATGGCGTCCCCCCTTGGGTGTTAGGGTTGAAGCTACTTGTAGTCGAAAGGGGAGTCCGAGGGGGGTCCTGTGATGCCCACAACCTGTACTAGCGCGACCAGGGGGACCCGTGCCAGGGGGTGTGGCCACCCTATGGCCCCTCTCCTGGCCCCCTTCTAGCTTCTAGGGTCTTCCGGGGTGAAAACATCAATGGGCTCTTTTCTGGGCATTTTCCCGAAAGTTGATGTTTCTGCTGAAAACAGTGTTAGTACGTGTTAGTTGTATCCAAAACACACAAGTTTAGAGGAAAACAACAAGAAAAGTGTTCGGAAAAGGAGATATGTTTTCGACGTATCAATATCCAATTTGAAGACATAAATACGACAATAAGATCTTTGCTTGAAAGCATAGCTTTTCCACATAGCTTTAATTTTTTTTATCTTAGAGGATATGAATGGCCTTCCAACAAAAACACATCAAAGACATTACAAACATCAATAAGGGAAAAAGAGATAGTTGGGACGTTTTGATAAAAGCAACAAGTATCAGAAGGAGTAAATATGTTTCATGCCATGATACAACCTACAAAAGGTTGAAATGTTAGAGTATATGCATGAGGTAGATACTTGTTACCGAGGTAGCATTGGTGATGTTGTACTATATAAGAATTCATCCATCATCATAGCTTGACTCCAATAAGCATGCGGTGATAACACCTTCTTTGTGAATGAGGCAAGCACCCAATGCATATCAAATGTACCTAAAACATATTTAAGTACAAAAATGGTCCCCAAACTCATTGAGTCCAAAGTAGTTAGACAAAGTACAATATATAGGACACATTCCACATGAATATGGGCATATAGATATGAAATTGAATATCATGAACATCTTAGCCAATGTAGGATTTATGGATATTATTATATATAAATATTGGATCAAGGAAGATAAACATGCCATAACATATACATTAGTAATTATGCATGCAATCACTTTCAAGAACCAAAAGCGATGTAATTTGGACAAAACACCTAGTAAACCAAGATATGCACACAAAGGCATGACACGACATAAAGGTTGTCCAAATTGTATCAAAGGTCCACGTCAACACATGAAAGGAAATACCAATCGAAACCAAACAACATCAATTCATGATTGATGAGATACCAATTAGAAAATATACCATGTAAAAATAAAATACCAACGGAAATACTTATCACTTGGGGTATACTAATTAAAAATGCATCAAGGAGTAAAATATTGAGATCCCAATAGACATCAAATGAACCATGTCAAATTCCAAGAGATGTCAATTGAAGCAAATATCTATGAGTGAGATATCAAACTCCAATTAATACCAATTCAGGGCATCAAAGCAAAACAAATGAGCATAGAAGATGACTATATAAAATATGCTCAAAGACTTATCTCATTCAAAACAATAGAATGCAAAACAAGGAATGATATAACCAAGCCCTCTACACTTTTTATGATCGCACAAAGTACTAACAAAGAAAAGTTGTGCCTTCCACAAAAACACAAGATATTGACTAAAATACCAATTTTAAAAGATCTAATATCTGTTGATGATAACTAATGTTCAAAAAGAATCTATGATAGCTCCCCCATGATCTATGCACGATTTATGAATTTTGCACACAAATGGGATCATCACTCTCCACACGCATACACTAGAAACTTTCATTAAGTGGCAAGAGATCCAATTGAAAATATAGTGTTCTAAAGGAAGTAATATAGCTCTCCCATGACTTATGCATTATCTAGATGTTTGCATTTTAATACAAAAGCACTATAAGGGGATCCTTGCTTTTCTTACCACCATTACACTAGAATTTTGTTTGATTATAACACATAGATATTCAAGATTCAAGGAAGACAATGTGAGTTCATACAAAACAGTTTCTCATCGATAATACAAATGGAAGCAAAGCACAATGTAAATATTATCAATAACTTCTACCACAAATATGGTTGTCACTTGTCCAAGGACAAGGAGGGTATGGTGTTAATTTTCGGTGGTATATTGCAAAAATATTCATGATCATGTTCAAACACAAAAGTTTATGGAAAAGGATATGAGTTAATTACCATTCTTACATAGAGATTCTTGGTGGCTTCAACTAGTCAAATTATCATGCAAAGTAATTCTTAATATATCATGAAGCAACCGGTTTCCCAAATAATACATACTATTGCACATTTGAGGAACACCGCACGAAGAAACTCTCTCAAATTCAAGAAACCAAAATATGAGATACAAAAACTCATTTAAGAAAATATGGAACTTGTTTGAGCTAATCATGATACATAGTAACAAGATAATTTATAATTTCAATTCTAAGTTGCATTATCTCACATGTTCAAATTTTCTAGGATTGTAATATACACATAGATTATTACTCCCCCGTAATGTGATAATCCATTTCTCTTAAACAATTGGCAAGTGAAATACATAAAGAGATAATTAATGAATATTGTAAAATTTGAATTTCTCATGAGAATGAAATACCACATGGAGACTATATAATCTTGTCACATTAATAATAAGTGATATACCTCATGTACACATATTTTAGGATTGTGAGGTGGCAAACACATCACTCCCCCCAAATGAGATAGTTCATTAATCTCTCAAAAGAGGCAACTAAATTAAACATAAATTGCAATAAAGGCTCAACACAAAACAAACAACTACATGGAGTGCAAACCAACAAACACATACTAGATTACTCAAGATAGGTAATTAGTAGGCACACCATATAAAATCACATGCTAGATACAAAACTAACACATGCAAGGGGCAAGCAAATTTCAATGTATATAATTTAAATACAAGTTACCGCATGCAAGGGGCAAGCAAGTAACACATGCAAGGAGCAACAAGGCATGGAAAGAAATTCATCACAAGATGTGATGATATTATGAGTGAATGAATTAATAGGACTAGCACGAGGCAAAATAGAATTTTGAGTAGAGTTTGTGCTAATGTCCACATGAGGCTCACAAGATATCACCTTGGTAGTAATAGCCTCATGAGCTCTTGAGAGCTTTTCATGACTTTCTTCCAATTTCCCATAATTGCTAGTTAGCAACTCAAGTTGAGCCCTTAGCTCAACATTCTCATTCAATGTAGATGCTTCACAAGAAATAGAGTTACTAGCACAAGCATCATTATTAATAGAAATAGGAGAAGGCAACTTTGCAATCCCTTTTGAATATGAAGCTTTAAGTTGAGTATGTGCGACTTTTAGCTCATCATTTTTAGTTTAAAGACGATTAACCACCTAAAGATTTATATCATGAGAGTCCTTTACTTTTGACAACTCTAGAGTAAAAGTCTATTCAAGAGATTCATTGGTGGTTTGTTCTTCTACAAGAGCTTCCTCTAGTTTTGCAATTTCACTGGAATAATCACGCTCGCGGCTATAACATGCGTAAATGCATGCTTCCAAATCCTTAATGGCGATATTGCGTCTATCAAATGCTCTAATGATTTCTAGGAAATTGGCACAAGCATCTTTATCCTCATAAATCATATTATGAATGATTTTACTTTTCTCCATTAACGAATCATTGTCATTATCATCGTCATCATCAAAATCATCATCACCATCATAATCATCATCATCATCACTATATACATTAATGTTCAAAGTAGGAGCTACCTTTGAACCTTTAGCCATAAGGCATAAGTGAGATATGGTAGATGATGATGAACCATTACTTGAAGCACCACTTATATCCACATCTTGTTCCATGGAATGTTGAGTTTCTTCTACATGGTTAGTAACACAAGTACTAGGGGAAATACAACCATTTTTACTATGGAAACAAGATATATCAAACATATCATTATAAGATTTAGTCAAGGAATTTTTACATGATATGCATGAACTATCAACACAAGCATGCAAATCATTTTGGGTGCTAGATGTGTTTAAGTCCATAGAAAAAGTATTGCAATAATATAGATATGAAGAATCATCGATAATAAGCTTACTATCAAGATTGCATTTTTTTGTCACTACTCACCATATCATTAGGTTGTGGCTTGCCACATGTTGGTGAAGTAGAAGAAGTTTAGAACTCATCACGCCCGGCGGTGGAGGGAGAATAATCATTCCCACAACTTTTGGAAACATCATATTTATCTTGAAGCTTGGTCCATATCTCATGAGCTTTCCAAGATGGCCTAATTGACTCAAGAACTACAATGCTCAAATATTTGAAAAATAAATTAGTAGCTTGAGTATTGAGATATGTAACACCTGGGGTGTTACCCTATTAGAGAGTGTTTGTTTTCTTTTTGCTTGCATCATATGCATCACATGAGCATTGCATTCTGTTTTTCAAAGCAACTCAAAAATTCAAACACAATTGAAACTATCCCACATGTTCAAATTTCCAATTTCAAAATTGCAAACTAAACCACTCAATTGTTTTTCAATAATTTGAAGTTGTTTTAATCCAATTGCTTGTTAATGAAATTTTCCCTGTTATCAAAACCCTAATGGCAAATTAAATCTCAAATCATTTTCAATCATAATGGGCATGATCCAATTATGGTTCAAACCACTAAAATTTTGCAAATAATTAAAATTCCATAATTGTTTTAATAAGTGTTGAGTTCATTGAATAAAAATTGATTGAAAATCAACTCCTTATGTTTACTAATGGAATTTCAGATACCAACTTAAAACTCCAATTAATAATGCAATTTTGGAATTAATGTGCACACTTGCTTTACTCATTATTTTGCAAATTAATAAAATTTGTTTATAAAATTTAAGCCCCAAACCTTTGCTATTCATCTCTCTCCCTTTCCTTTCATTACAAAAAAAAAAAAAGGGGAATAGCCAAAGAGAAGAACCAGCCCACCCCATCCTCTCCTTTTTCTTCCCCCTAAGCCCACCAACCTCCTGGCCCAATACCCCCCTCTCTTTTCTGTACTTCTCCTTCCTGTCGCTGTCATCCTGTACGAGCACAGAACAGCCGTGGATGATCGCCTCCCCCTCCTGGATGTGCAGCCGTACTAGGTCGAGCTCCCCTTATAACCACCACCAACCCCTACCCTCTGCTGCTAACCTAGCCCCCTCCTTCCCCGCCGCCATTCTTCCATTCCTCTGTTCTCTGAACCACGATCACCACACACCACCTGAAACCATCGATCACCACCGTAGACCCCCTCCTCCTCCCTCAGCTCCGATCGCCCTGGTCGCCTCGAGGGGCCTCTCGGGAGGAAAATGGAACCGGGGCGGTCCCCGGCGCCTCCTCGACCCCTCGCCGGTTGCTGGGAGCAACCGGAACCGCCGCGCCGTCGCCGGCAACCCTCCGCTCCTGCCCCCTCTGTTCTGAACCCGACGGCCTGCATCAGGTACCTGTCCTCGCCTCTCTCTCCCTCTGTCCGCCTGCACGTCTCCACGCTCGCCCCGCACCCCACGCGTCCACGCACACCACCGCGAGGCACGCCCGCCGCCGTGGAGGCCGTCCGTGCTCACCACCGAACGGCTCGTCGTCGTTCGCTATCTGAATCTCGGTGTTAAAATTCAGTTATCCGCAGTCTTTTGCCTCATATTCAGTCGGCCCCGTATCTGAACAAAACCAACGCAGTGGCGTAGTGGTCCTGTTCCATCCGCGCACGCACAGCGCTCCCGGGATCGAGTCCCCGCTCCGGGAGTTTGCCCATCCTTTTTCTCTACCGCGCTGCGCTGCGGGGCCCGCTGGTCATACACCCCCGCTGCCCCGTCACCTCCCAGCCGCACGCGTGTGAGCCAGCGTGGCCTGGGCCCGCATGGCAGCGGCCCAGTGTCGCTGCGCCGCGGTGCAATCCGTTCTTTTTGGCGCGGTGTCACAGAGAGGCCCCTGTCCCCTGTTTCTTTCACCTCTAGGTCCCAAAAAATTAACAGATTGGTCCCTGCCAATTCAAATGCATCTAATAAATCAATCCAAACTCCAATTTCAGAAAATAAAATATGCACACTGGTCCAAATTTAATTCTCTATCTAATGGTACCAATTGTTTCCTGTTTTGAACTTTCAAATTGCAATTCAAATTTAAATTCAAATCATTCAATTGTATTTTGCCAAAATTCATAAGTAATTCATTATTAATCCAAATAATGCAAATAAAATATGTTTTCCATACCATTTTGAATAACCTTTTCAAATATAAATTTTGTTTTCTGGTTTGAATAATTTAAATTGCCTAAACTATTTAATTCTTGGTTAATTCAATTAAAAAAATTGTTTAATATTGTTTAATTCATAAATAATTAATCCAAAGTCCAATTTCAAATGGTGAAACATGTAATCCAACTAAAATTTGCTAACCTTTTCAAATATCAACTTTGTAATTTGTTTTGCACACTTTAACTTGATGAAAACAACAATTGTTGTGTGACATGTTTAAGTAACCAAGTTTTCCAAACTTAATAAATAATTTCCAAACTTGTTTTCTTCCTTTTCCTTTGCACCTATCAATGTTATTTGTTGTTATCTTGTTATCATCATCATCCATGCATCATGCTAATCCACTTTCACCTATTGGTTAGTTGGAAAACAATTGTTTCAACCATAATTCATGGGCTTTTCATATGCAACTCAAATTGCATATGGTTCCATTTAAATTTGTTTATCTTGTCAACTAGTTTACTTTGATGCATCAATTAAATTGTCATGCATCCATATCTTGATCATGCTGGATCTTTTGCCGTAGTAGTAATTGTTGCATTCCGGTGTTTGTTCGAGGTTCGTTGCTTCTTTCCGGATAGGACGTTGAGATGATGTGAGCAACGACAAGTTCTGCTACCTTGCGGGATCTCAGGCAAGTATACTCACTTGCATGCCATATGGCTGCCTTTCATCACTTGTTACCGATACTTCCGTTGTTCTTTTCTGCTAGCCTTAGTAGTAGTTGTTTCTGTTACGAACCTATCACATGAATCCTTTAACCAATGATATTGCCTCACCTCCCCTCCTATAACCTTTGCTTGAGCCTGTGTCTTACTATCTTGCTTAGGGTTGTTTTGCTCGAGTCTGTTACCCGTTACTTTCTGTTATTACTTCCTTATGTTCTGGGGGCTCGATGTTTAATCAATCAATCAATCATGCTAATGTTACTATTAATAATAAATTTGATGATAAGGCACCGGCAGGAGGCCCTTTGTGGTTTTGAGGCCTGCTAGTGTCGACCCTAATAGGAAAAGGGTCTTGTCTACTGATCCATGATGAGCGCACTACCCGCATTTGGGGAGTATGGGCTCCCCCTCAGTTTGACCCGATTCGCATCTCGTCCAAATCGCCTCATTTAGTTCGGGTTTTCCATTTGCTGCATGCATGATTTTGCGAGCCCTTGGATCCCGGGTGGAACTTTCGTAGTCGGCATATAGGGGGACACGTTCTTAGAGTGCTATGAGGGTCCATTTTCTTCTGGGCTCGATTAGCCGTGCGCCCAAGGTTCTTTGGGCTTGATGCGAAGAAGGGTTGGATTGTGTTGAGTGCCCCGCTTGGTGGGAGGCATTCCATCTGGCGGGATATTCATGAGTGTGGTTACTTTGGTGCATCCCTGCAGGGTAAATCTTCTCGAGAAGCCGTGTTTTCCGCGGTTATGGATTACTTGGTGAAAGTACTGGCTAACAAGTACTCAGGACAACTTCAACATAATGATCAATCATGTTTCACCCAAGGATTAATAACTTGATTAGTAATAGGTTATTCACACAACAACTTGACTCATCTTTAATACCACGGTGTGAGTTATCCTCGGATTGCTTCTTCGGATAAGGGGCGAGATCCAGGATGGGTTTGTTTGAAGTTATCTTTCAGTTGGTTACTATCACTCGATCTTATCTCCTTTCTGATAGTTGGAAGTAATAGAATCTCTGTAGTTGGTTAGTGCAGCCTGTTGTCGCTTATTTGCAATAACCCCTTCCTTTCCGTTGATCCTAAAGTATTTGTATCTTGTGATGACTGGCTACGACGGTAACTTGTGAGTATGGGCTCTGTCCCCCTTGCCAGTACTTAACCGTACTGACCCACGAATCTCTTTCGTGGCTGCAAATTCCAAATTGCAGTCAACAGGTTTGAAGTCTGACGACGTTAGCTTGGGAATCCCTCCGGCTTGGCCTGGGCAGGGATTGGACGCCTTCGGTTATCTTCAGGACTCTTAGTCCAATTTGGATCTTGTCCGTAGATGGACGTTTGCTTCTTCCGCTGTTATTTGGATCGTTGTATTGTATCAGTTGTAACCCCGGCTCGTGTGAGTCATCTTGTATCTATCTGTTCCTGTTGTAATTGTGGATTATTCGTGAACTGTTGTAATGTTATCATAAATGGCAACCTGGAATCGGTTATTATGCGGATTCGGCGGGAATGCTGAAATCTGCATAGTGCCCGATCTCGGGGCGTCACAAATGGTATCAGAGCCTTGGTTCCGATTCCCGAGATTGTTTCGATACGAATGGTTATCGAAGCAACGGGTCCGCAAAGCCTGTAGGATAACCTCGCTAACGGTCGTTGTTCCTAGAATGTCAAAAACTATTTCTGCTAAACTATTTTGGAAAAAAACATCTCAATAGGATTCTTGTTTTCTCCTTATCCATATTCTGTTTCCCCTCCCATCTTATTTGTTTTGGAGTCTCCCCCTCTTGTCTATCTTTCAAAGTGTTAGGATCCTACGCGGGTGGACGTTTTCTGAGCCTTTAACCTAATAGGTTCGATCATCGGAAGATTCCTGGTGGAAGAACATCGTCGTCACTCCGAGCAAGAATCCCTTGTTAGTGGTGTCGAGGAGATCAACGGAAGCGCGAAGAATCGATAGTTAAACTTCTTTCCCCTCCCGGGTTAGCAGGTGGATTGCGAGGGCGCAATCCCTTGTTAGTGGTGTCGTCTGTAACACCTGGGGTGTTACCCTATTAGAGAGTGTTTGTTTTCTTTTTGCTTGCATCATATGCATCACATGAGCATTGCATTCTGTTTTTCAAAGCAACTCAAAAATTCAAACACAATTGAAACTATCCCACATGTTCAAATTTCCAATTTCAAAATTGCAAACTAAACCACTCAATTGTTTTTCAATAATTTGAAGTTGTTTTAATCCAATTGCTTGTTAATGAAATTTTCCCTGTTATCAAAACCCTAATGGCAAATTAAATCTCAAATCATTTTCAATCATAATGGGCATGATCCAATTATGGTTCAAACCACTAAAATTTTGCAAATAATTAAAATTCCATAATTGTTTTAATAAGTGTTGAGTTCATTGAATAAAAATTGATTGAAAATCAACTCCTTATGTTTACTAATGGAATTTCAGATACCAACTTAAAACTCCAATTAATAATGCAATTTTGGAATTAATGTGCACACTTGCTTTACTCATTATTTTGCAAATTAATAAAATTTGTTTATAAAATTTAAGCCCCAAACCTTTGCTATTCATCTCTCTCCCTTTCCTTTCATTACAAAAAAAAAAAAAGGGGAATAGCCAAAGAGAAGAACCAGCCCACCCCATCCTCTCCTTTTTCTTCCCCCTAAGCCCACCAACCTCCTGGCCCAATACCCCCCTCTCTTTTCTGTACTTCTCCTTCCTGTCGCTGTCATCCTGTACGAGCACAGAACAGCCGTGGATGATCGCCTCCCCCTCCTGGATGTGCAGCCGTACTAGGTCGAGCTCCCCTTATAACCACCACCAACCCCTACCCTCTGCTGCTAACCTAGCCCCCTCCTTCCCCGCCGCCATTCTTCCATTCCTCTGTTCTCTGAACCACGATCACCACACACCACCTGAAACCATCGATCACCACCGTAGACCCCCTCCTCCTCCCTCAGCTCCGATCGCCCTGGTCGCCTCGAGGGGCCTCTCGGGAGGAAAATGGAACCGGGGCGGTCCCCGGCGCCTCCTCGACCCCTCGCCGGTTGCTGGGAGCAACCGGAACCGCCGCGCCGTCGCCGGCAACCCTCCGCTCCTGCCCCCTCTGTTCTGAACCCGACGGCCTGCATCAGGTACCTGTCCTCGCCTCTCTCTCCCTCTGTCCGCCTGCACGTCTCCACGCTCGCCCCGCACCCCACGCGTCCACGCACACCACCGCGAGGCACGCCCGCCGCCGTGGAGGCCGTCCGTGCTCACCACCGAACGGCTCGTCGTCGTTCGCTATCTGAATCTCGGTGTTAAAATTCAGTTATCCGCAGTCTTTTGCCTCATATTCAGTCGGCCCCGTATCTGAACAAAACCAACGCAGTGGCGTAGTGGTCCTGTTCCATCCGCGCACGCACAGCGCTCCCGGGATCGAGTCCCCGCTCCGGGAGTTTGCCCATCCTTTTTCTCTACCGCGCTGCGCTGCGGGGCCCGCTGGTCATACACCCCCGCTGCCCCGTCACCTCCCAGCCGCACGCGTGTGAGCCAGCGTGGCCTGGGCCCGCATGGCAGCGGCCCAGTGTCGCTGCGCCGCGGTGCAATCCGTTCTTTTTGGCGCGGTGTCACAGAGAGGCCCCTGTCCCCTGTTTCTTTCACCTCTAGGTCCCAAAAAATTAACAGATTGGTCCCTGCCAATTCAAATGCATCTAATAAATCAATCCAAACTCCAATTTCAGAAAATAAAATATGCACACTGGTCCAAATTTAATTCTCTATCTAATGGTACCAATTGTTTCCTGTTTTGAACTTTCAAATTGCAATTCAAATTTAAATTCAAATCATTCAATTGTATTTTGCCAAAATTCATAAGTAATTCATTATTAATCCAAATAATGCAAATAAAATATGTTTTCCATACCATTTTGAATAACCTTTTCAAATATAAATTTTGTTTTCTGGTTTGAATAATTTAAATTGCCTAAACTATTTAATTCTTGGTTAATTCAATTAAAAAAATTGTTTAATATTGTTTAATTCATAAATAATTAATCCAAAGTCCAATTTCAAATGGTGAAACATGTAATCCAACTAAAATTTGCTAACCTTTTCAAATATCAACTTTGTAATTTGTTTTGCACACTTTAACTTGATGAAAACAACAATTGTTGTGTGACATGTTTAAGTAACCAAGTTTTCCAAACTTAATAAATAATTTCCAAACTTGTTTTCTTCCTTTTCCTTTGCACCTATCAATGTTATTTGTTGTTATCTTGTTATCATCATCATCCATGCATCATGCTAATCCACTTTCACCTATTGGTTAGTTGGAAAACAATTGTTTCAACCATAATTCATGGGCTTTTCATATGCAACTCAAATTGCATATGGTTCCATTTAAATTTGTTTATCTTGTCAACTAGTTTACTTTGATGCATCAATTAAATTGTCATGCATCCATATCTTGATCATGCTGGATCTTTTGCCGTAGTAGTAATTGTTGCATTCCGGTGTTTGTTCGAGGTTCGTTGCTTCTTTCCGGATAGGACGTTGAGATGATGTGAGCAACGACAAGTTCTGCTACCTTGCGGGATCTCAGGCAAGTATACTCACTTGCATGCCATATGGCTGCCTTTCATCACTTGTTACCGATACTTCCGTTGTTCTTTTCTGCTAGCCTTAGTAGTAGTTGTTTCTGTTACGAACCTATCACATGAATCCTTTAACCAATGATATTGCCTCACCTCCCCTCCTATAACCTTTGCTTGAGCCTGTGTCTTACTATCTTGCTTAGGGTTGTTTTGCTCGAGTCTGTTACCCGTTACTTTCTGTTATTACTTCCTTATGTTCTGGGGGCTCGATGTTTAATCAATCAATCAATCATGCTAATGTTACTATTAATAATAAATTTGATGATAAGGCACCGGCAGGAGGCCCTTTGTGGTTTTGAGGCCTGCTAGTGTCGACCCTAATAGGAAAAGGGTCTTGTCTACTGATCCATGATGAGCGCACTACCCGCATTTGGGGAGTATGGGCTCCCCCTCAGTTTGACCCGATTCGCATCTCGTCCAAATCGCCTCATTTAGTTCGGGTTTTCCATTTGCTGCATGCATGATTTTGCGAGCCCTTGGATCCCGGGTGGAACTTTCGTAGTCGGCATATAGGGGGACACGTTCTTAGAGTGCTATGAGGGTCCATTTTCTTCTGGGCTCGATTAGCCGTGCGCCCAAGGTTCTTTGGGCTTGATGCGAAGAAGGGTTGGATTGTGTTGAGTGCCCCGCTTGGTGGGAGGCATTCCATCTGGCGGGATATTCATGAGTGTGGTTACTTTGGTGCATCCCTGCAGGGTAAATCTTCTCGAGAAGCCGTGTTTTCCGCGGTTATGGATTACTTGGTGAAAGTACTGGCTAACAAGTACTCAGGACAACTTCAACATAATGATCAATCATGTTTCACCCAAGGATTAATAACTTGATTAGTAATAGGTTATTCACACAACAACTTGACTCATCTTTAATACCACGGTGTGAGTTATCCTCGGATTGCTTCTTCGGATAAGGGGCGAGATCCAGGATGGGTTTGTTTGAAGTTATCTTTCAGTTGGTTACTATCACTCGATCTTATCTCCTTTCTGATAGTTGGAAGTAATAGAATCTCTGTAGTTGGTTAGTGCAGCCTGTTGTCGCTTATTTGCAATAACCCCTTCCTTTCCGTTGATCCTAAAGTATTTGTATCTTGTGATGACTGGCTACGACGGTAACTTGTGAGTATGGGCTCTGTCCCCCTTGCCAGTACTTAACCGTACTGACCCACGAATCTCTTTCGTGGCTGCAAATTCCAAATTGCAGTCAACAGGTTTGAAGTCTGACGACGTTAGCTTGGGAATCCCTCCGGCTTGGCCTGGGCAGGGATTGGACGCCTTCGGTTATCTTCAGGACTCTTAGTCCAATTTGGATCTTGTCCGTAGATGGACGTTTGCTTCTTCCGCTGTTATTTGGATCGTTGTATTGTATCAGTTGTAACCCCGGCTCGTGTGAGTCATCTTGTATCTATCTGTTCCTGTTGTAATTGTGGATTATTCGTGAACTGTTGTAATGTTATCATAAATGGCAACCTGGAATCGGTTATTATGCGGATTCGGCGGGAATGCTGAAATCTGCATAGTGCCCGATCTCGGGGCGTCACAAGATATAAGTTTTTCGCATCCTCTAAAGAGCAATCAAGACCCTGTTGGAGTAGAAAAACCCATATCTACAATTTTCTCTATATTTGGACCCATGTCCTTAAAAATATTAAGAATACTAATTTTTCCAAGTACTATAATTTGTGCCATCGAATATAAAAGTGTCATTATGCACTAATCCCCTAGCCGACATCTTTACTCTCTAGGTTGTGAAACCCTATGAAGAGAGACCCGGCTCTGATACGAATTGAAAGGACACGAATGTCGCCTAGAGGGGGTGAATAGGCGTTTAAAAATAATTATGGTTAAGGCTTGAATAAATGCGGAATAAAACTAGCTTTTAATTTATCAAGCCAAAACCTAAACAAACTAGGTTCACCTATGTGCACCAACAACTTATGGTAAACAATTCAAGCAACTATGTGATAGCAAGGTATGTTACTTCAAGCTCGATGGCTATCACAAAGTAAATTGCATAAGTAAAGAGATCGGGTATAGAAATAACCGAGACACGTGGAGACGATGATTTATCCCGAAGTTCACTTCCCAATGGAAGCTAATATCTGTTGGATAGGTGTGGAGTCACAATGACTCCAAGCGCCCAATGGCTCACCTTATTCTCCTCGTGCCTCCACAAATGCGGAGTGCCACGATCCACTATGGGACCTTCGAGGGCGGTCACCGATCCCGTACAAGGTTGGGGCAATCTCCACAACTCAATTGGAGGTTCCCAACAATATCCAGCAAGCTACCAAAACTCCGAGATAGCAACAAGGCCTCGAAAGCTTCCAAATCTACGAAGCAATAATCAACCGTCTAGGGCACTCCAAGTACCCAAGAGGACAAGCTCAAGGGCACTCCAAGAACCCAAGAGTAACAAGCTTCTCAACCTTTCACTCGAATGAATCCTCATAGAGCACTCAAACTTATGCAACCTATGCAATGGCAAGAACACAAGAATTGCTCAAATACTCCACTCTCAAATCCCACCAAAGCAACAAATGCTATGGGGGAGAAAAGGGGAAGAACAAATAAGAACTCAACAAATGAATCTCCAAGATCTAGATCTCAAAGGATTCCCCTCACTAAGACGAGAGATGGATTGGTGGAAATATAGATCTAGATCTCCTCTCTCTTTTCCCACTAACTGGAGGATAGAATCATGGAGGAGTAGAGAGAAAGAAAGCTCCAAGAGGTCAACAATGGTGGGGGGAAACTTGCCTAAAAGGTAGGGAACCATTGGGGAAGAAGACCCCTTATATAGGCCCCCAAAATCAGCCCGTTGGGGGCATTCTGCGCGTCCCCGGCATCCAGGCCGGCCACCTAACAGACCCGCCCAGCCTGGAGCCCGGCCTGGGTGGCCTCTCTATGTTTACCGGAAAACACATACACTAAGAACGCGATATCTTTCGCCTCCGGACTCCGTTTTTTATGATCTTGGGCTCGTTGAACTCGCAATGATGAGAACTACAAGATCATGCAGAGAAACATAATAGTCCATCATTGGAGGATAAAACCAAATGATGAAAGGTTTGACCTCTCTATAAAGGAACAATCGGTAAAACCTCCAATATAAAAAATGTAATAAATTTTTCATGCGAAACCCGTTTTTGATGAAGTTGAGCTTGTATTGAAACACATGACAAGCTATAAAACCACACATGGAGAAAACACAAATAATAACCAAGAAAGATGATGCCAAGTATGCAAAGTTTTGAGCTCTCTCCGAGTGATGCGATCAAGTTGCTAATATGAGAGCCCCTCTTGATAGTATGGTTATCTATCCTATAACCCGGTCTCCCTCCTAATGCAATGATTCCGGTAATATACAAAACCTATCAAGATTATACCTTTGCCTTGAGAATTCCACTTGAGCTAGATTATGAAGATCTTGGCCTCCTCAAGATGCAACAACTTTCTTGATTTCGCTTTTCTCGGTGAAGACACATAGATTGCTCCCCCATACGCCACTATGGGAGAGGCTCTTTTAGGTACATCTTCACCTGGACATTATCTCCAAAATAGTGGCAAGCTTAAAGCATGTGACCTCTTTGATATTCTCCCCTTGAACTTGCACTTCTCTAACTTGATGACGACCACAACTTGACGTCATCCACCATGGACTATATGAAATCTTCCTTTTGATAAAAGCCCATGGAAAGATACCTAACCCCACATAGATATACCACACATACATATAAACACAAATCTATATGAACAATTAATTACCATACCATATCACACATGGTACATTTTCTTGCTTTGTGAGTTGGTCAATATTAACCATCGCTTAGAACTTTGCCTTGCTCAATGTCACACCCCAATTTTTTAACCTTGTACTGTAGTTAAAGGAGACAAAAATTAGGTCCAACAAAAAAAAATTCTAACAACATTATTGTTTGAACCAACATGTGTATATGATCTTAATCATATATGCAATCCAAGTTTTGTTTGTTTGTAAAACCAACATCAAATTTTCCTGAAAACAATTCTATAATTTTTCCATGATGTTACTTGAGTGATTTTTATTCCAAGACTTGGATCATTCTTGATTGCATCTTTAAATAAACTTTTAGATTTGTTGGATCCAAGAAAACAAAATTTCAAAATTATTTATGGAAGTTTTCTATAGAAAATATTCCTTGAAAATATAGCCAAGTACCTGTTTTCCACACTTGTTTTCACTAGGCTATCATATTCCATTTTTTGTTTTCTTGACTTGTATTTGTTCCTTGTTATGTGGACGACAAATCCATAAGATTGGTTTGATTTTTGGAAAAATAAAAATGATCTTTTGCTTGTTGTTTTTGTGAAAGAAAAATAAGACAAAAAAGGATATTTTTAGAAAACAGAAAAAAAAACACAGAAAGTACCCTGTTTCCCACTATGTTTTCATAGCCTTCCACTATTCCAAATTTGTTTTCAAAAGATTTTTCTGAAATTTTAAAACATGAACTTGGAAAACAAAATTTGGAATCCATTTGGTCTCTGAAAACATTCTGGACTTTTTTTCTCATTTCTTCTGTTTTCCAACACTTAGAAAAAATTGCTAAGTGTTAACTGAATTTTCTGAATTTTTGGAACAGTAGTAGATACAATGTTTGACAGTTGTTTTCAATTAAATTTTGTTCAAAACTTGAAGTTCCACTTTGCCATTTCGATTCCTTGGTGTTTGGACTCCACATTGGATCCTTTGTTATGTTTCTAGAAGACTTGGAGAGTGGGTTTTGGAGTGAGAGAAGGAGAGGGGACAGAGCCGATGTGCCATGGCATGAGCACCCATGCCTTGACCCTTGTGGCCATGCCTTGCATTTTTCATCCACCCCAAAGGCCTCCTAGCACTTGCCCCCAACCCCTTCAACCTTTTTGACACCACCCCTTGCCAAGGGACACCAAGGACATTCCCTGGACGCCTCCATGCCA
Organism: Alopecurus myosuroides; assembly: GCA_028641055.1. Classification (NCBI taxonomy): domain Eukaryota; kingdom Viridiplantae; phylum Streptophyta; class Magnoliopsida; order Poales; family Poaceae; genus Alopecurus; species Alopecurus myosuroides. The sequence goes on from CM054062.1 coordinate 105,075,851, forward strand.
CTCCTGGACACCCCACCCGAGCCCATCCCTTTGACCCCGAGCAAATGTCGTGGCTATATGCCTCCACACCTGTGTCCCTTGCGCCACTGCACCCTCACCCTTCCCCGCGTCCCCCTCGAGCCGAAGAGAGCGAGCCTGGGAGCTCCTGCGAGACCCACCAGCCAAGATCTCGCCGTCGTCCATTGTTGCAACCCGAGGTGGACCACCTCGCATCCACGCCCTCCCATCCCCTGTGACCTCCTCCTTTGGACTTCCCGTGGACCCTAGACCCTCCCTGACATGCCCCATGGTCCCCGTGTGTGCAAGAACCCCGCCGCCATCGAGATCGCCGCCACAGACGCCCGGTCGCGCGCCACTGCTTGGAGCCGCGCCCGACGGCCACTCCTACGCCCCTCGACTCCCCTGCACCCTCCCTGAGCCCGTGCCACCCTTCGTCCTCTCCCCACGGTGAGCATCCGGCCGTCCCCGCGCCTCCCTGTTTTCCCGTGGAGAGAGTAAGAGAGCTGAGGAAGAAGAGAGGCAGTGTGCCGTCGATCTTGAGATCAACGGCCGCGCATGAACGAGCCGTTTCCCGCGCCTGGCCCATGCGCGCGCTCGCAGTTGGGCCGCCGTGCGTGTAACTGGGTCGCACGGACGAAGAACCAGTCCGCCCCTCTATGTGTTGTTTTTCATTTTAGAAAAATCAACAGAATATAGTTTTTTCTTTGGCCATGTTAAAAATAGTTTTCTTGCAAAATAAAGTCTACAAAAATTCACAGCAGTATTTTATTGTTTTCTTAACCATCTCCAATAAATAGATCTATGTTCCTTGTTTTATTTTTTGCATTGGTACCTGTTTTGCCATAGAGTATATGTGAAAGCATTTTTGGCATAAATTTTTAGATCTGTATCCAAATCTTGCAAACCAATTAGTTTTGAGTAGCTAGTGAGTATATCTATCCATAGGAATTGGCCTCACATCAAGGTGACTTACCAAATGGAAATGCCATCCATTTTGGTATTGGACCAGTAGGCTTTTCTATGATTTTTAGAAGGAGTTTCAAAATGATTTTTGAGGTGAATACAAATGGATGAGTTTGTATATGACTATATCTATCTAATACTATCTTAGATTAATTTTTGGAGCCCTAGATTGTTTTTGGCATGCATTTCTAGAAACAACAGTTTTTTCTGTTTACTTTATTATGTGTGTATTTGTTTGTAAACAAATGTTTGATTGTTTGAGACTTGGTTACTAGCATGTACATATGTGTTTCTACTTGTTATTAGGTTTTTTCTTGCAACATAACTACCTTAGGAAGTGTGTGCATGATTGGAAATCTTCTGGAAATAGAAATAGCAGTTTATTGTTTTCTAGTATTTATTTTTGACTAGATTGTGTGAGCGAATCTTTGTATGATTATGCACCTAAATTTTTGAGGTTGTTGAGTTGAGTCCAGTACCATTTTGGTAATGTTATTTTGATGTTATCATCTCTGATAGCTTACACTTTATCTTGTAGCAAAGCATGTGTAACATTTGTTGTTTGTTTTCACTAGTATTGTTTTCCCTAGTGTGAATAGCCATGTATTGTTTGCTTTGATAAATTAATTATGTCAAGTGTGACCAGAGGCTTTGTTACCTCTTAATGCCTTGGTATTGGTGGGCCCATAACCCACTGGTCCCATTGCATTTTGGTTAGGGATGCAAATCCCCTACCATACATTTGCGTGTTAGTAGCATGTACTTTTATATGTGTGTTTAGTATTTTCCACCAAGGAAAATGGTTGTTTGTTTTACTTGTTTGATTGAAGTGTTTAGTTATACTTTGTGAATCCTGTTATGTTTAGTGGTTATGCATATCTTGATAGTATGTTCCCTTGGGAATGGCATGTTAAGAAATGTTTAACCATTGCTTGATGGTTTTGAATATTGTTTGCAAATAGAATGTGTTCCTAGTGATTGATAAATTATGTGTGGATATTTTTCCTTGAGTGTTTGTATTTTTGAAAGTGTTTAGTTGAGCTTGTATTGTGTGCATAGCTACTGGTTGTATAGCTTCTACTTTTATTGCTTGTTATTTGATTGATTAGAAAAGCATGGTAGTAGTGACGGGGGATGATAACCCGGTAGGCCATACACCAAGGAATAACCCGGCCCAAAGGACACTGCGCAGGATCCGGCTAAGGATAAGGAAACCTGTGAAGGCCCAAGTTTGTAGGCCCGGCGATCCGGGTTGTGGGTTGTTGTAAAGGAAAGTTAGGGTTTGTGTGCCGTATCCGGGTAGGAACCAGGGTGCGCCTTGGGGAATAAGCCAGGGGGTACGGGTGCATATAAACCGACCCCCAAGTCTAGTTTTAGATAGAGATCGAAGAACCCTAGCAACATCGTGTGATATCGAGCATCAAGTGTAATCCCAGAGTTGAGTTATTATATCAAGATCGGAGACTCGGCGACTTTGATTGCCGGCTACCAGATCGAATTGCACCATGTTTTCCTCTGAGCTAAACCCTCTCCCAAATACCTGTGTCGTCTTGCCCCAAGATCAGTTACCCCCGGTAACGTCTGCCGTGATTATCCCACGACAGTTGGCGCCCACCGTGGGGCCTGCGTCCAAAGGTGTTTACATCACGGGAGAAGCTCGGAAGGGCATGGAGAATCTTGTCATTGGCGAAATCTACATCGACCACGAAGGAGAAAAGATGGTGGACGATTCCGGCTGGGGGCCAGAATCGGATCACCTCGAGTCCGGATCTATGGTGACGATCGGCCGGATCAACATGTTCATCGGCACGGTACGAACGACTAATTTAAAAGGACAATATCATGTGCATACTACAGGAACTTCCAGCAGGAACAAGGAGACATTAAAGCAAGCGGCAAACTCGGTTTCGTTGGCCGCGCCGGGATATCTCAGATGGGCGGAACAAGAGGTAACGTGGAGTAGAAAAGACCATCCGGAGAAAGTAGAGCGTCCAGGAGTCTTGGCATTGGTGGTTGCTCCACAGGTTAATGGTTACGAATTGAAGAGGGTCCTGATGGACGGTGGAAGTAGCATCAACATCCTTTATTGGGAAACCTTCTTACGGATGAATCTCAAAGAGTCTCTGTAGCATCCTACCTTTTAATAAAGGTAGAACGCCTGTGTACCTGCTATTCCCGGGATCACTGATAGCATACACATGGCAAAATGAAGTATTCATTGCAAATAGCATCATTCTACAACGTTGATCCAATGGATAAGAATAAAATAAACTTACAATTGGCATAGTCATCATGGACTAGCCACAAATAACAGAGTTCAAAGCAAATACAGCGGAAACAAGTCATCAATGAGCCTTCTCCATCTTCATGCGCCACAGGCATAACATGTTGGCGATAGACTCGAGATCCTAAACGAAATCCTCACTCGTCTTCAAATTTATCTGCACGTTGGAATATGCATCCCCCCACGAGGGAGGAAGTCAGTACATACAAAGTACTGGCAAGTGACACTTGTATGGTGGCAGTTTTGAGGAATGCTAGCTACATGATATTTGGCTGGTGGAGTCTGGGCAATTTGCATAAAGCCAATTTTGTCCTATATTTGATAAATTCATTTAAATAAAAAAAAAGAAAACTTCTGTACAACCATCATGGTTAAATCCACCATGAAGGTTGACAGTCCATCATGGCTAAATCCACCATGAAGTTTGATAAATTCCTCATGGCTAAATCCACCATGAGGTTTGATTGTGGCATCATGGCTAAATCCACCATGTGCCCTAAAAGGGGTTTCTACCATGTTTTATATCAATCAGAAAAGATGAGGAGATCCTTCGGCACCAACTCTGTCTAGCTGCTCAACTGGCCCATAACCGGGGACACGGCTAAGATCTTAGTTTTTAAACTCTGCAGAGGTTGTGCACTTTCACCTTGAGACTCATTTTCCCCAAAAGAAAAATAAGACAAGATCTTTGGGAAGAGGGATTCAACCATACCAGTATTGACTCGTTGCTCCTAAAATTCTACCACCCCTTGTCAATACAACAGGAGGAACCCCCACAACTTACTTAATCTTGGCAGAGCCCATATTACCTCAAGGCTGCACTGGAAGCTAACTAAACAGTGAAGACCTACAAATCTCTTTAATCCTGGGTGGCAATCCACAAGTGTACCCTCAGGTGATAACCACCACATCCATGGCTAAATCCACCATGAACATGGCCCTGAGTAGCCACTCAACATAATCCATTCATACCAATCCACCCAGGTGTTTCATTGGGTTGTTAATTTTCAATTTTCAAAACATCACAACCCAACAGGTATCATCAATAGTTGTGATAATGATCTGGCATGGCTAAACTAGTATCTAGTAGAGGTTTCAGGTTGGCTGCACACTACTAGGTATTTCTAAGCATAGCATATACTTTGGAACATAAATAAAACCACCTATGATGCATACTACTGAAAACTCTAATGCAATAAAAGGGGGACATGAGCATCACTTGCCTTGTGGGAGTTGGTATAAAAGCACTCTCTTCACAAATAGAACGTTTCTCTCCGTACAATCTAAACAATACAAATAAATAACAATAAACAAGCAATTCACAAACATACAAACAAATACAACAAAATACAATACAGAAGCATAACAAGTTATTCAACTTGACTGGTGTTAACATGGACAAGGTTTTGACACATAATTCAATATACAAAAATAATTGTGATGAGGTGGTTATTGTTTGTTCTTGTATGGACAAGTTCAAGGCTTATCACAATAATTCAATTTACAAAAAGAATTATGGTAAAAGGGTTTTAGAAAACAAATCCATGACAAACATGATTTATTCCATGGCTTTGGGTGCTAGGGTTTCAAGCAATTCACAATATGACTTGTAAATTTACAAAAGGTCTTGGGATATGGGTTTCTGGTCCAGAGTTATTGTCACATGTGGTTAACATGAAATTGGTTTTGGTGTGATCAAATTTATCATACCACAAATTTCCTAAAGGGGTTTCTCATCAAACAACACTTAATTTATAATGGCTCGCTTCTATGGATGGTTTATAGGACAAAAATACATGGAATGGGTTCTCTGGTCACAATTAGTTTGGGTACTGGTTTCTCTGGTCTAAGGTAACTAAATGGAACAATTTTCCAGAAGAAAACCAAATAAAATTATTTATAGAATTAAAACTAGGTGTAAAATACTCAATTGGTTATTTAAATTCTAAACTCCATTTTAATTGGTTCAATCATTATTTTTGGACAGGGAGTATGAAATTACACAACCTAAGGATTCCAAAAATATTTTATTTGCAATTTTTGGATTTATAGAATTTTAATTATGCCAAAATTCATTAAACAAGCATATTTAAATTTGAACTAATTTAAGTTTGTCAAATTTGAATTTGTACAGTTCCAAAAGTTTCTAAATCTTGTGCTGATTTCAAAAAGTCCAAGTTTACTAAATTTGGCCTTATGGTTAAAAAGTTATGAACATTACAAGTTACAGGGTCTTTTATGCAAATCTGCATTTGATTTCTATTCGGAATAAAACAGAAACAGGGTCAAGCCATGTGGCGCTTTCGGATTGGTTGGGCTAGCTGACTAGGCGCTGGCGTGGCTGCTGAGTAGGCGATGACGTGGTTAAGTCATATGATCTGGATCGTTGGATCGAGATCCAACGATTGCTTACCCCTTCGGGTGGGGATCTAATCTGGCGCATCCAATTTCGATCTAACGGCAGAGGACAGGGAGGAGAGCTCACCGACGGGGACCTCGCCGGCAAATGGCGTGCGGTGGCCGGCGTGCACGGGAATTCGTCGACGGAGGTTGTGCGGTGGTTCTTGGAGCACGGGGAGTCGACGAAGAGCATCAGCGCAACTTGGGGGTTCAGAGAGTGATCACGGCGAGCTTCTGCGCATCCGGAAACGCCAGCGTTGAGCAACCGGAGATGACACGGCTCCGGTGAGTGACAGTCGAGGACGGCGGCGAGGATTCGCTGAGCAGAAAAGAGAGAAGAGGGCATCAGGAGGTTCACGGGGTAGAGGGGAATCGAGGAGGCCAAGTAGTGGCGGCGGGAACTCACGGAATGGCCGGAGACAGAGGATTTCGGCGGCGGGATTCGTGCAACTCTGGTGAGCTTTTGCGGAGCGGCCTGGGGGCGTGCTTGAGGGAGATTGGAGGCAAATGGAAGAGCGCACCGAGGGGGTTAAGGAGAGGTCTCGGGTGGGGCTGTTCCTACGCGGGGCGAGGAGATCGTGGGGCGGGTCGATCGGCCAGAACGTGGGTGCGGGAGGTTGTCGATGATGACGTCACGCTCAGGTCATGTGTGGGACCCACATGTCATTGGCAAACAGGGAGAGAGGGCGCGCGGGCCGGGCTGGGCTGCTTGCTGTTTTGTTTTTCTTCCGCGCGCGTGCGGTAGGTAGCAGGGTGGGCTGCTGGGTTCCTGGGCTCGCTCGCCTCGTTTTTTTTTTATGTCCCTTTTTTTTCTGATTTCTTCATTAATTCATAACTTTTATTTGGAAACTCCAAATAACCTCAAACAAGTTTCCAAAACCTTGTAAAATAATTATCTTTCAATTATGAACATAAATGTGCTGTTTCCAACACATTTCAATTTTGAATTTTGAAAATAGGAATAAAGCCTTAATAGGACTAATAATCATTTTTAAATAGAAAATAGCAATAATTAGAAATGGTGTTTAATACAATTTGCATAAGCTATCTCATAGTAAAATACTAATTTTGAAACCCATTTCAACTCATTCTCTTATTTTTATATTTTATAAAATGAGGCATTTACAAAAAGCAACCTATTGTCATTTTCCACATAGAAAATAATTAATTGAAAATATGCTCAAATATAATTTAGAAACACAAGACCTTTGGGAATATGTTTCTCTATTCCTTTTCACAAAACAATTTGGTGGAAAACATTTTTGGCACTTAATACTGGATATAGAAGTTGAAAAGTGATATGGTTAATTTTTGGGCTTTGAAAATATTTCAAAATAATAGTCCTATAGAAAATTATGGCTTAAATAAGGTTTGTTATAAAGAAACAACCATTTTGAAATAAGAAAACTTATTTGAAAAGGTTTAGGCTTTATGGAAAAGAGAGGCACTTGGATTTTATTCCCAATAGCAATGAAATATGTATTGTTTTCTTTTGTTTCTTGCATCTCATTTGGTTTTTTAATGACTTGCATAACATGAAAACAAAAAGTTTGAAATTTTTGTGATTTTTGCACTCTTCAAAAATCAGGGATGTTACAGACTACCACCCTTAAAAGAAATCTCGTCCCGAGATTTGGGAAGGCTAGAAGGAAAGATAGGTTTGGGTAACTGAGTTTACTCAGGTTGGGTGGGCTACCACCCTTAAAAGAAACTTTTGTGGGCAGTCTAAATTATCTTGTTCTCAGGTTGCTGAGTTTATTTTATTTTTCAGCTAGAGTCATACTTCATCATCCATATTATTCTTGTATAGCATACATCAACTCGTTGTGGGTATTCGGGATCTTGAATCCATGTTTCCAACATGTAGGGCTCTATGTGTCCAGATTCACTTCCAATAGGATGATTCTATTCACATAGCTTGGAATGTGGTTTTACTCAAGATGGTTTGAGTAGAACTTTCCTTCATGGTAGAGTTGCAGACCAACTGATTTCTGTTGAACTACCTTTGACACCGAGGGGTCACTCTTTGAGTCAATCAGAAGTCCTTGGTTAGTCCAACCTTCTCTTCAGCTTCTGGGATGATGTCAGGACTAAAGAAATTTCTTTCTCCTAGACCACCCCACAACAAAGATGTGGTGCATTTTCTTCTCATACAACGCTTCAAATGGTGCCATCTCAATACTAGCTTGATATTTGTTATTGTAGGAACAATTCTGCATATGGTAAGTTGTCATCCGACTAGATCCATAGTCTAAGACACATTTCTCGGCATATCTTTTAGAATCAGATTCACTCTCTCAGTCTCGCCATATGTTTGAGAACTAAAACACTGTGCTGAACTCCAGTCTGGTTTCTAAGAACTCATGCAGTTTCTTCCACAAGTGTGAGGTAAACTGGGTACCCCCTATCAGACACAATACTCTTTGGAACACCATGAAGATAGACAATCTTTTTCATGCATATATCAGCCAACTTAGCACTGCTGTAAGTGGTATTTACTGGTATAAAGTGTGCTATCTTTGTCAGTCGATCAACCACTTCCCAAATAGAATCATACCCTGATTTGGTTCGAGGTAATCCAATGGTAGAGTCCATACCAATATTTTCTAATTTCCTTGGTGCTCTTTCATCATGTTGTTGTATCCCTTGGATGCAAACACCATGCTATTTCTAACGAAACTCTCATGGTGGGCAATATCTTCAATTGTATGATTCCTCCAAGATTGGCTTTGTCCTCACCGAAGTTTAGTACGTTTCGGCAACACTTGCCTAACAAAGGGTTATAATGATATTCTACCATTCTATGGTTCAGGCTTAATGTTGTCGCCTCTCCAATAGGTATGTCACTCTAGATTTGTCATCCCTCATTACAAAGCGAATGAAATGAGTAGTCGTCATGGTAGCTACTCCACATCGCACTCAAATCATTACTATGTATTTGGTATGGTAAATCTCGTATGATAACACTAGGTCACCTTACCTGTCTAACAGATAGTTTCCAATCTGTAAGACAAACCTGAACTAAACTATCGTTTCTCCAACTAGTGGGGTTACATAAACTCTTTGCACCTCCAGTTGAATAGTTGCATCTTCTTCATAAGTCCTTCTAGTGTATAGAGCTATCCCAAAACTCATCTCATGTGTATCAGACTCCATATGTCCATTACCACTTGTTGGTAAGCTTGCTGCTCCTTAGGATAGAGGTGGCTTGATCATGGATGTGGTTGTTCCCTCACACAGAAGAATAGAATCCTGAGATCTTTGGTATTCCTCAATTGGATGGTTGTCTCAAAGGTGTTCTTCAGTGTCAAGTCTGTTGCTGCACTCCAACTTAGAAATTCACTATTGTTGGTAGAAGGGGTATGGTGTTGGGTTTGGTTTGGTTTGGTTTAGCATGGATGAGAAGAGATTTAGAAAGATACTAAAGAAGGTTCCTACCCAAACATAGCATAGCAAGGCAATTCATCAGACAAACAACATCTAACAAGCATATAGAAAGCATTCATCACTCCAATCATCAAGGTTTAAGAAACAACCTAGTATTGTCATAACTCACACAATTGTATGATCAATACACTAACACGTTAACATTGTTCTAGAAAATGAACTAAATTGGTGGTCTCATCTATATCTTCTTGAGTTTCTTCAAAACCTCCTCTCAATGTCTTGAGGTGTTGGCCTTCATGTTGAAACGAAAAGTCATTTGAAAACTATTCCTTTTACTCCACGAATTTTCACCAACCATGTCTTGATAGGAAACAAGAGGGGGTCATCTATAACAGGAGAAGAATATTTTGAAGGTGAATAATAGATGAGAGAATATGAGAAAGGTTAAGGTGTGATTTTCTATTTCTATAGGTTTGAAGAAAGTATATTTTCAATCCTAGGGTATTTCCTAGTTCTAATCCAAACTTAGGGTCTCGATCCTACAGGCAACACTATGCTCTGATACCATTTTGTAGCATCCTACCTTTTAATAAAGGTAGAACGCCTGTGTACCTGCTATTCCCGGGATCACTGATAGCATACACATGGCAAAATGAAGTATTCATTGCAAATAGCATCATTCTACAACGTTGATCCAATGGATAAGAATAAAATAAACTTACAATTGGCATAGTCATCATGGACTAGCCACAAATAACAGAGTTCAAAGCAAATACAGCGGAAACAAGTCATCAATGAGCCTTCTCCATCTTCATGCGCCACAGGCAGAACATGTTGGCGATAGACTCGAGATCCTAAACGAAATCCTCACTCGTCTTCAAATTTATCTGCACGTTGGAATATGCATCCCCCCACGAGGGAGGAAGTCAGTACATACAAAGTACTGGCAAGTGACACTTGTATGGTGGCAGTTTTGAGGAATGCTAGCTACATGATATTTGGCTGGTGGAGTCTGGGCAATTTGCATAAAGCCAATTTTGTCCTATATTTGATAAATTCATTTAAATAAAAAAAAAGAAAACTTCTGTACAACCATCATGGTTAAATCCACCATGAAGGTTGACAGTCCATCATGGCTAAATCCACCATGAAGTTTGATAAATTCCTCATGGCTAAATCCACCATGAGGTTTGATTGTGGCATCATGGCTAAATCCACCATGTGCCCTAAAAGGGGTTTCTACCATGTTTTATATCAATCAGAAAAGATGAGGAGATCCTTCGGCACCAACTCTGTCTAGCTGCTCAACTGGCCCATAACCGGGGACACGGCTAAGATCTTAGTTTTTAAACTCTGCAGAGGTTGTGCACTTTCACCTTGAGACTCATTTTCCCCAAAAGAAAAATAAGACAAGATCTTTGGGAAGAGGGATTCAACCATACCAGTATTGACTCGTTGCTCCTAAAATTCTACCACCCCTTGTCAATACAACAGGAGGAACCCCCACAACTTACTTAATCTTGGCAGAGCCCATATTACCTCAAGGCTGCACTGGAAGCTAACTAAACAGTGAAGACCTACAAATCTCTTTAATCCTGGGTGGCAATCCACAAGTGTACCCTCAGGTGATAACCACCACATCCATGGCTAAATCCACCATGAACATGGCCCTGAGTAGCCACTCAACATAATCCATTCATACCAATCCACCCAGGTGTTTCATTGGGTTGTTAATTTTCAATTTTCAAAACATCACAACCCAACAGGTATCATCAATAGTTGTGATAATGATCTGGCATGGCTAAACTAGTATCTAGTAGAGGTTTCAGGTTGGCTGCACACTACTAGGTATTTCTAAGCATAGCATATACTTTGGAACATAAATAAAACCACCTATGATGCATACTACTGAAAACTCTAATGCAATAAAAGGGGGACATGAGCATCACTTGCCTTGTGGGAGTTGGTATAAAAGCACTCTCTTCACAAATAGAACGTTTCTCTCCGTACAATCTAAACAATACAAATAAATAACAATAAACAAGCAATTCACAAACATACAAACAAATACAACAAAATACAATACAGAAGCATAACAAGTTATTCAACTTGACTGGTGTTAACATGGACAAGGTTTTGACACATAATTCAATATACAAAAATAATTGTGATGAGGTGGTTATTGTTTGTTCTTGTATGGACAAGTTCAAGGCTTATCACAATAATTCAATTTACAAAAAGAATTATGGTAAAAGGGTTTTAGAAAACAAATCCATGACAAACATGATTTATTCCATGGCTTTGGGTGCTAGGGTTTCAAGCAATTCACAATATGACTTGTAAATTTACAAAAGGTCTTGGGATATGGGTTTCTGGTCCAGAGTTATTGTCACATGTGGTTAACATGAAATTGGTTTTGGTGTGATCAAATTTATCATACCACAAATTTCCTAAAGGGGTTTCTCATCAAACAACACTTAATTTATAATGGCTCGCTTCTATGGATGGTTTATAGGACAAAAATACATGGAATGGGTTCTCTGGTCACAATTAGTTTGGGTACTGGTTTCTCTGGTCTAAGGTAACTAAATGGAACAATTTTCCAGAAGAAAACCAAATAAAATTATTTATAGAATTAAAACTAGGTGTAAAATACTCAATTGGTTATTTAAATTCTAAACTCCATTTTAATTGGTTCAATCATTATTTTTGGACAGGGAGTATGAAATTACACAACCTAAGGATTCCAAAAATATTTTATTTGCAATTTTTGGATTTATAGAATTTTAATTATGCCAAAATTCATTAAACAAGCATATTTAAATTTGAACTAATTTAAGTTTGTCAAATTTGAATTTGTACAGTGCCAAAAGTTTCTAAATCTTGTGCTGATTTCAAAAAGTCCAAGTTTACTAAATTTGGCCTTATGGTTAAAAAGTTATGAACATTACAAGTTACAGGGTCTTTTATGCAAATCTGCATTTGATTTCTATTCGGAATAAAACAGAAACAGGGTCAAGCCATGTGGCGCTTTCGGATTGGTTGGGCTAGCTGACTAGGCGCTGGCGTGGCTGCTGAGTAGGCGATGACGTGGTTAAGTCATATGATCTGGATCGTTGGATCGAGATCCAACGATTGCTTACCCCTTCGGGTGGGGATCTAATCTGGCGCATCCAATTTCGATCTAACGGCAGAGGACAGGGAGGAGAGCTCACCGACGGGGACCTCGCCGGAAAATGGCGTGCGGTGGCCGGCGTGCACGGGAATTCGTCGACGGAGGTTGTGCGGTGGTTCTTGGAGCACGGGGAGTCGACGAAGAGCATCAGCGCAACTTGGGGGTTCAGAGAGTGATCACGGCGAGCTTCTGCGCATCCGGAAACGCCAGCGTTGAGCAACCGGAGATGACACGGCTCCGGTGAGTGACAGTCGAGGACGGCGGCGAGGATTCGCTGAGCAGAAAAGAGAGAAGAGGGCATCAGGAGGTTCACGGGGTAGAGGGGAATCGAGGAGGCCAAGTAGTGGCGGCGGGAACTCACGGAATGGCCGGAGACAGAGGATTTCGGCGGCGGGATTCGTGCAACTCCGGTGAGCTTTTGCGGAGCGGCCTGGGGGCGTGCTTGAGGGAGATTGGAGGCAAATGGAAGAGCGCACCGAGGGGGTTAAGGAGAGGTCTCGGGTGGGGCTGTTCCTACGCGGGGCGAGGAGATCGTGGGGCGGGTCGATCGGCCAGAACGTGGGTGCGGGAGGTTGTCGATGATGACGTCACGCTCAGGTCATGTGTGGGACCCACATGTCATTGGCAAACAGGGAGAGAGGGCGCGCGGGCCGGGCTGGGCTGCTTGCTGTTTTGTTTTTCTTCCGCGCGCGTGCGGTAGGTAGCGGGGTGGGCTGCTGGGTTCCTGGGCTCGCTCGCCTCGTTTTTTTTTTATGTCCCTTTTTTTTCTGATTTCTTCATTAATTCATAACTTTTATTTGGAAACTCCAAATAACCTCAAACAAGTTTCCAAAACCTTGTAAAATAATTATCTTTCAATTATGAACATAAATGTGCTGTTTCCAACACATTTCAATTTTGAATTTTGAAAATAGGAATAAAGCCTTAATAGGACTAATAATCATTTTTAAATAGAAAATAGCAATAATTAGAAATGGTGTTTAATACAATTTGCATAAGCTATCTCATAGTAAAATACTAATTTTGAAACCCATTTCAACTCATTCTCTTATTTTTATATTTTATAAAATGAGGCATTTACAAAAAGCAACCTATTGTCATTTTCCACATAGAAAATAATTAATTGAAAATATGCTCAAATATAATTTAGAAACACAAGACCTTTGGGAATATGTTTCTCTATTCCTTTTCACAAAACAATTTGGTGGAAAACATTTTTGGCACTTAATACTGGATATAGAAGTTGAAAAGTGATATGGTTAATTTTTGGGCTTTGAAAATATTTCAAAATAATAGTCCTATAGAAAATTATGGCTTAAATAAGGTTTGTTATAAAGAAACAACCATTTTGAAATAAGAAAACTTATTTGAAAAGGTTTAGGCTTTATGGAAAAGAGAGGCACTTGGATTTTATTCCCAATAGCAATGAAATATGTATTGTTTTCTTTTGTTTCTTGCATCTCATTTGGTTTTTTTAATGACTTGCATAACATGAAAACAAAAAGTTTGAAATTTTTGTGATTTTTGCACTCTTCAAAAATCAGGGATGTTACAGTCTCAGTTGCAAAAAAGTTCGACAATCTTTCATGGGATCGTGCCAGGTCACTCGGCAAGCCCCGAGGGAAGGATCACCTTGGAAGTTGCTTTTGGAGAATCGACGGATAATTATCGAGTTGAATGGCTCACGTTCGAGGTGGTCAAATTGCACAGTCCTTATCACGCGCTGTTTGGGAGGCCGGCTTACGCCCAATTCATGGCTAGGCCGTGCTACGTGTATTTGCAGCTGAAGATCCGGGTCCTAAACGGACCATCACTATACATGGGAACCGGGATATAGCGGCCGAGTGTGACGAAGGAGATTCGGTTATGGCTGAGCAAGCATGCAGAAAGGAAGAACTCGAATACTACCGGTCTCAAGTAAATCCGGACGATAGAACAGCCTTGAAAAAGCCGAATACCGAGGATGAGAGAGCGAAATTCAAGGCAGCACAAGACACCAAGAAGATAGATTTTGTCGAAGGGGATTCCACTAAGCAGTTTACCATAGGGTCTAACTTGGGAAAAGAGCAGGAAGAAGCGCTCGTGGAGTTTATTCGTTCGAATGCAGATGTGTTTGCCTGGACACCTAGCGACATGCCGGGTATCCCTACAGAACTGGCTGAGCACAGTTTGCATGTGGATCCCAAGTCCAGGCCCGTGAAGCAAGGTCTGAGGAAAATGAATGAGGAAAGAAGGAAGGCTATCGGCGAAGAGATCGCTCGGCTATTGGCAGCCGGCTTTATCATGGAAGTATTTCACCCGGATTGGTTGGCTAACCCGGTTCTAGTGATGAAAAAGACCAATGAGTGGAGGATGTGCATTGATTTTACGAGTCTCAACAAGCATTGCCCAAAGGATCCGTTCGCGCTACCAAGGATAGATCAGATTATAGACGCAGTAGCTGGAAGCGATCTGTTATGCTTCCTGGACGCATATTCCGGGTATCATCAGATTAAGCTCAAAAGGGAGGATTGGGAGAAAACATCATTCATAACCCCTTTTGGGGCCTTTTGTTATAAAACTATGACGTTTGGGTTGAAGAACGCTGGCGCAACTTACCAACGGTGTATTCAAAAGTGCTTTGAGGACCAAATCGGACGTAACGTCCATGCCTATGTGGATGATGTGGTCATCAAGACCAGGAAGGCGGAGACATTTATCGATGATCTAAAGGAGACGTTCAAAAACTTGAGGAGGTACCAGATGAAGCTTAACCCGACAAAGTGCGTGTTTGGAGTTCCAGCCGGGAAATTACTCGGCTTCATAGTTTCCGAGAGAGGAATCGAGGCAAACCCGGATAAAATCAAGGCCATCCAGAATCTGAAAAAACCGGAAAATTTGAAGCATGTTCAAAAGCTCACGGGCTGCGTAGCAGCCTTGAGCCGATTCATATCCAGACTCGGAGAAAAAGCAATACCCTTGTACCGGCTCTTGCGGAAATCAGATAAGTTCGTGTGGGATCAAGAGGCGGACGAGGCATTTGAGGCACTAAAGAAGCAGTTATCTGAAGCACCAGTACTAGCGGCGCCGGGTCCTAAAGAGCCTATGTTACTATATGTGGCAGCTGGCCCCCGAGCCGTCAGCGCAGTAGTTGTTGTGGAACGCAAAGAGGATGGGAAAGGGTACCCGGTTCAGAGGCCGGTTTATTACGTCAGCGAGGTATTATCAGAAGCAAAGCAGCGCTATCCACATTGGCAAAAGTTGGTGTTCGGGGTCTTTATGTCCAGCCGGAAGCTGAAGCCGTATTTCCAAGAACATCCCATAACAGTGGTTAGTTCAATACCAATGTCGGATATCATCAGAAACTCGGACGCGACGGGAAGAATAGCCAAGTGGGCGATAGAGATGGGGGATTATCACATCAACTACGAACCCAGGTCAGCAATCAAATCTCAAGCTTTAATTGATTTCGTTAACGACTGGACACATACAGGCATGACTACAACGGTTCCAAATTCCGAGTCATGGATCATGCACTTCGATGGATCAAATCAGTACGAGGGATCAGGAGCTGGGGTGGTGCTAACATCACCCAAAGGAGACAAATTGAGTTACGTACTACAAATTCACTTCGACTGTTCCAACAACGTGGCCGAGTATGAGGCCCTATTGCATGGCTTAAAGGTAGCCAAAGAGATGAACATCAAGAGGATACGATGCTTCAGAGATTCGGACCTTGTGGTACAGCAGGTGTCAGGAACGTGGGATAGAAAGGACGCAACTATGGCAGCATACCGCAGGGAAGTTGATAGGGTTGCAGGATGTTTTTCCGGGTATGAGGTGGAGCATATAGACAGAAGAAAGAATGAGGCAGCTGACGCCCTCGCCAGACTCGGCTCGCGCAGAGAGCCGGTTCCGCCTAACGTTTTCCTGGACGAATTATGGCGACCATCAGTTAAAATCGAGTCAGAGGAGGAATTGGCAAATCAAGACCGGGATTCAGGACTCGTGGCCACTGTACGTACTATTCCCGAGTGGACAGAACCGTTTTTGGCCTACCTATCACGAGGCGAGTTACCACAACAGGAGGTATTAGCAAGGCAAATTTTGAGGCGAGCAAAGGGATATTCTATCATCAATGGGGAATTGTACAAGAGAAGTGCAGCAGGAGTCTTTTTGCGCTGCGTAGCGCCGGAAGAAGGCAGACAGATTCTCAAGGAAATCCATGAAGGCGACTGTGGACATCATGCGTCCACAAGGTCTCTTGTGGCTAAAGCTTATCGACACGGGTTTTTCTGGCTCACGGCCCTAGTGGATGCGGAACGATTGGTAGCAAGGTGTGACGGATGTCAAAGGTACGCTCGCCAAACCCATGTGCCGGCTATGGAGTTGCGGACTATCCCGTTAACTTGGCCGTTTGCTGTCTGGGGTATGGACATGGTTGGCCCCTTTCATATGTCACCATGCAAGAAGACACATCTTTTGGTGGCTATTGATAAGTTTACCAAGTGGGTTGAGGTTATGCCAGTTACTAATTGCGAAGCAGCTACAGCAGTCAAGTTCCTGAAAAGGATTATCTACCGGTTCGGGTATCCCCACAGCATAATTACCGACAATGGAACCAACATGTCCCTTGGTGAGATGGAGAAGTTCTGTGGCAACAATGGAATCTGGCTCGATGTTGCATCGGTGGCTCATCCGCAGGCCAATGGACAAGTGGAGAGGGGAAACCAAGAATTGCTTCGCGGATTAAAACCACGATTGCGAGTCCCCTGTGTCAGGGCTGCTGGTGCATGGGTCGAAGAACTTCCTTCTGTGGTTTGGGGTATCAACACTACACCTAACAGATCCACTCAGATGACACCCTTCTTCATGGTCTATGGTGCGGAAGCAGTGTTACCGAGTGACATTATTCACGATTCACCGCGAGTATCAGCTTACGTCGAAGTAGAGAACGAAAAAACCCGGCAGAACGCCGTAGATATGTTAGAAGAGCAAAGAGAACAAGCCCTGGAAAGATCAGCCATATATCAGCAAGATCTACGGAGGTATCATAGCCGGCGCGTGAAAACCCGGGTATTCCAGGAAGGAGACTTGGTTCTGCGCCTGGTACAGTCAAACGAAGGAAAACACAAATTATCACCACCATGGGAAGGACCATTTATCATAAGCCGGAATCTGCATAACGGATCATATTACTTGATAGATGCAAGGGAAGAGTCGGCTACAGTCAACGACACCGCACACACCACTTCATCTATGCAAGAAAGAGATAGACCATGGAACGTAGCTCAGCTACGTCCATATTATACTTAGTAAAGACTATATTGGCAAGTGGAATTGCACGATGTAATAGGCAGCAGGTTTTCAGACGTACTCTTTTCCTATCCAGGGTACCTTTGGGGACTGGACGGGTTTTTAATGAGGCGGCTTGCTGACCTAGATTTTTCATATCAAGTAAAGAGATGGTTATCAAGAAAAGAGATGGTTGTTATCAGGTTATGTACTCTCAGTACGATGCGTATATCTAGGTCTTGGGGGCTGGTCGCTTGAATAGCACAGTTACAAACTCAAAGACCCGGCCATGATGCCTATGAGTTATAAGGGCCGATTACTTGCAAACGAGTACGGCTACAATCTTATAACCGGACAAAGAAGTCCAAATTTCTTGGCTATTCTTACTTAAGCTCGATGTGACTCGCATTAAAGTGGCATGATTTGTTCGCTTACGATGGCAGTTAGTCATGAAACCCGACGGGGATTGGCTGGCTACGTCTTCGTATGGATGTAACAACATGGTATCCACGCGAAAGCCGGCTTACAGTACAAGATAGTCAAAAGGGTCATCTAAACCACAAGTTATGCAGAGTACAAGGCTGAATAGCTGGAAACTCAACGACTATTAAGCATAACTTCAAAACCTATGTGAAACAACTCAGGGATCTTTGTGAAAATTAGCAGTAGGCAGTTTGTTCCCTTTTCAAGATCAAGTGTCCTAGACTCGGCGATCCGGGCCCGGTGGCTTGAAATCTTGAAAAGAGAAAAAGTGGCTTACTTGTATAATTGCAAAAACCCAAATATCCGAGTCTTGGGGACTTGGGGACTTCGAAGCAAAATCCGCTTGTCAATACCCATGAAACCCGGAAATTGAGTTTTCACAAAAGGAACAATAAATAAAACCAGATATCGAGAACAGATGAGCTTAATAATGGATAAACTTAAAAAGGCCGGAACAGGCATCGAGTATATCAAGGCCTTAGCGTGCATTACAAAATCCTGGTGAAAAAATATCAAAGGTGCACAGGTGCACCACCCAAAATATAACTGTTTCAAAAAGTATGTTGACCGACTGGCGCTTAAGAAGAGGCATTAGAAACCATATATCACTCGGCGTTCATCTTGGCCTTCCCCTTGCCATCATTGGTGGTAGCAGCAGCACCCGGATCAGCGGTACCAGCCCCTGCAGGGGGCGGAACGACTGGTGTTGAGGTAGCAGGAGCAGAGCCGGCTTCAGCTTGCTTCTTGGCAGCCTCCGCCCTTATCGCAGCAGCTTCCTCCTTCCACCGAGCCAGCATGTCATACGGCTCAGGAAGATCCGACTTAATTACTTTACCGGCAGAATCATATGCTGGAACAAGTATATTAACGTCCAGTTCATCAGCAATTACGCTGGCCGGGTAACGGACCTCCTTCTGGACGGCCTGAAAATCCTTTACCGAAAACTTGGATCCGTCAAGCTTGAACTCTGGGAAGCCGCGCATAAGCCTCGCTAGCTCGAGCTTGGGGAGATAAGCTTTGGCAAGTGCAAGCCCCCGGGTCACTCCAACCCGGCAAGACGAGCGCTTCCAGTGCCGAATCCACTCGGGAACAGTGGATAAGGCGTCCAGCATCCTCTTCAGATCAACATGTCCTCTGCCCGGCCACCGCAACTCATCAAGGATCCATCTGGTTCCGGCACATAGTTGCCGGATAACGCTATTCATGGTTTTCAGCTTGGCCATGTCATCCTCTTCCGGCATGGTTTCGTCCGGGCCTGAGGAAATGGAGACATAAGTCGGGAAACTGTTGCTATCTATCAAAAAGATAAACCGGAGGAGGAAACGTACCAAGTAAAGCACGATATGTGTCTGATATTTGGACGGAAAGGCTTGTTAGGTCATCTTCTACTCGGTGAGCCCTTTTCCTATATTTTCTCATTATCAACTTATTCCTCCTAGACTCGGCCTCGGCTGCCTCACGTAAAGCTACCTCCTTTTCGATGAGCTTGGTGGCGTCCGCCAGTTTTTCCTCGGATTGAGTTACGAAAGCCTGCATGCATGCAAACAAAGGATCAGTTGGGTAGAGGAGTAAGTTATCAGTCGCTTGTATAATAAAGTCCCAAGTAAATTATGAACCAATTCACTCGGAACTTGGGGACTGGACAAAGGCATAAGCAACATTAGTCGGATTTACCTCGTGTTTGGCTATCAAAGCTCCCAAGATGTTCTCTTCATTAGACCTTAAAGTGCGAAGGGTTTCTAGCATTTGGGTAAAGGTCAGTTCCTCGGATCGAGCACCGGAAGAGCCGGCAGCTTGGTCGTTTGGTGGGGGGGCTCTCCCCGCCCTTGGAGTTGAGACCCGGACAGTTTGGGTGGCCGGGTTGGGAGAACTCATCCTTGTATCTAGAACTTCGATCTCCTCGTCTACTGGTTCCTATGAGGAAGGAGATCCGGCAGCTCGGGGAAGTGGATTGTTCAGAGGGCCTTGTTCCTGGTTATTCGCTGTATCATCGCCAGTCGCGGCGTCTGCATTGTCAGTCGGTTTCTCCGCCTGATGGTTATCTGCTTCTATATTTTCCGGGTCACTGACGACGGCTTGAGCGCTAAAAGAAAGATGAGAAAAAGCGGTTATTAGTGATGATGGTGGCTTGAGTGGAAATTTGTTAGGCATAAAAGGAAATCATGTAGCGTAAACTTACCCGGCGTTCACGGTGTAATCAGGCGGGAGCTCGCCGCTGGAAGCAGATGAGGTCGCCACGGGAACTACCAACGGGACCCGGAATTGCCCGGCACGTGGATGGTTAGGAGAAGGGTGGCGTTGAGGAGAGTCGGAAGGACGAGGCGGAGGAGCGCCGCCACGAGGAACCGAGGAAATAGAGATGCCCGGGTTAAGGGGATCTTCACCCGGGGAACTCCGAGTTACTCTGCGTTTGGCTGGGGAGGAGTCCTTCAAGCACGACGAATTTGATAATTGATGGTTAAGTCGTCGCATGGCGGCAAAGGAGTAAGGTTCAGAGGATAACGAGGAAAAAGGAACCTTGGACACGGCTCCTCTGGCTTTCCTTTTGGCTCCGACTGTTGTTTCTTGGTCTGATTCAGTTGCCTCCGGGTCATCCTCATTGGCCTCGCCTTCGTCCTCCAGTCCTGCGAATCGGGTGTGTGTTAGTTGGAGAAAAGATAAACGAAAGGGAAGTAATACAAGTAAGGATATACAGATCCTGTGCAAATACCTTCACTACCATCAGCCGGCTCGTCCTCGTCTTCCGGGTCTCTGGAAGGGGGGAAGGGTTCAACTCTCCAGAAAGGGTCATCAGCCTAAGACAAAGGAATGAGACTAAGGGTTAGAAGTTGTATCGAGTCAAGATGCGGAAGTAAGTTATGGATATCAGGTATTACCGCTGGAGCCGGGTTGTCCCGAGTAAACGGGGGTAACCCGGTGATGCCCTTTATCACCTCCAGCTTCTCTGTTAAGAAGCCCTTGATGGTCTTGTTAGTATCGCCGGCTGCAAAGCTTTTGGTGGAGTATCGGAGCGTATCTGTGGTGTGCCCCGAGTACTCGCACATCAGTTTGGTGCGAACGGAGTTGGGTTGGATCCGGAAATCAACCCATGTTTTTATTAAATTGAGCCCGAGGAGGCCTTGGGCTGAGAGAATGGCTATCTTGGTTAGCAAGGGAAGGATTGTCTCCCTGTCCGAATCTGATGCAAAGGCACTGAAAGACTCGGAGGGCTCGAGGGGAGTCTCTGAGTAACCCGGCAGCTTCTTTTCACTGTCAGGGGAGGTATCGCGGCAATAAAAGAAGGACAGTTGCCAGTGTTTGACGTGGGAGTGTAGGTTGAGGGTTGGCATCAGAGAATTCCTGCGGCGCTGGATGGATACCCCGCCACAGGTTAGGAGCGCTCCGTCGCCGCTTTCGCGGCACGGCTTGCATTGGAATAACTCAACGAAGAGAGTTAAACTCGGCGGCATGCACAAGTACGACTCAGAGAGAACGATGAAGTGGGTGATGTTCAACATAGAGTTAGGCCCTATGTCGAACATTCGGAGTCCATAGTGATCTAAGACCTCCCTAAAGAAAGGGTGACCCGGAGGACGGAATCCCCGGGTCACGTGCTCTACGAAGCAGATTACCTCGCTTTTGCGGGTATGGGCCGGGTCTCATTGCCCGGCGCCCTCCAGTGAATGTCCTTCTGAGAAGGGAGAGTTCCTAATTCGGCT
Organism: Alopecurus myosuroides; assembly: GCA_028641055.1. Classification (NCBI taxonomy): domain Eukaryota; kingdom Viridiplantae; phylum Streptophyta; class Magnoliopsida; order Poales; family Poaceae; genus Alopecurus; species Alopecurus myosuroides. The sequence goes on from CM054062.1 coordinate 105,097,515, forward strand.
AGCTCCTCCAACTTGGCTTTCGTAGTTGTGGAACGTCCCCAGTTGGCGGATATGGTTTGGGTATTTCTCGCCTGAGTTGGTTGTTTTCCTTGTCGTTTGGGAGCCATGGGATCAACCTGCAAAGCACAAGAAAAAGAGGCGTATGAAATAAGACCCGGGAGTGTTGAAGTATCCGAGTGTAAGGTGTCAAGAAAGTATGAAGCTGAGAATTATCCGGGTATCGTGCTATGGAGCGGAAATTACAAAGTATCCGGGTGTTGAGTGCAACTGTGGAAATTATAGGTCACTTACGTGTGGAAAAGCATTTGGGGTCGATGGGTGGTTGCCCATGTATCTATTGCAAGTAAAGTAGCTGGAAAAGGAGGATTTTCCGGGTGTTAATGCAGAGAGCGGAAAATCGAGGAGGAACGGATCTAGATGGGAAAGTTTGCGAGCGATCCTACAGGAGTTTTGATGGTTAATATTGGTAGGGGATGAGTTGCGACTATATAGCAGGTGGTTAAAAGAGTTGGTGGATGTCGAATCGATCTAATTCGATGTAATCAGAAGAATGGTTCACGGGTTGACCTAGATCCGATCCTGGTTGAAATTGGAAAAATTGCAAGGATAAATTAGGCAGATATAAGAGGCTTACTGAAGAGACTGAGGTTTGGAAGCGACGGTGTTGGGCGGCGTGGCTCGAATGCCCCTTCACGATTCTTGGCGAGAGGAATGAAGGTGTGATGGCGGAGCTTGGCGGCGGCGCGGGACGGCTTGAGGGCGAGCGCGGCTGGAAGCAATTTCGCTTTGATGGTGTGCGCGAGCCTCTGGCGGCGGTGCTGCGAGGAAGCAAGGAGCAAGGAGAGAAAGGGGAAGTTGAGGCGTGGTGACGAATTTAGGGTTACCCTCTGAGTGTTATTTATAGAGTAAGGGTGAGCTTATCCCGATGGCCAGAAGCCGGAAATCGTGGGGTGACGGTTGTTCACGTGGATTTTGCGGGATATGCGCCAAATATTGAGCAGGGCATCTGGATAAAAGAAAGAAGGAGGTTAACCCCGGGATATCAGGATTGATTATCGAGCATGGGATCCTGGCATTTTTATTATGATTTGGACCTGGAAATTTGAGCCAAAGTGTTCGGAGGAAAAACCCGGGTTATTATATGGCCACCGTGGAGTGAGGCCTGGCTGAATATCAAAACATCTTAACCCGGCCTCTATATGCCCGTATGTTTGATATCTTTGCAGGGAATAGCAAGCGCTTCAAGGAGGATCCATGAAGCCCAGGCTATTCTGGGGACTACTGACGGGGGGATGATAACCCGGTAGGCCATACACCAAGGAATAACCCGGCCCAAAGGACACTGCGCAGGATCCGGCTAAGGATAAGGAAACCTGTGAAGGCCCAAGTTTGTAGGCCCGGCGACCCGGGTTGTGGGTTGTTGTAAAGGAAAGTTAGGGTTTGTGTGCCGTATCCGGGTAGGAACCAGGGTGCGCCTTGGGGAATAAGCCAGGGGGTACGGGTGCATATAAACCGACCCCCAAGTCTAGTTTTAGATAGAGATCGAAGAACCCTAGCAACATCGTGTGATATCGAGCATCAAGTGTAATCCCAGAGTTGAGTTATTATATCAAGATCGGAGACTCGGCGACTTTGATTGCCGGCTACCAGATCGAATTGCACCATGTTTTCCTCTGAGCTAAACCCTCTCCCAAATACCTGTGTCGTCTTGCCCCAAGATCAGTTACCCCCGGTAACGTCTGCCGTGATTATCCCACGACAAGTAGGTTGAGTGATTCTTGCTTAGTAGTTGTTTTCATGGAATTATTTTAGTGTTTTCGATTACTATCATGTGTAAGGTGTATGTGTTGTTATTAGGTGTATTTACATTCATGCATTGCTTGTTTTGGAAAATGCATCCTTGTACTGTTGTTTGCATCTCTAGTGATGAACTAGTGTTACCACTAGATGTTATGAGTTGCTCTAGTATTGTTGTCTTTTTATTTTCTGAGTGTATGATTATTCTAGCATGTTTAGGATGTTTTTACTTCTGTTATTATGCCATGACTTCTTTAGTTACTAGTGGCTATAGGTTGTACAATACTATATTCCTTATAGCATGCATGTGTAGAATTATCATACTAGAATGCTATTAGTGAACTCATGTTGTTATGTCAATTTCAAACTTTGTTATCTCTTGTGAGTATTGTATTTTTGAGTGTGTATTATTTTCTGTTACCATTGGTTGAGCCACTGGTTTGTTTGGTTATTTTCATGATTGATGGATTCCTTAGCTTTTGGGCAGACATAAGCATAGTCAGTAACTAGCTTATTCATCTGTGGTATGTTGCTTGTTGTTTGGAATTTGTCTGAGTGATTACCTTAGCATGAGTATTGTACTAGGGTTATTATTGTGTTTAGTAGTATCTTTTTATCTATGCTTTGAGTTAATGGTAAACTCGTTTGGTGATGATTGCCTGTGTTGTTGTTAATACCCACGACCATGGGTATTGCTTTGATTGATTGTTATTATTTTAGTAGGCTCACCTTTTGTGCCCACAAGCTATATTTTTAGCTTCTTTAATATCTTATCATGCGAGTGGTACACCCTCTCCATATATGATATATAAGATGTGGGATATGGTTTCTCAATAATATGTTTGTTTGACGATAGTTTTGTACCATGAGAGTTTGTGAGATAGTTTTCGCGATAACTTTTTGAGTGTTTGCGCTAGTATAAGTTTCTTGATGTATGTGTTGCCTTGTTATATTGTTTGCCTTTTGGTTCTGAGTGTGTGTCTTTATTTCTTTTACGGCGTTAGAAAACGAAGAAGAAGAAGAAGCAAGAGTTGTAGAGCTGTGCGTCAAGTTCAAGCTACTTCAAGGCTAGGGACACTAAGAGATTTGTGGCAAGCCATCCTGACGCTTGCTACTACACTTATCATTATCCATCATGCATGTTTACTTCCGAAAGTTTTACTAAAAACTTTGATTACCAAAAACTATTTTTGAGTGACTACTACTATTAATATTATATACTATTACTATGCCTGTAGTTGATACTTGGTGTTACCAAGCCCATAGCCACCATATGGTATTTATTACCATCCAAAAGTATAAGTCCCTAAGTGGACACCCTAAAAATATGTTTTTGCAAAACAAAGGCTTTATGGAGAACCCGATGGAAAGGCTGGGCCTTATCCACCGGAGGAATGTTGAAGTGGTCATTTTTGGGAAAAAAGTGTTTTACAAAAATGACACATAACCTAGTCTTCGTCGGACAACCTTTACCGTACTGCCACCCTACCTCAATATGGGCACGGGGCTTAACTTGAAGTTTTTTTTTGTTAGTGTGTGTCCTATCTCAAATTGATATAAGGGTCGTCGTGCCCTCGAACCGATTGTCGCTAGGAGGGGAATACAGGTCATAAAAAGTGTGGGATTAAGTTCTCCTCCGGTTGCAGCAGTTAGGTCCCCTGCCGTGGCGCTGGCGGACAGGATGCCGGGGGAATCAGGCCCAACTGAAGAGATAGGCATATTCTAGCTTGAACATAGTGGATGGTTAGGAATCGCTTATCTGATGTTTACATACTGTTGTTATAGTCCGTGGTTGTTCACGGCAGATCTACTGGATCTGGTGGATTGTGTACACCTCTGCAGAGTAAAACTATTCGGAATAGCCGCATCCTCGGATATGGACAGTTGAATGGACATGTAGCTAGCTTTGTGTCAATGTTTTCAAAAAGGATGTTTTGCGAAAAGGAGTTGAACTTGAGGAGGAATGAAAGAAGGAACTTGGTACCTTTGAGGTATTGATGAAGGATAGCGAGAAGTTGTTTTACAAGAAGTTTTGCAAAGAAAAACATTTCTTTTATAAAAAAAAGTTTATAAAACCTCTTGGATATGCAATATCTACAAGAGATAGAAAACTATATTATTTTCTTTTGAAGTATCTTCTTCGACAAAGATACAGAGACTTTTCAAACTCAACTATGATATGTCTATCATATATCATGGATAGTGAACCCTATGTATAGCCTACCTACTCCATTATATAAGCATACTTGCATTTTGGTAAGCTACATGATGTGTGTCTTGCTGAGTACATTCAAATGTACTCATATTGGTTTCGTCCCTGGTATTTACTTTCCAGACTTCGAGAAGGAGTTCTCAGGAGGAGATCTACAAGGAGGAGTACTGTGCTGATGGACTTGCAAACTAGGATCGTCTCCCGGTCAGCAGCCTGTAGGTTAAGGCGTGACTTGGGCTCTACTACGTTTGTGTGTGTTAGTATTCCGTGTGTTGCGTGTTTGCCCTGCGTGGAAATTGTGTTAGACGTGGTCATGCAACCATACCCCCGTGTAAGTTTTTTATGTAATCGTGTAATGGATATTGTATTTGTGTACCAACTTGATATGTTGTTCACGACTGGTGTGATGTGGGATCGTGAATATATGCATATCGGAGGTGTCATTGAACAGTGGTTCTGGGAGACCTTACAATCAACCTTGTATTTTTTCTTCTCTCTTCATAATAATGATGTCTTGAAGGTAAAGATGAATGTTCACACAATATTCTTATTCAAGACATACTTGCAATATGCTCAACTCTCTCATGACCAAACTTGGGATATTCACATGAATAGCACCTTGGTCACCACTTGATTATCTTGAATCCAACACATGGACATCAAGCATTGCCTATGGACAAACTCTACAAGTATAGCTCAATGCAACCATTAGTCCATAGTGATTCTCATCAATTACCAAAACCACACATGGGGCACCATGCTCTTTCAATCTCCCCCATTTTGGTAATTGATGACAAACTATTTTACGAGGGTTTATATAATGAATTTTACCAACCTTGCAAATAAACAAGCAAGGATGCATGAACATGAAAGGAAAATGCTTAAGAACAAAACCAAAGTATAAAACCAAAATTCCTTAAACCCTATAAACTTTCTCCCCCATTGGCATCCATTTCCAAAATGGGATCATAGAAATTTTAGATGGCCAATATAGTAAGGGTTCCTTCGTAGGATGTGCACTTCTCATAATATGATGAAATCAAATACACTTATCCAATGATGAATAATGGGAGAACTATACCGATGATCCAAAGATTGCAGATAAGATGGTATACTAATCTCTAATATTCTCCTAAAGAGAAGCAAGAAATCAAAAAGATCCGAAAAACCAAACGAACAAGGTATATTATGGTTTGAGAAAATGAGTGTTTTTAAAGAAAGTAGAGGAGCTCCCCAATATTTGTGCATGATTTAGAAATGTTGCATTTTGAATGAAAAGTGCACAAAAATGGAATCATAACTCCCCCACTATTGTTCAAAACTCAAAGAAAGTGCAAGTGATCATATAAGTAAGCAAGGCATATCACTTGGAGCAAGAGGTGGTTGAGCCATAAGATAAGTTACCAATAAAAGGATGGACACCGAACCATTAGGATACCAATAAGACATGTAATTCTTATCATGTGTATAAGTTTTTAAGTAGACCACAATCATGATGATGTACATCCATAAAGAAACATGTACACACAATATAGTTACAAAGAGAAAGAGCGAGATATCCAATTTGAAGACATAAATACGACAATAAGATCTTTGCTTGAAAGCATAGCACATAGCTTTAATTTTTTTATCTTAGAGGATATGAATGACCTTCCAACAAAAACACATAAAAGACATCACAAACAATAAGGGAAAAAGAGATAGTTGGGACGTTTTGATAAAAGCAACAAGTATCAGAAGGAGTAAATATGTTTCATGCCATGATACAACCTACAAAAGGTTGAAATGTTAGAGTATATGCATGAGGTATACTTGTTACCGAGGTAGCATTGGTGATGTTGTACTATATAAGAATTCATCCATCATCATAGCTTGATTCCAATAATCATGCGGTGATAACACCTTCTTTGTGAATGAGGCAAGCACCCAATGCATATCAAATGTACCTAAAACATATTTAAGTACAAAAATGGTCCCCAAACTCATTGAATCCAAAGTAGTTAGACAAAGTACAATATATAGGACACAATCCACATGAATATGGGCATATAGATATGAAATTGAATATCATGAACATCTTAGCCAATGTAGGATTTATGGATATTATTCTATATAAATATTGGATCAAGGAAGATAAACATGCCATAACATATACATTAGTAATTATGCATGCAATCACTTTCAATAACCAAAAGCGATGTAATTTGGACAAAACACCTAGTAAACCAAGATATGCACACAAAGGCATGACACGACATAAAGGTTTCCAAATTATATAAAAGGTCCACGTCTGTAGTAGTACGGCCCAACACAGGCTATACTGTTGCGTGTAGTACTGGCCCCTGGACCGTTCACCAGCACACACAACTAGATAGATATCCAATAAGCAAATGTATCTCATATGTAGAGAATAATCGAGAGTACAAAATTCTTTACAAGTTGCATAGCGGAAGCTAGCACAAATATACAAGTACCAAATAACAAGTAGTAGAGCTCCAATCTTCAATTTGTGCCACAGGCGAACAAACATGTTGAGTGGAGTCACGAGACCTACGTCGATCACTCCGGATACGAACAACCTGCACGTTGGAATATGCAGCCCCCAAATGGAGGTCAGATCATTCTGAGCAATGGTGGAAAGTGACACTATGGTGGTATATAATGGCAAGTGCTAGTCTACATGCATATTTGGCTGGTGGAGTTTTTAGGCAATTTTGCATAAATGCATTTGTCCTATCTTTTAATAGAAAGTAATTTTGCATCTAATTGGACACTTTGGTTGATAGCAAAGTGCTCCTATATAATTGGACACTTTGGTTGATAGCAAAGTGCTCCTACCCATTGGATTAGCACACTGAAACACCATCAGGCACATCTCCAATAACCCATAGTCAAATTTGGTAGTAATTAATAAAACAAGATGGACGAGATATGCCATGTTTCCCATCTAGTTGTTGAATTGTACCTAACCAATGGAACATGGCTAAGATCTTAGTTTTAACCCTCGCGAGGTTTGTGCCCTTTACCCGTGTTGCCTAATCGACCCCAAACACAATGATACACCACTAGTACCACGGAAGGAAAGAAGATTAAGCCATAAATCATAAAAAGTAGATCCCCAAACCCTCCACGAGCCGGACCATCCTACAACTATTCTACATCTCTGGACACGTTGGGTTCGAGTCACCACAACCTACAATTTATGTCTAGCCCATACTAATATGAAACACGGATGCACACAAGAACAACTACATAAAGAAAATAAACATAATCTCAAAATACTGGGCGGCGGTCCCCACCAAACTTTGTACTCTGATGACATGCTAGCAATCCGCCCAGTGGTTAATTTATTATCATGTTGTTTTGATAAGCAATTAAAATACCGATTTTCATCATAACATGATAATAATCCCAACCATGAATAACTACAAGCATGGCTAAGCAATCTAACATTACGGTGTTTGCCTAACATATGGATTGCTACATCTAGGGATAACATATGATTACTCCACTTTGGTGTTAGTGAAGCAATCTAGCATAGTGATAACGCACAACTCCTAGTAATGCATATATCAAAATAATAGGATCATGTGTGTCACTTGCCTAGACAGAAATTGGAGTCGTTCACACACTCGACTCACTCGCAACCGTAACAACCACGGTCCTCACCCGAACAACAACCGCAACTCTTGCAATCTACACGTTACAGGCATACCACAATAAATAACCAAACCAGACAAAACAACAATGCAACATATGGATGCATGATGATTTAATAATGCAAGACAACTAATTTACTAGTTCTCTGGTTGCCTAAACAATATATGATGCATGGAAAAGTTTGTAATGCAACAAGACACAAAAAGCAGCTTAACCAATTTAAACCGGGTTAATTAACAATCTATAAGATCTTATCGAAATAAAGTTTATAAAAAGGTAGATCTAAACCTAACGTACTAATAAGATCCAAAAAGTAAAATAAAACACTCAACGGAAACTGTTTGGATGAACAAGAACAAAGTACGGATTTGAAATTTCGAGTTACTCCGGTGGGCAAAAGTAGATCGGAATTATATAAATAGATCTGTAGTTCAAATCGAAAAACTCAAAGAACAAAAGTTGTAGATAATTATGAGATGCAACTACAGTAGAAATTTGAGCGAAAACGGACAAACGGTTGAAGAGTAATTGAACTTTTGCCGCTTCAGATCTGAGATAGTAGATATCGAAATTCTCCGACTGTGGTGGATGAAAAGAGGTGAGGTTTCTTGGGATGGATCGGTATCGACGATATCTAAAACTCTCGTGAAGACTTGAAAGTCAACCGAGGACCGTGGCGAGCAAAATACCACAAAACAGATCTGAAATTGGAGTTTCGAGTTTGGGGCGACCTCACGGCCGAGGCTGGGCTATTTATAGCTGGGGAGGTCGGTGGAAAGTTGCTCCTTGGAGTAGGGAACAAGTAGAAAGAAGCGGATTCGAATTTTGACTCTCCAATGAAGAGATATGCGAGTTTGAATGAGGATAGGTCAACAAAAACGGGATTTGTACCGGATTCATTCTTATGGTACGAGCCTGCGTTACGTGGGCTGTGCCTTCTTGGGCCGGCCCATGTGGTGCGGCTGAGTTTTTCTTTTCCTTTTATCACTTTTTTAAAACTTTCATAACTTTTGAAATATAACTCGGAATCGAGTCAAACAAATTTCTAAAATCTTGAAATTTGAAACTCTATCATATTTGACTATTATTGAGTGATTTTAGAAAAAATAAAATATTCAAATATCCTTCGGCTTATAAACGCCTTATAGGATGATTTTGGGCTTTTTAAAACATGATTTTGTTTTGGGGTTTAAAATTGATAAAGGGTGGCCCAATCTTCTCAGTGAACTCACAGATAACTTCTGAATTGATAACTAGTGCGCCACTAAGAACTCTCCGGCTGATCCCTGATGCCAATGCAAAAGATAGCAACCCAATGGATATTCTCAACTCCACACTCTTGCACAAGTAATCCACCGACTACAAGTGGTTCTGTACCGTCTTATTCCCAGTGGAACAGCAGGTATCACGTAAAGTTTGCAGATGAACTTCCAGATGAAAGGCTTACAAGCAGTTTCAATCTAGAGGTCTAGGGTTTTTGGTTTTAACGTAGTCTAATCTATTCCACACGCAGGTGGTAGCTATATATGAGGGAGGGGTGCGGCCACAAGCTCCTTGCGCAAGCAATCCCTCTCCTACTCGACGAGGACTCCTATTTCCTAACACATATGGATACAAACCGACCCCACACACAAAGGGGTGCGGCCATATTGGTATACACACCAATTGGACTCGTTTTGGAAACTGGCAGAAAACTATTCGTGTCTTGTTTCGGTCACCACGGCTTGCACGAGTCGAATTTCTTGATGGGGCCGGATCCATTGGAAAGCCCATCAAATTCCCTATCCGTATTGTGCTCGTTTGCTGTATTTGGAGCCCGTATGAAGAATCCATGACTATTTCAAATTCGGGACTCCTGGCAGTCCGAACTGACACATCATTTCCTTGTAGTTGTTTTCCATGCCTCCTTCTTTTGTGTAACATCCCTGATTTTTGGAAAATGCAAAAATCACAAAAATTTGAAACTTTTTGTTTTCATGTTATGCAAGTCACCAAAAATCAAATAAGATGCAAGAAACAAAAGGAAACCATACATAACTCATTGAAAATTGAAATTAAGAATCCAATATACCTCTATTCCATAAACCCTAAAGTCATTTCAAAATAAATATTTCTACATAAAGAAAATATTTCTTCTTAAGCAAACCCTTACACCAAACATGTTTTCAACCCAATTATGATCTTGAAAATATTTTTGATATATAAAAACTAGAGAATTGTTATCTCTAATATTTGTCTTCTTATCTCTAAAAAGGGTTTCACTATTATTGAAAACCCCAAAATAGATATAAGTTGGATCCTTGTTTTCCAAGTGTTATGTCAATCAACAAAATAATATAGTGCTATAGAAATAAATTGTTTATGAAAACAAGTAATATTACTTTGAAAATAGTTTATGGCAACATTACTCAATTATTTATAACCCTTAATAAAGTTCTAGACCTTAAAAGTATTTGAGGAGAATAAAATTATTAGTAATAACTTTTAGTTGTTATTCCAAGTTTTAAACATGAAGATGTGAAAAATAAAATGCATTGTTTGGAAAATAACATAAAAAGGGTTTTGAAAACAATATTATGACATGTGGTTTTATCCTAAATTTATTGATCAACAGTATTAATTATTTGATATGAACTAATTAAATAGCATTAAATTTCTATTAGTGAATCCTTCATATCCTAAAATTATACAATATGAAAAAGGTTTAAAAATGGCTTTCCAAAAATAATATATGACATGTAAAATGTCTCTGAAATTCTATTTAGACAATAACATCAATTTATTATTTACTAAATTTTAAAAATGGCCTTAAAGTATTATTAGTGTTTTATTTATTTATTTTAAAATATAAAATTGTGAAAACAAGTAAAGTAACTTTGAAAAATAATGTTTTCAATTGGGAAAACAACATCTTAATTTGAGAAAACCACCTTATTTTTATTAAACCCCAAGTCAAATAAATAAGGAAAATTTTCTATTAAGTGACTATGATGTTTTCATCTTATTTAAAAATTATAAAATCATGGAAACAAGTTGAAATGGTTTTGGAAAGTAATATTTGATCATCATAAAGCTACTGAAATTTTATTTGACAAATATTTATATTTGTTAATTTTCTAAATTAAAAACCACTTTAAGAAACTATTAGGGAATTATACAATATTCCAAATTGAAAAATAAAAACATGTTGAAAAGTTTACAAAAATGTTTCTAAGTGAAAGATATTATTTTTAGAAAGAATTTGCAATTTGTTTGAGGTCTTTTGGACTTGTATATCAAAAGATATTAAAAAAAGGGATAAAAAGAAAAATAAAACAGAATGCTGACGTCATCATGACGTCAGCATCGTCTTCAACCCCAGGAAACTGCAACGGCAGTTTCTACCTTATTTGTCTCCGATTGATTGCGGGTGTTTACGCCTCCTAAATTCCTCCCCGAGCCCATAACCTTAAATCCCCCTCTCCCCTCTCTCTTTCCCCTCTGGAGGCTCCCCGAATTTCGTCCCGAGACCAAATAAATTGCTCGCCGTAGAACACTCTGCCCGCCGCCGTTCTACGTAGATTCCGGCCAAGGTAGCACCCTTCCACCGCCCCTCTGTGGTTATCCAGGTTCCCCGTGACCGTGCGCATCATTTGAGCCATTTGGACGATTTTTCCGTGTAGGGAATCAACGGCGCCGTGGGGTTGCATCTCGCCGGAGGCCGCTCGACTCCGTCCGCGCGCAGGTGCTGTCCCGGGAAGCGCACGCCCTCGCCGTGGTCACCTTCTTCCTCTTCGTGATCTCCCGAGACTCGTGGACCATCTCGATGAGCAAGTGCAGCACCGGAGAGACGCCTCCGACGAATTTCCGAGCGCCGGCCATCGTCCTCACCATTTCCGGCGGCCAATTCCGGTGACAGAGGTAAACCCTAGCCCCTAGCCGTTAGATCCATATCGGACGCGTCCTGTTAAGCCACTTAACGAATCGGTATCAACGAATCAGGGCCAGCCACGTAGACAGCCCAGTTGGCAGCGCGCAACGTGTTATCTGTCGCCCTCTGCGGTACGTAGCAGGCCCAAGCCCACTTCCTATCCATCGCCATGCGCGGTACATAAGCTATTTTTTTTGGCCCAACTGTCTGTGTATTTTAATTCCGAATAAAAATAGAAAAATAATTTTACAGATTAGTCCCTGCAATTTCAAAACCTCATAACTTTTTAACCACTTAGCCAAATTTAGCAATCATGGACTTTTTGAAAATCCCTTGACATCTAGAAACTTTTAGCACTGGCCAAATTCAAATTTGACAAACTTAAATTGGTTCAAATTTAAATATGCTTGTTTGATGAAATTTGGCATAATTCAAATTCTACAAATCCAAAAATTGTAAATAAAATATATTTGGAAACCTTAGGATGTGTAATTTCATATCCTCTGTCCCAAAATAACTTTTGAACAAATTAAAATTGAATTTAGAATTAAGTTGTCTATTTGAGTATTTTTGACATAGATTAATTTCTATAAATATTTTCAATATAGTTCCTTTTGCAAAATTGCTCTATTTGATAACCTTGAACCAGAAAAAAACTTTGCCCAACCATTTTGGACACGCTTGAACCTTGTCCATGATTATTTGGCCAAAAACCCAACATAGTGATACATCCATTTTCACCATGTCTTAGGAATTGTTTTCAACTGTTATTCCTTGATGTTATGTCTATTTGGAGCCAAGTCAAGTCCTTAGAATGTGTCAATCACATATAGTATCAAGTAGTGAACTTTAGTTTTCTATATTCTCCATCCCCCATTCTTGCTTCAAGAAATCACCAAGTCAGTAAAATGGAGATCAAGACTCAAGCACAAGAAATGAAACTTCAATATCAACTTGGTGGCAACATGAAGAGCTACAAGGAAGATCAATGAAGAAGTTTTGAAGAAAATACTTGGACTCCACACCTAGAAGAAACTCAAGGAAATACAAGTGTGAAGAAATTTAGAAGAAAACATCTCCCCCTCTCTTCCTATCCTTCTTCTTATTTTCTTTCCAATTTGACTTAGTGGTTTTTGTGCCCATCCCATACCCAAACCAATTAGTGAAGTGAAAGCCCTGAAGAATTTATCAAGACCAAGAGAAGAATACATCCAAGGAACAAGACTACAATAGAAGCATGAAGATGATCTTCAAGAAGGCAATCACATGAGGCCTAGAAGCAATCCATACAAGTTGAAGAATAACAAGTTATTTTTGTCCAACCATTGACCCAAATGGAAAACCCAAGACTTAGTAATATTTTCCCTTTGATGATGAAGTTAGTAGACCTACCCTAGCCACAATGGAAAATACTAACATAGTCACTCAAATATTTTTGAAGGTGAATATGACCAAGTGTTTGCATGTATTACTTTAGTTGAAGAGGTAATATGTTTATTCTTAGTGAACTCTTGGAACTTCCTCGACAAGTATGGTTATAATAAAGTTAGTTTTCTACAAACTCAACCTAGTCCTTCCCAAGTAAACCATTGGAATTTTCCTTAAACAAGAATGAGACCATTAGAGAATGAATCTTTCAAGTCAAACCTAGACCTTGTCCTAACCAACTTGGTTAAGCCCCTTTTGATATATTAGTTGCTATGTATGTTTTATACACTTGTATGATTGTTTGGTAGAATGCTTGTTTATTTTGTTATTGTGTTGTCAATGAATAGATTGTACGGAGAGCAACGATCTTTTGTGAAGAGAGTGTGATATCTTCACCAACTTCATCAAGGAAAGTAACACACCATCAACTACCCATTATTTTCTATATGCATTAGTTGATTTTGAGTAGCATGCATGATAGGAAATTTTACTAAGTTATACTATGCTATGCTATTATCCTAGTAGTGTGTAGCCATCTCTTTTACCCTTGTTATTTTGATAGCCTTAGAACTTGGTAGATGCTATGCAATGTTACAAACTGTTTTACTAGATGTTGAGGAAAAATCCTAAGTATAACTAATGAATGAACCACCTGGGTGGAAGTGGTAAGACTGGGTTATGTTGAGTGTTTCCTCAGGGCCCTTATCTAAGGGTTATTCCACTTGAGGTTGTCACTTGCGGATGGCCACCCAGGAACAAAGAGATTACTATGTCCTTCTAAGTTTAGTAGCTTCCCGTGCAGCCTTTTGACAATATGGGCTCTGTCTTGATCAATTAAGTTGTGAGGGTTCATCCCAGGCTTGACAAGCAGATGTAGCATAATTATAGGTGGAACGGGTCTTGCCGGTGGGTTTGGACTTCTTCTTCTGAAAGATCTCGTCTCAATTCTCTCCTTTCCATGATGCACTCCGGGTGTATAGGATGTTTGGGCTAATTGAAGACAAAGGGTGAAAGTGCACAACCTCTGCAGAGTTAGAAACTAGATCTTAGCCGTGTCCCCGGTTATGGACAACTATGAGCAACTGGACAAGGATTGACGGAAGAATCTCATCATCAATTTCAATAAGTAAAATTTTGACCAAGTGAACATTATTGTGGTGCTTGGATCTAAATCCAATGTTGCCACCCCTTTGAAAAGAAAAGTTTGTTTTACAAAAGAGATAGGACAAAACTAGCTTTATGCAAACTTAGCCTAAACTCCACTCAGCCAAATAAGCATGTAGTACTAGTCTTGCCATTTATATCCACCATAGTGTTACTTGCCAATACATTAAATTGTATTGACTCCCTTGTGGCTGCATATTCCATATTGCAGATATTTCTGAAGACGAGTGAGGATTTCGTTTAGGATCTCGAGACTATCGCCAACATGTTTTGCCTGTGGCACATGAAGAAGATGGGCTCAATGTTGTACTATGTTTTCCGCTGTATATCTTAGTTTCCTGCTAGTCTTCTAAGACTATGCAAGTTGTAATCCTATTTTGTAAAAACGGGATCATGCGTTGTAATAGAATTTGATGCATTTGCATGATATTTCATTTTGTACTGTGGTGCTAGCAATTGATCCAGGGACTAGCACAATAACACACGTATTCCATCTTTATTAAAAGTTGGGATGCTACAAAATGGTATCAGAGCATTGTGTTGCCTGTAGAATTCGAGACCCTAAGTTTGGAAAATACCCTAGGATTGAAAAAAAAAATTCTATGTTCAAACTTTCTAGAAACAAAACAACTATCTTAATTCTTCTCATATCCTCTCATCTACTATTCACCTTCAAAACTTTCTAGATGAACTACTTCTTGAATAACATCAAGACAAGATTATTGATGACCATACCAAGAAGTGCAAGGAGTATTTTCACCACATGAAGCCTTACACTCAAGATTTTTGAAGAATTTGAAGAAAAACTTAGACTTCACAACAATCAAGAACACCCCAAGATATTGAGAGAAGATTTTTGAAGAAACTCAAGAAGATATAGATGAGACCACCAATCTAGTTTGTTAGAACAACGTTAACGTGTTAGTGTATTGATCATACCAATGAGTGTGGTATGACAATACTAGATGTTTTTGAAAACTTTATTGTCTGGTGTGATGATTGTGTTGTTATGTGTTGTTTTCAAGATGAGTTTCCTTGATCTGCTATTTTGGATAAGAACCTTCCTTAGCCATCATTCTAAATCTCTACTCATCCCTACTAGACCAAGCCCAACAACATACTCATTCACCCACCATAGTGAGAACCATGTGAAATCATACAACCTTTACCCTATTGATACACAAGCCATCCCATTTGAGGAATGCTAGTATCAAATTTCTTTCTTCTGTGTGAAGGAACAATCACATCCATGATCAATGCCAACTACCTAATAAGGAGTATCCAACCAATCAACAAGTGAAGAAAGACAAGTGAACCCCAGGTTGCATGAGCTATGAAGATTTCAGAGCCAACTACACCAAGAGAAGAAGTAATGAAGAAACACAACTACCAAGTTTGTGTTACATGAGAGTTTGTTTAGAAATAGCATGATGTTTGCTTTCAAGGATGACAACAACAAGATGGAAGATTGCCAAGAACATCAAAAGATCAAGTTGAGAGTGAACCAAAGGCTTTTGATTGACCCAAAGAGTGACCCCTCAGTGTCAAAGGTAGTTCAACAGACCTATGTTGGTCTACACCTCTACCACAGAGGAAAGATCTACTCAAGCTAATTTAAAATCAATCTACACTCCAATCTAATGAAAATAGACTACCCACAAAAGTTTCTTTTAAGGGTGGTAGCCCCCCCCCAGTTGTTTTGGAATCCAATTACCCAAATCTTTCTTTCTAACCTTCCCAAATCTCGGGACGAGATTTCTTTTAAGGGTGGTAGTCTGTAACATCCCTGATTTTTGGAAAATGCAAAAATCACAAAAATTTGAAACTTTTTGTTTTCATGTTATGCAAGTCACCAAAAATCAAATAAGATGCAAGAAACAAAAGGAAACCATACATAACTCATTGAAAATTGAAATTAAGAATCCAATATACCTCTATTCCATAAACCCTAAAGTCATTTCAAAATAAATATTTCTACATAAAGAAAATATTTCTTCTTAAGCAAACCCTTACACCAAACATGTTTTCAACCCAATTATGATCTTGAAAATATTTTTGATATATAAAAACTAGAGAATTGTTATCTCTAATATTTTTCTTCTTATCTCTAAAAAGGGTTTCACTATTATTGAAAACCCCAAAATAGATATAAGTTGGATCCTTGTTTTCCAAGTGTTATGTCAATCAACAAAATAATATAGTGCTATAGAAATAAATTGTTTATGAAAACAAGTAATATTACTTTGAAAATAGTTTATGGCAACATTACTCAATTATTTATAACCCTTAATAAAGTTCTAGACCTTAAAAGTATTTGAGGAGAATAAAATTATTAGTAATAACTTTTAGTTGTTATTCCAAGTTTTAAACATGAAGGTGTGAAAAATAAAATGCATTGTTTGGAAAATAACATAAAAAGGGTTTTGAAAACAATATTATGACATGTGGTTTTATCCTAAATTTATTGATCAACAGTATTAATTATTTGATATGAACTAATTAAATAGCATTAAATTTCTATTAGTGAATCCTTCATATCCTAAAATTATACAATATGAAAAAGGTTTAAAAATGGCTTTCCAAAAATAATATATGACATGTAAAATGTCTCTGAAATTCTATTTAGACAATAACATCAATTTATTATTTACTAAATTTTAAAAATGGCCTTAAAGTATTATTAGTGTTTTATTTATTTATTTTAAAATATAAAATTGTGAAAACAAGTAAAGTAACTTTGAAAAATAATGTTTTCAATTGGGAAAACAACATCTTAATTTGAGAAAACCACCTTATTTTTATTAAACCCCAAGTCAAATAAATAAGGAAAATTTTCTATTAAGTGACTATGATGTTTTCATCTTATTTAAAAATTATAAAATCATGGAAACAAGTTGAAATGGTTTTGGAAAGTAATATTTGATCATCATAAAGCTACTGAAATTTTATTTGACAAATATTTATATTTGTTAATTTTCTAAATTAAAAACCACTTTAAGAAACTATTAGGGAATTATACAATATTCCAAATTGAAAAATAAAAACATGTTGAAAAGTTTACAATAATGTTTCTAAGTGAAAGATATTATTTTTAGAAAGAATTTGCAATTTGTTTGAGGTCTTTTGGACTTGTATATCAAAAGATATTAAAAAAAGGGATAAAAAGAAAAATAAAACAGAATGCTGACGTCATCATGACGTCAGCATCGTCTTCAACCCCAGGAAACTGCAACGGCAGTTTCTACCTTATTTGTCTCCGATTGATTGCGGGTGTTTAAGCCTCCTAAATTCCTCCCCGAGCCCATAACCTTAAATCCCCCTCTCCCCTCTCTCTTTCCCCTCTGGAGGCTCCCCGAATTTCGTCCCGAGACCAAATAAATTGCTCGCCGGAGAACACTCTGCCCGCCGCCGTTCTACGTAGATTCCGGCCAAGGTAGCACCCTTCCACCGCCCCTCTATGGTTATCCAGGTTCCCCGTGACCGTGCGCATCATTTGAGCCATTTGGACGATTTTTCCGTGTAGGGAATCAACGGCGCCGTGGGGTTGCATCTCGCCGGAGGCCGCTCGACTCCGTCCGCGCGCAGGTGCTGTCCCGGGAAGCGCACGCCCTCGCCGTGGTCACCTTCTTCCTCTTCGTGATCTCCCGAGACTCGTGGACCATCTCGATGAGCAAGTGCAGCACCGGAGAGACGCCTCCGACGAATTTCCGAGCGCCGGCCACCGTCCTCACCATTTCCGGCGGCCAATTCCGGTGACAGAGGTAAACCCTAGCCCCTAGCCGTTAGATCCATATCGGACGCGTCCTGTTAAGCCACTTAACGAATCGGTATCAACGAATCAGGGCCAGCCACGTAGACAGCCCAGTTGGCAGCGCGCAACGTGTTATCTGTCGCCCTCTGCGGTACGTAGCAGGCCCAAGCCCACTTCCTATCCATCGCCATGCGCGGTACATAAGCTATTTTTTTTGGCCCAACTGTCTCTGTATTTTAATTCCGAATAAAAATAGAAAAATAATTTTACAGATTAGTCCCTGCAATTTCAAAACCTCATAACTTTTTAACCACTTAGCCAAATTTAGCAATCTTGGACTTTTTGAAAATCCCATGACATCTAGAAACTTTTAGCACTGGCCAAATTCAAATTTGACAAACTTAAATTGGTTCAAATTTAAATATGCTTGTTTGATGAAATTTGGCATAATTCAAATTCTACAAATCCAAAAATTGTAAATAAAATATATTTGGAAACCTTAGGATGTGTAATTTCATATCCTCTGTCCCAAAATAACTTTTGAACAAATTAAAATTGAATTTAGAATTAAGTTGTCTATTTGAGTATTTTTGACATAGATTAATTTCTATAAATATTTTCAATATAGTTCCTTTTGCAAAATTGCTCTATTTGATAACCTTGAACCAGAAAAAAACTTTGCCCAACCATTTTGGACACGCTTGAACCTTGTCCATGATTATTTGGCCAAAAACCCAACATAGTGATACATCCATTTTCACCATGTCTTAGGAATTGTTTTCAACTGTTATTCCTTGATGTTATGTCTATTTGGAGCCAAGTCAAGTCCTTAGAATGTGTCAATCACATATAGTATCAAGTAGTGAACTTTAGTTTTCTATATTCTCCATCCCCCATTCTTGCTTCAAGAAATCACCAAGTCAGTAAAATGGAGATCAAGACTCAAGCACAAGAAATGAAACTTCAATATCAACTTGGTGGCAACATGAAGAGCTACAAGGAAGATCAATGAAGAAGTTTTGAAGAAAATACTTGGACTCCACACCTAGAAGAAACTCAAGGAAATACAAGTGTGAAGAAATTTAGAAGAAAACATCTCCCCCTCTCTTCCTATCCTTCTTCTTATTTTCTTTCCAATTTGACTTAGTGGTTTTTGTGCCCATCCCATACCCAAACCAATTAGTGAAGTGAAAGCCCTGAAGAATTTATCAAGACCAAGAGAAGAATACATCCAAGGAACAAGACTACAATAGAAGCATGAAGATGATCTTCAAGAAGGCAATCACATGAGGCCTAGAAGCAATCCATACAAGTTGAAGAATAACAAGTTATTTTTGTCCAACCATTGACCCAAATGGAAAACCCAAGACTTAGTAATATTTTCCCTTTGATGATGAAGTTAGTAGACCTACCCTAGCCACAATGGAAAATACTAACATAGTCACTCAAATATTTTTGAAGGTGAATATGACCAAGTGTTTGCATGTATTACTTTAGTTGAAGAGGTAATATGTTTATTCTTAGTGAACTCTTGGAACTTCCTCGACAAGTATGGTTATAATAAAGTTAGTTTTCTACAAACTCAACCTAGTCCTTCCCAAGTAAACCATTGGAATTTTCCTTAAACAAGAATGAGACCATTAGAGAATGAATCTTTCAAGTCAAACCTAGACCTTGTCCTAACCAACTTGGTTAAGCCCCTTTTGATATATTAGTTGCTATGTATGTTTTATACACTTGTATGATTGTTTGGTAGAATGCTTGTTTATTTTGTTATTGTGTTGTCAATGAATAGATTGTACGGAGAGCAACGATCTTTTGTGAAGAGAGTGTGATATCTTCACCAACTTCATCAAGGAAAGTAACACACCATCAACTACCCATTATTTTCTATATGCATTAGTTGATTTTGAGTAGCATGCATGATAGGAAATTTTACTAAGTTATACTATGCTATGCTATTATCCTAGTAGTGTGTAGCCATCTCTTTTACCCTTGTTATTTTGATAGCCTTAGAACTTGGTAGATGCTATGCAATGTTACAAACTGTTTTACTAGATGTTGAGGAAAAATCCTAAGTATAACTAATGAATGAACCACCTGGGTGGAAGTGGTAAGACTGGGTTATGTTGAGTGTTTCCTCAGGGCCCTTATCTAAGGGTTATTCCACTTGAGGTTGTCACTTGCGGATGGCCACCCAGGAACAAAGAGATTACTATGTCCTTCTAAGTTTAGTAGCTTCCCGTGCAGCCTTTTGACAATATGGGCTCTGTCTTGATCAATTAAGTTGTGAGGGTTCATCCCAGGCTTGACAAGCAGATGTAGCATAATTATAGGTGGAACGGGTCTTGCCGGTGGGTTTGGACTTCTTCTTCTGAAAGATCTCGTCTCAATTCTCTCCTTTCCATGATGCACTCCGGGTGTATAGGATGTTTGGGCTAATTGAAGACAAAGGGTGAAAGTGCACAACCTCTGCAGAGTTAGAAACTAGATCTTAGCCGTGTCCCCGGTTATGGACAACTATGAGCAACTGGACAAGGATTGACGGAAGAATCTCATCATCAATTTCAATAAGTAAAATTTTGACCAAGTGAACATTATTGTGGTGCTTGGATCTAAATCCAATGTTGCCACCCCTTTGAAAAGAAAAGTTTGTTTTACAAAAGAGATAGGACAAAACTAGCTTTATGCAAACTTAGCCTAAACTCCACTCAGCCAAATAAGCATGTAGTACTAGTCTTGCCATTTATATCCACCATAGTGTTACTTGCCAATACATTAAATTGTATTGACTCCCTTGTGGCTGCATATTCCATATTGCAGATATTTCTGAAGACGAGTGAGGATTTCGTTTAGGATCTCGAGACTATCGCCAACATGTTTTGCCTGTGGCACATGAAGAAGATGGGCTCAATGTTGTACTATGTTTTCCGCTGTATATCTTAGTTTCCTGCTAGTCTTCTAAGACTATGCAAGTTGTAATCCTATTTTGTAAAAACGGGATCATGCGTTGTAATAGAATTTGATGCATTTGCATGATATTTCATTTTGTACTGTGGTGCTAGCAATTGATCCAGGGACTAGCACAATAACACACGTATTCCATCTTTATTAAAAGTTGGGATGCTACATTTTGCTCCTTGCTTCCTCTTCTCCATCCATGTTTGTGTTATCAATAAACCTAATCATACATATCATAGGCTTAGGTAGTATAACGTTCTCACAAACACAAACATTATTTATTACTAGGAAAGAATTCACCTTATAATAAACATCAGTGAGACTCAATATTTCCTTCCAACTCAAGCATGAATAAACCTCATGGACCTCTATTATCTCCATATCATCCTCCCTTTCTTCAAGACAAGCCGTCCTCGGCTTGTAGTAAGCTGAAAGTGGAAGAAACAAAAAGAACAACGTGTATGCACAATACAAATATCTATAATGAGGTGCATTAGTTGTTATCATATCATAAAATTGTGCCCAAGACATGTGACCACGAATTTTGCTTAAAAACATCACATAATTGTCATAGCACTCAATAAAATAGCAATCACAATTGCAAATATAAGTGAAGCTCAATAAATCATGATCAAAATGAGAATCATATGTGTATATATTTTTATTGTTTAGTATCAATTCAATTGTTCTCACCGAAGATCTATGATCAAATTTATATTTATTAATACACTCAAAGGTGGGAACATGCTTATTATTTTCACCATGAAAATTGCAACTTAATTTGCAAATATAAGTGAAGAACAATTTAGCACATGTATGTGACAAGTATTGTGGCAAACCGAACATATGTGTAAAATCATGCTCATATGTAGGAAGTTGTATCTTAGTTATCCAAGGTAAAACAATGTTCAAATCGGCCACTTTATCACAAGTTATGCATATGTGATCCACCATAAAAATTTCACTCATGTTATAATCACCAATCAAGTTAAAAGTGAAAAAAGAAACATAATTGCTAGAATTTACATATGAAATTTCAGCAACCTTTTTCATAGCACTTTGCACATTAATTGATTCATTTAACATGATGTAATCCACAATATCATTAGGTGGTATTTTAGCAAGTACTTCCTTATGTGAAATCAAAACCACATGATTAAATTTCGAATTTAGCACATTATCACATGTAGATGGACTATCTATGCTTGTTAACTCACAAGAATCAACTAGCAATTTAGTGGGTTCACATAATTCAATACTTAAGAGGGGTAATACGAAATCAGCACCTTTATCAATAGCATCCTCCTCAGAATAATTAGGTACCAATTCAACTATCTCAAGTGGTGATGCAGGTTCTACTTGTTGTGGCTCCCTTTCTTCAAAAGTAACCTGCATATCACAAGAAACAAAACTAGGCACAATGGTATGCTCCTCCAATGGATGTGATGGTGGTGGTGGTGTAGGTTGTACTATAGGCTCCCTTTCTTCAAAAGCAACCTGCACATCACAAGACACAACACTAGGAGTAGACATAGTTACATTAGTAGAAACAGCCTCATAGGTCTTCTTAACCTCTACAGATCTCATAACCAATGGTTGATGTCTAATTCTTTTAAATTTTGTAGGACTTTCATGAAATATCCAATCTCTCCTATTATTCCAAAAGAATTGTATATCAGGATAATGGCTATCAAAATTAACTTTATAGAGATTGCACCAAAAATCACTCAACAAAATGTGACAGCAAGTAAATGCTCTAGGAAGCACATGACACCTAACTTTTACTGTATGATCATAAATAGTTAACGGAATCATTGTAGCATGAGTAATGTGAAGTGTAGCATCATTAGTTTTTAGCATAAATGAATGTTGAGGTTCATAAGATGTCAACTGCAATGCTTCAACAACCTCAATACTAACAAAACTAAACCACCGTGTACCCTTATCAAGAGTAATAGCAACAGTACTACCATTGATGTCTCCTCTGAAGTGGAACAAATTTGGTGAAAGTATTCCACTAGAATCCTCCTCCCAGAAAGCATCACTGCACATAGAAGAACCACTAAACTCCATTGATTAACTTGTTAGTAACAAATAACAATAGGATGTGGTGTTCTCTCACAACTCACTCAAAAATCTAGCAAAACAATAGTTATCTTACCGTTCCAAAGTGAATAGAAATACTTACCAACAAGTAGTGGCAACTAATATGCTTTGATGTGAAGAAGAGAATACCCAGGGTGCTAACAATCACAAGACAAACAAGGTATATGGTGGGGCTTGGTATGGATACCTAACAACACCAAAATAACAATCCTATTTGTTGTCCAATGTGATATAAAAAGCACAGGAAACACACACCAAGTATGGAGACAAATGTGGCAATGCAAATATATGGAGGAAATTTTGCAATGCACTGGAAAGACACTAGCCAAGCTCAAATAATATTCAGGCACAAGATTGCTCAATGGTGTGTCAATATAGCAATGATGAAAAATAGCTCCACAAATATATCAATGTATCTCAAGGCCTTTTTGCTTTTTTTTTCTCTTTTCTCTTTTTTTTTTTGATACTTTTTACTGGCCAAATAACAACACTAGGAGCAATACTGTCAAGTGATAACAATGCTATGAACAATGTGACACAAATATATGATAAAGAGCAGCCTGAAAATGAGCAAAAGATAGCTAGTCTTATGGGTTGTGTACCTAAAATTTTGCTGTAGAATGGCTGTGTCTAAGGCTCACAAAGTTCAGACTAAAATCTAGGGAGTTATAGCAGCACACAGGAGAAAACGGCTCGAAACAGTGCGGGCAGTTGGTTTACGTTGGCTCCAAACAGTGCGCGCGTGGTGGCGCTCCTGGTGGCGTGGATGGATGGCTGCGCGTGGATTTCGGTTTGCAATATTGGCGCGCAAGTGGAGGAGCGAAGCGATACGGTGCGTAAGGAGCGACAAATTCTGTTTGGCTGGTAGCCGCACGGAAAACGAGCGGTGGGCGCTGGATTGGAGCGAAGCGCGTGGATCGGAACCAGGAAACCGACAAAAGGAGCAGCGGTCGTTGCGGTTTTAGTGTGGATAGGGCGCGCGTGGTACCCGAGGCCAGCTGATTGGTTGGTAGTGGATTTGGCAATTATGGCGCGCGGGTCGCTGTCTCGATCCAGGGAAAACGCGCGCTCAGGAGAGATCCGCACGGAATCCGCGGAACAGTTGGTTGGCGGTGGTGGAAAAGAAAAACGCGCGATCGCTGGAAAAGGTGGAGCGAGTCCCGAAAACCAACGCGATCTCTTGAGATGCGGTTAGCGCGGAACGCGAGCCAGGTGGAACAGAAACAGCGACGCGCGCGGGAGGATTGGCAGGTAGCGATCTCCGCGCGAGATTCGTTTTGGCGGTTCCAAGTGTGGTTGAAAGCAGTGCGCGGTTCCGATACGCTACCAGCGCGTGGCGCGATTTGCGGTTAGCGACGCGGTATCGCGCGGTGCGCAGGTGAGATCTGTTGGACGGACCCGCACGGTTTGCTGGTCGCGCGGTGCGACGCAGTTTTCGGCGCGGTACTGCTGGCGCACGGAAACCTACGCGGAAAAGAAACCGACAGCGATAAAGAGCATGCGTGGGCGGCGTTTTTGGCAGGTATTGATCGGAATCTCTGCACGCAAGTGGATGCACGCAAATATGGACAGAAACAAGCGGATGCCCAATGATTGAAAACAGCGCGCGGCAGCAATGCGGAGTAGGTTTGGGCGATATTTTTGGCGATATTTTCGGTGAAGATCTAAACAGAAGATGAACTAGATGAACCCTAAAAAGATGAAAAAGAAAAACGGGAACGCAAATCAACAAGAAACAGCAACTAGTAGATGCAAATTGGTGTTGATCTAGGCTCTGGCAATGAACTAAACAACTATTTTTGTGGGGCAATTTTCTGGATAGGAATAAAAACACTCAAAGTAAAGGTAAAATTATGATAGCTCACCGAGGCAACCTGTAAATCTGATACCAAGATGATAAGGGGTGGCCCAATCTTCTCAGTGAACTCACAGATAACTTCTGAATTGATAACTAGTGCGCCACTAAGAACTCTCCGGCTGATCCCTGATGCCAATGCAAAAGATAGCAACCCAATGGATATTCTCAACTCCACACTCTTGCACAAGTAATCCATCGACTACAAGTGGTTCTGTACCGTTTTATTCCCAGTGGAACAGCAGGTATCACGTAAAGTTTGCAGATGAACTTCCAGATGAAAGGCTTACAAGCAGTTTCAATCTAGAGGTCTAGGGTTTTTGGTTTTAACGTAGTCTAATCTATTCCACACGCAGGTGGTAGCTATATATGAGGGAGGGGTGCGGCCACAAGCTCCTTGCGCAAGCAATCCCTCTCCTACCCGACTAGGACTCCTATTTCCTAACACATATGGATACAAACCGACCCCACACACAAAGGGGTGCGGCCATATTGGTATACACACCAATTGGACTCGTTTTGGAAACTGGCAGAAAACTATTCGTGTCTTGTTTCGGTCACCACGGCTTGCACGAGTCGAATTTCTTGATGGGGCCGGATCCATTGGAAAGCCCATCAAATTCCCTATCCGTATTGTGCTCGTTTGCTGTATTTGGAGCCCGTATGAAGAATCCATGACTATTTAAAATTCGGGACTCCTGGCAGTCCGAACTGACACATCATTTCCTTGTAGTTGTTTTCCATGCCTCCTTCTTTTGCTCCTTGCTTCCTCTTCTCCATCCATGTTTGTGTTATCAATAAACCTAATCATACATATCATAGGCTTAGGTAGTATAACGTTCTCACAAACACAAACATTATTTATTACTAGGAAAGAATTCACCTTATAATAAACATCAGTGAGACTCAATATTTCCTTCCAACTCAAGCATGAATAAACCTCATGGACCTCTATTATGTCCATATCAAAAATGCAACACTCAAATGCAAGTTTTGAAATGATGCCATGCTATGCAGATGCTCTAAATGCAGAATATTCCAAATGTAAAATTTGGGATGTTACAAACTAACCCCCTTAAGATGAATCTCGTCCCGAGATTCGGAATGGCTAGCAAATAGGTGTGGGTGGTTTTCTAAATTTGTAGGCTAACCCCCTTAAGAGAAATCAACTTGGTATCACTAGAGCCATGTTGTAGATAAATATATGATGATCTTCACTCCTTTTGTTGTCAATTGTGTTGTGCATCCTTCACTAGTATGAAGCATCTCCATCAATAAGTTGCGTGGCATAACGAAGCATCACATTCGCGTCAACGCTGGCATCCTCCATTGTTTCTTCTATGTTTTGGATCAGCATCCTTGTCTCGAATGATTTCCTTGTTTCCGTCCCTAGCTAGGTTCTAGGTCATAGGTTGAGTAAACTAAGTCGGAGCATCCAATAGTTAGTACATAGTAAGTGGCATCTTGGGGTGGTTGATATAGAGAGTATTGTGGAAAGGCATCTAATGGGTTTAGAATAGATGAGTTTAGATAGAAGATCTAAAGGAAGTAGCTACCCATACATGAACAAAGCAACACTTAGCAATCAACATATAAGCAATCCAAATACTTTAAAATAGTTTTCAAAAATAGGATATAGATTCCTGCGAAAATATCCATAAAGTTTTGAAAACAAAACATTTGAAAATACTCGGACTATCATTGCCATATCATCTAATTAGGATACGGTCAACACCTAACACGATCTCGATAACTAGGAACCTACATGGTGGGCAACCTAGTGTCTTCACATAGCTCCAATAGCTGCATTGTGATTCCTTCTTGTAGTAAGCCTTCTTATCTATCTTGAGGTGAATCTCCTTTATGTTGAATTGAATCTTCTTATCTACGGGAATCTCCACTATGATTTGAAAAAGAATAGATAGAAGTAGGAGATAAAGATAAGAAGATTACAAGAATAGAGTCAAAGGAAGAATGTATAAAGGATTTGGGAAAATAAGTTTTCATCATATGGCTTTTCCTAATCCATTTTCTAAGGTCTCGTTCCTACAGTCAACACATTGCTCTGATACCATCTGTAGTAGTACGTCCCAACACAGGCTATACTGTTGCGTGTAGTACTGGCCCCTAGACCGTTCACCAGCACACACAACTAGATAGATACCCAATAAGAAAATGTATCTCATATCTAGCGAATAATCGAGAGTACAAAATTCTTTACAAGTTGCATAGCGGAAGCTAGCACAAATATACAAGTACCAAATAACAAGTAGTAGAGCTCCAATCTTCAATTTGTGCCACAGGCGAACAAACATGTTGAGTGGAGTCACGAGACCTACGTCGATCACTCCGGATACGAACAATCTGCACGTTGGAATATGCAGCCCCCAAATGGAGGTCAGATCATTCTGAGCAATGGTGGCAAGTGACATTATGGTGGTATATAATGGCAAGTGCTAGTCTACATGCATATTTGGCTGGTGGAGTTTTTAGGCAATTTTTCATAAATGCATTTGTCCTATCTTTTAATAGAAAGTAATTTTGCATCTAATTGGACACTTTGGTTGATAGCAAAGTGCTCCTATATAATTGGACACTTTGGTTGATAGCAAAGTGCTCCTACCCTTTGGATTAGCACACTGAAACACCATCAGGCACATCTCCAATAACCCATAGTCAAATTTGGTAATAATTAATAAAACAAGATGAACGAGATATGCCATGTTTCCCATCTAGTTGTTGAATTATCCCTAACCAATGGAACACGGCTAAGATCTTAGTTTTAACCCTCGCGAGGTTTGTGCCCTTTACCCGTGTTGCCTAATCGACCCCAAACACCATCATACACCACTAGTACCACGGAAGGAAAGAAGATTAAGCCATAAATCATAAGAAGTAGATCCCCAAACCCTCCATGAGCCGGACCATCCTACAACTATTCTACATCTCTGGACACGTTGGGTTCGAGTCACCACAACCTACAATTTATGTCTAGCCCATACTAATATGAAACACGGCTGCACGCAAGAACAACTACATAAAGAAAATAAACATAATCTCAAAATACTGGGCGGCGGTCCCCACCAAACTTTGTACTCTGATGACATGCTAACAATCCGCCCAGTGGTTAATTAATTATCATGTTGTTTTGATAAGCAATTAAAATAACGATTTTCATCATAACATGATAATAATCCCAACCACGAATAACTACAAGCATGGCTAAGCAATCTAACATTACGGTGTTTGTCTAACATATGGATTGCTACATCTAGGGATAACATATGATTACTCCACTTGGGTGTTAGTGAAGCAATCTAGCACAGCGATAACGCACAACTCCTAGTAATGCATATATCAAAATAATAGGATCATGTGTGTCACTTGCCTTGACAGAAATTGGAGTGGTTCACGCACTCGACTCAGTCGCAACCGTAACAACCACGGTCCTCACACGAACAGCAACCGCAACTCTCGCAATCTACACGTTGCAGGCATACCACAATAAATAACCAAACCAGACAAAACAACAATGCAACATATGGATGCATGATGATTTAATAATGCAAGACACCTAATTTACTAGTTCTCTGGTTGCCTAAACAATATATGATGCATGGAAAAGTTTGTAATGCAACAAGACACAAAAGGCAGCTTAACCAATTTAAACCGGGTTAATTAACAATCTATAAGATCTTATCGAAATAAAGTTTATAAAAAGGTAGATCTAAACCTACCGTACTAATAAGATCCAAAAAGTAAAATAAAACACTCAACGAAAACTTTTTGGATGAATAAGAACAAAGTATGGATTTGAAATTTCGAGTTACTCCGGTGGGCAAAAGTAGATCGGAATTATATAAATAGATCTGTAGTTCAAATCAAAAAACTAAAAGAACGAAAGTTGTAGATAATGATGAGATGCAACTACAATAGAAATTTGAGCGAAAACGGACAAACGTTTGAAGAGTAATTGAAGTTTTGCCGCTTTATATCTGAGATAGTAGATCTCGAAATTCTCCGGCTGTGGTGGATGAAAAGATGTGAGGTTTCTTGGGATGGATCGGTATAGACGATATCTAAAACTCTCGTGAAGACTTGAAAGTCAACCGAGGACCGTGGCAAGAAAAATACCACAAAACAGATCTGAAATTGGAGTTTCGAGTTTGGGGCGACCTCACGGCCGGGGCTGGGCTATTTATAGGTGGGGAGGTCGGTGGAAAGTTGCTCCTTGGAGTAGGGAATAAGTAGAAAGAAGCGGATTCGAATTTGGACTCTCCAATGAAGAGATATGCGAGTTTGAATGAGGATAGGTCAAGAAAAACGGGATTTGTACCGGATTCATCCTTCTGGTACGAGCCTGCGTTACGTGGGTTGTGCCTTCTTGGGCCGGCCCATGTGGTGCGGCTGAGTTTTTTTTTCCTTTTATCACTTTTTTAAAACTTTCATAACTTTTGAAATATAACTCGGAATCGAGTCAAACAAGTTTCTAAAATCTTGAAATTTAAAACTCTATCATATTTGACTATTAATGAGTGATTTTAGAAAAAATAAAATATTCAAATATCCTTCGGCTTATAAACGCCTTATAGGAGGATTTTGGGCTTTTTAAAACATGATTTTGTTTTGGGGTTTAAAATGCAACACTCAAATGCAAGTTTTGAAATGATGCCATGCTATGCAGATGCTCTAAATGTAAAACATTCCAAATGTAAAATTTGGGATGTTACAACGTCAACACATGAAAGGAGGTACTAATCGAAACCAAACAAAATCAACTCATGATTGATAAGATACCGATTAGAAAATATACCATGTAAAAATAAAATACCAAAGGAAATACTTATCACTTGGGGGATACTAAATAAAAATGCATCAAGGAGTAAAATATTGAGATCCCAATAGACATCAAATGAACCATGTCAAATTCCAAGAGATGTCAACTGAAGCAAATATCTACGAGTGAGATATCAAACTCCAATTAATACCAATTGAGGGCATCAAAGCAAAACAAATGAGCATAGAATACGACTATATAAAATATGCTCAAAGACTTATCTCATTCAAAAAAATAGAATGAAAAACAAGGAATGATATAACCGAGCCCTCTACACTTTTTATGATGGCACAAAGTACTAAGAAAAAAGTTGTGCCTTCGACAAACACACAAGATATTGATTAAAATACCAATTTAAAATGACATAATATCAATTGATGATAACTAGTGTTCAAAAAGAATCTATGATAGCTCCCCCATGATCAATGCATGATTTTTGAATTTTGCACACAAATGGTATCATCACTCTCCACACGCATACACTAGAAAATTTCATTAAGTGGCAAGAGATCCAATTGAAAATATAGTGTTCTAAAGGAAGTAATATAGCTCTCCCATGACTTTTGAATTATCTAGATGTTTGAATTTCAATACAAAAGCACTATAAGGGATCCTCGTTTTTCTTACAACCATTACACTAGAATTTTGTTTGATTATAACACATAGATCTTCAAGAGGCAAGGAAGACAATGGGAGTTCATACAAAACAATTTCTCATTGATATACAAATGGAAGCAAAGCGTAGTGTAAATATGATCAATAACTTCTACCACAAATATGGTTATCACTTGTCCAAGGACAAGGAGGGTATGGTGTTACTTTTCGGTGGTATATTGCAAAAAAACTCATGTTCATGTTCACAACACAAAAGCATATGAAAGGGATATGAGTTAATTACCATGCTTACATAGAGATTCTTGGTGGATTCAACTAGTCAAATGATCATGTAAAGCAATGCTTAATATATCTTGAAGCAACCGGTTTCCCAAATAATACATACTAGTGCACATTTGAGGAACATTGCACGAAGAAACTCTCTCAAATTCAAGAAACCAAAATATGAGATACAAAAACTCATTTATGAAAATATGGAACTTGTTTGAGCTAATCATGCTACATAGTAACAATATAATTTAGATTTTCGATTCTAAGTTGCATTACCTCACATGTTCACATTTTCTAGGATTGTAATATGCACATAGCTTATTACTCCACCATAATGTGATAATCCATTTCTCTTAAAAAATTGGCAAGTGAAATCCAATAAGAGATAATTAATGAACATTGTAAAATTTGAATTTCTCATGAGAATGAAATATCACATGGAGACTATATAATCTTGTCACATTAATAATAAGTGATATACCTCATCTACACATATTTTAAGATTGTGAGGTGGCAAAGCACATCACTCCCCCAAAATGAGATAGTTCATTAATCTCTCAAAAGAGTCAACTAAATTAAACATAAATTGCAATAAAGTCTCAACACAAAACAAACAAGTACATGGAGTGCAAACCAACAAACACATACTAGATTACTCAAGATAGGTAATTAGTAAGCACACCATATAAAAGCACATGCTATATACAAAACTAACACATGCAAGGGGCAAGCAACTTTCAATGTATATAATTTAAATACAGGTTACCTCAAGGAGACACATTGGATATGAGATAGATATATGATGATACAAATGACTTGGCTTGAGTAAATATAATTGATGAAGATCCCTAAATTCGTCATAAGATAGACAAATCTCCAATTCCCTCCAACAACACCTATTGATCAAGTTTAGCTTGTTGGTCCCCAACCAAGTTGGGTCCTAAGAGGTTAGTCACAATATGCTTGGCAACCCAAATGGTTTGTTTCTTGACACTGCTTTGAGTGCCAACATATTTGGCAAACAAATTGCCAACCTTATCCTTCCGAAGGGAATAAACATCATCAATAATGATAGGGTTGGATAAGGTACCATTAGTTAATGAGGAAGCGAAGTGGCCCTTTTCACGACATAAGTAGGAACATCGGATTCCTCCTTTCTTCTTAGTTGATTTCTCAACTTGAGGAGTTCTAACTTGATTCTTCTTAGGAAGAGTCATTTCTTAATATTGAGTTTGAGAATGGTATTGAGCTTGTGGATGCTTCCCTTGTTGCTTCTCACTAAGAGTCTTCTTCTTTAATGGGCAAGACCTAACATGGTGCCCTTCAACCTTGCACTTGAAGCAAACAATTTTGGACGAATTCTTGACATGTTCTTGCCCCTTGTTTTTGTTGATTGTATGATTATTCTTGATATTGGACTTCTTGTTATTATTGGAGTTGAATCCAAGTCCACTCTTGTCATTGGGTAATCTCTGCACACTCAACATGTTGTCAAGTGCGGACTTCCCATGACGCTTTTACAAGTCTTTCTTCAAAGAAGTGACTTGGACCTTGAGCTTTTTTATTTCCTCTACATGGTTAGTAGAAACACAAGTAATACAAGAATTAGATGCTTCATTGTTAGAGAAACAAGGCATGGAAAGCAATTCATCACAAGATGTGGCGATATTATGAGTGAATGAATTAATAGGACTAGCACGAGGCAAAATAGAATTTTGAGTAGATTTTGTGCTAATGTCCACATGAGTCTCACAAGGTATCACCTTGGTAATAATAGCCTCATGAGCTAACTTTAACTTATCATCTGAGACTAAAAGATCCTCATAAGATCTTGAGAGATTTTCATGACTTTCTTCCAATTTCCCATAATTTCTAGTTAGCAACTCAAGTTGAGCCCATAGCTCAACATTGTCCTTCGATGTAGATGCTTCACAAGAAATAGAGTTAGTAGTACAGGCATCATTATTAATGGAAATAGGAGAAGGCAACTTTGCAAGCCCTTTTGAATATGAAGCTTTAAGTTGACTATGTGCGACTTTTAGCTCATCATTTTTAGTTTTAAGACAATTAACCACCTCAAGATTTCTATCATGAGAGTCCTTTACTTTTGATAACTCTAGAGTAAAAGTCTCTTCGAAAGATTCATTGGTGGTTTGTTCTTCTACAAGAGCTTCCTCTAGTTTTGCAATTTCATTTGAATAATCACGCTCGCAGCTATAACACGCGTCAATGCATGCTTCCAAATCCTTAATGGCGATATTGCGCCTATAAAATGCTCTAATGATTTCTAGGAAATTGGCACAAGCATCTTTATCCTCATAAAGGATATTGTGAATCATTTTAACTTTCTCCATTAACAAATCATTGTCATTATCATAGCCATCGTCATCATCATCATCATCACCATCATAATCATCATCATCACTAGATACATTGGTGTTCAAAGTAGGAGCTACCTTTTACACTTTAGCATAAGTCAGATATGGTAGATGATGATGAACCATTACTTGAAGAACCACTTATATCCACATCTTGTTCCATGGAATGTTGAGTTTCTTCTACATGGTTAGTAACACAAGTACTAGGGAACCATTATAATAGAACCATTTTTACTAAGGAAACAAGATGTATCAATCATATCATTATAAGATTTAGTCAAGGAATTTTTACATGCTATGCATGGACTATCAACACAAGAATGTAAATCATTTTGGGTGCTAGATGTGTTTAAGTCCATAGACAAAGTATTGCAATAATACAGAGATGAAGAATCATCAACAATAAGCTTACTATCAAGATTGCAATTTTTGTCACTACTCACCATATCATTAGGTTGTGGCTTGCCACATGTTGGTGAAGTAGAAGAAGTTGAGAACTCATCACACCCGGAGGTGGAGGGAGAATAATCATTCCCACAACTTCTGGAAACATCACATTTATCTTGAATCTTGGTCCATATCTCATGAGCTTTCCAAGATGGTCTAATTGACTAAAGAACTACAATGCTCAAATATTTGAAAAATACAATAGTAGCTTGAGTATTGAGATATAAGTTTTTCTCATCCTCTAAAGAGCAATAAGACCCGTTGGAGTAGAAAAAACCATATCTACAATTTTCTCTATATTTGGACCCATGTCCTTAAAAATATTAAGTGTACAAATTTTCCAAGTATTATAATTTGTGCCATCGAATATAAAAGTGTCATTATGCACTAATCCCCTAGCCGACATCTTTACTCTCTAGGTTGTGAAACGCTATGAAGAGAGACTTGGCTCTGATACCAATTGAAAGGACACGGATGTCGCCTAGAGGGGGTGGATAGGCGTTTAAAAATAATTACGGTTAAGGCTTGAATAAATGCGGAATAAAATTAGATTTTAATTTATCAAGCCAAAACCTAAACAAACTAGGTTCACCTATGTGCACCAACAACTTATGCTAAACCATTCAAGCAACTATGAGATAGCAAGATATGTTACTTCAAGCTCGATGGCTATCACAAAGTAAATTGCATAAGTACAGGGATCGGGTATAGA
The DNA here is from genome assembly GCA_028641055.1 of Alopecurus myosuroides. Lineage (NCBI taxonomy): Eukaryota > Viridiplantae > Streptophyta > Magnoliopsida > Poales > Poaceae > Alopecurus > Alopecurus myosuroides. The sequence continues at coordinate 105,131,618 of CM054062.1, forward strand.
AATAACCGAGACACATGGAGACGATGATTTATCCCGAAGTTAACTTCCCAATGGAAGATAATCTCCGTTGGAGAGGTGTGGAGTGACAATGACTCCAAGCGCCTAATGGCTCACCTTATTCTCCTCGTGCCTCCACAAATGCGGAGTGCCACGATCCACTATGGGACCTTTGAGGGCGGTCACCGATCCCGTACAAGGTTAGGGCTATCTCCACAACTCAATTGGAGGCTCCCAACAATATCCCGCGAGCTACCAAAACTCCGAGATAGCAACAAGGCATCGAAAGCTTCCAAAGCTCCGAGGCAACAATCAACCGTCTAGGGCACTCCAAGTACCCAATAGGACGAGCTCAAGGGCACTCCAAGAACCCAAGAGTAACAAGCTTCTCAACCTTTCACTCGAACGAATCCTCGTAGAGAACTCAAAACCGATGCAATGGAAAGAACACAAGAAGTTCTCAAATACTTCACTCTCAAATCCCACCAAAGCAACAAATGCTATGGGGGAGAAAAGGGGAAGAACAAATAAGAACTCAACAAATGAATCTCCAAGATCAAGATCCCAAAGGGTTCCCCTTACTAAGAGGAGAGATGAATTGGTGGAAAGATAGATCTAGATTTCCTCTCTCTCTTTTCCCACTAATTGGAGGAAAGAATCATGGAGGAATAGAGAGAAACCAAGCTCCAAGAGCTCAAAAATGGTGGGGAGAAACTTGCCTAAAAGGTAGGGAACCATTGGGGAAGAAGACCCCTTATATAGGCCCCCAAAATCAGCCCGTTGGGGGAATTCTGCGTGTCCCCGGCCTCCGGGCCAGCGGACACCTAACAAACCCGCCCAGCCTGGAGCCCGACCTGGAGTCCGGCCTGGCCTGGCCTCTTTGCATTTCGCGGAAAACACCTACACTAAGAACGCAATATCTTTCGGCTCCAGACTCCGTTTTTGATGATCTAGGGCTCGTTGAATTCGCAACGATGAGTACTACAAGATCGTGCAGATAAACATCATACTCAATCATTGGATAATAAAACCAAATGATGAAAGGTTTGACATCTCTATAAAGGAACAATCGGTAAAACCTCCAATATAAAAAACGGAATAAGTTTTTCATGCGAAACCTGTTTCTGATGAAGTTGAGATTGTATTGAAACACATGACAAGCTATAAAACCACACATGGAGAAAACACAAATAAGAACCAAGAAAGATGATGCCAAGTATGCAAAGGTTTGAGCTCTCTCCGAGTGATGCGATCAAGTTGCTAATATGAGAGCCCCTCTTGATAGTATGGTTATCAATCCTATAACCCGGTCTCCCTCCTAATGCTATGAGACCGGTAATATACAAAACCTATCAAGATTATACCTTTGCCTTGAGCATTCCACTTGAGCTAGATGATGAAGATCTTGACCTCCTCAAGATGTAACACCTTTCTTGATTTCGCTTTGCTCGGTGAAGACACATAGATTGCTCCCCCATACGCCACTATGGGAGAGGCTCTTTTAGGTACATCTTCACTTGGATATTATCTCTAAAAGAGTGTAAAGCTTCAAGCATGTGATCTCTTCGATATGCTCCCCTTGAACTTGCACTTCTCGAACTTGATGACGACGACAACTTGACGTCATCCACCATGGACTATATGAAATCTTCCTTTTGATGCAATCCCATGAAAAGATACATAACCCCAGATAGATATACCACACATACATAGAATGGGTTAGAACACAAAGCTATATGAAAAATTAATTACCATACCATGATCCCACATGGTACATCTTCTTGCTTTGTGAGTTAATCAATATTAACCATCGCTTAGAACTTTGCCTTGTATCTTTTCTTCTTTCTTCATAATAATGATGTCTTGAAGGTAAAGATGAATGTTCACACAATATTCTTCTTCGAGACATACTTGCAATATGCTCAACTCTCTCATGACCAAACTTGGGATATTCACATGAATAGCACCCTGGTCACCACTTGATTATCTTGAATCCAACACATGGACATCAAGCATTGCCTATGGACAAACTCTACAAGTATAGCTCAATGCAACCATTAGTCCATAGTGATTGTTATCAATTACCAAAACCACACATGGGGGCGCCATGCTCTTTCATCAAGCTCTTCCCCAAGCGACCAAGCAAGGCCAATTCGAGATCTTCATCGCACTTGGCCCAACATCACTATGAACGTACATGTACATGGCTTTCGACGAGCTCATCAACTTCAACGACATCTTCGTCGTAAAAAATCGATGTCCCTTTCATGGTTACAAGAGTGATAAGATGGCACACGAGTCGAAAATGACTCTTTTTTAAGGGGGCCAGATGATGCGGAGCAACCCTTTACACTAACCATTCCAAGTACTCCATATGGTCCCATGACAAGAGCTCAAACCAACGCCCTTTGGATCAAGGTGAACTCGCTCTTATTCTTACATGACGTCGCACATTCGACGAATGGTGCGCTACCTCATGGAAATGAATTTTTTGTGCTCAGTTATGATCCCCCAATGGAACCCCAAGACGGCGCCCAAGAAGCCCAAGAAGATGGCCAAGAGTGTGGCCCGAGGAAGAAGAAGAAAAGGGAGAAGGAAAAACTCCTAGGTAACCCGACCTCAGCCCAGCCTAGGCCGGCTTTCCTGCGCCGGTCGGCCGGCTCGGCCACCAGCTCAGCCTGGCCTAGGCCGGCTTTTCTGCGCAGGTCGGCCTGCTCCGCCACCAGCCCAGCCTCAGCCCAACCTGAGCTGGTGGCCGAGCCGGCTTGCCTGCGTAGGTCGGCCTGCTCGGCCACCAGCCCAGCCTCAGCCCAACCTAGGTCGTCTTTCCTGCACAGGCAGGCCTGCTCGGCCACCAGCCTAGACTCAGCCTGGCCTACGTCGGCTTTCCTGCAACCTCAAGGCCGGCTCTCTCTACCACTCGCCCAGCCTCCATGTCGGCCTCCAGTCTAGCCAGGTCGGCCAACCTGCGTGAAAAATGGAATATTCCAATCTTTTACCGCCACCTACCCCTTTATTTCCCCTTAGACTATAGGACCCATATGGTTCATAGCTAGTGTTAGAGATCATATGAAGTGACATTTGAGCATGTTGCTCCCTAGATCTTCCCTGTGAGGAATCTACCAAGGCTGCTCCATATATGTATCTATTGGACTATATCAAGGCATCTCCTTATATGAAGTCTCTCGATTGTGTGATTCTACCTCACGTTCTCTCTCCCTCTCGATTCTACCTAGCATTTGCCGATCTCTCGGAAAGTGATTCCACCTAGCGATCTCTCCTCTTCTGGTTCTATTGGTCCGGTTGGTCCGCTCGTTAGAGAAAAGATTCATCAACGGATTGGTAGGTTTGTGGTTACGATTCAAGTCTATCTCCCAAGTAATCTTGTGTGATTGGCAATGGTTCTTCTTGTTCATCTTTCGTTCTTAGTCTCCCTCTTCGTGTTCGTCTCGGATCCATGAAGATCGGGCGCAACTCCGGTGGTTCCCGTCAAGGGGCTACATCAAAAATTGATTGAGAGCGACCCGCCAAACATGAGCGAAGAAATCATGGGTGTTTCCAAAGGCCTTGCCTTACTCTCCACCAAATGTGAGATGCAAGAGTTACGAGATGACCCATCCATACTCTACTTTTTCCTTGCTTGCAAAGGCGAAGTTCTTGAAACTAACAACATAACAAGCTTCCCTCCGTCTTTGTTACCTATCTTGTAGGAATTTGAGGACGTATTTCCCGAAGAACTACCATCAGGCGTACCTCCTCTTCGAGGTAGTGAGCACCGCATCGACCTCATACTGGGTGCTCCCCTTCCAAACCGTGCTCCATACCGCGCCAACCTCAAAGATACCAAGAAAATCGAACGGAAAATCAAAGAACTCCTCGACGAAGGTTTTATTCGTGAGTCCCTTAGTCCTTGTGTCGTCCCACTTATACTTGTGCCTAAACAAGACGATACTCTTCGTATGTGCATTGATTTTAGACCCATCAATGATATCACTATTTGGTATCAAAATCCCATTCCTAAACTAGATGACATGCTAGATGAATTGTGTGCGGCCACAATCTTTTCCAAAATTGACCTTAAAAGTGGATACCATCAGATTCGTATGAGCATAGGTGATGAATGGAAAATGCCTTCAAAACTAAACTTGGTCTCTATGAATGACTTGTCATGCCTTTTGGTCTTTCAAATGCACCTTCAACATTTATGCGTCTCGTGACTGAGGTTTTATGAGTCTTTATTGGAAAAAAATTCGTTGTTTACTTTGAGTACAAACTTATCTATAGCAGATCTTCGGAGAACCACCTTGAACATATTTCTCAAGTCTTGTTGACTCTTCGCAAAGCAAAACTTTTGCAAACCTTGCCAAATGCAATTTTTGTACCAACAAACTTGTTTTCTTGGGTTTTGTGGTTTCTTCACATGGAAATGAAGTCAATGAGAATAAAATTGAGACAGTTAGAAATTGGCCTATCCCTACTTCCGTGGGTGAAATAAGGCGTTGTCAGACCCCAGTTTTTGGATTCTTGTACTGTGCTTAAGAAGACAAAAATTAGGGACAATTTTTTTTTAACAACATGATTGTTTGAATTAAAATGTGTTTATGATCTCAATAATGTTTGCAACACAAGTTTTGTTTCTTTATAAAACCAATACCAAATGTTTCTGAAAAACATTCCTATTATTTTTCCTGATGTTTTTCCTATTATTACTTGAGTGGATTTTTATTCCAAAACTTGGATCATTCTTGTTTGCATCTTAAAACAAACTTTTACTTTTGTTGGATCCAAGAAAACAAGTTTTCAAAATGATTTATGAAAGATTTATTTTAAGTTTTTCTATAGAAAACAATTCCTGAAAATATAGCCAAGTACCTGTTTTCTACCTTTGTTTTCACTAGGCTATAAATTATTATTTTATGATTTCTTGACATTTAATTGATCCTTGATATATGTACTACAAACCCATCAGCTTACTTATATTTTTGTATAAATAAAAACTATCTTTTGCTTGTTGTTTTTGTGGTATAAATTAAGGCAGAAAAAGGCATTTTTGAAAAACAGGTAAAAACAGAAAATATACCTTTTCCACATTGTTTTCATGGACTTAAACTATTTCAAAATTGTTTTCAACAGATGTTTCTGAAAGTTTATAACATGGTTAACAAGTCCATACTTTGAAAACCAATTTTGGGAATCATTTGAACCTTGAAAACAAACTCAACTTTTTGAACTCTTTATCTATTTCCAACACTTAGAAAATTTCCAAGTCCTAGAACTGAATTTTCTGAATTATCAGTAAACAGTGTGAGATACACTTTTGCACAAATGATTTATTGATGTTTCTTTGCACTTTTGGAAGTGTGGCCTGATCTAACTTGTTGACTAACATATAGACTCGAACCAGGAGGCATTAGCTTGCTTCTAGAAGCCTTGTGCTGGAAGAAAATGAGAGAGAGAAAGGGTGAGGTGTCAGGTATGGGCAGCCATGCCACTTGACCTAGTTGACCTTGCCCCTTGCCTCTCCTTGCCTCCAAGGGCCAACCCTGACCATGCCCAATGTGTGCTTGACCTAGGGCAGCCAGTGCACGAAAAGGAAAATACCAAGGAACCCCCAGAGCTCACCTATGTCAATGGTTGGCATCAACCCGACTGGACACTTTGCCCTTTTGCTTATCCCCTCAGCTATAACAGTCCAGAGCCCAAACCCTTGCGCCCTGCACTCCCTCACACCTTCCCACACCTCCCCTGCTCGAGTTCTGCCCCTGCCCGAGCCCCTGGAGCGAGCACGGGCCGTTCCCTTGCCGCCGGTGACCACCACGGCCACGGCGTGGCTCTGCTCGATCCCCTCCATCCCCACTCCCTCCACTGACCTAGATCCACTCCCCACATCCCCCTGAACCTCCCTGGCCAGATCCCGTGCCTTCTGTCCACCGGAATCATCGCAGCCATCCATGGACGCCGCCATGGACACCAGCATCGCGCCGCCGCCTCGAGCCGCACCGAACGCCACCGTCACCGCCCCTCGACGCCCCTGCCACCCAACAACGTCCCCGAGCCCGCGCAGTCCCTCCCCGAGCACCCCACGGTGAGCTACCGGCCGCGCCTTTTTCCTCCGTTTCGGGCTAGAGAGAGAGAGAGGGATGAGAGGAAGAAGAAACGTAGCGGGCCCTTCGATCAGAGATCGACGGCCACGCTTGAACGCGAGCCTGTCCCATGCAGGCCGCGCGCGCGCTGCGCGTGGTCCGCTTCGGCCGCTTCATGGGTCGCGCCTGTGCGCAAGCCAGCCCGTGTGTTGTTTGTTTTATCCTTTTTAGTATTTTAACAGAAACTTGTACGTTTGCTTTGGACGTTGTAAAAATATAAAACATGCAAAATAAAATCTGACAAAAATCATGGACCTAACTAAATGTTTTCTTAACCATATAAATTTTTTGGATCTAAGTTTGGACCTTATTTTTTACACAAGGACTGTTTTGGCACAGAGTGTCTGTTAGAATGTTTGGACCATAACTTTTAAAATATGTAACCAAAAAGGACAAACTAAAATGTTCTGGATAGCCCTTTTTAAGATATATCCAAAGCACTTGAACTCAAAGAAAGGTGAGTTACCAAATGGAAATTCCATCCATTTTAATAAAATACCAGTAGGCTCTTCTATGATTTTTAGAATGAGTTCAAAAATGATTTTTGAAGTAAATACAATTGGATAAGTTTGGTATTGACTATTTCTATGTATTCCTAGCTTATATGAATTTTTGGAGCTCTAGATTAATTTTGGTGGACAGATCTAGAAACAGCAGCTTTTCTGTTTTTGTTTTTAATTGTGTTTTTGTTTGAAATAGAATGTGTGATTGATTTAATCTTGCTTCCTAGATTATATGCAAGTGTTAGGAGTTGTTATTAAGTTTTTTTCTTGCAGAACATTTACCTTAGAAAGTGTGTGCATGTCTGGAAAATAGAATGAAAATGGGAATAGCACTTGTTGCCTTCTAGTTTTGTTATTTGGAATTGTTGTGTGAGCTAGATCTTTATGTGATTGCTTTAGTAGAGTTTTGTGCTAAGTTCTCTTGAGTCCAGTACCATTTTGGTACTGTTATTTTGATGATTTTGTCTCTGTTAGCTTGCATGTCTTTTTATAGTAAAGCATGTGTAGGAATTGTTGTTCATGTGCACTAGTCTTGTTTTCACTAGAATAAATAGCCTTGTTTTGTTTATCTTGTATACTAATTTTTGTCATGAGTAACCAGAGGCTTAGTAACTTTTTTGCCTTGGTATTAGTGGGCCCATAAACCACTGGTTCCATTGCATTTTGGTTGAGGATGAAAATCCCCAACCATACACATGTGTAAAAATAACATGTTCTAATATGTGTTTGATTGTTATTTTCCACCATGGAAAATAGATGGTTGTTTTCACTTATGCAAGTGAGAAGTTTATTTTCTTATTTGTGAATACTAGTATGTTTATATGTGATCCATTTGTTAGCATAATATTCCTTAGGAGTATCATGTTAAGAAATGATTCACTATTGAGTGCTAAATTAAATTGTTTGCAAATAAAATAAATTCCTTGTGATTGCTAGATTGTTTGTGAATGATTTAAAATTGAGTGTTTGGATTTTTTGAAAAGTTTTAGATAACTTTTCATTGAGTGCATAGATACTGGTTGTGTGGGTTATACCTTGCTTGCTTGCTAGAAATTAATTAGGAAACACAGAAATTGCTAGAATTGGTTTATGCATGCTAAATGATTGTTTCCTAGAATTGTTTTTATGTTTGTGCTTACTAGCATGTGTAAGATTTGTTTACTGTTGTGAGGTACATTTACGTTCATGACTTGCTTGTTTAGATTTAAGCATCATGGTAGCATTGTTTGCTTCTCTAGTGTTGAGCTAGTGTCACACTAGGAATTGTGGTTTGCTCTAGTATTGTCACCTTTTATTTTAGGAGTGTTTGAATTTATCCTAGCATATTTAGGAAGTTATTACTTCTTTTATAATGCCATGAAATCTTGTTTTGCTGGTTCTATAGTTATAGAATATAATTATCTCTTATAGCATGCTTGTGTAGATTTTTCATACTAATATGCTATTAGTGCAGTCCTGTTTTTATGCTTGTTTGATAGGAATGTTATCTTGAGTGATGATTGTGTTTTGGATTATTTTTGTGACTTGTTATCATTGTTTTTAGCTACTGGTTGTTTGGTAAATTTTCATGATTGATGGATTCCATAACTTCAAGTAAACTTTAATGTAGTAAATAAATAGTCTATTCATCTGTGGTGTGTTTACCTGCTGTTTGGAAATTGTCTGAGGGTGTACCTTAGCATGAGTGTTATGTTTGTGTTATTTGATGTGCTAGTGTTGTTGTTGTGCTTAAGAGTATATTTTGAAACTAAACATCCAACTATATCATAAACATATTAAGTGACAATTGCTTGTGTGTTGCTAATACCCACTGCCATGGGTATTGTTCTGTTTGTTTGTTTTTACCTTAGTAACCTAACCCTTTTGCACCCACAAGCTATATTTTTAAGCTTCTTGTATACCTTATTATGAGAGTGGTACACCCACTCCACATATGGTATGTAAGATGTGGGATATGGTTCTCTAAACCATATGTTGTCTGACGATAGTTTAGGACCGTGAGAGTTATGTGAGATAGTTTTCGCGATGACGTTTTGAGTGATTGCGCGAGTATACGTTTGCTTGCTGTATGTGTTGTTTAGTTTAGTTGTTTGGTCTTTAGAACTGAGAGTGTGTCGTTTATTCTTTTACGACGCTAGAAAATGAAGAAGAAGAAGAAGAAGAAGAAGAAGAAGAAGAAGTTGTGGAGCTGTGCGTCAAGTTCAAGTTACTTCAAGGCCAGAAACATTAAGAGATTTAAGGCAAGCCATCCTGATGCTTGCTGTTATAATACACTTATCATTATCTATCATTCATGTTTTACTTCTGAAAAGTTTTACAAAAACTTTGATTCCCAAAAACTATTTTTTAGTGAATACTACTACTACTATTATATATATATACTACTATGCCATTAGTTGATACTTGGTGTTACCAAGCCCATAGCCACCATATGGTATTTATTACCATCCCAAATATTAGTCCCTAAGTGGACACCCAAAATATTTTTTTGCAAAACAAAGGCTTTATGGAAAAACCCGGAGAAAAGGCTAAGCCTTATTCACCGGAGGAATGTGGAAGTGGTCATTTTTGAGGAAAAGGTGTTTTTACAAAGATGGCACATAACCTAGTCTTCGCTGGACAACCAAGAAGTACTGCCACTCTACCCCAATATGGGTACGGGTCCTATCTAGATACTTGAACTTGTTAGTGTGTGTTTCATTCCAAAATGCTATACAGAGGATGATTCTCTGAACCGAAGTGTCGCCGGGAGGGAGAAACGGGACATACATAGTGTGGGATTAATTTTCCCTCCGGATGCGACAGTTGGGCCTCCTGGCTAGGCAGGGCGGGACCTAATGCCGAGGAGACAACCCACCTGAAGGAATGAGCATATACTATCTTGTGTCAGAGTGGACATTTAGGATCATTCTTCTGATGCTTGCATATCGCTGTGTCGATCCATGGGTGGTTCATGGCAGATGATTGGATCTAGTGGAATGTGTACACCTCTACAGAGTAAAACTATTCAGAATAGCCGAGCCCTCAGATATGGGCATTTGAAAGGCCATGTAGCTAGCATTGTGTCAATGTTTTCCAAAAGGAGTTTTCAAAAAGGAGTTGGACTTATGAAGTACTGAAAGTAAGGAAATCTCGTACCGTGGAGGTACCGTTGATGAAAAGCCAAAAGTTGTTTCTACAAAAAGTTTTGCAAACAAAATCTTTCTTCTCTAAGAAAAAATCCTGGAAGTTGATTCCAAGAAGTTTTGCAAAGAGAAAACTTTCTTTTAACAAAGTTCTACAAAACCTCTTGTACATGTGATATCTACAAGAGAAAGAAAAACTATATTATTTTCTTCTGAAGTATCTTCTTCAACGAAGATACAGATTAACCTGACTGCAACTGTGGTGTCATCCTATATGAACACCATTGATAGTGAACCCTATTTATAGCCTACCTATTACACCATATAAGCATACTTGCATTTGGTAAGTTACATGATGGATGTCTTGCTGAGTACATTCAAATGTACTCATATTGGTTTCGTCCCTGGTATCAACTTGCCAGATCTTGAGAAGGAAGAGTACGGAGCTGATGGCTTTGCGAACTAGGGTCGTCTCCAGGTCAGCAGCCTGTAGGTTAAGGCGTGACTTGGGCTCTACTACGTTTGTGTGTGTTAGTCTTCCGCTGTGTGTGTTGTGTGTTTGCCCTGTGCGGCATTTGTGTTAGACTTGGTCATGTGACCATGTCCCCTTTGTAAGTGTTTTACGCAACCATGTAATGGATATTGTATCTGTGTACCAACTTGATATGTTGTTCACGACTGAATTCCTGGGATCGTGAATGTATGCATATCGAAGGTGTCCTTGAATAGTGGTTCTGGGGCGGACCTTACAGGCGTTTCCATGGCCTTGTCGGTTTCTATCACCGCTTTATGAAAGATTTTTCCACCATTGCATGACCTTTAAATGAGCTTAGGAAGAAGAATGTAATGTTTGTTTGGGGAAATGCACAGCAAAAAGCATTTGATACTCTCAAAAAGTGTTTAACCAAATCTCCTTTGCTTGTTTTACCGGATTTTGAAAAGACATTTTAAATTGAGTGTGATGCTAGTGGAATTGGAATCGGTGGCGTTCTTAGGCTAAATGGACGTCTTGTGGCCTACCATAATGACAAACTAGATGGTGCTAGGCTTAACTATCCCATTTATGACAAAGAGCTTTTCGCTTTGGTTCGAGTTTTGGAAGTTTCATAACACTACATTTGGCCTAAAGAGTTTGTAATTCATTCTGATCATGAATAATTGAAAATTTGAATATTCAAGCTAATTTAAACAAAATACAGGCTAAGTGGGTTTAATTTATTGAGTCTTTCCCTTATGTCATCCAATAAAAAAAGGGTAAAGAAAATATTGTTGCGGATGCATTATCCCGCAAGGAATGCCTTCTTACACGTCTTGAGATAAATATGATTGGTCTAGATGAGATAAAGGACTTGTTATTTTTGGATATTTTCTTTGGTCCTATCTTTGAAAAGTGTATTCCAAATAGAGGATATGAAGATTTCTATTTGCATCCAGGTTACTTGTTTAAAGCTAACAAATAGTGTATTCCCGAGTCCTCTCTTCACTTATTGTTTTTTAAGGAATCACATGAATGAGGCCTCAAGGGACACTTTGGTCGAGACAAGCCTACGCCATGCTCTCCACCAACTACTTTTGGCCCAAGATGAAACATCATGTGGAATACCTCGTCAAGCAATGTCCAACATGTCTCCGAGCTAAGTCTACCTCCAAATCTCATGTTCTTTATACACCATTGCCTACACCACACCTCCCTTGGAGTAACATTAACATGGATTTTTGTTTGGGATACCATGAACCAAAACACACATGGAATCGATATTTGTCATTTTTTATCGTTTCTCAAAGATGGCACATTTCATCCCATGCAATAGAACAGACGATTCTTCACATATCGCGAACTTGTTATCAGGGAAATAGTTCGTCTTCTTGGTGTTCCCAAGACAATTGTGTCGGGTAGAGATGTCAAGTTCACATCCTACTTTTGGAAGATATTGATGGCCAAGCTTGGAATGAAGCTACTCTTCTACATTTCCTACCACCAACAAACCGATGGCCAAACCGAAGTGGTGAATCGCATGCTCTCTTCACTTCTCCGAGCATTAATCAAGCCAAACCTCAGAAACTGGAAAGAGTGTGTTCCTCACGCCGATTTTTTCTACAATAGAGCCCAACATAGGGCTACAAAGAGAAGCCCCTTCGAGATCGTCTACTGCTTCAATCCCAACATGCTCTTGACATCCTACCATTGCCTCTATGCGAACAAGTAAACATGGACTTTGATAAGCGCACCGACTGCATCAAGAAAATTCATGAGTCCACAAGAGCTACACTTGAGAAACATTACGAGAACCAAGACGCAATGATGAACCAGAACAAGAAACCCATGGTGTTCCAAGAAGGTGACCTCATTTGGCTACACTTCCGCATAGACCGCTTTCCACAAGAAAGTAACTCCAAGCTAAAGCCACAAGGTGACGGACCTTTCAAGATCATCAAGCGCATCAACAACAATGCATACAGGCTCAACTTGCCCCAATCCAAGTACCTTGTGCACAATGCCTTCAGTGTCAAGGATATCTCTCCCTTCCATGGATATCCAAGTGATGAGGAAAGTCACAAGTCGTGGACGATTCTTTCCAAAGGGGGGAGATGATGCAGCTCAACCAATTCCACCAAGTCCATTTACTACACCTATTGGACCCATGATGAGAACACGTAAAAGTCTATGCAAGAAAAGGTTACTTTGCTCTTATCCCTCTATGAATTCGATGACTTGGTGAATGGTGTGCTACCTCATGAAAAGACCTTATGCATGCTCGGGTATAATCCCCCTTTGGAGCTCCAAGACGGCGACCCTGGAGCTCGAGAAGATCGCCAAGAGGAAGGCCACAAATAAGAAGAAGGAAAGGAAAAACCTCTAGAAAACCCGGCCTCCCAGTCCGGCCTAGGCCGGCTTTCCTACGCCAAGGTCAGCCTGCTCGGCTAGCAGCCTGGCCTCGAGCCCGGCCTAGGACGGCTATCCTGCACGCCTCAGGCCGGTCGGCTCGGCCACCAGCCTGGCCTAGGAAGGCTTTCATGCGCGCCACCGGCTGGCCGGCTCGGCCACCACCCTGTCCTAGGCCAACTTTCCTGCATCCCTCGAGGCTGGAAGGCTCTGCCACCAGCCCGGCCAGGTCGGCCTCCCTGTGTGGAGAAAGGGAATATTCCCCTGTAAAAGCTCACATACCCCCATTTTACCCCCTAAACTATAAATAGAACCCCCTGGCTTCAGATCAAGGTTACTAATAAATTGAGACTTGAGCTTGGCTCCTTATGTTCCTCTTGAGAAACTACTTCTAGTTTGTATCTAGAAACGTATCAAGACTACTCCATATTACCTTGTAATTTGGATCGAAACAAGGCTACATCAGGTTCGCTATCCTTTCCCCCTTGGGATTCAGGTAGTGACTTCCCAATCTATCTCAACCGACCCTTGAGGTTCTATTGGCACGGTGGACCAGCCGTGGGTGTTCAATAGGTTTTTGACAAGGTGAGTTTGGATCGATTGACTGTTCCGTAGGTGGACGTCGCGGCTTAGTTGACGGGAGATCGAATCCTTCACTTCGCGCTATTTGTCTGTTACCATGTTTTCCCCTTCGATCTCCCTCGTGTTCTTCATTCTTCCCCTCGTGTTCTTCATGTTATTGGTCAATTTGTGAGATCGGGCCATCTCGTGTGGTACACTTCCACATCAATCCAGCCCTTCATCAAGCTACAAAGCGGAGCACTTTTGAGATCGTCTTTGGATTCAATCCCAACACCGCTCTTGACATCCTACCATTGACTCTTTGTGAGCAAGTAAACATGCATTTCAACAAGCGCGTTAACTACATAAAGAAACTTCACGAGTCCACAACAGCTACACTTGAGAAGCACTACGAGCACCATGCCAACGGTCTGGGAGGGAGACTACGGTCTGGGAAGGGGCAGAGACTGTGGTCATGTAACCCCTCCCTTCGACCCTTAGGCTATAAATATGTACCCCCTCCATCTAGATTAGGGCAAGATGATATTTGAGACTAATTTGAGAGCTATAGCTCCTCCCATTTTCTCTTAGAGGCTACTTCAAGTGTGTATCTATAATCGTTTTAAGGCTACCCCAATTGCTCTTATATTTGGATCATATCAAGGCTACTCCGGAATTGCCATCCTTTCACCTTGGGATTCAGTCGGTATTCTCCCTATCTTCCCCAGGTGGCACTTGGGGATCTATTGGTGCGGTGGACTAGCCACAGGGTTGAAGTGGTTCCAATTAAGGTGAGTTCGAGTTGGTTGGTTTCCGGAGGCGGTTGTGGGTTTAGTTGTCGGGGATCAAATCTCGTACTTCGCACTAGTTATCGGTTACTTGTTCTTGGTGTTCTTTCCTTCCCCTTTGGGTCTTCTGTGAGATTAGGCCACTCCCCGAGGAACATACCTCATCATCTGTATAGTGCCTCATCATGGTGACTTCGACTTCAACGACATTCTATCTACGTCCTCTACATGTAGATGACGAGTTTGCGTTGACGACGACTCTTTTTAAAGTGAAGGAGGTGATGCAGCCCAAGCCATCCCATTGGGCATGTCTCTCACTCCATCATACATCAATTCACCATGGATTCAAAAGGTGAACTCCTTCCTCTTTGAGAACCCCTATACATCACCTTTGGACTACTTGACCATCGACCATCGTGCATTGATAGGATTGTCACGATGAGTACAAACGCAAGGAGAGATGCCAAGGAGCCCCAAGACTCAAGGGCATCCAATTTTTATGCATGGAAGAGGAGGAGGAAACAACAAGACGAAGACGAGGCAGCAGCAGGCGCCGGATTGCTGCTGGATCGTACAGCGCACCGGATGGTTACCCGTATCTACCGGCACAAGTGCGGCACCCCTCGGGTGTCCTCCTTCGACTTCATCGGATCATGATCCGGCGATCCGCACCGGACTGTCCAGCGACTCAAGACCAGCACGTAGAAGAGCCATCGCCGAACCATTCGGCCTACTACATCCACCCCCGCTGGAGGTACCGACGTTTGGGACGCCGGACCGTCCGGCGCCTACCTATGGGAAGACAAAGTTCCTTTGACCTTGTACTCACCTACCGCCACCTACACTCACATATCCCTTTGTAATAGTACGATAAATGGACCCCTCCTCCCTAATATACCTAGGATAGAGTTGATGTGAGATAGAATTGGGCATTTGCTCCCCTCCCATGTGGAGAACCTCCCCCATGGGATAGATTGACTAAAGGTTCCTTGGTGATTGTTATCCATTCCCCTTGGGATTGAGCTAGTGTCACACCAATCTTCCTCAACTGATCCTTGAGCTTCTATTGGCATGGTGGACCGACCGTGGAGGTGAATTGGTTTCAACTAGCATGTTGTTTACTTGGGTTTGCGATCCCTCGTAGGCTTCACGAGTTATCCCCTTTCTGTGTGTGTTCTTCGTGGTGTTTCGTCATGTTCTTCGCGTTCTTCGACATCTCCTCTCCCCCATGTTCGTCAATCCGTGAAGATTGGGCCAACCCAAAAGGTCAACACCTCTATCATATTGTACCAGAGTAAAGGTTACCACGGATTTGATCCTCTTTTCCTCAAAAAAAAATCTTATTCTTGCCTAAATTTGAAAATTTTCACAAAAAATAGCCCCAAATTTCTTTGCTTTGATCTATGATTATTGTACGTTTTGGTAGGTTTTGATCCGGGGATCTATTGCTAAACTTGTTTCTCTACCTTCCGTTGCGTTTTCATGGCCAAATTCCACTGATTTCCCCTCCAAATTGATGTTTTAAAGTGCTATTTTCCGCCCAAATCATATCCAAAATCACGATCTAGATCTGAAATCTGCATTTTCGCACTCACCGGATGTACCGGCACAAAAATCGCCGGATCGTCCGGCTCTCCCGGTACAGAAAAGTTGCTTCACCGTTTTGACCATAACTTTCATTCTGGACTCCGTTTTAAGTGATCTTTGACTTGTTTCAAGCCAAAAACATCATCTACATCACCAATGCAGGATATCTATCATCCATTAAAGCCAAAGTTTGTGAGAAAGCACGAAAGTTTCCACAATAAGGGTTGAAGATCGCTGGATTAAGGTATAAACATTGTGAATTTTCTCCCACTTGCATTCGTTTGTTAGCCAAGCTACCTTGTGATTACCTTACTTATTGAGGCTAGCTCATCTATTATTGCTTGGGCTTTGCACACTTGCACCGTGTGGTTTTCGAGCGACCGTTGTATGCGCTAGTTGATAGTAATATGTTGGCACAAAGTGTGTGAGAAAAAGCAAAATGAAAAGAAAAAGAAAGAAAGAAAAAAAAACACCACTTGCCATATTTTGTAGGAAGCGCGCTCTAAGAAAAACTTATAGGCGGTGCATTGTGTGTAAATCTTGAAGCCAACCAATAAATTGCAATCGAGCTAGCAGATCTCGATGTACTTGTGCAACACGAGTTTATAGTCTTTGCTAGCATCATTTGGTTCTCAAGCTCACACTTTGGTTGCACTAGTACCATTTATCTCTGTGCTTATGTTTCCATATATATTTTGGAGATTGACTTGTTGTTGCTTTATGATCATTGTGGTTTTCTACTTTCCATTACAATATCTTGGTTTTCGGTTGTTCCATTGGCTTTTCACTTGGCTTAGCTATCCACCCATAAGCCATGTGTGTTTTAGAGCTTTTTTTGCATCTTTTGAACTCAAGTCGGTTTCTCTTACCATTGTCCACTAGTTCCAATACTAGCTAAAAGGTGAGGTTTGAGCTCTTAGGTTTTTTCCACTCCGTTTATATACACTTTTTCTTGTGAGTAACCATGGCCAGCGAAAGCGGAGCATCATATGGAGGCCATTATGAGTAAATGAGGGACCACTACGACTATAACAACGACAATGACTACAATGACCATGACATGGGTGACTACTACCACGACATGGACCTCCATAACAACTATGAAGCCTCATACATGGAGGACATGGTGGATCGCCACTACTACGAGCATCACATGGTGGACCACCACTATTACGACCACAACATCGAGATCTACACCGACTACCTCCACGAGCATCATCGACATGGCGGAGCACCATACCAACCACAACAACTTCAACTCCATGATCTCCAATGACATGAACCACTACTACAACTACGACACCGCAAGCTTGGATGGAGTGATGGAGCCGTACTACAACGACTACGCATCCACGAACATGGCGGAGTACTACACGACAATGACTCCACAAGCATGAAGGACAAGATAGAGCTATTCAACTACTTTGACTCCCACATGGAGCTTCATGAGATCTGGAGGCTACCTTTAATGTGTGTTGCCGGAAGATCGAGTTGGTTATGTTTGCTAGTTATATCCTTGGTTTGATTTGGTTTCGTGTTGTTTGTGTTCTTCGTCCACCCTCGAGCAATTCGTGAAAATCGGCCAAGCTAGAGTTTCAACCGTCATCAGTAATTTTCTCTCTATTTCTTAAGCATCAAATTCGTGAAGATCATGACAACACCCACATTAAGTTGGACGGCGGCGGACAAAGAGAGGGCCAATAAAAATTGGACAAACCGAGGAGATCCGAAAGAGATGGAACATATGTGGAGCAGCGAGCACCGCTTTGACCAAGCATAAATTCAAACAAAAACGCTAGAGAGCTGCAAATGGCGATTCCAAAAATATCCACAGACAAATTTCAGAGAAAAAAGAAACGCTCTTTTAAATCACCCCACAATGTTATTTTTTTACGATCAATACCATGATATATTTATGGTAGCAAATAGTACCAACGAGGATTTTATCATAATTTTAATTTTGAGCCGCAATGCAAGAAACAGCAACCGAACAATCTGATCAACGTCGTTGCAACCAAACATATTGATCGACGTTGCTGTGAGCCGAGAGTACGAATCACCATTGTCGAGAACATAGCAACCGGGTCAAATATTGGTTGGATCCAAAACCGATCCGATCTGATACCATCACTAATATCAGGATGAAGATCTCACCATCAAACAATGTATAGGGTCTTGTTATAATTCCACATAAGACTAAATACCATAGAAATACAACAATACTTAACACAAACGCTGCTACCGTGTGCCTCATTCAGCAACATTGGCATCGGACACAGTTCCAGATTGTGAGACAGACGTAACATGTCTCATTTCACACAAGCCGGTTGCAATCAGCTAGATATATCGGTAAGGCCAGTAACAAGCACCAACACCACGCATAAGCAACGCAGATATCATGTCAGTTCACAGGTTCAACACAACTCTTGCACAAACCACGCATACGGCTCCTACATAAAGCCAGGTTCACTGACATCATACTTATTCAGTATTCACTCATGAAGCAACACAAACAAACCGGGTTGAACTTTAGGAATAAGCATAATGTAAAACAAATAGACTGCGGCTTGGGCTCGTCACGTATGCCCCCAAGGACATTATTTCTTGCTACGCAGCTTAGCTCCAAGAGCCCTCTCAAGCTTTCCAATGATCTGATTGTTCGGAATCGCTTTGCCCGACTCGTACTCCTGGATCACCTGTGGCTTCTCATTGATCATCTGTTACAACACAACAAACTTTTTCTTATATGGAGGTGAGAGTGATTACAAGGTGACAATCTTTCATCTCAAGAAGCTCTACAGGTTCTAAATTCTTTCTTTCTTTTCACTACTAGGTACCTGAGCAAGCTGTGCCTGGGTCATCTTCTTATCCAGCCTTGCTTGCATGAGGTTTTTCTTCAGGTCACTTGAAACACGCTCATCTAGCATCACATGAGAGCACAAGGGATTAACACACTGCTAAATAGACAGAAATTGCAAGACAGTTGTGATACTGATGTATATGGAATCTGAGTTAAGCATCCAGGGGTTGAGACTGGGACTAAGAAAATCTGATCTGTCCCTGAAATCCTATGTGCATTAATACACTCAGCACAGGACAAACAAATAAAATTTCACATGTTAAGAAAACAACGATCCATTAACATCAAAATTCTGACTAGTAGCAAAAAAGTCACGACTGGGAGATAAATACAAAGCCCTTTTTATTTGTGGAAATTATGTAAAATTTTGCAGCAAATTTTCCACAAATCAAAGAGGCCCAAAAGTTGCAACCTAGTTAGTTTTTCTTGATAAAACTGGGCTGATCCGATGATGAAATATTTCGGGGTTTTTTAATAAAACAGAGCAAATTAATTGATCGAATATGTGCACACACAGGCAGGCAATTTTGGGCATCAAACAGTGTGTGCTAGTTTGAAGCCTATGGTTCCCAAGGTAAAATTGTGTTGTTACAATTTAAATGCAGATAGCTCTACTTGATTTACAGTTTAATATCTAGCAATTTGGCCAACTAATAGGCAGCCAAAAGTTAAGAGCAAGTTAAATTTCAGCACACACTAGAACAGAACTATCTCCTTTCCTCAAAACAAGGCGCGTACTTTTTTTGAAAGTCAAAACTACGTAAAGTTTGACCAAGTTTCTAGAAAAACTATCAACATCCACAGTACAACATCAATATAGTACATCATGAAATATATCAGAATTGTTGATAGTTTTTCCTAAGAAGTTGGTCAAACTTTTCATCGATTGACGTTGAAAAAAGTTATATGCCTTCTTTTGATGAAGGGAGGGAGTATCAATTGAGAATGACATAAACAAGACACATGTACAACCAGATACCCTAGCGGAACCTAAAGTTGATAGAAAAATAAGGTAATATTTCTATTTACAACAGGAACAATTTCTGCTAAAACGGTGATGATAAGATATTTTTTATCAATAAGTAATGTTGGAGACTTTATCCACATCATGAGTAAAGTTCACCTTTTCAAAATAAAATTAATGGTGAAATTCCAATTAACCTTCTATATAAGGGAAAATTCAATATAACTTCACAAATGCAACCAAGCCAGAGTAACTCGCCTTGTTAAGGTAAACCATTAACTAGAGGTGCTCATACAAACACATAGGTGTTAGTCTAAATATCAAAAGTGCAATTGTAAAGTGAGGGATGTGTTAAATAAGATATAACATGTTTCAGTAAATATCAACAGCTTACAATTGCACCTACGAATAAACAAGATTCAATAGCTTAAATTGATAGAGCATTAGTTACAAGTGTCCTTATTTATCATAGTAAATAAGAACTTCCCTAAACTGAAGCGATATTTCCATTAACTACAAGTAGAATATATTCAGATGAGCATTCCTTTCATGAGGGAAAACAGCCACAAGCGTAGCAACCAACTATGTATAGTGTACCCTTACCATACACATGTAATTTTTATCTAAAAAATAGCAACATAACTCCGGGTAAACTTAAAAAAAAGACTGGAATTACATAATAGTCACAAGTCCACAAAACAAAAATGTGACATAACATTCGTTCAGCAAACTATTGGATATCCATATTAATGAGAAAGGATATATCAGTCTGTGCTTAATGTTCCCATGAATATGCTACAGGCGCCAGATGATTTCAACAGTTTACGTAACATCCAAAACTAATGTCGTCCAAAAATGTGGTGCAAAACCATGGAGAATTTCCTTAAGTAGAAAAAATGATGAGGTAGAACTACAAAATGTGCAAGATAGCACTGCTTATCTGCCAGCTACGTCCACGACTGTATCATTAAGAGGCTACATCCGAAAACGAAGGTAGTCATGTGAAAACACAGATGCTACGTCATAAGTATGCAATCTTCAATATGTATGGCATACACTAGGATAAACAGACAATGATGAGAGATAAAAAGCGAACAGCTTTAGCCTCTTCACAGAGAGGAGGCTTTTTCCCAGGACAACTCAACTACGCCATATATGAACCAATACAAATAATTATCCAGCAGCACATCATTCAAAATGGAGGATTAAGCAGATAGTGGGAGGTTAATGGTTGCTCACGTGCAAGGTTCTCGGTGTCCTCGTCGAGCCGCTTGGTGTTGAGGGATGTGCCACTGGATGCCGCCTTGTTCGTTCCAGCGTTGTCTGCAAACAGAAGAGATTGTTAGTCATGGATCAATCGAAGACCAAGAAAGTGAAATTGGTCAAAATCGTGGTAGTCCACTATGAAATTGTTCCAAAGGAGATCAGATGATAACACCTAAAACGCAAGATAACCAAACTAATAAATAAACGCAAATCTGTTTCCGACGCTAGGTCAAAATAAAAACGGAGCGACAACCAGGAAGAACAGCAATAAAATTACAGAAGTATCGAAGGACAAAGGCAAATCGTCCGCGTCCGATCAATGGAACAGCACCACGGCAAAAAGAACCGATCAAATCAGAACGAATCGCAAGAAAAGAATGAATCGAAAACCCTAACGTGCAAAGAAAAGAAGGGGGGCAAACCAAAAGCGAGGACACCTACACTTCTTGGTGGTATCGATCTCGGCGCCGGAGCGGCGGGCGGCGTTGACGGCCTTCTCGTCCTTGTTGGCGGCGGCGTTCGGCGCCTTCTTGCGCACCACGACCGGCTCCCAATCCTGCCTGATCGGACCAATCCCAGCCATCTCCCCTGGCTCCCTCACACGACAACTTTGCTCGCGCGGTCAATCGATTTCTCAAACGCAAACTATGCAAGGGCTTGGTGGAGGCGGAAGACCGAGGAGGAGGAAGAAGATAGGGAGGAGCTGAGTAAAGGTTCTGTAGTCGCAAGTGATGGTTACGGGGATATATCTAGGGCGGGTTTGGTAGCATCCAAGCTGGTCAGATCAGCCCCGCTAGGTGCACCGCCCGTTTGGTTCCATGCAAATGGAATTTTTGTCCTCACGATTTTTAAACCACCTAGGCGAGCCCCGCTGGTACCGCCCGATGCAGGGCGGAGGTGGCTCGAGCAACGAAATTGTGGCAGGAGGATTTCGGTCACCGCCCGCCAAAAATCATCCCTTTTTTACACTCACCGGCTCACGTCCAAATCCAAAAGCGTCATTTTCACTTTCAACCTTCCGCGATCGAAGCCATGGCTGGATCTGCGTTGGCTCCGGTGACAAAAAGGGCGACGCCGACGGGGACAGCGGTGATTGTCGACGGTAAGCCGGGTCCTTGCTCATTCCCCAACTATGTGATGCAAACTCCCTCTCTAAGTCCCTCCGAGCTCCTTGTGTCCGCATAATCCGTGTGCATATTGTAGATCTGTGGTAGACTTGTAAGATAGGATTGCTTATCTCTTGTGTTTTTATCATAGTCTGGTTAGGATCTATGATTTACCATGTTGCTTGTCATAGTCATGATTCATGTTAGGTCGTCTATTGCACCAACCTCACCTGATTTGTATGCCCCCCGTGTGTACTTCAAAAAGAGACACATCGATGTTCTTGATCTGTCAACCCCTAAGAAGAGAGTCTCTCTTCAACACCTTTCTAAGAACGAACTCCCTGACCTAAATGTGAAATCGACGGCTGAAAAAACACTCCCTCTACAAGTGTTATATGAGATGACACTGCACGTACATGATGAGAATGCAGTGCCTCCTGATGCAGTCATTGTGAATTCAATGGACCAGCCTCTGATTCAAGTTCCTCTGAAGTTGCGTCTTAATGAAGAGTCTATCGATGCAGTGCCCTTGAGTGCCTTTCCCCTGAAGCTGCCTTTGAAGGAAGAGGCTATCGATGCAGTCCCCTTGAATGCAGTTCCTATGAATGTGTCAACTGATGAATTGCCTTCTGCTGAATCTCCTTTCGAGGAAGTTACTTTCATGTCGTCTCATAGGAAGACTATGACATGGTCACCTACTCTGTCACTGTTCGTTCTGAATAGGATTGTCGAGCTTGTGAGGGAGGGTGCCAAGGTAGACGGAGGAATGAAGGAGGAGTACATTACCAGGGTTAGCGACGAGGTTCTTGATTTCACAGGTCTGAAGGTGAGCAACACTTAGATTTACAACCATCTGAGAAAGTGGAGAGCCAGGTGGGTTAGGGTTACCCAGCTTAAGGAGGCTAGAGGAGCAATGTGGCACGAACATAGCTCTACCATCATGATGGATGAAGTGGCATCGATTCCACACCTCCAGGTAAGATTAGTTGTCCTAGTGCATACTATGTTCCCTTCTTCTTACTCTTTCATCACTCAGATCACTAACACTACGTTATGGCAATCTTAGATGTACCCTAAGGACGAGGAGCTTATCAACAAGTGATGAGGACATCCCTAGTTCTTTACCATATAAGGAGGTTGTTATCCAAGAGAAGCATGATGAAGTAAGACTTGGACCAATAACAAGATCAAGGGTCAAGTTATTACAACAACAGGTGAATTCACTCCTTATTGAATATGTTTGTGATAATGAGAATTTTATACTGCCTAAGTCTATGCATTTATGTATGATCAGGGTTATTGATAACACAAACATGGAGGTGGGAAACAACAAGGAGGAGCTGGAAAACAAGCTGGAGATGCTGGAAAACAAGAGTACAAGTGTGGAAAACAAACATACAAGTGTGGAAAACAAGACTATAAATGGAGAAAACAATATTGCAAGTGTGGAAAACAAGTCTACACATGTTTTCCACCAATGAGCAAATAAGGAAACATGAGGAGGGCGCCCCATTGAAGATTAATGCGACATAGAATTAGTCCTGATGTATTAGGACATGGCTTGTATGCCATATGTGGACGAACTCCTAATTGAGTCGGTTTGTATCTATTTCCTAGTCCTAGTAGGAGTCCTAATCCTTGTTGGAGTAGGGTGCTTGCGCAATACCCCTTGTGGCCGCACCTCTCCCTCTTAAATAGTCCCCACCTGCGTGTGGAAGAGTAGACCAAGTTCAAACCAATAAAACCCTAGCCTATAGATTATATTGTTGCTAAGCATTCATCTTGAAGTAACCATTGCAAAGTTGTGTGATATCTTGTTGTTCCACTAGGAATAAGGGGATACAGGACCACTCGTGATCTTTGATTGCGTGTGCAAGTGTGTAGTTGAGAATATCCAAAGGGATTGATTGTTGTTGCATTAGCAACAGGGATTATCCGAGGAGAGTTTACAGTGTACCACTAGTTATCTTATCATCCACAAAACATCCACCATAATTTCGAGAGAGCTCATTGAGAAGATCGGGCCACCCCATACCATCTTGGTATCAGATTTTGGGTTTACTCGGTGAGTAAATTTCATCTCGTAGTTTAGTTGTTTTTATTTGCTATCCAGAAAAAGTCATACAAAAATATTAGGTTTAGTTTGTGCTAGAGCCTAGATCAACACCAAATTTCTACTCTCATTGTTGTTTTATGTTGATTTGTGTTGTTGTTTTTCTGTTTTTAGTTTTCATCTATTAGGGTTACGGTTCATCTAGTTGTTCTTCTACATCATCTAATCGAAAATATCACAAGAATAGTTGGTATTCGTGTGTTATTTCTCGGGGAAAACAGACCTATAGCTTTGCTAATTTGTTTTCTTCTTCAAGTTGTGGATCTTGTTCGAGTTAGGGTTTGATTTATACCACGGGTTAGAAGAAAATTTATGTCATGGATCACCGCTGCTTCCATCGGATTCCTACTTTGTGTTGCACTCGGGTTCCTAGTACCTATCGGATTGAGCAAGAAAATTCACCAAAGCTGCCACGCATTGCTCCTAGCTACTATCGGACTGCAATCCTACGCTGTCGTGCACGCGTTTTGGATAAATTTGTTGGCGCGTGTGCTCGTTTCCTAGTTACACTCGGACTCAAAACCGATTCCTGTCGGGCACGCGTTTTTGCTCAAGTTCGTTGCCACGCGCGCGTGTGTTTTCCTAGCCCCTATCGGATTTGCTCTGCCGCGGTACAAAAACAGCGAGTTTCGCTGCCGCGTTCAACACCGCAACACACACCACCCGCAAGAGCGCATAAGTTTCTGTCGAGCAGCGTTTTCGCGTAGTTTTTGCTGCCGCCGCGGTACAAAACCGCCCGTTTCTCTGCCATGAACCATTTTCTCCTGTTTTCTCTCTTTTCCGTAGTTTTCTTTGTTTTCTTCCTGTTTTCTCACTAGGTACTCTGTTCTGATCTTTGTTAAGCCTAGCCATAGCCTGTGTATAGCAAAATTTTAGGAACCTACCCAAAGACTAGCTATTTTATTGCTCTAACAGGTTGCTCAATTTGATCAATTCTTGTCCATAATTTCTGTTTTCTATTGCTTGTTGCTCCTAGTTGATTCAAAGTCCATTGAAAAAGTATTACAAAACTAGAAAAGAGAAAAAGTATTTTAAAAATAGAAAGAAAAAAAGAACAAAAGAGGCTGAGCCATTACTATATCACTAGTGGAGCTTGATACATATCATCTTGGATATTTATGCGGACATTATTTGAGCAATCTTGTGCTTGTTTCATTGAGTATTTGCTAGTGTCTTTCTAGTGCTTGCAATATCTCTACCATATAATTGTTGAGCCACATTTGTCTCCCAGAGTGTGTGTGTTGCCTTAGTGATTTTTTATCACATTAGATAGTAAATAGGAGTTGCTATTTTGGTGTTGTTAGAAATTCCAACTAAGTCCCACCAAATACCCTGTTTTGTCTTGTGATACTTGATATTCTGATTATTCTCTTCTCACACTTGGTACACTTTTCATTGCTACTTATGGTAAGTAAATCATATTCACTTTGGAAGGTAAGATAAACAATTCTTTGCTGGTTTTGAGTGAGTTGAGAGAGAACACCATAAACCAATGATTATTTTGTTTACTAACAGATTAATCATTAGTACTTCTAGTGATGTTGATGGACGGGTTAAAAAGAAACCCGAGGAGCTGGTTAGATGGAATGAATATGAACCCTTGAGATATACACTTTATAAGAGGATTGCTACTGAGATAGATAAAAGTGATGATTCTTTGAGGGAAGAGTTGAACAATTTGGACCTCAAGATAGAAGGAGCTTCTACACAAGAATCTGTTGAGATTTTGCAAGAAGTTGTGACAAATTTGACAAGGTAGATTGCCAATTTGATAACTATGGTACAACAACAACAAAGAGCTCCATATGATGCTCCTAATGCTGCCGATTTGGATGATGGTCGAGGAAATGTGCAAGCAGGTCGTGGAGGATTTTCAAGGAGAATTCCATTCCATTGGAAAATAATAGAGAGGATGATGGCTTGGAAAACTAAAATTCTCTATACCAACTATCACTTGTGATACTAAAGATGTAGAAGAGTACTTGATATGGGAGCTGAAAAATGAGAAGCTATGGAGATTGCATGAATATAGTGAAGAGAGGAAGGTAAAGCTTGCATCTTCTGGATTTGATGGCTATGCTATCTTGTGGTTGGATGGCATTACAAGGTTGAGGGAAGAACATGAGGATCCAGAAATTGTTATATGGAGAGAGATGAAGCAATTGCTAAGAGAAATATTTGTTCCCAAGAATTATATTAGAAGTCTCTATGATAAGCTACAACAATTGAAGCAAGGTACAAAATCTGTGAATGCATATTACAAGGAGATGGAATTGATACTCCAAAGAGCTTGGGTTAGAGAGGGGCCAGAACAAACAATGCATATATTTCTTTCAGGTTTGCAATTCAAAATTAGAAGCATTGTGAGGCATGTGCAATATAACAATATGAGTGAATTGTTGCATCAATCAAGAGAAGCTGAAAAGAGGTTGGACTAGGAGGTGCAAATGAGTACAAGGATTCCATCAAAGAATTTTGTTTTCACACCACCTACACCTCAAGTTGCTCAAACCCGAAGTGGTTCTAGTGCCAAACCCGAGACTACAACACCTGGTACAAGGAAAACAACACCACAAGTTTCGGTTTCTAGTGGATCTACACCTACACCACGAAATAGAGACATGACATGCCATAATGTGGAGGAAAAGGGCAGTTTAAGATAGATTGTCCTAACAAGAAAATCAGTATTATCAATGTTGATGACGAGTACACTACCAAATTTTGCGCGATCAGGGACGTTTTGAGCTTGACGTTTCGCTAACGTCGCGTGTTTCCATCGCGGATGGCTGAAAAGTGGATTTTGCTCTCGACATTTTGGATCCTTTGATCATGGGCCGGTCGATCTCGATGTTTTTTACATTTTACGTCGCGGATTTTTGTTCCCGACCCAATAAGCCCAGTTGGAGGCGAGATTCATTCGACGAGAACGTCGCAGATTAGTCGAATGTATCCCTTTTCATTTCTGTCATTGATTTCTCCATATTGTGAAATTGAGTTATTGGCAGGTATATGTTTTTACATCGACATTAGTCAAATGTAACCCTTTTAATTTATGTCACTTAGATCCATCGAAATTTCTGTCATCTATTTCTCCATATTATGAACTCGAATTATCTATCTTAAAAAAACATAGACTGCATATTAATAGCAACCACCCAATACAACCAACGAGATTATCGATCTAAACAGAACATCAGAAGCACGGGGGCAGCAGTCAACACACCTAGACACATATATATAGGCAGACTGGCATGTAGTTTTGAAGCACGGTGAGAGAACTTTAGCTAGGACTAAAATACCATCAGAAGGGGGCCGACTGCTCCTCCGATGGCACTGGATCCTCCCCTCCCTGGGCCATCACAGCTAAGAGGAGAGCGATGAGAGTTTCCTGCTCTGCCAGGGCTAAATGGATCTTTAGTTTCCCAACCTTCAAGGTCAGTTCGAGGTTGCTGGCTGTCGAGACATCGTAGTAGTTTTCATAGACGGGGGTGCCATGAGACTACGGTAGAGACGTGGGGTAACGGGATAGCGTGGTAACACAGAACACGGGATTTTACTCAGGTTCGGTACGTCGCGACAGTACGGTGTACCTACTCCTGCACTTCTCACTAATTGGGACTAAAGCCCGTATAACAGGGTTACAATGTGAGGGAATAGATCTAGCTACTCGGCGAGGATGAGCTTCTCGGCGAGTTGCGTAGAGCTTGAACTTGTGTCTAACTTGTGCTTCTTTAATCTGTCTCCCGTCCGGCTTTATATAATAGCCGGACTAGGGCTTACAGAATAGGAAACCTAGAAGACTACGTTTAACTCGTAACTTGGAAAGTAAGGAATCCGTCTTCTCCTCCAAGCCAGATCACGCGGGCCGCCTAATGGACCTAAGCCCACTACCACTTAGGCCACCCTGGTAATCCGGCACTTGGCCTACCATCTTCTATACCCCTATTTGGTATATATCCGACAGTAGCCCCCAAGAAGGATCAAAACTCTGATTCTCCGCCGTTCGCCAAATATTCTTTGTCCGAGAAATATTGATTCAGCAGTCTTGATTCTTCTTATTCTTCTTTTGAAAAAGATGGTGGCATGAAACTCGGAATCCTGAAAATCCGGCTTTTCTCCCACGATCCTTCGCGGAGAAGAAACTTCCTACGTCAGCGCACTCAACCATGCTGACGTGAGCGTCATTTGAGATTTACTCGGAAAAACCCAGAAACATATCTCTGACAGATTCTCGCGGGAAACGAGGAGATAGCCATCATTACCCCGTCGTTTCATTTCCCGGATTTTCGGCGAGCGACACGCGGCAAACATCCAACGGTCAAAATAGCCGTTGGCACGCATCTAAACGGTTTTCCGGCTATAAATAGCCGTCCTCGTCCTCAACGAAAACTTTCCACACTCTTCACTGCCCACGCCATTGACGCGAACGAGCTCGAGAGCAAAGCACCGTCCCAAGCGCACTTAGTTTCCAAGCACGCCGGAACGCACGCGCCACCACGAGATGGCCTCCTCGCCGTCCTCGCCGACCCGCGCCGCCATCAACGAGCTCATCAACGACCTAGATCCGCAAACTAGGTCACCCAAGCACGCCGGCGGCGAGCCGCAGAAGACCGCGGCCTCCGCGGCGGGTGAAGCAAATTCCTCCGCCGCCGCGGACGTTGCGGGATCGAGCTCCGCAGCCTCCCCGCCGTTCGCTCCTGAAACGGCGGAGGAAAAGATCCAACTTCTCGGCGACGAGCTCGCCGCCGCGGAGGCCGCCGCCTCTGCCGCCGCCGGAGCAGACGAAGAGACGGAGTCTGCGGGCAATTGGATTGCCTGCAGCATTCCTCCGGCTCTCCTTCCAAACCTGGAAAAGGAGGGCCTGGTTCTTAAGAAGAAGTGGCGGCTTCCAGAAGACGAGACCGAGCCAACGCCAAAAAATGGCGAAAGGGTCCTTCTTTGTTCCCACCTTCTTCGAGGTATGGGACTTCCACCTTCTTCCTTCTTCCTCCAAATCCTTTCTCATTATAACATCCAGCCCCATAACCTTCCTCCCAACTCCATCCTCTACATGGCCGGCTTCCAGGCTTTGTTCGAGGGCTACTTAGGGCTAGAACCTAGGTTAGATTTCTGGACTTACTGCTTCGGGGTTAAGCGGAACTCTTCGGAGGGCGCACTCCCGACTTGCGGGACCATATCTTTCACTCTTCGGAGATTCCGAGAAGATTGGTTCCCCAAGATAAAAACGTCGGAATCCGTCAAATTTTGGACGGGTTCCTTCTTTTATCACCCCGACGTGCCTTTCCCTAAGGAAGCCGTCGGGGTTCCTCCTTTCGTGAACTCTGCCGCAGTTCCCCAAGACAACTGGGGAACGGAAGCCGTCCAGGTTCTGCCGCCAGATCTACTAAAGATCAAGCGGCATCGCCAAGCTCACCTCCTCCACCCCACCTTTGACCGGTATGGATACGGTCTTTTGCTGGCTGAATAGACGGATTCAGCCGTTAGCAAACCACGGTGGTCGCCTTTTGTGCGAATACACGGGAGCCAAGGATCCTATGCGGACAATCAACAAGGATTGGCCCGTAAAGGTGCTTCGACGGCGCATCAACCAGTTGGTCGCATCACGCGACCAATATGAAGAGAGTCGGCCGATGTACACGGCCGACAACCCGGTTCCCAAGGTAATTTTTCAGTCATTTGGGTATAATCTCAGTATTCTTTCTCGGATAACCTACCTTCTGATTCTGATTGGTTTTTCCGGCAGTTTGCGGATCTTCCAGACTCGGAGTTGGCTTCCGAGGCCGAGCTGGACGCGCTGCGCACCGCCGCTACAGGTGGACGCAAGCGCAAGAAGATAACTTCCTCGGAAGAAATTATCGACCTTGACGGAATCCCCGTCGCCACTTCCAGGTTCTTTCTTCTGGATTCTTTTTTCTTTTATGGGAACTTTTCATCCATCCTCGGTTTTTTAACTTTTACGGGTTTTTTGTTTTTAGCCTGCCTCCCTCCAGTTTAAAACCAAAGAAGCTGAAGAAATACAAGGTTGCTCCCAGCCGAGGCGGTCAACCTTCTCCCGCCGTTGCCCCGAACACGCCGTCCACAATGGCGGAAGAGCAAGCTGCAGCCCCCACCACCAAGCCCTCAGAGCCCAGCCAGCCCGTTGTGTCGGACACGGACACGAGGGAAAGGGCGGCTCCAGAGGTGGAGAAATTTTCTCGAACTTTCGACGAAGAAATTCCCACCTTTGACAAGGACTTCAAGATTATCAACGACGGCCTAAGCGCGGCCGGAACTGCTTTTGCGGAATACGCAAAAGAGTTCAAGGAAAACTTGGCGGGTTTGCACCGAATGAGCCAGGTATGTAACTCTAGCCCCCAAGCATTAAACAAAATTGCATGCATGTTTTGCTTTGATGCTTTTTGTAACCATTCTTTTCCTTGCTATGTTGCAGCAAACCGCCGAAACCATAAACATGGAAGTTTTCAACAAACTCACCATCAAGAATAAGGAGGTTAGAAATCTCCTTTCTATTCTTGAGGAGAGAGAGGCGGAACTGGCATCGTCTCAGCTCGCTTTGTCGGAAACATCAGGTATACATTTTTCTTCTGAGGTTTGCGATTCAATTTTTTGTCTAAGTACTTATTCCGGAAATTTTCTAAACCCGGAATTTTCTTTGCTTTCCAGCTGCTTTGGCTAAGGCCAAGCAAATAGCTGAAGATGCCGGCAATGCCGAGAATCTCCGAAAGGAGAATTTGGAGCTTCACAAGCATCTTGTGAAGGCTCAAAAGGATCTGGAGGCCAGCAACTTGGCCCTTGGAGTTGCCAACTCCAAGGCTTCTGAACAGGCGGAGAAGGATAAATCCACCATTCGGGATTTAGAAAATGCTCTGAACCTTCGCCTGGAGGAAATCTCCAAGATCGACAAGCTTATTGGTAATTTTCCGTTACCTTTTTTATTTTTCCATATCTTGTTTTTCTTCTCTGTTTTTTCCTAACACTTTTGATTGTTTTATCCGAAAAAACAGGAGATATCCCAGATGGTACCCGGCTTGAAGGGATCCAAGCCTTTGGGAAGATGTGGACTTCGATCCGTGCTGCTGGAATGCAGCTGGTGAACAAGTTTCTTCCCGCAAGGACTGGGGAGTTCTCGGAGGTTGAAAAACTTCCGGGAGCCATCATGGAGGTGGCGGAATCCAGGGATTCTATCCTGCGTTCCGCTGCACGGGGTGGTGCGCGTATGGCACTCGGCCTTATGCGCATGCACTACCCCGGTGCTAAATCCTGGCGCGTGGCGTCCGGTGTCCCTCAGGGATACACGGACACTCAGCGAAATACCATCTTTGATGAAATCAAAGGCCACGCCACCCAGATTGCCTCCATGGTAAATATTTCCGTCAACTATCCAGAAGAGGAGATCCCTCCAATCCCCGAAGACGACAGCAGCGAGGAGGAATCAGATGCTTGAAGGGCTACCTTTGACCTGGATAGCAAAAATAGACAATAGGAGCATTACTGTTCTTTCAATGTAATCTGCAATGTAATGCTTCTATTTGTATGAATGAAAAATTCCGCCTTTTGCAATTATTAGTTATGAAATTTTTTGCAAGGTTTTTCGGATGTTACTATTCCTTTATCTTCTAAGTTCTCTGGCATATATGTTTTAACTGTCCTTAGTGTTTGAAATGGCTCAAATAGCAATATGAATCGTCATGCCGAGTAACTGGGCGTAACCAATCAGTTTAAACTCGGAAACATGGACCATGCTAAAGGCATTTTTACTAACTAGTTCCAGTAACCCAACACATACGCAATCAGATAATGCTTAGAGAAACAAGGAATTTTTTGACCGAAACTTGGGCACGCAGGCAATTCAAGTTTCCTTTAGCCGTTAGCAGGCTAAAAAAACATTCAGTTTCTTAACGCCGAGTACGCAGGCACAATTCGGGTTAACATTGAGTATTTTGTAAGATCACTGGGAAATAGAGAAGGTGGAAACATGCTTTTACTATAATGAACTTGTAAAAAACATGGATACCAGAAATCCAACAACTTTATTTCATGATCTCAAAAGATGTTTACATAGATATTGAACTAAGTATAGAAGAGACATAACTGCTATGTATTCCAAAGCTTTGCTATCCACTTGACTTTGTCGGATTTCTTCAACAACTTGTATAGTGTTAGGATTTTAGCCCCCAGCCGACTAATAAATCTGCTAACGGTAGCTGCGGAACCCGTCAATCTTTGGACATCTTTGACGCAGGTAGGTTTTGTGATGTTCAAGATTGCCTTGATCTTTTCCGGGTTAACTTCTATTCCTCTGTGAGAGACGATGAAACCCAGAAGTTTTCCTGAGGGAACCCCGAATACGCACTTAGATGGATTCAACTTCATCTTGAAGGTGCGTAAGTTTTCGAAAGTTTCTCGCAAATCCTCAAGGAGTGTATCTTTTTCCTTGGTTACGACAGCAAGATCGTCCACATAAACATGGACATTTTTTCCAATCTGACTATGCAAACAACGTTGCATGCAGCGCTGGTAGGTTGCACCGGCGTTCTTCAGGCCAAACGACATGGTTACGTAATAATACGTCCCGTATGGGGTTATGAAAGAAGTCTTAATTTGATCTTCCTTTTTCATGCGTATTTGGTGATACCCGGAGTATGCATCCAAAAAGCACAAAAGCTCAGAGCCTGCTGTGGCGTCTATTATTTGATCGATTCGCGGTAATGCGAACCTATCTTTCGGACACAATTTGTTCAAGCCTGTGTAATCTATACACATTCTAAGAGCAGTAGTGTCTTTCTTCGGTACTAATACCGGATTTGCGGACCAGTCAGTATGGATCACTTCCTTGATGAAATCCGCTGCTAAAAGCCGGATAATTTCCTTGCCAATAGCCTTCCGTCTTCTTCCGTCAAATCGACGGAGACCTTGTTTGACGGGTTTCGATCCAGGAATAACCTTAAGTTGGTGCTCAGCAAGTTCCCTGGGTACACCTGGCATGTCAGCTGGACACCAGGCAAAAATATCCCAGTTCTCACGGAGGAACTTGATGAGCTCGCCTTCCTATTTGTCAGTCATCCCAGTCCCTACGACGACAAATTTTGTCGGATCTTTGGGATCTAGGATTACCTGTCTTGTATTCTCGGATGCCTTGAAGCTGTCTGTTGGCTTCCGAGTTTCTTTTCCTGCCGGCATTTCTGACGGCGATACCTCCTTGGCTAATTCCTTCAGTTCTTCCTTTGTTATAACTCTCTGAGCGCAAAGGGCGTTTTCTTTTTCCAACTAATTTGCCAGCTTAAAATCACCAGCTATAGTGATTACTCCTCCCTTGGGTCCTGGCATCTTCAGCTTGTTATAAATATAACAGGATCTTGCCATGAATTTGGCGAAAGCTGGACGTGCGAGTATTGCGTGATACACGCTTTCGAACGGCACTACTTCGAAGGATACTTTTTCCTGCCGGAAGTGATCTTTATCTCCGAAGGTGACATCTAGGGAAATTTCTCCTAGGGATCGTGCTTGCCTGCCAGGGACGATACCATGAAAGCGTATATTGCTGTAGTTGAGCTGAGACTCGGAAATCTTCAGGTGCTTCAGTGTATCCAGGTACATTATGTTAATGCTGGATCCTCCATCCATCAGCACTCTTCTTAGCCTAGTATTTTGAACAATAGGGCTTACAACAAGAGCTTGTGTGCCGGGTTCAGGGATATTTCCGGGATGATCAAACTGATCCCAGATTATCGGTGTGTTGGAGTACTTCAAGAATTTCGGGGTTGCCGGAACAACCGCGTTTATTTCCCGAAGTGTTCTTTTTGCCACCTTTGCTGACGGGGTTGCTAAGAAAGTTAGCATTGCTTCTCCATCAACTCTCGGAAACTTGGGTTCGCCTTTACGCCGTTGTTCCTGGATTTTTTCGTCAGTGTCCGATTCACTGTCTTCTTTGTCAGCTTCTGGCTTTTGTTTGGCTGGTTTCCTTTTGGAACCCTTCCCTTTATTTCCGGACCCTGCAGTGCCTTTCATGTGTTTATTCAGCCGGCATTGCGCGTTTGTATGTGTGGGTTTCCCAAATTGCGAGTGGTGAACGCAAGGTTCCGACTTAATCCTTTCCCACTCCTCTGGAGTGTAATTGATTGGGTCTGGGTTGCGTCCTTTCCACATATTTCCCTTTTCTCCTCCAAAGGCTATGTTCACCTCTTTGGGCTTCGTCGTTGTTTCTGGAGTGGCTTTTTTGTCAGAACGAGGGGTTTTCTTGGCGAGTATCAATGATTCAATATTGCCTCCTCTTGCTCTGATGTCATCCTCGGCTGCGGCATGCTCATTGGCGGTTGTAAGCATGGATCCGAGATCCTTGTGCTTTTTGGAACCAACCATGAACGGTACAAGTCCGGGTTTTAGGCCATTGACGAAAGCATGCATTGCTTGTACGTCAGTTACTCCAGAGCAACTATTCTTCATTGCTGTCCATCTGGAGATGAAATCCACGTATGGTTCATCCTCAAATTGCGTGCAACGGTTTAGCTGGTTGATGCTATTCGGGCGTTTGTATGTTCCCCGGAAATGCTGAGTAAATACTCTAGCCATATCGTCCCAGCTGTCGACTGTTCGTGACGGTAATCCATTGATCCAATCTCTGGCTCCGTCCAGCAGCATTAGGGGAAGAAACTTGACAGCTTCCAGGTCTGTCCCATTGTTGATCTGGACGGCTGTATAGTAATCCGAGAGCCAGGTATCCGGGTTTGTGCTGCCGGTGTATTTCTGGTACGTTGGACCGACTTTGGCAAAGCCGGAATGCAACGTTATTCTTCGGATCCTGTCAGTAAAACACTTAGGACCAAAGTATAGATCATCCTTTTCTGCTCTATCAATGTGTGCAGAATATCTTCCGGCTGAATGGACAGAAGGGGATCTGCTCCTTTCTCTTCCATTGTTGCGCGAACGCGCTTTTCCGGGATTGTTTCTATCTCTTCCGTGATCACGCCCTTTTGGATTAGGCGGAGTTCTACTCCTGTGCCTTTCTTTGTCCTTAGGCGGTGTCCGGGATCTCTCACGCCTGTGAGGTGCATCGTGTCTTCCAGCTTTCTCAGCTGGGTTTCTCGGAGGTGGCATTATTTTGCCGTCTTTCCGGTGTTTGTCTTCCCGATCATGGGGTTTATACCCATCTTTCGGGAGATGGGATCCGGTCCTAGACGCTGCATCCCGGTTGTCGGGGTTTTTCTTGTCTTTTCTCGGATCCTCTTTTTTATCTTTTGAATTGTCTGAGTCCCCGGGTTCTTCCGGTCCAGGTGCTCCAGCCGCGCAAGTAGCTGTTTTGCATAGGGCGGAGTTATCATGCAGCCTCCCTGATCGCTCTTGGGCGCGCTGTTGTTGTTGCAATGCCTTTCCTAGGAAAGCATACACCCCTTGGAGTTTTTCCCCGTTGGAATACAGATCGTTGTTAAGAATCGCGAACGCTGCTTCCGCGTTTTCTGCTGCGGTCTTGTATATTGGTTCGCCCTTGGCATCTTTGCCGTTTACCTGCTTTTGCCAAGATGGGTTATGGAACCTTTCTTTTGGCAGCAGTTCTTCCGGTCTTGCGATTCCGGGTAACCTAGTAGGTTTTAACGCGGATCTATTCTTTCTCTCGTACTCCTCTATTTCTTCCTTCATGACTTTGATGTCATTATGGGTTTGTTGGAGATGTTGCCGAGATCTGAGTAGATGTTGCTGTTGCCGTTGGAAAGCTTGTCTCCTGGCTTCCAGCATCTTAGGGGGTTCATCTGGTCCCACTGGTGTTTGCAATAGCTCTTGCTCTTCCTGTTCCGTCATTGGCGGAGCAGTGATTTCCTTAGATTTCTTCTCCGCAGGCTTTGTTCCGCTAACATCTCCAACCTCCAGGTTTTCATCAGCGAGATCAGCTGATTTTTTCTTCCGGATTTTGTATTGGAGTTTTTTAGAAGCACGGTGCTTTTGCTTGGAGGAGGGAGGTTTTTTGACAGGCTCATCTTCTGTCATCTCCTTGACACTGGGGAATATAGGAGAAGTTTCTCCGTCTTCTCTCTCTTCCACTGGCGGAGGGTTTTTAGGGCTTTCCTGGCTGCCGGCGTCCGTGGTATCAGCCGGTTTCGCCATTAGAACTTCATGGAATCCCTCTTGAAAGGATTTAACCTTTCTTACGAAGGCGTCTTCATCTTCGTCTTCGGAGTCGAAGTTATCCGATCCGGTTTCCGACTCCAACCTCGCCTCAATGGCGGCAAGCACGGATTCTGCTTCCGAGTTCATCGTCTTGTTGGCGGATGTCGGATCGTCCGCCTCTGTGACGGGTTTTTTATCCTCCGTCTCCATGACGGGAACGTTGTTGTCTGCCTCTTGCACGGGATTTCCGTCATCCGTGTTTTCGGTGATTTCGGATTGCACCATGCCGATAAAGTGTGTATCACTTTTTTGTCGGCGATCTGAG
This sequence comes from Alopecurus myosuroides, assembly GCA_028641055.1. NCBI lineage: Eukaryota > Viridiplantae > Streptophyta > Magnoliopsida > Poales > Poaceae > Alopecurus > Alopecurus myosuroides. The sequence continues at coordinate 105,167,939 of CM054062.1, forward strand.
CAGAATCCGGCATCATAGTCATCTTCGACTGGGTATAGGGCGGGTGGGATAAATTTGCTTCCACCGCAAAACCCCATTGCTTCTGCAGTTAGTCCGATAAAGATGTTAGCAGATCCTATCGGTAGCACGCAGGCACTTACCAGGTGGTTTTGCGCCGGTATGTAGGATCCGTTGTCGAGGAAGCGCCCGACGTCGTTGTCGAACTCCAAGCTTCCGACAGTGATTGATCTTCCGATTCCGCCAAGTATCCCAGATCGGAATCTTACGCCTGACGTCGTTTGCCCCACGGTGGGCGCCAACTGTCGAGACATCATAGTAGTTTTCATAGACGGGGGTGCCATGAGACTACGGTAGAGACGTGGGGTAACGGGATAGCGTGGTAACACAGAACACGGGATTTTACCCAGGTTCGGTACGTTGCGACAGTACGACGTGCCTACTCCTGCACTTCTCACTAATTGGGACTAAAGCCCGTAAACAGGGTTACAATGTGAGGGTTTTAGATCTAACCACTCGGCGAGGATGAGCTTCTCGGCGAGTTGGCGTAGAGCTTCTCTGTTTGTTCGTTCTTTTGTCTATCTCCCGTCCGGCTTTATATAATAGCCGGATTAGGGCTTACAGAATAGGAAACCTAGAAAACTACGGCAACTTGTAACTTGGAAAGCAAGGAATCCGTCTTCTCCTCCAAGCCAGATCACATGGGCTGTGATCCGGGTTCTTCTAGAATCCGGCTTCCGCGCGTCGGATTACTGGGCCGCCTAATGGACCTAAGCCCACTACCACTTAGGCCACCCTGGTAATCCGGCACTTGGCCTACCATCTTCTATACCCCTATTTGGTATATATCCGACACTGGCCATCATCTTTGACAGATCATCCAGCAACTTCCGCAACACCGCGTTGGAATCTTCGCCCTGCTGCGCCTACTCCTTCCTGGCATCGGCTGCCTTCTTGAGATTGTCGTGGGCGAGCTTCATGGCCTTATCAAGATCAGCATCTAGGAAGGTTACCCTCTCCGCCAGAGCGTCAAATATGACCCTCTCCTCGGCTTCAACTTCCATGTAGATAGTTGCATGATAGGAAGTTGATGTTAATCTAAGGCAAAACGGATCCAAGAAAGATGAAATCACGAGGAATTTAGAAACGGATCTAAGAAAAATGAAATCACGAGGAATTCAGAAATAGATCTAAGAAAGATGAAATCACGAGGAATTCAGGAACGGATCAGAAGTACATGAACGAAAATGGAACCTACATGAGGGCAGCAGACCGCTTCACCGGTGGAGCCATGACCGCCCCGAGGAACGCTCGAGCAGCTACGACGTCAAAGGTTTTTTGCTTGAGGGGAGACGGTGAGACAGATAGAGGATGAACTGAAGAGTGCATCTATTTATACACCGGGAGGGGAGTGGAACAGAGGAGCCGCATGCACGACAGAGCAATAACTGGCCGCCGGAACTGCAGCGACACGTTTCACATTTGCAATATCGTGTCGAAGTCACCAACGCACGCATGGCCTGCCATGGGTTATGGCGGTGAGTGGCAGAGCAATTGTTTCCAGACTTGGGCAATGATGGCACTTTCTTGGGCCCTCTCCTATCAGGCCATTTTTATTGGGCCTTATAGCACACGGTAGCCCATAATTATCATGGTTGCAACCCAAAATAAAAAAGGAAGAAATATTGAAACTTCAACGAACGCATAAAACATCGAAATTTTGATTCTTTCAACACGTTTTCAACATGTTCGACACTTTGGCACTTTGAAAACTACAGATCGACACTTCGGATACTACAAATTGAGACTTTGGACACTACACATCATCCCAGAATACATCATCATCGGAGTCCTGCATAATGCTCTCCCAGAATGCATCGTCCATCTCCTCATCCGACGATGAGACGACAATGGTGGAGGGGCCAGCATCCCCCCGGGATGTACGAGCTCGCATCTTCACGTCCCTCTCGGCGTCGAGCCGCAACTGCGCCTGTACAAGATCTGGGTGATCACAGCAGAATGTCAGAGTGGTTGTTCAGTCAACGACATGGTAGCACTCAGGGTTCGAACACTGGGGGCTAACCACGTTCAATCGCACCTCTGGAGGCTTCAAGAGGGGATCTCTCGAAGGAAAATAGTAACGACACGGGGAATTTACCCAGGTCCAAGCCACCGTGATGGTGTAAAACCCTACTCCTGCTTGTCAAGTTGATTGCACTATGGAGGTTACAGTACAACGAGAAATTCTGGTGACCTATCTACTTGGTGTATTCTCTCTTCTCCCTCTTTTTGTCCGTCCCCCTTCGTGGAGGTAGGGAGGTCTACTTATACTGGCTATCGGCCCTGTTTCCCGCTCACTCGGCGGGAAAAGGATACCACAAGATGCCAAAGGGTGGAGCGTCCCGTACTACTGTGCCTCCTGCGCGGTCCTGGTCGCCTGGGGATAGCTGCGCCATCCATGGCATCATGGTGGGGGAGCCTGGTGACGCCGCCCTCGTCTTATAGCGCGGACTCGGTCTTCTTGCACCAAAGAGGAAAGCCACAGACTAGGCTTTGGTGCGCGCAACGGAGCTCTGCACTTTATACACGAAAATGGCAACTGCCAAAGCCATTCTGTCTCCTGCGGCGGCTTCGTTATCCGCGTAGAGGTCAGAGCGTCACCCTAACATGGGCTGTCTCCCAATAGACGAGGCTCCTTCCGGGAAGGAGCGGCGTCGTACTAGGACTCCTCCCCAGCGATGCGCGGTGGAGATCCCTTGGAGATCTCCTCTTCAAAGGGCTAGCCTTGGTGGAGAACTGTCAGGGCGTTCTCCCTATCTTGATGGACCAGTATAGACTCCTTTCGTACCCGATGGGCTGAGCCAGCAGGAGACGGCCCAAGATACCCTGGTATCCTTGGGTCCAACAGTAGCCCCAGGGCCCATGTCGCGCGCGTTTAGCAGAGCGGCGTGGGCCCCCAGACTGCGGGCCTAGCCTCCCATGTGGCGCGACGGTTCACAGGAAAACCCCACGATCTCCACGCGTGGCCGAAACGTCTCGCGCAATTACTTCTTTGACCGGGCGGCGTAGAGCAGCAAGCGCCTTGTCGTCTGGTCACGTCCCCCTTGGGACGTGGCCCCTTCGGCCTCGGTGCGCGAGCTAGCGGAAGGCCAAACGAGAGCAGTGTCGTTTCTTAGCCTCGGCATAAACAGGAGGGGGTGCCCCCTCTCCCATTCAACACCGCCTTCGTCTTCCTCTTCCCCCATTCTTCACCTGCAAAGATAGAAGGAAAAGGAGCCAAGCATGGCTCGCGGAGGTCGAGGCATAGGCTCGTCCCTGGGCTCCACCGTCGCCCCCCGACGGAGCGCGAGGCTCTCCGTGGTTTCCGTGGACTCGTTGGAGGGGTCGTCTACTCGGGCTGGAGCGAACATGGGGAGCCGTCGTGGTCGAGGTGGCTGTGCTCCCCGCGGTCGCGGTGTGATGGGGAGTTCTCTTCCTCGCTGGAAGGAGGACACACGCGTGCCGAAGCACGAGTTCCTGGTGGCCGTCTGTGGTCGCCTTCGCAGTCAGCTGAGGCTCGCCGACACCTTCGCCGCCTCCGTCGAGCGCAACCCTCCTCACGGCTTCTGGCTTCAGGTGGTGGGCTGCATCAATGGACCCTAGTGGGCATCGGCAGAGTTTTGCTCCACCGGCCACCTGTTGCTGGCGAGGGGGTGGAAGACCTTCGCCCTCGCCCAGCGGCTGGAGGATAGCCAAGTCTTCCACCTCCGCTTCGACGGGGTGGACCGCCTCTTCATGAAGATTTTCGGGCGTCGCGGCGAACGTTGGTGTGCTGCATCGAGAGCAAGAGAAGTGACGAGGAGGATGACGACGAAGATGATGAAGATGATGTTGCTGAAGAGGAGGACAAGGAAGATCCGTCGGCCGTCAAGGAGGAGAGCAACGATCTGGGCTCGGCGAGCAGCTGAAGACCTTTGGGTGCCTTTGTCCAGACGGAGGGTCTGGCGATCCTGATCAGTCAGCCTTCGTCTGGACTCCTCTTCTTCCTCCTTCTCCTCGTCGCCTCCATCGCTCCTCCCCGGTCGATCATATCTCGCAGCTGCGGCGAAGACAGGTTCGGCTGAGGTTGGTCACAGTTTTTCTTCCTTTGATAGCCGCGGAAGGGGGATAGCTCCTTCCTGGTCCTAGCAACTTTTTGTCTTCGCGACGGATCTGCAGCATTTCCATGTATTTGAATGTATCTCATGTATGAAATATGAAGGAAATGTGTTTCTTTTGTCTTATCACTTTCGAATGGATTCCTTGGAGAGCCGGGGAAAAGAGTTCTTAGACTTAGCTCTGGGAGTTTTGGAGTGCTTGTCGCGGTGAGCTTCTTGCCGCAAATGTCTTTGCCGCGTCCCCTCTTGAGGCATCCTTTTTTTCTTGCGAAAAGTCCGCGCTTGGGTGCTTCCGGAGGTAGGTGTTTGTTTCTGCAGTGAGCGAGAGTACGTGCATGGCACCCTTCTCGTGGATACCTCGAGAGGAAGTCAGCACCAAGGGTTTGATGAGGTGTCGTGCACGGTAGCGAGCCGTTTAGACAGATCTCTACCACTTAGATTTATTCTTATTGGGTCTCACCAATGCACGGATACCGATCCCAACCCCCGCTCCCGAGGTGTCCTCGAGAAGGAGTGACAGATGCAATGAGACTAGACAACTCGTAAAAGGTGAGGAGTGTTAATATGTTGCCTAGGTTATAATGTGTTTTCTTGTTTCCTCAGTGTTAATCTTTTTTCTTGGTTGATTGTAAAAGGAATGTTGGGGCAGTTTATGACATCAATTAGCCTTAAGAACATAAGAAGAATTTGTTGACAAGGTAGCTAGTCTTGCCTCCAAATTACTATTCATATACAATATACTGAGATCTATTAGGTTATATGATCTTATGTTTGTTTGTGTATGACACTCAATTGTTTGAGTATACAAGTGATTTGTTGATAATGTCTCGAAGCTTGTTACCAAACTACTTCTATAAAACACTAACATTGGAATATCACACTTTTTCTTGAGGATTAATAAGATCAGACTGGGATACAAGAGTTTCCAAATACTTTTATGATAAATCGGAATGACACTTCTTGAACACTCTAGAGAATCTTCCTAAAGATCTTCTTGTGGTAGTTCATCCTTTTCTTGTGGGTTGCTTCTCTTGTAGAATGTCTTTGAGAATATTGGGAAACAACAAAATAAAATAGCCTAGACAAAGTAGAAAGATCTTGATTAAGAGTTAGTTAAACTTTTATTCTCCTTCCATATACTTCTTATTTTACTTCCCATAAGATATTTACTTATTTCATATATGATTGGTTTTACTTAGCTGTCAATTCAACTCCTCTAATAGAGGTTATAACTTGTTGTTACTCATTAGTTGTATCCAGAGATACTTTAGTTGTTGAATGTTGATTTGTTTAGAAGTGTGGAATGTTGATGGAATGTTGACTTAATAGTAAGTTGATCAAATGGTTCATTGATGTGTTGAGATCTCATATGCTCACTTATATAAGATGAATGAGTCAATGAGCATATGAGTGTTATTGGGATTTTAATGATTTAGTCAGAGTTGTGAGTTGGTTTCTTAAAGTGCCATGTTGTTACTTTATATTCTTATCTTTATTATGTTGAGATATGTACATATTCCATAAATATGTTATTAACAATAATTAAGTCATTTCCCACTTGTGGGGTTGGAATTCATGCTTGTTTGTATCACTTGTGCTCTATCGAATCTTTGTTATTTACTTGTGAAGGTGCACTTAATAGTTATAAGATGATTTATAAATGATAGTGGAAATTGGTTTATAACTTAAAGAGTTATTGTTTTATAGGACATAACATCTCTGTTGATGAGGTGGTTCAATTGTTAATTACTCATTTGTGAAAGTATGATCATTAGATATGTGATTTGGATACTCACCCCTCTTTGAGTTCTCGATACCTAGTGAATTATCCCAATGTGGTGACCCAGCACACCACTGCATGTGTAGTGCGCAAGTCGATGACATAATACTCACAAGAAGGACTTATCTGTGAATATTACATCCCTCGGAGTAGTACAACACAAACATAGCAGGTCCAGGCAAAGCTATAGATTACATACTTCATTACAAAATCTTGAGAATCTCTTTGAAGAATCAAAGAAGATCTCATACAAATGAAACATCAGAAGAAGCAATTCGAAGCTCTAAGCTGGAGAAGAAATCTAGCTCAGAACTAATCTACTACGGCTGATGTCAGCCCTAATCTATGGCTATAACAACTAACTCCAAGAATGGACTCCACCTATACCTTGATAGCTTCTCCTCCATCAACGTTGTTGATGATGATGCTTCACGATGACGACTTCCATCAGGCTTCAACTCTAAGCAGGGGTCAAACGGGAACGAATGAGTAACGAGCGTTACTCAGCAAGTTCATGATATATAGGGGATAATTTGATGCACTAACTACAGCTTTAGACTCAAACGAGTCATAAGCTAATGCAAGGTTTTTGTAAATCTTTCTTCAAGAGGTTGCTTTTAATTCTGAAGACTATGCCCGCTAGATCTTCACAGGACTAGAACTTCATGGAGTTGCCTTTCCTGCGGCGTTCGCAGCTCCTTCCCGGAACAAGGGGTAACATGTCAAATCCTTTTACACTCTGCAGAGGTGCGTTACTTTACCCATGGACGACCAAGACCATGTTGCACAACCAGGTGTACATTCCTGTCCACTCCCACTCAGGTGTGGGGCCCGGTTGTTGGTCCAAGCCAAACCGTGCTTCTCCGCACAACGCATGCCCACCCATTTCCACCAGCAGGTTGAACGCCTGATTCCACCCCTCACGATGGAGATCTACGCGCCCCTGGCAGACACTCATAGACCCTAGAGTCCGTGGGACGTAAGGGCTCCCACCCATGTGCATGTAGTCCCGCAGAACCTACAACGTACGTCTCTGGCAGCCCGTTGACATGCGAACGAGAAAAGATCACGGCTGACTTACTCCCCCCATAGAAGACCCATGGTTAACGCGAATTTACGGCGCAAGAATCCTGACGGCAGTTGTGATTAATCCTAGGTAATACTTTCCCATGCAGATGGAACCTTCCTTTGACCTATTCATCTTACCATGGTCCCATCCGCCCACCAAACAGAACACTACCACTCGGGTAGTCATTCAAGTAGTCATATTATTATAAAAATAGGATCATGCATTCTTTTGAGACTAGGTGGTAATACGATAGAGTTTTTGCAATTAGTTTGTTATGAAGTACTGCAAAGGATATGAGCAAGTGATGAACTTGCCTGAGATTGAAATAACCATAATACTTCATGTCTTCGGGTTCAAGGGTCTCGTAGGAAATACTGACATCTGAAAGATAGCAAAGTAGTCCTGGTAAGGACTACAGAAAACAATGGCAAGGATGATACATGCATAGTAATAAGATGCATCGTGAAATACCCTGGAAAACACCCCAGCTTACAAGTGTAAGCCATGTTTAATACGATAACTTATTCACAAGAGTTTTAGGTGAATTGTTTTGTTATTTGTGGTGATGTTGTTATTATTGGTTTTAGAGTTACATGGGTTTCACTTTTACTTACCACACAATTGTTATTATGTTTAGGTTATAAATAGTTATCACATGATTAAACGAGAAAAAGATAACATGTGGAAAACAATCGTTGACAAGATAATACACATATTTGATTTTATGTTCAAAAGTGTAGAGTTATTGAAAAAGGTTTAGTTGAAAATGATGAACTACTACAACTAACTCTATCATCACATAACTTACTAATAACTTGTGATGATAGATTTAGTAAGTGTGAAAACACTAGGGTTTTATTAATAATGAAAATACTGTTGTGGTAATTGTTTTCTGGTTGTAATGGAACACTATCGAATTTCACTAAACTTTTAGAAACAAGTTTATAACTTAAACAAAATGTTTTATGTTTGTCATATTTGAATTGGAAATGCTTTCCTCTTCAATTTGATATAACATTTTATGTTTTCTGAAAATATTAGAATAAGTTATTTTTTATTAATTTAAAATGAATTAATTGATTAGGCAAAACATTGCACACATAAAAACTTGGTCAAATGACTTTGAAAACATCATAGATGAATTGTATATGTCATTTGGAGCATTTTTGGTATATAATTTGTATTTTTCTGAATTTATGAATTATTTATTATTTTTCTCAATTTTAAATGATTTAATTTAATTAAAGAAAATATTTAATTTCAAACTTTAGTAAATATTTTTGAAAAGTTGATAAATATTTAGATTATATTTTTCTAAACATTTCCATATTTTTTTCATATTTTTCTGATAATTATTTTAATAGTTATTAAATTATCAATTTTTTTTAGTTATTTCTGCCCTATTTAAATTGACGGGTGGCGTCCACCTGTCAGGTTTAATTTTTAATTCGAAAAATAAAAATAAAAGAACAAGAAAGGGATTATGATGTCAAAGTGACCTCATGCTTGCATCAGCAATGGAGGAAATCCTCAATGCAATCCACGTGATCGAGTACAAATTGGTTCATGTCATTTATGCTAACAGCTAGAGGGTGTTGTGGCGAGTTGGAGGAGCGGAGCTCGGGACCCAATGGTCGCCGGAGCTGCCGGTGGCGCGCTAAACGGCGGTGGCGCAATACGGTCATCATCGACCCGACAATAATGAGGGCTTGGAGCAAAATGGAAGGCACCGTGAGGTGCGCAAGCTCTCCACGAGTCCGGAGATGAGGTCGGGGAGGCTCGGTGGGGACTACAGCGACGGCGGCATCCAGAATTTGCCGGCGGCCAGACTTGGAGAAGAGGACTCGATTCAGCTTCTTCCGGCCATCCCAGCTCCCTGGCTTGCTCGAGGAGGTAGAGTTCGACTAGGCGCATCACCCCATGGCTTCGGTTGCTCCCGAGGTGGCCGGAATCGACGGGAATGGCCGGCGGCCCGAGAGGTTAGGGTTAGGGTTTGGTTTCCCGGTTCAGTGATACAGAGAGGGAGAAGCAACGAGCGAGGGAGAGAGGAGAAGAGTGACCACGATGAGGACGTCTCCCTGATCCTTATCCACGCTCGAAGACGGCGGTTGGGAGGTGGCAGCGGCTGTGCCACGGCATCGATATCCTCTGCCTTCTGGCAGAGGAAGAAGAAAGGGAAAGGAAATAACATTTCCTGGAAAACCCCCTAAATGATTTTATAAATTACAAGCAAGTCCTTCTGGTAATGAAAACTGCAAAGAAACATTGTTTACAGGGCCTTTTTGAGAAGAGAAAATTTATTAAAAATTATATTTGAATTCCTCATCAAAAATGCAATCTCACCATGTTTTGTTTTGGTGAAATAGGATATTATTAGATTTTTTATTTAGGGTGCTAAATTAAGTAGTTTTATTGTTTTTACCCAATTCTATTTATTAAATGTCTTAAAATCTATTTTAGGCATGAATATTATCTTCACACCACACACATAGGGTTCCCAAGTGGTGTGTTATAAGTAGATCATATTGTACAAAATTCTTTATAGAAACTAATTTGGTATCACTACTAAATAAGGTTTCTTTACAGAGTAATGAAAATCATTTAATATGGAATTTTATTCCATGACACACCAAATGATCTTAATGGGTGAAGGAACTTGTTTTATTTTTATAATACTATGTTATTTTCATATTTACAACTCTTAGCAATTTTGGTTGGCATTTTGCTAAGGTGTGTGTTCTCTATGTTTTCTGTTTTCAGCACTTGATCAAGTGGAAAATATGAGTGGCTTTGGGAGTCTCATATGTTTGTTTTCCACATAGATTCCAATATGGATAGTATCCCATGTTTGTTTTAGATCATTTAATCATCTACATGGCTATGTTTAGATGAATTTTTGTTATCATCTATTAGGCTTACATATGAAAAAGATATGGAAAACAAGGTATTAAGCTTATTTTCATCTACCTTCACATATCAAGACATGTGGATGCAATGGCTTGTTATTATTTCATAATTGATAGTTGTTTCCATTAAAGATATTATTATGAGTTCCTCATCTTTTATGGGCTTGACAAGGCATTGAAGTTATAGATCTTCTAAGACTACCTAATGCTTCATTGGATAATTTCTTCTGATCTCTTACTGAAGCAGTGTTGCTTCATGTGGTCCTCTGTTGCTTGATGTTCTTCTCTCTAGTTGTCACTAGTCTTCTTCTATCACCTTTGTCACTTGACAGTAAGATCATCTCTGGGATTCCATCATCAATTATCTCACCCTTGTGGTGAAAACAGCCAGTAACTCCAAGCAAGGATTTTACTTAGAGGATTGTAAGAGAATGTGAGTTTATTTAATGACATCAAGTTACCATGTGCATATAAGAAGAATTTGTTAACAAGGTAGCTAGTATTGCCTCCAAATTACAACTCATATACAATAGGCTGAGACGTACCAGGTTATTCAATCTTCTGCTTGTTTGTGTAAGACACTCAAGTGTTTGAGTATACAAAAGTGATCTGTTAACAATGTCTAGAAACTTGTTACCAAACTAGTTCTATATAACACTAACATTGGAGTATCACACTATTTCAAGAGTGTTAATAAGATCAGATCAATATACAAGAGTTTTCAAATACCCTTATACTGGAGTGAAGTAGCACTTCTAGAATCCTCCAAAGAATCCTTCTTAAAATCTTCTTGTGGTAGTTCTTCTGTTCTTGTGGTTGCTTCTCTTGCAAAATGACTTAGAGAAGATTGGAAGATAACAAGATAAAATGATCTAGATACAATAACAAGATCTAGATTAAAAGTTAGTTCATGCTTTTATTATCCTTACATATACTTCTTATTTTATTTCCCAAAAGATAGATACTTGTTTCATACATGATTGGTTTTACTTAGATATCAATTCAATTTCTCCAGCAGAGATTATAACTTGTTGTGATCCATTGGTTGTATCCAGAGATACTTTAGTTGTTGAATATTGATGTGGTGGAAATGTGGAGTGTTTGTGAAATGGAAACTTAAGATAATAAGTTAATCAAATGGTTCATTAATGTGTTGAGCTTTCATATGCTCACTTGTTTGAGATGATAGAACAATGAGCATGTGAAAGTTATTGGGTTTAATGACTTATGTCATAGTTGTTATTTGTTTTCTATGGTGTCATGATTTTACTTTATAATCTTCTCTTTATTAACTTTGTCATTCATAATGCAGGTATAGAGATTTGGGAAATCATATGTAATGATCCAGGTTTATCAATAGTTGAAGAAGATTTATTTCTTCTTGTAGATACTTCTTTTATGATTGATGAGATATGTACATATTCGATAAATATGTTAATACAATTATTATGTCATTTTCCACTTGTGGGTTGTGAGTTAACACTTGTTTGCATGATTTATGTTCTATTAAACTTTGGTTATTTACTTGTGAAGGTTCACTTATTAATTATTAGATGATTTATAAAGAGGTTATGCAGATTGATTGATAACTTAAGTAGTTCCTGTTTTAGAGAGTCTAAAATATTTGTTGATGAAATTATTCCATCAAGCACTACTAACTTGTGGAAGTGTGATCATCAATTATGAGATTTGAATACTCACCCTGTTTGAGTTGTAGATATCTAGGGAATTATCCCAAGTTACTTATAGACTTGAGGTTAGACTTGTTGAGAGTTAGTGTTGGTCATAACCAACTATGGTTTGCCTTATCCGATGATTTGGTTTGTAAAGATTCTATGTTATAAAGATCACTCCAAATGTACTCTTGACTAGATGAACTAGACATATTTCATCATGTCAAGTGAAATTTTGGTCACTTTGCTTTGTTTAAACTTTCGCGCCAAAATTTCTCATACTTTTAGATGCATGCTTTGCAGATGCACATATTAAATTTAGATCCTTATAACCTCCCAAACACTGGGATGTTACACCCAAGTCACTTATATACTTGTAGTTAAGGTTGTTGAGAGTTTATGCTTGGTCATAACCAATTATGGTTTGTCTTATCAAATGATTTGGTTTGTAAGATATATCTTATAAAGATCACTCCAAATGTACTCTTGACCAGATGATCTAAATCTATTCCATCATGTCAAGTTAAACATTGGTCACTTTGCTTCGTTTAAACTTTCGCGCCAAAATTTCCCGTACTTTTAGATGCATGCTATGCAAATGCACATATAATATTTAGATCCTTATAACCTCCCAAACCCTGTGATGTTACAACCGATCCCGATTTGTCAACTTCTGGTAATCATTACAACAATTCACGAATAATCTTCAACAACAACAAAGAATATATACAACACGACTCCAACGAGTAAAGAATACAACTGATAAATAACAACGGAAAACAAAATAATATCCAACTACGAATAAGATACGAATTGGACTAAGAGTCTTGAAGATAAACGATGGCGTCCAATCCCTGCCCAGGCCAAGGCGAAGGGATTCCCAAGCTAACGGCGTTAGACTTCAAACCTGTTGACTGCATTTTGGAATATGCAGCCTCGAAGGGGTCAGTACGGTAAAGTACTGGCAAGATATGCAGTACTGGCAAGTATGCCAAACACTTCACGAGCTATCAATGCTTTGAATTTCGGGAGAAGGGGTTAGTGGTTGAAGCGACAAGCAGCACTAACAACTTATAGAGACACGCGAAGTTCCGTCTATTAGAAAGGGATGATAGAGCGCATTGAAACAATTGAAACTACTCACCAAGAACAATACCCATCCAAGATTAACCCCCCTCAACCAATGCCAGGAGGTAACCCGAGGAAAAACTCACACATGTTGAAACAGTAATCTTGTTATCGCACAAGTTAACAAATATCATTAGGTGTAAGTTGTCTGACTCTTGTTAGCCAGCACTTTCTCCAAGATCATCACATAAGTGCGGACGATACGCCTTCTCAAAAAGATTTAACCCTACAGGGATGTACTATTGTAGCCACACGCACCAAACTGTCGCGAGACTGTCAGCACAACACTTCACCTCGCCACAAACAAGTCCAGGGAGCCACCTAGCTAGGTTGGAACCGCATCTAGAGTCCGGCCGATGCTTCGACGCGGACCCAGACGTTTGCGACTACGTGCAAGAAGGGTCAAACCTGACTGGAACTGCCCATTCGCACGTACTGCAAGACCTATATAATTGTACGCACATCGGTAGCATATCATCATCATCCTCAACATCGTCTCCATAGCATCTGCAGAATTGGTTATGTGCGCACGCCAAATGGAAAGACTGAACCAAGTTGTGGCATCCTGGACAAGAGTGCAGCTGGGCTAATAGCTTGCGGGGAGTCCCATTACCTCCCACAATGTGGTTAGCGCGCTCATTCTTGGATCAGCGGACAAGACCCTTTTTCTAAGATGGCACCAGAGGGACCAAAAGCCTGAGGGGCCTTCCTCCGGTGCTTTAACTCGAATTCAAAATTATTATTATCCCAAGCGTTAACTTGAACCAACCTATCATACTAGTCAGGTGACAGCGAACCAAACTCGCCAAGAAAGCTAAGCATACACTACGACTCGCAAGGCCAACAAGGTAAACAAACAACAAGGTAATAGGATGTGGAGAAAAGGTTATGTTGTGGCTGCAAAATAAATATGTGGCTAGCATAATAGACAACGGCGAGCGTAGATAGCAAATGAAGAATCTTCAAACATCGATAACAAGTGAGTAAAGGTTGTCTGGAATCCGGTTGTAGAGGAAGCAGAACTTGTCGATGCTCACATCATCTCAATGTCCTATCCGCGGAGGAGCAAAACACTAGAAGAAACAACGGATGCAAGAATTACTTCTACGGCAAAAGATCCAGCCTGATCCTATTATATATGCATGACATGCAAGATGCCGAAGAAGATGCAACTTAACCAATTTAAGTTGAGCCGGAAGCCCAACATTTCATTTAGGAGGTTCAAGTTATTTGTCTACACATCAATATTAAATGTTGTTTAACATGGAGAGAATGGAACCGGGATAATAAATATAGCAACATCCCGACACATTCCATATTTAATTATTAGGTGATATTGTTATTACCCGCACCCACAAGATGGCAACGCAACATGTATGAGATGACATTCACAAAATAGGTGACATTTTATATAAAATAGGGCATATAGGTATAGGGGATAGGGTTTGGGTTCGCATGTTGGAAAGAGGATTTGGGTTCAGCGTTGGTGTCTTTGGAGCGTAGAGGAAGTAGTCGTTCCGGAGTCGAAGTAGTGGTGGTGGAATCACAACATATCTCCGTTCTCGATTCGTCATGGTAGTTGGCGTAGTAGAGGAAGTAGTCGTGGCAGAACCGCTACTTCATTGTCTTCGAGGTCAGTGGCGTACTTGGAGGTTCTAGTCTTCGAGGTTCAAGGCACGCACGAAGGCGGCCAACACAAAGCGGACACGCGAAAGGCGATAGCTTGTTGACGCCGTACAGGTCGAGTCGATCTTGGCACGGTCGTATGTAACACCTGGGGTGTTACCTGTTTGTTTTCTTTTTGTTTGCATCATCTGCATCCCATAAGCATTGCATCATGTTTTCCAAACCACTCAAAACAATTTAAATTGTTCAAAACCCTAATGGTAAAAATTCAAATCACCAAATCCCAATCAAATCAATCCTTCTTCAATAGGGGTTTAAATTTTTGGCAAACAAATTAAATCAAATAATGTTGGTATGATTGCTTGAATTTGTTAAATAAAACTTTGCCTATTTCCAAAATTTCCCAAATCAAACCTTGTTTGAATTTCACCTAACACCTTTAAACCAAATTAAATATGCAACATTATGAAACAATGATTAACTTTTGCTTTAATTATTTGTTTTGGAAAATTCCACAACTAAGGCCTAAAAGAAAAGAAAAACCCTAACCCTTTCCTATCCCTCTTTTATTCTTTACAAAAATCAACTAATAGGAAAAATCTAAATCAAAAAATGGAGGAGAGAGGGCAGCCCCATCCTCTTTTTCCCAAAGCCCATCGCTTTTCCTTTTCTCCCCCAGCCCACCTTTCCTTTCCTGGCCCAATACCCCTTCCTTTTCCTTGTCGTCTTCCTCCTCCCACGTCACCCTCCAGTACGAACAGCAGGGAACCGATCGATCAATTCCATCCCCCCTCCAGATGCTTGCCGTACTTGCTCCACCCCTCCATAAGTAACCCACCACCCCTCTGCCCGCTGCCAAACCCTAGAAACCCTAGCTAGGCCTCCATCCATCGCCGCCGTCCTCCCTACCCTCCACCTCCATCTGCTTCTGAACCTGAACACCACCCGAGAGCTCCACCCCTGTTCACCGCCACCTCCCCATCTCCTCGCGCACCTCGAGGGTCCTCTGACCGTGGGAATGGAACCGGCCACCCACCAGCTCCAAGTTCCGTGTAGGCGTCGTCGGCTGTTGGTGCCCGGAGCGCTGCCGCCGAGGACGTTTTTCTTCCCCGTCGGTGCGTCCGCCTCCTCCATCGGACAGTGCCATCACTTCCTCGACGCCACCGAGGTGAGGCCCCCTCCTAGGCCTAGGCCCTCTTTCCCTCCTTGCTCTGAGCCCGTCCTCGCGCGGCGCCGTCGCGGTTCTGGCCGGAAAGCTTCGTGGCCGCCGGGATCTCTCTGATCGACGAGCAGTCGCAGTCGTCTGTTCCTCGTCAGCGCACGTTTAGTTCATCCGAGGTAAAGCCACCTCAAAAATCTGCGCGCGAGAGATCCATCACCAAACGTTTCCTATCCTAGTGGCTAAGCCCAGGTCCGCGCTGTGGGAGGTCACGGGTTCGATACCCATCCAAAGCATTAATCTTTGCCTTTTGTTTCACCGAATTCAGTTAACGGTGTCCCAATTGCCTCTTATTTTCGCGCGGACCAGAATGCTATCAGAAGCACGCACCCACCCCAGTGGTTAGGGCGCTGCTCTGCGCGCTCGGAGATCCCTGGTTCAATCCCCACCTCAGACGGATTTCTCTCTTTTTGTTTTGTTTGCCTGAATTTTTCAGTGCATTGGTTCAGTTAACCCCTGGAGTAAATATCTTCCCGTATCAGTGGCTGATCAAATCACAAGCAGCACTTTGGCTGAGTGGTTCACAGCCCAATCATCAACCTAAGAGACCCAAGTTCAAGTCCCACCTCTACCAATTCTTTCTCTGGCTTTTTATTTAATTCTTTCTTTTACAAACTTGGCTATTACATATCTCCCAATCTATAAATCCAAATTTAATAAGTAAAATATGTATTCGATTCCAAATTTCCTATGATTTTCAAATATGCAATTTGTTTACTGTTTTGCCTAATTAAAATTGGTGCAATAATTCCACACTTTAATTACACATTTTAAATTGCAAATAAAAATTGTTTTATAACTCCAAATTACAAAAATAAAATATGTGTGCTAGTCTAAATTAAATTGTCTATCTTTTGGTATCATTTGTTTTCTGTTTTGAAATTTCAAAATGCAATTTAAATTTGAATCCAAATAATTCAAATGCAAATTTCTAAATTCAATAACTAATTCATTTCAATTCCAAATAATGCAACTAAAATATGTTTCCATACCATTTTGAATAACCTTTTCAAATATAATTTTTGTTTTCTGTTTTGAATAATTAAAATTGCCTAAACAATTTAAATCTTGTTTAATCCAATTAAAACTTGTTTAATATTGTTTAATTCATAATTAAATAATCCTAAGCCCAATTTCAAAATGTGAAACATGTAATCCAACCAAAATTTGATGTTCTTTTCAAATATAAACTTTGCTATCTGTTTTGAACAATTAAACTTGATGAAAACAACAATTGTTTGTGTGACACCCTTAAGGAACCAAAATTTTCTAACTTAATAAATAAATTTCTAAAATTGGTAAACCTCATTTCCAATTGATTTCTATTGTTGTTATTTTGTTGTTTTCCTCATCCATGCATCATGCTAATCCACTTTCACCTATTGGTTAGTTGGAAAACAATTGTTTCAACCTTAATTAATGGGCTGTTTTTATGCAACTCAAATTGCATATGGGTCCATTTAAATCTGTTTATCATGTCAACTAGTTTATTTCTATGCATCCTTTAAACCTGTCATGCATCCATATCTTGATCATGCTGGATCTTTTGCCGTAGTAGTAATTGTTGCATCCGGTGTTTGTTCGAGGTTCGTTGCTTCTTCCCGGATAGGACGTTGAGATGATGTGAGCAACGACAAGTTCTGCTACCTTGCGGGATCTCAGGCAAGTATACTCACTTGCTGCCAAATGGCTGCCTTTCATCACTTGTTACCGATGCTTTCCGTTGTTCTTATTCTAGCCTGTTGATACGATGCTTGTGTCTCGATCCTATTATATGTTTACCTTGCAGCCATGATATAGCTTTCCCTTCCACTTCCTATCAACCTTTGTTTGTTTACCTTGTTGGCCCTCGTGTCGTAGTTGCATGCTTAGGTTTGTTGTGCTCGAGTCTTGTTATCCTTTGTTCTATCACCTGTTTAGTTGATAGTTGGGTTTCAATTCAATCAACAACTGTTAATGTTTTGGGTAATAATAATTTGATGATAAGGCACCGGCAGGAGGCCCGGGTTAGGGTTTTGGAGCCTGCTAGTGTCGAAACTAGGAAAAGAGTCTTGTCTACTGATCCATGATGAGCGTGCTCACCGCATCCGGGTGGTAGTATGGGACCCCCCTCGACTTAGACCTGATCTGCAGCTTGTCCGAAGAGCCACACTTAGTTCGGGTGTTCCATTTGCTCCTTTGCATAATGGGTTGGCCCCCCTTGGTTACTGATGATGATGATGATGCATATAGGGCGAGGCCTGTAGTGCCGGGGTGTTGTGTCCTGCGGGAGTTTTGCACACCTGCGCTGAGTATTCGGCTGCGTGGCTGGGACCTTATAGCTCCGTGGCTCCGAGGATGGGTTGTAGAGATGGTTTGGGTCGTGTCAAGCCAACCTGAGTTTTAGTTGGTGGCTTGAGTGTGTACGGGTACTGGAGCACACCCTGCAGGGATAAATCTTCTCGAGAAGCCGTGTTTTCCGCGGTTATGGATTACTTGGTGAAAGTACTGGCTAACAAGTACTCAGACAACTTACACCTAATGCTAATAACTTGACTAGTAATAGTCTTATTGACATAATAACTTGATCCATCATTAATCCACCAGTGTGAGTTATCCTTGGGTTGCTTCCTTAGTAGGGGGTGACATTGGATGGGTATTGTTTGGTGAGTAGTTGTAGTTGGTTCCGATACGCTATCTTATCTCCTTTCTGATTAGCCGGAAGTTGTAGTATCTCTCTGTAGTTGGTTAGTGCAGCCAGCTGTCGCTTATTTGCAATAACATTTTCCTTTTCCGTTGATCCCAAAGTATTTGTATCTTGTGATGATCGGATCACGCCGGTATCTTGTGAGTATGGGTTTTATCCCCCTTGCCAGTACTTAACCGTACTGACCCACGAATCTCTTTCGTGGCTGCAAATTCCAACTTGCAGTCAACAGGTTTGAAGTCTGACGACGTTAGCTTGGGAATCCCTCCGGCTTGGCCTGGGCAGGGATTGGACGCCATCGGTTATCTTCAGGACTCTTAGTCCAATTTGTATCTTGTCCGTAGCCGGACACTATGTTGTTTCTTCCGCTGTTATTTGGATCTTTGTATTGTATCAGTTGTATCCCTGGCTCGTTTGAGTCATCTTGTATCTATCTGTTTCTGTTGTAATTGTGGAATATTCGTGAACTATTGTAATGTTATCATAAATGGCAACCTGGAATCGGTTATTATGTGGATTTTGGCGGGAATGCTGAAATCTGCATAGTGCCCGATCTCGGGGCGTCACAAATGGTATCAGATCCTTGGTTCCGATTCCCGATATTGTTTCGATACGAATGGTTATCGAAGCAACGGGTCCGCAAAGCCTGTAGGTTAACCTCGCTAACGGTCGTTGTTTCTAGAGTGTCAAAAACTATTTCTGCTAAACTATTTTGGAAACATCTCAATAGGATTCTTGTTTTCTCCTTACCCCTATTCTATTTCCCCTCCCATCTTATTTGTTTTGGAGTCTTCCCCTTGTCTATCTTTCAAAGTTTTAGGATCCTACGTGGGTGGACGTTTTCTGAGCCTTTAACCTAATAGGTTCGATCATCGGAAGATTCCTGGTGGAAGAACATCGTCATCACTCCCAGCAAGATTCCCTTGTTAGTGGTGTCGAGGAGATCAGCTGGAAGCATGAAGAATCGATAGTCGAACTTCTTTCCCCTCCCGGGTTAGCAGGTGGATTGCGAGGGCGCAATCCCTTGTTAGTGGTGTCGTCTGTAACACCTGGGGTGTTACCTGTTTGTTTTCTTTTTGTTTGCATCATCTGCATCCCATAAGCATTGCATCATGTTTTCCAAACCACTCAAAACAATTTAAATTGTTCAAAACCCTAATGGTAAAAATTCAAATCACCAAATCCCAATCAAATCAATCCTTCTTCAATAGGGGTTTAAATTTTTGGCAAACAAATTAAATCAAATAATGTTGGTATGATTGCTTGAATTTGTTAAATAAAACTTTGCCTATTTCCAAAATTTCCCAAATCAAACCTTGTTTGAATTTCACCTAACACCTTTAAACCAAATTAAATATGCAACATTATGAAACAATGATTAACTTTTGCTTTAATTATTTGTTTTGGAAAATTCCACAACTAAGGCCTAAAAGAAAAGAAAAACCCTAACCCTTTCCTATCCCTCTTTTATTCTTTACGAAAATCAACTAATAGGAAAAATCTAAATCAAAAAATGGAGGAGAGAGGGCAGCCCCATCCTCTTTTTCCCAAAGCCCATCGCTTTTCCTTTTCTCCCCCAGCCCACCTTTCCTTTCCTGGCCCAATACCCCTTCCTTTTCCTTGTCGTCTTCCTCCTCCCACGTCACCCTCCAGTACGAACAGCAGGGAACCGATCGATCAATTCCATCCCCCCTCCAGATGCTTGCCGTACTTGCTCCACCCCTCCATAAGTAACCCACCACCCCTCTGCCCGCTGCCAAACCCTAGAAACCCTAGCTAGGCCTCCATCCATCGCCGCCGTCCTCCCTACCCTCCACCTCCATCTGCTTCTGAACCTGAACACCACCCGAGAGCTCCACCCCTGTTCACCGCCACCTCCCCATCTCCTCGCGCACCTCGAGGGTCCTCTGACCGTGGGAATGGAACCGGCCACCCACCAGCTCCAAGTTCCGTGTAGGCGTCGTCGGCTGTTGGTGCCCGGAGCGCTGCCGCCGAGGACGTTTTTCTTCCCCGTCGGTGCGTCCGCCTCCTCCATCGGACAGTGCCATCACTTCCTCGACGCCACCGAGGTGAGGCCCCCTCCTAGGCCTAGGCCCTCTTTCCCTCCTTGCTCTGAGCCCGTCCTCGCGCGGCGCCGTCGCGGTTCTGGCCGGAAAGCTTCGTGGCCGCCGGGATCTCTCTGATCGACGAGCAGTCGCAGTCGTCTGTTCCTCGTCAGCGCACGTTTAGTTCATCCGAGGTAAAGCCACCTCAAAAATCTGCGCGCGCGAGATCCATCACCAAACGTTTCCTATCCTAGTGGCTAAGCCCAGGTCCGCGCTGTGGGAGGTCACGGGTTCGATACCCATCCAAAGCATTAATCTTTGCCTTTTGTTTCACCGAATTCAGTTAACGGTGTCCCAATTGCCTCTTATTTTCGCGCGGACCAGAATGCTATCAGAAGCACGCACCCACCCCAGTGGTTAGGGCGCTGCTCTGCGCGCTCGGAGATCCCTGGTTCAATCCCCACCTCAGACGGATTTCTCTCTTTTTGTTTTGTTTGCCTGAATTTTTCAGTGCATTGGTTCAGTTAACCCCTGGAGTAAATATCTTCCCGTATCAGTGGCTGATCAAATCACAAGCAGCACTTTGGCCGAGTGGTTCACAGCCCAATCATCAACCTAAGAGACCCAAGTTCAAGTCCCACCTCTACCAATTCTTTCTCTGGCTTTTTATTTAATTCTTTCTTTTACAAACTTGGCTATTACATATCTCCCAATCTATAAATCCAAATTTAATAAGTAAAATATGTATTCCATTCCAAATTTCCTATGATTTTCAAATATGCAATTTGTTTACTGTTTTGCCTAATTAAAATTGGTGCAATAATTCCACACTTTAATTACACATTTTAAATTGCAAATAAAAATTGTTTTATAACTCCAAATTACAAAAATAAAATATGTGTGCTAGTCTAAATTAAATTGTCTATCTTTTGGTATCATTTGTTTTCTGTTTTGAAATTTCAAAATGCAATTTAAATTTGAATCCAAATAATTCAAATGCAAATTTCTAAATTCAATAACTAATTCATTTCAATTCCAAATAATGCAACTAAAATATGTTTCCATACCATTTTGAATAACCTTTTCAAATATAATTTTTGTTTTCTGTTTTGAATAATTAAAATTGCCTAAACAATTTAAATCTTGTTTAATCCAATTAAAACTTGTTTAATATTGTTTAATTCATAATTAAATAATCCTAAGCCCAATTTCAAAATGTGAAACATGTAATCCAACCAAAATTTGATGTTCTTTTCAAATATAAACTTTGCTATCTGTTTTGAACAATTAAACTTGATGAAAACAACAATTGTTTGTGTGACACCCTTAAGGAACCAAAATTTTCTAACTTAATAAATAAATTTCTAAAATTGGTAAACCTCATTTCCAATTGATTTCTATTGTTGTTATTTTGTTGTTTTCCTCATCCATGCATCATGCTAATCCACTTTCACCTATTGGTTAGTTGGAAAACAATTGTTTCAACCTTAATTAATGGGTTGTTTTTATGCAACTCAAATTGCATATGGGTCCATTTAAATCTGTTTATCATGTCAACTAGTTTATTTCTATGCATCCTTTAAACCTGTCATGCATCCATATCTTGATCATGCTGGATCTTTTGCCGTAGTAGTAATTGTTGCATCCGGTGTTTGTTCGAGGTTCGTTGCTTCTTCCCGGATAGGACGTTGAGATGATGTGAGCAACGACAAGTTCTGCTACCTTGCGGGATCTAAGGCAAGTATACTCACTTGCTGCCAAATGGCTGCCTTTCATCACTTGTTACCGATGCTTTCCGTTGTTCTTATTCTAGCCTGTTGATACGATGCTTGTGTCTCGATCCTATTATATGTTTACCTTGCAGCCATGATATAGCTTTCCCTTCCACTTCCTATCAACCTTTGTTTGTTTACCTTGTTGGCCCTCGTGTCGTAGTTGCATGCTTAGGTTTGTTGTGCTCGAGTCTTGTTATCCTTTGTTCTATCACCTGTTTAGTTGATAGTTGGGTTTCAATTCAATCAACAACTGTTAATGTTTTGGGTAATAATAATTTGATGATAAGGCACCGGCAGGAGGCCCGGGTTAGGGTTTTGGAGCCTGCTAGTGTCGAAACTAGGAAAAGAGTCTTGTCTACTGATCCATGATGAGCGTGCTCACCGCATCCGGGTGGTAGTATGGGACCCCCCTCGACTTAGACCTGATCTGCAGCTTGTCCGAAGAGCCACACTTAGTTCGGGTGTTCCATTTGCTCCTTTGCATAATGGGTTGGCCCCCCTTGGTTACTGATGATGATGATGATGCATATAGGGCGAGGCCTGTAGTGCCGGGGTGTTGTGTCCTGCGGGAGTTTTGCACACCTGCGCTGAGTATTCGGCTGCGTGGCTGGGACCTTATAGCTCCGTGGCTCCGAGGATGGGTTGTAGAGATGGTTTGGGTCGTGTCAAGCCAACCTGAGTTTTAGTTGGTGGCTTGAGTGTGTACGGGTACTGGAGCACACCCTGCAGGGATAAATCTTCTCGAGAAGCCGTGTTTTCCGCGGTTATGGATTACTTGGTGAAAGTACTGGCTAACAAGTACTCAGACAACTTACACCTAATGCTAATAACTTGACTAGTAATAGTCTTATTGACATAATAACTTGATCCATCATTAATCCACCAGTGTGAGTTATCCTTGGGTTGCTTCCTTAGTAGGGGGTGACATTGGATGGGTATTGTTTGGTGAGTAGTTGTAGTTGGTTCCGATACGCTATCTTATCTCCTTTCTGATTAGCCGGAAGTTGTAGTATCTCTCTGTAGTTGGTTAGTGCAGCCAGCTGTCGCTTATTTGCAATAACATTTTCCTTTTCCGTTGATCCCAAAGTATTTGTATCTTGTGATGATCGGATCACGCCGGTATCTTGTGAGTATGGGTTTTATCCCCCTTGCCAGTACTTAACCGTACTGACCCACGAATCTCTTTCGTGGCTGCAAATTCCAACTTGCAGTCAACAGGTTTGAAGTCTGACGACGTTAGCTTGGGAATCCCTCCGGCTTGGCCTGGGCAGGGATTGGACGCCATCGGTTATCTTCAGGACTCTTAGTCCAATTTGTATCTTGTCCGTAGCCGGACACTATGTTGTTTCTTCCGCTGTTATTTGGATCTTTGTATTGTATCAGTTGTATCCCTGGCTCGTTTGAGTCATCTTGTATCTATCTGTTTCTGTTGTAATTGTGGAATATTCGTGAACTATTGTAATGTTATCATAAATGGCAACCTGGAATCGGTTATTATGTGGATTTTGGCGGGAATGCTGAAATCTGCATAGTGCCCGATCTCGGGGCGTCACATCGTACTTGGGGGTGTAGGAACCGTAGCCGAAGTAGTCGTTCTTGTCGTCGGGTAGCCGTGGTCGAGGCTCGTATCGTAGAACTTGGCAGCGGAAACGTGCGGAGAAGAACCGGCGACACACACGGTGCAAAATCACCAACGGGTGCATGACATTGCGGAAGAAGTCTAGGGACACGAACGCCTTGTCGGATATATACTGAATAGGGGTATAGAAGATGGTAGACAAAGAGCCGGACTACCAGGGTGGCCTACATGGTAATGGGCTTAGGTCCATTGGGCGGCCAAGTAGTCCGACGCGCAGAAGCCGGATTCTAGAAGAACCCGGATCACGGCCCGCGTGATCTGGCTTGGAGGAGAAGACGGATTCCTTACTTTCCAAGTTACGAGTTAAACGTAGTCTTCTAGGTTTCCTATTCTGTAAGCCCTAGTCCGGCTATTATATAAAGCCGGACGGGAGATAGATTAAAGAAGCACAAGTTAGACACAAGTTCAAGCTCTACGCAACTCGCCGAGAAGCTCATCCTCGCCGAGTAGCTAGATCTATTCCCTCACATTGTAACCCTGTTATACGGGCTTTAGTCCCAATTAGTGAGAAGTGCAGGAGTAGGTACACCGTACTGTCGCGACGTACCGAACCTGGGTAAAATCCCGCGTTCTGTGTTACTACGCTATCCCGTTACCCCACGTCTCTACCGTAGTCTCATGGCACCCCCGTCTATGAAAACTACTACGATGTCTCGACAGTTGGCGCCCACCGTGGGGCAAACGACGTCAGGCGTGAAATTCCGATCTGGGATACTCGGCGGAATTGGAAGATCGATCACTGTCGGAAGCTTGGAATTCGACGACGACGTCGGGCGCTTCCTCGACAACGGATCCTACATACCGGCGCAAAACCACCTGGTAAGTGCCTGCGTGTTACCGATTGGATCTTCTAACATCTTTATCGGACTAACTGCAGAAGCAATGGGGTTTTGCGGTGGAAGCAAATTTATCCCACCCGCCCTATACCCAGTCGAAGACGACTATGATCTCGGATTCTGCTCAGATCGCCGACAAAACAGTGATACACACTTTATCGGCATGGTGCAATCCGAAATCGCTGAAAACACGGATGACGGAAATCCCGTGCAAGAGGCAGACAACAACCTACCCGTCGTAGAGACGGAAGAACAAATACCCGTCACAGAGACGGAAGATCCGACATCCGTCAACCAGACGATGAACTTGGAAGCAGAGTCCGTGCTTGCCGCCATTGAGGCGAGGTTGGAGTCGGAAACCGGATCGGATAACTTCGACTCCGAAGACGAAGACGAGGATGCCTTCGTAAGAAAGGTTAAGTCCTTTCAAGAGGGATTCCATGAAGTGCTAATGGCAAAACCAGCTGATACAACGGGCGCCGGCAGCCAGGAAAGCCCTAAAACCCCTCCGCCGGTGGAAGAAAGAGAAGACGGAGAAACTTCTCCGATATTCCCCAATGTTAAGGAGATGACAGAAGATGAGCCTGTCAAAAAACCTCCTTCTTCCAAGAAAAAGCACCGTGCTTCTAAAAAACTCCAATACAAACTCCGGAAGAAAAAATCAGCCGATCTCGCTGATGAAAACCTGGAAGTTGGAGATATTAGCGGCACAAAGCCCGCGGAAAAGAAATCTAAGGAAATCACTGCTCCGCCAATGACAGAACTGGAAGAGCAAGAGCTATTACAAACACCAGTGGGACCAGATGAACCCCCTGAGATGCTGGAAGCCAGGAGACAAGCTTTTCAACGGCAAAAGCAACATCTGCTTAGATCTCGGCAACATCTCCAACAAACCCATAATGACATCAAAGTCATGAAGGAAGAAATAGAGGAGTACGAGAGAAAGCATAGATCTGCCTTAAAACCTACTAGGTTACCCGGAATCGCAAGACCGGAAGAACTGCCGCCAAAAGAAAGGTTCTATAACCCATCTTGGCAAAAGCAGTTAAACGGCAAAGATGCCAAGGGCGAACCAATATACAAAACCGCAGCAGAAAACGCGGAAGCAGCGTTCGCCATCCTAAACAATGATCTGTACTCCAACGGGGAAAAACTCCAAGGGGTATATGCTTTCTTAGGAAAAGCATTACAGCAGCAGCGAGGCCAAGAGCGTTCAGGGAGGCTGCATGATAATTCCGCCCTCTGCAAAACAGCTACTTGCGCTGCTGGAGCACCTGGACCGGAAGAACCCGGAGATTCGGATAAAAAAGAGGATCCGAGAAAAGACAAGAAAAACCCCGACAACCGGGACGCAACGTCCAGAATCGGACCTCATCTCCCGAAAGATGGATATAAACCACACGATCGGGAAGACAAACACCGGAATGACGGCAAAATAATGCCACCTCCGAGAAACCCAGCTGAAAAAGCTGGAAGATATGATATACCTCACAGACGTGAAAGATCCCGGACACCTCCTAAGGATAAGGAAAGGCATAGAAGCAGAACTCTGCCTAAAGGACGTGAACACGGAAGAGATAGAGATAACCTCGGAAAAGCGCGTCCGCGCAACAATGGAAAAGAAAGGAGCAGATCCCCTTCTGTCCATTCAGCCGGGAGATATTCTGCACACATTGATAGAGCAGAAAAGGATGATCTATACTTTGGTCCTAAGTGTTTTACTGACAGGATCCGAAGGATAACTCTGCATTCTGGCTTCGCCAAAGTTGGTCCAACCTACCAAAAGTATACCGGCAGTACAAACCCGGATACCTGGCTCTCAGATTATTATACAGCCGTCCAAATCAACAATGGGATAGACCTGGAAGCTGTCAAGTTTCTTCCCCTAATGTTGCTAGACGGAGCCAGAGATGGGATCAATGGTTTACCATCAAGAACTGTCGACAGTTGGGATGATATGGCGAGAGTATTCACTCAGCATTTTCGGGGAACATACAAACGCCCAAATAGCATCAACCAGCTGAACCGTTGCACCCAATTTGAGGACGAACCATACGTGGATTTCATCTCCAGATGGACTGCAATGAAGAATAGTTGTTCTGGAGTAACTGACGTACAAGCAATGCATGCTTTCGTCAATGGCCTAAAACCCGGACTCGTACCGTTCATGGTTGGTCCTAAACAGCACAAAGATCTCGGATCTATGCTTACAACCGCTAATGAGCATGCTGCAGCCGAAGATGATATCAGAGCAAGAGGAGGCAATATTGAGTCACTAATACTCGCCAAGAAAACCCCTCGTTCTGACAAAAAAGGAACTCCAGAGTCAACGACAAAGCCCAAGGAGGTCAACATAGCCTTTGGAGGAGAAAAGGTGAACAAGTGGAAAGGCCGCAGTCCAGATCCAATCAATTACACTCCCGAAGAATGGGAGAGAATTAAGTCGGAACCCTGCGTCCACCACTCGCAATTTGGGAAACCAACCCACACAAACGCGCAATGCCGGCTAAACAAGCATATGAAAGGCAATGCAGGATCCGGAAATAAAGGGAAGGGTTCCAAAAGGAAACCTGCCAAACAAAAGCCAGAAGCTGAAAAAGAAGACAGTGAATCGGACACTGATGACAAAATCCAGGAACAACAGCGAAAAGTCGAACCCAAATTTCCGAGAGTTGACGGAGAAGCAATGTTAACCTTCTTAGCAACCCCGTCAGCAAAGGTGGCCAAAAGAACACTTCGGGAGATAAACGCAGTTGTTCCTGCGACCCCGAAATTCTTGAAGTACTCCAACACACCGATAATCTGGGATCAGTCTGATCATCCCGGAAATATCCCTGAACCCGGCACACAAGCTCTTGTTGTAAGCCCTATTGTTCAAAACACTAGGCTAAGAAGAGTGCTGATGGATGGAGGATCCAACATCAATATAATGTATCTGGATACACTGAAGCACTTGAAGATCTCCGAGTCCCAGCTCAACTACAGCAATATACGCTTCCATGGTATTGTTCCTGGCAGGCAAGCACGATCCCTTGGAGAAATTTCCCTAGATGTCACCTTCGGAGATAAAGATCACTTCCGGCAGGAAAAAGTATCCTTCGAAGTAGTGCCGTTCGAAAGCGTGTATCAAGCAATACTCGGACGTCCGGCTTTCGCCAAATTTATGGCAAGATCTTGCTATATCTACAACAAGCTGAAGATGCCAGGACCCAAAGGAGGAGTAATCACCATTGCCGGTGATTTCAAGCTGGCAAACGAGTTGGAAAAAGAAAACGCCCTTTGCGCTTAGAGAGTTATAGCGAAGGAGGAACTGAAGGAATTAGCCAAGGAGGTATCGCCGAAAGAAATGCCGGCAGGAAAAGAAACTCGGAAGCCAACAGATAGCTTCAAGGCGTCCGAGAATACAAGACAGGTAATCCTAGATCCCAAAGATCCGACAAAATTCGTCGTCGTAGGGACTGGGATGACTGACAAATAGGAAGGCGAGCTCATCAAGTTCCTCCGTGAGAACTGGGATATTTTTGCCTGGTGTCCAGCTGACATGCCAGGCGTACCCAGGGAACTTGCTGAGCACCAACTCAAGGTTATTCCTGGATCAAAACCCGTCAAACAAGGTCTCCGTCGATTTGACGGAAGAAGACGGAAGGCTATTGGCAAGGAAATTATCCGGCTTTTAGCAGCGGATTTCATCAAGGAAGTAATCCATACTGATTGGTCCGCAAATCCGGTCCTAGTACCGAAGAAAGACACCACTTCTCTTAGAATGTGTATAGATTACACAGGATTGAACAAGTTGTGTCCGAAAGATAGGTTCGCGTTACCACGAATCGATCAAATAATAGATGCCACTGCAGGCTCCGAGCTTTTATGCTTTTTGGATGCATATTCCGGGTACCACCAAATACGCATGAAAAAGGAAGATCAAATCAAGACTTCTTTTATAACCCTGTATGGGACGTACTATTACATAACCATGCCTTTTGGCCTGAAGAACGCAAGTGCAACCTACCAGCGTTGCATGCAACGCTGTTTGCATAGTCAAATTGGCAGAAACGTTCATGTTTACGTGGACGATATCGTTGTCGTAACCAAGGAAAAAGATACACTCCTTGAGGATTTGCGAGAAACTTTCGAAAACTTGCGCACTTACAAGATGAAGTTGAATCCATCTAAGTGCGTATTCGGGGTTCCCTCAGGAAAACTTCTGGGTTTCGTTGTTTCCCACAGAGGAATAGAAGTTAACCCGGAAAAGATCAAGGCAATCTTGAACATATCAAAACCTACATGTGTAAAAGATGTCCAAAGATTGACGGGTTCCGCTGCAGCCGTCAGCAGATCTATCAGTTGGCTGGGGGCTAAAACCTTACCACTCTACAAGCTGCTGAAAAAATTCGACAAAGTCAAGTGGATTGCGGAAGCCTGGGAACGTCTAGAAAGTTATGTACCTTTCCGTACTTAGTTCAATTCTATGTAAACATCTTTTGAGATCATGAAATAAAGTTGTCGGAATATTGTCATCCATATTCTTTATAAGTGCAAGGTGTTTCCGCCTCATCTATTTCCCAATGATCTTACAAATTGCTCAACGTTAACCCGAATTGTGCTTGCGTACTCGGCGTTACAAAACTGAACGATTTTTCAGCCTATTAACGGCTAAGGGAAACTTGAATTGCCTGTGTGCCCAAGTTTCACTTAAAACTTTCCTTGATTTCTCTAAGTCTTATCTGATTGTGTGTGTGTTGGGTTACTGGAACTAGTTAGTAAAAATGCCTTTAGCAAGATCCATGTTTCCGAGTTTCAAAACTGCTTGGTTCGTCCCCAGTTACTCGGCATGAAGATTCATATTGCTATTTGAGCCATTTCAAACACTAAGGACAGTTAAAGCATACACACCAGAGAACTTAGAAGATAAAAGGAATGATAAAACCCAAAAAACTTGCAAAGAATTTCATAATTTAAACTGCAACAGACGGAAGTTTCATTCATACAAAAGAAGCATTACATTTTGGATTACATTAAAAGAACAGTAATGCTCCTATTGTCTATTTTTTCTATCCAGGTTCCAGGTAACCCTTCAAGCATCTGACTCCTCCTCGCTGCTTTCGTCTTCGGGGATTGGAGGAATCTCCGCTTCTGGATAGTTGACGGAGATATTTACCATGGAGGCAATCTGGGTGGCGTGACCCTTGACTTCACCAAAGATGGTGTTTCGCTGCATATCCGTGTATCCTTGAGGGACACCGGACGCCACGCGCCAGGATTTAGCACTAGGGTAGTGCATGCGCATGAGGCCGAGAGCCATGCGCGCACCACCCCGTGCAGCGGAGCGAAAGAGAGATTCCTTAGACTCCGCCACCTCCATGATGGCACCCGGAAGTTTTTCAACCTCCGAGCACTCCCCAGATTTTTCGGGAAGAAACTTGTCTACCAGCTGCGTTGCAGCAGCCTTCATCAAATTCCATGTCTCTCCGAAAGCTCGGATGCCTGCAACCCGAGTGCCATCTGGGGTATCTCCTGGTTTTTTCCAATAACACACCCAAAAGGGTTAGACGGAAAAACAGAGAAAAGTAAAACATGGAAAGGTGATAAACGAGTCAGAAATTTACCGATGAGCTTGTCGATCTCGGAAACTTCCTCCAGGCGAAGGTTTAGAGCGTCGGTCAAATCCTGAATGGTGGATTTGTCCTTCTCCGCCTGCTCGGAAGCCTTGGAATTAGAAACTCCAAGGGCCAGATTACTGGCTTCCAAGTCTTGTTGTGCTTTCACAAGGTTCTTGTGAAGCTCAACATTCTCCTTGCGGAGAATTTCGGCATTGCCAGAATCTTCTGCTGCTTGTTTAGCCTGAGCTAATGCAGCTGAAAAGCAAGGAAAAAATCCGAGTTAGCCAGCTCCTCGGAAAAAACTTAGGCAAATACTTGGATCGGAAATTTCAGAAGGAAAATGTTTACCTTGTGTTTCCGACAATGCGAGCTTAGCTGATTCCAGCTCTGCTTCCCTTTCTTCAAGAATAGAGAGAAGACTTCTAACTTCTTTATTCTTGATGGTAAGCTTCTTGAAAACTTCCCTGTTGATGGCTTCGGAGGTTTGCTGAAACGTAGCAAGGAGAAGAATGAGTACAAAAAGCATCAAAGCAAAAAGCACGCATTTTAATTAATGCTTGGGGGCTAGAGTTATATACCTGGCTCATGCGCTGCAAACCTGCCAAGTTTTCTTTGAACTCTTTCGCGTATTCCGCGAAGAGATTCCCGGCTGCGTCCAAGCCGTCATTGATAGCTTTGAAATCCTTGTCAAAGGTGGGAATTTCCTCGTCGAAAGTCCGAGTTAATTTTTCCACCTCTGGGGCCGCCCTTTCCCTCGTGTCCGGGTCAGACACAATGGGCTGGCTGGGCTCTGGGGGCTTGGTGGTGGGGGCTGCAGTAGGCTCTTCCGCCATTGTGCTTGGCGTGTCCGGGGCGACGGCGGGAGAAGGTTGGCTGCCTCGGCTGGAAGAAACCTTGTGTTTCTTCAGCTTCTTCGGCTTCAGGGTGGAAGGTGGCAGGCTAAAAACATAAAAACCCGGAAAAGGTTAAAACACCGAAGATGGATGAAAAAAGTTTCCATAAAAGAAAATTCCAGAAGAAAGAACCTGGAGGTGGCGACGGGGATTCCGTCAAGATCGATAATTTCTTCCGAGGAAGTTATCTTCTTGCGCTTGCGTCCACCTGTAGCGGCGGTGCGCAGCGCGTCCAGCTCAGCCTCAGACACCAAGTCCGAATCTGAAAGATCCTCGAACTGTCGAACAAGCAAGATCGAAATCAGAAGCTAGGAAATCCGAGATAAAATAGAACTGTACCCAAATGACTGAAAAATTACCTTGGGAACCGGATTTTCGGCCGTGAACATTGGCCGACTCTCTGTGTATTGGTCGCGCGATGCGACCAACTGGTTGATGCGCCGCCTAAGTTCCTTTGCGGGCCAATCCTTGGCGGATGTCCGCATCGGATCCTTGACTCCCGTGTATTCGCACAGGAGACGGCCGCTGTGGTTGGCTAGTGGCTGGATCCGCCTAATCAGCCAGCATAGAACCGTGTCCATGCCGGTTAGAGGCGGATCCATGGAGGTGAGCTTGGCGATGCGCCGCTTGATCTTTAGTAGATCTGGCGGCAGAACTTGGACGGCTTCTGTTCCCCAGTTATCCTGGGGAACGGCGGCGGAATTCACAAAAGGTGGAACCCCGACGGCCTTTTTAGGAAAAGGCACGTCGGGATGATAAAAGAAAGAACCCGTCCAAAATTTGACGGATTCTGAAGTTTTTATCTTGGGGAACCAATCCTCTCGGAATCTCCGAAGAGTGAAGGATATAGTTCCGCAAGTTGGGAGTGCGCCCTCCGAAGAGTTTCGCTTAACTCCAAAGCAGTACATCCAGAAATCTAACCTAGGTTCTAGCCCTAAGTAGCCTTCGAACAAGGCCTGAAAGCCGGCCATGTATAGAATGGAATTGGGGGGAAGACTGTGGGGCTGGATGTTGTAATGAGAGAGAACCTGGAGGAAGAAGGAAGATGGCGGAAGCCCCATACCTCGCAAAAGGTGGGAAGAAAGGAGTACCCTTTCGCCATCCCGTGGCGCGGGTTCGGTTTCTTCTTCTGGCAGCCGCCATTTCTTCTTGAGAACCAGGCCCTCCTTTTCCAAGTTTGGAAGGAGAGCCGGGGGAATACTGCAGGCACTCCAGTTGCCTGCAGATTCCGCTTCCTCGTCCGCTCCGACGGCGGCCTCCGCGGCGGCGAGTTCGTCGCCGAGGAGCTCGATCTTTTCCTCCGCCGTTTCAGGTGCAAACGGCGGGGTTGTCGCGGCGCTCGATGTCGCAATGTCCGCGGCGGCGGAAGTGTTTTCTCCGCCCACCGCGGAAGCCGTAGTCTTCTCCGGCTCGCCGCCGGCGTGCGTCTGCGATCCCGGCTGCGGATCCAGATCGCTGACGAGCTCGTCGATGGCGGCGCGGGTCGGTGACGACGGCGAGGAGGCCATCTTTTGGTGGCGCGTTTCGGTGCGTTTGGATGCTAAGTGCGCCTGGGACAAGGACTTGCTCTCGAGCTCACGTTCGCAGCAATGGCGTAGGCAGTGAGGGAGTGAGGAAAGTTTCGGAGGAGGACGATGATGGCTATTTATAGCCAGAAACCCGTTTAGATACGTGCCAACGGCTCTTTCGACCGTTGGATGCTCGACGCGTGTCGATCGCCGGAAACTACGGGAAATAAAACGGCAGGGGAATGATGGCTATCTCCTCGTTTCCCGCGAGAATCTGTCAGAGATACGCTGAGGGGTTTCCCGCGTGGAACCAAGCGGCGCTTGCGTCAGCATGTTTAAGACGCTGACGTTATGAGTTCCTTTTCCGCGAAGGATCGCGAGAAGAAAAGCCGGACTTTCATAGTTCCGAGTTTTATGTTACCATCTCCTTCAAAAGGAAAGTAGAAAGAATCAAGACTGCTGAATCAAGATTTCCCGGACAAAATGTATTTGACGAAAGACGGAGAATCAGAGTTTTGATCCTTCCTGGGGGCTACTGTCGGATATATACTGAATAGGGGTATAGAAGATGGTAGACAAAGAGCCGGACTACCAGGGTGGCCTACATGGTAATGGGCTTAGGTCCATTGGGCGGCCCAGTAGTCCGACGCGCAGAAGCCGGATTCTAGAAGAACCCGGATCACGGCCCGCGTGATATGGCTTGGAGGAGAAGACGGATTCCTTACTTTCCAAGTTACGAGTTAAACGTAGTCTTCTAGGTTTCCTATTCTGTAAGCCCTAGTCCGGCTATTATATAAAGCCGGACGGGAGATAGATTAAAGAAGCACAAGTTAGACACAAGTTCAAGCTCTACGCAACTCGCCGAGAAGCTCATCCTCGCCGAGTAGCTAGATCTATTCCCTCACATTGTAACCCTGTTATACGGGCTTTAGTCCCAATTAGTGAGAAGTGCAGGAGTAGGTACGCCGTACTGTCGCGACGTACCGAACCTGGGTAAAATCCCGTGTTCTGTGTTACTACGCTATCCCGTTACCCCACGTCTCTACCGTAGTCTCATGGCACCCCCGTCTATGAAAACTACTACGATGTCTCGACACGCCTCGACCGTGACAACATAACACTGTCATGACGGGTGCCCGCGAGGCAACATTCCTCTTGAGGACATTCCACCGAGCACCTGGCGAGCGTCACAAACGGAGGTCGGAGAGGAGACTGACGACAACAGAAACACGTGTCGGCAGGTGAAGAGGAGGACGGTGTAGGGCCTAGGGCGACGAGGGGCGAGCTCGGCCGAAGTCGGAGGAGGACGGGCCGGCGGAGGGCGTCGTGGTGGTGCATTCGGCGCGCAAAGCAGGGCGAGGTCGGTTGCTCCGTTGTTGATGCACGGAAGGGTCGCGAGCTCGTCTTGTTGTCGTCGTCGGGAGGAGCCCGGCGAGGTGAGGTCGGTGTCCTTGATGCGCTCGGGAAAACATGGCCGTCGTCACCGTAGGAGGTGGCCGAGACAGGAGGTGGGGCAGGCGAGCTTGTGGGTCAGAGACGGGTGCTGAGACGGCTCCATGGATGCGCCTAACGAGGGGCAGGGAGAGCGTCCATGGTGGCGCTGGAGGGAGGCGGATCCTGCTCCTGGAGGCAGGGAACGGCAACGAGGCAGGCGAGCAAGGAGGGCTACCGACGGAGCTGCTCGCCGGCCAGACAGAGGGAGAGAGGCGGAGGTGGAAGGGAAAGGCAGGGAAAGTGTGAGGAGAAAGGGGAAGAGGAAGGATGCGGCGCTATGGAGTTGCTCGATCCCCTCCCGTGCATGTGTGTTGTGTAGATAGGTGGGCTAGGGTTTGGGGTAGGCTTAGGTGGGTCGGGAGTTGGGCCTCGACGGTTGGGGCTGGCCTGGTTGGTTGGCCAAAACTTTTTTTTCCTTTTTGGTTAGTTTTTGTTATTAAATTACAGAAAATAGCACACCAGTTTAAACTAGTTTTGAGGTCACAAAATAAATTCAGAAAATTTTGGAAACAAGATTTTATGAAGTTTAAGTATGTTTCCATTTTGAAATGCACGATGATGCAATGATGCGAAAAAGAAAACAAACAAAGTCTACTTGGGGAAACCCCCGGGTGTTACAAAGCAAAACTTGTCGTTGCTCACGTCATCTAAACGTCCTATCCGTAAAGAAGCAACACACTAAAAGAAACAACGGATGCAACATTTACTACTACGGCAAAAGATTCAGCATGAGCAAGATATGGATGCATGACATGCGAGATGTAACTTAACCAATTTAAGCGGGAACGAAGTCCCAACAACTAATTTACAAGGTTCAAGTTATTAATTTAACAATCAAATTAAATGTTGTTTAACATGGAGAACAAGATATTGAGTGAGCTAAACAAGATTAAATGGAATGGGTAATTTAAATACCCAACTCATTTAATATTTATTAATTAGGTGCACATGCATAACACTACTAAAATGCGAGATGAAAGATGCAAACATGAGCATGAATGAAAAATTAATATTCCTTGCATTTTTCTGGTAATTATGGACATGAAGTTTGTATTAAGTTGGAATTATAAAACAAAAGTTATGCATTTAGCAAGTTTTAATTGGGTATAGAAGCATTTAATATTTGATACATGTTATATTCTTTAAAACAGGGAACAAGTTGCATATTAGGAAAGTTCTCATTGTTCTCTGTTACAAATACTTGTTTTACTTGTTCAAAAAGGATTTTAAGTGACCACGTTATTGCCTTACCAAAAATAGATGTTTTTTCTGAAAAAAAGACAGCAAAAGGAGATGAACCATACAGAACATGAGGCATAAACACGCACTAACTGAACTTGGCATGGAACAGATTCAGACGCGCAGCGTGTAGATGCACAAACAAGAAAAGGAAGAAGATTGTGCATCGGATGTGATTTGATCCATATATCTCCTAGGAGGCAGATGGAAGTAACAACCACTGGGCTAGCTACGACTGTGCTGGATACTTGGATAGTAGATGATTCAACAGATCAACGTTAACTGAAAGATACCAAATAAATAGATCGAGATTCAGAGTTCACATAGAGCTACAGAACGCAAGGACGCAACCGACAACGACCAGAACGGGACGGCGCTCGTGTGCTGCGAACCCCAGGGTGCAGATGGTTTGTGAGTGTGCTGCGCAGGAAGGTGTGCTGCATGCGTGTACGTGTGTTGCACATGAGCGTGCCAGCCGAGAGTAACACGAGGCCAGGAGCTTCAGATTGCGTTCATGGCATACACATAAACAGACCATGGCTAGGGAAACCTACAACAAACCATTGAACAGGAAACGGCGGGAATCGGACCAGAGTCTCACCGTGAGGGTGCTGGAGTAGTTGATCGCGCTCAGAGAAGAACAACGATGACGGATTAAGCCGAAGAACAGGGTCGGCCGGCAAGGAAGAAGAAGTCGTTGTAGTCGATCTCTTGACGAACCCTCATGCGTAGAGGTAGTAGATGACGGCGTGGTCCGATTTCCTGCTTCAGCTTGGCTGGAGAACTTACATGGCGGCGGGGCGTCACGATGAGCTCCGGCCGTTCCTCTCGGTTCAGAAGAAAAAAAAATTCAGAGAAAGAAGGAGCAAAGGAGGAAGAGAGGAGGGTGGCGGCAACAAGGGAAGAGAGGAAGAAGCTAGGGTTGAGAGGAGCCTCTCCGGGATAGATAAGGGGAAATGTGAAGAGGGGATCGGTGGCGGGGAAACGAATGCCACAGGAGGAGGTCACGCTCTCCTAGTGCTTGTCCGTACGAAGAAGAGGAAGAGGTGGGTTGAAAGGAGGGGGCTGAGCAGTTGGGTCGTGGCCCTTTGGGCTGCGGCCTGGCTGCTCCAAAACATTTTTTTCTTTGTTTTTGTATTATTTTTCAAAAAAAAAACAAAGAAGGGATATGGGAACAAAATAGAAGAGCTCAAACAAACATACAAATTTCTGATATTTTGTTCATTAGAAATTTGTGAAGGAAATTGATGTACTCTCTCCGTCTCGTATTAAGTGTCGTAAAAGTGGATAAAAATAGATGTATCTAGACATGTTTTAGTCTAAATACATGCATTTTTATCAAATTTTGCGACACTTACTATGAGACGGAGGGAGTAGTTAAATGATGCATGATGTGGAAAAGTAGAAAAACAAACGAACAAATTGGATAAACCCCGGGCGTTACAAGGTGGGTGACGATGCGCTCGATACGACCACTCAAGACACTTGGCGCTCGCTAGACTGCTACACTAATAAATTGCATGTTGGATTGATTTTGCTGTGCATGGCAGCAAGATGAGCATGCAAACTTGGCTAACCATAGCGAGCTGCATGGCGTGCAAACATAATATGGACAGGACAACACGTCCCCGGCGCTCCCTATACGCGTCCAATCTTATACTCCGTACTAGTCTTGTGTCAACACAATATAGCTCATGCACATGATTAGTCTGCTAATTGTTGTCATATATACTAAAACCAATTGGGCCGGAGCAAATGGGACGCCAACATGATGGAACAGAGAGCCTCCGCTTGGCCATCTCAAGTACTAGCGCTTGGAGTGACTCAAAAAAAAAAGCGCTCGGAGAACCCCTGCAGCAGTATTTCACTGTGATCTGAGCACCTATATTAAATTCTATCAATGCATGCAGAAAAATAGGCACCAATTGCATTCTCACGTTTCTAAAATAAAAATTGTTATGTTGCTTTTCTTCACTCTTCAGTGATATCTGTGAATTTTCTTTGGCATGCTACAGAGATATAATTGCCGGTGTTGCTATCTCTCTATACAATGTCAAAGAGCATATTTGTCAATGTTTAACCATATCTATCACTTACATTATTTTTTCCACAAAAGCAAAGAGAATCTGAAGACTCTGGTAATACGTATATCAAACATAACGGCCCGCTATCTGGACAACCACGTTCCTCAAGTTGTTCCAACATTTCTTTACAGCAAAGTGTGCGACTTTTAGAGCACCTATCAATCCACATTATTCGGAAATGATGGAACCAGTGTCTTCAAGTTGCCTTCCAGAACTTTCTTGAAACTTTGATCAGAAGGCAAACATGTTCGTATAAGAATTACCTTAAGATTAAAGTGGATGTAATTGAACAATCACTACCTCTGTTCGTAAATTAGAAGATTTAGTGTAATATAATATTTTTGTATTATTTTCACTAATATATACTTGTACAATAACAAATGGTCCAAGTTGTCCTAAACATCATCTATTTCTGAAGTGTAAAACAATAAAATGTTGGACAATTGCGGGAGATGCAAGCTTTGCAACCAAGTGCAAGAGACGGCGGCCCACCTTCTCTTCAAGAGTAGGTTCACAGGAGTTTGGGTATTCATGGCATCTTCCCATCGGATGCAGTGGGTGGATGTGATCAATGGTCCAAACCATAATTCCAAAGGTCTAGTCTCTGTGGTCATCCTCATCTCATGGGAGATTTGGAAGGAAAGGAACGCTCAGGTTTTCGAAATTAATCTCACGTTGGCGATGATTGTGTCCAAGATTAAAGGGGAAGCGAGGATGTGGTCATTTGTGGGGGCTAAAGCCTTTATGTGTTGATGTTGTGAGAGTAATCCTTCTATTTGTTGTTGGGGCCGGGTCTTTTGCCGGCCCATGGTTTGTAATACCTCTTAAAAACTTCTCCATATTCAATGAAAATGGCAATTCTTTTGCCTCATTAAAAAAAAAAAGATAGTTGTATGTCCACTTTGGATCCCGTTATGTGCATCTTCTCTGCAAGTTGGAATGTGAGGCGATTTCAAATCATCACTTTATGGCACACTATTATAATGGGACTTTTCTTTCAAACTCTTGATCGCGCTAAAGAGACTCAAATCATCAAGAAACAGACAATCCCATCATGCTGTTTGGAAGGAATTTGCAGTCAATTTTGCAAAAACAAAAATACTAATTAAAAAAGAGGCTA
This sequence comes from Alopecurus myosuroides, assembly GCA_028641055.1. Taxonomy (NCBI): domain Eukaryota; kingdom Viridiplantae; phylum Streptophyta; class Magnoliopsida; order Poales; family Poaceae; genus Alopecurus; species Alopecurus myosuroides. The sequence goes on from CM054062.1 coordinate 105,206,392, forward strand.
CCTCGTTTAACAAACATTTATCACAAGGTTTTCAACGTGAAAATGGCTCCACAACTAAATTTTGAGAAAAAGAATCGCTTTGACAAAAGGCTTACCTATATACTCCCTCCATTCAATACAAGATATTTTGGATATTTCAATGTGTACTACACACGGACTGAAATGAGTAAACCAACACACTGAAACGCGTCTATGCGATTTAGGAAACTGCTAAAACATCTTATAATTTGGAATGGAGGGAGTATTAGTACTTACCTTATAAAGCATTCAACTTATCATCATAGATTTCAAAAACTAGAAAGAGTACTAAACAGAAGCATGACGAGACATGTATAGCATGGACTAGAATAATTGTAATTGTATAACCGTAAATATAAATCACGAATTAAGAACTGAACATTATTTTTTTAAGTATGGACAGAATAACTGGTGTTCCTTTTTTTTATGTCAGATGGCCAACCAAACTTACACATACATGAAGCTGACTCGGTGAACTAGCAATGAGCTGCATCTGTGGCAGTTTCCAGAAACTAATTACTCTATTTACCTGCTAAATGGAAACTGTAAATATTTAGTATTAAGTAAACATTGGCAAAAAAATGTAAATCAGCGAATGCAACTCACAGTTGAAGTATTCCTGGAGTGAGCTGTCCAGAAACAAGTAATTTCACCAAGTTACAGCAATCAATTTCACAAGCAATTCCAGTTCGTCAATGTATATCTCTTCGACAAGTAACTGATCCTGAAAAACAAAATAAGGGGGGGGGGGGGTGTGAAAAGAGAAACACGTCGTTCAGTGGACAGGGTATGCAAAGGTTTTACAAGTGCACTCCCACGCAAAAAAAAAAATTGCACAGACACACTAATGACATTACATGCATTTGATGCAACTCAATAACAAAGGAAATTATCTGAAAAGGTGATGGAGCAAAATGTGCATTATAAAGGATAAAAAGGAAACTATAGCTAGCAACTAAACACAACATAAACAGAAGATAATTCCCAACATACCTTCTTACTTCTTGTGACAACAGCTACCTTGCTATCTGCAAAATAGAATGCACGCTGCTCTAGTTCCTCTTCCAGTTAGAGTTCCCACTATCATTGAGAATCTGATGCATGCTTGACACATACAGGTTTAGCCCTTGGTTCAAGACATTAAGAGCATTATGTTGAGTTTGTGTGGTCATCTGCAGTGACGTGATTACTCCAAGGGAAGAAACAGATCCAACTGAAAGAGCAAGTGACAGTTACAGGATAGATTTAAAATGCATTTCTTACTTACTGTTGTAATATCACAGCAACGACTGTGGCACTACTTTGACAGAAAATGTACAGTAAGTGACTGTCTAGGGATGCAGGGGAGCTACAGAAAACAACTCCCTCCGTATCAAAATGTAAAATGTTTTCGCATTTCTAGACAACACATATGTGGACACGTTTTAGTGTGTAGATTCATGTGTATCTTACACTAGAACACGTCTAGATACGTGTAGTCTAGGAAACGTTAAAACATCTTACATTTTGATACAGAGGGAGTAGTTACAAACAGTAACAATAGTCGGCCAATTTTGGGGAAGCGAACAAATTGGAACAAATTGGCAACAGGCAGCAAGATAGGGCACCGCAAAGAATCTGCCAATGACTAATATGCCTAATACTAATCTGGGATGTATTACAGTTCTCAATCAGTATGCCTCAAATAACCACATCCAAATTTGTTTAATTGCACATTACCCAAGGTTCAAAACAACGGTAAGCGCTAAGCAAGCAGTGAGGCACCACTTAGCTTAACTACAGCTTAAGCGCGCTTGGGGGAGCGTTTCGTATAGACAGGGGACAGGGGAAGGCACACACATCGGCAGCAAGCAGCATAGCAACACACACGCGGCGGCAGCAGCTCTTAGCACCAGTGCACCACACAGCGGCAGCGGCACTTAGCACCACACAGCGGACACACGCGCGCAGCCAGAAGCACAGCCGTGCACACAGCCGCGCATGGGACAAATTGGAGGGGAAGGCGGGAAGCAGAGTGGGCATCTGTGAGCTCTGACGACCAATACGAGCTCACAGATGGCAAGAGAGGGACGAGGATGAGGGGAGGAGCTCCAGAAGGTGGCCGGTGCACAAGGATGAACTGAGGAGGGACGAGTCGAGCGCTGGCAGACGAGGACGAGTAGATCGTAGCCGCCACCGGGTTCACCGCATCTCTCTCTCTCTCTCTAAAAAGCTCAATTCACCAATGCCCCTTTCCCTAACCCTAATCTTATCTCTATCGTGTGGTCCTGCCCGTTTCCGTCTCAGTTTTCCTCCAATTTCTTTCTCGCGCCTGCCATCAGGGAACGCGCAGCAACCGCTTTTTTTTCGCCTTTCCCCGCTTCCGCACGCACATGATTAAGCTACGTTTTTATTCCGCCTAGCACGCAATCAGCCGCTCAAGCCCAAAGCGAGGCGTTTTGCCACCACTTCGCTTTTATCTTATGCTTAAGTGAGAGTAAGCGTACGCTTTTTTGAATGTTGACATTACCATATTGGGTGTTTTAGACAAACAACCTAAGGCTTCAGTTTCCATTAGAGAATAGCTACCTGCTACCCCTGTTTTTATTTATTCTTTTACCTCAAGATTTCCTTGATAATAGTAAGTCTGTAACTTCCTGGTCACCAACAAGTGTATATTCCCTACTATTACATAAAATCATATTCCCCTAGACATTTCGCGTAAAATCTATCAAATAAACTGACCATGACTTGCACTAAGCCACTAATAGGATTATAATATTGCTGAAACATAGAAAGGAAACTAAGAATGGGAAAAACATATTTTGGAGCGGTATTGCATACCTTGTGCAATAAACCATCGACACACAGCAGTTGATTGGTTTGTATAACTTTATGAAGCTGTTTCCTGAACATCATTTGCAACTGTTATTTTACCTGTAAGCCTGGCATACAATGCAGCATCACTAGGGCGATAATCTTGTTCCTCCATCACTGAGAGCAGACTTGAGCACTCAGCAACATTGCCCTTCTGCAACAGACCATCAATCAGAATCCTCCAAACAATTTCATCATAGTTGTATTCCTTTGACAACATGTCACCAAAAACTCGTTTAGCGGTCTTAATGCTTCCCTCCTCACAAAGAGAACAAATAATATGCTTATACGATTCTAAATGTGGTAAATAACCACTTTTGATCATTGAATCAAGAAATGTCAAAGCTTCAGCCGGCATTTTTAGTCTGCAACAACACCCTATGATTGAAGTATATACATCCTCACTAGGGGTCAAGTTAGCACTCTGCATCTCAACTAGCAAAACTTTAGTTTCCTCCAATCTATCAACTCGGCATAAAGACGTAAGAAAACAACTGTAAATATCAACGTCTGAAGGAAACTGAAGCTTAACCACTTCTTCCAGAAGCCCCTGGAGATATTCCACTTCTGCTATCTTCCATATATCAACGCAGCTGGAAGGGATACTGTTAGAGGAGTTTTTCTTTACCAATAGCCTAAGAAGAACTGTGTAGGAATCCTCATTTGGCTTGCACCCGTTAGCAACCATGTGCTTAAAAGTTGAAAACGCTTGACTTGCTAGTCCTAAATTGGCGTAACCACTAAGCAAAGTGTTATACGTCACTAAATTAGGGCAAATGCCATGATCAACCATTTGAACCATCATGAGTTCAGCATCTTCCATCCTACCCTCACGACAGTAGGAGCGAACAAATATTGTGTAGGTGAAAACATCAGGCTTAATACCTGCTGCAATCATCTTATCAAGTATCTTCTTTGAACCTTCAGATCCTGGCTCCCTAACAAGTTCATCAATTAGAATGGTATACGTGACAGCACTGGGTTGTACTCCTTTCACCATCATATCATCCAATACCAACATCGCTTGTGACAACTCCTTTTGCCTGCATAATCCATCAATCAGTGAACTGTATGTATGGGCATCTGGCACAAACCCCTGTGAAATCGATTTCTGCATTAACTTGTCAGCAGCATCAACCTTTCCGGCCTTGCACAATCCATCTATCAAGCTGGTGTACACAATCCCATTCACCTTATACCCCTTCTGTATAATAGATGCAAGAAACAACTGCGCTTCCCTAACTCTTCCACGTTTGCACAGAGCATCAATCAACACCGAGGAAGTCCACTCACTAGGAACAAGCCCACTGGTCTCCATCGATTTGAGCATCCTAAAAGCACATTCCAACTGCCCATCACTGCAATGTCCCTGAATTAAGGCCGTGTATGTCACCACATTTGGCACCATACCATCCTGAACCATCCGGCTGAACATCACCATGGCTCTGTCCACCTTCCTAGAATTGCAGAACCCACATATCAGCTCAGTGTATGTCCGCACGTTTGGTGAGCACCCGTTAACATCCATCCTCTCAAAAACCTTAACCGCAAGCTCCAGGTCCCCAGCATTGCAGTAGCCATCAATCAGTGCATTGTAGACGACCACATTCGGCTCAAAACCATCAGTCATTGCCTCCGCGAGAAGAACCTCCGCCTCACCACATTGCCCCAACCCACACAGCCCATGCACCATTGTGGCATACACGTGCGTGTCAGGGGTGCACCCGTCTGCCCGCATCCCAGCAAACACTGCCATGGCCTCACGCAGCATACCGGCGCCACAAAGCCCATGGAGCAGCGCCGTGTACGTGAACGCAGTGCGTGCACACCCTCGGAGCGGCATTAGCACGAACACCCTGCAGGCGTGCACAAGCAGCCCGGCACGGCAGTAACCAAGAACAAACGAGGTATACGCATGGGAATCCGGCACGAGACCGGCGGAGAGTAGGGAGCCAAGATGCCGTTTAGCAGCGGGGAGGTCGCCGGCGAGGCAGTACGCGTTGATGAGGGTGGTGTAGGTCCGAAGGTTGCGTGCTGGCATGCGGGATGCGAAGGACTCCATGTCCGAGAGCATGCGGTGACGGGCAAGGGCTATGAGGAAAGTGTTGAGGCAGCGGAGCGGGGGCAATGGGGTGTAGGGGTTGATGAAGAGGTGGGAGAGGCGGCGGAGGTCAGCGGGCGAGGAGGCGGCGGCGGAGATGGCGGCGAGTAGGCGCGGGATCGGAATGGGCAGGGGCATGGCGCGGAGAGCTATGGCGCGGCGGGCATCTTCGAGGTGGGTTGATGAAGATGGGCGGCGGCGGCGAAGGGGCTGGTGAGGGGGAGGAGGTGGTCAGGTGGATCTCCAGGATGGGTCTAGTCAAAATTGGGCCGCTGTTGCAGTATTTGTTCGCTCCTACGGGCGCTACAGCCTACAAGTAATGTGATGGATAGACGGGTCCGAATGTGATGGAGATGTGTCTGTCTTTTTTTAAAAGGTAAAATTCTATAAATCTATACATACTAATAATAATAATAATAATAATAATATCTATATCTATACCTACTAATACTAGCAAAATGCCCCTGCGTTGCAACGGAATATAAATAATTAATACGTTTATACAATTATACGGAGTACATTATAATTTTAATCTGTAATTTTATGTGATATGAAATATAGACTATTTTTGTATACGTGTCTCAAACCAAGATTACAGAGAAAAAATGTATTTTAATTATAACCCATCCAAAGATTTTGTAGAATAAACCCAAGCATAAGTCTCGAGTCATGCATCTACAACAGTATGATCCACACCAACGATACCTTATGATAAACTCTCACTTATATTTTCTAGAGTATGCTCGCCATGAGATGTTTGAACACTTCTTTCGCGCGACATTGGCCATAACTTTCGGGAATGATGACATAAATATCACACACGTATTCCTGAGCAGTGGATACCGGAGCTGTTTCGGGAGCGCCAAACATCGTTTCCATGCCAATCTTCTCTGCATCTTGATGTCGAAAAAAGAGAGCCAAACAGAGGAGTATATATTGGAAGGTTTCTCAAAGCAGTGGAAGGTTTGTCAAACCATCGTGTAGATACAAAATGGCATTAGCAGGTTACAGCAAGCATCTTAAATAAAAAGTTTGGATAGAAAGCACATAAGGGCAGAAAGAACAGGCGGCCTTAGCTTTCTTTTCTTCATCTCAGACGCATCCCTCCGTTTCAAAAATTTCATTGGATCCCTCGTGCGTCTAGATCACCTGCACTATATCATTATATGGAGATTAACAGTTGTAACTCACAAGATGACACGATGTTGTGGGTGTCTCTGTGAGCAGCAATGGTCAATTGCTAGTACGAGGTCACCTCTGCAGCTCGATCGTGTCAGGACGTCTCACCATGGTCCTGAGTCCAGACTCCAAAAGCTCAAAAGTAATAACAGCCATCAAGCCGACCCACCAATTGAGCTTCGAGAAATTATTCAGCAGCGGAAGATCACAAGTGAGCAATGCGGGATTGAACAACGCGAGCGTTGCAGGGTGCACCTCCGAGGCTCCGACAGCAGGCAGAAGGTGTGCGCGAGCCAAGACTCGCACATGTACATGTTGAAGAGCACCCGGAGCACGCCGGCCGGGACAGTCATCGGCATGGGGGACTAAGAGCATGTCTAACAGACCCCTTACGTTTTCGCCCCCTAAATCGCGTGTAGAGGGCCCTGCACACGAAATCGTTGAAATTTTTTGCTCGAATGAACTCGTCCATCTAGCAGACCCCCTATAGCCGGCATGCATATTTGAATTGAAACTTCCCGGGAGAAAACATTGCTCGATTTCATTTGATCATCACCATTGTTGCTACATTGCTCGAGCTCGTCCATCTAGCTACTGCCTAATCTAATCGAGGAAGACGACGCCGGCCTTGAACGCCTCCGACGTCGGCGAGGGCCTTCGCCTCCTCCTCCGCTTCCGCGCGCGCCGCATCCTCGGCGTCCTTCTTGGACAGCTCCACTGCTGCCAAGAACGCGGCGTCCTCGTCGTCGTCCGCTGTCGCCGCCACCGCCTGCACCGCCGCGGCTCCGCTTGCACTGCCGCCACCGCTTGCACCGCCGCGGCTCCGCTTGCACTGCTGCAACAGCTCCCAATCGGCGCCACCGCTCGAACTGGGGACCGCACATCGGCCTCGGCGGCGGGTCGACCGCGTAGTACCGGTCGCCCTCCGCGAAGTCGACCAGCGACGGCGGCATCGTCTCGGGGAACGCCGCGTACCTCCACGCGGCGCGGCGACTCCCGGCGAAGGAGTGTTTGCAGTGGAGGCGCCACGCCTCCTCGAGCGTCTCCGGCTCGCGGCGGCGCTTCGATGCGGCGGTGGAGGAGGTGGATCCGCGGGGAGAACTCATCGCTGGGAGGAGGAGGCTTTATGGGCGGACGCGTGGAAACGCAGAGGAGGAGAAATGCGGCGGCGTGGGAGGCGGGATTGCTCGCCGGAGCTAGGGCGGCGCGCGGCGGAGCTAGGGTTGCGGGTGGGAGGTTGGACCCCCACCCCGACCCTCACCCGCTACTTGTAGGGGGCGGCGGGGGCGATTTCGCAGGCCCCCTAAATTTCCCGTACGGGCCGAGCCGCATACGGGGGCTGCTAGATGGCCATTTTGGCCCGCACCCCGTATGCCGCCGGAATTATACGGGGTGCCCGCGCTTTAGGAGGTCTGTTAGACATGCTCTAAGGAAGACCGCCAAAGGGTAAATTGTGCGCACGGTGTAGCACCCGATCAAGTCCGGGCTTTCACTGTGCAGCTCGTCCATGCGTTCCTCGCCGGAGTGGACTGTCCAATGGGGGTGGTCTTGTTCGACGCCCAGCTGCACACTGCGTCCTGCCTCTCATCATCCTCGCGGTGTTGTTGTTCTCCCAGGTCTGCGTCTTCCCTGATCGTTGTATGCGTGTATGTATCTTAGGTACACGGCCGGACATGTAGCTAGACCAACACAGCTAACGCTGTTTTTCCTATTACATGGGCCGATCGGGCCGATTGCTAGCTGGTAATTTTGTGGACGGATTGGAACTCTCTTCGATCGTCGCTAGTAATTTTGTGGACCGATCGATACTTTCCTTTATTTTGTTTGGACGTACCAACCAACGCAACGCACGTACCACGTACGACCAACGAAACCTACCATCACGGCATTAAGCCGCATTATATATAGTAGAGAAAAGCATTAAGGGTTCTGCCAAAATTTTCGTCCTATTCAAAATTACCGTCTTACCCTCCCACAAACACCCATATCACTTCAAATTGCCATCCCGTTTCGCGTATATTCTCCCTAGCCGAACAAACTCACCTCCTCTTCTCCCAAACAGAGCCTTCCTTGGCAGCCATCCGTCGATCTCCTTTCACCGGCGACCCTCACCTCCTTCGGCCGGTGGAACGAGACTGCGGCGGCCCCAAACCTTCCCATCCCCGAGCTTCAGACCCTCCGGCGGGTGAAGCTACGTCCAGGAACGATGGCCATCGGATTGAGCTCAATCCTTCCCCTGCCTCCATGCCCGTCTCGATTGGGAGCCGTTGTTGCTCAGAACGGGCGGGGATTTGTCGAGTGGTCGTCACGAACTGCAGTGCTCTAGGACGCCTCCGTGGCGATGGAGGTCTCCAGCCGGGGGAGATCTGTCACCGGCGTGTTCAGGTGGTAGGGCAGTAGCGTGTGGCCTATGTTGGCCGGAATCCGGCTGGTCTTGGATTGGAATCGATGTCGAAAGCGTCTGGGGACACGAACACGAGGAATCTGTCCGGGGCGGCGACGGCTCGCCGAATCTTTGCCAGCGGTGGAGGTGATGTCCACAAGAGGAGAGAAGGACGGGTTGCGTTCCATTTGGTGTTCTTGGATGCAGAAAACAGTGCGTTCGCCCATGCTGTCTGGGTGTCCTGCGCTGAGCATGGAAATTAACAGTAAGTGCTGCCGTCGGTGGCCCCTTGGAGTCCGCGTGCGTCCTTGCCTCTTGGTCGAGAAGGAGGCTGCCGCTTTTGTGCTGCTCCGTCCACCATCTATGCTTTTTGTGCTGCTCCACCGTTACTGAATCGGTGAATCCTCGCGGCAAGTGGCACGCCCTGAGGCAGGTCTCAGCCGCGGCGTTACTCGGCCCTCAGCGGCTTTACGAGCAGCAGACCGTGCGGGAGGAGGAGGTGGGTGAGCTGGTGCAACCCCGTGCAAGGTCGATTGGCGCCACACTCGCATACGCAGTAGATCGTGCTCCTCCATCTGCGTCGACGGCTGGAGAAGAGGCGGCAGCAACAGTGGGTGTGTCGTCCGTCTCCACCATCGACTCCTCTTCTCCGCCCCGCACGTGAGCGCACATACAGACGGCTCCCGGTGGCGGGGGTGTACAGACACGCAGGTCATCGCCGGCGTTCAGCGCGATGTACCCGCTTGGGACGCCGTGCTTCTGGTAGAGCCCGTCGACCTCTTGGCTTTGTCCCCTGCAACAGAGTAGAGCCATGGATTCGAATCCCTCGACCAAAATCAAAGCCCCAGCTCGCCGCGCTCGAAATTCCGCCCTGCTCGACTTGGCCACGCCCGAAGTTCTGCTCAAGCTCAACACTGCCGCCGTCTTGCCACTCCTTTTGCAAGGAAGACTCATCGCGGATTTGCAGTTGCATCAGGCAGTAGGCTCTGGAGTCCAGCTACATCTCGGTGCGATTCACCGCTGCTGGTCAGTGTGCAAATGCCACACTTCTGAAATCCTAAGTGGAGGCTTCTGCTGCTGCTTATTAGCCCAGTAATTATTTTCTCACGTGGGTATCCTAGCACTAAGTTGTGATGAAATCAAGCTGTCTCTTCTGGTTCCACACGAATGTGTGGAATTTTCTTTCACGTTCAGAGGTTTTCCATGTCAAGTTTTTGCCAACCGTGTTCAAATTCACACGTGTGTAATGGAAGATATGATCCGTGTTCTTACAGTAATTATTATTACTCCTACATCTTATTATTATCAGCTGACCAGATTCAATCACACGATAGGGATCCCTTCCAGAGCCTAACAAAACTGGGAATTAATTCTACATTTTTCTCAGATTGGGTGCACACCGTTGATCAGGGGGAAATAAAAATTACTAGAATTATCTGAAGCGAACACGGTTGCATGGCCACATCAGTGAAATAGTGAGAGCAGTCTGACCTTCAAGTGCTTTTGAATTTACTTGAACCTGATTTCTTTTGTATGTTGTATATTGTTGTTCGTGTCATCTATCTATGCTGCTTTATCTTGCTGTAGAATCAGCTGCGGGAGAATTGAATTATAAGTTATAAGGGTTTTTTCCCAAATGCCGTTTCGACAAACAATATTTCTAATAGGTTTTGGGCATTTTCTAATATCTCCAGTACCATGAAATATTTCACATATTCATATAAAAAAATAACGTACTCATGTTGCTCAACTTCTTGTTTAGCAAATAGACATACATATGAGACCTGTGGTAACGGCTGTGCGCATCATTTTTGTGCAGAGTTTGGGGGTAGAACCTTCATTTCGAAAAGAAAAAAGGGACCCGTGGTAACGGCTGTGTGCACTATTTTGGTGCCGAGTCTAAGGGTAGAACCTCCGTTTCGAAAAGAAAAAATAGGACCCGTGGTAGATTATTCGAACAGTCAATATGCTCACGTTGCATCAAAGTACTTCTACACCTTATGAACAATAACTATAAACCTGTTGCATTTGAATCTCCTATCAGGCAGACCACTCTGTTAGTCATTGAATTAAGCCAGGTCCTTATGATAATCATTTAAAGGTCAATATGAGAAGCATTAAAATTGTTATCTTTTTTTACACGCATGATGCTAATCTTAGGCCTTCTGAAGAAGTGCAATCTAAGAGACAACCACCCTACTACACTGTTTCTTATAGATTGTACCTAAACTAAGTTGCATTTAATGATTTTGGTCTAATACTCTCTTGTGATTGGGCTAGCAATTTTTTTTGCCTATGATGTTGTGCAAGAGTTGTATCTTATAGATACAACTACAATCTCTTTCTTTAGTAAATAATGTGCCACGTAAGAAAATTGCTTATGATACCACGTTAAGATACCCCATTACGGAAGGCCTTATTTGTTTACATATAGGATGGATACAAAGTGAGGAAACAAATTTTGGGATAATTACTAGCATTCACGGAAAATGAATTTTAAGACAACATGTCTGCCACTGCCACTGTCGTGAATTTCAATCAATTATCAGGAAAACAACAAAACCCAACCGAAAATGGTTAAGTGAGAACGTATACAGATGGTACAAAACAAATCGGAATATTCTTTTTGAAACAAAACAATACAACTGGACATATAAAGAGAGACATTTTATTATTATTTTCAAGCATAGTTTGATTCGTAAGGCGTTACAAAAATATTGACCCTGATTGGAACTTTTAATGCTAAAAGGGGTACAATTTGAATTAGTCATTGGTGTTTCATAAGAGGAAAAATGAACTATAAAAAATACTTGGATTATTAACTTTCATTACCAATTACCTCATGCATACAAAGTAGTTGTCCTTTCGCATCATCATTAGCTATACAAGACTTCATCTAAAAAAAATTCAATTCGAAACAATTCGTATGAAAATACCATGTGACAATCACTTCTAGCGTGCACCGGTAATTTTGTGCATCTCTGTGACAACGATTTTTTCTATCTCACAGTGCAACGCACGGGCATATATACTAGTATATATATATATATCTTTACCTAATAATAAAGAGAGGAAGCTTTCTTACGGTCCAACCTTTGTTTTACCGTTTTGCCCTTCCACCAAAATCTTATAGATACGTTTCTTACCCCAAATTTTGCGCCCGTCCGTTCCCTTCGGTGGTACGTTGTTGGTAGCGGTTATGTCTCTGCCGTAAAGCACGTATGTACACGTACGGTTGGTTGATAAGGTCCCATCTCTATCGGTCTCCAGGTCGTCCTCGGTACGCTGTCCATCGCGTGTACGTCGTTCCAGTCCGTTCCCTCTACATATTGCCAGGGAACGAGCCAGGAAACCAGGGTTCTAGGCAGGCTGGTCCTCGCGATATCAGATCGAATCCCATGGAGCTAATCAGTCCGCCAACTCGATTCTCAGACAAAAATTGCTTCTACATCGCTGACCTATGGATGCTTCTACTCCGCTGACCTATGGATGCACGCTCATGGATTTCTTCGAGCTTCGCTTCCGTCTCATCTGACGTTAGAAAGCGGGTTACGGGAGGGAGCAGGAGTGGCAGAGTTTGGGAGTGCGCCGGGGCGGTCGAGCCGTCAAGTGTCGTGGACGCGGTTGAGCGCAGCCGATGGAGGCCGTAGTTGAGCTCCGCATGTGCACCCGTAGTTAAGCACTGGCACAGAGGATGGAGCAGAAGGACACCGCTGTTTGGGACGAGAAGGGCAGGGATTAGGAGGAGGAGCACGGTGCCAATGGCCTTCATCAGATCTGATGCTTCCAACTCCGAGGTGCGCAGTGAGATTTTTACCTTCCCGGTTGCTCTACCATTGATGCTGCTGCCCGCCTACAATTATCGGTTTGGATCACTGCGTTTGTAAATTTTGGATTTAGTTTACTCTGCTAGTCTCCAGCATCCATGGCCGTTTATGTATTTTGTGAACATTATTCATCACTGCTGCTGAGGCCTGCGATTGGTGATTTGAGAATTAGATGAATAACAACTCTGCGCATGCATTCACGGGAGAGCGAGGGGGCTCCCGTAGGTCGGCGCCTGGAGTAGTGCGCTCGCCAAATAATATGAGAACCTTGTAAACAATCGGAAGCTGTGAAATCCAAACACCGAGTTCATGTTTGGGACATATATAGCTGCTGCTTGTGGCTTAACTTTTTTATGCATGTCTTTTGCGGGCCTGAACGCATCACGTATGAAAATATGCAATGCATGTGCGGATTATTTAATACATACACATGATTAAAGGCCACGTAGTTGTAAGTGTAGCGCATTATGAAAAGGGTGTTTGCACATTATAAAATGGAGGAATATCACACGATTGAATCGGTGAATTGCACTCTTATGAAAAGGGAAACGCTAGGCGTAGGTCGCCCTACAGCGCCCAATTCTAGGTCCCCTCGCGGACCGTTGGATCATCATCGCACGGCCACAAAATGCATTTTGTATTTTTGTATTTTAGCCCCTCTACTTTTTGTATATAGAACCCGCACTCCACTCCAGACCCACTTAAATGAAAGGGTATATTGTGTTGCCCCCAAACATCTTGATAATTACAGCAAAAATGCCATTGCAACAAATTTGCAGGTATCGCAACAAAATTTATTGTTCCGTGTATAAAAAAAAGTATTGCAACAAATTATTTCAAAAAAATTCGAAAGATAAGTAATGTTACAAATAATAGTTAAACAATATGTTATTGCGTTGCAACAAAAAAATTACAACAATTCAACAAAAATCACAACCTATTGCAACAAAAAAAATATTTGCATCAATTAAAAATTTGGTAAGCAACAAAATAATTTGTCACTGTTTCAGTTGCAACAAAAATCATCACCTATTTCAACAGAAAAGTAAAACGATAGTAACAAAAAATTTACATGTTTGCACCATGCAAAGGAGCCCGTAAACATATCATTCCAAATAAATTCTAATAAACATATAAACATTTTCTAGAAAATCTTCCAGAAAATATTGCAACATCTCATTTGTGGTTTCTCAACAGAATGTGAGCAAAATTGTTACAAAATTTTAATACGTACGCAACGTTTGCCGAATCCGGTGAGAACACTTAGCATAATTGTGTCTGCTCCTATTTACTGTGGTGGGCTATTTACACATAAAACTGGGCCAAACCAACGATATTGGTTCTTGTTGGGCCAGTCACGCATGCACAAGAGGCCCACGGTGCTCTATACGCTGCTCGCATGCGGAAAGAAGAAAAGCGACCTAGCGATCGCTACCTTAGGTCGACCTATAGAAAGCGTTTTCCTTATGAAAAGGGTGTTTTATCGTTATTTCGGGAGATTTTCCAAATTTAGATATGTGGATTTTTTTTCTATAGTTCAATGTTTTGGTGGAAAATTAAAACTTAAATAATACATACTTTCTGGTTTTCATTATTATTCCAAGATTAAGTGTTAAGCTTACTTGAGTTATTCTCGCGCATCGCCTGAACTCGCATAGGAGTCTGGTAGATTCTTCCTAACTTCTGAGTGAAAAGGTCGATGTGTCTATAAAATGATGGATGAGGCTGAAATGATACTAGCCATTGGTATATGCATGAGGCTGAAATGAGACTACCCATTGGTATATCCAAAATTTTCATTTCCACAAAAGTTCAGAAAATAATCATTCATTTTTAGCCCCACCTCCCCTGCTCTATGCAATTTTCCTGTTATTCTATTTTGCTATTCCTTAACTTCCCCTTAGCACACACTTCGCTCAAAGAAGTTTAAAAGTATCTCTAGAAACGCACATGCCTTTTTAGCCCCACTTGCTGATGTCCCATTGGTTGTATACGTTCCATATGCATCGTCTATGCTTGTTCTTGTTCATCAACCCGTAGCAACGCACGGGCATGTTTCCTAGTATATGTGTGTATATATATATATATACTAATAAAGTCATTAAGGTTTCTGCCAAAAATTTCGTCCAGCATAAAAAGACTATTTTGCCCTTCCAACAAACCCTTAATGCTGCCGTTGTGCCACAAGACGGTTCGTTCCTAAGAATACAGCGTCGGACATGGGAGCCACGAGACGCGGGCGCAGCACCGGATTACGCGGGCACGAGGAGGTAGCCAGCAATGGAGGAGGAGCTGGGGTGGAGGCGTCACCGGAGGAAGGGGTTATGGGACTGCCGCACGACAGAAGGGGAAGACAGCGGTGGCGTGAGCGAACCATAGACCGATAGCGAGCGTGGGGTGTCCCTCCGTCCCGATGGGATGGTTTCCACCGGCCGGGGACAATTAACCCGCAAGCCTGCGGAATTCACGGTTGCGACGAGGCAGCCCTTCGATCCGTTCAATCCGCCGCCGCGTGATATTTTCCAGGAGGCAGCTCCTAGATCCGTTCGATCCTTCGCCGCGAGATCTTTCGGTGCAGGCTGCGACCAACTCCGCCCCGGAGCCCATCGTCGCTGGCCGAGCTCACGAGAAAATTAAAAATCACGCCCCCAGGGCCGGCCATGAACTCCTCGCCAAGCTACGCATCGGTTCTGGGCTTCTCGCGCGTCCGTAGACGAGAAAGGGGACTCGTCATCTTCAAAAAAAAGGAAGGGGACTCGTCAATGCGGAAGTTCCTGGAGTCTGTGAAAAGCTCCGCAGTCTGGCAACGACCATGCCGGTACACGTTGAGTGCAACAGCTCTCCCGGGATATTGAGCCCAAGTTAGAAGAAATTTACTGGTTAATTAAGTGGTCTTGCAAATTGGCATGCGTTCTCTGTTCTTGGTGTGCTCGTGCGCAGGGCATCCGAGTTCCTCCTACAGTGGACACTGGGAAGACCGCAGGCTCGCCAGTGCGCTTGGCATCCTCGAGATTACGATTTATTTTTTTCTTGCTGCACCGTTGCAAATTTGAAAGTGTTTCTTTGGTTCTTCTCGCCTTGCTATTTACTGAATTCTGATCGATTCGACTCCTCCCTACGCAGTTGTACCACGGATTCCAGGCCGGCATGTGTTATACTCGCTCCGTTCGGAATTAGATGACTTACCATCTAATTCCGAACGGAGCGATTACCGTAGTTGCTTCAGCTGCAGTCTGCAGAGCAGGATCGCTGCTCTCTCCCGGTACTACTTCAGCATCTACTACTATAGGTGCATACCGCTTCTACAGTTCTGCTCCGCACGAGTTGGTTTGTGAGCTCTGTCGAGAGAAAATGGCCACCACGAGTTCTGTTGTTTGCCCACTGGACCGCAAATCTGCAACTACCAAGTGCTAACTGAATCGATGTATTGCAATTGTGCAGTTTTATGCCTGAAGCAATTCGCTTGGATCATTGTTATCCGTCGGGGGGATCGGATTGGAGCACTGCTGTCTGTTGGAGACATAAAAAATACTAAGGCCCTGAAACCTGATTGTTTGCATTTGATTGAAATTATCTTGAAAGGTGGTGTCTTCTAAGCCATCATACCAACGCTGCTCTTTTGTTCTATAAGTAGAGATTTCCCAAAATACATGCAAATGGAATGGAAGCACACGTCCAATCTTCGTATCCAAGTAAATGCGTGTAAATACGCGAAAATATGTATAAAGATAGAAAACTTATAATTCAAATTCGCACGATCCAATTAATTAATTTCGTTGATTTATATCCCGTTGATGTTAATGGATCTTAATTGTTACAATAGAGATAGTTTATTTATATTTCATGTTAAATTATCCAAATATGACACATAGAAGAGAAGACGTCGGGAGAAGAGAAGATGTCGGGAGTTTGAGTACTTCAGCAACCGTTTTAAAGCATATAGGCCAACCCGGCTTACCAGCTTATACCAACTATCAAGAAATTCCTAAAGTTTTGGATGGAATGAAAACTGATGTTCTTTCTACTTCTCAAGCGGTAATCATGGAACATGATGCTCGAGTTAACAAAATTGGAGCAATGATTTCGTATTTAACTATGTCTTTTGTGAGCGCGACAGAATTCGTGGCCTGGTCGGGAGGAGCATCTTATTACATTGGATTGGTCGGTAGCTATACCAACATTGTGTCTGCATGTAGATTTTTTCCTCTCCGATGCAACGCACGGGCACGCTTCCTAGTATAATGTAAAAAGTCGCTTTATTAAAAACCTTACAGTCCTCTTAGGTACACTGGTAAGGAAAAAAGTACGTCGTGAAACTTGCTGCAACGAGTTCAGAACAAGGTTACATCAGTGATGAGCTGTTCTAAGAGAAAATCTGGGCGGATGCTCCGGCCAAACTAGGTCCCTCCGCCTTACATGGTAGGATATGAGCAACACAATTACTCTCCCTAGGGCAATGACTAAAGATGACATGTGAAAATCCCCTAGAGAGAAAGGAACGCTCCTAAAAAATAGCCGTGGCAGGGCCAATAGAGTTCACTCCATCATGCATAACCGGGATGACATCCATGCAGTCTGAGTTGATCACCAACTTATTGCACCCCACTTGGCATGCCAGGAGGAGACCGTCTCACAATGCACGAGCCTCGGCCATAGCCGCATCACTGTTGGAGGGGATACCACAATTACTAGCAGCGATGAAGTTTCCCATGTCATCTCGGATAACCGCTCATGTACCTGAGTTGCGATGAAAGGAGGCGTCAACATTTAGCTTCATATAGCCCTCTTTAGTTTTTTCCCAACCACCACGACGAATCCCGGAGCTTTTTTTACTTGCTCGAAAGTAGTTCGAAGTAATCCCCAAAATAGCCTGCACCGATCCGTAAGTGCTGCATACAGTCTCCTCGTTTTTATCTGACGGCGTTGCCACCAAATGTACCAGCAAGCCGTGGCTATCAACTCGCGCATGGCAATATCCTGCAGCTTAGGTGTTGTTGCGTCGGGTTGGTTCAGCAGAATTTCAAGAACAGTGGACCCCTCCCGATGAATCGTTGATAGACTATCAATAAGCTCAGACAAACCGAGAAGTTCCCAAATTTCTTGTACCCTTGGGCATTGAAAAAACACATACAAGGTATCTTCACAGTAGATGTTGCAAACTAGACAGACGCTAATATCGATGATGTGCATGTTCGCCAATGTGCAGTTACATGGAATCGTACCATGAAGAAGGCGCCAAGAGAAGGTTTTCACCTTGGGAGAAACTTTCATGAACCAAACTCTACTCCAGACAGGGTTTATAGTGGAATAACTTTGCTCATTTGTTCTGCTAAGTTTATACCCATGCTGGTGATCCCATTCCGTGTAATAGGCCGAGCGTATCGTGAAGATACCCAACTTGTTGTTCCTCGAGACAAAGTCCTCCATCATTCCTATAGCCAAAGGAATTTTTAAAATTTGGTTCACATCAATTGACAGAAAATTATCCCAGAGTTTTGATGCATCCCAGTCTCGGTAGAGGGGTCAATGAGTTCTGACACCCTAATTATCCTGCTGGTAGCCCTTTCAGTCACAAGTTTCCTCGAGGGGCTAGATGGGATCCAAGGATCATCCCATACATTGATGTTCACCCCGTCTCCCACCCGCCATATGTAGCCTTTCTTAAATGTCTGATTACCATCCCAAATACTTTTCCATGTGAAAGAAGCTCCTTTTTTAAGCACGGCATTAAGCAGGTCACCTGATGGAAAATATTTGGCTCTCAATACTCTTGCAAGATTGAAACAATGGAGGTCCCTAAAACCCATACCACCATTTACACATTTTTCCACCATGCAAACCAATACATATGTTTCTGTCCTTCTTCATCTCACCACTAGTACCGGGTCATTGAATTAGTTAACACTTTGATGACTTGATTGGGGAGCTTAAAAAATGACATTGCATACGCGGGGATAGCATGCGCAACAACTTTAAGTAAAACCTCTTTTCCTCCATACGAAAGCAACTTCTCCTTATACCCTTTCAGTCTCGAGCGAATTTTGTCCACTAGATGCATAAAACAGTCGGTTCGATCAATCCCCACAAGGTATGGCAGCCCCAAGTATTTATCTGTTATAGATTCACTCGGAATATTTAGCTCGGAGCAAACCGCCACCATTATCTAAACATCCGTGCATGGGCTAAAAAATATGCTCGATTTTCCATCACTGGCTAGTTGTCCTGATGAATGACAGTAATATTGAAGAATCTTGTTTGGTGTTTTCGCATTTTCAAAATCTGCTCGCATGAGAATAAGTGAGTCATCAGCTGAGAGCAAATGCGATACAGCAGGAGCATCACGGCAAAGTTCCACACCAATTAGACTTCCCCTCTCCTCTTCATACATCAGCAGACTAGAGAGGCCCTCTGCACATAGAAGAAACAGGTAAGGGAAGATAGGGTCTCCCTGACGCAACCCCCTTGTGGGTGTGATGAGATCCGAATTAGAACCATTAATTTGGATTTGATAGCAGACAACGGACACACTCCATAATTAAACAAACCCATTGGGGATTGAAGCCCATCTGCACCATCACCTTTTCCAAAAAGCTCCACTCAACATGATCGCTTAATAGCACACGTCCATATTTTCCGACAATCTTCTTCTTTATAGCATGATAGGATTCATAAGCCACCAGAAAATTATTGGTGATAAGGCATCCCGAAACAAAGGCACTTTGGGTTGGACAAATAATCTCAGGTAAAATAGTCTCCAATCTAGCTGCAAGGATCTTGGAGACAACTTTGTAAATAACAATGCAAAGACTAATAGGTCTGAATTGTGTTACCTTCTCCGGGCTAGGTGTCTTTGGAATTGACACAATAGTGGTTTCATTCCACCCCTATGGAACCTTTTTTGCGTTTAGCGCTGCGAGGACCTCATTAGTTAAGTCATCACCAAAGAGAGACCAATATTTTTTGTAAAATATAGCATGGATACCATCCGGGCCAGGGGCTTTGAGGTCCCCAATGTTAAAGATTGCTTTCTTAACCTCTTCCCATGAGTAATCTGCGCAAAGAATTGCATTCAACTCCTGGGAAACACATGGCTTTATCTTGTGAATAACCTTAGGATTCGGTTGTTCCACTTCTGACATGAACAATTTATGAAAATAATCAGTATTATGGTCAGACAACTCTTTAGGTTCCTCAATCCAATAATCTTGGTCATTTTGTAGTTCCTTGATTAGATTTTGCTTCTTCCTAGCCGCAGCGAGGTTATGGAAGAAATTAGTTGTCGAGACTCCGTAGTAAGGATCATGGACGGGGTTCCATAAGCCTACTGATAGAACTGCGGGGGGGGGGGGGGGGGGAGGGGGGGCGGACGTGGAAGAACTGGAAACAAGAACACAGATTTTACCCAGGTTCGGTACGTCGCAACTAGGCGGCGTTCCTACTCCTGCAATCTCAGTAAAATCAGGGCTGAAGCCTAAAGTATACAAAGTACAATTGTGAGTATGGTTCCGCTAACTCGGCGAGGATGAACTTCCCAGCGAGTTGGCTCCTAGCTAACTTGTGATCTGATGTCTTTCTCTCGCTCCCGTCCGTCTTTATATAGATAGCCGGACTAGGGCTTACAGGGAGAAACCTAGAAGACTACGGAAAATATCTAACTTGGAAAGTAAGGAATCCGGCTACTCCTCCAAGTCGCACCACGTCTGGGCTGTGGTCCGGGTTCTTCTAGAATCCGGCTTGCTGCGCGTCAGCTTACTGGGTCGCCCAATGGACTCTGTTCCATTGCCTGTGGGACACCCTGGTAATCCAGCCTTCGGCCAATGCCGGATATACCCCTATTTGGCATATATCCGACAGTAGCCCCCAAGAAGAATTAAGACTTCATCCTGCCATTCCTCGTGGATTTGTATTCTTTTCACAAATGTCGGTATTTTTTCTTGATTCTCCTTTCAACAAAAATCTTTAATGTCAAACTCGGATTTACCGAAATCCGGCATTTCTTCCACGAATCTTCGCGGAGAAGAAAACTGTGACGCAAGCCGTGAAATCTTGCTTACGTCACGGACGTCTGGGTTCAGTCAAAAGACTGAAACCATATCTCTGACAAATTCTGTGCGAGAAACAAGGCGATAGCCATTATCACCCTGTCCCCTCGTTTCCCGGGTTTTTCGGCGAAACACGCGTCAGTCATCCAACGTCTAAAAGAGCCGTTGGGACAAATCTCGACGCAAAAGTGGCTATAAATAGCTGCCTAGAGCCCTTCGGTTCTCCTTCCGCATCATCTTCCATCTCGAACCTCGCAGAGCGTAGAGCTCACTCCACTACTTCGAGCGAAAGGAAACGGAGAACGAACCAAGTCCAAACCTCACCGGCGACCTAAACATCGGTGGTCAGTGCTCCATCGCACGGTTGCGCTGCCAAGGAATGGCTACCGGAAGCCCTACTCACGCGACCGAGATCACCGCTGACCTTGACACCGCGATGGAGAATGTCTCCCTCTTTGCTCCTGTGGCACCTCCGAGCTCTTCCACGGCTGCGCCGAAGATTCCTGAGAGTGCACCGGCGGGTGAGACTCTATCCCCACAGCCGGAAGCACGCCGCCGTCGTCCGCTACTCCTCCTCCTCGTCCCATCCTCGAAACTGAGGAGGGGGAATCTTGCCCGCGGCGGCAAAACTGTGGCGGCCGTCACCGCCACCGGATGCAAACACGAGGAGGGTGACTCAGGAAATTGGAGCCAGTGCAACGTGGCACTGGCTCTCCTCAGTTCCCTAGAGAAATACGACATCATCGCCAAAGACAAATGGCGGATGGATGACGAAGAATCGGATCCGTCTCCAAAAGACGGTGAAAGGGTCATTTTGGCCTCCCATCTCATATGAGGTATAGGGTTTCCGCCTTCTGCCTTTTTTCTTCAAGTTCTCGACCATTACGGGGTTCAACCCCACAACCTGCAAGCCAATTCCATTTTGTATATAGCCGCCTTTCAGGCCCTCTTCGAGGGGTATCTAGGGATAGAACCCCGCTTAGATTTCTTTCTGTATTGTTTTAATGTAAAACGCCATACCACTGATGGTATCCTTCCAACTTGTGGGACCATCTCCTTCAATCTCCGTAGATTTAGGGAGGAGTGGTTCCCGAAGATAAAAACTTCCGAGACCGTAAAGTTCTGGGCGGGCTCGTTCTTCTATCATTTGGATGTTCCCTATCCTAGAAAGGAGACATGAATTCCGACTTTCGTCAATTCCGCTGCCCCGCCCAAAGACAACTGGGCGTTGGATGCGGTCCAGGTTCTGCCTCTAGACCTGATGCGAATCAAGAGGCGGATAGCGAAACTCATCTCTTATTCTCCTCCTCTAACCGGCATGGACACATTCCTTTGCTGGCTCGGAAGTAGGATTCAACCTCTTGCTCACCACGGCGGCCGGCTTCTCTGCGAGTACTCGGGCCCCGATGATACAATGAGGGTGACAAAGTCAGCTTTGTCGAAGAAGGAGTTCAAAAAGTGCGTCAACCATTTAGTAGTAACTCGTGGTTAGTACGAGGAAAGTCTACAAATGTACAATGCCCAAAAGCCCGCTCCCAAGGTATGCTTTCAATTTTTGTCTTTTGGGAGATTTTCGAACTTTGTCTTTCTCGGATGATTTTTAGTAATCCGAGTTTTATTTCTTTGCAGCTTCTTGATCTTACTGAAGATCAGCTTGCCTCTGACGTTGAACTAGCAGACCTAAAAGCCCGCTTCCAATCAACTGGAGGACGAAAACGCAAGAAGGTCTCTTTGAGCCAAGAAGTGATCGACTTCGACGGAGTTGCGGTCGCCACTTCTAAGTAAGACTTGGATTTTTTATTTCGTATGCTTTTCTTGAATATCTTCTTCTCGGATTTTTTATCTCGGTTTCTCCTTCTTCTCTCTTTTTTAGTCTTGCTCCAAGGGAAGGAAGAAGCTTAAGGCTGTTGCCCTCAGGGGGCCTAAACCATCCCCTACAGCTGCCCCGGATACTCCAGTGGCAGCTGGTGAAGAAAATTCGGCTGCTCGAGAGGAACCCATCTATCCCCTTTAGTCCAGTCAGCCTGATGCGCCCGATACGGATGCGCGGGAAAGGGCGGCACATGAAGAAGGCGCACCTTCAACGACTCCCCAAGTTGAGCCAGTCCCAACTTTTGACAAGAAGTTTAAGGTAAAGAAGAGGCATGCTTTGATGAACTCGGATACATTCATCCGTGGGAAAAAAAGTATTTCGCCCGAGCTCCCTTGATTTGTCCTTGGACAAAAGGCGAGTTGATTGTCCGAAATAATTACGTCTTCTCACCTCGGCAGGTTATCCAAGACGGAATCCACCATATGGGGATTTCCTTCTCGGAATACGCCAAGGAATTTATGGACATGCTAAATGGTTTGCAAAAGATGAGTCAGATATTATCTCTAGCCCCAAGTATTAAGACAAAAGCATACTTTTTTGTGTTAATATTTTTCATTTTTGCCTGCTTGTTTTTGTTTACCAAGTCTTTTCATTTGTATGTTTTTCAGCAAACTGCCGAAAACATCAACATGGAAGTTTTTGAGAAACTGACCATCAAGAACCAGGAAGTGAGATCCCTTCTTGGCATTCTGAATGAGAAGTACTCGGAGATTTCCGAGATTCAGAACCAGCTGAAGGAGAAAACTGGTAAGTATCTTTACCCTTTCATTGCGGTCTGATTCTGAACTTCCGGATTTTCCTTAAGTTACTCATTACGAGTTAACTTTTTTACTTCTCTTCTTTTCAGCCTCTTTGGCCAAGGCCAAGCATATTGCTGAGGATGCCGGCAATGCCGAGAACCTCCGCAAGGAAAACTCTGAACTTTACAAGATCAACGTAAAGCTTCAGAAAGACCTGGAGGAGAGCCAACTGGCTTTAGGCTTGTTTGAGTCTCGGGCTTTCTCGCAAGCCAAGAAGGATCGGAGGACCATCCAAGATCTCGAGACTGCCCTTCATCAACGTCTTGAGGAAGGCGCTGAAATGGACAAGATACTTGGTAAGATTTTGAACTTTTACCAAGTTGTACTTTTGCTTTGCATTATGCATTCTTTTTCTTCCTTCTATTTTTCTAATCTCTTCTAATTTTCATAACATAGGGGAATCCTCTTATTATTCGGATCGACTGCATCCGGGCTTTCGGGACTTTCGTCACCGAGATGCTTATCAATAAGTGCATTCCGGATAAAGCTGGCGAATTCTCAGAAGCCAGCAGGCTCCCGGAGGCTTTTGCGGAGGTTGTAAACCAACACGAAAGCTGGCTCAAGTCCGTCGCCCGCGGTGGTGTACGCATGGCCTTAGGGCTGATGAAAATGCATTACACCACCGCCAAGTCTTGGCGCATCGCCACCGGTGTTCCGCAAGTATACACCAAGACACAAAGGGCGTAAATATTCTAGTCTATCAAGGGGCTTGCCTCCAAGATAGCTCAGATGGTCTCTACTTCGACATTCTACCCGGAGGAAGAAATTCCATCAACTCCGGAGAATCCATGTGATAGCGACGAGGATGACGACGAGGACTTCGTGGATGCTGCCTGAGCCTGCGAAGCCAGTAGCCAAATAGGATGCATTACTATTATTACAATATAAAACTCAATTGTAATGCATTCTATCTTTTGTATGAACAAGCTTCCATCCTTTGCAGTAGAATTAAGCTTTTGCAAGTTTCTAGAGTTTTAATTCCCTTTCTTCTAAGTTATATGGTTTGTATGCCTTAACTTTCTTTGTGTTAAAGTGATTCCAAAAGTATGCAATCTTCACTCCAAGTGACCAGGTTAAGGAACCAATCAGTTGAAACTTGGAATCATGGATTATACTTTGGCACTTTACTTACTAAATCAAGTGACCCAATACAACAAACAATCAGATAATACTTAGGAATAATAAGGAATTTAAAGGTATGAACTCTAGGCACGCAAGCACAATCTGGAGTTCTGTAGCCTCCTTTGGCCAAAAGCATTCAGTTTTATAACTCCGAGCACGCAGGAAAAATTCGAGTTAACATTGAAGCAAATTGAAAGATCATTGGGAAATAGAAAAGAAGAAACATGCCTTGAAAAAAATGCATGAATTTCCGACAACTTTATTTCATGATCTCAATGATGTTTACATAGAATTGAACTAAGTGTAGAAGGGACGTAACTGCTGGATGCTCCAGGGCCTATTTGTCTCTCCTAATTCTACATCTATGCTTCTTTTTCTCTCGCGATTCGGATTTTTTGGGTCATATTCCGTGTCACGAATATCGACAAGGTAATATGACCCATTTTTCATAGCCTTCCTAATGACAAACGGTCCTTCCCAGATTGGGGCTAGCTTGTGCTTTCTATCATGTACCAATCTTAGCACCAAACTGCCTTCTTTAAAAGATCAGTGTTTGATTTTCCAGCTATGATAACGTCGTAGGCCTTGCTGATAAATGGTGGATCTTTGTAAGACAAGTTCGCGTTATTCTTCTAAGAGATCAACGGCATCCTGGCGCGCATTTTCGGCATCCGAGTCACCGTATGCCTGCACTCTTGGGCTATCATGGGTCATGTCCGTAGGAAGCATTTCTTCTGCACCATAGACCAAGAAAAAAAAGTGTTTGCCTTGTTGATCTATTTGGCGTCGTTCGAATACTCCAAAGCATGAAAGGCAATTCTTCTACCGATGCTCCAGCTGCTCTATGAAGAGGAGTTTCGAGTCTTGGGCATATTCCTTGCAGGATTGAACTATTCATTCGTTCAACCTGACTATTGGATTGTGGGTGTGCCACCGATGTAAGATCTAGGCGAATTCTCGTTTGTCATTAATATTTTGCCAACTCTCCAACTGAAAATTTTATCCTGTTATCCGTGATTATACTATGTGGAATGCCATATCACATGACTACACCAATGAAGAAATTTCTGGCAGTCACACCGCCAAGTTTTTTTATGGGTTTTGCCTCCACCCACCTGGTATACTTATCCACTACAACGAGTAGATGTGTAAGTCCGCCTCTTGCAGTTTTGAATGGCCTCATCATATATAGCCCCAGACCGCAAATTGCCATGTTATGGGGATAGTATTGAGTGCTTGAGCCGGCATATTTGTCTACTTGGCGTAGTACTGGCATCCGACACATGTATTCACTATATGCTCTGCATCTGTCTTGGCTGTGAGCCAAAAAAACCCTGCACGGAATGCTTTTTTAACTATTCTTTTTGACTGAGCATGATGTCCGCAATCTCTGGCATGAATTTCTTGCAGAATTTTTCGTCATTCCTCTAGCGAGATACATCGCTGAAAAATTCCGATAGTACTGTGTTTATACAGGCAACCATTGATTACCGTGTATCCTTGCATCAGCGTTTATCTTCCTTTGCAAGACTTCATCCACTCCATCCGGGAATTTATGATCGACTAAGAAGTTTAAGTATGGAATTTTCCAATCCAGGTTAACGAGCAAAACTTCTATTGACTCGGAAACTAAAGGATAATCAACATCTCCGCCTTTTATTGATGGTTTGTACAAATGCTGGACGAATACACCAGGTAGCAAATTTTCACCCTTTCCGAGCCCATGCGGGCTAAAGCATCCGCGTTCTAGTTTTCTTCCCTTTTGACGTTATGTACTTCAAATCCTAGGAAGCAAATGGCGAACTCGTCGACTGTTCTCCAATATTCGGCCATTATGGGCCTTTTTTCATCCCATATTTGGTTCAGCTGATGTTGTACTAAGTCTGAGTCTCCATAGCAAAGTATGTGTTTGATGCCTATTTCTTTTGCAATATGCAAGCCATGAAGCAATGCTTCGTATTCTGCCACATTGTTGCTAGCGTTGAAGTGTGTTTGTAATACATACTCCATTGTGTCGCCTTTTGGAGATTCGAGCGTCACACCTGCGCCAACGCCTTCTTTCATTTTGGATCCGTCAAATGCATGATCCAATATTCCGACTCCGACATTGGTCTGTTTTACATTGCTTCTGTCCAATCAGCTACGAAATCTGCCAACACCTAGGATTTGATTGTTGTCCGAGGTTGGTACTTAATGTCTAACACAGCAAGTTCAATGCCCCATTTGGCTACTGTGCCGGTTGCGTCTGCATTGTTTATAATATCCCCTAGTGGTGTTTTGCTTACCACTGTTATGGAATGTCCTTGGAAATAATGACGGAGTTTTCGAGATGCGGAAAATATGCCATATGCAGGTTTTTGATAATGTGGATACCTTTGTTTTGACTCGGAAATACCTCGCTGATGTAGTACAGTGGGTGCTGATCTGGAATACTTTACTCGTCTTTCTGTCTTTCCACAATGATCACTGCGCTAATAACCCTATTAGTTTCTGTAAGATACGGTAACATGGGTTCTTCGTCTTTTGGGGATGCCAAAATCGGAGCTTTCATCAAAGTTTCTTTCAACTGGGTTAATGCGTTGTACGCCTCTTCTGTCCATTCAAATTTGTCGGATTTCTTCAACAATTTGTATAATGGCAGAGCTTTGTCGCCAAGCCGGCTTATGAACCTGCTTACAGCAGCTGCAGAACCGGTAAGTCTTTGGACATCTTTTAGACATGTAGGCCATTTGATGTTTAAGATTGCTTTGATCTTTTCTAGGTTTGCCTCTATTCCTCCGTGAGACACGATAAAACCCAGAAGCTTTCTTGAGGGAACCCCGAATATGCACTTTAATGGATTCAACTTCATTTTGTAAGTGCGAAGGTTGTCGAAGGTTTCTCGTAGATCTTCAAGGAGCGAATGCTTTTCCTTGGAAACGACGGCAATATCATCCATATAAACATGGAAATTTTTGCCGATTTGACTATGCAAGCATCTTTGCATGCAACGCTAGTATGTTGCGCCAGCGTTCTTCAGGCCAAAAGGCATGGTTATGTAATAGTATGTTCCATAGGGTGTTATGAAAGAGGTTTTTATTTGGTCTTGTTCTTTCATGCGTATTTGATGATACCCAGAATAAGCGTCCAAAAAGCACAAAAGCTCAGAGCTAGTAGTAGCATCTATTATTTGATCGATTCGCGGTAACGCGAACCTATCTTTTGGGCACAATTTGTTCAAACCGGTGTAATCTATACACATCCTAAGAATAATACTATACTTCTTCGTGACAAATACTGGGTTCGCAGACCAACCAGTATGTATAACTTCCCGGATAAAATCTGTTGCTAAAAGCCGGATAATTTCCTTGACTATAGCCTTCCACCTTCTTCCACCAAAACAACGGAGACCTTGTTTGATGGGTTTTGATCCTGGAATGACCTTCAGTTGGTGCTTAGCAAGTTCCCTGGGAACACCTGACAAATCAGCAGGGCACCAGGTGAAAATGTCGTAGTTCTCACGTAGGAACTTGATGAGCGCGCTTTCCTATTTGTCAGTCATTCTTGTTCCCACTATGACAAACTTTGTCGGATCTTTAGGGCCCATGATGATCTGCTTTGTATTCTATGAGGTTTTAAAACTATCTGCCGGCTTCAGGCTTTCTTTTCTGTCGGCATCTCTGTCGGTGATACTTCTTTAGCCAACTCCTTCAGCTCTTCCTTCTGTATCACCTGTTCGGCGCAAAGGCCGTTTCCTTTCTCCATCTCGTTCGGCAGTTTGAAATCTCCTGATATGGTTATTACTCCTCCTTTTGGCCCCCTTCAGCTTGTTGTAGATATAGCATGACCTTGCCATGAATTTGGCGAAAGACGGACGTCTGAGTATTGCGTGATACGCACTTTCGAACGACACCACCTCGAATGAGATCATCTCCTGGCGGAAGTGTTCTGCCTTTCCAAAGGTTACTTATAGGGAAATTTCTCCTAGGGAATGTGCTTGCCTGCCAGGAACAATGCCGAAACGTACAATGATGTGGTTGAGCTGGGTCTCGGAGAGGTGTAACTGCTTCAGTGTACTTAAGTACATGATATTGATACTGGATCCTTCATCCATCAACACCTTGAACAATAGGACTTACGACCAAAGCATGTGTGCCGGGTTCTGGGATGTTACCGGGATGATCAGACTGGTCCCAGGTAATTGGCGTATTTGAATACTTCAAGTACTTTGGGGTTGGAGGTACAACCGCATTGATTTCTCGAAGTGTTCGTTTTGCCTGTTTTGTTG
Source organism: Alopecurus myosuroides (assembly GCA_028641055.1). Taxonomy (NCBI): domain Eukaryota; kingdom Viridiplantae; phylum Streptophyta; class Magnoliopsida; order Poales; family Poaceae; genus Alopecurus; species Alopecurus myosuroides. Next base: position 105,234,860 of record CM054062.1, read on the forward strand.
AAGGAGTTGCCAGGAAAGTTAAGTTACATTCTCCTTCAACTCTCGGGAATTTAGGCTGCCCTTCCGTTGCTGCTCCTGGATTTTATCATCAGTGTCAGACTCACTTTCGTCTTTTTCAGCTTCCAGCTTTTGCTTGTTGAATTTCCTTTTGGAATTCTTCCTTTATTCCCGGATCCAACATTTCCCTTCATGTGCTTATTAAGCCGGCACTGTGCATTTGTATGGGTAGGCTTCCCAAATTGCGAATGGTGGACACAGGATTTCGACTTAATTTTTTCCCACTCTTCTTTAGAGTAGGATATAGGTTCCCTATTTTCTATGTTTTTGCCCTTCAATCTGCTGCCATTATCCTTTCCAAAAGCTATGTTAACTTCTTTGGGTTCTGGCTGTGCTTCTGGAGTAGCCTTCTTTTCAGAACGAGACGCCTTTTTGGCTTGAACCAAAGCATTGATGTTTCCGCCTCTCGCCCTGATGTCATCTTCATCCGATGCATGCTCATTGGCGGTGGTAAGCATAGATCTGAGATATTTGTGCTCTTTCGAACCAACCATGAATGATACGAGGCTGGGTTTCAGGCCATTGATGAAAGCATGCATTGCTTGTACATCACTTACTCCAGAGCAACTATTCTTCATTGCGGTCCATCTTGAGATAAAGTCGATGTACGACTCATCTTCATATTGTACCCAACGGTTCAGCTGGTTAATGCTCTTAGGGCGTTTTTACGTACCCGAAAGTGCTGAGCAAAAACTCTAGCCATGTCTTCCTAGTTGTCTACTGTTCTTGATGGAAGTCCGTTGATCCAGTTTCTGGCTCCATCCAGCAACATTAGGGGAAGAAACTTCACAACCTCTAAATTTGTCCCTTTGTTGATTTGGGCGGCAGTGTAGTAATCTGAAAGCCATGTATCCGGGTTTGTACTTTCGGTATACTTTTGGTAAGTTGGACCGACTTTGGCAAAGTCAGAGTGTAGACTGATTCTTCGGATCCTGTCAGTAAAACACTTTGGTCTGAAGTATAAATAGTCTCTTTCCTTCTTATCGACATGCACAGAATATCTTCCAGCTGAATGGACATAAGGGGATCTACTCCGGTCTGGTCCATTGTTGTGCGAATGCACTCTTCTGGGATCATCCCTATTTCTTCTGGCATCCTCTCCTTTGGAATAAGGTGGAGTTCTAGTCCTTGGCCTTTCTTTGTTCCTTGGAGGGGTTCGAGATCTCTCACGCCTGTGAGGATTGTCATATCTTCCGGTTTTATCAGCCGGGTATCTCGGAGGCGGCATTGCTTTTCTGTCATTCCGTTTTTTCTCCTCCCGTTCCTTGTTGTCACGGGGTTTTGGATTATTTCTGCCTTTCGGCAGATGGGATCCTGTTTTGGAGGCTGCATCCTTGTTATCCGGGATTTTCTTGTCCTTTTTAGGATCTCCTTTCTTTTCCTTTGAATCACCTGAATCTCCGGGTTCGCCTGGGTCAAGTGCTCTAGCGGCGCTCGTGGCAGTTTAGCACAAGGCTGAATCATCATGTAGCTTGCCTGAACGCGTTTGTCCTCGCTGTTGTTGTTGTGATGCTTTTCCTAGGAAAGCATACACTCCCTGTAGCTTTTCATCATTGGAGTACAGATCATCGTTAAGGATGGCGAATGCGGCTTCTGCTTTTTTGGCCGCAGTTTTGTAGATGCGCTCGCCCTTAGCATTGGTGTTGTTAACATGCCTTTGCCAAGATGGGTTTTCAACCCGCTTTCTTGCTGGCAGTTCTTCCGGCTTTGAAATTCTGGATAACCTTGTAGGTTTAATTCCTGATCTATTCCTTCTTTCGTATTCCTCTATTTCTTCCTGCTGTATTTTAATATCAGCCTGGTTTTTAAGGAGGTTTTTGCGAGTTCGAAATAGATGTTGACGTTGCCGCATTATTACTTGTCTCCTGGCTTCCAGCACTTCCGGGGGCTCATTACGTGCGACCGGGGTTTGGAACAGATCGATCTCCTTCTGTTCCGACATCTGGGGAACATGGATTTCAGTCTTTTTCTTCTCGGCGGTTTTTACACCACTGCCTCCTCCAACTTCCAGGTTTTGGTTGGCAATGTATGCCAATTTTTCCACCTTTTTCTTCTGTAATTTGGATAGCAGATTCTTAGAGGACTTCTTTTTCCTCCTGGAAGATGGAGGTTTTTTGTTAGGTTCATCTTCCGTCAATTCCTTGACGTCACGGTAGGTCGGACTAACTTTGCCTTCCTCTTCCTCTGGCGGAGGCGTTTTGGGGTCTTCATCTTCCCCGACATCTGAATTTCTAGTCGGTTTTGCCATGAGTACTTCATGAAAGCTTCCCTACATGGATTTTACCTTTCTTTCGAAAGCGTCTTCATCTTCATCTTCGGAATCTGTGTCTGCAGATCCGGTTTCTGAGTCTAGCTTTGCCTCTATGGATGCCAATACAGACTCAGCTTCCGAGTTCGTCGCTTGATCGACGGATGTCGGATCTTCCACCTTTTCTGTGGAATCATGATTTTCTGCCTTTTCCACGGGATTTTTGTCTTCTGTGTTTTTGGCAATCTCAGATTGCACCATACCAATAAAGTGGTATCTGGCTGCAGGCATCTCCGAAGAGGCGGCAAATCCAGATGTGTTTTGGCGATATGGAGCTATGGAAGCTTGATCTTCCCCTATGTATGAATAGGGAAGATCTAAGCAGAATCTGGCATCATAGCCTTCGTCTATTAGGCATAGGGCGGGTGGGATAAAATTACTTCCACCACGGAATCCGATTGCTTCTGCAGTTAAACCGATAAAAACATTAGTAGATCCAATCGCTAAAACGCAGGCACTTACCAGATGATTCTGTGCCGACATATATGATGCGTTGTTGAGGAAGCGTCTGACGTTTCCGTCGAATTCCAGGCTTCCAACAGTGATTGTGCTGCCGATTCCACCGAGTATTCCCGTTCGGAACGTAACTCCCGACGTCGCTGGCCCTATGGTGGGCGTCAACTGTTGAGACTTTGTAGTAAGGATCATGGACGGGGGTGCCATAAGCCTACTAGGTAGAACCGCGGGGGGACATGGAAAAACCGGAAACGAGAACATGAGTTTTACCCAGGTTTGGTACGTCGCAACTAGGCGGCGTTCCTACTCCTGCAATCTCACTAAAATCAGGCCTGAAGCCTGGAGTATAAAAAGTACAATTGTGAGTATGGTTTCGCTAACTCGGCGAGGATGAACTTCCCGGCGAGTTGGCTTGTAGCTAACTTGTGATCTGATGTCTTTCTCTCGCTCCCGTCCGACTTTATATAGATAGCCGAACTAGGGCTTACAGGGAGAAACCTAGAAGACTATGGAAAGCATCTAACTTGGAAAGTAAGGAAGACGACTCCTCCTCCAAGTCGCACCACGTCTGGGCCATGGTCCGGGTTCTTCTAGAATCCGGCTTCCTGCGCGTCAGCTTACTGGGCCGCCCAATGGACTCTGTTCCATTGCCTATGGGCCACCCTGGTAATCCGACCTACGACCAATGCCGGATATACCCCTATTTGGCATATATCCGACAATTCCGGTCCCCAAACTTCATCCAATTAGCTCTGTTGCGGTGCAGCCACATGATTTCTTCTTGCTTGGTAATATTTTCCATCTTCAATTGTATTTCTTGTTGCCTAGTTGTAGCCTCATTGGACAGAGGCCCCTCCATGATCTTGTTAAGCTCCCGTTGGAGCTGAGCGATCTTGGTACGTGGAAGTTGAAGGGTTTCCCGGTCCCATGCATGCACGGCCGAGTCAACGGCCTGGATCTTTGCAGCGAAATTCCCCGGGTGCTCCAGCTGCGTCGCATTCCAGGTGAAGCCCACCACCTCGTCGAAGTTCTCCTCCAGCAACCAGTGAGCCTCGAACTACTTCGGCCCCGACGGGTGAGTTGCTTGAACATTTTCTAAATAATTTGTATCCAGAGTAATTGGTCTATGACCCGATTTGGAGAAATCCTCATGGATTAGACCAGCTAGAGGGAACAAGGAATTCCAGTCTTGGTTACAAACAGCCCTATCCATCCATTCTCTAATTTTACCTCTTCTCCATGTAAGAATATCGCCTACAAAGCCCAAGTCTTCCAACTCACAATCCTATAAAGTGTCTTGAAAGGCTCACATGCATCTTTGTGGTTGCAGGTTCCCGACTTCCTTCTCAGTTCCCCACATGATTTCGTTAAACTCTCCAAAAAGAACTCAAGGGAGGTTGAACATTGGCCCGAGGGATCTAATGTACTCCCACATTTTAAATTTTCTATCACCGCTTGGCTCTCTGTATAGAACTGTTATACACCACCCCGTAGCACAGTTGTCATCTATACGGATATCCAAATAATTGTTATGGACTAAGAAGGAAGTGACGTCCAATTCATCTCTCCAAAGCAAAATAAAACCACCACTTCTACCATTACTTTCATACATGATCATATGATCAAACAACATTCTTCTCTAAAGGTTTTCCACCCTATCTCAACTCAGATGTGTCTCGGATAGGAAAACAACATATGGTTTTAATCGCCCATGAACACTAGGAGCGCACAAATTGCCGAGGATTTTCCCAATTCCCAGCAGTTCCAACTTAATATTTTCATTGCTCCCGGCGGCCATCCTCGCGGGATGCCACCGATCCATTAGATTTTCTCTAACATGATGTACCATCCTATCTCTTATGTCTCCTTTTGTATTTTTCAGCTAAAGCACCATCCTCTTAGGGTACGGTTGCATTATCCTCATCCTCAATCATAGAATTGGTTAGAGCTAGGAAATTTGGATTGGTGCAGGCATATTATCAAAAGATATCCTTTTCTTGGCACTTTTTTCTACATCTATCATATGTTGATTGATACGTCTCAAACGTATATGTAATTTCTGATGTTTCATGTTGTTTTCATGCCATATGCTACATGTTTTCTGTACACTTTATGTCATTTTTATGGATTTCCTCGGACTAACCTATTAACAAGATGCCATAGAGCTAGTTCTTGTTTTCTCTGTTTTTGGTTTCAGAAAAGTTGTTCTGGAAATATTCTCAGAATTGGATGAAACAAAATCCTAGGGTCTTAGAAATATGTCGCGTACACGGAGTCCGGAGGGGACCCGGAGGGGGGACCTGGAGCCAGCACACCATAGGGTGGCGCGACCCCCTTGGCCTTGCCACCAGGTGGTGTGGGCCCCCTGGCCACCCACCAACGTTCCCCTCTCGCCTATTTAAGCTTCTCCTAGGGTTAACCCGAAAGACCCAAGCCTCCATCCATGAAAAGTTTCGTAGCCGCTGTCATCGTCAACCCTAGTTTGGGAGGGTTCCGAAGCTCTCGCCGGCACCCTCCGGGAGGGGGAATCATTACCGGAAGGCTCTTCATCACCATGCCTGCCTCCGGAGTGATGCGTGAGTAGTTCATCCTTGGACTACGGGTCCATAGTAGTAGCTAGATGGTTGTCTTATCCTCTTTATGCCACATGTTTAGATCTTTTGAGCTGCCTAACATGATCAAAATTATCTGTTTGTAATGCTACATGTTGTGTTTGCTGGGATCCGATGAATATTGAATGCTATGTCCAGTGATTATCAATCTGTCATGTTTATGCTATTTATGATCTTGCAAGCTCTCCATTAGTAGTAGATGCTCTGGCCACGTTGATACTTGTAACTCCAAGAGGGAGTATTTATGCTCGATAGTGGGTTCATGCCTCCCTTTCATTCACGCTCGAGTGACAGAAACGTAACGGATGGGGGATGTGTTGTTGCCATTAGGGAGAAACAACAATGTTTTCATTGTTTACATCACATTCTTTACTTAAGGCATTAATCTGTTGCTTGCAACTTAATACCCGAGGTTTGATTGGATGATGCTCCGAGGGTGGATTATTAGTCATAGATGTAGTTGGATAACGGTCTATTATTATGTTGTAATGCCCACAAGAATCACATAGTAATCATCATGTCATGCATATGCACTACGGTGCAGCCTTTATATTTGTCAATTGCCCAGCTGTAATTTATTTACCCAACATGTTATCTATCTTTTATGGAGAGACAACACTAGTGAATTGTGGAGCCCGGTCCATAATTTTACGCTGATAATACAACCACTGCAAACACTATTTTCTTACTGCAATTACCGTTTTCCTCTCATTAATTGTCATCATTGTTCTCTTTTCATTTACTGCAAACAAGTAGTATTTTCCACACTATACATCTAATCCTTTGTGTTAGAAAAACTGGTGAGATTGACAATCTCATTGTTTTGTTGGGGTAAAGTACTTTAATTGTGTTGTGTAGATTCCACGTTGCTGCTGAGCCCGGTAGTGCGCCCTACCAACATCAGCTGTCTACAACCTCCAGAAGTGATTTATTTCTCCTACTAGTCGATTAAACCTTGGTTTCTCTCTAAGGGAAAACTTGCTACTGTGCTCATCATACCTTCCTCTTGGGGTTTCCCAACAAGTGCACTCCTACACCATCATTGATCCATGACATTAACTGGACTTGTTCCTATATCTACTAGTTCCCCTTCCACATCATCTGCTTTTCTCTATGGGTGAACACGCCAATCAACATAGGAGCCCTTAGCAAGGGATTGATACGTCATAAATGTATCTATAATTTCTGATGTTCAATGTTGTTTTCATGCCATATGCTACATGTTTTCCTTACACTTTATGTCATTTTTATCGATTTCCCGGGACTAACCTATTGACAAGATGCCACGGAGCCAGTTCCCTGTTTTCTGCTGTTTTTAGTTTCAGAAAAGTTGTTCTGGAAATATTCTTGAAATTGGAAAATTCAAAGCCCAGAAGTCTTAGAATTCCCGAAGATTCCACGGTGTCCCGAGGAGGTCCGGAGGGGTCACACCATAGGTCGGCGCGCCCCCTGGCTGCGCCTGGGGGTGGTGTGGGCCCCTCGGGCATCCACCATCATCGCCCTTTCGCCTATTTATTCCCCCCAATACATCAACTCTAAAAATATACCACTTCGTCCCGAGAAACACCCGAGGCCGCCGTCATCGTCAACCCGAGATCGAGAGGGTTCTGGAGCTCTCCCCGGCACCCTGCTGGGAGGGGAATTCATCACTGGAGGGATCTACACCACCATGCCCGCCGCCGGAATGATGCGTGAGTAGTTCATTCCTTGACTACGGGTCCATAGCAATAGCTAGATGGTTATACTCTCTACCTTATGCCTCATGTTTAGATCTCATGAGCTGCCTCACATGATCGAGATCATCTATTTGTAATGATACATGTTGTGTTTGTTGGGATCCGATGATTATTGAATGTTATGTCTGTTGATTATCAATCTATCATGTTATCTTCATGTGTATGTTATTTATGATCTTGCATGCTCTCCATTGTTAGTAGATGCTCTGGCTAAGTAGATGATAGTGACTCCAAGAGGGAGTATTTATGCTTGATAGTGGGTTCATGCCTCCTTTGCATCTGTGCTCGAGTGACAGAAACGTGACGGATGGAGGATGTGATGTTGCCATTAGGGAGAAAACAACAATGTTTGCTTCATTTACATTGTTTACATTACACACTTTGCTTACTGCGATTATCCGTTGCTTGCAACTTAATACCCAACGTTTGTTCGGATGATATTCGAAGGGTGGATTATTAGTCATAGATGCAGTTGGATGACGATCTATATATCTTGTTGTAATGCCCGCATGAATCTCATAGTAATATTTATGTCATGCATGTTCTTTATCTGTCAATTGCCCAGTTGTAATTTGTTCACCATGCATGTTAGCTATCTTTTATGGAGAGACACCTCTAGTGAACTATGGACCCCAGTCCATTTTCTCATTCTGATAATACACACACTGTTTCCATTGTTCACACACTGCTTCCACTGTTTTCACACTGCTGCTACTGTCTTCATACTGTTCTCATACTGTTTTCCACACCATACATTTAACCTCTTTGTTATCAGTAAAACCGGTGATATTGACAACCTCACTGCTTTGTTGGGGCAAAGTGAATTGTTTGTGTTGTGTAGGTTCCACGTTGCTGCTGAACAGGTAGTGCGCCCTGCCATCTCAGCTACATCAACCTTCTGAAGTTACTCCTTCCTCCTACTGGTCGATTCAACCTTGGTTTCTTTCTGAGGGAAACTTGCTACTGTGATCTTCATACCTTCCTCTTGGGGTCTCCCAACGAACGTGTGTTACACGCGCATCAAGCTAATTTCTGGCATCGTTGCCAGGGAGGAAGAGAATTTCTGCAAGGGAAGTCTCTCACTTCCAATGTCTTTACTTTGTTTTTGTTTTGCTTAGTTTATTTATTTTGTCTTGTTTGCTTCTCTTGATAAAAAACACACATAAAATTAGTTCTTATTCTAGTTGTTGTTTTTATCCTGTTTTAGTCTTGCTAAGATGAGTGTTCCTGAAGTTGAGGTTCGTTCTTTTAAGCAACAAGGTGGAGAAAGTTTGAAACATGCTTGGTATAGGATAAGTGATGCTCATCATAGATGCACTAAGAAATATTCCACTTTAATCCTTCTTAGGAATTTTTATGTTGGCATTACTAGGTGGTATAGGTATGTTCACTCTTATAGGTGGTAATTTTCTGGGAATACCTACTTTGGAAGCCTGTAATTTAATTAAAAGTTTAGTTGGAACACCACCTACTAAGGTTGTTAAAACCGAGATCACTTTAGATGATGTTATTAAAAAGCTAAACTCTATGGAGGAAAAAAATGCCAAATTTCCTTGATAATGCTAGCAAAGTTAATGAATCAATAGTAAGTATCAACAAGAAAATCATTGTTTTAGAAGCTAGCAATATCCATGATAGTCAAAATATGAGGATTGGTAAATTAGAGGAGGCTATGGAAACTTTAAGCTCAACTTTTTCTTCTCTTAAGTTTAAGAGGGAGAAACATTCTATGGGAAAAGAGAAAAAAAATTGTATCTCCCCAAGGCGCCTAAAGCGAAATCCTCTAATGTGCTTAAAATTAATAAAAAAAATTAGTGAAACTAAAAGTGATTTGCATGTTGAATAATCTTTAGGGGTGTCTAAGGTACCCATTGCTACAATTGGTGTTTTGGAGGAAATTATTGATTTGGGTGCTTCTTCACTTGAAAACACGTGAATCCACTTTTTTGGGCCTAGCTAAAAGGCGTTAAACAAAAGCACTTCTTGAGAGATAACCCATGGTTTTATTTTTGATTTGTTTTTCTCTGTTTTCTTTGAGTTAAGGGGTTGTATACTTCTTTAGCAACTCCTTTGTATCTTTATTTTCATGTTTTAGTTGTGCCAAGTAAAGTTTCTAACGAAAGTTGGAGTTGGTTTTGGATTTTTTCGCAGGAAACAAATTACTGCTGTCCATCGTAAAAAATCGTATAAAATTCAGAAAGATCAGAATGATCTAATTTTTTTGCTTATTTGATGGGGGGATAGTAACCCGGTAGACCAACTCCAAGGTGTAACCCGGCCCAAACGACAATTGGACAAGATCCGGCTAAGGGTAAAGGAAACTTCTGGAAGGCCCAAGGTTTGTAGGCCTCGCAACCCGGATTGTGGGTTGCGGTAAGGAAAGTTAGGGTTTGCAAGTAGAAGTTCGAGTAGGACTCAATATGTACCTTGGAGGCTAAGCCAGGGGGAGGGACGGTACTTTATAAACCGGCCCCTAGGTTTAGTTCGCCAGAGATTCAAGTCATAGTTGTATCACCAATTATCGAGTATCCAGTATAGTTCATATTCGAGATCCGGCGAGTTGCTTTCCGGTTCTTAGATTGCTTTTTGCCATGTCTTCCTTCGAGCTAAACCCTCTCCCAAATACCTGTGTCGACTTGCCCCAAGATCAGTTACCCCAGGTAACATCTGCCGTGATTATCCCACGACAGTTGGCGCCCACCGTGGGGCCTGCGTCCAAAGGTGTTTACATCACGGGAGAAGCTCGGAAGAGCATGAAGAACCTCATCGTCGGTGACATCTACGTCGACGGCCAAGGAGAGAAGATGGTGGACGATTCCGGCTGGGGGCCAGAGTCGGATCACCTCGAAGCCGGATCCGTCGTGACAATCGGCCGCATCAACGTCTTCATCGGTATGGTATGTACTTCCGGCTCGAATCCTGAAAATCTTGGATCTGATTCTGTGTCAGGAGAAGCTACCTACATTCAGTCGGAAAGAGAAGAATCGATCGGAACAACAGGTCAGATAAAAGAACTCGCCGAGAAGTGGGAACAGTCGGAAGAGTTGGTATGGACCCCGCGCGATCGGGTAGAGAGAGAAGGTGATACCGAGTCTATCCGGGATCTATTGGAGGATCGATATGAGGAGGAAAACAGCGAAGAAGAACGGCATGAATTCGTGCCAAGCATCACGCGCCGGGTTGCGGTCTACACGGCTCCCGCGGCCAACGTAAATCAAGAGAGCGTGACCGCGGCCGCAGTCGGGACGGCTCAGGCATTGAATCAACAGCGGGGTACAGCTGACCCGGTTCTGATCCGGGTTGAGGGAGAGTCGGCATCAGTTACCAGTCGTGCACCGGAGGAGGAGATGCGGGCAAACATGTTCGGATTCCAAGCGAACCGGACACCGGGGGCGGGTCCTTCAAACCCGCGTCACCCGGCCCTATTCGATAACAATTTGATTTTAGATCCAACCGTCCTCGCTACAGTGATCACTCCAGAGAATGCGGCGGAGCGGGTCAGAGATCTGGATGTGGCCCGTCGCGCATTGGAGCAGCAAATAAGGCAAGTGGAAGCAGAGAGACAGGGGATGGCCACACGGCAGCGCGAGTTGGATGCGTTAGAGACTCGGCTCCGGGAGGAAACGTCTAGAGCGCATCAGAGGCACCAGACCAGGCTACCAGCAACGGGCGGGGTTATTAGTCCGGCAGCTCTGTTTATCACACCCCAGGATCAACCAATCCCAGCGGTAAACCAGGGAACCGCACCCCCACCAGCGACGGCAGTTAATACAGCGGGAATACAGCCGGCAAATGAGCAGGCCGGGTTACTCCCGCCGCAGGCTAGAATTGCACCCGGCAATGAGTTACCACCACCATCACGATTTTGCACACCAGCAGGTCATTACAACAATCCCATGGACAACGTATATGCGGCGACACTCGCCTTGAATCAGATCCCTGTGAGAGAATCGCCCCATGCGGAAGTAACCCGGCGAGCGATCGATCTACGACACACCGCGGTGGCACAGCAAGCCAACTGTCCAGACCATAGAAGCGGGATGCATGGGACGCCATACCCCAGTCAGCAACAGGGCAATATTCAAACGAATTCAGCACGGCAGAGGGAGGAGCAACAGCAAATGCCGCCCCCACCTCATATCCAGACAGTACCAGCAGCATCGGCGGCGCAGGCGATTGTGGACAGCTCCAGGGCCAGAAGGGCCGGGGCTGGGTCTGTAGCACATGAGTTACCGGTGGCGCCGCACCCCGTGGCACCCCCAGCGGGGTCACATGTTTCCCGAGTAAGACCAGCCCCAATCACCCTGGCGGGACCAAAGTGTCTCTCGGACGACATCAGAGCGGAACCTTACCCGGAAAAGTTCAAAGAGCCGGGGAAAGTAGTAAATTATGAGCCAACAATGGATCCAGAAACATGGCTGAGCAGTTACGAGATGGCAATGTCAATTCGCAATGCATCCGAGAATCTTCAAGCCAAGTTCATGTACTTAATGATGTCAGAGGGAGCAGCAAAGTTATGGTTCACCAATCTGCCGGAAAAGTCGATCAAATCCTGGGAAGAATTAAAAACCGCGTTTGTCAAGCACTTCCATGGAACGTGCAGAAAGTTGTTTACTATTGACGATTTAGAACGATGCGTTCAGAAGAAGGGCGAGTCAGCGCGCAGCTGGGTACGCCGGGTTATGGAGATACTCCACTCATCCACAGATATTCAGCCCAAGGATGCGCTACAAGCTATGGCGAAAACATGTAAGTACGTTCCTTTAGTGCAAAAGTTAACTCGCATGAAATCGAGTAGGAATGCAGCGGAGGTAACAATGGGAGAATTAATGGATGCGTGCAACAAACACGCCGCAACGGACACCACAGAGGAGGAAATTGATGACAAGAAAGCAAAAACAAACACAAGTAGCAGTGGGAGAACCGGCAATGGATCGGCGCCAAGTAATAATGGAAATAGCCAGAACAAGCGCCCGTTTGAAGGGAATTCCGAGTTTGTAGCTAACACGGAGGCCGGGTCTTCAAGACCCAGATCTGAAGGGAATTTTAATACTGGAAATCACAGTGGGGGACATTACCAAGGACCTCCAAGACCAAGTAACAGTTGGGACATATTTAGGATGGCATGCCCGAAGCATAGCAGGAACGGCAAGCCGGCTAATCACTCCTTGGAGCAATGCGCCGACTTACAGAGATGGAAGAATGAGGAAGTGAATAGAGCCATGCGAGGAGCGGGTCGGGGAGGAGGCCCGGGCCCAGGTGGAAATTTGGGCAACGGTCCACCCCCAGCCGGTAACCCGGCAGCAGGAAATCCAGGCAATAATCAAGGGGGAGCAGGAGGTTTTCAAGCTAACCCCAAACAGTTGGGTCAATATCACGTGCACACTACTGGAGGCTCTAACAAGGATAAAAAGATATTGAAACAGGCGGTCAATTCAGTCTCTTCCGTCGTTCCAAGGTATTTGAGGTGGTCAGAACAGGAGGTAACTTGGAGCAGAAGGGATCACCCGGACAGAGTTGATCACCCGGGAGTTTTAGCATTGGTAGTGGCACCACAGGTCAATGGGTACGAGCTGAAAAAAGTCTTGATGGATGGAGGAAGTAGTATCAATATCCTATACTGGGAAACTTTTCTGCGCATGGGCCTAAAGGAATCTCAGTTGCAAAAGAGTACAACAGTTTTTCACGGGATAGTGCCGGGTCATTCGGCGTGCCCCGAAGGAAAAGTGGCGTTGGAAGTAGCTTTTGGGGAGTCAAAGGACAATTATCGAGTCGAGTGGCTTACTTTTGAGGTGGTTAAGTTGCGCAGTCCCTATCATGCATTGTTTGGAAGGCCGGCTTATGCTAAGTTCATGGCAAGACCGTGTTATGTGTATCTACAACTGAAAATCCCGGGTCCTAAGAAGACCATTACCATACACGGGAATCGAGACATAGCAGCCGAATGTGATGAAGGAGATGCGGCAATGGCTGAGCAAGCCTGCAGGAAAGAAGAGCTCAAGCATTACCGATCGCATGTGGACCTAGAGGAAAGGACAATGTCAAAAAGGCCGACTTCTGAAGGGAATAAAGCAAAAACTAGGACAGAACAAGATCCTAAGATGGTGGGCTTCGTCAGGAGCGATCTGACAGGGAAGAGGAAGCCATACCGCCATCTATAGCTAATCGTGCCACAAGGACGACATACCCGGATTGGCTAACAAACCCGGTACTCATCATGAAAGGAACTAGCGAATGGAGAATGTGCATCGGCCATGTCAACGCGAGGCCGATTCTCAGGAATAACTAAAGCAGTGTAACGGACAGCAGGTTTCATACGCACTCTTTTCCTACCCAGGGTACCTAAGGGGACTGGAAGGTTTTTAATGAGGCGGCCTGCTGACTCAAACTTTTCATATCAATAAAAGAGATGGTTTTCAAGTCTTATCATGGTCTTTGCTTCAGTTGCAATTAAGTAATGTTTGTTATTATCAATACATCAGTATCATCAAAATACGTTGCACGTACATAGGTCTTTGGGAATTGAGCTGCTTAAATAGTAGTCACAAACCCGGAGACCCGGCCTTGATGCCTATGAGTTATGAGGGCCGATTACTCGCAAGACGAGTACGGCTGCAATCTTATAACCGGACGAAGGAGCCAAATTTCTTGGTTATTCTTACTTAAGCTCGATGTGACTCGCAACAAAGTGGCATGATCTGTTCACTTACGATTACAATCAAACTATGCAGCCCAATGGGACCTGCTTGACCCTGTTTTTCGTATAGATGTAACAACATGGTATCCACGCGAAAGCCGGCTTACAGTACAAGATAATCAAAAGGGTCATCTAAACCACAAGTCCATGCAGAGTACAAGGCTAAAATAGCCGGAAACTCAACAAGTATTAAGCATGACTTCAGTATTTACGTGAATGGCTATTGGTTGTCAGCTTGGTAAAGAGCAGTTTGCCATCTGAGAAAGGCCACGCCCCCTTGGCTCGTACTTTGGGTCATGGGGACTGGGGACTTCGAAACAGAAACAAACTGTTTAGTTACTAAAGCTCGAAAACCTTGGCTACCGAGTCTTGGGGACTTAAAGAAAAGTCCGCTTATCAAAACCCACGATACTCGGTCAACCGAGTCTCGAAAGGGGAATCGAAAATAAACAATCAAGTATCGAGAATAAGCTTAAAACAAGGATCGAGGTTATCAAAAGCCGGGAAAGGCACAAAGTTATCAAGCACAAAGTCACAGCATCAGTATCAATGGTCCACAGGCGCACCGCCAAAATCATACCAGTTTTGAAAACACGAAATACTAGACATTATCCTACTCGGCATCCTGGGAATGGTCTTCCGGGTCTGCGTCCTGGACCTGCTCCTTGGCCTTTCCAGCAGCTTTACCCGGACTCTTTGTATCAGGACGGACAGGTGGAGGAACAGCTGGTGTAGAGGAAGACGGCCTTAAGCCTAACTCGGCTTCTCTCTTTGCAGCTTCCTCTTTCCTCCTGGCCAGGTCAGTCGCCCATATTTCCAGCATGTCAATGGGAGGGGGTGCCTCTGCTAGAATAGTCTTGCCGTCAGAATCGTACGCGCTCATGATTGTGTCCAGGTCTATCTTATCGGCCAAGGCAGTAGCCGGGTGGCGTACGTCGGATTGTATAACTTTGAAGTCCTTGGGCGTAAACTTGGCCCCGTCAGCCTTGAATTCTGGAAACCCGGATATTACCTTTGCCGGGTCAAGCTTAGGAAAATAAGCTTTCGCCAGAGTGAAGGCCCGGGTCATGCCGATTCGGCACGACGAACGCTTCCATATTTCAATCCATCCAGGCACGGTTGAAAAGGCTTGCATAAGGTTCTCTTCGCCTGGATATACCTCGGAAGGCCATTTCACGGCATCCAGTAAAAGCTTTGTGCCGGCAAAAAACGTCCGGAGAACAGTCTTCAACGTTTTAGTCTGAGCAACGGCATTGTCTTCTGGAGCAGCAAGGTTAGCACCTGCAATTGAAACAAAAGAAATCATATCAATAAAATCGACTATCGTAGCAATAAGGTAGAAGTATGCAAGTGAGTCGCAAGCAAAAACTTACTTAGCAAAATGCGATAAGTGTCCTCGACCTGGTTGGACAAGTTCTTCAGCGTAGTTTGGGCATCATTGTACTTCTTTTTGTATTTGGAGACGTTCTTTTTCAAAGTCTTCATCTCCGCCTCAAGGGTTTCTTGGCGCTTCACTTCAGCAAGCAGGAGCTGCTCGGTCTTGAGTAACACCTCATCTGACCGAGTAATCTCCACCTGCGAAGAATGAGTGAAAATGTAAGTCGGATATCATGGCAAGCCGAGTATTATATGAAGTACCGAGCGTAATTACAGCAAGTTTTGCTCGGAACTTGGGGACTGGGTGTATAGTAAGAAATACCAAATAAAGTTACCTGATGTGCTGCGGCCATACGCTCTAGGATGTTTCCCTCTGAAGCCTTCATGGCGAGGAGAGCGCTCATCAGCTGGTTAAAATCATCGTTACCCGAGTTAGAGGGCTCGGGTGCCTGGGAAGTTGGAAAAGGAGTTTTTCTTGTAACAGGAGGCGGCACCCGGGTCATCCGAATGTCGGAGTCTGGTCCCCCTCCCGCGTTCGAGGCCGCGCCCTTCTCCTTCTCGCTCCCGTGCGAGGCTATTGGATACCCGGTGTCTTGCCTAGCCAGTTCTGTTGGCGACGCTTGCTCATCGCCAGCTGTGGTGAAAGCACCGTCAGTCGGTTTATTTTCAACCCGGTCCTCAACCTCCGTGTCTTCCTGGTCACTAACAACGGCCGTGGCTCTGTAGAAAGTGCGAAGGTACGGTTAATCCATGATTATGAAAAAGGCGATAAAAGTTCGGTATAGCATCAGGAAAAGGACTTTACCCGAGGTTCACCGGGAAGTCCGAGGGAAAGCCGCTGCTAGACCCGGAAGATACTGAAAAATACCAAGCAAGGTGTTAGATTACTTTGTGAGGGAACGTTTGGGAAAAATTCTTGTGTACAGTAAGTACCAGTATGTCGAGCTGGAGGCGGTGAAGTACCCGGGTTAAGAGTCTCATTACCCGGATGGTTGCGGGTCACTCTACGCTTAGTTGCGGGTGGCTCCTTCATTTGTAGTCAAAAGGGTGATGACAGGGTTAGCTCAGGAATGACGTCATGGGAGCCAAAGTTAAGCACAAGGAAACGAAATAAAACCTGGAAGACGATTCCTTGGGGTTTTCTTTTGGATCCGGCTTTGATTGCTGGCTCCGGTTCATCTTCCTCGCTGGCGGACTCCACCTTGCCGTCCGATTCTTCCTCCTCGTCTTGGTCTTCTTGTTCTGAAAATTATCAAAGTTATAATATATATAAAAAAAGAGAAGCAGGGCGTAACGCATGCAAGGGGATTAAGTATGCACCTTCGTCCGAATTAACGGCATCATCTTCCACCTCCGGGTCTCCGGAGTTAGGAGGAGTACCGACTTTCCAGAAGTTACTATCGGCCTGAGGTGAAGATACCAGAGTAAGGGTTAATATTGAATCAAGAGAAGCGGATAAAAGTGAACTTGTTAGAATCCAAGGTCGAGAGGTAGGAGACTTACTGAGGGGGCCGGGTTCTCGAGGGTGAAGGGTTCTAATCCGGCTATGTTCCGGATTACCTCGAGCCTCTCTGTCAAAAAGCCCTTAATGGTTTTGTTTGTATCGCTGGGAGCGAAAGTGCTGGTAGAGTATCGGATCGGGTCCGTGGTTTGACCCGAGTATTCGCACATCAGTTTCTCGCGGATGGAGTTGGGCTGAATGCGGAAGTCGACCCAAGTCTTTACTAGGTTGAGCCAGATGAGGCCTTGGGCTGATAAGATGGAGATCTTAGCCAACGAAGGCAAAATTGCCTCCCTGTCCGAGTCAGGGGCAAAGGCATTAAAAGTCTCGGAGATATCAAGCTGACCCTCCGAGTAACCCGGCAACTTCTTTTCGCCGGGTGGGGAGGTGTCCTGGCAGTAGAAGTACGAGAGCTGCCAGTGCTTTACGTGGGAGTTGAGGGTGAGAGGAGGCATCAGGGAGTTCTTGCGGCGTTGGATAGAAACCCCGCCGCAAGTAAGAAGTGCGCCGTCGCCGCTTTCGCGGCACGGCTTGCACTAAAAGAGTTCAACAAAGAGAGCCAGACTTGGCGGAATGCACAAGTAAGACTCGGAAAGAACGATAAAGTGAGTGATGTTTAAAACGGAGTTGGGTCCTATGTCGAAAATGCGGAGGTAGTAGTGGTCTAAGACGTCGCGAAAGAAAGGGTGACCCGGAGGCCTGAAGCCCCGGGTCACATGCTCAACAAAACATATTACCTCGTTTCCTGCTGGAGAAGGTCGGGTTTCATTACCCGGTACTCTCCAGTGGATAGATTCCTGAGGGGGAAGGACCCCTAGCTCAACCAGTTCCTCTAGCTTGGCCCTGGTGACGGAGGATTTCCCCCAGTTGGCAGATATAGAGTTCGTGGTCTTGGCCTTAACCGGCTGCTTTCCCTGCCTCTTGGGCGCCATAGGGTTAACCTGAAAAAGCGTCAAGGGAAAGGATGTGAGAAATAAAACTCGGAAACGGTCAGTTGATTGAGCGTTGGCAAGCGGTGTCAAGGTAACCCGGAAGTTAGACATGATCCGGGTATTACTTTGCTAAAGCAAGGTACGAATCTTCCGGGTGTCGCACATTATTGCAAAACTTGTAGGATTTTATGCATGGATAAGTGTTTGAGGAGAGTAAGCGGTCGCCCGCACATCTATTGTGGGCAAGTAAGCCGGAAAGGAAAGATTTTCCGGATAATGTGAGCAAAGGCGGAAAATTTAGGTGACCCGAGCTTAGATTGGGAATTCCATTTCTAAAATTATGGCCAGTTTAATAATTACAAGTGGTAGGAGAGTGAATTAGACTGTGTATCTTGTCTATTTGAATGAGCTAGAGTGGACCCTAGTGATTTAATTTGGCACGATCCGAGAAATCGCGGGCGACTCGATTTAGATCTAACTTAAGGGAAAATTGAGAAATTGCGAGGATGAGTTAGAGGATGTGAAAGACTTACCGAGGGGGATTGAAGCGCAGCCTTCCGGAGGCAGATGGCGTAAGTTTGGTGCCCTTTCGCAGTTTCTGGCGGGCAAATTGGAGGTTTGGCGGCGGATCTGGGCGGCGGAGCGAATCGCGCGGTGGCGGAGCGCAAACGGTGGCGAATGGGCTCCGGTGATACGCGCGGGGCTTCCGTGGTGGTGCGCTGAGAGTTCGACCTCGAAAGGAGGAAGGAAGAGGAATGGGGGAAATAGGCCGTTGGAGTTAGGGTTGCGCTCAAGGGTTTATTTATAATGGTTTGGGTGGTAAAGCCTAGCTCAACGGGCGGAACCCGGGAAATACGGAGTAACGGTTGCCTATTTTGAAATTTGTGGGACGTACTTTAAAGCATGAAGGGAGAAGTTCGGATGAAAAGGAAAGGGAGATCTCCTCTTTGGTATCAGAATTAATTATCGAGAAAAGTGTGAAATCGTGGAGTTTTCTATTAAGACCATACCTGGAAAATTAGGGAAAGCCTTTGAAGGAGAGCCGGGTTACTGCCTGGACCCCATGAAGTTGGTCCCAGCCATTCGTCAAAGTGTTGTGACTCGGCCTCCATGTGCTTGTGCGTTTGATATTTCTGCAGGGAATAGCCAGCGCTTCGAAGAATGAATCTCGGAAGCCCAAGCTATTCTGGGGACTACTGATGGGGGGATAGTAACCCGGTAGACCAACTCCAAGGTGTAACCCGGCCCAAACGACAATTGGACAAGATCCGGCTAAGGGTAAAGGAAACTTCTGGAAGGCCCAAGGTTTGTAGGCCTCGCAACCCGGATTGTGGGTTGCGGTAAGGAAAGTTAGGGTTTGCAAGTAGAAGTTCGAGTAGGACTCAATATGTACCTTGGAGGCTAAGCCAGGGGGAGGGACGATACTTTATAAACCGGCCCCTAGGTTTAGTTCGCCAGAGATTCAAGTCATAGTTGTATCACCAATTATCGAGTATCCAGTATAGTTCATATTCGAGATCCGGCGAGTTGCTTTCCGGTTCTTAGATTGCTTTTTGCCATGTCTTCCTTCGAGCTAAACCCTCTCCCAAATACCTGTGTCGACTTGCCCCAAGATCAGTTACCCCAGGTAACATCTGCCGTGATTATCCCACGACATTATTCCTCAGCTAATTTCGAATTTTTTTAATTCTTGAAGTTTTTCGATCTGAGCAACGTAAGTGCCCCGAAACAATTCGTATTTACAGACTGTTCTGGTTTTGGCAGATTCTGCCATTTTTCTTGTATTTGCTCTTTTACTATATCAAGTGGATTTCTTTGCTTCACAAAACATCAGTGGTTGTAGCTAATGTTTAAAAGTATCAATAGCACTTGTGCCCATGCAGAACCCATGAAATTTTTATTGTTTCACTAACCCTCTAATGCGAATTACTCTTTGAGTGTGGTGTGAAGGAAGTTTTCAAGGGTCAAGAGAACATGGTGATATAATGTGATCAAGAAGAGTGCAAGGTCAAAGCTTGGAGATGCCCCAGCGGTTCATCCTAGCAAATCCTAAGAAGACTCAAGCATCTAAGCTTGGGGATTCCCAAGGCATCCCCTTCATCAATAATTTATCAGGTCACTTCTAGTGAAACTATATTTTTATTCGGTCACATCATATGAAGTTTACTTGGAGCGTCTGTTTGTTTTTATTTTATTTTCCTTTTTTTTGTTTTGTTTTCCTTGCTGAAATAATGTAGTTGGACCCTATCATTCTTTGTGTGCGAGAGAGACGCGCTCCACTTTTTTGTTTGAATACTCGTTATGCTCGTATCCTTAGTTTTTCTTCTAGCTGCTGCAAAATTCTTGTTTAGCTCCTGTTTTTCTTGCATCTCTTATTTAGAGCTGTTAGTTTTAGTAGAGTTGTGTTAGTACTCTCTTGTTTCATTGTTGTATCTCTTGGAGAGTTTTTTTAAGTATTAGATACTTGGTGTTGGAAAGTAGTAGTACAATTT
The DNA here is from genome assembly GCA_028641055.1 of Alopecurus myosuroides. Classification (NCBI taxonomy): domain Eukaryota; kingdom Viridiplantae; phylum Streptophyta; class Magnoliopsida; order Poales; family Poaceae; genus Alopecurus; species Alopecurus myosuroides. Next base: position 105,255,028 of record CM054062.1, read on the forward strand.
CGTGCTTATAACGGTGCAATAGAAGCTTGTATAGACTATCGCTAGACTTTTTCATGCCATGCTAGATGTTATTTTAATTCTAAAGCCTAGTGGTTATTTTTGTAGCATGATTTGTCTCAAATAGCTGAGAGTGTTTAATGTGCCTTAGAAAGAATCATGAGTTGTTCTTGTCATTTTGAAGCATAAATTTGTGGTGTTCTCCTTTGGATGTTTTATTTGGTTGACTTGGCACATGCTCACACCATGTTTATGACTACTAACCAGTCACTTATAGCCTCTATGATCATTTAGTGTTTGAACTTGTAGTACCACTTATGCTTTGATTAATGATGCTATTGTCGCTATGCAGGCTTATGGCCATTATTGCTCTCTTGATTTGTCGCTCCCAGTCTTTTGCTAGCCTCCACCTGTACTGAGTATGAGCTCTACTCGTGCATACAACTCCCAAAAACAAAAGTTTGCCAAATGTGTCCACCATACCTACCTACATGTGGTATTTAACTGCCACTCCAAGGTAAATTTCTCATGTGTTACCTTTAAAACCTTCAAAATTACTCCTGTTTTGTGATCCTGTTTTAGCTCATGAGGACGTAAATGGAGAATCTTTATCTCACTTGTTGATCACCCTAGACTAGTGGCTTCATCCGCTTATCCAATTGATAGAAGAGCTGGCAGCAGGGTGCCCAGCCCCAAAGTAATACAACAAATTCTCTTCACTATTTTCCCCCTGATTTATCAGTCAAAGCATAATTGTGTAAACAAAAGATAAAGAGGGATGAATTTCTACCCAGACCTGTCCTTCTATGGGATCTTCTCTTATGAAGTCTAGGTTGCTTGTGACGTACTGTATTTTCTGTGGGAGAGAGCTAGTTTTTCTTGGACAGGATAGCTCTCAAAGGTTCGAACACTGGGGGCTAAACGCGCTTCCTGTGCTTCAAGAGGAGGCTTCGAGAGGGAAGCTTTGAGCACAAAAAAAATGGCGACACAGAGAGTTTACCCAGGTTCAGCCCACCAGTGTAGTGTAAAACCCTACTCCTGCTTGTCTGATGGATTGCACTCCGTTGGTTACAGACAAGGAGAGCTTGTGCTCGGATTAGACTACTTGGGCTCTACCATGAATCGAGCTCCCTTGTCCAAGGGCCGGTGGTGCCCTTCTTATACTGGCGTTTGGACCTCCTTCCCGCCCACTTGGCGGGAAAGGGTTACTACAAGGTGCCAAAGGGAGGAGCGTCCCGTACTCCTGCGCCTCCTGCGCAGTCCTGGTCGCTGGGGGACAGCTCCACCGTCCATGGCGTCACGGTGGGGGAGCCCGGTGACACCGCCTTCTTCTTGTAGCGTGTTCTTGGTCTTCTTGCACTAAAGAGGCAGACTTTGGGAACCCCTTTGGCCGCCGCATTTGTCCCCCGGGCCTTTATACACCAGAATGGCAACTGGGGACAAAGAGGCTCTGCGGCGTCTCCGTCACCACTCAGAGAAGCGGTCGTCAGAGGCATGTGGGCTGCCTTCTCGTGAAGCGAGGTAACCAAGGAGGGGGGCGGAGGCAAAGTAGAACCCCTCTCTAGGGCAAGAACCACAGTGGGCTAGGCCCGCAGGGCAGGTGGGCTTAGGAAAGGGAGCCCCGCCTGGTGTGGATATAACTATTAGTTTTGGAGCTAAGCGTTGGGCTCGGCCGCAACTGTCGCCTCAGGGTACCCCGGTATCCAGAGGCCCGACAGTAGCCTGATGTCTACGCACGCTTCTATTCTTATAGACAATGTTGGGCCTCCAAGTGCAGAGGTTTGTAGAACAACATCAAGTTTCCCTTAAGTGGATCACCCAAGGTTTATCGAACTCAGGGAGGTAGAGGTCAAAGCTATCCCTCTCAAGCAACCCTGCAATCAAGATACAAGAAGTCTCTTGTGTTCCCAACACACCCAATATACTTGTCAGGTATATAGGTGCACTAGTTCAGCGAAGAGAGAGTAAAATGCAGGTAATATGGATGATAATAAGTGATAATAGCAATCTGAAATAAATATGGCAACAAGCAAACATGTAGCAAAGCAGGCAGGAAACGGTGTTTCAATGCTTGGAAACAAGGCCTAGGGCTCCTACTTTCACTAGAGGACACTCTCAACAATGATGACATAAATGAATAACTATATAACCCCTCTCATTATGCTACTCTTAACCCTCTCTGGTTGGATAAAAAACACTAATCATTGCGTAGGGCTGTAACAGCACTCCTCAAGTTTGTATTCCCATGTCTAGTTAACCCCACGCTGTCACTATGAGAGCCCTAGAAGGTACTAAGCAAACTCCACAATTCATAGAGGAGACACACACGACGTGCACACTGTCACCTTCACACCGTGATCAAAGTGACTCCAAAGTTCATATTAATAAAGCACTTGAGTAGAAAAAGATGAAGGGTAACATCTACGAATTCAAATAGATTACAAAGCTCATGATCACATATAGATCACACCATGGGAGACAGAGATGAACCACATAGCTACTGGTAGAGCCCTTAGCCTCGGGGGAGAAGTACTCCCTCCTCATCATATGAGACAACAACGACTATGGAGATGGTGGTGGAGTCGATGGAGATGGCTTCCGGGGGAACTTCCCCATCCCGGCAGGGTGCCAGAAGAGAGATCTGTCCCCCGAAACTTGTCGGCGGCGGCGGCGGAGCTGTGGATGTATTTTGTGGAAATGGTCGATTCTCCTAGGGTTTATGCCTCGGGGAGTATATATAGGCGAAAGGGCGATGCCGGGTGGTGGCCAGGGGCCCACAACCCTAGGTGGCGCGACCAGGGGGACCCGCGCCACCCTGTGGCCCCCCTCCGGGGCTCTTCGGGACTTCTATATGCTTCCGGGACTTCTAAGACTTCTGGGATTCAAATTTTCCAATTCCGAGAATATTTCCAGAACAGCTATTCTGAAACTAAAAACAATAGAAAACAGGGAACTGACACTTAGTATCTTGTTAATAGGTTAGTCCCGGAAAACGTGTAAAAATGCTATAAAGACGGGAGAAAACATGAAGCAATTGGCATAATATCAACATGGAACATCAGAAATTATAGATACGTTGGAGACGTATCAAGCATCCCCAAGCTTAGTTCCTACTCATCCTCGAGTAGGTAAACGATAAAACAATAATTTCTGAGGTGACATGCTACTAACATAAACTTGATCATAAAAATGTAAAAGCATATGTAACCTGAGATCATAGAACTTCAAACACAAACATGATAATAGAACTTCAATAATAAAGCAAAGAAATCACTTTTCATCATGAAGAGCATCCGAAATAAAGGATCAAGAATAATAATGCAAAGAAAGATAAACGTTTGTTTCAGGTATAGAGAAAGCATGGCAAAGTGATATTTCGCTAGTCCTTAAGAGTGGGGCAAAACATAAATGCTAGGACACCTTCAAAGTTCATGAGGAAGACTAGAGCAAATAATTTAAGAACAAATAATATCACATCATGAAGTAATTATTGATGTTTATGGGATAATTTCACATAGAACTCAGAATGGAAAAAATGCTCTCTCAACTGTGCATAAAGTTAGAAGATGGAGACTCAACATAAAAGTAAAAGAAAGGCCCTTCGCGGAGGGAAGCAGGGATCACTCATGTTCTAGAGATTTTTATTTTATTAAATAGAGGTATTAAAAGTTTGACATTTGTGGAGGAATGTCTATATTTTGGGAGATGTATGCTAATGTCAACGAATGGTAAACAGAAAATACAGTATGTCACAAGTCAACTCGATTCACAAGAGCGGCTCCCATGGTGAAGGACGCAACTGGTGTAGAAGGTCATCCCTCTTCTCTTTTGTTTACACAATTATGCTTTGACTGATAAATCAGGGGCAAAAATAGTGAAGAGAATTTGTATGCATTAATTTGGGGCTGGGCACCCCGCTGCCAGCTCTTCTATCATTTGGATAAGCGGATGAAGCCACTAGTCCATGGTGTGAAATCCAATCAACAAGTGAGATAAAGATTCTCTATTTACGATTCTCATGAGCAAAAACAGGAACATAAAGCAGGAGTTATTTTGAAGGTTTTAAAGGTAACTGATATGTCATAAACGTATCCCTAATTTCTGATGCTCCATGATCATATTTTGCCAATCGCTACATGTTTTCTCCCTTATTTATATCGTTTTTATACGTATTCGGGACTAACCTATTAACAAGATGACACATAGCCAGTTCCCTGTTTTCCAATGTTTTTTAGTTTCAGAAAAGTTGTTCTAGAAATATTCTCGGAATTGGAAAATTCGAAACCCGGAAGTCCTATTTTCCCCGGAAGCATCCAGAAGACCGAAGAGGAACCGAAGAGGGGCAGCAGGAGGGCCACACCATAGGGTGGCGCGGCCAGGGTGTGGGCCCCCTGGAGCGCCACCGCCTTCACCCTTTCGCCTATTTAAGCCCCCAGGATGGAAAACCCTAAACACCTGATCAAAATCCCCGAAAAAGTTCCGCAGCCGCTGTCACCGTCAACCCCAGATCAGGGGGGGGGGGTTCTAAAGCTGTTTCCGGCACCCTGCCGGAGAGCAGATCATCACCGGAGGCCTCTTCATCACCATGCCTGCCTCCGGAGTGATGCGTGAGTAGTTCGTCCTTGGACTACGGGTTCGTAGCTGTAGCTAGATGGTTGTCTTCTCCTCATATGCCTCCATGTTTAGATCTCGTGAGCTGCCTATCATGATCGAGATTGATCTTATGTAATTCTCTGTGCTGTGTTTGCTGGGATCCGGTGAATATTGACCTTATGCCAAGTTGATTATAGTCTTTATTTGCATGTGTTATTTGTGATTTTGCATGCTCTCCGTTGCTAGTGGTTATTCTGGCCAAGTAATTGTTAGTGACTCCAAGAGGGAGTATTTATGCTCGATAGTGGGTTCATGCCTCCTTGTTTCCTTGCTCGAGTGACAGAAACGTGAAGGGGGAGGATGTGTTGTTGCCATTAGGGAGAAAACAGTGGTGAGAGTGCCCGTATTCATAATCATTGCTTACATTACACACTTTGTTTAATGCAATTATCTGTTGCTTTCAACTTAATACCTGAGGGGGTTCAGATGATAACCTGAGGGTGGATTATTAGTCATAGATGCAGATGGATGTCGATCTATGTATCTTGTTGTAATGCCCGCACTAAATAACATAGTAATCTTCACGTCATATTATGCACTACGGTGCCACCTTTATTTGTCAATTGCCCAACTGTAATTTGTTCACCCAGCATGCTATCTTGTATGGAGAGACACCACTAGTGAAACTACGAACGCCCCTCCATTTTTCCACACTGTTAAACAACCCGCAACAATTTCCTGCTCTCTTTACTTTCTGCAAGCATACACTGTTTTTCCACACTATACGTCTAATCTTTGTTTTCAGCAAGACCGCTGAGATTGACAACCTCACTGTACCGTTGGGGCAAAGTATTTTGATTATGTTGTGTGCAGGTTCCACGTTGTTGCTGACACCGGTGAAGCGCCAACACCACCGTCAATGGCATCAACCTTCTGAAGATTCTCTTTCTCCTACTGGATTGATAACCCCGGTTCTTAACTAAGGGGAAAACTCCTACCGTTGTGCTCATCATACCCTCCTCTTCGGGTTCCCAATAAAGTGCATCAAGGATTTTTCTGGCGCCGTTGCCGGGGAGAAGGAAGTCTTCTGGCAAGGGGAGTCTCTCACTCTCAATCTCTTTATTTTGTTTTTATTGTCTTGTTTTTATTTTTGTCTTGTTTTTATTTCTCTATATCAAAAACAAAAAAATTACTTTATTCCTCTAAATTGAAAACACAAAAAAATTAGTTTACTTCATAGCTGTTATTTATCTGCTTGCTTTTATTCTGCTAGAATGAGTATTCCTGAAGTAGAGGTTCGTTCTTTTAGGAAACAAGGGGGAGAAAGTTTAAAAGATGCTTGGTATAGAATAAATAATGCTCATAAGAGGTGCACAAAAAAAATATTCTACCTTGATACTCCTGAGAAATTTTTATGTTGGTATTTTCGGCTGGTATAGGCATGTGTTAGATACTCTTACGGGTGGAAATTTTCTAGGAACTCCTGCTTTGGAAGCTTGCAATTTGATTGAAAGTTTAGTAGGAGCACCTCCCATTACAACTGTTAAAACTGAGATCACTTTGGAGGATGTTATTGATAAAATAAACTCTTTGGAAATGAACTTACCAGTCTTCCTTGATAATTCTAGCAAAGTTAATGAATTACTAGTTACTATTGATAAAAGAATCACCGCTCTAGAAGCTAGCAACACTCATGATAATCAAAGTGTTAGGATTGGTAAACTAGAGGATGCCATGGGAGCTTTAAGCTCAACCTTTTCATCTCTTAAATTCAAAAAGGAGAAATACTTTGTGGGAAAGGAGCAAAGATTTATGTATGCTCCTAAGATGGCTAAACCCAAATCTCAATATGTGCTGAAAATTGCTAAAACAATTAATGAGACTAAGAGTGACCTTCATGTTGAATCTTCAAAAACTTCTAAAGTGCCTATTGCTGAAAATAATGGTTTAGAGGAAGGTATAGATGATGCTTCTTCACTTGAAAAGACTTGAGTTGATTTTTCTATGCCTAGCTGAAAGGCTTTAAAGAAAAGCGCTGCCGGGAGACAACCCATTTTATTTCTCTGTTTTGTTTCAGTTTTCTTTTGTTTTCTTTGGTGTGCTTGCACCTGGGTGTTGTATATTTCCTTAGAAACCCTGCTGTATCTTTTCTTTTTAGTTTTTGTTGAGCCAAGTAAAGCCACTAGTGGAAAGTTGAGCCTATATTTCGAATTTCTGCGCAGGAAACAAATTTCTTCTGTCCATTGTAAATTCCGTTAAAAATCACATAAAATTCAAATTGACCTGATCTTTTTGTCTCTTAATCCCGAGTTATGTACGCAACTTTTTCTAGAAGAACACTTTTTTATTCGAGCAACATTTGTTTTTTGAAAAATCGATCTTTACCTGCTGTTCTTTTTTTGACAGATTTCTGCCATTTATCGTATTTGCATCTTAATCTCTTTCTTTTGGTGTTATTTTGAGAAAAAGAGTTTTGAAAGAAGTTGTGACAGTAGATAATGTGTTTTTAAGTGTTATAATTGTGTTTAAACTAAACCATATGGATTTATTATTTCGATTGCACTAACGTTGCAAATGAAGATTGTGAGAATTTTGATGTGAATGAAATTTTCAAGGGTCAAGAGAAGAGGATGATATGATGTGATCAAAAAGAGTGAAAATCCTAAGCTTGGGGATGCCCCGGTGGTACATACAAGAAAATTCCAAGAAGACTCAAGCGTCTAAGCTTGGGGATGCCCAAGGCATCCCCTTCTTCATCAACAAATTATCAGGTCACTTCTAGTGAAACTATATTTTTATGCGGTCGTATCTTATGTGCTTTACTTGGAGCGTCTTTTATTTTTGTTTTCAGTTTGCATTTTATTTTGCTTTCAGTTTGTTTTTACTTTCTTACTAATCTTGGTTGGACCCCAGAATTCTTTTATTGCAGAGTGACACGCTCCGCTTTTTCTTGAGAATACGTTGTATTCTTAGTTTCTGTTTGACTGCTGCATTTATTCAACTCCTGCTTTGCATGCATCTCTTGTTAGAGCTGTTACTTTTAGTAGTATTATTTGAGTACTCTCATGTTTGCTTGCTGTATCATAAAGAGTATTTTTTAAAGAATGTTTTGTATGGTGCTTGTTGGGAGAAACGAAAACTGCTGCTTGCAGTAGAATTTATAACAGTACTAGTAGAAGCTTATATAGACTGTGGCTAGGACTTTTTCATGCCATGCTAAATGTTATTTTAGTTTTAAAGCCTTGTGGTTATTGAGTAGAATGATTAGCCTCAAATATCTGAGAGTTTTTAATATGTATTGAAAGATTCATGAGTTGTTCTTGTCATAGTAAAGCATCAATATATAGTATTCTCTTTCAAATGTTTTATTTGGTTGACTTGGCGCATGCTTACACAATGTTTATGACTAAAACCATTCACAAATAGACTCCATGACCACTTAGTTTTTGAAATTTTGATACTACTTATGTTTTAATTAATGATTCTTATGTCGATATGCATGATTATGGCTCTTATGCTCTCTTGATTTGTCGCTCCCAGTCTTTTGCTAGCCTCCACCTGTACTGAGTATGAGCTCTACTCGTGCATCCAAACCCCCTTAAGCCAAAGTTTTTCCGATTGTGTACACCATACCTACCTACATGTGGTATTTAATTGCCATTCCAAAGTAAATTGCTCATGTGCTACCTTTAAAACCTTCAAAATTACTCCTGCTTTATGTTCCTGTTTTTGCTCATGAGAACGTAAATAGAGAATCTTTATCTCACTTGTTGATTGGATTTCACACCATGGACTAGTGGCTTCATCCGCTTATCCAAAGGATAGAAGAGCTCGCAGCGGGGTGCCCAGCCCCAAATTAATGCATACAAATTGTCTTCACTATTTTTGCCCATGATTTACCAGTCAAAGCATAATTGTGTAAACAAAAGAGAAGAGGGATGACCTTATACACCAGTTGCATCCTTCACCATGGGAGCCGCTCTTGTGAATCCAGTTGACTTGTGACGTACTGTATTTTCTGTTTACCATTCGTTGACATTAGCATACATCTCCCAAAATATAGACATTCCTCCACAAATGTCAAACTTTTAATACCTCTGTTTAATCAAATAAAAGCTCTAGAACATGAGTGATCCTTGCTTCCCTCTGCGAAGGGCCTTTCTTTTACTTTTATGTTGAGTCTCCATCTTCTAACTTTATGCACAGTTGAGAGCGCATTTTTTCCATTCTGAGTTGTATGTGCATTTGTCCCATAAGCATCAATAATTACTTCATGATGTGATATTATTTGTTCTTAAATTATTTGTTCTAGTCTTCCTCATGAACTTTGAAGTCGTCCTGGCATTTATGTTTTGCCCCACTCTTAATGACTATCAAAATATCACTTTGCCATGCTTTCTCTATACCTAAAACAAATGTTTACCTTTCTTTGATTTATTATCCATGATCATTTATTTGAGTTACTTTTCGTGATGCAAAGTAATTTCTATGGTTTATTATTAAAGTTTTATTTATCATGCCTGTGTTTAAAGTTTTATGATCTCAGCGTGCATATGCTTTTACATTAGATTGATCAAGTTTGTGTTAGTAGCATGTCACCATAGAAATTATTGTTGTATCGTTTACCTACTCGAGGACGAGTAGGAACTAAGATTGGGGATGCTTGATATGTCATAAACGTATCCCTAATTTTTGATGCTCCATGATCATATTTTGCCAATTGCTACATGTTTTTTCCCTTATTTATACCATTTTTATACGTTTTCCGGACTAACCTATTAACAAGATGCTACAGAGCCAGTTCCCTGTTTTGTGCTTTTTTTTAGTTTCAGAAAAGTTGTTCTGGAAATATTCTTGGAATTGGAAAATTCGAAGCCCGGAAGTCCTATTTTCCCTGGAAGCATCCAGAAGACCGAAGAGGGGCAGCAGGGGGGCCACACCATAGGGTGGCGCGCCCCCTGGCCGCGCCAGCTAGGGGTGTGGGCCCCCTGGAGCGCCACCGCCTTCGCCCTTTCGCCTATTTAAGCCCCTCGGATGGAAAACCCTATACACCTGATCAAAATCCATGAAAAAGTTCCACAGCCGCCGTCACCGTCAACCACAGATCAGGGGGGTTCTGAAGCTGTTTCCGGCACCCTGCCGGAGAGGAGATCATCACCGGAGGCCTCTTCATCACCATGCCTGCCTCCGGAGTGATGCGTGAGTAGTTCATCCTTGGACTACGGGTTCGTAGCTGTAGCTAGATGGTAGTCTTCTCCTCATATGCCTCATGATCGAGATTGATCTTATGTAATTCTCTTTGCTGTGTTTGCTGGGATTCAATGAATATTGACCTTATGCCAAGTTGACTAGTCTTTATTTTCATGTGTTATTTGTGATCTTGCATGCTCTCCGTTGCTAGTGGTTATTCTGGCCAAGTAATTGTTAGTGACTCCAAGAGGGAGTATTTATGCTTGATAGTGGGTTCATGCCTCCTTGTTGCCTTGCTCGAGTGACAGAAACGTGAAGGGGGAGGATGTGCTGTTGCCATTAGGGAGAAAACAACGGTGAGAGTGCCCGCGTGCATAATCATTGCTTACATTACACACTTTGTTTAATGCAATTATCTGTTGCCTGCAACTTAATACCCGAGGGGGTTCGGATGATAACCTAAGGGTGGATTATTAGTCATAGATGCAGATGGATGTCGGTCTATGTATCTTGTTGTAATGCCCGCACTAAATAACATAATACTCTTAATGTCATATTGTGCACTACGGTGCAACCTTTATTTGTCAATTGCAAAGTTGTAATTTTTTCACCCAGCATGCTATCTTTTATGGAGAGACACCACTAGTGAAACTACGAACCCCAGTTCATTTTTCCACACTGATAAACAACCCACAACAATTTCCTGCTCTCTTTACTTTCTGCAAGCATACACTGTTTTTCCACACTATACGTCTAATCTTTGTTTTCAACAAGACCGGTGAGATTGACAACCTCACTGTACCGTTGGGGCAAAGTATTTTGATTATGTTGTGTGCAGGTTTCACGTTGTTGCTGACACCGGTGAAGTGCCAACACCACCATCAGTGGCATCAACCTTCCGAAGATTCTATTTCTCCTACTGGATTGATAACCCTGGTTCTTAACTAAGGGGAAAACTCCTACCGCTGTGCTCATCATATCCTCCTCTTGGGGTTCCCAACAAAGTGCATTAGTAACACATGAGCAATTTACTTTGGAGTGGCAGTTAAATACCACATGTAGGTATGTATGGTGTACACAATGGGACAAACTTTGGTTTAAGGGAGTTGGATGCACGAGTAGAACTCATACTCAGTACAGGTGGAGGCTAGCAAAAGACTGGGAGCGACAAATCAAGAGAGCATAAGTGCCATAATCATGCATAACGACATAAACATCATTAATTAAAGCATAAGCAGTATCACAAGTTCAAAAAAAAGTGGTCATGGAGGCTATTCGTGACTAGTTTGTAGTCATAAACATGGTGTGAGCATGCGCCAAGTCAACCAAATAAAACATTAGAAAGAGAATATCATATATTGATGCTTTACTATGATAAGAACAACTCATGAATATTTCAAGACATATTAAACACTCTCAGATAGTTGAGTCTATTCATGCTACTCAACATCACAAGGCTTTAGAACTAAAATAACATTTAGCATGGCATGAAAATGTTCTAGCAACAGTCTATACGAGCTTCTACTTGCACTGTTAAAAATTCTACTTCAAGCAGCAGTTTCTTTTCCCAACATGCACCATACAAGATATGGTTTAACAAAAATACTCCACATGATACAGAAAGCAAACATGAGAGTACTCACATAACACTACTAAAAGTAACAGCTCTGAATAAGATATGCATGAAAACAAAGGCTAAACACAGTACTTGCAAAAAGTGAACACTCACACAACAATAAGAATGAAAACTAGAGTGTTCTAAGGAATGAAAACGGAGCATGTCTCTCTCCCACACAAGTATGATAAGATCCAACCATTTATTACAGCAAAAAAAACCAAACAAACTGAAAACAAGAATAAAAGACTCTCCAAGTAAAGCACATAAGATGTGATTGAATAAAAATATAGTTTCACTAGAAGTGACCTGATAATTTATCGATGAAGAAGCGGATGCCTTGGGCATCCCCAAGCTTAGATGCTTGAGTCTTATTGGAATTTGCTGGAATGTACCACCGGGGCATCCCCAAGCTTAGGCTTTTCATTCTTCTTGATCACATCATATCATCCTCTTCTCTTGACCCTTGAAAACTTCCTTCACACCAAACTTCTCACAATCTTCATTAGCAACGTTAGTGCAACCGAAATAATAAATTCACATGGTTCAGTTTCAACACAAAATTAACACTCATAAACACATTATCTACTGTCACAACTTCTTTTAAAACTCTTTTTCTCAAAAGAACACCAAAAGAAAGAGATTAAGATGCAAATGCAAATTGGCAGAAATCTGTCAAAACAGGACAGCAGGTAAAGATGATTTTTTTAGAAAATGTTATGTTACTCAAATCAAAAAGTGGTCAACTAAGAAAAGTTGCATAATAGCTGAGGAATAAGCACAAAAAATTTCAGATCATTCTGATTTTCCAGGATTTTATAGAATGTTTTACGGTGGACAGCAGAAATCTGTTTTCTGCGCAGAAATCCGAAAACCAACTCCAACTTTCATCACAAACTTTACTTGGCACTACGAAAACATGAAAAGAAAGATACAATGGAGTTTCTAAAGAAGTATACAACCCCTTGACTCAAAAAAAAATAGAGAAAAACAAAGCAAATATAAAAACATGGGTTATCTCCCAAGAATTGATTTTCTTTAAAGCCTTTTAGCTAGGCATGATAATTTGAGAAGATGCTCACATAAAAATATTAATTGAAGCAAAAGAGAGCATCAAGAAGCAAATGTAAAACACATTTAAGTCTAACCCACTTCCTATGAAAAATAATCTTGTAGAAAAACAAGACAACGAAGCACAAAGTGACTAGCATAGGAAGACAAAATAAGTGCAACTTCAAAAATTTCAACATAAAGAGGGGAAACTTAGTATTGTTGAGATGCATAAAACCATGTTTCCTCTCTCATAATAACTTTCAGTAGCATCATGAATAAAATTAACAATATAACTATCATAAGAAACAATGTTATCATGATCCACATGCATAAAATAATTAATACTCTCCACATAAGCATAGTCATTCTTATTAATAGTAGTGGGAGCAAATTCAACAAAATAGCTATCATTATTATTCTCATCACCATAATCATTAAATATAGGAGGCATATTGTAATAATAATTATTTTTTTCCTCAATAGTAGGTGGACTGAAAATATCATATTCATCATTGTAAACAGGTGGAACTAGAATACCACAACCATTATAATCATCATATATTGGAGGCAAAGTATCATCAAAGAAAATTTCCTCCTCAAAACTTGGGGGACTAAAAATATCATATTCATCAAAACTAGCTTCCCCTAACTTAGACTTTTCCATAGCATTAGCAATAATGGTGTTTAAAGAGTTCATACTAATAACATTGATATTAGCATGCAAATAAAGCTCCATAGGATTTTTAATTTTCTCTTCAAACACTTCATGTCCTAACTCAAGATAAATATTATAAATCTCTCTCATTTTTTGTTGTTTTCCATTAAGTCTAACTAGTAAATATAAAAACAAGGAATAAGTAAAAATAATCCTAACTAGTGAAAACAAGAAACAAAAAGATACAAAATTGCAGAATCTAAAGGAAATAACTTCGAGCACTCACACCCGAGGATGTGAGTACCTTTTACCTTACCTCCCCGGCAACGGCGCCAGAAAAGAGCTTGATGTCTACGCACGCTTCTATTCTTGTGGACAGTGTTGGGCCTCCAAGTGCAGAGGTTTGTAGAACAACAACAAGTTTCCCTTAAGTGGATAACCCAAGGTTTATCTAACTCAGGGAGGTAGAGGTCAAAGATATCACTCTCAAGCAACCCTGCAATCAAGATACAAGAAGTCTCTTGTGTCCCCAATGTGACGCCCCGAGATTGGGCACTATGCAGATTTCAGCATTTCCGTCAAAATCCACATAATAACCGATTCCAGGTTGCCACTTGTGATAACATTACAACAGTTCACGAATAATCCACAACAACAACAGAGGAGGTATATACAAGATGACTCAAACGAGTCAAGGATACAACTGATACAATACAACGATCCAAATAACAGCGGAAGAAACAACATAGTGTACGACTACGGACAAGATACAAATTGGACTAAGAGTCCTGAAGATAACCGATGGCGCCCAATCCCTGCCCAGGCCAAGCCGGAGGGATTCCCAAGCTAACGTCGTCAGACTTCAAACCTGTTGACTGCAATGAGGAATATGCAGCCACGAAATGGATTCGTGGGTCAGTACGATTAAGTACTGGCAAGTGGATAACCCATACTCACAAGATACCAGCGTAACCAATCATCACAAGATACAAATACTTTGGGTACAATGGAAAGAAAGGGATTATGGCAATGAAGCGGCAGCGGGCTGCACTAACCAACTATAGAGACGCGCTACAACATCCGGCTAAAAGAAAGGGATAAGATAGCGCGACAAAACCAACTATAACTACTCACCAAACAATACCCATCCAATGTTACCCCCTACTAAGGAAGCAACCCAAGGAAACTCACACTGTTGATTAAGGTGACATTCATTTTTATGGTGGAGGTAATCTATATTACTAGTCAAGTTATCATCGTTAAGTGTAAGTTGTCTGAGTACTTGTTAGCCAGCACTTTCACCAAGTCATCCATAACCGCGGACAACACGGCTTCTCGAGAAGATTTAACCCTGCAGGGATGCACCAGTTTGGCCGTACACGTAAGAATGACCCGCCAGATGGAAATGCACTTCCACCAAGCGAGGCACTCAACACAAACCAACTCTTCTTCGCATCAAGACCAAAGAACCACGTGCAATTGAGCGCACGACTAATCAAGCCCCACGAAGAAAAGGGGACCCTCATAGCACTCTAAGAACGTGTCTCCCTAAATGCCGACTACAAAAGTTCCACCCTGGCGCCAAGGGTTCGCACCTGCATATGCATGCGGCAAATGGAAAAACCGAACTAAGTGTGGCGATTTGGACGAGATGCGAATCGAATCAGAGTTGCGGGGGGCGCCCATACACGCTTCCCACATGCGGTTAGCGCGCTCATCATGGATCGGAGGACAAGACCCTTTTCCTAATTAAGGTCGACACTAGCAGGCCTCAAAACCATGACGGGCCTCCTGCCGGTGCCTTATCATCAAATTATTATTACCCAAAACATTAACATGTTGTTGATTGAATTGAAACCCAACTATCAAACTAAACAGGTGATAAGACGGACAACGGGACTTGAGCGCAAACAACACTAAGCATGCAACTACGACACGAGGGCCAACAAGGTAAACAAACAACAGTTAATAGGAAGTGGAAGGAAGGCTATATCATGGCTGCAAGGTAAACATATGATAGGATCGAGACACAAGCATCAAATCATAAGGCTAGAATAAAGGCAACGGGAAGAATCGGTAACAAGTGATGAAAGGCAGCCATAGGTAGCAAGTGAGTATACTTGCCTGGAATCCAACAAGTAGAGTACATCCGAAGAACTTGTCGTTGCTCACATCATCTCAACGTCCTATCCGCGAAGAAGCAACGAACTAAAACAAACACCGGATGCAACAATTACTACTACGGCAAAAGATCCAGCATGATCCTATTTTATATGCATGACATGGCAAGATGCAACACCAGATGCAAATTAGGAAATTTAATCGGAACCGGAGTCCAGACAGATAATTATAGGTTCTAGTTGTTTATCTAGCCATCATATTAAATGTTGATTAACATGGAAAACATGGAATAGGTGAGCTAAACAAGATTAAATGGAATAGGGCAATATTTAGATTAATTACCTCAACACATTCCATATTTATTTATTAGGTGACATGCATAACACAAACTAAAATGAAACATACAAGATGCAAACATGAGCATGGATGGCATATTAATACTCCTTGCATTTTTCTGATAAGAATAGACATATAATTTGCATTAGTTGGAGTTGTGGATTAAAAGATAGGGGCATTTGAAATTTAGGGTGATTTCTGAAAATTACAGGGACTTGTTTGTGGTGGAAACAGAGGGAGAAGGGCTTCCATGCAAAACAGGGGGAAGCCAGGGACCTAGGTGCAAACTGCCAGATCTGGATTCTGGACAGTTTCCACCGGGGCTGCAGCCAGCCACAGGGGCTGACCAGTGGGCCCAGGCCACGCTGGCGCTAGCTGGGCGCGGGTGGAGGCCCGTCAGCCTCCGCGGTCACTGACGGCCGGGTCCCACCGCGCGGAGAGAAATAGGAAAAAGGGGTGGCATTTTTGGCCGGAGCGGGTTTCGATCCCTCGAACTCAGCGGGCGCGCGGGATGGGCTAACCACTGGGCCACTCGGATCTTGTTGTATAGAACAGAAGGGATTTCCTTTTGAGGTGTTGCCTCGCGGTCCAACTCTGACGAAACTGAATCATGGAAGAAACAGAACGGACGACGACGACGGGCGGACGATCTACAGCGGGCGACGCACGAAGGACGCTCGACGGCGGCTCTTCCAGAGCAAGGGGAGAAGGGAAGGGAGGCCCGAGGGCGAGGCTCACCGGGGTTGAAGACGAGGGCGGGCTCGAGGATCGCCTGGTGCTTGACGAAGGCGGCGATCGGCGCCCGGGCAGGTGGCGGCCGGCGGCAGACTCCGGGAGCGCACGGCCTCCCTGGCGCGGCTCCGGCCCCGGGGCCTTCACCGAAAGCAGAGAGGGAGGCCTAGGGAACCCATTCCCAAGGTTAGCATGGCCCCCCGGTGGCCATGGCGACGGCGCCAAGGCAAGGAACGGCCGGCTTGCTGCTGTTGGGTACAGAAGGGAGAAAAAGATACAGAGAGGAAGAGTTGGGGGGAGGAAGAGAAAGAGAAGAAGATGGCGGCGGGGAAGGAGAAAGGAGGAGAGGGGCTAGGGTTTGGAGGGGAAAGGAGGTGGCTTTATCGGAGGGGGGCAGGTGCGGTGGTGGTTGTAGTTGCTTTCCACCTGCTCCCGTACGGACAGAGGTAAGGGAAGGGTACAGTGGGCTGGGCTGGGCGAAAAGGCCAGAGAGAGAGGGGCGTTGGGCTGCTGTTTGCTGCTTGGGGTGGTAGGTGGGCCGAAAGGCCTGCCTCCCCCCAGCGGTTTTCTTTCTTGTTCTTTTTCTTTCTCTCTTTTTTTTTTGTAAAAGTGAAAGAGAACTCTGAAATTGGAGGGGTTTTACACATGCAAAAATTATGAAATAATTTTTGTATTGCATTTGGAATTGAAAATTCCCAAGAGCAAAAGTTTTGGGTTTTGAAAATTCAAAAGTTTGTAGTGATGTTTAAATTTGAATTTGACATTCAATTTAGGTTTTTTTTTAAGAAAAGGGGAATTTATTTAACCAAGCAACATTTATTTTTCCACTTCAATTTCATTGAAAACAATTTGAGTGTGATACAAGAGGGCATTGTTTGAATTTCTTAAATTGGTTTGAAAGTTTTGATTGGTTTGAAAACAAGTGCAATGAATATGATGCATGATGCTATGTCATGTAAAAAGAAAAGCAACCAAGAATTCTATTTGGGGGGGGGGGGAAATTCCCCGGGTGTTACAGACGACACCACTAACAAGGGATTGCGCCCTCGCAATCCACCCACTAACCCGGGAGGGGAACGAAGTTCGACTATCGATTCTTCATGCTTCCAGTTTATCTCCTCGACACCACTAACAAGGGCTTCTCGACATCACTAACAAGAGATTCTTGCTCGGAGTGACGATGATGTTCTTCCATTGAGAGCCTTCCGAAGATCGAACTTATTAGGTTAAAGGCTCAGAAAACGTCCACCCACGTAGGATCCTAAAACTTTGAAAGATAGATAAGGGGAGAAATTCCAAAACAAATAAGGTAGGAGGAGAAATAGAATAGAGATAAGGAGAAAACAAGAATCCTATTGAGATGTTTCCAAAACAGGTTCTGCAGAAATAGTTTTTGACACTCTAGAAACAAGGCCGTTAGCGAGGTTATCCTACAGGCTTTGCGGACCCGTTGCTTCAATAACCATTCGTATCGAAACAACTTCGGGAATCGGAAACCATGCTCTGATACCATTTGTGACGCCCCGAGATCGGGCACTATGCAGATTTCAGCATTTCCGCCAAAATCCACATAATAACCGATTCCAGGTTGCCACTTGTGATAACATTACAACAGTTCACGAATAATCCACAACAACAACAGAGGAGGTATATACGAGACGACTCAAACGAGTCAAGGATACAACTGATACAATACAAAGATCCAAATAACAGCGGAAGAAACAACATAGTGTCCGACTACGGACAAGATACAAATTGGACTAAGAGTCCTGAAGATAACCGATGGCGTCCAATCCCTGACCAGGCCAAGCCGGAGGGATTCCCAAGCTAACGTCGTCAGACTTCAAACCTGTTGACTGCAATGAGGAATATGCAGCCACGAAATGGATTCGTGGGTCAGTACGATTAAGTACTGGCAAGTGGATAACCCATACTCACAAGATACCAGCGTAACCAATCATCACAAGATACAAATACTTTGGGTACAACGGAAATAAAGGGATTATGGCAATGAAGCGGCAGCGGGCTGCACTAACCAACTACAGAGACGCGCTACAACATCCGGCTAAAAGAAAGGGATAAGATAGCGCGACAAAACCAACTATAACTACTCACCAAACAATACCCATCCAATGTTACCCCCTACTAAGGAAGCAACCCAAGGAAACTCACACTGTTGATTAAGGTGACATTCATTTTTATGGTGGAGGTAATCTATATTACTAGTCAAGTTATCATCGTTAAGTGTAAGTTGTCTGAGTACTTGTTAGCCAGCACTTTCACCAAGTCATCCATAACCGCGGACAACACGGCTTCTTGAGAAGATTTAACCCTGCAGGGATGCACCAATTTGGCCGTACACGTAAGAATGACCCGCTAGATGGAAATGCACTTCCACCAAGCGAGGCACTCAACACAACCCAACTCTTCTTCGCATCAAGACCAAAGAACCACGTGCAATTGAGCGCACGACTAATCAAGCCCCACGAAGAAAAGGGGACCCTCATAGCACTCTAAGAACGTGTCTCCCTAAATGCCGACTACAAAAGTTCCACCCTGGCGCCAAGGGTTCACACCTGCATATGCATGTGGCAAATGGAAAACCAGAACTAAGTGTGGCGATTTGGACGAGATGCGAATCGAATCACAGTTGCGGGGGGCGCCCATACACGCTTCCCACATGCGGTTAGCGCGCTCATCATGGATCGGAGGACAAGACCCTTTTCCTAATTAAGGTCGACACTAGCAGGCCTCAAAACCACGCCGGGCCTCCTGCCGGTGCCTTATCATCAAATTATTATTACCGAAAACATTAACATGTTGTTGATTGAATTGAAACCCAACTATCAAACTAAATAGGTGATAAGACGGACAACGGGACTTGAGCGCAAACAACACTAAGCATGCAACTACGACACGAGGGCCAACAAGGTAAACAAACAACAGTTAATAGGAAGTGGAAGGAAGGCTATATCATGGCTGCAAGGTAAACATATGATAGGATCGAGACACAAGCATCGAATCATAAGGCTAGAATAAAGGCCACGGGAAGAATCGGTAACAAGTGATGAAAGGCAGCCATAGGTAGCAAGTGAGTATACTTGCCTGGAATCCAGCAAGTAGAGGTACATCCGAAGAACTTGTCGTTGCTCACATCATCTCAACGTCCTATCCGCGAAGAAGCAACGAACTAAAACAAACACCGGATGCAACAATTACTACTACGGCAAAAGATCCAGCATGATCCTATTTTATATGCATGACATGGCAAGATGCAACACCAGATGCAAATTAGGAAATTTAATCGGAACCGGAGTCCGGACAGATAATTATAGGTTCTAGTTGTTTATCTAGCCATCATATTAAATGTTGATTAACATGGAAAACATGGAATAGGTGAGCTAAACAAGATTAAATGGAATAGGGCAATATTTAGATTAATTACCTCAACACATTCCATATTTATTTATTAGGTGACATGCATAACACAAACTAAAATGCAACATACAAGATGCAAACATGAGCATGGATGGCATATTAATATTCCTTGCATTTTTCTGATAAAAATAGACATATAATTTGCATTAGTTGGAGTTGTGGATTAAAAGATAGGGGCATTTGAAATTTAGGGTGATTTCTGAAAATTACAGGGACTTGTTTGTGGTGGAAACAGAGGGAGAAGGGCTTCCATGCAAAACAGGGGGAAGCCAGGGACCTAGGTGCAAACTGCCAGATCTGGATTCTGGACAGTTTCCACCGGGGCTGCAGCCAGCCACAACGGCTGACCAGCGGGCCCAGGCCACGCTGGCGCTAGCTGGGCGCGGGTGGAGGCCCGTCAGCCTCCGCGGTCACTGACGGCCGGGTCCCACCGCGCGGAGAGAAATAGGAAAAAGGGGTGGCATTTTCGGCCGGAGCGGGGTTCGATCCCTCGAACTCAGCGGGCGCGCGGGATGGGCTAACCACTGGGCCACTCGGATCTTGTTGTATAGAACAGAAGGGAATTCCTTTTGAGGTGTTGCCTCGCGGTCCAACTCTGACGAAACTGAATCATGGCAGAAACAGAACGGACGACGACGACGGGCGGACGATCTACAGCGGGCGACGCACGAAGGACACTCGACGGCGGCTCTTCCAGAGCAAGGGGAGAAGGGAAGGGAGGGCTGAGGGCGAGGCTCGCCGGGGTTGAAGACGAGGGCGGGCTCGAGGATCGCCTGGTGCTTGACGAAGGCGGCGATCGGCGCCCGGGCAGGTGGCGGCCGGCGGCAGACTCCGGGAGCGCACGGCCTCCCTGGCGCGGCTCCGGCCCCGGGGCCTTCAGCGAAAACGGAGAGGGAGGCCTGGGGAACCCATTCCCAAGGTTAGCATGGCCCCCCGGTGGCCATGGCGACGGCGCCAAGGCAAGGAACGGCCGGCTTGCTGCTGTTGGGTACAGAAGGGAGAAAAAGATACAGAGAGGAAGAGTTGGGGGGGGGGGGGAGGAAGAGAAAGAGAAGAAGATGGCGGCGGGGAAGGAGAAAGGAGGAGAGGGGCTAGGGTTTGGAGGGGAAAGGAGGTGGCTTTATCGGAGGGGGGCAGGTGCGGTGGTGGTTTTAGTTGCTTTCCACCTGCTCCCGTACGGACAGAGGTAAGGGAAGGGTACAGTGGGCTAGGCTGGGCGAAAAGGCCAGAGAGATAGAGGGGCGCTGGGTTGCTGTTTGCTGCTGGGGGTGGTAGGTGGGCCGAAAGGCCTTCCTCCCCCCAGCGGTTTTCTTTCTTTTTCTTTTTCTTTCTCTCTTTTTTTTTTTGTAAAAGTGAAAGAGAACTCTGAAATTGGAGGGGTTTTACACATGCAAAAATTATGAAATAATTTTTGTATTGCATTTGGAATTGAAAATTCCCAAAAGCAAAAGTTTTGGGTTTTGAAAATTCAAAAGTTTGTAGTGATGTTTAAATTTGAATTTGACATTCAATTTAGGTTTTTTTTTAAGAAAAGGGGAATTTATTTAACCAAGCAACATTTATTTTTCCACTTCAATTTCATTAAGGGATGCCGGATCTTCCGCCCGTATGACGGGTATCGGGTCTTCCGTTGCTGTGACGGGTGTATTTTTGTCTGCCTCGTGCACGGGGTTTACATCATCCGTGTTTTCGGCGACTTCGGACTGCACCATGCCGATAAAGTGTGTGTCACTTTTTTGTCGGCGATCCGAGCAGAATCCGGCATCATAGTCATCCTCGACTGGGTATAGGGCGGGTGGGATTAATTTGCTTCCATCGCAAAACTCCATTGCTTCTGCAGTTAGTCCGATAAAGATGTTAGCAGATCCTATCGGTAACACGCAGGCACTTACCAGGTGGTTTTGCGCCGGTATGTAGGATCCATTGTCGAGGAAGCGTCCGACATCATCGTTGAATTCCAATCTTCCGACAGTGATTGATCTTCCAATTACGCCAAGTATCCCATATCGGAACTTCACGCCTGACGTCGTTTGCCCCACGGTGGGCGCCAACTGTCGAGACATCGTAGTAGTTTTCATAGACGGGGGTGCCATGAGACTACGGTAGAGACGTGGGGTAACGGGATCGCGTGGTAGACAGTAAACACAAGATTTACCCAGATTCGGTACGTCGCGACAGTACGACGTGCCTACTGCTGCACTTCTCACTAATCAGGACTAAAGCCTGGACACAGGATTACAATGTGAGGTTTTGGATCTAGCTACTCGCAGAGGATCAACTTCTCGGCGAGTTGGTCTATATCTTCACTGTTATTCGTTGGTTTGTTTATCTCCCGTCCGGCTTTATATAATAGCCGGATTAGGGCTTACAGAAATAGGAAACCTAGAAGACTACGGTAGCAATAACTTGGAAAGTAAGGAATCCGTCTTCAACTCCAAGCCAGATCACATGGGCCGTGATCCGGGTTCTTCTAGAATCCGGCTTCTATGCGTCAGGTTACTGGGCCGCCCAATGGACTTCAGCCCACTACCACTCGGGCCACCCTGGTAACCAGGCACTTTCACTACCATCTTATATACCCCTATATGGTATATATCCGACAAAGGCCTAGGGCTCCTACTTTCACTAGAGGACACTCTCAACAATGATCAGATAAATGAATAACTAGATAACCCCTCTCACTATGCTACTCTTAACCCTCTCTGGTTGGATAACAAACGCTAATAATTGCGTAGGGCTGTAACAACACTCCTCAAGGTTGTATTCCCATGTCTAGTTAACCCCACGCTGTCACTATGAGCGTCCTAGAAGGTACTAAGCAAACTCCACAATTCATAGAGGAGACACACACGACGTGCACACTGTCACCTTCACACCGT
The DNA here is from genome assembly GCA_028641055.1 of Alopecurus myosuroides. Lineage (NCBI taxonomy): Eukaryota > Viridiplantae > Streptophyta > Magnoliopsida > Poales > Poaceae > Alopecurus > Alopecurus myosuroides. Next base: position 105,277,637 of record CM054062.1, read on the forward strand.
GATCAAAGGGTCTCCAAAGTTCATATTAATAAAGCACTTGAGTAGACAAATATGAAGAGTAACATCTACGAATTCAAATAGATTACAAAGCTCATGATCACATATAGATCACACCATGGTAGAGAGAGATGAACCACATAGCTACCGGTAGAGCCCTCAGCCTCGGGGGAGAACTACTCCCTCCTCATCATAGGAGACATCAACGACGATGGAGATGGCGGTGGAGTCGATGGAGATGGCTTCCGGGGGAACTTACCCGTCCCGGCAGGGTGCTAGAACAGAGATCTGTCCCCCAAAACTTGTCGGCGGCAGCGACGGAGCTATGGATATATTTTGTGGAAAAGGTCGATTCTCCTAGGTTTTATGCCTCGAGGAGTATATATAGGCGAAAGGGCGATGCCGGGGGTGGCCAGGGGGCCCACACCCCTAGGTGGCGCGACCAGGGGGACCCGCGCCACCCCATGGTGTGGCCACCCTGTGGCCCCCCTCCGGGCCTCTTTGGGACTTCTGGATGCTTCCGGGACTTCTAAGACTTCCGGGCTTCGAATTTTCCAATTCAGAGAATATTTCCAGAACAACTTTTCTGAAACTAAAAACAGTAGAAAACAGGGAACTGGCACTTGACATCTTGTTAATAGGTTAGTCCCGAAAAACGTGCAAAAATGCTATAAAGAAGGGAGAAAACATGAAGCAATTGGCATAATATCAACATGGAACATCAGAAATTATAGATACGTTGGAGACGTATCATAGCCCCCGGGCCTGCGGGGCACACGTGTCCGTAGGATGCAAGGGGACGCAGGGCCAACTGCTGCGGGCTAGTTTCTGGCACGTGTCCACCACTGACGACCTTCCCGAGGCAACATCTCCCTGTGACGTGGGAGGCCCCGCCCATAAAGGCCGTGGAATTACTGAAGCTCCACTCTCCCCCTTATCCTTCCGCCACCTGGGAACCGCTTATTCTCCAGATCCCTCATTCTCCTCCGAGATCTTCTTCGTGAGATGGCCGGCAAGAAAGCTGCTTCCGCGGAGAAAGGCAAGCAGGTCGTCGCGGCGAAGCCTTCGCCGCCACGTCCGCGCTCGATCTTGGAACAGCTTCGTTGGAGGGGATGCGCTCGATGGTGGCTGATACGTCCAAAACGTATCTCCTTTTCCGAAAATTTTTCTTATTGTTTTCCTCTAAACTTGTGAGGTTTGGGCACCACTAACACGAACTAACGCTATTTTTAGCAGAATTACCTTGGTGTCTCGTTTTTGTGCAGAAAAATCAACTTTCGGGAAATTACCCAGAAAAGATTCCATTGAGCTTAAAACACGAGAAGACCCCGGGAGCCAGAAGGAGTCCGGGAGAGGGGCCACACCACACCTTGGTGCGCCCACTCCCTTGGTCGCGCCGCCTAGTGGTGTGGTCCACCCAAGCACCCCCTCGGGCTCCCCTTTTGACTACTTATGCCCCGTAACCTAAAAACCGAGGGGGGTTCATCATATTACACAGAAACACATCAGAGCGCCACCGCCACCTCGAAACTCGATTTGGGGATCTGAATTTCCTGTTCTTGTGCCCTGCTGGAACAAGGATTCGAAGGAGATCATCGCCATCGACACCGCCACCTCTTTTCCATCAACCATCCATGATTCCCCCGTCCATGCGTGAGTAAACACCACTGTAGGCTGAGAGAGATGGAAGGGATTGGATAAGATTTATCACGTAATAATGCCAGATTGTTAGGGCATAGTGCGTAGTATCCATTGTTAGTGTTTCCTACCGTTGTTGCAACTTGTTATGCTTAATGTTTGTCACTAGGGCCCAAGTGGCATGATCTCAAATCTGAACATGTTATTGTTTCATGAGTATAATTATGTTTCTTGATCATATCTGCAAGTTGTTTACACATGTCATCATCTGGAACCCAAGGCCCCAAAGCGACATAAATTGGGACAACCGGAGGGGGTGGTTGTGATGTGAGGATCACGTGTGTTCACAGAGTTTTAATGCTTTTCTCCGGTGCTTTATTGAAAGGAGCACCTTAATTACCAGTAGTTTCCCTTGAGGCCCCGTTGCCATGGGCTGGTAGGACAAAAGATGTTGTGCAAGTTTCTCATTGCGAGCACGTATGACTATATTGGAACACATGCCTATGGTTTCCTAGAAGTTGGATGCTTTATTATTATTATTATTATTATTATTATTATTATTATTATATGCAATGCCCATGTTTAGATTATTACATGACCTATATTATCCATGCAGCGCCCGTCCATCCATTCCCTCTATGCCTACGGTACTTCCTATCCTGCTGTTTTCCGCGATTGCTACTGCTGTTACTATTTTACTACTACTGTTATTTTACTACTACTGCTGCTATAAAACTGTTACCACTGATAAATTGTTGCGAGCAAGTCTACTTTCAGGTGCAGCTGAATTGACAACTCAGTTGTTAAGGCCAATAAATATTCTTTGGCTCCCCTTGTGTCAAATCAATAAATTTGGGTTGTACTTCCCTCGAAGACTGTTGCGATCCCCTATACTTGTGGGTCATCAAGACTATTTTTTGGCGTCGTTCCCGGGGAGCATAGCTTTATTTATTTGCTCACTTGATCGTGATATTGTTCGATGCAAGCCTTTCATAATGGGCAAGACTCATGATGGGAAAGTCTCTATATTACCATCCACTACAAGAAGAGGTACAACTATGAACACCTCTGTTGCTATTGATTCATCATCTGTTATGAGTAAGCTTCTTACTCCACCACATGCTACACGTACTGTTACTTATGCTAAGTCTGAAAAATGTTTCTGATACTTTTGATGATGCTTCTGTTGTGCTTGATGGTACTAGTTCCCTAGGTCCTTTCCTAGATGCTACTATTGCTAAATCCAAACAAGTTGAAAACGCTAAAATTTCTATTGAAAATGCTAGTACACCTGTTAATTCACCTGAGCCTATTGATGATCTTGATGAAACCTATATTGAAATTAATGATGATTTTATTGAAGAAGCTCATGCTACTACTGGTGCAAGTGCTCTTAAGAGTTTTCTTGCAAGACATGCTGTGAAATATAAATCTTCTGATGTGGACGTTTGCCCGATCTTTCACCGCAAGAACCACCGAGATAACTATTCTGCCAATCACGTGAGCGATACACGTAAACTGAAGAACATGGATAGATTTAGGCGAGAAACGCACGGACCCTCTTGGCAGATCCAAGAACACTCGCACCTTTATTTCACAGCAAGCTCGACAACTCTAGGCAGATCCAAGAGCCCCCCTAGCCACGAACGAACCCTCTTGGCAGATCCAAGAACACTCGCACCTTTATTTGCAAAGATAACTGATGAACGTCCGAGACGCCGCCTACACGCCGATCCCCTAGGGACGGTGGTAACCTGGAACTTTTAGTTCTACATAATTTTCAACCTCCTTAAACCCTAGGTTTGGCTCTCTTTATATAAGATGCTAACCCCTAGTCGGTTGGACAAACCCAAACCAAAACTGACTCGAACCTAAACCTAGTTGGACTCAAAGTGGATACAAACCGGCCCATTTAGAAGGCTCGGCCAAAACATGTGGCTCGCAGGCCTTAGACATTATACATCGTAGTTTATTGTCCTAGCGTGCTAACCAGTAGATGCCCGTATCATCCTCCCTTTCTTCAAAAGGCGTTGTCCTCAACGCCAAAAGGTCTTCTCCGGCGCTTGTGGCGTCAAAATTATCATATTGCCACGCTTCTACATACTCAAGTCTTGTTGGCCAGGCACACCACATTCTCCCTCTCGGCTAGCTAGACTTGTTCTTGGCGCCATCTATGTTTGGCACCACCAACATGATTTAGACACACAATCGTCAAATTGCATCTGTAAACGCACCATGCAAACCACCCCTGACACAGCAGGACAGACTCCTGTACCCCAAGGATCCAAGTAAACTGAATACGCGTGCAGATGCAGTCTGAAATTGTGTAGGTCAACTGAGTGCATCACCCAAGACGAACAGGACAAATTCCTGCACCCCATGAATCCAAATGAACCAAGGTGACCTTCTGTGAAAATATAAACTAGTGTCTCTTTTTATTTTGTCCGCGCACAAAAATAGACTTAACCAACTGTCCACGCTTCTTTTTGTTTCTCGTATATCCACGTGATGAACAAATCCGAACAATCGCTTTGTTTTTTTTTTCCCGTTAGCTTCCGCAAATACCTGTACCGAACAAGTACTCAAAGAAACAAATCATGGCCACCACGTGACGCCTTTCCTTTTATTACTGCGTTCCTTGGCTTGTACGTACTCCACGTGCAAGCTTTTCCTTTGACTTTTTTTATATGGACACCAAACCATGTACGTACAAAAGTAGATCCAAGTTTGTTATTTCCTTCCCTTGCTCCCACGTGACGCACAAGAAGATTTTATTTTTCTTTGTAAACGGCGGCCAGCGAATCCGATCCGATCGTGCACAGGACTGATTCCACAATCAAAGCCCCCCTTTTTTTGCTTCAGCTTTCCGTGCAATCCATCTGAGACACCGCTTCACGAACCAATCTCGCCGATCAATCGGAACAACCTCCAACGCCCGTCCACCTCGCCTATCCATGTCGGTAACTCTCCAAACGAACGCAGCGCGCAGACTGAACAGAGACAATGTGGATACCAAGAATCTCGCGGTGATCAATCTGGCGCTCTGATACCACATGATATAGATGTTTGCCCGATCTTTCACCGCAAGAACCACCGAGATAACTATTCTCCCAATCACGTGAGCGATACACGTAACCTGAAGAAAATGGATAGATTTAGGCGAGAAACGCACGAACCCTCTTGGCAGATCCAAGAACACTCGCACCTTTATTTCACACCAAGCTCGACAACTCTAGGCAGATCCAAGAGCCCCCTAGCCACGAACGAACCCTCTTGGCAGATCCAAGAACACTCACACCTTTATTTGCAAAGATAACTGACGAACGTCCGAGACGCCGCCTACACGCCGATCCCCTAGGGACGGTGGTAACCTGGAACTTTTAGTTCTACATAATTTTCAACCTCCTCAAACCCTAGGCTTTGGCTCTCTTTATATAAGAGGCCAACCCCTAGTCGGTTGGACAAACCCAAACCGAAACTGACTCGAACCTAAACCTAGTTGGACTCAAAGTGGATACAAACCGGCCCATTTAGAAGGCTCGGCCAAAACATGCGGTTCGCAGGCCTTAGACATTATACATCGTAGTTTATTGTCCTAGCGTGCTAACCAGTAGATGCCTGTATCATCTTCTCTTGATGCTAAGTTTGCCACATCTCCCATACACATTAGAGACAAGGATTATGATTTCTCTTTAGATTTATCTTATATATCTATTGTTGAGAAGGAACCTTTTTGTGGAACAGAAAGTAAAAGTGCTATGGAACACATGAATGATCTTTCATCTTTGAGTAGTTTATTTTCTGATGATACTAAACTGCGTACTTATTTTGTTACCAAGATCTTCCCTTTCTCATTGAAAGATGAAGCTAAAACCTGGTTTAAAAATCTGTCACCTGGATCTATTACTAATCCTATGGATTTGGTTAATGCTTTGTTTCAAAAACATTTTCCTGCTAGTGCCCAACATGCTGTTGTGCATGACATCTTTAACTTTGAGCAACTTGAAGGAGAAAAATTGCCTGAATCTTGGACAAGGTTTTGTTCTTTGATAAGAGCTAGCACTGGATATCCATTACCTAAAAATGAGCTCCTAGGTATATTTTATAATGGACTAACTGTTGAATCTAGGAAATACCTAGATAGTTGAGCTGGTTGTGTTTTCAGGAAAAGAACTCGAGAAGAAGCTGAGGAATTTATGGCTAAAATATCCAAAAAAAAATGATGATTGGAATATACCTGAGCCTACACCTACACCAGAGCCAACACCAATACCAACACCCAAGAAGAGAGGGATGATTGAATTAAATGATAACGCGATGAAGGAAGCCAAGAAATCTCTTAAAGAGAGGGGGTATGAAATCTGAAGATGTAAGAATTTACCTCCTATAGAAGAATTATGTAAGCCTATTCTTCATCCATCAACAATTGAGGTACACTCTCTCCAATACTTTGATAATAGATATATTCCCTATTCTAAACCACCTGATCAATGCTTAGATGAATTTGATAATTAGGTTGTTAAGCAATGCAACTTTAATAGGAGAGTGCAAAATCACCTTATGGAAAACTCTAGAGCTATTGATAATTTGCATGGTATTATTGAGAGAACCTCTAATGATGTTAAAATGCTCATTAAACATTTTCAAATGGTTCAAACTCAAATTGATCAACTTACTTAAGTGCAAAAAGATATGCTAGCTAATGCTTCTAGAGATAAACATGTTTGTGAAATAATTACTAGGAGTGGTGTTTCTACTCAGGACCTCTTGTATCCTGAAGGACATCCTAAAAGAATTGAACAAGATTCTCAACAACCTAAAAAAATAGTTCTCCTTCTAAGAAAAAGAAGAAGAGACATAAAAATGTTGTAGAATCTCCTGAACATGCTAAGGATCTTAATAGTATATCTATTTTTGATGCTGAAACTGAAAGTGGTAATGATAAAAGTGATGCTTCTGATAAAGAAGAAACTGTAGCTGAACCTGAAAAGCAAACTAAAACTGTGAAGTATACTAAGGAGGATTTCATTGCTAATAAACATGGTAATGAAAGAGCGCCTTGGGTACAAAAAGCAATGCCTTTTTCTAATAAGAAACACAAATTAAAGAAAGAAGAACATTATAACAAGTTTTGTGAGTGGATGAAACCTCTGTTTTTGCAAATCCCTTTGACTGATGCTATTAAACTGCCTCCTTATTCTAAATATATGAAAGATATTGTCTCCAACAAAAGGAAAATTCCTAATGAGGAAATTTCCACTATGCTTGCTAATTACTCTTTCAATGGAAAGGTCCCAAAGAAGCATGGAGATCCTGGTATTCCTACCATCCCTTGTTCTATTAAAAATAATTATGTTAGAACTGTTTTATGTGACTTGGGAGATGGAGTTAGTGTTATGCCTTTCTCTCTTTGTAAGAGACTCTCTCTTGAAAAATTGATACATACTGATATATCTTTGCAAATGGCTGATAAGTCCACTTCTATTCCTGTTGGCATATGTGAGAATGTTCCTGTTCAAGTTGCTACTAATTGTTTGATATTAACTGACTTTGTTGTGTTGAAAATGCCTGAAGATGATAATATGTCTATTATTCTTGGAAGACCTTTTCTTAACACTGCAGTGACTGTTATTGATTGCAATCAAGGAAAAAGTAACTGTTAATGTTAATGATAAAGAGCATACTGTTTATTTTCCCAAGAAGATTGATAGAAGATATGGTTTAAATTCAATCAAAAAATACCGTGCATCTGCACGGGCTAGAAATTTATTACTGAAATTGTACTATACGTACATTATATTATGAACAGTTAAGGAATGAAAGATATTTATTATATGCACCAAGACATACATAAATTCTTCCAAGATGTTTCGAAACAATGCTAACCTCTTAAAAATTGCATTTGTACATGTTTGTATGTTTTAATTTACCCATCAATGACATCAATATTATAAATTTTAATATCGTTATGGGTTAAAAAATCATAATGAGAGCCTATGGCCTTGAAATACATGGTAATTTTTGTTTGCAAATTAGAATTAGTGATAATTGAAAACTATGCTAATACAAATAACTATGCATATTAAGTTTGAAAATGAATTCATGACATGTCCAATATCTTCTGGCATACTAACAGAAAATAATATGTATTATCATTCCATCCCATAGGTATTTCATGTGGAAGGTATGGCTACCCGTGCGACTGCACGCCCCAAAACTTTCTGTACTAAAGGGTCAAACTATTCCAATTACTTAGATTTCAAATTATTAGTATCAGACCTCAAGAATAGTATTACGTTGTTTCTCTAAGAGAAAATTTTCTTGTCAGAATGTTTGCATTTATATTCATCTGCATGTGTGCTACTATAATTATGTTACAATACAATGATAATAACTATATGAGATATTCAGAGCAAGTTTGTATTTCTTCGCCCTATCATTATTGAAGACGGTCTCATACATCAACTTCTTGGAACTTACACTTAAAATGAAATATATAAACCATATGATTAACATTCTTGGCTCAAATGAATGCAAGGCAGTCTGTCACATGTGCATATAAAAATCTTGAATTTTTACATACAAAATCATGTTGAACAATTTTTTTTGTCTCCAATAAATTTTATGGTAGAGCATGCTTAATTTGAGTAAAGATGTAAATTTTAATTTTCTAGATTCATAGTGTTCACTTCTATTATTCATCTTTGTTGCTCAAAGCGACATTATGAACAACAGAAACAAAGAGTATTCCATTAATATTAGTGACAAACATGTACAGGTACCTCGGGGTTCAAACTATTGAAAAACAATATCACAACAGATCGGATTTCTATGTTGGGGCTATAGTGGGATGCTCATACACGAATATGAATCTTGACATGAACATCAGAATGTAAGAGCTTGCTATCCGGAGTTGATTCTAGGGGATAAACATACATCTATCTTGTTCCTGCATGACAATGGAGTGGCAGATGTAAATGCTTGAATATGGTAGGATGCATGTCGTAGTTTTTCATCCGTACCTGAAAGTTGTTTGAAATATACATTCACGTTATAAGGCTGACTCAATATACATCTTCCCATTTTAGCTAAATCCCCTGTAATTGATTGTATGGATATGATAAGAAAAAACACAATTTACCTGGCAGTGCATAGATTAGTTTTACCGTAAAAATAACTTGTAGATATACATTCATAACATGACCTTGAAATATATAAGGTCCTTGGAATCTTCTTCCACAAAACGTGGTTGAGATCTCAACGGGAAACCATCACAGGAAAATCATGTATTTCTCCCTTTTAAGAAGGTTGAGCAGTATTTTGTAGATTGCTTCGAGAGTACACTTTGAGAAAAGCAGACTTTTTGAAATATCTAGCATATTAAATAAAAATGTTATTCTAGTTAGGTGCGACCTTCTTATATTTGCAGCTGAGCACATGAATAAATACATTGGTAATAAGTCAGAAGCAATTGAAATTCTAGAACTTGGAATGCAGTTAATCCAACTTACCGATATTTTGCGGCTGATTAATCAATAAATTACATGATGGGATATAAAATCACGTACATATAAGATGATTTAGACGCGTCAAATTCTACAACCATGTAACACATGTCATTTCCAAACTGTTTGATGTTTGTCCATAGTTCCTAGGTTCAGTTGGTTGGAGACGATTCCCCATAGTATGTGGATGGATCGTACAATAAGTCAGGTTTGGTACACTCTGTATTTTCCTTTGATAAAAACACTCCCGGACATAGTTAGCTATTACTTTTTCTTTTTTGTTAAGACGCTTTCAGTAACAAGTGGTCAACATTTGCCTTTATCCACTATGTAGACCCCACCATCTGAGAATACATTGAACCAACCTTGAAAATCGAAGCATTATTACATACAAAAATCACAGAGAGTCGAACATGGTCTAGGATGTTCAAGTGCTCATATGGACAAAGTGGATAGCACATATATAATGACATTTGAATATCTGAAGTAATATTACCTAAGTCTCTTGGTTGTATGACATGATTCTTTACCAACTCAGGATGAATTAAATGAATTGCACATAACCATAGCAGGCCAAATTAATATCAAGGCAAACTCGCTATAATAATTGCTGTGAATCAATGGTAAAATTCAGAACCTTAATCATATCATTCTGTGATGGCTCGGTTCTGAAAGTTAATGTTAACATCAGCAAGGCCAAAATTGTGGCACTGAAATGGAATAAAATGAGATAACTACAACTAAACCATAAAAAGCATGCCAACCTATAGATACTTAATTATGGAACCTGTATTGGTAATACAATTCAGCTGTTGTAAAGGAAAAAAGATAAGGAGAGCTGCACATGCTAGATGGGAGAGCGTGCCTTTTTTATTAGATCAGCCCAGCACGGATTGAATACTACTTACTGATACATAGTGACACTATAGCTTGGCAATGGATCAATCGGTTCCATCTGTCGTTGCCGCTGGAGATCGCTTTTTTAAGCTCCCCATCCGGTGAAATCAGCGACCGACGCCGGCAGCGAATAAGCGGGAGTGCCAGGGAAATAATTATTTTTGTGAGATGCCGTCTTTCACTCTTGACCTAAATCCAGTTCTGTAGCATCTCCACATAACCTGTACAATAACACTGGCTGTCATTCTTGCACCACTAAGAAGATAATAATCGTCAAGAATGAACTGAGACGTCTACGCAGAGGAATCTGAAGTTTTGTTAAATAAAAAATACGAAAAGAAACTCAGTAAGAAAGAACTGAAATGTCTTTGCTTCATGCATGAATATCACGGAGAGGCAAAGAGGAGAACATTTTTTCATGATGTACATGTCACGGAGGCTTACCTCGCTGCTGGGTAATTTTCTTGGCGTTTAGAGATGAATCGAACTGGATGGTCCTGCTTGATGCTCATGCCAGCTCCGTTGTGGATTAAAAACATACAGTTGTGATCGGAGGCAGCGGGAGGCAACGACGCTAGCATGCAGCGGCGGCAGCAGCAGATCGTGAAGGCACGGCACGATCAGGAGCCCACAACGCAAGCAAAGGATCCGGATGGAGTACTCATGATGATGGGAGCATTTAAACTCAGGATTCCATGTCAGATTACGTGCTAGTTTATTTGTTTCGTCCTAATCGATTTTGTTCCGTGTTTCATCTTAGCCGTGTAATTAAGATCTAACTGCTATATTAATTATAATGATGTGGATTAACATGAAGGCTCTAATGGTGCCTCCAATTAGTAAATATAAGATTGAGACCATCAAGATTGGAGAATTTTATTGTCCCATTCTAGTACCAACAAAAGAATATGAAATTATTATGATTGGTACTATGTCTATCAAGGTTGAGGTAACATAATTATTTAGTGATTAGCAAAGTTTTGCTTTACGTGAAAATTGTTCTGGTAACAAGACTTGATCACCCTTGTTAACGAAATAATTTTAAATGAAGAGTGCAATGTTTTCACTATGTTTTTACCTTCCCCATTATGTTTTTACCATGTTTACTTCTGTTATCACCTTGCTAATTTAGTACAATCATGTTATCCATCATCCATATTCATGTTTTCACCTTGATTACTGTGGTTATGCATGTTTTCACCATCCACATTTTTGTTTTCAGCATTTCCACCTTTGTTTTCTCTGGTTATTTTCCTATTGGAGTGTCTTAGAACCTCTGTAGTTCTGGTTTTGGTTTTGTTTCCCCCATTCCATAATTGTTTCTAGCGAAAGTTGGAGTTGGTTTTGGATTTCTGCGCAGAAAACAGATTTCTGCTGTCCACCATAAAAAATCATATAATTCACAGAAAGATCAAAATGACCTGAAACTTTTTGTGCTTATTCCTCAGCTAATTCTGAAACATTTTTGTTCTTTACATTTTTTGATCTGAGCAACTTAAGTGCCCCGAAAAAAATCTTCTTTACAGACTGTTCTGGTTTTGGCAGATTCTGCCATTTTTTGCTATTTACTATGTCGAGTGGATTTCTTTGCTTCACGAAACATCAGTGGTTGTAGATTTTTTTTTATAGAAGTATCAATAGAACTTGTGACCTTGCAGAACCCATGAATTTTTGATTGTGCACTAACCCTCTAATGTGAATTACTTTGAGTGTGGTGTGAAGGAAGTTTTCAAGGGTCAAGAGAAGAGGGTGATATAATGTAATCAAGAAGGGCCAAAAGCCTAAGCTTGGGGAGAGGTATACCGACATCTTAATCATATTTATATCATGTTCAGTCAGTTCTTTGTATATCCATGTTTTCATTTTTTTTCGTTTGTTTCCATTTTCTTTGGCTTCTTTCGTTTCTCTTTGTTTCATTGTTTTGTTCTTGTTTTCCAAAACACAAAAAGACCAATAATATTTCTGTTGTTTCTCTTTGTTTGCTTCTTTAGTTTCTTTTTTTTGGTTTGTTTTCTTTCCTCTTTTCCGTTTAGTATTCAAAAATCCAAAAATATTTTGCTTTGTTGCTTTCTTCTTTCTGTTCTTGTTTTAATTCGAAAACCCAAAAATATTTGTTGTTCTTCTTTGGTTTTGTAAAGTTTGTTGCAGAGTTCACCGGACTTCTGTGTTGTGACGCCCCGAGATCGGGCACTATGCAGATTTTCAGCATTCCCGCCAAATCCGCATAATAACCGATTCCAGGTTGCCATTTATGATAACATTACAATAGTTCACGAATAATCCACAATTACAACAGAAGCAGATAGATACCAGATGACTCCAACGAGCCAGGGTTACAACTGATACAATACAAAAGATCCAAATAACAGCGGAAGAAACAAACGTCCGTCTACGGACAAGATTCAAATTGGACTAAGAGTCCTGAAGATAACCGAAGGCGTCCAATCCCTGCCCAGGCCAAGCCGGAGGGATTCCCAAGCTAACGTCGTCAGACTTCAAACCTGTTGACTGCAAGTTGGAATTTGCAGCCACGAAAGAGATTCGTGGGTCAGTACGGTTAAGTACTGGCAAGGGGGAGATAGCCCATACTCACAAGTTACCGGCGTAGCCAGTCATCACAAGATACAAATACTTTAGGCTCAACGGAAAGGAAGGGGTTATGGCAAATAAGCGACAGCAGGCTGCACTAACCGACTACAGAGATTCTATTACTTCCAACTATCAGAAAGAAGATAAGATCGAGTGATAGTAACCAACTGAAAGATAACTTCAAACAAACCCATCCTGGATCTCGCCCCTTTAGCCAAAGAAGCAATCCGAGGATAACTCACACAGTTGTATTAAAGGTGAATCAAGTTATTGTGTGAATAACCCTATTACTAGTCAAGTTGTTAATCATGGGGTGTAACATGGTTAATCATTATGTTGAAGTTGTCCTGAGTACTTGTTAGCCAGTACTTTCACCAAGTAATCCATAACCGCGGAAAACACGGCTTCTCGAGAAGATTATCCCTGTAGGGTTGCACCAATTTAGCCGTACACTCATGAATATCCCGCCAGATGGAGCGGCCACTCCACCAAGCGGGGCACTCAACACAATCCAACCCTTCTTCGCATCAAGCCCAAAGCACCTTGGGCGCACGGCTACTCGGGCCCAGAAGAAAATGGACCCTCATAGCACTCTAAGACCGTGTCCCCCTATATGCCGACTACGAAAGTTCCACCCGGGTACCAAGGGCTCGCAAGATCATGCATGCAGCAAATGGAAAACCCGAACTAAATGAGGCGATTTGGACGAGATGCGAATCGGGTCAAACTGAGGGGAAGCCCATACTCCCCAAATGCGGGTAGTGCGCTCATCATGGATCAGTAGACAAGACCCTTTTCCTATTAGGGTCGACACTAGCAGGCCTCAAAACCACAAAGGGCCTCCTACCGGTGCCTTATCATCAAATTTATTATTAATAGTAACATTAGCATGATTACTTGATTGATTAAACATCGAGCCCCCAGAACATAATAGAGTAATAATAGGAAGTAACGGGTAACAAACTCGAGCAAAACAACCCTAAGCAAGATAGTAAGACACAGGCTCAAGCAAAGGTTATAGGAGTGGAGGTGAGGCAATATCAGGGTTAAAGGATTCATGTGATAGGTTCGTAACAGAAACAACTACTACTAAGGATAGCAGAAAAGAATCAACGGAAAGAATCGGTAACAAGTGATGAAAGGCAGCCATATGGCAGCAAGTGAGTATACTTGCCTGAGATCCCGCAAGGTAGCAGAACTTGTCGTTGCTCACATCATCTCTACGTCCTATCCGGGAAGAAGCAACGAACCTCGAACAAACACCGGATGCAACAATTACTACTACGGAAAAAGATCCAGCATGATCAAGATATGGATGCATGACAGGTTTAAAGATGCATCAAGGTAAACTAGTTGACAAGATAAACAAATTTAAATGGACCCATATGCAATTTGAGTTGCATATGAAAAGCCCATGAATTATTGTTAGATGATTTGTTTTCCAACTAATCAACAGGTGGGGGTGGATTAGCATGATGCATGGATGAGGAAAACAACAAAATACCAACAATAGAAATCAATTGGAAATAAGGTTTACCAATTTTAGAAATTTATTTATTAAGTTAGAAAATTTTGGTTCCTTAAGGGTGACACACAAACAATTGTTGTTTTCATCAAGTTAAAGTGTTCAAAACAATTAACAGAGTTTATATTTCAAAAGAACATCAAATTTTAGTTGGATTACATGTTTCAAATATTGAAATTGGAATTAGGATAATTTAATTATGAATTAAACAATATTAAACAAGTTTTAATTGAATTAAACAAGATTTAAAGTGTTTAGGCAATTTAAATTAGTCAAACAATGAAACAAATTTTATATTTGAATAGAACATTCAAAATGGTATGAAAAACATATTTTATTTGCATTATTTGGAAATAGTATGAATTAGTTATGAATTATTACAAATTGCATTTGAATTATTCAAATTTGAAATTTAAATGCATTTTGAAAACTCAAAACAGAACACAAATAGGTTAGTTGGAAAGATCATTTGATTTTGAACAGAAAACATATAAAGTTTTTATTTATTGGGGTTATGGATTAAAAGTTATTGCTTTTTAAAGTTTATTGTTTATTCTGCCATTTAATTGAATTATGAAATAACAGAAAAAGGGGGTTAAACCAGTTGTTACCGCGTGGGTTTCCACCCACAACCACTGCCAGTGGGGCCGCGGGCCTACGTGGTGAGCGCGCGCGCGCGTGGCAGTACAGCTGTCAACCAAGGGGCTTACAGGCGGGGCCAGCGCGCGCGAGGTGGAAATAAAAAGGGAGAGGGGTGTGTGCTCCCTGGGAATCGATCCCAGGAGCTGGCGCTGCGCGGAACAGCACGCAACCAGTGCGCTGTGCCGAGACTTGGTGATACAACATGGAGCTAACTGAAGATGAGGTGTGCGACGCGGGTTGACTGCAATTCGACAGAACAAGGAACAGACGGTCTCCGTCAGTTCGGGACAGCACAGCAGAGATCGATGGTCGTTTCCCGGTGGCCACGGCGGGGGGGGGGGGGGGGCGCTGGTGAGGTGCATCGTGTGGTGATGGGTGCGTGATTGTGGGTGGCGTGCGGGGTGCTTGGCGTGGATGGGTGTGTGGGCGGGTGCAAGCACCGGAGAAGAAACGAGGGGGGAGGAAGAGATGCAGGGCGTACCTGCCATGGTCGCTGACGAGGTGCAGGTAAGGTGCGCCCTTGCCGGCGACGGCGCGGCCGGCACGGACCTCCTCCCGCCTCCGAGTCTTCAGAGAAGTTGGAGGTGGATGGGAGCGGGTTCCATTCCCGCAAGAAGAAGCCCTCGTCGACGACCACCGTGGCGGCGCCGCTGCTGGCAAAACTCCACCACTCGGTTGTCTCCACGGATCAGAGGGTTCAGAAAAGAAATAAGCAGAGGAGGAGGGAGGGAGGCCGGCAGCGATGGAGGGAGAAGAGGAAGGAGTGGTGGCTAGGGTTTGGAGGGGGCATTGAGGGAGAGATGGGTGCTTGTTATATGGTGGCAGGTGATCGTGTACGGCAGCACATCGAGCGAGGGAGGGATCGATCGATCGGTTCTGTGTGCAGCCGTACGAAAGGAAGAAGACGACAGAGAATAAGGGGGTGGGCCAGAAGGTAAGTGGGCTTGGGGCAGGAAAAGAAAAGGCTGGGCCAGAGAGAGAGAGAAAAGAATTGGGCTGCCCTTTTCTCCAATGCTCTTATTTTTTTGTATTAGTTGATTGATTTTTTGTAAAGAATAAAAGAGATAGAGGGATGGAAAAAGGGTTAGGGTTTTATTTTTGGGGTTTATAAATACATTTGGTTATTTTGCAAAACAGCACATGAAAGTAATGTTAATCAAAATTTAAATTGTTGATTTGATTTCTATTTTATTATTTGAAATTCCAAAATAAGGTTGGGGTGTTTAGTTGATAGTTAGATTTTTATTATTTTGCAAAACAACAACAACAAGGTAGTTAAAAGGTAATTTCAACAACTTGAAAGTAGTAATTGGATATTAATTGGTTAGGTGATTTTTCAAATAGGGTTTGGGTGGAAATTTGGAGTTAAACAAATTTTATTTAACAAGCAACAAGCAATTATACAACATTATTGAAATTAGTTTGTTTGCCAAATTTTAATTTTTCAAACCCATATTGAGATATGATAAATAAGATTGATTGGATTTGAATGTTTGGAATTGCCATTAGGGTTTTTAATAACAGGGAAATTTGTATTAACAAACAATTTGATTTAGAACAACTGCAAACTATTTGAAAACAAAGGAGTTGTTATAGTTTGCAATTGCTAAATTGGAAATTTTGAGCAAGGTGTGAAAGTTTTAATTGATTTGAAATTTCCAGTTGTAATGCAAACATGGTGCAATGCAATGTGATGCATATGATGCAAACAAAACAAACAGGTAACACCACAGGTGTTACAGACGACACCACTAACAAGGGATTGCGCCCTCGCAATCCACCTGCTAACCCGGGAGGGGAAAGAAGTTCGACTATCGATTCTTCGTGCTTCCAGTTGATCTCCTCGACACCACTAACAAGGGATTCTTGCTCGGAGTGACGACGATGTTCTTCCACCAGGAATCTTCCGATGATCGAACCTATTAGGTTAAAGGCTCAGAAAACGTCCACCTACGTGGGATCCTAACACTTTGAAAGATAGACAAGGGGAAGACTCCAAAACAAATAAGATTGGGAGGGGAAATAGAATAGGGATAAGGAGAAAAACAAGAATCCTATTGAGAGGTTTTCCAAAATAGTTTAGCAGAAATAGTTTTCGACACTCTAGAAACAACGACCGTTAGCGAGGTTAACCTACAGGCTTTGCGGACCCGTTGCTTCGATAACCATTCGTATCGAAACAATATCGGGAATCGGAACCAAGGCTCTGATACCATTTGTGACGCCCCGAGATCGGGCACTATGCAGATTTTCAGCATTCCCGCCAAATCCGCATAATAACCGATTCCAGGTTGCCATTTATGATAACATTACAATAGTTCACGAATAATCCACAATTACAACAGAAGCAGATAGATACCAGATGACTCCAACGAGCCAGGGTTACAACTGATACAATACAAAAGATCCAAATAACAGCGGAAGAAACAAACGTCCGTCTACGGACAAGATTCAAATTGGACTAAGAGTCCTGAAGATAACCGAAGGCGTCCAATCCCTGCCCAGGCCAAGCCGGAGGGATTCCCAAGCTAACGTCGTCAGACTTCAAACCTGTTGACTGCAAGTTGGAATTTGCAGCCACGAAAGAGATTCGTGGGTCAGTACGGTTAAGTACTGGCAAGGGGGAGATAGCCCATACTCACAAGTTACCGGCGTAGCCAGTCATCACAAGATACAAATACTTTAGGCTCAACGGAAAGGAAGGGGTTATGGCAAATAAGCGACAGCAGGCTGCACTAACCGACTACAGAGATTCTATTACTTCCAACTATCAGAAAGAAGATAAGATCGAGTGATAGTAACCAACTGAAAGATAACTTCAAACAAACCCATCCTGGATCTCGCCCCTTTAGCCAAAGAAGCAATCCGAGGATAACTCACACAGTTGTATTAAAGGTGAATCAAGTTATTGTGTGAATAACCCTATTACTAGTCAAGTTGTTAATCATGGGGTGTAACATGGTTAATCATTATGTTGAAGTTGTCCTGAGTACTTGTTAGCCAGTACTTTCACCAAGTAATCCATAACCGCGGAAAACACGGCTTCTCGAGAAGATTATCCCTGCAGGGTTGCACCAATTTAGCCGTACACTCATGAATATCCCGCCAGATGGAGCGGCCACTCCACCAAGCGGGGCACTCAACACAATCCAACCCTTCTTCGCATCAAGCCCAAAGCACCTTGGGCGCACGGCTACTCGGGCCCAGAAGAAAATGGACCCTCATAGCACTCTAAGACCGTGTCCCCCTATATGCCGACTACGAAAGTTCCACCCGGGTACCAAAGGCTCGCAAGATCATGCATGCAGCAAATGGAAAACCCGAACTAAATGAGGCGATTTGGACGAGATGCGAATCGGGTCAAACTGAGGGGAAGCCCATACTCCCCAAATGCGGGTAGTGCGCTCATCATGGATCAGTAGACAAGACCCTTTTCCTATTAGGGTCGACACTAGCAGGCCTCAAAACCACAAAGGGCCTCCTGCCGGTGCCTTATCATCAAATTTATTATTAATAGTAACATTAGCATGATTACTTGATTGATTAAACATCGAGCCCCCAGAACATAATAGAGTAATAATAGGAAGTAACGGGTAACAAACTCGAGCAAAACAACCCTAAGCAAGATAGTAAGACACAGGCTCAAGCAAAGGTTATAGGAGTGGAGGTGAGGCAATATCAGGGTTAAAGGATTCATGTGATAGGTTCGTAACAGAAACAACTACTACTAAGGATAGCAGAAAAGAATCAACGGAAAGAATCGGTAACAAGTGATGAAAGGCAGCCATATGGCAGCAAGTGAGTATACTTGCCTGAGATCCCGCAAGGTAGCAGAACTTGTCGTTGCTCACATCATCTCTACGTCCTATCCGGGAAGAAGCAACGAACCTCGAACAAACACCGGATGCAACAATTACTACTACGGCAAAAGATCCAGCATGATCAAGATATGGATGCATGACAGGTTTAAAGATGCATCAAGGTAAACTAGTTGACAAGATAAACAAATTTAAATGGACCCATATGCAATTTGAGTTGCATATGAAAAGCCCATGAATTATGGTTAGATGATTTGTTTTCCAACTAATCAACAGGTGGGGGTGGATTAGCATGATGCATGGATGAGGAAAACAACAAAATACCAACAATAGAAATCAATTGGAAATAAGGTTTACCAATTTTAGAAATTTATTTATTAAGTTAGAAAATTTTGGTTCCTTAAGGGTGACACACAAACAATTGTTGTTTTCATCAAGTTAAAGTGTTCAAAACAATTAACAGAGTTTATATTTCAAAAGAACATCAAATTTTAGTTGGATTACATGTTTCAAATATTGAAATTGGAATTAGGATAATTTAATTATGAATTAAACAATATTAAACAAGTTTTAATTGAATTAAACAAGATTTAAAGTGTTTAGGCAATTTAAATTAGTCAAACAATGAAACAAATTTTATATTTGAATAGAACATTCAAAATGGTATGAAAAACATATTTTATTTGCATTATTTGGAAATAGTATGAATTAGTTATGAATTATTACAAATTGCATTGAATTATTCAAATTTGAAATTTAAATGCATTTTGAAAACTCAAAACAGAACACAAATAGGTTAGTTGGAAAGATCATTTGATTTTGAACAGAAAACATATAAAGTTTTTATTTATTGGGGTTATGGATTAAAAGTTATTGCTTTTTAAAGTTTATTGTTTATTCTGCCATTTAATTGAATTATGAAATAACAGAAAAAGGGGGTTAAACCAGTTGTTACCGCGTGGGTTTCCACCCACAACCACTGCCAGTGGGGCCGCGGGCCTACGTGGTGAGCGCGCGCGCGCGTGGCAGTACAGCTGTCAACCAAGGGGCTTACAGGCGGGGCCAGCGCGCGCGAGGTGGAAATAAAAAGGGAGAGGGGTGTGTGCTCCCTGGGAATCGATCCCAGGAGCTGGCGCTGCGCGGAACAGCACGCAACCAGTGCGCTGTGCCGAGACTTGGTGATACAACAGGGAGCTAACTGAAGATGAGGTGTGCGACGCGGGTTGACTGCAATTCGACAGAACAAGGAACAGACGGTCTCCGTCAGTTCGGGACAGCACAGCAGAGATCGATGGTCGTTTCCCGGTGGCCACGGCGGGGGGGGGGGGGGCGCTGGTGAGGTGCATCGTGTGGTGATGGGTGCGTGATTGTGGGTGGCGTGCGGGGTGCTTGGCGTGGATGGGTGTGTGGGCGGGTGCAAGCACCGGAGAAGAAACGAGGGGGGAGGAAGAGATGCAGGGCGTACCTGCCATGGTCGCTGACGAGGTGCAGGTAAGGTGCGCCCTTGCCGGCGACGGCGCGGCCGGCACGGACCTCCTCCCGCCTCCAAGTCTTCAGAGAAGTTGGAGGTGGATGGGAGCGGGTTCCATTCCCGCAAGAAGAAGCCCTCGTCGACGACCACCGTGGCGGCGCCGCTGCCGGCAAAACTCCACCACTCGGTTGTCTCCACGGATCAGAGGGTTCAGAAAAGAAATAAGCAGAGGAGGAGGGAGGGAGGCCGGCGGCGATGGAGGGAGAAGAGGAAGGAGGGGTGGCTAGGGTTTGGAGGGGGCATTGAGGGAGAGATGGGTGCTTGTTATATGGTGGCAGGTGATCGTGTACGGCAGCACATCGAGCGAGGGAGGGATCGATCGATCGGTTCTGTGTGCAGCCGTACGAAAGGAAGAAGACGACAGAGAATAAGGGGGTGGGCCAGAAGGTAAGTGGGCTTGGGGCAGGAAAAGAAAAGGCTGGGCCAGAGAGAGAGAGAAAAGAATTGGGCTGCCCTTTTCTCCAATGCTCTTATTTTTTTGTATTAGTTGATTGATTTTTTGTAAAGAATAAAAGAGATAGAGGGATGGAAAAAGGGTTAGGGTTTTATTTTTGGGGTTTATAAATACATTTGGTTATTTTGCAAAACAGCACATGAAAGTAATGTTAATCAAAATTTAAATTGTTGATTTGATTTCTATTTTGTTATTTGAAATTCCAAAATAAGGTTGGGGTGTTTAGTTGATAGTTAGATTTTTATTATTTTGCAAAACAACAACAACAAGGTAGTTAAAAGGTAATTTCAACAACTTGAAAGTAGTAATTGGATATTAATTGGTTAGGTGATTTTTCAAATAGGGTTTGGGTGGAAATTTGGAGTTAAACAAATTTTATTTAACAAGCAACAAGCAATTATACAACATTATTGAAATTAGTTTGTTTGCCAAATTTTAATTTTTCAAACCCATATTGAGATATGATAAATAAGATTGATTGGATTTGAATGTTTGGAATTGCCATTAGGGTTTTTAATAACAGGGAAATTTGTATTAACAAACAATTTGATTTAGAACAACTGCAAACTATTTGAAAACAAAGGAGTTGTTATAGTTTGCAATTGCTAAATTGGAAATTTTGAGCAAGGTGTGAAAGTTTTAATTGATTTGAAATTTCCAGTTGTAATGCAAACATGGTGCAATGCAATGTGATGCATATGATGCAAACAAAACAAACAGGTAACACCACAGGTGTTACATGTGTCTCCATTTGTAACATCCCTGTTTTGCTACAATAGGGTTGTGGTGTGTGGTGTTCATCTCATACATGCATGAAAAAAAAAATTAATCATGTTTGAAACAAATTAAGTTGTGAATTTAAATGGTTTGAGAAAAATACCACAAATACTACTTAATGTGGGTTTCAAAATTTCGAACTGAAAAATATTTCAAATACACCAAAGCAAAACATGGCGAGATTGGAAATTTTACAAGGTTTTCAAATCTTATTTTTGCCAATTTTTATCTTTACAAAAAGGCCCTCAAAACAATGGTTTCTGTTCTATTTTTAAATAGAAAAGGGGTATTCTGTAAATTCCAGAAACTTTCAGGGGGTTTTCTTGAAAAATCCTTTTTCCTTTCTTCTTCATTTGGACATAATGTAGCACACATCTGCGTGGCTGAGCCTCCCCTTGCCGATGTCAGCTCCTCCCTGCGTGCCTGCCTCCGCAAAGGAGGACCCCAAGTCGTTGCCGTGCTCCTTCTCCTCTTTCTCTATCGCAGCGCCCTCTCTCTGTCTCTCCTCACGAAGGAAACCCCAAGACCCTAACCCTTGTTGTACTGCTGCCGCCGGCCGCCGCGTTTTGCTGCCACCCTGGACTGCTCCGGCATTCCCCGAGCATGCCACAAGGACCCTCACATCCTCCTCTACCTCCCGGTGTACTGAATCGAGCCGGGAAGGCCAGTGTCCCCGCCGCCGCCCGTATCTTCGTCAACTCCGGCCGACGAGCCCTCCTCCAATTCCGGCGCTTCCGTCGCTCCTCCGGCCTAGCTGACTGCACCACCACCTTCAAGGTGAGCTCCCGTACCCGTGGGTGCCTCCGTTTCGCCCCTCTCCCTCTGGATGGTCGACGACATCGGGCTCCTGCGCCACCGTCGCGGTCGCTCGCCGACGAGCTCGCCCCGGTGACCATATCCCGGCGGCGCCGCCCCTGTGAGGTTCCCCGGCGCCTCCCGCATCGAACGCGCCCGCGAGCAACCCCCCCCCCCCCGCGGCGTGGCTCGCCACCGGTGAGCGTGGCTGAGCCACAACAGCCAGCCGTGACGTCACGGTGACGTCATGGTGACGTCACCGTGGATCCCCCTCGTCAGCTGGTTCTTTTTGGTTTTAAATGGGAAAAGAAAAATACCTGACACGTGGACCCTCCCTATTTTTGGAATTACAGAAAAATGAATTAAAATTGGAAATTCAATAACTTTTAATGTGTAGCTCAGAAAAATACAAATAACATATCAAAATGTTCAGAAAAATATAACCTACCTGTCTATGTCATTTTCATACATGTTTGATAAAGTTAAAAAATGACCATTATTTAATTGTTGTTTAATTCAATTAAAATAGAGAAAATAAGTTTTTATTCAATAAAATTAGAAAATTATAAGTTATATACCAAAATGCTCAAAATGAAAAATGCAACCTAGTTATGGTATTTTCAAACCCATTTGAGAAATTAAAGTTGTACACACATTCAGAATTGTCCGAAGTGCCCCTCCGGGGTCTATTTCGGGGTAGTTTCTGTTAAAATGCTTAACTGTCATATGAACCCTAACAACTCTATCTTCATGTTTAGGTTTTATTTCAGTGCATTAACTTGCTCATGCATACATATTGTGCATTGCATCAATTCCATGCATTGGTTCTTCTTTTCGGTTTTGTTCCCCCTCGATAGAATCTGACTCCAAAGTGAAGGCCAACAACCCCAATGGTGAATACTTGATCTTAACCGACAAGTCAAGCACTTATTCCAGAAGATCCCTTTTTTGGTTTTCTTATGACCAAGGCAAGCATAACCTCTTATCTGCTCATATATGTTTTCGAACAACATTTGATTCTCGTACTTTGCATTCGATTCCAAAGTATTTGATGCTAGTAGATATAGTTCACCTATATACTGCATTGCCTCAATATCCTGATCCACTGCTCCTAGCCGCCATAGATTTGCTTGTACGCATCACCATAGCCTCATATCTGCTTCGCGTAGCTTTACATGCTTGTTTACCTCTTCTCCACCCGGTTGATGAATCAGAGCTGCGATAACCTAGTATGATATGATGACGTGGTAAGATAAGCATTGTGTGGTTAACCTGACTAAGGCTTGGATGGGAGGCCACTTGGGAAGTGGTTGTTTGTCCTGTACTTGCCAACCCTAGGATTAAGGTCTCGCCGCGGAAACTAAGACTGAGCGTGCAACCACACGCGGGGCCTAACAGACCGCGCTCGACTAACTAACTTGTTTGGTTCTATCCGTGAGTCACGTAGTTTGGGAGTTCCATTTGCGTGTGAGTCAAAAACCTTTTGGAGGTGTTTAGGGCGTGACCGGGACAAGTGATGGACGTACACGGATCTTGATCCCGACTCATAGAACAGGTGCCAGCAGGAGGTGGCCAACTCCCTGTTGACGGGGTGGCCCTGTTTGGGTTGAGTCATGGATAGGACTCGACAAGGTAAAGGTCGTGGCCAGCCACCCTCTGCCGCGCTCCCAAGGAGCGTACATGTGGCGTTAAGAGTTGGATGGTACATGTGGGTAAAGTGTACCACCCTGCAGGGATAAATATTTCAGAAAGCCGTGTCCACGGTTAAGGACGACTTGGTGGAAGACACGAGGTCATAGATAACTTGAACGTAAGGTAAAAGACGTTGACAATGATTGAAGGGTGCCTCCTCGGAGATGCCGAGAGGGGTGATCCTTGTAGCATGAGATGTTGGGAAATGATTTTGGTGGATGAAAAGATGATGATTATAGTAGTTGAGTTTCTCATCTGTTTTGAAAACATTCCTTGAGACGTGCTATTCCTCCTCGATTTGGAAAACAAAGATTGCTTTACGCAAATCAACCTTCATAAAACCTTTTTCCGAATTAGCAGATATATAATAGGTTAACTAAGTCTTATTGAGTACCTCCCGTACTCAGGTTTGCTTAAATTTGGTTCAGGTGAAGATCTCACATCGGTGGTGATTCAACGTGGACATCGACGAGTACTTTGGAGTTCTCAGGTAGCAACCTGGAATCTATGGGCTGGGACGTCGCCTTATGTTGCGGCCTCTTAGGCCTTTTGGTTCTTGTTGATTAGCAACATAAATTGCCTTCTGTTGTCTGATGTAATGTTGGGTCGTGTGACCTCTGGTTGTAAAGCTATACTCTAGTAACACTTGTTTAATACAGCTTCCATGTTTAGAGTACTGCTTTGATCGGTTGTTGGTTTCGAGCTCATTGTTATACAGTTTTGGCTATGCCTGCATAGTTGTCGCAGTCGAGGGGTTGTGGAGCCGATGATCCATTTCCGAGCACGCCTGCCGATGTGATTCGGTCTGGGGCTTGGTAACCCTAGTAACCCTCGATTGTTGTTGCACTTTCTGGACACATAGCATCTCTGTATAGCTTTGGTCCCATTCCTTAAGTTGCATACGACTCGTGGACGTTTAGATGTGCATAGTTGGTTATGACTGGCATGGACACAAGGAGTAGTAGTACCGTGGTGATCCGGTCTGCCTGCCGTTGTTTGTTGCGGCCGGGGCTGGTAAGCCTGAAGCCCTTGTGGGTCCATGACTAGGAGCGCGTAACAGTATGTATACCTTTGGGTCTGGGGTCGTGACACCGTTGGAGCTTGTTTATCATTCTATATTATTAAATCCACAAGTGAAGAGCAGTAATGACGATTTACGACAGTCCAAGTTGTGGTAAGAGGCTGGTATGAACTCTATTTGTTTTAATTTTGTACATATATTCATCCGTGTGAACATGCTTACTTCGTTCATTTAAGGTGTATGTTATTTAATTGATGCTTAGTAGTTCGTGCTCTCACGTGTTTAGTTCCAACTTATTAATATAAGATAGCACGTCGTATGAATGTTTGCTTGCATTGTTTTATTCATAGAAGGGTATGACATTGTGGTATCTCCCTCTGATTGTTTTGCTTGAATCGACTTGGCACATGCTCACGCATGCTATGACTGAAAACAAAAATTCAATTAATCCTCGATGATTTATTTTGCCTTAGTGTATTTTTATCATTTTTATGCCCCTATTAATTTTGTTTTGTCGAAAGCATGATTATGATAGCTGTTGCTCTCTTGATTGTCTCTCTCCGTCTATTGCTAGCCTTCACCTGTACTGAGTATGAGCTCTACTCGCGCATCCAACTCCCAAAAAGCAAAGTTTGCCAAATGTGTCCACCATACCTACCTATATATGTGGTATTTAACCGCCACTCCAAGTAAATTTCTCGTGTTCTACCTTTAAAACTTTCGAAAAATTATTTCTGTTTTGTGCCCCTGTTTTTAGCTCATGAGAACGTAAATAGAGAATTTTTATCTCACTTGTTGATTGGATTTCACACCCTGGACTAGTGGCTTCATCCGCTTATCCAAATGATAGAACAAATTCTCTTCACTATTTTTGCCCTTGATTTATCAGTCAAAGCATAATTGTGTAAGCAAAAGATAAAGTGGGATGACCTTCTACCGAGATGCGTCATTCTATGGGAGCGGCTCTTGTGAAGTCTAGTTGGCTTGTGACGTACTGTATTGTCTGTTTACCACTCGTTGACATAAGCATACACCTCTCTTAAAAATGTTTTCAATACCTCTATTTAATAAAATAAAAAGCTCTAGCACATGACTTAATCCCTGCTTCCCTCTGCGAAGGGCCTTTCTTTTATTTTTATGTTGAGTCTTCATCTTCTCGCTTTTATGCACCTTCTTGAGAGCATGGCTGTCATTCTTAGTGTAATGTGCTTGTCCCAAAACACGGTTGATTGTTGTATAACTTTGATGCTTCTATCTTTGATATCTTTATTTCTAGTCTTCATTTGAACTTCAGAGGTGCCCTAGCATTTATGTTTTGCTTCATTATTAAGGGAAAGCGAGTACACTTTATCATACCCTATTATGAGCATTGCAATCCTGCAGATTGATATACTTCATGTTGTTTATTATTAGTTTATTGGCATCTCTTCATGGTTAGCATAACTGCTAGGTGACTTTTATCTTGCATACATATTATTATGAATTGAGTCAGCACTTGATCATATAGTGAGTATACTTACATCATATGAAACAAATGTGTTCGTAAAAGTCTTTTATCGCACTCAGTTATGACTGAATTGCTTGAGGAGAAGCAATAAGCTAAGATTGGGGGGAGTTGATACGTCCAAAACGTATCTCCTTTTCTGAACAATTTTCTTATTGTTTTCCTCTAAACTTGTGAGTTTTGGATACCACTAACAATGACTAACGTTGTTTTCAGCAGAATTACCTTGGTGTCTCGTTTTTGTGCAGAAAAATCAACTTTCGGGAAATTGCCCAGAAAAGATCCCATTGAGCTTAAAACACCAGAAGACCTCGGGAGCCAGAAGGAGTCCCAGAGAGGGGCCAGGAGGGGACCACACCACCCCTTGGCGCGCCCCCTTTGGCCGCGCCGCCTAGTGGTGTGGGCCACCCAGGCACCCCCTCGGGCTCCCCTTTCGACTACTTATGCTCCATAGCCTAAAAACCGAGGGGGGTTCGTCATATTCCACAGAAACACAACAGAGCGCCGCTGCCACCTCGAAACTCGATTCGGGGATCAGAAGTTCCTGGTCTAGCGCCATGCCGGGACGGGGATTCAAAAGAGATCATCACCATCGACACCGCCACCTCTTCTCCATCAACCATCCATGATTCCACCGTCCATGTGTGAGTAAAAACCGCTATAGGCTGAGAGGGATGGAAGGGATTGGATGAGATTGATCATGTAATAATGCCAGATTGTTAGGGCATAGTGCCTAGTATCCATTGTTAGTGTTTCCTACCGTTGTTGCAACTTTTTATGCTTAATGCTTGTCACTAGGGCCCGAGTGCCATGATCTCCGATCTGAACATGTTACTGTTTCATGAGTATAACTATGTTTCTTGATCATATATGCAAGTTGTTTACACATGTCATTGTACGGAACCCGAGTCCCCAAAGTGATAGAAATTGGTACAACCGTAGGGGATGGCTGTGGTGTGAGGATAACGTGTGTTCACGGAGTGTTAATGCTTTGCTCCGGTGCTTTATTAAAAGGAGCACCTTAATTACCAATAGTTTCCCTTGAGGCCCCGCTACTACGGGCTGGTAGGACAAAAGATGTTGTGCAAGTTTCTCATTGCGAGCACGTATGACTATATTGGAACACATGTCTATGGTTTGCCTAGAAGTTGGATGCATTATTATTATTATCTGCAATGCCCATGTTTAGATTATTACATGACCTATGGTATCCATGCAACACCCGTCCATCCATTCCCTCTATGCATATCGTACTTCCTATCCTGCTGTTTTTCGCGACTGCTAATGATGTTACTATTTTACTAATGCTGTTATTTTACTACTACCGCTGCTATAAAACTTTTACCACTGATAAATTGTTGCGAGCAAGTCTACTTTCAGGTGCAGCTGAATTGACAACTCAGTTGTTAAGGCTAATAAATATTCTTTGGCTCCCGTTGCGTCGAATCAATAAATTTGGGTTGTACTTCCCTCGAAGACTGTTGCGATCCCCTATACTTGTGGGTCATCAGTGGCCCCCTCCACCAATGAGCATGGAGCCACCTCGCTCTTTGCTGAGTCGTCCCGACTCAACTCCCTCCCAGCAACCGCCTTCGCCTTCTTCTTCCACACCCTCTTCGCCAAACTGGTCCCTCCTTTCTCCACCTTCTTTCAGGCCATCTTGGAATGGTACCAGATCCATGCCTCCATCTTCATCCCAACTCCATTCCGACCCTTGACATCTTCACATTCTGGTGCGAAGCTTTCTTTGGCGTCAGGCCGTCGGTAGCCTTCTTCCGCTCCTTCTCCAGCCTCCGCGTGACAGGCAGAGGTCGCTGCGCCAGGTGCACCTCCTTCCGCATTGGTCTGGGTAGGGGGGCTATGTTCCCCCTACTAGACCACAAGAAGAAAATGGACGACATCGTCAGCTGCTGGGTGTTCACGGACGCCGATGAATCTGCGGTCCTTCTTGAGGTGCCAACTGGTAGGCCTAGGAAGCACGCCGGCTGGGCCCAGGAAGTCCTTGATGGACCGGACATGGCTCCCCTAGTGCAGAGGATGGAGGAGCAGCACGAGAGCGGGCTCGAGGCGCCCATGCTTGTCCACAAATTCGTTGGCCAGAGGATGGAGCCTCTCCAAGAACACAAGCGCCTCATGTGCTACTGCGGCAACATGGAGGACAGCATGCGGCTCAGGAGCTCTCTTCTTGAGGGCAGGGGGCTTGAGGCGATGATGCAAACCCTTCTTGGCAGGGAGAACGTGCCGCCTCTTCCTACCTTCGTAATCCCCCTTTACAGTCTTTCAAAAGCGGGACGCGACGTGGTGGTCAGGCCATGCCCCGCTTCGATAGGTGGGGAGTCTTGGCCGAGGGCGAGACGTCCCGCCAACAGAACCCCTTTCTTCATTTCCTCCCCATGGAGAGCGATGCGGAGCTTGCTGAGATGGAGGACTCCACTCCGATCGAGCCGACTCCCGGGCGTGTGTTGAAGAAGCGCCCTCTTGAGGAGGTCACGCCTGCCCCAGCGCGGGAGGCAAGCAGCGAGTCATCGGCGGACTCGAGCAAACCCTCTCCGCCTTCCACGCACTCTGCGACCCCTGACGTGGCAGCAAGCGGGGAAGGGCCCCCCTGATGGTGCAGATCTTGCACTTGTTGGGATACCCCAAGAGGAGGGTGCGATGAGCACATCGGTAGGAGTTTTCCCCTTAGTTAAGAGAAGGAGGACCTTCGGAAGTTTGATGCCACTGATGGTGGTGCTGGCGCTTCACCGGTGTCAGCAACAACGTGGAACCTGCACACAACACAACCAAAATACTTTGCCCCAACTGTACAGTGAGGGTGTCAATCTCACCGGTCTTGCTGAAAACAAAGATTAGACGTATAGTGTGGAAAAATAGTGTATGCTTGCAGTAAGTAAAGAAAGCAGGAAATAGTTGTGGTTTGTTTAACAGTGTGGAAAAATGGACCGGGTTTCATAGTTTCACTAGAGGTGTCTCTCCATAAAAGATAGCATGTTGGGTGGACAAATTACAGCTGGGCAATTGACAAATAGAGGCTGCACCGTAGTGCACAATATGACATGAAGATTACTATGATATTTAGTGCGGGCATTACAACAAGATACATAGACCGACATCCATCTGCATCTATGACTAATAATCCACCCTCAGGTTATCATCCGAACCCCCTTAGGTATTAAGTTGCAAACAACGGATAATTGCATTAAACAAAGTGTGTAATGTAAGCAATGATTATGCACGCAGGCACTCTCACCGCTGTTTTCTCCCTAATGGGAACAACACATCCTCCCCCTTCACGTTTCTGTCACTCAAGCAAGGCAACAAGGAGGCATGAACCCCGAGCATAAATACTCCCTCTTGGAGTCACTAGCAACTACTTGGCCAGAATAACCACTAGCAACGGAGAGCATGCAAGATCACAAATAGAATATGCAATAAAGACTATAATCAACTTGGCATAGGGTTAATATTCATCGAATCCCAGCAAACATAGCACAAAGAATTACATAAGATTAATCTCGATCATGATAGGCAGCTCACGAGATCTAAACATGGAGGCATATGAGGAGAAGACAACCATCTAGCTACAGCTATGAACCCATAGTCCAAGAGTGAACTACTCACGCTTCACTCCGGAGGCATGCATGGTGATGTAGAAGCCTCCGGTGATGATTTCCTCTATGACAGGGTGCCGGAAACAGCTTCAGAACCCCCCTGATCTAGGGTTGACGGTGACGGCGGCTGCGGAATTTTTTCGGGGATTTTGATCAGGTGTTTAGGGTTTTCCATCCGGGGGGCTTAAATAGGAGAAAGGGCAAAGGCGGCGGAGGCCAGGGGGCCCCACACCCATAGCTGGCGCGGCCAGGGGGGCACCCTATGGTGTGGCCCCCCTGCTGCCCCTCTTCGACTCCTCTTCGGTCTTCTGGATGCTTCCGGGGAAAATAGGACTTCCGGGCTTTGAACTTTCCAATTCCGAGAATATTTCCAGAACAACTTTTCTGAAACTAAAAACAACAAAAAACAGGGAACTGGCTCTGTGGCATCTTGTTAATAGGTTAGTACGGAAAATCGATAAAAATGACATAAAGAAGGGAGAAAACATGTAGTAATTGGCATAATATGATCATGGAGCATCAGAAATTAGGGATACGTTTATGACGTATCAAGCATCCCCAAGCTTAGTTCCTACTCGTCCTCGAGTAGGTAAACGATAAAACAATAATTTTTGAGGTGACATGCTACTAACATAAACTTGATCGATCTAATGTAAAAGCATATGCACACTGAGATCATAAAACTTTAAACACATGCATGATAAATAAAACTTTAATAATAAATCATAGCAATTACTTTGCATCACGAAGAGCAACTCAAATAAAGGATCATGAATAATAATGCAAAGAAAGGTAAACATTTGTTTCACGTATAGAGAAAGCATGGCAAAGTGATATTTCGATAGTCCTTAAGAGTGGGGCAAAACATAAATGCCAGGACACCTTCAAAGTTCATGAGGAAGACTAGAACAAATAATTTAAGAACAAATAATATCACATTATGAAGTAATTATTGATGCTTATTGGACAAATGCACATAGAACTCAGAATGGCAAAAATGCTCTCTCAACTCTGCATAAAGTTAGAAGATGGAGACTCAACATAAAAGTAAAAAAAGGCCCTTTGCAGAGGGAAGCAGGGATCACTCATGTGCTAGAGCTTTTATTTTATTAAACAGAGGTATTAAAAGTTTGACATTTGTGGAGGAATGTCTATATTTTGGGTGATGTATGCTAATGTTAACGAATGGTAAACAGAAAATACAGTACGTCACAAGTCAACTGGATTCACAAGAGTGACTCCCATGGTGAAGGACGCAACTGGTGTAGAAGGTCATCCCTTTTTCTCTTTTGTTTACACAATTATGCTTTGACTGATAAATCAGGGGCAAAAATAGTGAAGAGAATTTGTTTGCATTAATTTGGGGCTGGGCACCCCGCTGCCAGCTCTTCTATCATTTGGATAAGCGGATGAAGCCACTAGTCCAGGGTGTGAAATCCAATCAACAAGTGAGATAAAGATTCTCTATTTACGTCCTCATGAGCAAAAACAAGTACATAAAGCAGGAGTAATTTTGAAGGTTTTAAAGGTAACACATGATCAATTTTCTTGAAATGGCAGTTAAATACCACATGTAGGTAGGTATGGTGTATACAATGGGAAAAACTTTTGTTTAAGGGAGTTTGGATGCACGAGTAGTGCTCATACTCAGTACAAGTGGAGGCTAGCAAAAGACTGGGAGCGACAAATCAAGAGAGCATAAGAGCCATAATCATGCATAGCGAGATAAGCATCATTAATTAAAATATAAGCAGTATCACAAGTTCAAAAACTAAGTGGTCATGGAGGCTATTCGTGACTGGTTTGTAGTCATAAACATGGTGTGAACATGCGCCAAGTCAACCAAATAAAACATTCGAAAGATAATACCATATATTGATGCTTTACTATGACAAGAACAAATCATGAATCTTTCAATACATATTAAAAACTCTCAGCTATTTGAGGCTAATTATGCTACTCAATAACCACAAGGCTTTAAAACTAAAATAACATTTAGCATGGAATGAAAAAGTCCTAGCCACAGTCAATACAAGCTTCCACTAGCACTTTTATAAATTGTAGTTCAAGCAACAGTTTTCTTTCTCCCAACAAGCACCATACGAAACATGCTTTAAAAAAATACTCTTTATGATACAGCAAGCAAACACGAGACTACTCAAATAATACTACTAAAACTAACATCTCTGATAAGATATGCATGCAAAACAGGAACTGAATAAATGCAACAGCCAAACAGAGACTAAGAATACAACGTATTCTCATGAAAAAGCGGAGCGTGTCACCCTCTAATAAAAGAATGCTGGGGTCCAACCAAGCTTATTATGAAAGTAAAAACAAACTGAAAGCAAAACAAAAGTAAACTGAAAATAAAAATAAAAGACGCTCCAAGTAAAGCACATAAGATGCGACCGAATAAAAATATAGTTTCACTAGAAGTGACCTGATAATTTGGTGATGAAGAAGGGGATGCCTTGGGCATCCCCAAGCTTAGACGCTTGATTCCTCTTGGAATTTGCTTGGATGTACCACCGGGGCATCCCCAAGCTTAGGCTTTTCACTCTTCTTGATCACATCATATCATCCTGTTCTCTTGACCCTTGAAAACTTCCTTCACATCAAAATTCTCACAATCCTCATTAGCAACGTTAGTGCAATTGAAATAATAGATTCACATGGTTCAGTTTCAACATAAGTATAACACTCAAAAACACATTATCTACTTTCACAACTTCTTTCAAAACTCTTTTTCTCAAAAGAACACCAAAAGAAAGAGATTAAGATGCAAATGCGATAAATGGCAGAAATCTGTCAAAACAGAACAACACGTAAAGATCATTTTTTTTTTCAAAACTCTTCTGTTGCTCAAATCAAAAAGTGGTCTTCTAAAAAAAGTTTTGTATATAACTCAGGATTAAGCACAAAAACACTCAGGTCATTTTGAATTTTTTGTGATTTTTAACGGAATTTACAGTGGACAACAGAAATCCGAAATATAGTGTCAACTTTCCACTAGAGGCTTTACTTGGCTCAATAAAAACTCAAAAGAAAAGATACAACGGTGTTGATAAGGAAAGAAAACACCCAGCTGCAAAGCACACCAAAGAAAACAAAGGAAAACTGAATGAAAACAGAGAAACAAAACGGGTTGTCTCCCGGTAGCGCTTTTGTTTAACGCCTTTCAGCTAGGCCTAGAAAATCGGCTCAAGTAGTTTCAAGTAAATAAGCATCAATATAATATTTTGCTCTAATAATATAGTCAAAGGGTATCTTCATCTTCTTTCTAGGAAAGTGTTCCAAACCTTTCTTGAGGGGAAATTGATATTTAATAATCCCCTCTTTCATATTAATAATAGCACCAACAGTTCTAAGAAAAGGTCTTCCCAAAACAATAGGAGAAGAAGCATTGCATTCAATGTTCATAACAACAAAATCAATAGGGGCAAGGTTATTATTAACCATAATAATAACATCATCAATTCTACCAAGAGGTTTCTTCTTAGCATTATCAGCAAGATGAACATCCAAATAACAGTGTTCCAACGGTGGTAAATCAAGCATATCATAGAGCTTTTGAGGCATAACAGACATACTAGCACCAAGATCACACAAAGAATTGCAATCAAAATCATTTACTTTTATCTTAATGATAGGCTCCCAACCATCATCTAATTTCCTAGGGATAGATGTCTCAAGTTTCAACTTTTCTTCCCTAACTTTCATGAGAGCATTGGTAATATGTTTAGTAAAGGCCATATTCATGGCACTAGCATTGGGACTTCTAGCAAGCTTTTGTAGAAACATAATAACTTCAGAGATGTTGCAATCATCAAAATCAATATTATTATCATCAAAAGTAATGGAACCATTATCTCCTACATCTTAAAAAATTTCAGCACTTTTATCAGAAGTAGTTTCAGCAGTTTGAGGCAATTTAGCCTGTTTCACCAAAGGAGTAGGGACTTTATTAACACCAACTACTTTACCATTGATAGTAGGAGGTTTACTAGCACTTGGAGCTTCAGTTTTACTAGTGGTTGTGATAGTACAAACTCTAGCAATATTATTCTTTTTAGCCAGTTCATCTTCTCTTTCCCACCTAGCATGTAATTCAGCCATCAGTCTAACATTATCATCAATTCGAACTTGGATGGAATTGGTTGCAGCAAAAGTATTATCTTCAATGGTTTCAGTTTTAGCAGCCATTTTATTTAATCAAAGAAAATTGTGCCTCTGTTAGGGTCGAAATACTAATATCAGCACTTGAAATTTTACCTTGCAAACCAGAGATTTCTCTATTCAAGTTTCCAATTTGTTGGCTAATAGTTCTCAACATATCCGCGTTCCAGGCGGTCTGGATCTTCGGCTGGAGAGCTGGAGGAGCGCACACACTTAGTAGAGTCACAATGAGGGGCTCTTTGTCAGATCCCCCACCCAAGGAATTATCCTTGGAGGTGGCCTCATCGTCTCCCGCTCGACGACGTTTGCGGTGGCGGAGATCGCTACCCGATTCTTCCACCTCATCCGAAGAATCATTCTTGGAGCTCGAGTCGGCGTCGGCAACGCTGGTGTCGACAGGAACATCCAGGTTGCTCGTCAACAGGTTTGATGCCTCTTCACCGGAGACTGGCGGGTAGCAGGTGTGTCGTGGGATAATCACGGCAGATGTTACCGGGGGTAACTGATCTTGGGGCAAGACGACACAGGTATTTGGGAGAGGGTTTAGCTCAGAGGAAGACATGGTGCGATTCAATCTGGTAGCCGGCAATCAAAGTCGCCGAGTCTCCAATCTCGATATAACAACTCAACTCTAAGGTTACACTGGATGCTCGATACCAAGCGCTATTGCTAGGGTTCTTAGATCTCTGTCTAAAACTAGACCTGGGGGTCGGTTTATAAAGCACCCGTAACCCCGGCTTATTCCCCAAGGCGCACCCTGAACCCTACCCGGACACGGCGCACAAACTCTAGCTTTCCTTTACAATAACCCACAACCTGGATTACTGGGCCTACAAACTTGGGCCTTCCACAAGCTTCCTTATCCTTAGCCGGATCCTGCGCACCGTCCTTTGGGCCGGGTTACTCCTTGGAGTTTGGCCTACCGGGTTATCATCCCCCCGTCAGTAGTCCCCAGAATAGCCTGGGCTTCATGGATCCTCCTTGAAGCGCTCGCTATTCCCTGCAAAGATATCAAACATACAGGCACATGGAGGCCGGGTTAAGATGCTCTGATATTCAGCTAGGCCTTACTCCAGGGCGGCCATGTAGTAACCCGGGTTTTTCCCCCAAACACCTTTAATTTTCCAGGTCTAAACCCTAATTCCATGCTCGATAATCGATCCTGATATCACGGGATGGATCCCCTTCTCTCTTTTATCCAGATGCCTTGCTCAATATTCTGCGTGTATCTCGCAGAAACTTAAATAAATAGCCGTTTGCCTCCGCAACTCCCGGCCCCCACTCACCGAACCGGGCTTACCCACTTATACTATAAATAAGCTCCTGGGGGGTAACCCGAACCCTAACGGCTCATTTCCCCCCATCCCGCTTCCTTCATCCTTCTCAGCTCACTCTCACTGAGCACCACCACGGAAATCCCGCGCGTGTCACCGGAACCCATCGGCCGGAGGCTGCGCTCCGCCACGACTCGCCCCGCGCCGCCGCAAAGACCCGCCGGCGATCCCCATCCGGCCCGCCAAGGACCGCGAAAGGACACCAGGCTTGCGCCATCTTCCTCCGCAAAGCCTCGCTCAGATCTCCTCCGGTAAGCCACTTGCGTCCATTAATTCGCTCTTGTACTTTTTGATTTTGCCTTAGATTAGATCCAAATCGACCCGCCAACGATTCCTCGGCCATGCCGAATTAAGTTGCTAACATTCTTTCCAGCTCGCATAATAGATAAGTTATGGATTCCAATCCATTCTCCTACTACCTGTAAGTACTATCTTCACCACAAATCCGAAGATAAAATTCCCAATCTGGGCCCGATCCACTCAAAATTTCCGCCTTGGCCTCAATCACCCGGCCGGACTTCCCCTTTTCAGTTCCTTTTATTCGCGTTAAGTGCCTATGCGGACATCCATCGTCCCCAAAGAGCCCCTTCAACACTTAGATCTTCATAATTTTCGTCATAATACTCGATACCCGGACGATTTCGAACTTTACTCGGTGAGCTAACACCCGGATTACACGCAATTTTTCATGTCTCAATATTACCCCACTAATATTCGGCCGGCTCACAACTTCCGGGTTTTAGTCCTCTTATCCTTTTACTTTGTATTTTGCAGGTCAACCACATGGCTCCCAAAAAGCAGGGGAAAACTCCAACCAAAGTTAAAGCCGCCAACTCCATATCCGCCAACTGGGCGCGGTCTACAGTCACCAAATCCAAGTTGGAGGAGCTAGTGGAGCTGGGAGTTCTTCCTCCTCAGGAGGATATCCAATGGAGGGTGCCGGGTAAGGAGACCCGGCCCGCCCCGACAAAAGGCGAGGTAATTTGCTTTGTAGAACATGTGACCCGGGGCTTCCGCCCACCGGGTCACCCCTTTTTCCGTGATGTTTTGAATCATTACGGTCTTCGCGTCTTTGATTTCGGTCCTAATTCTGTTCTCAACATCTCCCACTTCATAGTCCTTTCCGAATCATACTTGTGCACTTCGCCAAGTCTAGCTCTTTTCATAGAGCTCTTTCAATGCAAACCGTGCCGCGAGAGCGGTGACGGGGCGCTTCTCGCTTGCGGCGGGGTTTCCATCCAGCGCCGCAAGAATTCTCTGATGCCACCCCTCACCCTTAATTCCCATGTCAAGCACTGGCAGCTCTCCTACTTCTACTGCCAAGACACTTCCCCACCCGGCCAAAGGAAGCTGCCGGGTTACTCAGAGGGTCTTCTCGACATCTCTGATAAATTTAGTGCCTTTGCCCCTGACTCGGACAGGGAGGCAATTCAACCTCTTTTAGCCAAAATCACCACTCTCACAGCCCAAGGCCTCATCGGGCTCAACCTGGTGAAGACTTGGGTAGATTTCCGGATTCAACCCAACTCCATCCGCACAAAGTTAATGTGCGAGTATTCAGGGTAACCTACAGACCCGCTCCGGTACTCCGACAATATCTTCGCAGCTGGCGATACTCATAAAACCATCAAGGGCTTTCTGACCGAAAAGCTTGAGGTAATCTGGAACATATCCGGGTTAGAGCCCTTCACGCTTGAGAACCCAGCCCCCAAGGTGAAAACCCGACTTTGATGCCTTTACTTTTGCTCTTTCCACTCAATGCAGTTAATAACCCTTATGTTAACACTTTTCAGGCTGATGATGATTTTTGGAAAACTAATGCCTCCCCTAGCTCCGAAAGTCCAGAGGAGCAAGAAACGGTTAACTCGGAAGAAGGTACTCTCCGGATTTTATTTGGTTCCCTTGAACTCACCATAACCCCTTCCTTTCTAACCATAACTTTGATGATATCCAGAACAAGAAGATGACGAGGAAGAAAACTCCGATGGCAAAGTAGAATCTGCCAGCGACGAGGAAGAACTGGAGCCGACAGTCAAGGTCGGATCCAAAAGAAAGACCCAAGAGGCCACCTCCAAGGTTTCATATCTCCCTCTCGCATTCAACTCGCATTAATGATATACTTGAGCTAACTTGACATTATCCCACTGGCCGTTCTTGAAGGATTCGCCCGTGCCCAAGCGTAGGTCAACTCGAAATCACCCGGGTGATGATGCCCTTAACCCGGGTATTTCATCGACCCCCCCGCGGCGGGCTGGTAATTACCCTATCTTTTCTGGGTCAAAACATTCTCTTTAAACCATTCCCATATGACATCTAACTTGATAATTTTCAGCTTCTCCCGAGTCCAGCGATGGATTTCCTTGTGACTTTGCGGTGAATACCGGGTAAGATCCCTTTCCTGATGTTCCACCATATTTCATCACCCTTTCTTGACTGTGTATTTAGCTACTCACTGACAACATCTTATAGGGCCACGGTCGTTGTCAGCGATCAAGAGGAAACAGAGACCGAGGGCCCGGGTAAGGGGAGCCCGGCTGATAAGACTACAGCCGCGTCCAGCGGTGAAAAACAAGCGTCGCCGCCAAACCCGGACACGCAAGGAGCCGAGTATCCAATTGCTTCCCATGCAAGCAAGAAGAACAAAACCACCGTCTTGGGTGCAGAAGAAGGAGCGTCGGATTCCGACACACAGATGACCCGGGTTCCGCCTCCTACTAAGAAGAAAGCTCCTTCCCGGAATTTCCAAGGCCCCGGGTCTTCTGATACGAGTAAAGATACTTTCAATCAGTTGATGAACACTCTCCTTACTATGAAGACTTTGGAGAGCCAGATCTTGGAGCGCATGGCTGCAGAGCACCAGGTAAGGACACTTTGTATCTCATATTGCATACCTAGTCCCCAAGTTCCAAGTATGACTTGCAAAAGTGATGCTTGGTACTTTACACCACATTCAGCTTTCCATACAATCCAACTAATACTTGCATTCCTTGCTACTTACAGGCACAGATAACCCGATCTGATGAAACTTTACTGAGGACCGAACAACTTCTTCTTGCCGAGATGAAACGAAGGGAAATCCTTGAGGATGACATGAAAACCTTGAAGAAATACGTTTCCAAATACAAGAAGAAGTGCAATGCCGCTCAGACCGAACTGAAGAAACTATCGGACCAGGTCTCCGATACTTATCAGATCTTGCTCAGTAAGTTTTCTGCTGCCGATTGGCTTCATGTCTTTGCTTTATTATAACAGACTCGGGGTTACTGATACGCTCTTTCTTTTGTTACGACTGTAGGTGCCAACCTTGCGGCCCCAGAGGAAAATGCCATTGTCAAGGCTAAAACCCTCAAGACTGTACTCCGGACTTTCTTTGCCGGCACAAAATTTATATTGGATGCTGTGAAGTGGCCTACGGAAGCATATCCGGGTGAAGAGAATCTCGTTCAAGCCTGTTCCACTGTGCCTGGGTGGATTGAAATCTGGAAACGCTCATCATGCCGAATTGGAATGACCCGGGCTTTTACTCTGGCCAAGGCTTTCTTTCCAAAGCTTGACCCGGCAAAGGTAACATCCGGGTTTCCCGAATTCAAGGCTGACGGTTCCAAATTTACACCCAAGGATTTCAAAGCCATACAAGCCGCAGTGCGCCCCTCAGCTACCGCTTTGGCCGATAGCTTGGATCTAAATACGATTATGAGTGCATATGACGCTGATGGCAAAGTTATTACGGAGGAAGCGCCCCCGCCTTTTGATATCTTGGAGAAGTGGGTTTCTAGCTCGGCCAGGAAGAGGGAAGCGACTGCGAAGAGAGAGGCCGAGTTAGGATCGGGCCCATCTGCCTCTACACCAGCCGTCCCTCCACCAGTCCGCCCTGATGCAATGAGTCCGGGTAAGGGTGCCAGGAAAGCTAAGCAGTAAACCCAGGACTCAGACCCGGAAGGCCGTACTCAGGAAGCCGAATAGGGCCGTATTATCATAATACCTTGTAATGCTTTGTAATCACACTGTTATGCTTTTGATGGTGCGCCTGTGCACCCCTGATACTGATGCCGTACCTTGTAACGTACTTTTTAGTCCGTGATATACTTTGCGGCTTTTCTGGCCTTTTGATAACCGTATTGCTTGCCTATTCTCTGAACTTTTTCTCGATACCCGATTCTCTATTTTGGCTCCCTTCGTAAGACTCGGTTCTCCGAGTACCAGGGGCTTTGATACGTGAACTTTTTTCTTTAAGTCCCCAAGACTCAGATGGTGAGGTTTTTCGAACTGCGATATCCAAGTAGTTTGTTTCTGTTTCGAAGTCCCCAGTCCCCAGGACCCAAAGTCCGAGTCATGGGGGTGTGGCCTTTCTCAGAGAACAAATTATTTTTTACCGAGTCGCAAGCCTAAAGCCATTCCGTGTGAATACTGAAGTTATGCTTGATAGTTGTTGAGTTTCCGGCTTTTAGCCTTGTACTCTGCATAAACTTGTGGTTTAGATGACCCTTTTGACTATCTTGTACTGTAAGCCGGCTTTCGCGTGGATACCATGTTGTTACATCCATACGAGAACAGTGTCAGGCAAGTCCCATTGGGCTTCATGACTGATTGTAATCGTAAGCGAACGAATCATGCCACTTTAGTGCGAGTCACATCGAGCTTAAGTAAGAAAAGTCAAGAAAATTTGGCTCCTTTGTGCAGTTATAAGATTGCAGCCGTACTCGTTTGCGAATAAT
This sequence comes from Alopecurus myosuroides, assembly GCA_028641055.1. NCBI lineage: Eukaryota > Viridiplantae > Streptophyta > Magnoliopsida > Poales > Poaceae > Alopecurus > Alopecurus myosuroides. The sequence continues at coordinate 105,317,861 of CM054062.1, forward strand.
CGGCCCTTATAACTTATAGGCATCAAGGCCGGGTCTTTTGGGTTGCTAGCTGGGCTACTTGAGCCGCCAGCCCCCGAGACCTGTATATACTCAACATTCTTAATGATACGGAAATACTGATACCACGTGGATACTACTTACTTGTAATCAGGCTGTAACGAAATAGGACTTGATAACCATCTCTTTATTGCTGCGAGAAAGTTTGGATCAGCAGGCCGCCTCATTAAAAACCTTCCAGTCCCCTTAGGTGCCCTGGGTAGGAAAAGAGCGCGTCTGAAACCTGCTGCCCGTTACATTGTTTAGTTCTTCGTGGACACCGGTCCCGAACTGGCGTGACCGGTGCACATTCTCCACACGTTAGACTTTTTCATGACGAGTACCGGGTTTGCTAGCCAACCCGGGTAAGGTATTTCCATGACATGGCCGGTTGTGAGTAACCCGGCAGCTTCTTCTTCTGTGGCGGATTGTTTGGAGGGGTCATCCTTGACAAAAGCCACCATTTTAGCATCTTGTGTTACCTTGGATTTTGCTCGTTCGCCTTCAGTACTCGGCCTTTTTGATGTGGCTCTACCCTCCGGGTCTGCTTGAGACCGGTACTGCTTGAGTTCTTCTTTTCTACAGGCCTGCTCGGCCATTGCTGCATCTCCTTCGTCGCATTCAGCTGCTATGTCTCGATTTCCATGTATGGTAATGGTCTTCTTGGGACCCGGGATTTTTAGCTGTAGATATACGTAACACGGCCTAGCCATGAATTTGGCGTAAGCCGGCCTTCCAAATAACGCGTGATAAGGGCTGCGCAATTTTACTACCTCAAAGGTAAACCACTCAATTCGATAGTTATCCTTTGACTCTCCAAAGGCTACCTCCAATGCGATTTTTCCCTCGGGGCATGCTGAATGACCCGGCACTATCCCATGAAAAACTGTTGAGCTTTTTTGCAGCTGAGATTCCTTGAGACCCATGCGTAGGAAGGTTTCCCAATACAGTATATTGATGCTGCTTCCACCATCCATTAAAACCTTTTTCAGTTCGTACCCATTGACTTGCGGTGCGACTACCAGTGCCAAGACTCCTGGGTGCTCCACTCTTTCTGGGTGATCCCTTCTGCTCCATGTTACCTCCTGTTCTGACCATCTCAAGTACCTCGGGACAGCTAACGAAACTGAGTTGACCGCTTGCTTCAGTATCTTTTTGTCCTTGTTAGAGCCTCCTGTGGTGTGCACATGATATTGACCCAATTGTTTGGGGTTAGCTTGGAAACCTCCTGCTCCCCCTTGGTTATTACCTTGATTTCCAGCCGCCGGATTACCGGCTGGGGGTGGGCCGTTGCCCGGGTTTGCCCCTGCACCCGACCCTCCTCCCCGCCCTGCGCCTCGCATAGCTCTGTGCACTTCCTCATTTTTCCATCTTTGTAAATCGGCGCACTGTTCTAGGGAGTGGTTAGCTGGCCTGCCATTCCTGCTGTGCTTCGGGCATGCCATCCTGAATATGTCCCAATTGTTACCCGACCTTGGTGGACCTTGATAGTTTCCTCCATTGTGGTTACCTCCGTTGAAATTCCCTTCTGCTCTGGGCCTTGAAGACCCGGCTTCTGTGTTGGCAACAAACTCGGAGCCTCCTTCGAACGGGCGCTTGTTCTGGCTATTTCCGTTATTACCTGATGCTGATCCATTGCCGGTTCTTCCGTTATTGCTTGTGTTTGCTTTTGCCTTCTTGTCATCAGCTTCTTCTTCTGTAGTATCTGTCGCAGCGTGTTTGTTGCACGCATCCATCAATTCTCCCATTGTAACCTCTGACGCATTTCGACTGGACTTCATGCGAGTTAACTTTTGCACTAAAGGTCTATACTTGCATGTTTTTGCCATGGCCTGTAGCGCATCCTTGGGCTGGATATCCGTGGATGAGTGAAGTATCTCCATAACCCGGCGCACCCAACTGCGCGCCGATTCTCCCTTCTTCTGGACGCATCGCTCTAGATCATCAATAGTGAATAATTTCCTGCAGGTCCCGTGAAAGTGCTTGACAAACGCGGTCTTCAATTCCTCCCAAGACTTGATCGATCCTTCCGGCAAATTGGTGAACCACAATTTTGCTGCTCCTTCCGACATCATCAGGTACATGAACTTGGCTTGGAGATTCTCGGACGCGTTGCGAATTGACATTGCCATCTCGTAACTGCTTAGCCATGTCTCGGGATCCATAGTTGGCTCATAATTCACTACTTTCCCTGGCTCTTTGAATTTTTCCGGGTAAGGTTCAGCTCTGATACTGTCCGAGAGACACTTAGGCCCCGCAAGAACGGTTGAGGCCGGCCTGGCTCTAGAGACGTGCGATACCGCGGGGGGCGCGGCTGGGCGCGATGCTGCGGGAAGTCCATGCGCTGCAGACCCGGCCGCGGCCCTTCGAGCCCTAGAACTGTCCACGACGGCCTGTGCTGCTGATGCTGCCTGAGCGCGGGGAGGAGGCGGCATTTGCTGCTGCTCTTCCCTCCGTCGCGCTGAATTTGTTTGGATGTTCCCTTGCTGTTGACTGACGTATGGCGTCCCGTGCATACCGCTTCTATGATCCGGATAATTGGCTTGCTGTGCCACCGCAGTGTGCAACAGATCGATGGCTTGCCGAGTCTTCTCTGCATGGGGCGACTCTCCAACAGGGATTTGATTCAATGCGAGTGTCGCTGCATATACATTATCCATGGGGTTATTGTAGTGGCCGGCTGGCGCGCGGAACCGTGATGGTGGCGGTGGTGGTAGATCGTTGCCGGTTGTGACTCTAGTTTGTGGTGGGGGTAACCCGGTCCGCTCATTCGCTGCTGTCACCTGTTGGGGTGCGGTTCCCTGGTTCGCCACTGGTATCGGCTGGTCCTGAGGTGTAACAAATAAATTAGCCGGGTTAATAACCCCGCCCATTGCTGGTAACCTGGTGTGGTGCCTTTGATGTATTCTAGACGTTTCCTCTCGGAGCCGGGTTTCCAACGCATCTAGCTCACGCCGCCGCGTGGCCATCCCTTGCCTTTCTGCCTCTACCTGCCTTCTTTGCTGCTCCAGCGCACGACGAGCCACATCCAGATCCCTGACGCGTTCCGCTGCGTTTTCCAGAGTGATAACCGTTGCGAGAACCGTGGGGTCTAGAATCAGATTATTATCGAATAAGGCCGGGTGGCGCGGGTTCGAAGGACCCGCGCCTGGTGTCCGGTTTTCTAAGAATCCGAACGTATTTGCATGCAACTCTTCATCCGCTGCCCTGCTGGTTACTGATGCCGACTCTCCATCGACCCGGGCCAAGACCGGGTCTCCGTTAGCCGCGCCCTGTTGCTGGGCCACTGCCTGAGCCGCCCCAACTGATGCCGCGGTTGCGTTTCCTTGGTTGAGATTGGCCGCGGGGGCCGCATAGACTGCAACTCTGCGTACGATATCCGGTGTAAATTCATGCTGTTCTTCCTCATCGTTCTCCTCATACCGATTTTCCAGTAGATCCAGGATAGACCCGGTATCATCTTCTCTTTCGGCCCGGTCGCGTGGGGTCCATGCCGGCTCCTCCGGCTGTTCCCACTCCGCGATGGGTTCTTCTGCCGGATGTGTCGTTCCAATCGATTCTTCATCATCTGATCGGATAGACGTGGCTTTTCCTGGCATAGAATCAGATCCAACGTTGTCAGGGATCGAACTGGAAGTACATACCATACCAATGAAGACGCTGATCCGGCCGATTGTCACGACGGATCCGGATTCGAGGTGATCCGACTCCGGCCCCCAGCCGGAATCATCCACCATCTTTTCTCCTTCGTGGTCGATGTAGATTTCGCCGATGACAAGATTCTCCATGCCCTTCCGAGCTTCTCCCGTGATGTAAACACCTTTGGACGCAGGCCCCACGGTGGGCGCCATTGCCGGGGATAATCACGGCAGATGTTACCGGGGGTAACTGATCTTGGGGCAAGACGACACAGGTATTTGGGAGAGGGTTTAGCTCAGAGGAAGACATGGTGCGATTCAATCTGGTAGCCGGCAATCAAAGTCGCCGAGTCTCCAATCTCGATATAACAACTCAACTCTAAGGTTACACTGGATGCTCGATACCAAGCGCTATTGCTAGGGTTCTTAGATCTCTGTCTAAAACTAGACCTGGGGGTCGGTTTATAAAGCACCCGTACCCCCGGCTTATTCCCCAAGGCGCACCCTGAACCCTACCCGGACACGGCGCACAAACCCTAGCTTTCCTTTACAATAACCCACAACCCGGATTACTGGGCCTACAGACTTGGGCCTTCCACAAGCTTCCTTATCCTTAGCCGAATCCTGCGCACCGTCCTTTGGGCCGGGTTACTCCTTGGAGTTTGGCCTACCGGGTTATCATCCCCCCGTCAAGGTGACCACCGCTAGACTCTACAAGAAGAAAGCAAAAGAAGAAGAAATTCAGTCAACAAACTTTCGAACAAAAGAAAGGACTAAGACAGAAAAATATTTGAACTTACTTCGGATGGAGGAGGTCTCGAAGCTTCGAACGGGCGACAGAGCAGTCGGGGAAGTCCTCACCCACTTTCAACTTGGTGATGGCCGCGATCTTCTTCTCGAAGTCAGCATTCGAGAGTTCTTCTCGGCTCACACGGCTGGGGTCTTGGACGCCTTGGTATTCCCACATGGTGGAGGGCCTCTGCTGCAGGGGCTGGATCCTGCGCTTGAGGAACGTACTCGCCAGATGCAAGCCTTTCAGCGCAACCCCCGCAGTTTGGTCGCGGAGTGCTGCAATCTTGGCGAGTAGCGGGGCGACGATGCGGCTTTCTTCGACTAAGAGCCTATGCGCCCAAGACTTCCGCCGCTTCGAGACAGCGAACGGGTGTAATTCGTTAACTCCACCCGCGCTGTTATCGACGACAAAGAACCACTTCTTCCTCCACCCTTGCGCGGAGTCGATGAGTTGCATGTCGAAGTAGAGGGTGTCCGACTTCGCCTAGATTCCGAAGCCACCGGTGCGCAGCGTCTCTCCAGGCTCGGTTTCCACCCGCGACCTCTCACGGAAAGCACGCACCTTGAATAGGGCCTTCCAAAGGCCCCAGTGTGGGCGAATCCTGAGAAAGTACTCGCAGAGCATGATGAAGCACGAAATGTGCTGCACCGCGTTCGGAGGCAGGTCGTGGAGCTGTAGGCCGTAGACATACAGCAATGCCACGAACAAGGGATGGAGGGGGAGTGAGAGCCCGCGCGAGACGTGATCCACGAAGATCACGCGCTCGTTCACGCGGGGGTTGGGTACCTCTTCCTTTTTGCCGAGGCGAACTCGCTTCTTGGCGTCGGGAGGCAGCAGTCCCTCCCTCTGCATCTCCTTGATGCTCTTCTGCGTGGTGTTAGCAGAACGCCAGTCGCCGGAGCGCGGAGCGGGTGCCATGGGAACTTCTTCGGGCGCCTGCGAGGAGGAGACCGCAGCGCCACGTATCTTGCCTCCTGCCATGGGTGCTGGTGCAAAGCTGACAGAGAGAGATGAGCGCGAGGAAGACGAAGACGGGAAGCGAATGACGGGAACTTTTCACCTTTTACCTAAGGACCGTATATATACACGGAGTCACCCAATCCTGGCCGCTCATCGAGCAACGTGGCACCCATCGCGGCTGCCACGCGTGAAGCTGAAACGAAAGGGCGGCGGAGGCTGTTTCGTGCCACGATCCCAACAGTAGATCGTGCGCAATTACTTCGCGCAGTTCGCGTAAAAAACGGAAAGGACGTCTCATTTCCAGTCAAAAAGCTGACAAGGTGGGCCAGCGCCTCTGCTCTCGCTCCGTCACGTCCCATAGGGAGGATAAAGTGCGCTATGACGTCATTGTGAACATCATCAGGCTCAAAATTACTTCGAATAAAAGCCCCAAACACGAAAATACTTTGTATGGGCAAATCAAGACGCGAAAACTCCTTCGCATAAAGCTCCAAACACGAAATAACTTCGTATGGGCAAACTGTGACGCGAAAATCCTCTCGCATAAAAGCCCCAGATACGAAATTTCCTTTCAAATGGGCACAACAAGATTTCCAAACACGAAAACTCTTTCGTATGGAAAGAAGACTACAAAGCACAAAAAACTTTGTGCACAAAATCAAGGGAGAAATCTTCACTCGAAATATCCCTGGATAAAACTTGCGAGTGCGTCGCTCCTGCCACTCGATTATACGATGTACACGCATCAAACTCCTGGATCGTTCGGCCAACTAGGCACATCTGGATTCCGTATTTCTTTCGAATACGAAGGTAAGACCTAAAAGATCTCTCTTGAGGGCCTGGAATCGCACTCAAGCTGCGTCCTCCGGTAAATTCCGTGTCAACAACACGAAGAAAAATCCTAGCGGACGCGCCGGGTACCCTATTAGGTTAAGTTTGACTCGGTATGGCCTCTACGGCCCAGTCGCAATGATCACCTCACCAGATTCGAGTTAGAGGTCTTGGATCTGTGTACGCCAGAACTGTTTTTGCCCTAGATGCAATTAATTGGCCCGGAGCTTTCGGGAGAGCCAAGCAACTGAGCCACATCCTTCTACGAAAACAGCCAAACACACAGGCATTTTTCCTCGATTCTTGAGTACAAGAAATGCATCGCATACAGGATATACATCCTCTTCAAATGATTGAAGCCACCAATCAAAAAGAAACCAAGATAAGTTCTGAGCGTCCACTCGACAGATTCTCAGTCAAGTAAACGCTCGGGGGCTACTGACGAAGGGATGGATCCTAGGCCTGTCGGATGAGCCTACCCGGTCTCAGGCACACGGCCCAAGCTCTAAAGGAGGCGTCATGGACTAGTCTAGAAGGCCCAATTGGAGCCCACCCGCAAAGCCTTGCGGGTCAAGTTAGGAAACTTGTAACCGACTCTAGGTTAGGGTTCGAGTCCTCTCTGGGTACAGTTTGAGACCTGGCCACCTATATAAGGCCAGGAGAACCACAGGAGAGGGACCAAGCAATACCGCACCACCAAGCCTTGAGATCGAGATCATACCCTCGACTTGAGCAACCACCATTGTAACCGATCTACTCGTTAATACAGATCGATAGAGGCAGGAGTAAGGGTTTTACCTCTACGAGGGCCCCGAACCTGGGTAAATCGTGCCCCCTATCTAGCCGACGGTTGTCACCAGCGCCTACACGTTCTCCTAATCGAAACCCTATGGGTTCACCCGAGGGACTTGTTGAGATGCAGATTCGACATTCCCCTAGGCCCATAAATGGTGAAGTATCATGTAGTCGACGTTCACATGACACCACTAGAAGAATAACACCACAACTTAAATACCAAACATTAAATATTATTCAACATTACTTAACTACTAACAACTTGACTTCTCCCATGTCCTCAAGAACAACACGAACTACTCACCACACATCATATAGATCATGATCAGAGGTGATATAATGGATGATAACAATCTGGTCATAAAGTGCAAACACCGATAAATCTGACAAGCATCAACTACTAACAAGTAATCCACACCGGGAGAGAGATCTTATCCAAAATAACGATAGAGTCCCATAATTGTTACATCGAGATGACGGTGGATGATGAGGGTGATGGTGCTTGTGGTGATGACGATGATGATGATGCCCGGAGTGATGACGGTGACGATGGCGGTGATTTCCCCTCTCCGGAGAAGAATTTCCCCGGCGGATTTCTCCCTGTCAGAGAGCTTTTCTCTCTCGGGTGTTTTCCGCCCTGCATGGGCGGCGGAATAATTCTTCGAGGATGGAATGAGGCTTAGGGTTACCTCGGAGCCAGGCACACCAAAGATGACCCCAGAGGTGGGCCAGGGTGGCCACACCCCTAGGTGGCGCGGCCAGGGTGCGCCACCCCTAGGTGTGAGCCCCTGGTGCCCCCCAGCTCTCTTTCTGGCTGAGTTCCTCCTCTGGACATTTAGGAACCCCCGGGTGTCCCCCTTCTTCTTCTGATCTTCTGAAATATGGTATCTCGACGGTGCTTTTTCCATCAGATTTCTGGTCCCGGTGTTTATTCTCCAAAAATTATAAAACATGCATAATAAGATAAAATAACATAAGAGATGCATCATAACATGAAATATATCGATGAATAACAGAAAATTATGATATAAAATAGTGATGCAAAATGGACGTATCAGTATGCCGGGTGCAGTTGTAAGAAATACGTTTATCTTTTGCCACTCTATTTCAATTAAGCTTGCGCGAGACTGGCTGAATGCTGGATTGCTTTAATTCGAGTCCCCGAGTCCGTTTTCTTATCCACTCAGCTCTTTTCTTCTCTGCTCTTGCCTACCACTTGTGGTTTTTTGTTAATCGAATCACGAGATTTCAAAAACCAAGTTTATAATATTCACAACTCTAAGATAGGAATTAAAACTTCCCAACACTTATCCGAAAACGGAAGAAATAACAACTTATGTCGGTTGATTAGCTCTTTCTTTCCTTAGTAGTTTTTCATGTGATCATTGACCCTTGGCGTGTTCTCTCGCTTGCCATGAAGCCGGTGTTCGGACAACAGCGAAGTCAAAGAGTTTCCCTTAGGTTTAAGCACACTACTAAACTTACACATGAAATTCCGAGATGATTAACCGACATACCAAAGTAAAAAGAAAGTACACATAACAGGTTAGGCACAGGCAGTCCCCGAGTTCCTTCTCGGAGTGCCGACATAGATTCAACTCGGTAAGGAGATACATACAATGCATTTTCAGGAATGAAAACGACGGAGTAGAGCTACATTCCAGGGGCGCTTAGTTTCCTCTCCGGACTTGTCCATCCTGTTCTTCTGAGGTTCTTGTGCATCAATGAGATAGTATGCATCATTGTGAAGAGCCTTGCTCACAATGAGCAACCCTTCCCATGGAGGGGAAAGTTTGTGTATCCCGGCTGTGCATTGCACCAGCCTAAGCACTAAATCTCCTTCTCGGAATACCCTTGGGATTATTTCCGGCTATGATAGCGTCTCAGATTCTGTTGATATAAAGTTGATCTCGACAGAGTTAACTCTCTTGCTTCTTCTAGCAAATCAACATCATCTTCTTGGGCTTCTCTTGCCTCTGCCTCTGTATAGAGAGTCACTCTCGGTGAGTCATGCTCAATGTCGATGGGCAAGATGGCCTCTGTTCCATATACCAGGAAGAATGGTGTGTATCTGGTAGATTGGTTAGGGGTAGTCCTTAGACTCCACAACACCGCTGGTAGCTCATCCAGCCAACAACCCAGGGTTCGCTATAATGGCTCAATCAATCGAGGCTTTATTCCGAACAGAACCATGCCATTAGATCTTTCATTTTTCCCATTTGATTCCGGATGCGCGACTGATGCAATGTCCAGTCGGGTCCCCTTTTCCTTGCAGAATCGAGCAAAAGCTCCCTCAGCGAATTTTTTTCCATTACCCGAGATGATCCCATGCGGGTAGCCATATCTCAGGATAATATCCTTCAGAAAGGTCACAGTTGTGTGCCCGTCACATTTCCGGATTGGCTTCACCTCAATCCACTTGGTAAACTTGTCAACCATGACCAGGATGTGAGTCATGTTGTCCCGAGCTGGCTTGAAGGGCCCCACCATGTCCAAGCACCACACAACAAATGGCCAAGTGATAGGAATAGTCTTGAGCTCGGAAGCAGGCATATGGATCTTGGTAGCATATCTCTGGCACCCATTGCACTTTCTTACTAGATCTTCTACTTGCTGCAAGGTAGTGAGCCAAAAGAACTCATGCCGAAATGATTTCTTCACTAAAGCCCGAGAAGAGGCGTGGTGCCCGCATTCCCCCTGATGTATTTCTCGGAGAATCTCTTCTCCCTCTTCTGGCTCCACACAGCGCTGGAGCACGCATGTGGTACTTCTCTTGTGCAACTCCTTGTTTATGATGGTGTAACCTTTGTATCTTCTCTGTATTTTCCTGGCCGAGATCTCATCACTCGGTAAAGTACCATCCGCCAAATAAGACATTATGGGCTGGGCCCAACTCGTTATCAGCCGAGTAGGAAATATGGGCTCATCAATCTCCATTGGATCAGCCGACATGACATGCTCTGAGATAGGAACGAGTCCCCAAGTCCCTAGGTTCTGCGAGGCAGTCTCCGAGATGAAGGAGGCAGTCCTCGGGATGAACGAGGCAGCCCCCGGGTTCTCCATGATGCCCCCACATCAATCTCCATTGGAACAGCTCCTGATTCTGGCATAGCCGGGACAAATATTGAATCCGACTTGGGTGATGGCTTGATAGATGGCTTCCTCAGATGCTCCAAGGAAATTCCTGCCGGGATGGACTACTGAGAAGAACCTAACTTGGACAGAGCATCAGCAGGATCATTTTCAGCTCGGTGGATATGGTGGAACTCACATCTGGCAAGGAAACCCGAGATGTTCTGGACAAGGAACCGATATGATGCCATGTTGGCATCCAACGCGTCCCAAGTCCCCGAGGCCCGCTGAACCACTAATTCCGAGTCACCATAGCATATTACTCGGTGAACACCAATTTCCTTGGCCACTTTCAGTCCATGGACTAAGGCCTCGTACTCGGCCACATTGTTGGATGCTGCGAAATGGATTTGCAGGACATACTTGAGCTGATCATTCTTGGGCGAGGTGAGCACAACACTAGCAGTGAGACCTTCTTTCACCTTGGAGCCATCGAAATGCATTCTCTAGTAATTTGTTTCTCGCAGTGGAGGCTCATATTGTATCTTGGCCCAATCAACAAAGAAATCCGCCAGGGCTTGAGATTTAATGGCTTATCTTCTCGCATACATCGGGGTGTAAGCAGCTAGCTCAATCGCCCATTTGGCTACTCGGCCACTTTCATCCTTGTCTCCCATGATCTCCGAGATGGGGGCAGGACTCACCACTGTAATCGGATGCTCTTGGAAATAGTGCTTGAGCTTCTTGGCAGCCATAGAGACTCCATATGTCATCTTCTGATAGTGAGGGTTATTTTGCTTCGATTTGGAGATCACCTCGCTGACATAGTATACCGACCACTTCACTGATTTACCTTCCTCTTCTCGCTCCACTACCACCACCACACTAACAACTCGGTTCGTAGCTGCAATATAGAGCAACATGGGCTCCTTAGGCAGAGGAGACGCCATAACTGGAGCTGTACCCAACATGGTCTTGAGATCTTACAAAGTCGAATTGGCTTGCGGGGTCTAGACAAATTTGTCACACTTTTTCATCAGCTGGTACAGAGGTAAAGCCTTCTCGCCCATTCTTCCAATGAACCGACTAAGGGAAGGCATGCAGCTGATACGTCATAAACGTATCCCTAATTTCTGATGCTCCATGATCATATTATGACAATTGCTACATGTTTTCTCCCTTATTTATGTCATTTTTATACGTTTTCCGGACTAACCTATTAACAAGATGGCATAGAGCCAGTTCCCTGTTTTCTGCTATTTTTAGTTTCAGAAAAGTTGTTCTAGAAATATTCTCGGAATTGGAAAATTCGAAGCCCGGAAGTCCTATTTTCCCCGGAAGCATCGAGAAGACCGAAGATGAGTCGAAGAGGGGCAGCAGGGGGGCCACACCATAGAGCGGCGCGGCCCCCTGGCCGCGCCAGCTATGGGTGTGGGGACCCCTGGCCTCCACCGCCTTTGCCCTTTCGCCTATTTAAGCCCCCCGGATGGAAAACCCTAAACACCTGATCAAAATCCCCGAAAAAATTCCGCAGCCGCCGTCACCGTCAACCCTAGATCAGGGGGGTTCTGAAGCTGTTTCCGGCACCCTGTCATAGAGGAAATCATCACCGGAGGCTTCTACATCACCATGCATGCCTCCGGAGTGAAGCGTGAGTAGTTCACTCTTGGACTATGGGTTCATAGCTGTAGCTAGATGGTTGTCTTCTCCTCATATGCCTCCATGTTTAGATCTCGTGAGCTGCCTATCATGATCGAGATTAATCTTATGTAATTCTTTGTGCTATGTTTGCTGGGATTCGATGAATATTAACCCTATGCCAAGTTGATTATAGTCTTTATTGCATATTCTATTTGTGATCTTGCATGCTCTCCGTTGCTAGTGGTTATTCTGGCCAAGTAGTTGCTAGTGACTCCAAGAGGGAGTATTTATGCTCGGGGTTCATGCCTCCTTGTTGCCTTGCTTGAGTGACAGAAACGTGAAGGGGGAGGATGTGTTGTTCCCATTAGGGAGAAAACAGCGGTGAGAGTGCCTGCGTGCATAATCATTGCTTACATTACACACTTTGTTTAATGCAATTATCCGTTGTTTGCAACTTAATACCTAAGGGGGTTCGGATGATAACCTGAGGGTGGATTATTAGTCATAGATGCAGATGGATGTCGGTATATGTATCTTGTTGTAATGCCCGCACTAAATATCATAGTAATCTTCATGTCATATTGTGCACTACGGTGCAGCCTCTATTTGTCAATTGCCCAGCTGTAATTTGTCCACCCAACATGCTATCTTTTATGGAGAGACACCTCTAGTGAAACTATGAAACCCGGTCCATTTTTCCACACTGTTAAACAAACCACAACTATTTCCTGCTTTCTTTACTTACTGCAAGCATACACTATTTTTCCACACTATACGTCTAATCTTTGTTTTCAGCAAGACCGGTGAGATTGACACCCTCACTGTACAGTTGGGGCAAAGTATTTTGGTTGTGTTGTGTGCAGGTTCCACGTTGTTGCTGACACCGGTGAAGCGCCAGCACCACCATCAGTGGCATCAAACTTCCGAAGGTCCTCCTTCTCTTAACTAAGGGGAAAACTCCTACCGATGTGCTCATCGCACCCTCCTCTTGGGGTATCCCAACAAGTGCAAGATCTGCACCATCAGGGGGGCCCTTCCCCGCTTGCTGCCACGTCAGGGGTCGCAGAGTGCGTGGAAGGCGGAGAGGGTTTGTTCTTAAATTATTTGTTCTAGTCTTCCTCATGAACTTTGAAGTCGTCCTGGCATTTATGTTTTGCCCCACTCTTAATGACTATCAAAATATCACTTTGCCATGCTTTCTCTATACCTAAAACAAATGTTTACCTTTCTTTGATTTATTATCCATGATCATTTATTTGAGTTACTTTTCGTGATGCAAAGTAATTTCTATGGTTTATTATTAAAGTTTTATTTATCATGCCTGTGTTTAAAGTTTTATGATCTCAGCGTGCATATGCTTTTACATTAGATTGATCAAGTTTGTGTTAGTAGCATGTCACCATAGAAATTATTGTTGTATCGTTTACCTACTCGAGGACGAGTAGGAACTAAGATTGGGGATGCTTGATATGTCATAAACGTATCCCTAATTTTTGATGCTCCATGATCATATTTTGCCAATTGCTACATGTTTTTTCCCTTATTTATACCATTTTTATACGTTTTCCGGACTAACCTATTAACAAGATGCTACAGAGCCAGTTCCCTGTTTTGTGCTTTTTTTTAGTTTCAGAAAAGTTGTTCTGGAAATATTCTTGGAATTGGAAAATTCGAAGCCCGGAAGTCCTATTTTCCCTGGAAGCATCCAGAAGACCGAAGAGGGGCAGCAGGGGGGCCACACCATAGGGTGGCGCGCCCCCTGGCCGCGCCAGCTAGGGGTGTGGGCCCCCTGGAGCGCCACCGCCTTCGCCCTTTCGCCTATTTAAGCCCCTCGGATGGAAAACCCTAAACACCTGATCAAAATCCCCGAAAAAGTTCCGCAGCCGCCGTCACCGTCAACCCCAGATCAGGGGGTTCTGAAGCTGTTTCCGGCACCCTGCCGAAGAGGAGATCATTACCGGAGGCTTCTACATCAACATGCCTGCCTCCGGAGTGATGCGTGAGTAGTTCATCCTTGGACTACGGGTTCGTATCTGTAGCTAGATGGTTGTCTTCTCCTCATATGCCTCCATGTTTAGATCTCGTGAGCTGCCTTACATGATCGATATTGATCTTATGTACTTCTCTACGATGTGTTTGCTGGGATCCGATGAATATTGACCTTATGCCAAGTTGATTATAGTCTTTATTTGCATATATTATTTGTGATCTTGCATGCTCTCTGTTGCTAGTGGTTATTCTGGCCAAGTAGTTGCTAGTGACTCCAAGAGGGAGTATTTGTGCTCGATGGTGGGTTCATGCCTCCTTGTTGCCTTGCTCGAGTGACATAAATGTGAAGGGGGAGGATGTGTTGTTTCCATTAGGGAGAAAACAACGGTGAGAGTGCCCGTGTGCATAATCATTGCTTACATTACACACTTTGTTTAATGTAATTATCTGTTGATTGCAACTTAATATCTAAGGGGGTTCGGATGATAACCTGAGGGTGGATTATTAGTCATAGATGCAGATGGATGTCGGTCTATGTATCTTGTTGTAATGCCCGCACAAAATAGCATAGTAATCTTCATGTCATATTGTGCACTACGATGCAACCTCTATTTGTTAATTGCCCAGCTGTAATTTGTTCACCCAGCATGCTATCTTTTATGGAGAGACACCACTAGTGAAACTATGAACCCCGATCCATTTTTCCACACTGTTAAACAAACCACAACAATTTCCTGGTTTCTTTACTTACTGCAAGCATACACTATTTTCCCACACTGTACGTCTAATATTTGTTTTCAGCAAGAGCGGTGAGATTGACAACCTCACTGTACCGTTGGGGAAAAGTATTTTGGTTGTGTTGTGTGCAGGTTCTACGTTGTTGCTGACATCGGTGAAGCGCCAGCACCACCGTCAGTGGAATCAACATTCCGAACGTCCTCCTTCTCCTACTGGATTGATAACCTTGGTTCTTAACTGAGGGGAAAACTCCTACCGTTGTGGTCTTCACACCCTCCTCTTGGGGTATCCCAACGAGTGCAAGATCTGCACCATCAGCAACCAGTGAATCTTTGCACGTCCTTCAATGATCTCGGAGGAGACATGTTCTCAATTGAATTTATCTTGGAGGGGTTGTCCTCGATACCTCGGCTGGACACAAGGAAACCAAGTAACTTTCCTGCCGGGACACCGAAGGTGCACTTGGTCGGGTTCAGCTTCATCCGGTACTTGCGCAGATTCACGAATGTTTCTCGGATATCTTCTAGGAGTGTGTGTTTCTCCTTGGTCTTGATGACTATGTCATCCACATACACCTGCACATTTTGACCAATTTTTTCATGCAAACACTTTTGCATGCATCTCTGGTATGTGGCCCCAACATTTCTCAAACCGAAACACATGACACGATAGCAATAAGCCCTGTACGGGGTAATAAAGGCAGTCTTTATTTGATCAGCCGGGTTCAGAGGAATCTGGTAAAAACCAGAGTAAGCATCTATCAAGGATAACAGGTCACACCTGGCCGTCGAGTCGATCACTTGATCTATCCGGGGCAACGGGAATGGATATTTCGGACATGCCTTGTTCAGGTCGGTATAGTCCAGACACATGTGCCACACCACAGCAACCATTGGGTCATATTTCTTCTTCTCCACTAGGACCGGGTTAGCCAACCAGTCCGGGTGCAACACCTCCATGATAAATCCACTTGCTAGCAGCCTTGTGATCACGTCACGTATGGCTTTCCTC
The DNA here is from genome assembly GCA_028641055.1 of Alopecurus myosuroides. Taxonomy (NCBI): domain Eukaryota; kingdom Viridiplantae; phylum Streptophyta; class Magnoliopsida; order Poales; family Poaceae; genus Alopecurus; species Alopecurus myosuroides. The sequence continues at coordinate 105,333,365 of CM054062.1, forward strand.
CTCTCGGCAGCAAAACACCGCAGAGCCTGCTTCACCGGGTTGGCGTCCGGTCTCACATGCATAGAGTGATCAACCAACTCCCTCGGGACATCAGACAGGTCATGATTGGACCGTGCGAAGACATCCCGATTCTCACGGAGGAAGTGGATGAGCTCCTTTCCTATTTTTCCTCCAACCGGCACCAATGATGGAAACACGTTCAGGGAACTCGGGGTCCATCTGCACCTTCTTGGTCTCATGGGAGGCTTGGAAGGTGGCACTGTGCCGAGGGTTGGGGATCCCGGGCATACCGAGCTGAGTTGCTTGAGCCATGGGAACCACCTCATGTATCTTCTTCTCCTCGGTTGCAATGACCAAGGATTCGGCTAGCCGAGATCCAGCTGATGCACACTCCAGAGAGTGCTTGTAATCACCCGAGATGGTGATGATGCCGTTGGGACCCGGGAGCTTCATCTTCAGATAGGCCGCATGAGTTGAGGCCATCAACTTGGACAGAGCTGGTCTGCTGAGTAGAGCATGATAAGGGCTCTGAAGATCAACCACCTCGAACTACAGGCATTCACTTCGGCGGTTCTCTCGTGTTACGAAAAGCACATCAATCCAGATCTTGCCGACAGGGGCACAAGATACTCCCGGCACAATGTCGTTGAAGGTAGTCCGACTAGGTTGTAGCATGTTCTCGGTAATACCGAGTTTCACCATTGCATCTCAGTACAGAATATTGATGCTCCTCCCATTTTCAATCAGCACCTTGGTGAAGTTCACATTGATCTCGGGCCCAATGAAGGTCGGGTCCAGCACCAAGGTATAACTGCCCGCGTTAGGCATGATCTTGGGATGATCTGCCCGAGACCAAACAATCTCTTGCTCGCACGAGTACATGTACTCCGGCACTGCCGGCATCACTGCATTGACCTCCTTTGCGCGCCTGCGCAAGCTCTGCTTGTCATCCGGCTCAGTGTTGAACACCATGTAGCTCTGGTGGTGCTCCTGGTAATAATTTCGGCCTCTGCCGCCAGCATTGTTGTTGTTGTAGTAGTTGTTGTTGCGATTATTGTTGTTGTAGTTGTTGCGGTTCTTGTTGTTGTAGTTGTTGGCTCCCTGAGCCACTTGGTTCACGTTCTTGGGTTCCTCTCGTTCTCTGCAAGTCTTGGGGCTCCCGCCTGGATGGGATGAAAATTTGCACCCGAGAGTGGCTGAGGTGGAGGCGGAGGCAATTGGCCGATACCTTCTTTCTTGATCCGGTCCCACCAGCTGCACTGCCTGGTAGTATGGTTGGCCGGCCTACTCGGATGCCGAGTGTGGTAGCTGCACGGCCCATCTCTCATCAGCTCAAAGGTAAACCTTTGCTGATCATCTCCGGGTTTCTTCTGGTCTGTCCACTCTTTCTTGTACTTCTGGTTTTGCCCATACTGGGCCAGTGTTCTTTTGCCCATACTGGGTCTGTCCATTGAAGGCCAAGAGAATATAGCAGGCGTCATTCTGGATCAACCGGGTAGAGCTCGGGTGATCCGAGTAGATGGGAGGCTAACCTACTCGGGCGCAAAGTCAATGGAGCTGTTGTGGAAAATCCCGTGTATCCCGGAGCCGTACAGGCGTGTGGTTCAACTTACTAGGCGCATAATTATCCGCGTTGAGATGTGGGAACAATGCGGGTGGGTGGCTGTCTTGTCCTGTCACTGACAGGGGGGACATGACATGTCAGTGACCTACCCTAAGGGGCTGACAGGGTGGACAAGACCTGTCAGCTGGACGGCGTGGAGACTTTCGGCACAACGTAAGCGGGAACACGGAGGCATGCTCCGCTGTCACAGAGGTGTTGTCTAATCTGTACTTTCTATTCTTAGTTTAGTGGCTGGCTACCAGTATATAAGGTGGTCAGCCCCCTCCCGCGTGAGGGACGTTGGATCTGAGCGCATTTATTGCGAGGCTTGGTAGTTAAGAGAGAAAACAGTAGAGAGAGCAGAGCGCTGGCTACTCAGCAGAGAGTGAGGCACTGAGAGTATGTATATTCTGTACTCGGTGTGACCCAATACAAAGAGGTAGGCAGGAGTAGCGGTGTTACCTCCACACGAGGGTCCCGAACCTGGGTAGATCTTGGTGTTTGCTGTGTTCCTGAGCGCGTCTACTCGACGTGCGATCCCTTCCCGAATACCTACAGCGTCCATCGGCCCCAACTTTAGCCATCCTATGGCATCTGTCTTCTCCACACCATGACAGTTGGTGCCCACCGTGGGGCCAGCAGCGGCGCTGGCTAGGGTTCATATTCGGACGGGACCCGTTTCTCCGTGGGGGGAGCGCGTGGTTTGTGGCCTTCTCCACAGATTCGGCTCCTTCGACTTCGTCACCCACAACGCCGGTGATTTCGGCGGCAGGCCCATGCCTACAGGCGACTCCGTCCTCTCCTTCGGCGCGCATTTGGTGTACGTCACCACCACCGTCATCCGCGAGTACCCCGAGGTGGTGCTCGTCATTGAGGACCCTCCCGCCGTTCTCGCTGTCTGCGGGAAGCCGGCTGGCTGCTCTGTGGGCAGCGTGGAGGTGATGATGAACGGCCCGGCTATCGATGCCGGGAAAGGCGGACCCACTGCGCCTGAGGTCGTCGACGAGCCGGCTGCTCGCAGGGGCCACAAGCCCTACGACATGCCGCAGAACCAACCTGGCTACATGGACCCTTCTACATCGACGGTGATACCGGCTGCTCACTCCGGTATCGCGCACCTCGGCATGCCTATCGCCACGGACGTGGATCCGGCTGTGGTGAGGGCGCAACTCGAGCAGCAGCGACTCGCTTTGCTGCAGGAGGCCCTGGAGCTGGAGGAGGTTAGGCTTGAGCTTAACTTGGATCAAAATGAGTACAATAGAGAACATGGTTTTACTCCTGTATCTAGAAATCCTAGCAAGATAGGAGTTATTCGTCGTAACCTAGGTGCTGAGCTAGCTAGAGATGGTAGGGCTGCTAGCAAGTCTGCCAGTCAAAAAACTGCTGGTAGGCCGAAATACAGTTCTCCTGCAAAAACACTTAGAGCTGCAGAGGCAGTTGCTGCCGAGTTGCCAAATCTGACTGGTGAGGCCCATGTTAGGCAGCAGGAGTGGCTCGATGAGCTCATTCTAGAAGCGGGTAGAAAAAATGAGGCTTTTCGGCAGGCCAATCCGGGAGGCGGTGCGTCCCATGTTATTCACTCGCATGGGGCAAGATCCGTGGACCAGGCCTCATCGCCACTTCTCGGCGGTGAGAGGGCCCAGAGTGTTAAATCTGGGAGGAAGAAACAGATGCAGGTGTACGACCCGGCTGTCGCCGGAAAATAGAACGCTGTAGAGCGGCAGCCCAGCCAAAAACACAATGCTGCAGGTACTGGCCGTCAGGCTGCCCGAGTTCATCAAGAGGGGCAAGGAGGAAACCGAGATGCCCCATCTCGGCAGCATGTTTCTAACCCGGTTTAACATGTTGTTCAACCACAGGTGGTTGCTGCAGTGGGCAACCTGATTGCTCAACCTGGTCCAGTATACCAAGACCGCTACAACGACGGGTACTGGGCTATGGAGCTGGCCGGGTACGCCGACCCAATAGATCTTGCAACTTGGTTGGGAGGAAGAATGCTGGAGCCAAGTGATGCAAGGTACAAGCTTGACCAAATATATCGGTCCGAGGAGATAGAAGCAAGAGGCCCACCCGGGCCGAGCTGTTTTGGTCCCAGGGTCATGAGGGAGCCGCCTGTGGCCAAGTTTCAGCTGGCTAAAGGAACCAAGACCTATGATGGAAGCACTAATCCAGAGGACTGGCTGAATGATTATGTGACTGCCGTGTACATTGCAGGTGGCAACCGGAGATGGGCTGTTCGGTATGTGCCCCAGATTGTGCAGGGCCCTGCCCGGATCTGGCTCAATAACCTGCCCAAAGACAGTATCAACTGTTGGCTTGACTTCTCGGAAGCCTTCATCAACAACTTCACCAGCACTTACAAGAGGCCAAACCGGCCGCAACAGCTCTCGGCATGCAAGTAGAGAGAAGAGGAGACTGGCCGCGAGTACCTTACTCGGTGAAGCACTCTGAGGAACACCTGCGAGGGTGTAAATGAGTCACAGGCCATTGCCTGGTTCGCTCAAGGTTGCTGACATGGCAGCATGCTGTGGCAAAAACTGCAGAGGGAGATGCCGAGTACCCTCGCCGAGACAATCAAGATTGCAGATATGTATGCTCTCGGTGACCCTACTTAGCCTCTGCTTGATTCCTTCGAGCCAAAGAGGAAGCACCATGAGGGATCCCGGCGCCATGACCGCCAGGACTTCCGCAACAAGAGAAGAGAAGACCGTCCGGATATCCGCTACGAGTCTGACCACGTAGCTGCTGTTACACAAGATCAGGGTGCTGCCGGGAGCAGCCAAAGGCAAAAAACTGCTGGACCCCAATACGGGCAAAACCAGACTCAGGGCCAGAACTTCAAGAAGCAGTACAATGCTCCCCAGCAGAACAATACCTCCCAGGAATCCAGAGATCCTGCAAGATTTTTCTTTGAGAACATGAAGGATGGACCGTGTAGCTTCCATACTCGGCATCCGGGTAGGCCAGCCAACCACACCACCCGGCAGTGCAGCTGGTGGGACAGGATCAAGAGTGAGGCTTTCGGTCAGCTACCTCCTCCTCCTCCTCGTCCGCTCTCGGGTGCCAATGTGCAGCCTATTCGGGCAGCTGCTCCCAGGCCGGCCGAGAACCAGAGGAGGGAGAACATGAACCAAGTGGTGCAGGGAGCCAACAACTACTACAACCGCAACTTCAACAACAACAACCACAACAACAACTACTACACCCGCAACAACAACGACCGCAACAATGCCAACCAGAACAACAACAATGATGGTGGTGCTGGGGACCAGAACCAGTACCAGGAGCACCATGAGAGATACATGGTGTTCACCACTGAGCCGGATGACAAGCAGTTCCAGCGCATGCGCGCGATGGAGGTAAATGTCGTGATGCCGTCTGTGCCGTATTACATGGAGTGGTGCGACCAGGAGATAGTCTGGTCCAGAGCAGATCACCCCAAGATAATGCCCAACTCGGGTACATATGCTCTGGTGGTGGACCCCACTTTCTTGGGGACCAAGAAGAACGTGAAGTTCAACAAGGTGCTGATCGATAACGGGAGCAACATCAACATCATGTACCGAGATACCATGGAAAAGCTCGGCCTTGCCGAGAACATGCTACTACCCAGCCGGAATACATTCCATGGCATTGTGCCGGGAGTGTCTTGTGCTCCTATCGGCCACATCTGGATGGATGTGCTTTTTGGCACCAGGGAGAACTGCCGGACCGAGTGCCTGCAATTTAAAGTGGTTGATCTTCAGAGCCCTTATCACGCTCTACTCGGCAGGCCTGCTCTGACCAAGTTCATGGCCTCAACTCATGCGACCTATCTGAAGATGAAAATCCCTGGCCCCAATGGCATCATCACCATCTCGGGTGACTACAAGCGCTCCCTGGAGTGTGCATCTGCTGGATCTCAGCTTGCCGAGTCCATGGTCATTGCTGCCGAGTAGAAGAAAATACATGAGGTAGTGGCCATGGCCCAGGCAGCTCAAGTCGGTATGCCTGGCATGCCGAGTTCCCAGTATGGGGCCACCTTCCAGGCCTCCCGAGAGACAAAGAAGGTGCATATTGACCAGGAGTTCCCAGTGTGTCGCCATCATTGGCGCCGGGTTAGAGGAGAAATAGGAAAGCGAGCTCATCCACTTCCTCCATGAGAATCGGGATGTCTTTGCATGGTCCAATCAGGACCTGCCGGGTGTCCCGAGGGAGTTGGTTGAGCACTCGTTACATGTGCGCCCTGACGCCAAGCCGGTTAAGCAGGTGATGCACCGCTTTGCGGCTGAGAGAAGAAAAGCTATTGGTGATGAGATCACAAAGCTAGTGACAAGAGGATTTAACATGGAGGCACTGCATCCAGATTGGTTGGCCAATCTGGTCATGGTGGATAAGAAGAAGGAGGATCCCAAGGCTGATGTGGCCTGGCGCATGTGCGTGGACTACACCGACTTGAACAAGGCCTATCCCAAGGACCCGTTCCCGCTACCCCGCATAGATCAGGTGATCGATTCCACTACCGGGTGCGAAATTTTTTTCTTTCATTGATGCCTACTCTGGTTTTCACCAGATACCTCTGAACCCGACTGAACAAATAAAGACTGCTTTTATTACCCCGTATGGGGCTTATTGCTATCTTGTCATGTGTTTTGGGTTGAGAAATGTTGGGGCTACATATCAGAGGTGCATGCAGAAATGCTTGCATGACCAGATAGGCAAGAGTGTGCACGTGTATGTAGATGACATAGTCATCAAAACAAAAGAAAAACACACTCTGCTGAGCGATATTGAGGAAACATTTGCCAGCTTGCGCAAATACCGAATGAAGCTGAATCCAACCAAGTGCACATTTGGCGTCCCGGCTGGCAAGCTACTCGGCTTCTTGGTATCCATTCGGGGCATTGAGGCCAATCCTTCAAAGATAAAAGCTATAGAGAGCATGTCTTTGCCGAGATCACTGAAGGATGTGTAGAAGTTTACCGGGTGCCTGGCTTCTTTTAGCCGCTTCCTGGGAAGAAAAGTGACAAGTTTGTCTGGACACCACAAGTTGATGTGGCCTTCAAAGAGCTCAAGACCATGCTGGGTAGCGCTCCCATCTTGGCAAGCCCTTTGCCCAAGGAGCCAATGCTGCTTTATATTGCGGCCACCAACCGAGTAGTCAGTGTGGTGGTGTTAGTGGAACGAGAAGAGGAAGGAAAGACCATGCAGCGTCCAGTGTATTATCTCAGCAAGGTGCTATCCAACTCCAAGCAAAATTATCCACACTACCAGAAGATGACATATGGCGTATACATGGGTGCCAATAAGCTCAAGCACTATTTCCAGGAGCATCCCATCACAGTAGTGAGCACCGCTCCCATCTCTGAGATTATGGGAAACAAGGATGCGAGTGACCGAGTTGCCAAGTGGGAAATTGAGCTATCCGCGTACACCCTGTTGTACGCGAGAAGAGAAGCAATCAAGTCACAAACTCTAGCGGATTTCTTGGTGGATTGGGCCGAGATGCAGTATGAGCCTCCCTTGCCGGAAACCAATTTCTAGAAGATGCATTTTGATGGCTCCAAAGTAAAGGAAGGGCTAGGTGCCGGCGTGGTGCTCACCTCGCCCAAGAGGGATCAACTCAGATATGTGTTGCAGATCCACTTCTCGGCGTCCAATAATGTAGCCGAATACGAAGCACTGGTACATGTCCTGAGAGTATCCAAGGAGATTGGAGTCAGGCGAATCGTATGCTATGGCGACTCGGACCTGGTAGTTCAACAAGTCTCGGGGACTTGGGATGCGTTGGATGCCAACATGGCATATTACCGGTTCCTCGTCCAAAATATGACCGGATTCTTCGATGGATGTGAGTTCCGTCACATTCACCAAGCTGAAAATGATGCGGCTGATACCCTGTCCAAGTTGGGATATTCTCGGCAGTTCATCCCGCATGGAATTGCCCTGGAGCATTTGAGAAAGCCATCCATCAAGCCATCTCCCAACTCGGAGTCAATATTCATTCCAGGGCTGCTGGACTTAGAAGCTGTTCCTATGGAGATTGATTGGGAGGGCTCAAAAGAGAACCCGAGGACTGCTCCATCCAACCCGGGGACTGCCTCTGCGAACCCGGGGACTGTCGCATTCATCGAGGGGATCATTTCTCAGTACTCGGGGACTCAGGGACTCGTCTCCAACTCGGAGCAAGTCATGGCAGCTGATCCAATGGAAGTGGACGAACTAGTGTTTCCCATCCGGGAGACACCGAGTTCGGCTTTGCCCATATTATCCTTTCTAATGGATGGCACATTGCCGAGCGACAAGGTCATAGCCAGGCAGATACAGAGAAGATCTAAGGGCTACACCATCATCGACAAGGAGCTGCACAAGAGAAGTCCTACCGGCGTGCTTCAACACTATGTAGAACCAGAAGAAGGAGAAGAGATCCTAAGAGAAATACATCAAGGAGAGTGTGGGCATCATGCCTCATCTCAGGCTCTAGTCAAGAAGGCTTTTCGGCATGGAATCTTTTGGCTCACTGCCTTGCAACAAGCAGAAGATCTAGTGAGAAAATGCAATGGGTGCCAAAGATATGCAAGCAAGATTCACATGCCAGCTTCCGAGTTGAAGACTATTCCCATCACTTGGCCATTTGCTGTTTATTGCCTGGATATGGTAGGCCCTTTCAAGCCAGCTAGAGGCAACATGACTCGCATCTTGGTCATGGTGGACAAGTTCACCAAGTGGATTGAAGTGAAGCCTATCAAAAAATGTGACGGAAACACATCAGTAAGCTTATTGAAGGACGGAAACACATCAGTAAGCTTATTGAAGGATATCATTCTGAGATACGGCTACCCGCATGGAATCATCACGGACAATGGAACTAACTTCGCTGAAGGAGCCTTTGCCAGGTTCTGCAAGGAGAAGCGGATCCGGCTAGACGTTGTGTCAGTCGCGCATGTAGCTTCAAATGGGCAAGTGGAAAGAGCTAATGGCATGGTCCTTTCCGGGATAAAGCCAGGGCTGATTGAGCCATTACAGCGAACCCCTGGTTGTTGGCTGGACGAGTTGCCGGTGGTGTTGTGGAGTCTAAGGACTACCCCTAACCGATCAACCGGATACACACCATTCTTCCTGTATATGGAGCAGAGGCCGTGTTGCCCACTGACCTTGAGCACGACTCAGCCAGAGTAACCCTCTATACTGAGGCAGAGGCGAGAGAAGCCCGAGAAGATGATGTGGACCTGCTCGAGGAAGCAAGAGAGTTAACTCTGTCCTGCTCAGCTGTATATCAACTGAATCTGAGAAGATATCATAGCTGGAAAGTGAGCCCAAGGGTTTTCCGAGAAGGAGACATGGTCCTTAGGCTCGTGTAGCGCACGGCCGGGATGCACAAGCTATCTCCTCCATTGGAAGGGCCTTTCATTGTGATCAAGGCTTTGCACAATGATGCCTATTATCTCATGATGCACAGGCACCACATAAGAACAGGGCGGATAAATCCGGAGAGGAATCCAAACGTCCCTGGAATGTAGCTCTACTCCGCCATTTTCATTCATGAGCAAACATTGTATTTATCTCCTCAACCGAGTTAAATTCAAGTCGGCACTCCGAATTCAAACTCTAGGACTGCCTTTGCCAAGCTTGCTCTGTGTCATTTACTTTATTTCCCTTGCCTACTCGGTTCTTCTACTCAAAATTTCACGCGTATGTTAAGTAGTGTGATTAAACCCAAGGGCCAACTCTTCGACTCTGCTTCTGTCCGCAACCCGGCTTCATGGCAAGCAAGAGAACAAGCCAAAGGTCAATGAACACATGAAAAAACTGCTAAGGAAAAAAGAGTATAACAACCGAGTAGGGTGTTTTTACTTCTCTGTTTCCCTTTAGGATAAGTGGTGGGCAGCGTTAGTATTCAAATCTCAAAGTGGTTAAGTATCTGAAACTTGGTTTTTGAAATATTGTGACTCGACTACCAAAAAAGCCACAAGTGGCAGGTAAGAGCGAAGACAAAGGAATCAAGTGAATGAAAAAAGCAACTCGGGGACTTGCATTTTAACGCAATCCAGAATTGAGCCAGTCTTGCTAAAGAAACAACTAAAATTGGGTAGCACGAGGAACCGTGAAAGTATTTGATACATTTGCACTAGGCATACCGGGGATCTGATAAGTGTTTAAGGATAAAAGTGCAGGAATCTAGGCAACTGTTGATGTGGTAGAGGTCGTCTCAGTGTTGGTTGACTCTGCGGACGCGAAGGCTGGAGTTGTGGAAGCAGGCTCGGGAGCAGTGGGAGTTAGAGTAGCAGAGGCAGGCTCAGATGTGGCATTGGTGGCCTAGGCAGCAGAGTCACCGGGTGGAGGAGCGAGCTCGGAGGTGATGTTCTCGGTTGCAGCCCCAGTTGCGCCCAACTCAGGAGCTGGAGTGTCGATCACCATCTCGGTGGTGACAACTCCATCCTTAGTGGCGGGCTGCGACTCAACCCGGGCCTCGTCAGAACCAGCTCCTGGCTTGATGATTTCCGGGTCCACCTCTGTTGCGGACTCCTCAACAGCGATGCACTGCTTGGTCTCCTCCTCTCCAGCATCGTCCTTCTCCTCCTCTTTGTCACCAATGCTGCCGTCTTCACCAGCATCTCCATCACCCTCAGCATCATCCTCATCATCTTCTTCGACATCGGTATCCGGCTCCGTGGGGCTGTCGATGTACTACTGCGTTTCTGCGTATGATGCAAGCTCGTAGGAAACCTCTTTCCGGCACAAGACGTACTCATCCCGGCCAGTCCATTTAGAGCCATTCCGGAGGGTACTGATCCTATCAAGATCCAGATATTCGTACCAGGACGGTAAGAAGTGCAGGGCCTCATCCGGACCAGCCCGGGCTGCGGAGGCACGCCACTTCTTCAGCTCCTCCTTGACATGGTTCAGATTGGCCGCCATCTCGTTGATAGTATGTGGAATCTACCTCTCTGGCCAGAACAACTTGTGCAGATTCATGGCAGTGGAAACCATGGAGGTGCCCAGGCCCTTGAGAGAGATTATCCGGGTCTTGATGCTCTCGACGTGATCATCGATGGTGGCGGATTCATCAGTGTTGAGGCCAGAAGCTTCCCTTGCTCTTCTTGCCTTCTCCACAGCGGTCTCGGCAGCGGCATTGAAGTCCGGGAAGGTATCTGGTGAAGGGCATGCTAGTTTGAGTCAGAAAAGAGAATCGAGAAGAAGGAAAACCGGATAGAAAAAGTTGGAAGGACAAAAACCAGGTAGAAGGAAGAATAGTGGGAACTCCCAACTCAATTCCAGGACAAGGGCCCCTAGTCGGGTCGTCCAGTCATCAACGAGCCGAATGTGCCTATCCTGAAGACGGCGTGAATCATTCACCATGCCCTCGAGAGATTGATTTCTCTCCCTCATAGATCTAATCTTTCTCTCGAGCTCTTTCTTCTCCGCGGCAGCCCGGTTCAACACTATGGTCTTCTCATTCCCGGCTTCAATCGCATCCTTGAGTGCGTCAGTAAGCTCGAGTTTGAGCTTATGAACTTCAGTCTTCTCGGCGTTCAGGCTCTTCTCTAGCTGGGCTTCTCGGGCCTGCACCTGTTGCTGCGCCTCGGCCGGGGTGAGACACCCTTGGTGCTGCTCACAGAAGGCTTTGTACTCTTCTGCAGGAAGAGAAACTCATTTAGCAGCACGAACAAGCAACAAAGACCAGGTGAAGGGAAGAGAAGGGTCAGCTTACCTTCCTGGGAGGAAATTTTACTCTGCGCTGATGCAGCCATGACCTCGTAGTCTTGGTGCCTATCAACGAGCGCCTTGAGTTCATCTGCAGAGAACACCAAGATTGAATAAAAGAAAAAATGGGCGTAAACATAAAACGCACAAACAAAAATGCTAGAACTTACTCTCTACAGAGTATAGTTTGGTGACGGTCTCAGTGATGTTATTCTCCATAATCGCCCTCTCGCCCTTCTCGACCTCCAACTCCCGGTTCTTGTCCCTGTTAGCCCGGTGCGACCACAGAAGCTGACGGAAAACTTTGGTCCGGGTCTCAGTGCACTCCTGCAGAGAAGAAAAAAAGCATTGTGAGTGGGAAGATTCGGACCGAATAGATTGCAACTCGGTTGAGCATTATCTACTCGGCCCAAATCTCGGGGACTGGATGGTAGATAAGGCAAAGTCTAAAAATAAGAGGGTTGGCAACTCGGAAAAGTCAAAAAAAGGAAAGGCACTTACCCGGTTGGTCTTTTCAGCAGCTTTCGTAGGCAGAACAGCTTATGCGCCAGGGTGCTGCTGGAGGAGGACATTACCATTGTAACAGGACCAGCATCGGCCTTGTTCCACATCTGCCGGTAGTTGTCAAGAATTTTCAGCTGTACACCGTCCCATTCGGGGCGGTCGAATTTCTTATTGTCCCAATCCCTCTTGATGAATCCTATCCGGTCAAGGACAATATCTACATCTTCTGGGAACTCGTAATCATCCTCTGTGGGGGGAGTATCATCTCGGATGTTCAGGGAAGCGTTCTTTCCCTTGGATCTGGAGAGGACCAGGGCCTTCTGCTGCTTCAGATCAGCCAACCGCTCGGCCTCTTGCGCCATCTTAATCTTGTGCTGCTCCTACAGCTCAACCCAATGATCCGGGAAGTTCGGGGGTTTGGTGGTGCCACTAGCACCCGAGCCAGGAGCTTGTTGTTCAGCAGGCGCAAATTTGATGTTGGTCTGTACCAGTTTGGTCTTCCGATTAGGGGCCTTAGCCTGCTTGGGCTTGTTGAGTGGCCAATTGGTCTTCTTGGGTGGCGGTAGCTGCTACGCGGGTTGCCCGCCTGGCTAAGCACCTGGCAGTAGGTACTCTGAGGTCTGAGGGGTCCGCTGCCGCTTCTCGGGTGGTTGCGGACCGGTCTGCCCTGGGCCTCGCTTGGGTTGCACCCTGGTTGGCTGCGAAGCCGTCTTTACGACTGAGTGTGCTGGCTATTTCTTGGAGATGGCCTCAGGAGCCTGCTGCTGTGGGGTTGGCGTCTTCTTGGTCGGCGCCTGTGGCTGTCCAGCTGGCGCAGTGTCGGGCCTGGCTTGGCCTTGGGGCGTTGGCTCCTCTGCAAACCGGTCCAGCGCGGACGGGGTTCCTTGCCGCTGCTCGGCATGGATCTCTTCCCGCTGCTCGACAGCGGAATCCGGTCGCTCCATCGCGGAGTCGTCTTGCCGCTGCTCGGCAGCATGGTCTGGTTGCTCCATGGCGGGGTCTTCTTGCCGCTGCTCGGCAGCGTTCTCTCTGGGCCCCTCGGAGGACGCCGCAGGTGGCGATGGTGGCATCTCGGTGATGGGCTCCTGGGCAGCCTGTTGGGTGTTGGGTTGCGGCTGCTCTGAATCTTGCTCTGTCTCCATCTCGGCGCCGGCGTTCTCGGCACCGAGATCGTGTTCTTCTCTAGGAGGGGAGGACATCTGCGTCCTACCCTCTGGCTGTTTGTTCCCTTCATCGTCGGAAAGGTTCACGACTTCTGGGGGCGCACTTCTCTGGGGAGGCTCGTTGGTGGCCTCGGCATCAATTGTCTCGCTGAGAAAAGATAAAGAGAGAAGAAACAGAATCAAAGGGATGCAGAGAAGGAAGAGAGCAGAAGGGGAATAGAGAAGGTTATGAAAAGCAAGTGATAAGGACAAATCGGAAACCCTTACCCGTCAACAGTTGGGCGCCTCTTGCGCGTGGCGGTCTTCTTGCCAGCCTTCATCTTTATCTTCTTGGCAGGGGGCTCCAGTGCTCCGCTGCCAGCTCTCTTCTTGGTCCCGGTGGGGGCAGCCATGGAAACGGGTGCCACGTCAAGTGGCTCCTCCCCCTCCTCCTCCACCTCCGGATCGTACGCGTCTGGAATAAGAAAACATGGGAGTAAGAAATGAGCAAGATCAAAATATGAAGGGAGGTGCACGCATATGAATTCGGTCACCTTCTTCATCATCAGACCAGTCTCGAATAGTGGTGTAATCTCGGGACTTACCGTCTTGGCCAGCACGAGGGATACAAAGCATATCTTGGACGTCAAATGCCTTCGCGACGTCCTCGGTCCTATCCGGTTTCCAATTCCTCTCAAAGACGGCATCGTCCTCCTGTTTCTGACGAGCGATAAACTGAAAGTGAAAACATAAAGCACGGTAAGCTAAATCTCAAGAGAGGAGTTATACTCGGTCTAGCGTGCAAGCATAAAGGACAAAATTCTAAGTCCTAGAAGAGGAAAGCGAGTAGAAGTTCTACTCGGCCTAACATGCAGACAGAAAGCATTTGCGACTAAATCCTAGGTAGGAAGGCAGGTGGAGGCTCTACTTTGAACGACATGCAAACTTAAAGCATATTAAGCTAAGCTCTAATAGAGGAGCTCTATCCGGTATAAAATGCATACATAAAGCATGTTGTGATAAGAGGCTAGGGTATTCCCTATTCGGTATGCAGTAAAGAAATGAGAATTGAGACCAGCTACGTATGCACAAAGGATTACTTACTTGGGGAATGGGCTTGTTGCGGCTATACGGCGTGAAGCCGTAGAACCAAGTGTCCGAGAGCGTTGTCCGGAGGATGGACTTGGCCCAGATCGCCACCTCCTCCTTGGTGAGCTCGAAGGTGGTCGTCCGGGTGCAGTCACGGGCCCCACCCATGTAGCACATCTTGTGCACTCGCTCTTGGAGCGGAAGAACTCGGCGCTCTACCCAGCAGGCGACCGAATCGTCCTTGAGGAGCCCTTCCTGTACCAGCGTGTTCAGGCGGTCCTCAACCTGGTTGGCATCCCTCACTGTTTTCCTGGGATGGTAGCCCCAGTTCCGCATCTCGGCGGGGACCATGTTCTGGAACTCGGGCAGCTTGATCAGATCCACTTCTTCTTCTCCCTCTGCGGGAGTGATGGCCGCGTGCTGTGCAGTCTCGTCTGAACCGAGGCGTCGCGGGTACGGGAGCATGACACGTGCCCGCCCTGGACATGAGAAGATAGAGCTGCTCTGGATCAGGCGGCAAAGTATTGAAAATTTTGCTAAGTGTTGGGTTCTCGGTGGAACTCAGCATTACGTGATCTACTCGGTGTAGAGATGGAAACTCCAAGGGCCACAATAAGAAAAATCCGAATATAGCTTATGGGCGTCCGAGTTGAGGAGCAACTCGGCCACATTTCATCATGGAGACAATTTGATTAAAGCTAGCAGGGCCCAACGACCAAGTTCGCCGGACTCTACCAGCTCCGGGGACTAATGTCGGGGGGCTACCCCCGATTAGGGGTAAGGCTGGTGGTAAACAATGCTCAATGTACGGTTTACCGAGTAGGCGGCTACCCGGGTACCCATTAGCCGGTAGGCGCTATTCGGAGAGAAGTATTGAAGGCCAAGAGAAGATAGCATGCGTAATTTTGGATCAACCGGGTAGAGATCGGGTGATTCGAGTAGATGGGAGGCTAACCTACTTGGGCGCAAAGTCAATGGAGCCGTTGTGGAAAATCCCGCGTATCCCGGAGCCGTACAGGCGTGCGGTTCAACTTACTAGGCGCATGATTATCCGCGTTGAGACGTGGGAACAGTACGGGTGGGTGGCTGTCTTGTCCTGTCACTGACGGGGGGACAGGACATGTCAGTGACCTACCCTAAGGGGCTCACAGGGTGGACAAGACCTGTCAGCCGGACGGCGCGGAGACTTTCGGCACGGCGTCAGCGGGAACATGGAGGCGTGCTCCGTTGTCACAGAGGTGTTGTCTAATCAGTACTTTCTATTCTTAGTTTAGTGGCTGGCTACCAGTATATAAGGTGGCCAGCCCCCTCCTGCGCGAGGGACGTTGGATCTGAGCGCATTTATTGCGAGGCTTGGTAGTTAAGAGAGAAAACAGTAGAGAGAGCAGAGCGCTGGCTACTCGGCAGAGAGTGAGGCACTGAGAGTTTGTAACTTCTGTACTTGGTGTGACCCAATACAAAGAGGTAGGCAGGAGTAGGGGTGTTACCTCCACACGAGGGCCCCGAACCTGGGTAGATCTTGGTGTTTGCAGTGTTCCTGAGCGCGTCTACTCGACGTGCGATCCCTCCCCGAATACCTAAATCGTCCATCGTCCCCAACTTTAGCCATCCTATGGCATCTGTCTTCTCCACACCACGACAGTCATCTCTTCTCTTGTTCCGGTAGTCCTGGGATCATGCCGCCTGGAACATTGTCGTGATGCCTTCTACTTGGCTCAGCCGAGTCCAGTAAAGGCTGTGTCGGATCTCCGAGAGCATACATGTCGGCGATCTTGATGGTTTCCGCCAATGTACCCAGCATCTCCCTCTGCAGCTTTTGCCAAAGCATGCTGCCATGTCGGCACCCTTGTGCAATCCAAGCAATGGCTTGGGACTCATTCACACCTTCACATGTGTTCCTCAATGTGCTCCACCGAGTAAGATAATCTTGGTCGGACTCCTCTTGCCTCTACTTGCACGCAGTGAGTTGTTGTGGTCGGTTCGGCCTTCGGTAGGTGCTGGTGAAGTCGCCGATGAAGGCATCCGAGAAATCCAGCCAGCAATTGACGCTGTCTCTCGGCAAGTTGTTCAACCAGATCCTGGCTAGGCCCTTCAACATTTGAGGCACATACCTCACCGCCCACCGGCGTTTACCACCGGCAATATACACGGCAGTGACATAGTCATTCAACCAATCTTCCGGCTTGGTGCTGCCGTCATAAGTTTTTGTTCCTCTTGCTAGCTGGAACATGGACACAGCTGGCTCATTCATGATCCGGGGACCAAAATAAAGCGGTCTCGGAGGGCCTTAATCCTCCATTTCCTATGACAGATAGATTCAGTCAAGCATGTGTCTTGCATCACTGGTTGCAACACTCAGGGCCCCAATCGAGCGCCGAGTGCAACTGCATCTGCATGGTGGTCGTATCTCGGATACCCGGCTTGCTCCATTGCCGAGTAGCCGTTGTTGTATCGGTCTTGACGCCCCGCGCCAGGTTGCTGTTGAGCCGGGTTGACCACATGCTACTGATGTCCCACAAGTATAGGGGATCGCAATGGTCTTCGAGGGAAGTAAAACCCAAATTTATTGATTCGACACAAGGGGAGCCAAAGAATATTTATATGCCTTAACAATTGAGTTGTAAATTCATCTGCACCTGAAAGTAGACTTGCTCGCAAAAATTTATCAATGGTAACAGTGTTATAGCAGCAATATAGATAAAATAACAGAAGTAGTAAAATAGTAACAATAGTAGCTATCACGGAAAACAACAGTATGGGAAGTACCGTAGGCATAGAGGGAATGGATGGATGGGCGTTGCATGGATAACATAGGTCATGTAATGAGCTAACACGGGCATTTGAAGATAATAATCTAAAGCATCAAACATGCAGGCAAACCATAGGCATGTGTTCCAATATAGTCATACGTGCTCGCAATGAGAAAATTGCACAACATCTTTTGTCCTACCAGCCCGTAGCAGCGGGGCCTCTAGGGAAACTACAGGTAATTAAGGTGCTCCTTTTAATAAAGCACCAGAGCAAAGCATTGACACTCCGTGAACACACGTGATCCTCACATCACAACCATCCCCTCCGGGTGTCCCAATTTCTGTCATTTTGGGGCCTTGGGTTCCGGACAGTGACATGTGTAAAACAACTTGCAGATATGATCAAGAAACAACATTATACTCATGAAACAATAACATGTTCAGATCTGAAATCATGGCACTCGGGCCCTAGTGACAAGCATTAAGAATAACAAGTTGCAACAACCATAGGAAACACTAACAATGGGTACTAGGCACTACGCCCTAACAATCTGGCATTATTACATGATCGATCTCATACAATCCCTTCCATCCCTCTCATCCTACAGCGGTGTTTACTCACACATGGACGGGGAACTATGGATGGTTGATGGAGAAGAAGTGGCGGTGTCGATGGTGATGATTTCCTTTGAATCCCCATCCCGGCAGGGTGCCAGAACAGGAAATTCTAATCCCCGAATCGAGGTTCGGGGTGGCGGCGGCGCTCTGTTGTGTTTCTGTGGAATATGACGAACACCCTCGCGTTTTAGGTTTACGGGGCATATGTAGTCAAAAAGGGAGTCCGAGGGGGTCCCAGGGTGGCCCACACCACTAGGCGGCGCGGCCAAGGTGGGCACCGGGGGGTGGTGTGGCCCCCTCCTGGCCCCTCTCTTGGCCCCTTTCTGGCTCCTGGGGTCTTCTGGCGTTTTAAGACCAATGGGGTCTTTTCTGGGCATTTTCCCGAAAGTTGATTTTTCTGCATAAAAACGAGACACCAAGGTAATTGTGCTGAATACAGTGTTAGTCCATGTTAGTGGTATCCAAAACTCACAAGTTTAGAAGAAGACAATAAGAAAAGTGTTCGGAAAAGGAGATACGTTTTGGACGTATCAAGTCCCCCAAGCTTATCTTATTGCTTGTCCTCAAGCAATTCAGCGACAATTGAGTGCGATAAAAGACTTTTACGAACACATTTGTTTCATATGATGTAAATATACTCACTACATAATCAAGTGTTGAGGCAATTCATAATAAGATGTATGGAAAATAAAAGTCACCCAACAGTTATGCAAACCATGAAGATATGTCAACAAACTAATTATAGACAACATGAAGTACTTCAATCTACAAGATTGCAATGCTCATAATAGGGTATGATAAAGTTTACTCGCTTGCCCTTAATAGTGGAGCAAAACATAAATGCCAGGGCACCTCTGAAGTTCAAATGAAGACAAAAAATATATATATCAAAGATACAAGCATCAAAGTTATACCACAATCAACCGTGTTTCGGGAAAAGCACATTACACTAAGAATAACAGCCATGCTCTCAAGAAGGTGCATAAAGTAAGAAGGTGAAGACTCAACATAAAAGTAAAAGAAAGGCCCTTCGCAAAGGGAAGCAGGGATTAACTCATTTGCTAGAGCTTTTTATTTTAATAAACAAAGAAATTGAAAACATTTTTGAGAAAGGTGTATGCTTATGTCAACGAATGGTAAAAAGACAATACAGTACGTCACAAGCCAACTAGACTTCACAAGAGAGGCTCCCATAGAAGGACACATCTGGGTAGAAGGTCATCCCTCTTTCTGTTTTGTTTACACAATTATGCTTTGACTGATAAATGAGGGGCAAAAAGAGTGAAGAGAATTTGTGTTATTAATTTGGGGCTGGGCACCCCGCTGCCGGCTCTTCTATCATTGGATAAGCGTATGAAGCCACTAGTCCATGGTGTGAAATCCAATGAACAAGTGAGATAAAGATTCTCTATTTACGTCCTCATGAGCTAAACCATGGGCACAAAACAGGAATAATTTTTAGTAAGTTTTAAAGGTAGCACATATATTGGTAGGTATGGTGGACACATTGGGCAAACTTTGGTTTTTGGGAGATGGATGCACGAGTAGAGCTCATACTCAGTACAGGTGAAGGCTAGCAATAGACGGGGAGTGACAATCAAGAGAGCAACAACTGTCATAATCATGCTTGCGACAAAACAAAATTAATAGAGGCATAAAAATGGTACAAATACTCTGAGGCAAAATAAATCATCGAGGCTTAAGTGACTTTTTGTTTTCAGTCATAGCATGCGTGAGCATGTGCCAAGTAGATCCACGCGAAACAACAGAGGGAGATACCACAATGTCATACCCTTCTATGAATAAAACAATGCAAGCAAACATTCATACGTCATGCTATCTTATATTAATAAGTTGGATCCAACAAAGTGAGAGCATGAACTACTAAGATTCAATTAAATAACATACACCTTTCATGAACAGACTAAGCATGTTCACACAACGATTATATGTACAAAAATAAAACAAATAGAGTTCATACCAACCTCTCACCACAACTTGGATTGTCGTAAATCATCATTACCTCTCTTCACTTGTGGATTGAATAATAGAGAGTGATAATCAAGATCCAACAGAGACACGTAAGTCCGGTGAACTCTGCAACAAACTTTACAAAACCAAAGAAGAACAACACATATTTTTGGGTTTTCGAATTAAAACAAGAACAGAAAGAAGCAAGCAAACAAAAAAAAAATAGTTTTGGATTTTTGAATACTAAACCGAGACGAGAAAGAAAACAAACCAACTAAAGAAGCAAACAAAGAGAAACAACATAAATATTTTTGGTCTTTTTGTGTTTTGGAAAACAAGAACAAAACAATAAAACAAAGATAAACGAAAGAAAACAAAAACAAACGAAAGAACGAAAATATGGATATACAAAAAACCGACCGAACATGATATATAAATGAGTCTGATGTTGGTATACCTCCCCCCAAGATTAGGCTTTTGGCCTAAGTGGAGATCAATCATGGTGCGTGAAGTATGCCTACTGTGGTGGGCCGTCCCTCGCATGGTCGTACTCGGGCGCCCAAGAGGAAGATGTAGCAGCGGGCGCATAGTCATAACCGGGGTGCTGGTACGGGATCCCCGTGGCATCGGAGGGATGGAATAAATCACCATCTCCCCCCTCTCCGGCATCCTCCCCTTGCTGGGAGTGGTGCTAAATGTATGTGTCCATCTCACTCTCAGAAAGCATCCATCCTTGCCTGCTATTAAGATTAAACAAAAGAGGTGCATGCAAAAGTACTTTCCTAACAGTTTTAGTAACTCTCCACCTGGATTGTTTGGAGAAAGTTATTTCAAAAGATAAATTGTGCAAGTGAGCATGGGTAGAAAGAAATTTATGTTGAACCGTGGAAACAAGATCCAGCCTCTCTAAAGGAAACTGCAGGTCTAGAGGGTGTGGATCCAAACCATGCAAAGCTAACAAGCGCGAGGCAATAAGACCTCCACAAATCCCGCCCTTCTCGCGGTTACGAGAGAGACGGTAAGTAATTAAAGTGCCAAAGTTATGGGACCTATCAGATCTAAAGGCAGCTGCAATAAACGCCAAATCATAGAAAGGTAGCTTGTTGGACGTTTTTCTAGCTAACACACATTTAGAAATAAAATAGGCAAAGTATAGAATGCTAGAGAGTTGAATTTCTCGTATTTTACCACTCTCCCCTGTGAATCTTCTGCCTTGGCAAATCTCCTCATATATTCCAGCAGTGGCTTAGGCTGCCCTCTTATCTTCTCACAAGAACCCCACTCTGGTACCTTGATAGCTGCACAAAAATCACTGAAAGGCAAGTTTACTGCTTTATTGTAAATTTTATAGTGGACCATAGGGTTAGTTGAGGACCATTTAAAACGAAAATCCTGCACCACATACATAGTTAGTTTCACATGTCGGATAGGTTCATCCTCAATGAAACGGTCCAAGCCTGCATTATGCACAAGAGTGTTGAAATCCTATAGAATTCCCGTACTCCTCATGAATTCCTGACATGGATAAATTGATGGGAACACTCTCTGTTCACGGTGCACGAGCATTACCTCATGCAACTCAAACTCAGGCCGGTTTAGTTGATGAACATTGTGCTCCATCTATGACATTTTTCAACAATCACTACAAAAATTAATTTCAAGCAACTATAAGGTGGAAACTACCATAGGGACTTATATGAGAGATGAAACATACATCAAGACTACATTATTTCTACTCAAATCAAGCATGCAAACTCACATAAGCTGTCACCTACAGTACCAAAATACTCAAGAAATACTCCACTAAACAAAATTCTACTTCATCATCGGAGGAGTCACATACCGGATATCAAACACACCAAATCTTAGCACAAATGATGGGCTGAAGAATTAGATCAAAAATCCAGAGGAAGAACAGCAAGAACACGGGTTCTAGGAAATGTTTTCAGTCTGGGTAGTGAGAGAGAAGAATTTGGCAGGGGAGAGAGTTAGTGGGGGACAGGGGGCCCCACACCATGTGCTGGCGCTACCAGGGGCTGGTCGCGCCACCCCATGGTGTGCCTTACTGGTGGGTCCCCCTGAGGCCTCCCGGGTGGCTATTTGCCTCATTTTTGACGTAAAAATTTATTTTAATTTTCTCTGGAATTTTTCGAGAAACTTTATTTTTGAGCTATTTCCAGAATTTTAATAATTAATAAAAACCAGGAAAACGAAAGTGAAAAGGTGAAAAAAAAACAAAAAACCAGAATTACAGAGGTTCTATGAGACTCCAATGAAAAAATATCCAAAGAAAACAAAGGTGTAAGTGGTGAAAACAAAAGTATGGGTGGTGAAAACATGCATAACCACAGTAATCATGGTGAAAACATGAATATGGATGATGGGAAACATGATTGTACTCAAATAGCAATGTTATAACAGAAGTAAACATGATGAAAACATAATGGGGAATTTCATATTCTTTTGGTGGTACTGGAATGGGACAATAAAATTCTCCAATCTTGATGGTCTCAATATTTTCAATTGAATTTAAACCATATCTTCTATCAATCTTCTTAGGAAAATAAAAAGTATGCTCTTTATCATTAACATTAAAGGTTACATTTCCTTGATTGCAATCAATAACAACCCCTACAGTGTTAAGAAAAGGTCTACCAAGAATAATAGACATATTATCATCTTCAGGCATTTCCAACACAACAAAGTTAGTTAATATCAAACAATTAGTAGCAACTTGCATAGGAACATTCTCACATATACCAACAGGAATAGCAGTACAGTTATTAGCCATTTTGCGGTGACCCAGCACACCACTGCATGTGTAGTGCGCAAGTCGATGACATAATACTCACAGAAGGACTTATCCGTGAATATTACATCCCTCGAAGTGGTACAACAAAATCATATAAGGTCCAAGAAAAGCTATAGGATACAAACTTTCATTACAAAATCTTGAGAATCTCCTTGAAGAATAAAAGATGATCTCATGCAATTGAAACATCATAAGAAGCAATTCGAAGTTCCAAACTAGAGAATAACTCTAGCTAAGAACCTAATCCACTATGGCTGATGTCAGCCCTAATCTATGGCTTGTGAGAGTCTAATTCTATGAATGAACTCCACCTACACAATGATAGCTTCTCCTCCACCAGTGTTGTTGATGATGATGCTTTACTAGCTAAGTAAGAGATGACTCCACCTAGCTTCATGAGGTAGCGATGGCTTCATGATGACGACTTCCATAAGGCTTCAACTCTAAGCAGGGGGTCAAACGGGAACGAATGAGTAACGAGCGTTACTCAACAATTTCATGATATACAGTGGGTAGTTTGATGCACTATCTATATCTTTAGACTCGAAAGAGTCACAAGCTAATTCAAGTTTTTGTAAATCTTTCTTCAAGAGGTTGCTTTTAATTCTGAAAACTATGCCCGTCAGACCATCACAGGAGCTAGAACTTCATGGAGTTTCCTTTCCTGTAGCGTTCGCAGTTCCTTCCCGGAATAGGGGGTAACATGCCACATCCTTTTACACTTTGCAGAGGTGCGTTACTTTACCCATGGGAGATCAAGACCATGTTGCACAACAAGGCTTAAGTTCCTGTCCACGCCCACTTAGGTGTGGGGCCAAGTTGTTGATCCAAGCCAAACCATGCTTCTCCGCACAACAAAGGCCCACCCATATCTGCCAGCAGGTTGAACTCCCGATTCTACCCCTCATGATAGATATCTAGGCGCCCCCGGCAGACACTCATAGACCCCAGAGTCCGTGGGAATTAAGGGATTCCACCCATGTGCATGTAGTCTCGCAAGACCTATAGCGTACGGGTCTGGTAGTCAATTGACCCGCGAACGAGAAAAGATCACAATTGACTTACTCGCCCCATACAAGACCCATGGTTAACACAGTATTTATGGCGCAACGAGTTCTGACGACATTTGTTATTAATTCCTAGGTAATACTTTCCCATGCAGATGAACCTTCCTTTGACCTATTCATCTTACCATGGTCCCATCCGCCCACCAAACAGAACACTACCACTCGGGTAGTCATTCAAGTTGTCATATTATTATAAAAATATAATCATGCATTCTTTTATGAATAGGTGGTAATACGATAGGGTTTTTGCAAATAGTTCGTTATGAAATACTGGAAAGGATATGAGCAAGTGATGAACTTGCCTGAGATAAAAATAATGGCAATAATAATCCATGTCTTCGGGTTCAAGAGTCGCGTAAAGAATCCCGAGATCCGAAAGATAGCAAAGTATTCGCGGTAAGGACTACTGAAACACTGGCAAAATGATGTAATGCATAGTAATGAGATGCATACCCTGGAGAACAGCCTAGCTTACATATGTAAGTTACGTTCGATATGATACTAAGGTCACATTTGTATTAGATGACTTAGAGTTGTTTCTATTACTTGTGGTGATGATATTATTCACTTCTTTTATACTTATATGTGTTTCACTTTTAGTAAACAAAAAATTGTTATCTTGCTTAAGTAGAAGTGTTATCACATGGTTAGGCAATAAAACATTAGCACATGGAAAAAATTTATTGAAAAGATAATGAACACATCCTGTGTTATGTTTAAAAGTGTAGATCTAATGACAAAGAGTTTAATCGAAAATGATGAACTAATACAGATAAATCTATCATCATATACTTTCTAAGGACTTGTGATGATAGGTTTAGTAGGTGTGAAAACGTTTAAAGATTATTAGTAAGGAAAATAAGGATGTGGTAGTTATTTCTGGTTAGAATAGAACATGATAGACTTCTATTATACTCTAAGAAACAAGTTTATAAGTTAAACAAAATGTTTTTTGTTTGACATATTTGAGGTGAAAATGTTTTTATCTTTAATTTGGTATATCATTTGAAGTTTTCTGAAAAGATTTGAATAAGTTATTAATTTATTAATTTTAAATGAATTAAATGACTAGGGAAAATATTGCACACATGAAGACTTGGTCAAATGACTATGAAAACATCATAAATTAGTTTCATTTTTCATTTTGAGCAATTTGGTATATAACTTGTACTTTTCTGAATTTTTGAATTATTTATTATTTTTCCCAATTTTAAATGAATTAATTTAAATTAAAATAATATTTAATTTTTAAACTTTGCCAAATAGTTTTGAAAAGTTCCTAAACATTTATATAAAATTTTCCTAAACATTTTCATATTTTTTCATATTTATCTGATAAACATAATTAAAGTTATTGATTTAATAAGTTTTATTTATATTCTGTTATTTTTAAATTGACAGGTGGGACCCACCTGTCATATCCGAATTAATTTACAAGAAAAGAAAACGAAAATTCCCCCTGACATCATGCTGACGTCAGGATGATGTCAGCACAGGAGGCAATCTCCTCTGTTGATCCAAAATACGGCGTTTGGCTTCGAATTGGATTGATTACTTGGTATAGGGAGGTAGAGGTGATGAAGAGGAACCAAAAGGTGGCGGCGGTGTGGCATATGACCACCGGAACATCGCCGGCGGCGAGTTTCCGCGGTGGCAGCGGCGGCTCCCTTCGATATCTATGTAATAGGGCGCAATAATTTGAACGAAAAATACCCCGAGGTTCCTAAGCTCACCGTGATGCTCGTGGTCAAGACGGGGAAGCAAGGGCTCGCCGGAATCGACTGCGGCATCCGGCGACCGGAGATGAACATGATGCGAAGATTCGTCCGCCTCTGGGCTCCCCAGCAAACAAGGATAGGTGGGGATGTAGAGGGGAGCATGACGGTTCTCCCGGTGGTCTCGACTTGCTCCGGGAAGGCGGGACTCGACGGCAACGGCCAGCGACCGTACATGCTAGGGTTAGGGTTTGTTTCAGTTCAGGGACACGCACATAGAGAGCGAGCGAGATAGGAGCGATCTGGTGATACGTGCATTTTATATCATCATTTATACCCTCCATATAGGCATTATTGGTATGTTTTATCAATGTTATGTCATTGTTTTGGATGTTTTAGATGATTTTATGGGACTTTCCTACAAAGTCCCTATTTTTGGTATTTAATTTCTGGGTGTCAGAAAACACCTGTTTTCATGTTTTTGATGTTTCAGGAGCTACAGGTATCCAAATTGCGAAAGGAAAGAAACCCTGTCAGTTTTTCTTCGGGAGAAAGGCCGTGGGCACAAGACACAAAGGAGGAGGGCCAGGAGGCCCAAAAGGGGGTAGCCCACGCGGCCAGATTCCCTGGCCACGTGTGGGGCCCCCAAATGGGCCCACAGCACCTCCTCCCCGAGGTCTTTTTGCTGACGACTCCTTCTTCCGCGAAAACCAACACCCTAATTTTCCCGAGACGAGACGGAGCCGCCAGGGCAGCGAAACTCTCGAAACTCTCCGCCGGGGAGACAGATCCTGCTGCTCCGGAGCTCCGGAGAAGGGGGAAATCATCCCCATCTTCATCCCCATCTCCTCCTTGGCGTGGGAGGAGGCATCTCCATCACCATCCTCACCAGCACCTGCATCTCCACCATCACCATGATCCACTCCGTTCCCCTCATAGTTTGATCATTGCTACACCCTAGATACGTGTTATTGTACTCCGTTGCATGTTTGGGATTGAGTACTTGTCATTATTTGGTGGTGGATCCATTGTTTCAGATTGTGTTGTACCACATATGTCACCATACATGATCATGTTTGCACGTTGTGAGTAGTGCCCGCATGTTCCTGAGGGCATAGGATGAATTGGCAATGATTTGTTACATAAGATGAGTTGTTATTTGGTCTAGTATTTATCTTTTATGTGATTCTATGATGGTGTTGTACGAACGTCGACTGTACAACACTTCACCTACATGGGCTCATAGGAGAACACCGTAGTGTAGTGACGTGATGATGTCTTTAGGTGACAGGAACTTGAGACAGAGTCGTTGAATTGCATTATGAGGGTACTTGTATCGGGGACCTTAGAGCATAAGGCTATGGTGGGACATCATGTCTTAATACTTCTCGTGATGTCATTTAATTGGCCACGTGATCCATCATAAGGGGTGATAGTTTATTTATTTAGCTATTCTATTTGTGGCTCCGTCCGAAGAAGATTAAAACTAGGCAAGATATACAAACATGTTATGCAATGAATCACTATGCCAGCTAAATCCGTGCAGCCCTCGAGAACGTTTTCCACATATAAGACACAAACACACACTTGAGCTTGTCCTCTTGTGCATTAGAGGATTGGGCTTTGTCTCTCATTGAGACCTACTACTTGCTGCAATTTACTTTCCGCATTTTACTTTACTTGCACTACACAATTAAAACACAAAAACACCTGTTGCTTTTATTATTCCTTTGCTATTCTACTTACCAGTTCCTTCTGCTCTCGTGGGTTCGACAACCTTTCTAATTTGAAAAGTACTACAATTGATCTCCTGCACTTGGGAGCCATCAAGACACTTTTCTGGCGCCGTTGCCGGGGAGCGTAGCGCTATTGGAAAGAAGTTTGGTAAGGAAACTTGAAAGCTGAATTTTACTTGCTGTTGCATCCTGTTATTATTATGGATTTTTTGAGAGATGCTTCGCTGAAACTTGCTTTATATGAGAGTGCTTATGCTATTAAACCTAAAGTTGTTGAAAAAGCACCTCATGATGATGGTTATATTATTCCCCTTGAATTTGATAAAGCTGTTAGGAATGAGTATTTTGCAGGGGATGGAACAAAGGCTGCAAGTGATCACATACGGGCTATTGAGGATATATGTGGGCTAATTAGGCTCAAGGCTATTTCTGAGGAGGAGGTAAAATGCAAGTTATTGTACCAGTCCTTAACTGGTGATGCTCGAAAATGGTATATGTCCCTGGATGAAAAAATTACACATAATTGGGATACTTTTATGAAGGTTTGCTTTCTTAAATATTTTACTCCTAAAGAGGCTTATGAGAACCGTTGCTTTATATTTAATTTTTGGCCACACCTTGGAGAGAGTATTACTCAAGCTTGGGGGAGGCTTAAGGACCTCCTTCGTAAGAATCCTTGTCATGATCTCACATATAAACTTATATTGATAAACTTTTATGTGAGACTATGTGATAGGCTAAAGCAATATTTGGATGGTTCATCTGGTGGAAGCTTTACAAATAATACTGCAGAAGAAGCTTGGAATTTATTGGAAATTATTTCGAAGAACTCTGAATATTGGGACCTAGACAAAGGTAATGAAGCTTATTTTGATTATGGATATTCATGTGTAGAAAGTTTCTCTAGTTCTATTTTGTTCAAGAATGTTATTAAAGATTTTGGTCTTGATCCATATGTTGCAATTGAAATAGCTAAGAAATTTGCTGAGCACATTCGAATTCCTAAAAGTGGCTTTGATTATTATGTTGAACCTGTTAAATCTTCTATTGTTGTCCCTAAATTTATTAAAGAAACACCAGTGTCATCTGTAGTAATAGAAGAATATATTGAACCACCTCCCTATCCTGAAAAAGTTAAAGCGAATTTGCTTATTGCTGTTGCTGACAAAAGTAGAAAGAGATGTTCTCAACCTAAAGAACAGGTGGAAGTCAAGAACCAAGTCTCTATTATCAAGCAATTAAATGAAGAAGATCATGTTGATGTTTATTTATGTGAAGATTCTACCAAAGTTATTAAAGGGAATTCATCCAATGTTGGTAAGCCAATTATATCATGCTCTATTGGGACTTCTTGTTATCATGGTTAATGTGATATTGGAGCAAGCATTAGTGTCATTCCA
The DNA here is from genome assembly GCA_028641055.1 of Alopecurus myosuroides. Taxonomy (NCBI): domain Eukaryota; kingdom Viridiplantae; phylum Streptophyta; class Magnoliopsida; order Poales; family Poaceae; genus Alopecurus; species Alopecurus myosuroides. Next base: position 105,361,456 of record CM054062.1, read on the forward strand.
TATTCTCTCTATCAATAAATTAAGCCTGATATTGATCCTATCACCATGGAAGAAACAAGTATGACCATTCAGCTTGCTAATAAAGATTATATTAGTCCCTTTGGAATTGTTAGAGATGTTGAAGTATTGGTAGGGAAAATAAAATATCCTACTGATTTTATTGTGCTTGGTTGTCCACAAGATTCTTTCTGTCCTATTATATTTGGTAGACCTTTCTTACATACTGTTGGTGCTGAAATTGATTTGCCTAGAGAAAGGGTGTTTATTGAATGTGCTGGAGAGAAACTTGAATTTAATTTTTCTAAATTTGCTGATAAACCTGCTAAGAAAGAACCAAAATCTAAAGATATAATTGAAACTCTTGCTCATATAGCTGTAGCTTCATCAGACGTGGTGGAACGTTATATTCTTAATCAGGAAGAGCCATTTAATGATGCAGAAAAAGAAGCTTTAGAACAAACATTATGGCAGCAACCTCCACAATTACAATTGCATATCCCACCTGATAATCTAGGAGTACTCCCACCTCCTAAAGGAGATCATTAGTTTTGAATTAAAGCCTTTGCTTGAAAATATGAAATATGCATACTTGGATAAGAAAAATATGTATCCTGTTATTATTAGTGCTAACCTTTCAGCTGAGGAAGAAGAGAAATTACTTGATGTGCTTAAAGCTCACCGCAAGGCTATTGGTTATTCTCTTGATGATCTTAAGGGCATAAGTCCAGCTCTATGTATGCATAAAATTAATTTGGAAGAAGATGCTAAACCTGTTGTTGATTTCCAACGCCGTCTACATCCAAAAATGAAGGAAGTGGTAAGAAAGGAGGTAATTCGACTCATAGAGGCTGGTATTATTTATCCTATAGCTGATAGTAAATGGGTTAGTCCTATTCATTGTGTTCCTAAGAAAGGTGGAACTAGTGTGGTTCCTAATAAAGATGATGAACTTGTTGCTCAACGTACTGTTGTTGGTTATAGAATGTGCATTGATTATAGAAAATTAAATAAAGCAACTCGTAAGGACCATTACCCATTGCCCTTTATTGATCAAATGCTAGAGAGATTATCTAAACATTCTCACTTTTGTTATTTAGATGGGTATTCAGGCTTCTCTCAAATTCCAGTTCATAGTGATGATCAGGAAAAGACCACTTTTACTTGCCCATATGGTACATTTGCTGATAGGAGAATGCCTTTTGGTTTATGTAATGCGCCTGCTACTTTTCAGAGATGCATGAATGCTATATTTGCTGATTATATCGAAAAGATAGTGGAAGTCTTTATGGATGATTTTTCGGTGTATGGTACTTCTTTCGATAATTGCTTGTTCAACCTTAACAAAGTTTTGCAGCGTTATGAAGACCAACACCTTGTTCTTAATTGGGAGAAGTGTAACTTTATGGTAACAGAGGGAATTTTTCTTGGGCATCGTATTTCTGGAAGAGGAATAGAAGTTGACCCAGCAAAAATTGAAGCTATTGAGAAATTACCATATCCAAGAGACATCAAAGGTATAAGAAGTTTTCTCGGTCATGCAAGTTTTTATCGCAGGTTCATTAAAGATTTCTCTAAAATATCAAAGCCTCTAACCAATCTTTTGCAAAAGGATGTTCCGTTTTCTTTTAGTGATGATTGCATAGAATCCTTTAATGTTTTAAAGAAAGCCTTAATAACTGCACCTATTATTCATCCTCCTGGTTGGAACTTGCCCTTTGAAATTATGTGTGATGCTAGTTATTATGAAGTTAGAGCTGTTTTAGGCCAAAGGGTTGATAAGAAATTTAATGTTATTTACTATGCTAGTAAAACACTAGATGGTGCTCAAAGAAATTATGCTACAACTGAAAAAGAATTTTTAGCGGTAATATTTGCATGTGATAAATTTAGATCTTACATAATTGATTCAAAAGTCACTGTGCACTCTGATCATTCTTCTATTAAATATTTGATGAATAAGAAAGATACTAAGCCTAGGCTAATAAGATGGGTACTTTTGTTGCAAGAATTTGATTTACACATAGTAGATAGGAAAGGAGAAGATAATCCCGTAGATGATCATCTTTCTAGAATGGAAAATATACCTGATGATCCTATTCCTATTAATGATAGTTTTGCTAATGAACAACTTGCCCTTGTTAGTGTTTCTAGTGCTAAAGTTGCATCTCCTTGGTTTGCTATATATGCAAATTTTATTGTTGGGAAAGTTATGCCACCACAATTTACTTACCAGCAAAGAAAGAAATTCTTTTATGACCTTAGACATTATTTTTGGGATGATCCATTCTTGTATAAGAAAAGTGTTGATGGCATTATTAGACGTTGTGTAACTGAGCATGAACAGCAGGCTATTATAAGAGATTGTCATGACCGTCCCTATGGAGGACATCATGCAGGAGATCGTACTGCAGCAAAGGTATTACAATGCGGTTTTTATTGGCCTACTCTATTCAAGGATTGTGCTGAATATGTTAAAACTTGTGATAAATGTCAAAGAGTAGGAAACATTGGTAGAAGGAATGAAATTCCTATGAACTATACATTACCACTTGAACCATTTGATGTGTGGGGTTTTGACTTTATGGGACCATTTCCTGCATCTAGTACAAAACATACTCACATTTTGGTTGCTGTTGATTATGTTACAAAATGGGTAGAAGCAATTCCTACTAAGAGTGCAGACCATGCCACAACCATGCAAATGCTTAAAGAAATTATTTTCCCTAGATTTGGTGTTCCTAGATTTTTAATTACTGATGGTGGATCTCATTTTATGCATGGTGTTCTTAGAAAAACATTGGCAAAATATAATTTTAATCATAGAATTGCATCACCCTATCATCCTCAAACTAGTGGACAAGTTGAATTAAGTAATAGGGAAATTAAACTTATTTTAGAGAAAACAGTAAACAGAGCTAGATCTGATTGGCCACTTAAAATTAATGATGCATTGTGGGCTTATAGAACTGCTTATAAAAATCCTATGGGTATGTCTCCTTATAAAAGGGTTTATGGAAAAGCATGTCATTTACCCGTTGAATTAGAACATAAAGCTAGATGGGCTATTAAGAAATTAAATTTTGATTTAAAAACAGAGGGGAAGAAGAGATTGCTTGACCTAAATCTATTAGATGAATGGAGGAATGAAGCATATGAAAGTGCAAAATTGTTTAAAGAGAAAGTTAAAATTTGGCATGACAAGAAAATTAAAAGAAAGGAATTGAAAGTAGGTGATCAAGTCCTATTGTACAACTCTCGTTTTAAGTTTTCTGCAGGGAAATGAGCTTCAAAATGGCAGGGACCATTGGTAGTACAGGAGGTATACCGTTCGGGGGCCATCCGTCTTCACGGTGATATGAAAGGTAAACCTCATGTGGTCAATGGACAACGCCTAAAACATTATATTGCAGGAAAGAGCTTCATAGGAAACATCGAGGAGATAAAGTTAATGACACCGGAGGAGGTAATTGTAAGGGATCCTGCAGTTTCAGAAACCCAAATTCAATAATTTACAATTATTGTGTTTGGAAGTTTCTCGGAATTGCGTGAAAACTTACGGAACTCATTTTTTATGGAAATTAACGTGTGGGACAAGAAAATTGGAAGGAATTGGACCCCGAGGGGGAAAAGAGGACCCCACACGCGGCTAGATTCCTTGGCTGCATGGAGGTACCCCTTTTCCACCTCGGAGTCCCGTTCCGTCTCGTTTTCGACTCCGACACTTCGTCTTACCCTAAAACCCGTCAATATATACCCCCTTTTGTCGATCTAATCCCGCACCAAGAGTTCTCGCATGATCTTTGATTTGTCTATTCTGTCTGTCAGGTTTTCCAAGCCATGACTTCGGGAGACTCCTACCAATGCACCTCCATGGACGATGATGATGATGAGCTTGAGGGCAACAGCCCCACATCCATCCACAGGAGGAATAGGAAGAGGAAGGACTACTCGGATGACGAGGACGTGGAGCTTCGCGAGATCATGGATGAAGAACCTGACGAGGAAGATGACGAGGCCATCTTCGACATACCACCTCTTGCAACAGCACCTCCATCACCAATCCCTGTTGCTGGCGTACGGGTGAACATGTCTTTGGAAACAAGAGACAATCAGCACGTATTAGCACCGGAGGGAAGGCTCCAAGGCACTCACTTGCTAGCAAAAACGCAGTTTCTCCTCTTATTGGCAGGGAAACTCCCACTGAGAAGAATTGCACTGGAGATTGGGATCACCTTATTCCCAAGAAGAAAGCACCAAGCCCAGAGTGGAAAACTCCCAAGGAGACGGTGGAGAAGGACCTCATGGAAAGGTTGGGAAAAGCTGCAGGAGCATTTGAGCAAGCCTATAACCTCATGATGCGCATCATTGGAGAGCTTGAAGACAACTATGAACATAAGAGGAAGAAAGAGTGGTGGGCTGAGTACGAGAAGAAGGGAGAATGAAGAAATTACCGCAACCATCTAAGCTTGGGGGAGTTTCACCTATCCCCCGTCTTTTATCAGCTTTATCATGTCTATCTAGTTTTGGTGTGTCTTGCTTTTATTATCTAGTTATTGTTTTCGTTTAGGCTTGAGTGAGCTCATTGAGCATTATCATGCATCCCCGTCTTATGGTTTATCAATGAATAATAAGGTATGGTGTCATCCATGATTCCCTTGTTTTGGGGATTTATGGGTAACACTCATGCAAATGAGCATGGCATATTTAGAGGTTTCAATCACATCTTGCCTTGAAATTAATTAACTTGAGTGTGTTGGAAAATTGTAGAATTATCTCAATATGACATAAATCCACTATCTATCTATTAGCTTAATGGCTATTCCGAGCATGTTCACCATGTTATAGTTTCATTTATGCTCTAAATTAAGATGCTTATGTTATTAATTGGCATGGGCTAAATTTGGGATAAGAATCTCACGAACTTTTGAATGCACACATTTATTTCTATTGCACTTAACAAAAATGACCCATTAATGGGAGCTAAAAGTTTTGTGCTTGAAAAGGATTTTGGTTGGGAGTTGGCTAACACATGCATCACGTGAAAAGCTTTCAACATTGCACAAAGAAATTTTATATTTAGTTGATGTCATGCGCTTTTGTATTTGGACTCCTGCCATGCCGAAATGAAATAGAGGAATAGTAAGTTTTGATGAGTAAGTATATATGACTAGAGAAATTGCATTGGGCCGCTAACCCAAGCCATGCTTGATCATGGTGGAAATTTACTTACAGCTAGAGTGGACCCTACAAACACAACCTACAATAAAATAAGAAGCTATTCATATAGTGAATGAAATAAAAAAGGATGATGAGTCTACTCCGTTTGTTCATCTTGTTATTGTGACATGGGCTGGTTTCTATGTCATGGGGCAAGAGGTACCTCTTTGCAATTCTCTATGATGTCATTAATACTTATTATGATTGTACAAAGCTTATTAGGAATCTTAAGTTGAGTAATCATGGAGTAGGTTTTCACACTCACGGGGCATGAGACATTCAACCAACACCTTGTCAACCACATTACTTCAACATTCATAAATTAAGATGCTAATGATAAAGGGGAAATGAGAGTCTTAGCCCAATGGATGCCACATTACAATTAGTAATTTAAGCTGAATAGTTTGGAAACTAAATGAGACTTGATCATGTTTTACCTCTACTCATTTATCTTTCTCCAAATTAAAGAGTATAATTCGATTGTCCAACATACAATGGTTATTTGCTTTCAAAAGTATGGGGTGTTTGCTAGAGCTTCGAATATGTTATCCTTATGTGTATGAGTTCTATTCATTCATCTTGCATTATAACTGAACATGATGATGATACAATGCCCGTATTTATTTATCAACCATAAGTCCATTGATGCATGTAATGATCTATGTCCTTATTTACTCGAGGACGAGCAAAGGTTTAAGCTTGGGGGAGTTGATACGTGCATTTTATATCATCATTTATACCCTCCATATAGGCATTATTGGGATGTTTTATCAATGTTATGTCATTGTTTTGCATGTCTTAGATGATTTTATGGGACTTTCCTACAAAGTCCCTATTTTTGGTATTTAATTTCTGGGTGTCAGAAAACACCTGTTTTCATGTTTTTGATGTTTCAGGAGCTACAGGTATCCAAATTGCGAAAGGAAAGAAACTCGGTCAGTTTTTCTTCGGGAGAAAGGCCGTGGGCACAAGACACAAAGGAGGAGGGCCAGGAGGCCCAAAAGGGGGTAGCCCACGCGGCCAGATTCCCTGGCCGCGTGTGGGGCCCCCAAATGGGCCCACAGCACCTCCTCCCCGAGGTCTTTTTGCTGACGACTCCGTCTTCCCCGAAAACCAACACCCTAATTTTCCCGAGACGAGACGGAGCCGCCAGGGCGGCGAAACTCTCGAAACTCTCCGCGGGGGAGACAGATCCTGCTGCTCCGGAGCTCCGGAGAAGGGGGAAATCATCCCCATCTTCATCCCCATCTCCTCCTTGGCGTGGGAGGAGGCATCTCCATCAACATCCTCACCAGCACCTGCATCTCCACCATCACCATCACCGTGATCCACTCCGTTCCCCTCATAGTTTGATCATTGCTACACCATAGATACGTGTTATTGTACTCTGTTGCATGTTTGGGATTGAGTACTTGTCATTATTTGGTGTTGGATCCATTGTTTCAGATTGTGTTGTACTACATATGTCACCATACATGATCATGTTTGCATGTTGTGAGTAGTTCCCGCATGTTCCTGAGGGCATAGGATGAATTGGCAATGATTTGTTACATAAGATGAGTTGTTATTTGGTCTAGTATTTATCTTTTATGTGATTTTATGATGGTGTTGTACGAACGTCGACTGTACAACACTTCACCTACATGGCTCATAGGAGAACACCATAGTGTAGTGACGTGATGATGTCTTTAGGTGACAGGAACTTGAGACAGAGTCGTTGAATTGCATTATGAGGGTACTTGTATCGGGGACCTTAGAGCATAAGGCTATGGTGGGACATCATGTATTAATAATTCTCGTGATGTCATTTAATTGGCCACGTGATCCATCATAAGGGGTGATAGTTTATTTATTTAGCTATTCCTATTTGTGGCTCCGTCCGAAGAAGATTAAAACTAGACAAGTTATACAAACATGTTATGCAATGAATCACTATGCCAGCTAAATCCGTGCAGCCCTCGGGAATGTTTTCCACATATAAGACACAAACACACACTTGAGCTTGTCCTCTTGAGCATTAGAGGATTCGGCTTTGTCTCTCATTGAGACCTACTACTTGCTGCAATTTACTTTCCGCATTTTACTTTACTTGCACTACACAATTAAAACACAAAAACACCTGTTGCTTTTATTATTCCTTTGCTATTCTACTTACCAGTTCCTTCTGCTCCTCGTGGGTTCGACAACCTTTCTAATTCGAAAAGTACTACAATTGATCTCCTGCATTTGGGAGCCATCATGTGGACATCTCCCTTTGCCTTATCCTTTCTAGGCATCGAGCTAGAGGTGGCAAGTAGGCATCCACGACGTCGACATGGCGAGAACACGAGGACCTTCTCCTTGGCCTTCTGTCACGAGGTTGAAGAAGAAAGGAAATGAAACATCAGTTTTCGGTAACCCCCTGAAGTTTTAGGAAATACATTTTAGTCCTTCTGATTACAAAACTATTAAGAAAACCTTTGTTTTTAGGGCCTTCTTGTGAACATAAAAATTAGTAAAAATAAGATTTGAATTCCTCATCAAATTTGCAAACTCACCACATCTTGATTTGGTGAATTTGGAAAATATATGTATTTTCTCTTAGGGTGTTCAATTTTAAGTGATTTAATTGTTTTCACTCCATCTAATTTATTAAATGGCTTTAAAGTTATTTTAGACATGAATACCATGTTCACACAACACACATATGGTTCACCAAGTGGTGTGTTTTAATTGGACCACTTTAGATACCAGTATTTTAGAAACTAATTTGTAAAACTACTAGGTAGTGTTTGGTATGCATTGAAAATAAACTCTCTAACTACGGAATTTATTTCCAAGTCATGCCAGATGTTTTTGTTTAGTCAGAAGACGTGTTTTCTTTCATGTGGGTTTGTAATTTTCCTAATTGAAACTCTTAGCCATTTTTAGTTGACATTTTACTTAGGTTTGTGTAAGCCAGGGTTGCTGTTTTTAGTACTTGATTAAATGGAAATATGTGTGCCTTTGGAATCTTGTTGGTTTGTTTTCCACACAGTTTTCAAGTATGGCTATTAGGTCTTGTTGGTTTTGCAACTTGTAATCAGTTGCATGATTATGTATAGATGAATTTTTGGTTAATATACATTTGTCTTATGGATGAGAATTATCTGGAAAATAAGGTGTTAAGCTTGTTACCATTAACCTCCACATATCACAGACATGTGGATGCTAGGGCTTGTTATTATTTCATACTTTTTAATTGTTTTCCTTGAATATATTATCATGTATTTCTTATCTTTGATGAGCTTGACAAGGAATAGAGAGTATAGATCTGTATATTACCTAATGATTTACTAGGTAATTCCTTATTCTCCCTTACTAAGGCAGTGTTGCTTCTTGTGGTTTTCTGTTGCTTGGTATTCTTGTCTCTAGTTGTCATTAGTCTTCAATTAGTCCTTTTGTCACGTGCAAATAATATCATCTCTTGGATTCCTACTCCAACTGTCTCACCCTTGTGGTGAAGACAACCAATTACTCCAAGCAAAGATTTTGCTTAAATGATTATAAAAGAATGTGAGTTTATTTAATGACATCAAGTTGCCATATGTGTCGTGGGATAATCACGCCAGACGTTACCAGGGGTAACTTATCTTGGGGTAAATCGACTCTGGTGTTTGGGAGAGGGTTTTGCTCAGGGGAAATCATGGTGATGAAACGATCTGGTAGCCGGCAATCAAGTCGCCGAGTCTCCGATCTAGATCTTATTATGTCAACTCTGATATTACAAAGGGTACTCGAATAGCTATTGAATCTCGTGTGTCTCGTGTCTAATCTAACCCTAGGGGCCGGCTTATATAATATCCGGACCCCCCTAGCTTCCTGTCCAAGGCAGACTCGGAGTCCTACCCGGGTACCGCCTTACAAACCCTAAACTTCCTTATCGAAACCCACAATCCGGGTTGCGAGGCCTATACTCTTGGGTCTTCTAGAAGCTCATTTTCCTTAAGCCGGGTCTTGCGTAGTTCCCTTTGGGCCGAGTTATACCTTGGCGTTAGCCTACCGGGTTATCATCCATCCATCAGTAGTCCCTAGAATAGCTTGGGCTTCACGGGATCCTCCTTGAAGCGCATGCTATTCCCTGCAAAAATAACAAACATACAAATTCACAAGGGGCCGGGTTAGGTTGCTTTGATAAACAGCTAGGCCTAACTCCACTGGTGGTCCATATAACAACCCGGCTTTCTCCGAATCCATCTTCATCCTCCCGGGTCAACAATCCAAGAAAAACACAGAAGACCCGGCTTGCTTTGCTCGTTAATTAGTCCGGATATCGCGGAAGTGATTTGCTCTGATCTTTTCCGGATATCACGCACGGGTACTTAACGCCTATCCCAAAAATTTCGGATGGGTATCCTTCCCGAAAATTTTGGCTCCCGCTCACTTAACCTAGTTTTCCCCACCCGCACCTATAAATAGGTGCCCTAGGGGGTAAGCTAAACCTAGTTCCATTTCTTCGCCATCTCCTTCACCTCCCAGCGCTCTTCCGCTCGAGCTCGCCATTGCGCCGCCACGGAGCCTACCGGAGAGCAGCCGGAAGCGAGCCGCCGCCGCCTGCGCTCCGCTTCCGCTCGATCTGCACCGCCGTCAAGCACTGCCACCGCGCCCGCGAGCTACCCGCCGGAAGATCCCGCAGGTCACCGCGGCTGCGCCATTTGCCGCCGCCGCAATCTCCTCCAGACCTCGCCGGTAAGCCTTCTTCCTCCATGAATTTCATCCTCAAGCTTTTCGCTCGAACTAGATTGGATAGTACGCACTTCACTCTTGCTTTACCTAATTGCTCAAGTTAGATTCAATAGTACTCCCTTGTCACTTGTAGCCATAAATTCCTCCATAAATTTCTCCGTGAATTTCTCCATCTGGGTATAATCTGTCCAAATTTTTCGTAACTATTCTTTGGTACTCGGATAGCCTGTGTTTAGTTCCTTCTCAAGCAACGTGTAAACTAGGCCAATAGCATATCCCCTCCACTTGTGATTAGCAATTTTTCCGTAAACTTCTAAGCTTAGATCCAATCTGCCAAGTTTCTCTGGAATTGCTCCTTTATACCCGGATAATCCATAATTTCCGGGTCTTCTCATTACCCTTTGGTTAACCGGACGATCAGTCATTTCCGGGTCTTACTTACTCACACTCTGCACCTTTTATCTCTTGTTTTGTAGACTGCACCCATGGCGCCCAAGAACAAGGGAAAACAGCCGGCAAAGCCAAGGCCGACTCAGTCCATATCGGCCAACTGGGCACGTCCACCGTGACCAAGGCGAAGCTAGATGAACTTGCCGAGTCCGGCGTCCTCCCTTCTCAGAAGGAGATCCACTGGCGAGTTCCGGGAGATGAGACCCGGCCCTCCCCTGGTCCAGATGAGGTAATCTGTTTCGTAGAGCACGTGATCCGGGGATTCCGTCCCCCGGGTCACTCCTTTTTTCGCGAACTCCTTAGCAACTATGGCCTCCGAGTCTTTGACATAGGGCCTAACTCTATGTTAAATATAACCCGCTTCATAGTCCTCTGTGAATCATACGTGTGCACCCCCCCGAACCTTGCTTTATTCCTTGAACTGTTCCAATGCAAACCGTGCCGCGAAAGCGGTGACGGGGCCCTCTTGGCCTGCGGCAGAGTTTCTATCCAACGGCGAAAGAATTCGCCAATGCCGACTCTGAGCCTTAACTCTCATGTTAAGCACTGGCAAAAATCCTTCTTCTACTGCCGGGACATCTCCCCACCCGGCGAAAAGAGGTTGCCGGGTTTCTCCGAGGGGTTCCTTGATCTCTCCGATACTTTTAACGCCTTCGCCTCAGAGTCGGACAGAGAGTCCATCCAGCCCCTCCTAGCCAAGATAGCTGCCCTTTCCGCCTAGGGTCTCCTTGGGCTTAATTTAGTTAAGACCTGGGTAGATTTCCGAATCCAGCCCAACTCCATCCGGCCTAAGCTGATGTCCGAGTATTCCGGACATGTTACAGATGCGCTCCGCTACTCTTCGAGGAACTATCCGGCTGGGGATACGAACAATATTATCAAAAGTTTCCTGACTGAGAAGGTGGAAGTGATCCGGAATATAGCCGGGTTAGAGCCATGTACCCGAGACAACCCAACCCCTGCGGTAAGATCCAACTTTTACTCTTCTGTACTTGTGCTTTTACCTGATTCAACTACCAACTTTCATCTTTATACCTTTATTTCAGGAAGGCAGCGCCTTCTGGAACATCGAGACTCCCCCCGCCTCCGAAGACCCGGAAGAGGAAGAAGAGCCGGCTGACACCAATGAAGGTATCATCCGGGTTTCACCCATTTTACTTTCTGTTAACTTGTTTTCCCACACATTTCTTTTTTCGACTGTGTACTCTGCTTCTCAGGAATGGAGGATAGGGAGGACAAGGATGACAAGGAAGACCCGGAGGAAACTGAGAGTGACAAGGAGGAGGTAGAACCGGAAGCTGTGGTTGGGGCCAAGAGGAAACCCCGAGGGGTTGTATTCAAGGTTCCCTATTCCTCCATGTCTTCAAAGCCGTATTCTTTTGCTAATATGCGTGAGTTTAATCAACAATTATCCAATTCACCACACTTTAAGGACCCACCTCCAGCCAAGCGCAGGGTAACCCGGAACTCCCCGGGTGATGATCCCCTCAACCCGGGTATCCCCACGTCCCCAGTTCGCCGTGGCGGTACTTCCCAATCTTATCCTTTCGATTCACCTCAAAGATATCCTTCTCCCAATCACCCCTTGCACGGAAAACTCCGAGTCTCACTTTCTCAATCTTTATCAGCCTCGTCCGGATCTAGCAACGAGCTTCCGCCGGACTTCGTGGTAAATGCCGGGTAAGTTATATTTCTTGCTACTCGATACACCGGTACTTTCGATAGCCTTTGCTCATTAATACTAACCATTTCTTCTTTTGCTTTCCTTAGCGCCCAGGTCACGATCAGTGACCCGGATGACATGGACATGGATAACCGGAAGACTGAAGATCCGGCTGATAATATGAACGCCGCAACTGGTGGTGCTGAAGAAGAAGACCAAGGACAAGACCCACTGACAGACTCAGCCAGGCAGGAAGCCCGGTCTCCCAAGCCATCAGATGGACCTGAGGACGATGACGTCGAGGTCCTGGGCGCAAGGATGGGCACTCCCAATCCTGACACCCAGGCAACCCGGGTTTCGCCCCCAGATCCGGAAAAGACTCCTCCTCCAAGCTACCAGGCCGCCGGCTCTTCCGGTACCAAACCTGAGGACATGAGCTTTGCCGAGATGCTTGATGCTCTGCACACCCTGCGGGCTGATGAAGAAAACATTCTGGAGGCCTTGATAGCCAAGCACGAGGTAAATCCGACTAATATTGCCTGTATATTTGTCTAGTCCCTAAGTTCCGAGTGAACTTATTGATAATTTGCTTGGAACTTTCATAACATATTCGACTGATAGTTCGTTTTTATCCGACTAACCCTTCCTTGTGTTTCCACGCAGGCGTACGTGGCCCATTCTGAGAAAGTGTTGGCTAAAACCACCAAACTCCTCGAAGTGGAGACGAAGCTGCGCGAGACGGTTGAAGCCGATGCCAACAAGACAGGGAAAATTGCAAGAAAGTATAGAAAAAGAGCTCATGCTGCAGAGGAGGAACTGACCAAGCTATCAGTCCAGATTGCCGATACTCACCGAGCTTTGATTGGTAATACTTCCCGACTGACTAATAGTAACCCGGATTTTCCACTCTGATAAATACTCGGAATTCCTTACTTAAACCTTTATATTTTCTGCAGGGCTGGATGACGAGACTCCAGATGAAGACGACATAGCGAAGCTGAAGATGATAAAGAGCACAATCCGGCAACTCTGTGCCGTGACCAAATGGATTCTGCAAGCTTTGAAGTGGCCGGGTACTGGACATGTGTAACATCCCAAGTATGAAAACCTACCATTTAGAATGTTTTGTTTCTTGTTTTAATTCAAGTATTGCATCATGTCATCATGTTTATTTCATTGTTTGCATTTGTTTACTTTTTGTTATGCATCTGTTTTATCTTGTTTTCATAATGAAACTCAAACAATTTCAAATGGTTATTTCATACTTGCTCTGTTACAACATTTTAAATGAAAATCTCAAATTAAAAAACTCATTTTTTGTCATTTTATTCCATAGTTATCAATTAATAAAATGGTGCTTTATTTCAATCAATTAATTCCAAATCATTTTCAAACTCAAGTCAAATATTCAAATCAGCACCCAATTTGTATATATGAAAATCACCAATCAATTATACTCATTTAATTAAATTAAATCATAGGGGTCACCCTATTAAAATGGATGTTTTCATTAATGTTTAATTAATATTAGGATTCCTTCAAATTTTTGGTTTAATTCCTAAACAGCAATAATTTTGAAAACTTTGTGAAAACAAAAGTTAGCATTTGTTTGCTATTAACCTAATAAGCTTAACCTAATTTTTCTAATATTTTTACTAACCTACAAACCATCCTTTTCTTCCAATTTGTTTTTCTGCAAAAAAAAATATAAAACAGAAAAAGAAAAAGGAGAAAACTGCAGCGCGTGCAGCACCTAAGCCTCTACCCAGCCAGCCCAAACCCACCTAACCCACCTAGCGCGCAGCCCAGCCCGTTATCGCGCCGCGTACCGGTTCGTTTTAGAACCCCGTCGTCCTCCTCCGCGGTACGGCGCCCATCGGAGAGCGCCACGGCGGCAGTACGGCCGCTCCGACGGCTAGGAGCCACCGTAGGCTCCTTTAAATACCCCTCCTAGCCCGCAGCAGTGCCCTAACCCCTAGGTCACCTGTCCCTCCTCGAGCCGCCGCCATTCCTTCTCTCTGTCGCCGCTCCCCCTCTCTGCTCTTTCTCACCGGCGGCCACCGTCTGAACCCGTGCACACCACCGTAGCCATCGACACGCACGCACCCACCTAAGTGCTGGAAATGATTCGCCACCATCTTCTCTTCCGATTGGACACCGCAGGGGAGCACGCCATCGACGGGAGCCGCGCCGCCGTCTTCTTCCACGCCGCCGTCGCCTCCGTCAGCCGTGCGTCACCGAGCCTCTGCGCCCTCTGCAAACGGTGGTGAGCCACCGTCTGATCCTCCTCTCTGTCACCCTCTGCACACTCGCATCTGCACACTGCTTGCACCACCAGATCGCGTCCAGCAGCGTCCAGCACCGCCGTGTGCTCGCCGTCGTGCGCCACTCCGTTCACTGTCAACGTTCAGACAAGCGTTTGTTCGTCAGATAGTTTCAGATCCGCGTCCAACACGTTATCCTCACTGCGCACGGTAGACTGACAAGAAACGCAGCGCACCGCACTGGTTCAGTCTAACGCAGCGCGAGCGAGGGGTGCTGGGCTTGATCCCTGGCTCCCTGGGATAAAATCCCCACCTTTTCTTTTCGGCTGAGTGCTAACAGGGAGGGCCCCCTGTCAGTCACTCGTGTGGCCACGCAAGCACAACAAGACTTGGGCCCCCCCTGGCAGTGTCTGGGTAGGTCTCCTGTGCGTATAAAACGATTTTAAACTTTTCTGTAATAAAAAACTAGTCCTCTATTTTTTAACAGATTGGTCCCTGGTTTTAAAAACCCCATAACTTTAGTTTTATTAATCCAATAAATGAAAATAAAATATGTGGGCTAGTCTAAATTTAATTGTCTACCTATTGGTATCATTTGTTTCCTGTTTTGAATTTTCAAAATGCAATTCAAATTTGAATTCAAATAATTCAAATGCAATTTGCTAAATTCAATAACTAATTCATTATTAATCTAATAAATGCAAGTAAAATATGTTTTCCATGCTATTTCAAATAACCTTTTCAAATATAAATTTTGTTTCATGGCTTGAATAATTTAAATTGCCTAAATAATTTAATCCTTATTTATTTCATTTAAATTTGATAAAATCATAACTTGCTCAAAATAAAATATTTTTGAACATGCAAAATATGTTTTCAAACCATCAAAGTGTGAACTTTTCAAATATGAGTTTGAAATTATGTTTTGAATAAATAAAAATTCAAATAATATTCCAACTTGTTTCAAATTCAATTAAAACTTGTTTAATATTGTTTAAGTCATAATAAATCCATCCTAACTCCTATTTCAAAATTTGAAACATGTAATCCAACTAAAATTTGATGTTCTTTTCAAATATAAATTTTGTTAATTGTTTTGCACACTTTAACTTGATGAAAACAACAATTGTTTGTGTGACATGTTTAAGTAACCCAAAATTTCTAAACTTAATAAATGATTTCCAAGACTTGTTAAATCCTTTTATCACTTGCATCTATTGTTGTTATTTGTTGTTATTTTGTTGTTACCATCATGCATGAATCATGCTAACAACTTTCACATAATAATTAATTGTAAATCATTTGTTTCCACTTAAGTCATGGACCCCTTTTCCATATGCAACTCAAAATAGCATAGGGGCCCATTTAAATTGTGTTATCATGTTAGCTAGTTTATTTTGATGCAACCATTAACTTGTCATGCATCATATTTGATTGTGCACAATGCCATGATAATGATTGTTTATATTTCTGTCTTGTTTGTTTGCTTCTTCTCGAATAGACGACGACGTTGAGACAGACGATCCTTACAGCACACCTTCTGAGGATCTAGCTCAGTACCCGGCTGCTGAGTTTGCAGGCAAGTTATCACTCACATGAACCACTGTGTTCCTTTCAACCCTGGTTACCGATACTTTCCGTTGTCTATTTCTGCTAGCCTTAGTGGTAGTTGTTTCTGTTACGAACCTATCACATGAATCCCTTAACCCTGATATTGCCTCACCACCACTCCTACAACCCCCTTGATTGAGCCAGTGTCGTACTAGCACGCTTAGGTTGTTTTGCTCGAGTCTGTTACCCGTTACTTCCAGTTACTATCTTTATTATGTTCTGGGGGCTCGATGTTTAATCAATCAATCATGCTAATGTTATTGTTAATAATAATTTGATGATAAGGCACCGGCAGGAGGCCCTGTGTGGTTTTGAGGCCTGCTAGTGTCGACCCTAATAGGAAAAGGGTCTTGTCTACTGATCCATGATGAGCGCACTACCCGCATGTGGGAAGCGAGTATGGGCGCCCCCCTCAATTTGATTCGATTCGCATCTCGTCCAAATCATCTCATTTAGTTCGTGTTTTCCATTTGCCGCATGCATGTTTTTGCGAGCCCAGCGCAGGGTGGAACTTTTGTAGTCGGCATATAGGGGGACACGTTCTTAGAGTGCTATGAGGGTCCATTTTCTTCTGGGCTCAATTAGCCGTGCGCCCAAGGTGCTTTGGGCTTGATGCGAAGAAGAGTTGAGTTGTGTTGAGTGCCCCGCTTGGTGGGAGGCATCCCATCTGGCGGGTTATTCATACGTGTACGGCCAAATTGGTGCAACCCTGCAGGGATAATCTTCTCGAGAAGCCGTGTTTTCCGCGGTTATGGTTAACTTGGTGAAAGTACTGGCTAACAAGTACTCAGGACAACTTAAACCTAATGATTCACAATCTCACACCCCATGATTAACAACTTGACTAGTAATAGGATTATTGTCACAATAACTTGATTCATCTTTAAGCCAACTGTGTGAGTTATCCTCGGATTGCTTCTTCGGATAAGGGGCGAGATCCAGGATGGGTTTGTTTGAAGTTATCTTTCAGTTGGTTACAATACTCGATCTTATCTCCTTTCTGTTAGTCTGAAGTGGTAGAATCTCCGTAGTTGGTTAGCGCAGCCAGTTGCAGCATCTTTTATATCCCCTCTCTTCCGTTGAACCCAAGGCATCTGTGCTTGGTGTTGGCGGGCTACACTTTGGTGAACTGTGAGTCTTGCTTGCCAGTACGTCTATGTACTGACCCCTTTGGGGCTGTGGTTTCCGCAGACTACGCTTATGAGGATCCAGGTGACGGCTACTACGTGGAGTTTGACGAGGCTGCTGACGAGTAGTTAGCGGACCCGGGCAGGATCCGAGACATCGTGGATGGGCTCCGTCTTTATTTCAGTTTCCGGCTTCTTAAGCCTATTTGGATTTGTCTGTACTCAGACCCCTTTGACTGCTTCCGCTGAGATGTAATGATGTTATGTTGGGACATGTGTCCTCTGGATGATTGTATTTGCTATTCTCTGCCCTAGTGAGGGCCAGTTGCAACTTATTTCAATCTTTTGTGTCTTAGAGATATGTTGTGTTATCAGTTTGTTCAAAGCCGTTGACGTACCGTGTGTGTATGGTATGAAGTACGTCAATGGTAGTGTCCTGATTTCTACGGGATAGTTTACATCGACGGTGGACAGTAGCGATGGGTTGTCACACATAAGTGTTGGCCTACGCGTAAGAGGACGCGGGTGCCGGTAAGCCCCGTAATCCCATCAGAATACTGTTCAGTTCGTACGGTGAGTATCCTCTAGAAGTCCGGGTGCGACAAATGGTATCAGAGTCTGTCTGCCTGTAGGATCCCTTTTACTGGTCGCAGTTGAGTCTAGAAACTATTTTGTAGCTATATAGGAAAAAAAATGAAACGTGAGAGTAGGAATTCTGCCATTTTTCTTCTTTCCCCACCCACCCTCCCTTTTCTGGTAAGGAAGTGCAGCGTTGTTTTTCTCTTCTCACCTAAACTTTCAAGTTAGGATTTCACGTGTTTTGGGTTCTCCGTAGTACCTCAGGAGTTTTTGGTCTCGTGTTTCCCGATGTTGCTTCAATATCCTGTTCTTTTCAACATCATTTTCATCCGTTGAACCTTGTTGTTGCTTTCCACTTCAGTTCTCTACCGGCGTCTAATCAAAACTTCCCCGATCATCTGCAGATGGATCTCAGGTTCTTCCCGCAGGTGGTTCGGATGACTCGTTGTGAGAGCACCGCCGGTTATCCGGAGATGCTGAGAGACATGGTCACTTATCTGGGGTTCCATTGGGCACCAGAGTACCAGGTCTACGAGCAGCAGCGAGAGTTTGACCAGACCTACTACCAGGCTATCGTCTACATTCTGTCAGATGATGGCATGAGCGTTGTCCACCGCTACGAGGCAGTAGGTTCCACAGTGGATATGGCCGTGCAGCAGGCAGCTTACGTGAGTCTCACCGTCCTCCGTGCTGACTACTGGGGGTTTGACGATTCTATCTATCGCCACATCCCCCGTGGTTACATCACTTCAGCGGGAGCTCACTTCACCCTCTACGACAACCTGGATGTCTACGAGCATGATAACACCAGGCTGCACACCACCGCTCAGTTTGTGAGGCACAGTGACGCTGTTGCCACCACACTTTCTCAGGAGTTAGCCTCAGTCAGGGAGCAGCTCTACCTTGCTTTGACTCGTCTGGCTACGTACACCACAGACTTTGTTTGAGATGAGCGCTTTGCCCGTTTCCATCAGACAGTTGGACGTAGTTTGCCAGATGCTGGAGGTTACGAGCCGATCAGAGGTCCACTCCTCAACCTCGGAGCTGGTTACACTGGGATTCCACGCTTTGGAGCACAGGGAGACGACACTTTCTACTTCACCACACCGAGAGTTGCTCTCACGGCAGTCCCGATCTACGTGGAGCGTCGTTCTACCTACTTCCGTGGGATTCCTCCTCACCGTATCTCTCGTCGTACTACTCACCGCCGTCCTGCGTGATGAGCATGGGAGTATCGATGTATCCATTCCTAGCTATGTTTAGTTATCCTTTGTCTTTCGAACCATGTATTGGTGTGTTGGATATTCTGATGTATTGGAACATGTGATGATGTACCTGTTGGTTATCTATTCATGCGTCGGAATAATCTCTTTTTCGGTTACCAAGTCTATCCTTTTCTGTTGTTGTGCTAAAATGCATGTCTATTCAGGATGCCGCCAACAAGGAGCAACCCGCCTGAACCACCTCCGCTCACGGAGCTGTTGACTCAGATGACTCAGCTCGTGGCTCAGATGGCCCAGATCCAGGCTAACCAGCACAACAACCAGAATGCTCCGCGAGTCAGCATCAAGGAGTTTCTGAGTATGGGTCCGAGAGCTTTCGTGGCAACACGTGAGCCTCTGGATGCTGATGACTGGATCAGGGAGATGGCCAGGGCTCTGGACATTGCTCACATTGCTGAGGAGGATAAAGTCAAGTATGCCACCTACCTACTGAAGGGTCAGGCAGCTACCTGGTGGGAGAACTACCAGACCATGAGAGCTGGCTATCCTATCACCTGGGGATGTTTCAAGGATGCCTTCCTGAAGCACCACATCCCAGATGGTCTCATGGAAAGGATGCGTGAGGAGTTTTTCTCTCTCAAACAGGGCAAGCTGGACGTCATTGGCTACCAGAACGAGTTCAATCGTCTCGCTCGATACGCTGGTGATGAGGTGTCCACTGAAGCCAAGAAGATGGCAAGGTTCCGCCGAGGTTTTAACCCGGAACTGAAGTACGCTCTCACCAACATCAGGTACAAGGACTTCGAGGAGCTCGTGAACACCGCGCTCAATGAGGAGAATGGGCGCAAGGCGTTCGAAGAGTCTCGAAAGCACTCGCGTGAGGGTGGTTCCTCCTCCAACATGACCACCCCTCCGCAGAAGCGCCGCATCTGGGTGCCAAATGCTGCTGTCACTAGGGCTCCATATGCCCAAGCTTCTCCAGGCTTTGCTCCCCGCCCACCCAACCCATCTCAGATGCAGGGTCAGAGGGTTCCAATGGGGCAGCCAAGGCCAGGTCCTTCTCGTGTCGTCACTTGCTACAAGTGCAAAGATACTGGACACTATGCTGATAAGTGCACTCAGAGGCAGCTACCTCCACCTCCTCGCCCCAACACCAACCAGGCAATGGTTCGTGCTCCCCCGGCTAAAGCCTTCAACTCCAACAACAGGCCTGTCGGGAGGACCGCGAGGGTGAATCATATCAAGGCCGACAAAGCTGAGGAAGCTACTGACGTCGTTCTCGGTATATTACCCGTAAACTCTATTCCAGCTAAAGTGTTGTTTGATACCGGAGCATCGCATTCTTTTGTGTCAAAGATTTTTGCAAAAGCATACAACCTAGTTCTGGTTCCGCTAAGCAATCAAATGACTGTTCACTCTCCGGGACCACAAATGTTGACTTCCAAGATAAGTAAGGACAATCATATCCTAATTGGAGGTCGCATATTCCTTGCTTCACTCATGTTGCTGGGAAATTCTGACATTGATGTCATTCTGGGTATGGATTGGTTGAAGACCCACAAAGCTAAAATTGACTGTGCTCAAAAGTCAATAACTCTCTCTCACCCTTCGGGCCAGATAGTCTATTCTCCATATGGATCAAGTTCTGTTCAGCTGTCCAACCTCGATGCTAAACCCCTTCCTGCAATTGAAAATGTTCCGGTGGTTTGTGAATTCCCTGACGTCTTTCCAGAAGAATTGCCAGGGATGCCTCTTGACAGAGCAGTTGAGTTCGTGATCGAGCTTGAGCCAGGTACTGCTCCAATCTCTAAGCATCCATACAAGATAGCTCCTCCTGAACTGAAATTGTTGAAGGAGCAAATCGATACGTACATGGAGAAAGGTTACATTCAGCCTAGTTCCTCCGCTTGGGGTTGCCCAACTCTGTTTGTTGCCAAGAAGGACCAAACAAAAAGACTCGTGGTTGACTATCGTCCTCTCAACGAGAAAACCATCAAGAACAAGTATCCAATTCCTCGTATCGATGATCTTTTTGATCAACTAGCCGGAGCCTCAATATTCTCAAAGTTGGACTTGAGGATGGGCTACCATCAGATAAAGATCAGAAAGGAAGATATTCCAAAAACAGCTTTCACCACTCGGTACGGTCTATATGAATACACCGTCATGTCCTTTGGTCTCACCAATGCACCGGCAACGTTCTCAAGACTCATGAATTCTGTCTTCCATGAATACCTCGACAAGTTCGTTGTGGTATATCTCGATGACATTCTAGTCTACTCCAAATCCGAGGAAGAGCATGGAGAACACCTTCGTCTCACTCTCATGAAACTTCGCGAGCATCGTCTATATGCCAAGTTCTCCAAATGTGAGTTCTGGATTCCAGAAGTTGCATATCTTGGTCATATCATCTCTGCCAAAGGCATAGCCATTGACCCGGAAAAGGTTAAGGCAATTGTTGATTGGAAACCCCCTAAGACGGTGAAGCAAGTCAGAAGTTTTCTTGGCTTGGCTAGCTATTGCCGTCGTTTCGTCCAAAACTTTTCCAAGATTGCCAAACCTCTCACTGATCTCACAAAGAAGGACAAGAAGTTCGTTTGGACTCCACAGTGTGATGAGAGTTTCAATCTCCTCAAGACTAAACTCACTTCCACACCTGTTCTGGTTGGCCCAGATACTACCAAACCTTTCCAGATATTCTGCGATGCATCTCTCCAAGGTCTAGGAGCAGTTCTTATGCAAGAACGTCAAGTTGTGGCTTATGCTTCACGTCAGTTGAACCCACATGAGCAAAACTATCCCACACATGACCTAGAACTTGCAGCAGTTGTGTTTGCCCTCAAGAAATGGAGACAATACTTGTTGGGTAACAAAACTGAAATCTTTTCCGATCATAAGAGTCTGAAATACATCTTCACTCAGCCAGATCTGAACCTCAGGCAAAGGAGATGGATTGAGAAGATTAAAGACTTTGATCTCACCATTTCTTACACTCCAGGCAAGGCTAATGTTATGGCCGATGCTCTCAGTCGCAAGTCCTATTGCAATAATCTCATGATCATGGAAAGCCAACCTCCACTTCATGAAGAATTCCAGAAGCTGAACCTTGGTCTTGTCCCTCAAGGTTACCTTGCTAGCTTGACAGCCAGTCCAACTCTCGAGGACAAGATTCGTTCTGAACAACTTCGTGATACTGAAATCAAGAAGATTGTAGAGCACATCAAGGAAGCAATGATAAATTCAAGTCCTTCTCAATTGATGACAAGGGAACTGTGTTTTTCGAAGGACGCATTGCAGTTCCTCAGATTCAAAGTCTCAAAGATGTCATTCTCAAGGAGGCTCATGAAACTCCTCTCTCCATCCACCCTGGAAGTACAAAGATGTACCAGGATCTCAAGACTCTGTATTGGTGGCCTGGCATGAAACGTGAAATTGCTCAATACGTTTCTGAATGCGACGTTTGTCAACGTGTTAAGGCAGTCCATCAGAAAACAGCAGGTCTACTCCAACCTCTGAAAATTCCTGAGTGGAAGTGGGACATGATTGAAATGGACTTCGTTACTGGGTTTCCAAAGTCCAAAAAGGGCAACGATGCAATCTTCGTTGTTATTGATCGTCTCACTAAAGTAGCTCACTTCTTTGCTGTCAAGGAAACTATCTCAGCTAGCCAGTTAGCAGAGCTCTACACAGCAAAGATTGTTCCTCTTCATGGTGTTCCATTGGAAATAAGCTCAGACCGTGGAAGTACCTTCACTTCTCATTTCTGGAAGAGTTTCCAAGAGGCATTGGGCACCAAACTTCTGTTCAGCACAGCTTATCACCCTCAGTCTCAGGGGAAAGTCGAAAGAGTCAATCAGATTCTCGAGGATATGCTCAGAGCATGTGGTCTCTCCTTTGGCATGAAATGGGAGGATTGCCTTCCATATGCTGAATTCTCCTACAACAACAGCTACCAGGCAAGCCTAGGCATGGCACCATTTGAAGCACTCTATGGCCGCAGATGCAGGAGTCCAATCAATTGGTCTGGAGCTGGTGAACGTTCACTCTTAGGCCCTGACATTGTTAAGGAAGCCGAGGAGAAAGTTCGTATCATTCGTGACAATCCCAGGATTGCTCAGTCTCGTCAGAAGAGCTATTATGATAGCAAGCACAGGGATATGATCTATGCACCTGGTGATAAGGCATATCTCCGTGTAACTCCCCTCAGAGGCACTCATCGTTTTGGTGTGAAAGGAAAGCTTGCACCAAGATACATTGGTCCTTTCAACATTCTCTCAAGGCGGGCAGAAAATGCTTATCGTCTTGAACTTCGAGAAAAGCTATCCAAGGTGCACGATGTGTTCCACGTGTCACAGCTCAAGAAGTGTTTCAAAGATCCAGATCGTGCAGTTGATAATGATTCCATTGAACTGCAAGATGATCTATCTTATGAGGAGCACCTTGTTCGTATTCTCGATGAGACCGAGCGTAAGACTCGCAACAAGGGCACCAAGTTCTTGAAAGTGCAGTGGTCGCATCATTCCGATAAAGAGGCAACGTGGGAGACCGAAGAGGATCTTCGCAAGAAGTATCCGGACCTTTTCACTTCTCAGTAAGGAATCTCGGGGCGCGATTCCTTCAAGGGGGGGCGTTTTGTAACATCCCAAGTATGAAAACCTACCATTTAGAATGTTTTGTTTCTTGTTTTAATTCAAGTATTGCATCATGCCATCATGTTTATTTCATTGTTTGCATTTGTTTACTTTTTGTTATGCATCTGTTTTATCTTGTTTTCATAATGAAACTCAAACAATTTCAAATGGTTATTTCATACTTGCTCTGTTACAACATTTTAAATGAAAATCTCAAATAAAAACAACTCATTTGTTGTCATTTTATTCCATAGTTATCAATTAATAAAATGGTGCTTTATTTCAATCAATTAATTCCAAATCATTTTCAAACTCAAGTCAAATATTCAAATCAGCACCCAATTTGTATATATGAAAATCACCAATCAATTATACTCATTTAATTAAATTAAATCATAGGGGTCACCCTATTAAAATGGATGTTTTCATTAATGTTTAATTAATATTAGGATTCCTTCAAATTTTTGGTTTAATTCCTAAACAGCAATAATTTTGAAAACTTTGTGAAAACAAAAGTTAGCATTTGTTTGCTATTAACCTAATAAGCTTAACCTAATTTTTCTAATATTTTTACTAACCTACAAACCATCCTTTTCTTCCAATTTGTTTTTCTGCAAAAAAAAATATAAAACAGAAAAAGAAAAAGGAGAAAACTTCAGCGCGCGCAGCACCTAAGCCTCTACCCAGCCAGCCCAAACCCACCTAACCCACCTAGCGCGCAGCCCAGCCCGTTATCGCGCCGCGTACCGGTTCGTTTTAGAACCCCGTCGTCCTCCTCCGCGGTACGGCGCCCATCGGAGAGCGCCACGGCAGCAGTACGGCCGCTCCGACGGCTAGGAGCCACCCTAGGCTCCTTTAAATACCCCTCCTAGCCCGCAGCAGTGCCCTAACCCCTAGGTCACCTGTCCCTCCTCGAGCCGCCATTCCTTCTCTCTGTCGTCGCTCCCCCTCTCTGCTCTTTCTCACCGGCGGCCACCGTCTGAACCCGTGCACACCACCGTAGCCATGGACACGCACGCACCCACCTAAGTGCTGGAAACGATTCGCCACCATCTTCTCTTCCGATTGGACACCGCAGGGGAGCACGCCATCGACGGGAGCCGCGCCGCCGTCTTCTTCCACGCCGCCGTCGCCTCCGTCAGCCGTGCGTCACCGAGCCTCTGCGCCCTCTGCAAACGGTGGTGAGCCACCGTCTGATCCTCCTCTCTGTCACCCTCTGCACACTCGCATCTGCACACTGCTTGCACCACCAGATCGCGTCCAGCAGCGTCCAGCACCGCCGTGTGCTCGCCGTCGTGCGCCACTCCGTTCACTGTCAACGTTCAGACAAGCGTTTGTTCGTCAGATAGTTTCAGATCCGCGTCCAACACGTTATCCTCACTGCGCACGGTAGACTGACAAGAAACGCAGCGCACCGCACTGGTTCAGTCTAACGCAGCGCGAGCGAGGGGTGCTGGGTTCGATCCCTGGCTCCCTGGGATAAAATCCCCACCTTTTCTTTTCGGCTGAGTGCTAACAGGGAGGGCCCCCTGTCAGTCACTCGTGTGGCCACGCAAGCACAGCAAGACTTGGGCCCCCCCTGGCAGTGTCTGGGTAGGTCTCCTGTGCGTATAAAACGATTTTAAACTTTTCTGTAATCAAAAACTAGTCCTCTATTTTTTTAACAGATTGGTCCCTGGTTTTAAAAACCCCATAACTTTAGTTTTATTAATCCAATAAATGAAAATAAAATATGTGGGCTAGTCTAAATTTAATTGTCTACCTATTGGTATCATTTGTTTCCTGTTTTGAATTTTCAAAATGCAATTCAAATTTGAATTCAAATAATTCAAATGCAATTTGCTAAATTCAATAACTAATTCATTATTAATCCAATAAATGTAAGTAAAATATGTTTTCCATGCTATTTCAAATAACCTTTTCAAATATAAATTTTGTTTCATGGTTTGAATAATTTAAATTGCCTAAATAATTTAATCCTTATTTAATTCATTTAAATTTGATAAAATCATAACTTGCTCAAAATAAAATATTTTTGAACATGCAAAATATGTTTTCAAACCATCAAAGTGTGAAATTTTCAAATATGAGTTTGAAATTATGTTTTGAATAAATAAAAATTCAAATAATATTCCAACTTGTTTCAAATTCAATTAAAACTTGTTTAATATTGTTTAAGTCATAATAAATCCATCCTAACTCCTATTTCAAAATTTGAAACATGTATTCCAACTAAAATTTGATGTTCTTTTCAAATATAAATTTTGTTAATTGTTTTGCACACTTTAACTTGATGAAAACAACAATTGTTTGTGTGACATGTTTAAGTAACCCAAAATTTCTAAACTTAATAAATGATTTCCAAGACTTGTTAAATCCTTTTATCACTTGCATCTATTGTTGTTATTTGTTGTTACCATCATGCATGCATCATGCTAACAACTTTCACATAATAATTAATTGTAAATCATTTGTTTCCAATTAAGTCTTGGACCCCTTTTCCATATGCAACTCAAAATAGCATAGGGGGCCATTTAAATTGTGTTATCATGTTAGCTAGTTTATTTTGATGCAACCATTAACTTGTCATGCATCATCTTTGATTATGCACAATGCCATGATAATGATTGTTTATATTTCTGTCTTGTTTGTTTGCTTCTTCTCGAATAGACGACGACGTTGAGACAGACGATCCTTACAGCACCCCTTCTGAGGATCTAGCTCAGTACCCGGCTGCTGAGTTTGCAGGCAAGTTATCACTCACATGAACCACTGTGTTCCTTTCAACCCTGGTTACCGATACTTTCCGTTGTCTATTTCTTCTAGCCTTAGTGGTAGTTGTTTCTGTTACGAACCTATCACATGAATCCCTTAACCCTGATATTGCCTCACCACCACTCCTACAACCCCCTTGATTGAGCCAGTGTCGTACTAGCACGCTTAGATTGTTTTGCTCGAGTCTGTTACCCGTTACTTCCAGTTACTATCTTTATTATGTTCTGGGGGCTCGATGTTTAATCAATCAATCATGCTAATGTTATTGTTAATAATAATTTGATGATAAGGCACCGGCAGGAGGCCCTGTGTGGTTTTGAGGCCTGCTAGTGTCGACCCTAATAGGAAAAGGGTCTTGTCTACTGATCCATGATGAGCGCACTACCCGCATGTGGGAAGCGAGTATGGGCGCCCCCCTCAATTTGATTCGATTCGCATCTCGTCCAAATCATCTCATTTAGTTCGTGTTTTCCATTTGCCGCATGCATGTTTTTGCGAGCCCAGCGCAGGGTGGAACTTTTGTAGTCGGCATATAGGGGGACACGTTCTTAGAGTGCTATGAGGGTCCATTTTCTTCTGGGCTCAATTAGCCGTGCGCCCAAGGTGCTTTGGGCTTGATGCGAAGAAGAGTTGAGTTGTGTTGAGTGCCCCGCTTGGTGGGAGGCATCCCATCTGGCGGGTTATTCATACGTGTACGGCCAAATTGGTGCAACCCTGCAGGGATAATCTTCTCGAGAAGCCGTGTTTTCCGCGGTTATGGTTAACTTGGTGAAAGTACTGGCTAACAAGTACTCAGGACAACTTAAACCTAATGATTCACAATCTCACACCCCATGATTAACAACTTGACTAGTAATAGGATTATTGTCACAATAACTTGATTCATCTTTAAGCCAACTGTGTGAGTTATCCTCGGATTGCTTCTTCGGATAAGGGGCGAGATCCAGGATGGGTTTGTTTGAAGTTATCTTTCAGTTGGTTACAATACTCGATCTTATCTCCTTTCTGTTAGTCTGAAGTGGTAGAATCTCCGTAGTTGGTTAGCGCAGCCAGTTGCAGCATCTTTTATATCCCCTCTCTTCCGTTGAACCCAAGGCATCTGTGCTTGGTGTTGGCGGGCTACACTTTGGTGAACTGTGAGTCTTGCTTGCCAGTACGTCTATGTACTGACCCCTTTGGGGCTGTGGTTTCCGCAGACTACGCTTACGAGGATCCAGGTGACGGCTACTACGTGGAGTTTGACGAGGCTGCTGACGAGTAGTTAGCGGACCCGGGCAGGATCCGAGACATCGTGGATGGGCTCCGTCTTTATTTCAGTTTCCGGCTTCTTAAGCCTATTTGGATTTGTCTGTACTCAGACCCCTTTGACTGCTTCCGCTGAGATGTAATGATGTTATGTTGGGACATGTGTCCTCTGGATGATTGTATTTGCTATTCTCTGCCCTAGTGAGGGCCAGTTGCAACTTATTTCAATCTTTTGTGTCTTAGAGATATGTTGTGTTATCAGTTTGTTCAAAGCCGTTGACGTACCGTGTGTGTATGGTATGAAGTACGTCAATGGTAGTGTCCTGATTTCTACGGGATAGTTTACATCGACGGTGGACAGTAGCGATGGGTTGTCACACATAAGTGTTGGCCTACTCGTAAGAGGACGCGGGTGCCGGTAAGCCCCGTAATCCCATCAGAATACTGTTCAGTTCGTACGGTGAGTATCCTCTAGAAGTCCGGGTGCGACAACATGGTAGCTTTAAGACGCTGCTTGATGCGTGTTCCACCATCCCCGAGTGGATCGAGCACTGGAAACGTTCATCATGCCGGGTTGGAGTGACCCGGGGGCTTGCCTTGGCTAAAGCGTACTTTCCCAAGCTTGAGCCGGCAAAGCTTGTTGGCGGGTTTCCAGAGTTCAACCATGACGGCTCCAGGTTTTCAGCCAAGAACTTCAAGGCCATCCAAACAGAGGTTCGACACTCGGCTAGCCTAATTGCCGACAGTCTGGATGTCAGTCGGATTGTTACCCCCTACGACGCTGAAGATAAGCCCATTCAGTCGGATCCTCCCAAGCCGTATGACATGCTGGCACGGTGGAAGGCGGAAGCTGCTCAGGCGAGGGAAGAGGCCGCGAAGAAGAAGGCTGAGGCCGATACTGCGCCCACTACCTCCACGCCGGTTGTTCCTCCTCCCGCGCGCGCCAGTACTGCTGCTGACCCGGATGCTGCCGCCGCCAAGACCGTTGAAGAACAAGTCAAGGACCAAGACCCGGCTGCCAAGGGCAAGGGCAAGATGGACGACTCGACCCAGGAGGCCGAGTGAACTTTTATCTGTTACCGTCTCAAACACTTCATTCGGCCAATGGGCCTTTTAAAACAATTATTCTTTTGATACTGCGCCTGTGCACTTTATGATACTACTATCCTGGTTTGTAATACGTTTAGAACCTTAATATCTTTCATGGCCCTTCTGGCCTTTGCGTTCATTTGATTATTTCTTAGCTTTGATCTTTGTCATTACTGTTTTTCCGGCTTTTCGCTATGGTTCCTTATGTGAGACTCGGTTTCCGGGTCTCGTGGGTTTTGACAAGTGGACTTTTTCTAAGTCCCCAAGTCCCCAAGACTCGGATTTTGGGTTTTTGAGCTGAATAGCTAGAAAATTTGCTTTTTTCAAATTCCCCAGTCCCCAAGACCCGAATTTCCGAGTCTAGGGTGTTGGATTTTTTCAGAAGAACAAATTGTTTAGCAAAGGCCCAAACCCTAGAGCTGCTCGCATAGGTTTGAAGTTATGCTTAATATATCTTGAGTTCCCGGGTGTTAGCCTTGTACTCTGCATAACTTGTGGTTTAGATGACCCTTTTGACCTGCTTTTACTATAAGCCGGCTTTCGCGTGGATGATCAATGCTGCTATAGCTGTATAAAGACAGGGTCAGGCAAGTCCCCTTGGGCATCATGGCTGATTGTAATTATGCGCTAGCAAAGCATGCCACTTTTGTGCGAGTCACATCGAGCTTAAGCAAGAAAGGTCAAGAAAATTTGGCTCTGTTGTCCGGTTATAAGCTTGCAGCCGTACTTATTACAAGTAATCGGCCCTTATAACACAATGGCATCACGGCCGGGTCTTTGAGTTTGCAACTGTGCTATTCAAGCAATCAGCCCCCAAGACTTAGATATATGCAATTTGCTAGAAAAACTAACATACTAAGAACAATAAATAATACTTACCTGGGCAAGAAATAGAAAAGCAACGGGAATATAAAAACTTGACATAGATCATATAAAAAAGAACAAAATATTGTTTAACCATCTCTTTATTGATATGAGAAAAGTTAGGTCAGCAAGCCGCCTCATTAAAAACCCTCCAGTCCCCTTAGGTACCCTGGATAGGAAAAGAGTGCGTCTAAAACCTGCTGCCTGTTACATCGTGTAGTTTCACTTGTGCATCTAGTCTATTCTAAGTGTAGTAGGGATGCAGCTGAGCCACGTTCCATGGTCTCTCTCTTTCTTGCATAGATGTAGTTGTATGAGCGGTGTCATTGACAGTAGCCGACTCTTCTCTTGCATCTACCAAGTAATACGACCCGTTGTGTAGATTCCGGCTTATAATGAACGGTCCTTCCCATGGTGGGGATAGCTTGTGTTTTCCTTCCTTTGACTGTACCAGGCGCAGAACCAGGTCCCCTTCCTGGAAGACCCGGGTTTTAACCCACCGGCTATGATATCTCCTCAAATCCTGCTGGTATATGGCTGATCTCTCCAAAGCTTGTTCCTTGTGTTCTTCTAACATATCCACGGCGTTCTGTCGGGTCTTCTCTTTCTCCACCTCGACGTAAGCCGACACTCGAGGCGAGTCATGGATAATATCATTCGGCAATACCGCCTCTGCACCATAAACCATAAAAAACGGTGTCATCTGAGTAGATCTGTTAGGTGTGGTGTTAATTCCCCACACCACTGATGGTAGCTCCTCGACCCATGCGCCAGCAGCTCTGATGCATGGGACTCGCAGTCGTGGTTTTAATCCACGAAGTAACTCCTGATTTGCCCTTTTCACTTGTCCATTAGCTTGTGGATGGGCTACTGAAGCTATGTCAAGCCGGATTCCATCGTTCCCACAGAATTTCTCCATCTCACCAAGGGACATGTTGGTTCCATTGTCTGTTATTATGCTGCGAGGATACCCAAACCGATAGATAATCCTTTTCAGGAACTTGACTGCCGTAATTGCTTCACAATTGGTAACTGGCATAACTTCCACCCACTTGGTAAATTTATCGATAGCCACCAAGAGATGTGTCTTTTTGCAAGGTGACATGTGGAAGGGACCAACCATGTCCATACCCCAAACGGAAAACGGCCAGGTTAAAGGAATTGTTTGCAACTCCATAGCCGGCACATGGATTTGGCGAGCGTACCTTTGACACCCATCACACCTTGCCACCAAGCGTTCCGCGTATGCTAAGGCTGTGAGCCAGAAGAAACCGTGTCTATATGCTTTGGCCACAAGGGATCTTGTGGATGCGTGATGCCCACAGTCGCCCTCGTGGATCTCTCACTAGTAGGGAAAAGGCTACCGCAGGCGAACCAATTTAGCCTACCGCAGGCGAATGACTGTTCGCCTGGGACCACCTCGCCAGCGGTAATGACTTACCGCAGGCGAACAACCAAATGCGCCTGGGGTATCTTGACATACCCCAGGCGAACAAGACTTATGCGCCTGGGGTAATCCTCTTACCTGAGGCGAACAAGCGCTGTGCGCCTGGGGTACATGTTCGCCTGGGGTATGCTTCCCTGTTCGCCTGGGGTATGGTTTTGCTGTGTCAAAAAATAAAAGAAACGAAAATAACAGAATTACAGCAAATTGACAGTAATAAATATGAAAATGACAGCAAAATAACAGAAATATTTCGATCATCACCAAATAGTCTCGAAACGAATAGTTTAGTTACAAGCATAGTTCAAACACTAGGAGTACATAGTCCAAACAAATCGATAGTTTAGTTATCTAGACAAGCAAAACAACAAGTAGCATCAACACTAGGAGTATAAGCACGGCGATGGCGAATGTGGTCATCCGGGCCCTCGTCTTCTCCGTCTTCTCTCTCGCTAGGTAAGTGGCGTATCGAGCTTCCGCCTCCTCCATGGTCTTGTACCCCTTGTAGCTGTTGCCGCTGAAACCGTGCACCTGTCTTCGGCATTGGTCCCAGTCGTCGTAGACTCCGGGAACCCTACCGACATACACAACATACCATGTCATCTGTGCATAGGACAAAAATACGAGTTTAGCATCGAAAGTGATAATAGACCGCAAATAACTATCAAAAAATAGAAGCATCAAGGTTTACGAATAAAACACGACAAATAAAGGTCTAAAAGTTATATGAAGCAAGTGTATACTAACATTTTGTCAATCCTATATTCTCGGCGGGAACGGACGAACGCCTTGTAGCGTGTTGAATGTCCGGGTGTCACGTTGCTCTCGTAGGTGTGCTTCTATGTCACGGTTGCTCGGTGGTGCGTGGCCGTGGAAGAACAAGCCACCCCGAGTGATGACATCCGACGAGAGTATCGTGCAGATCCTCCGCTGGATGCGACGGAACTCAGCCCGCACATATTCATCGGTGGTGTTGGCCATTTTTGTGGTCAGGTCTCGGAGATCACTTGGTAGATGGGCCTGTTGGGCATCCTTTAAGTACTCCCTCATCTGAAAGATGACATACCAGGCTTCCAACTCAGATTCTTGCTCCGATTGCTTGAGGCAGGGGAAGTTTGTTACGTGGGTGCACACGTAGGCGCCTCGGACTATTTTCTCCTTTTTTAGGGGCTTGCCTAAATCGGCGGCGAAGCCGTTGAGGGCACTATTAAGAACAGCTCTTATGTCGGTGTAGTCCTTCTGCACCGCCCTACCCGCATCAAGATAAGTGCATTGTGACCAATGCGGTTCCATGACGATGAGTACGCATCCTCCGTTTCTGCGCAGAACATTTCGAACAAGAGCCATCAATATCATCAATCGGAATACTAAGGAGATTCTAGAAAGAATGTAACGACGTGAAGCGGAGAGGACTACTTACTTGGGAAAGTATGGCATGAGAATGGCGTTCTTATCCTTGTTATCTATCAAAAACCCCGTTATGTAAGTCGTGATAAGAACTCGGTCCGCATGTGACCGCAAGTAGTCCTCATTCATGTAGTACGGGTCCATAATCGCCATGTGCGGGGTATTCTCCATGACCATATCATGCGCCATGCTGAGCGATACCAGGCGGACAATGCTTCGGTCGAGCTTACCCAAGTGGAAGACCCTGAATATGTCTTCGTATCTGATGAAGAACACCTCTGCGGGATTTGAATCCACAAAGCCCAAGGATCGGGGCACCTTGACCACGTATAGCGGGTAGGAGGGATGTTTCTCACGTAGAAGTTCATTCTCTTTGAACAAAATCCCGTCGTGGATGGTCCTCATGTCACCACCCATGACAGCGACAACCTCTGCCGGCAGCATCGGCTCACCCATCTCATGCACCTTCCTCCACGGGACGGCGGGCGGCAAACGGTCCAGGACTCGGGAGACCGCTGGCTGGCTACTAGAGGAGGCACCACCTTTCTTCTTGTTGCCCGGCCTCTTCCGATTCTTCTTCGGCCTCAAGCAGATGGGAGTGCCGCTTTGTTTTACCGCCTCCGCGGCCGTAGCACGGAGTGTATTCGGGGTAACCAGCGTAGGCTGTGGAGCCGTAAAGGCCGTCTGCTCCTCGGGAGTTTCTTGGGAATAGGTTAGCTTCTTCTGTATATCCGGTTTTCTGGTGGGTAACTCAGAAGAACCGCCCTCTCCGCCATCTACCTTCTTCTGGATATCAAGAGTTCTGGCGGGTAACTTCGGAGGAACCGGCTTCTCGCCATCCAACTGATTTATGAAATCGTCAATGGGAGCAAGTTCAATATCCATGTACTCGTCATGGGTCTCATGCTCGTGATGTTGCTCGTCATTGGACGTCTCGTGCTCGGGAGGAGGAGGATCCACCGGAGGTGGAGAGAGGACATTGCCATGTTGGACCTTGTCTTGTTGGCTTGCCGCGGGCGCAACCGGTGTAGTGGTGACGGTCATGGCTTGGCTTGGCGCCGACCCTGACGTCGTGTTCAGCCGAATAAGGGCTTTCGGCCATAGCAAGATTTGATTGTCCAGTTGGCCGAGATTCAGCTCGCTGTCGGCATCGGCGGGTTGATTAGGAGGATACAAGTTCTCGAATCCCGGTAGCACCAGATCGACGCGAACCCGAAGCTCGTTGTCCGGTATATCTCTGCAATGGTACTTGCGGGATAGTGGCTGCAAGATGCTCCCCTTTGCAACATCCTTCAACTCGCTGCCCACTTTTAGCAGGAAGGTGCATCCCGTCGCGTCAGCCTGCGATAACATGCATGGATAGGTCAGAGAGTAGGGTTATATTGAACTGGCTACAGCTTTTGAGACGGTCAATAATTTACCGTGAGGGCATTGAGCTCGGCTAACGTCGACGGACCACAGGTGATGGTGGGCTCGTCGAGCAACGGGGTGGTGGCCGCGCCGGACACGGCCGACGGTCCATCGGGGGCAGGCGCGTCGGGCACGGCCGACGGTCCATCGGGGGCAGGCGCGTCGGGCACGGCCGACGGTCCATCGGGGGCAGGCGCGTCGGGCACGGCGGGGGCGACAGGCACGGCCGACGTCGACGGACCACCGGCGGCGGCCGCGGCGGGCACGACCAACATCGACGGTATGTTGAACGTCGGTAACGGCCCCTGTGAGCCGCCGGCGATGTAGCCACATATTTTTTCAAATACGGCTGGGATGAGCGCATTCATCTTTTCCCCCACCGTTCTCTCAATCTTCTTCTCCATGTTTGTTTCCAAGTCATGGACCTTCTTCTTCAGCTCCTCCGTCTCCTCGCTCTTCTTCGCCGCCCGCGACTCCTTAGTGCTGGGCTCAGCCAAGCCATGGTGAGCGTGCTTCTTATTAAGTCCGCCGCCGGTGATACGGCCTAAGTGCGGCCTTTTCAGAGGGTCCTGGCTCTTTGCCTTGTTGTACCCCCTGATGAAAGGCTTATCCCACGCGACTTTGGCCGTCGACGTCTGCGACGAGGAAGATTCAAGTTGTTGTTCTTCTAGCTGCAGAAGCAACATATAAACGGTTTAGAATTGGTTTCGTACTAGAATGAAATCATGGACTTGATGATGATGAGTTGCATGAAATGGTAAATTTCTTACCACTAGCTTCTCAACATTCTTCACGCTATCGTCCGTGACCAAAATAACACCCTCCACCATCTTCGGGTCCGAGACAAGTTCCCCGGTCGGAGTTACTTTTCTGTACCTCGACCTCATGAATTTCTGGAATTGCGGGTCATGGGCATACTTGGCGTAAGGGTTCTCAATCCCTTTTTCAATGTAGGCCTGGTCCTCTTTCGCCCAAACTGGCTCCTTCCCGTCGTAGCCACGACAGCCGAGATTGTGGTGACCGATGTTCTTCGACGCTAGATCCTTCCCCCATCCCGTTTGCTTCTTAGTGACATCAAGCGACTCGTTATCTAGGAAAGTCTTGAAGTCATCGGGCGTAATCCGCGGGAAGTGGCGATGGATCTCTTCGAATGGTGTCGATTCCTTAATCATCGCCCTCACCATAGTCTTGTAATTGCTCAGGGCTTTGGTGAATCTAGTGAGGGCGAGTTTGTTCACGAGGTTGCCCTTCAGATTCTCGTTGTTGTAGGGGGGAGGGAACTCGTACCGCGCGTGCAGCCTCGAGATGAGTTGGGCGCGCAGAGTTAGTTTCTTCTTGAGAGTCGGCTCGTTGACATTGACGACGTCTCGAAGTATCGCGCCAAGTTGGAGGAAGTACCCCTTCACAAGGTCCAATGGCATTAGAGGCGTGCCACTGGAAGGGTCCACCTCCGTGAATTTCTCTCGAACGGTGCCGACCTTGTTCGGAGCTCGCTTTCGACGCTTGTTTCCCGTCGTGCTGCTCCCTGAGGGACCCCCCGCGCCACTATCAGTGGTTTCCTCCTCGCCACCGGTGAGCCCGTCATCATTGAGGGGCTCGACATCATGGTCAGTTTCTGTCCGATCTTCCTCTTGCGACTCTCGGGCCATAAGGATGTAGTGGTCCAATAAAGCCGGATCCGTAGTAGAAGAAGACATGCCCTAGCTAGCAGTAGACAAAACGTATACTGTTAGTCACCGGAAAAATTCGGCGTGACCTCGGCTATATATAAATGGTCATGCCGGAGTGCCAGAAATTCGCCGGAACGGAAATGAATCAACGTTCCGACAAAACATTGGCACTCAATGTACCTGCGACAGAAATTGAATGCACACATATGCATGGCCACAAAAACAGTTCCTTGCATTGCTGTCATCACATGGCACAAAAACACCCAGGAAATTCATATATCATGCCAAAAAAACCTTCATATATATTGATCAAAGTAAAATACTGCACTTAATTAATAACAAATCACGGAGAATTCTAGCAGTGTCCAAAGCTTCAGTGTTCTATTCACATGTAATTAGTAGGTGATTCAGCTAGTGTAAGAAATATAGCATTTTATACTATGAGCTGAACTACCAGAATTCAGAAATAATGGTACATGATCAGATCCAGTTGTAGCTAAAGCATGTAGCAGCAGTAGTACTATGAGGGCGTTGGAAGAGGGGGAGGGGGGGGGGGGCTGACCTGGGTTCGTCGTGGGCGTGGGCGACGGCGGCGTGGGTGACGACGGCCGGCGTGGACGACGACGATGAGAGGGACGGCGCGCGCGCGGCGTGCTCCCGCTCCTCCTGCCCTGCTGCTCCCGCTCCTCCTCCGCTGCTGCTCCTGCTCCTCCTCCTGCTGCTGCTCCTGCTCCTCCTCCTGCTCGACAACGACGACGGCGGCGTGCGATGAGAGAGGCGACGGCGTCGTGCGATGAGAGAGGCGACGGCGGCGTGCGGTTAGGGCTCGATATGTGCGATGAGAGTGATTATGCGGGTTGTGAGTTAGCAGATCGAGTACTTACAGGCGCACAACGAGTGAAATGCGCCTGCGCTATCCCTTACCCCAGGCGAACAAAGGGATGTGCGCCTGCGCTAACGTTCTTAGCGATTCGTTTTGCGCGGGCCCACAGAGGTATACCCCAGGCGCACATACTGGGAGATGCGCCTGCGCTAAGCATTAGCACCGGTTTGTGTCACAAACCGGTTCTAAAGGTATGTCCCCTGGGCCCACCTAGCTACCCGCACAAATGGCCGCAGGCCTTTAGGTAACAAACCGGTCCTAAAGGCCTGCGGCCATTTGTGCGGGTAGCTAGGTGGGCCCAGGGGACATACCTTTAGAACCGGTTTGTGACACAAACCGGTTCTAGTGTTCTTGGCTCGATGCCCTGTTATGCCCGGCCCCACAGATCCTTACCGCAGGCGCGTTATCTAGATAATGCGCCTGCGGTAAATTTCGTAGGATTTTGGTTTGCGCGGTCCCACATGGCATTACCCCAGGCGCATGTCCTGTCAAAAGCGCCTGTGATATATATTACCCCAGGCGCGTTTTCTCGATGATGCGCCTGTGCTAAGATTTTCTAAATTACACAGCCCCACGGCCTGGGACTACACATCGAGCTAATATATGTCGCATCGAGCGTAAATAGATTGGTTTAGCGAGATACCGCAAGTGTTTCTCTCTAAAAACACATTTTAATATATGTTTGCTGCTTTGATTGCCAAACGGATTGAGACCGTCGGTGCTCGCACCAAGCCTGATATGATGTTCCTTGGGTCGTTCCCGAATTCCTCATCGAATGCGTCTAATGCTTTCCACTGACATGCATCCGAAGGGTGTGTTAGCACTGGTTTTTCAACACGTTCTGGATCGCTCAGGGCATCTCCAGCCGTTGCGCCCCCCAGGGCCCAAAACGCCGCCGTTTTGGGGCCGCCGCGGCGCTAAACGGCGCTATTCTGGAACCTGTGGGGGGGCGCGTTTCCCAGTCGCGTCCCGAGCCCAAGAACCGGCCCAAACAAACGCAAAATGAAAACATGCGAAATTTTATTGAAATTCGAAAACTGCGTACATGCATATTCGGCGCGAATTTAAGCTAGTACGAAAAATTTAAACTACTCGATGACTGCTCCGCCTACGCATCGTCGTCTTCATCAGCGACGTCGTCGTGGCGGTGCTGGTTGGAGGGGCCGGCTCCGTCCTGGCTCGCCGCGGCGAGACGGCGTTGCTCCGCCCGCTCCGCTCGGTCCTGCAGGCGCAGCCGGTGCAGCTGCGCCTGCTCGGAGGGCAGGCGGTTGCGCCGCCGCTCACTCTGCAGCGCAACCTGCCGCCGGTCGGCCTCGTAGAGGGCGATGATGCCCTCCTGCTCGACGGAGGCAGCACGCTGGGCCATCTGGTGGCGCACCGCTCGCGCCGCCTCCTCCCGCTGGTGCGCCTCCAAGGAGGCACGAACGGCGGCCGCCTCCGCCGCCGTCGCGGCCTGCTCGAGGACGCCGCGCACCTCGCGGTACGCGTCCTCGTTCTGCGAGGTCTCGAACGAGTGCAGCCCGGCGTGCTGCTCGGGCCACACTGGTTGCCTCCTCACCTCGCGTCTCCAGTGGCGGGCGGCTCGCCGCGCTTCTCGCGCCTCGTCGTACTCGGGTGGCTGCTCCGGCGCCACCACCTGCGGCGCCAGCGCCGCTTGCTGCGCTGGCTGCAGCTCGTCGTCGTCGCTCTCGGGGCCCGCGTCCCAGAGGTTCTCCATTGCGGCGAGGTTCGAGGGTGGAGAAGAAGGGTGGAGAAAGAATGGCGAGACTGTGCGTACGGGGAGGGGGCGGGCACCATTTTATATACTACTCGCGGGCCAGTCGCCGCGCCGCGCGTGTCGCCGCTGCCGCCCCGCCATTAATCCGGTGGACTTTGACTGGGGCGCATGCACTGGCCGGCCGCCTTTGACGGCGCGGGGGTTTCTGTTCCCGGCGTTTAATGGCGGGGGTTTCTGTTCCCGTGTTTAATGGCCATTAATCCGGTGGACTTTGACTGGGGCGCATGCACTGGCCGGCCGCCTTTGACGGCGCGGGGGTTTCTGTTCCCGCGTTTAATGGCGGGGGTTTCTGTTCCCGTGTTTAATGGCGCGTTCTGGGAAGCGCCTGCGCTAAGTGGTGCTACCCCAGGCTATTCTTTGTCCCAGGCGAACTACTTACACGTGCGCCTGCGCTAAAGGGAGCTACCCCAGTCCACTTTTTACCCCAGGCGCTTCGGTACGTACTCGCCTGTGGTATCTGTTATACCGCAGGCGAACTGATACGCGATTCGCCTGCGGTAAAGAAAGCGTGCCAGCGTCGGCTGTGGTTGGCCCTGCCACACTTTACCCCAGGCGCTTCCGGTTTCTGTTCGCCTGGGGTAACTGGCCTACCCCAGGCGCACCTGCTTTCTCTTCGCCTGCGCTAATTAACCCAGGCGCACCGTTTTTCTTGTTCGCCTGTGGTAGGATATGCTGCTATAAGCAAATCTCTAGTAGTGTCTTTCAGGATCTGCCGGCCTTCTTCTGGTGCTACACAGCACAAAAATACTCCTGCAGCACTCCTTTTATATAACTCCCCATTGATGATGGAATATCCTTTTGCTCGCCTCAGAATTTGCCTTGCTAGTACTTCCTGCTGTGGTAACTCGCCCCGTGATAGGTAAGCCAGGAACGGCTCTGTCCACTCGGGAATAGCTCGTACTGTGGCCACGAGCTCCATATCCGGGTCTTTTTTATCCACCTCTTCCTCAGACTCGGTTTTAACTTATGGCCGCCATAGCTCATCTAGGAAAACATTGGGTGGAACTGGCTCTCTGCGCGAGCCGAGTCTTGCGAGTGCATCTGCTGCCTCGTTCTTTCGCCTATCAATATGCTCCACCTCATACCCGGAAAAACACCCGGCGATCTTGTCCACCTCTCTGCGATATGCTGCCATAGTTGCATCCTTCTTGTCCCAGGTTCCTGAGACCTGCTGCACCACAAGATCCGAATCTCCATAGCATCGTATCCGCCTGATGTTCATCTCCTTGGCTATTCTTAATCCATGCAATAATGCCTCATACTCGGCCACGTTGTTGGAGCAATCAAAGTGGATTTGCAACACGTAGCTCAGTTTATCTCCTTTAGGTGATGTGAGTACCACTCCATCTCCTGATCCCTCGTATTGCTTGGAACCATCAAAGTGCATTACCCAAGACTCGGAACTTGGTGTCATTGTGGGCATGCTAGTGTGAGTCCAATCATTAATGAAATCAACTAAAGCTTGAGACTTGATTGATGACCTGGGCTCGTAGTTGATATGATAATCTCCTATCTCGATGGCCCACTTGGCTATTCTACCTGTTGCGTCCGAGTTTCTGATGATGTCCTACATTGGTATAGAGCTAACCACTGTTATTGGGTGTTCCTGAAAATAAGGTTTCAATTTCCGGCTGGCCAAGAAGACCCCGAAAACCAACTTCTGCAGATGTGGGTAGCGCTGCTTTGCCTCTGATAACACCTCGCTGACGTAATAAACCGGACTTTGAACCGGGTGATCTTTCCCATCCTCTTTGTGCTCAACGACAACCACTGCGCTTACTGCCCGGGGCCCGGCTGCAATATATAGTAGCATGGGCTCTTTGGGACCCGGAGCTGCTAAAACTGGTGCCTCAGATAACTGCTTCTTTAGTGCCTCGAACGCCTCATCCGCCTCTTGGTCCCAGACAAACTTATCAGATTTCCTCAAGAGCCGGTACAGGGGTATTGCCTTTTCTCCGAGTCTGGATATGAACCGGCTCAACGCTACCACGCACCCTGTGAGCTTCTGAACATGCTTCAGGTTTTCCGGCTTTTTTAGACTCTGGATAGCTTTGATTTTGTCCGGGTTTGCCTCGATTCCCCTCTCGGAAACAATGAACCCGAGTAACTTTCCTGCTGGAACTCCAAACACGCACTTTGTAGGGTTAAGTTTCATCTGATACCTTCTCAAGTTCTTGAATGTTTCCTTCAGATCGTCAATGAACGTTTCCGCTTTCCTGGTCTTGATCACCACGTCATCCACATAGGCGTGAACGTTGCGCCCAATCTGGTCCTCAAAGCACTTCTGTATGCATCTCTGGTAAGTTGCGCCAGCATTCTTTAGCCCAAAAGTCATGGTTTTGTAACAGAAAGCCCCAAAGGGGGTGATGAATGATGTTTTCTCCCAATCTTCCTTTTTGAGCTTGATCTGATGATACCCGGAATATGCATCCAGGAAACATAATAGGTCACTTCCAGCCACTGCATCTATAATCTGATCAATCCTTGGGAGGGCAAACAGATCCTTTGGACAGTGCTTGTTGAGACTCGTGTAATCTATGCACATCCTCCACTCATTACTCTTTTTCATCACGAGAACCGGATTTGCCAACCAGTCCAGGTGAAATACTTCCATGATAAAGCCGGCTGTCAATAGCCGAGCAATTTCCTCCCCTATAGCTCTTCTTCTTTCCTCATTCATTTTTCTCAGGCCCTGCTTCACAGGCTTGGACTTGAGATCAACGTGCAAGCTATGTTTCGCTAACTCTGTAGGAATACCCGGCATGTCGCTGGGCGTCCAAGCAAAAACATCTTGATTTGAACGAATAAACTCCACGAGTGCTTTTTCCTGCTCATTGTCCAGGTTAGATCCTATAGCAAATTGCTTGGAGGGATCACCTTCAACAAAGGCCACCATCTTGGTATCCTGTGCTGCCTTGAATTTCGCTCGCTCATCCTCCGTATTCGGCGTTTTTAACGCTGTTCTGTCATCCGGGTCTACTTGAGACCGATAATACTTGAGCTCCTCCTTTCTGCAAGCTTGTTCCGCCATCGCCGCGTCCCCTTCGTCACACTCAGCCGCTATATCCCGGCTTCCATGTATGGTGATGGTCTGCTTGGGACCCGGGATTTTTAGCTGTAGGTATACGTAACACGGCCTGGCCATGAACTTGGCGTAAGCCGGCCTTCCAAACAATGCATGATAGGGGCTGCGCAACTTTACCACTTCGAACGTGAGCCACTCCACCCGGAAATTATCCTTTGCTTCTCCAAAAGCAACCTCCAAGGTAATCTTTCCCTCAGGACACGCCGAGTGACCCGGCACGATCCCGTGAAAAACTGTTGAACTTTTCTGTAGCTGAGAATCCTTGAGGCCCATGCGCAAGAAAGTTTCCCAATATAAGATGTTGATGCTACTTCCGCCGTCCATTAGGACCTTTTTCAGCTCATAACCATTAACCTGTGGCGCAACCACCAATGCTAGGACTCCCATGTGTTCTATCATTTCCGGGTGATCTCTTCTGCTCCATGTTACATCTTGCTCCGACCACCTCAGGTACCTTGGGACAGCCAAGGAAACCGAGTTTACCGCCTTTTTCAGTATCTTTCTATCCTTGTTTGAAGTTCCCGTGGTGTGAACGTGGTACTGGCCCAATTGCTTGGGATTGGCTTGGAAACCTCCAGCTCCTCCCTGGTTATTACCCGGATTTCCACCTCCTGGATTGCCTGTTGGGGGTGGGCCGTTGCCCGGGTTTCCACCCGGACCCGGTCCTCCTCCCCGGCCTGCGCCTCGCATAGCTTTGTTTATTTCTTCGTTCTTCCATCTCTGTAAATCCACACACTGCTCCAATGAGTGGTTAGCCGGTCTACCGTTCCTGCTGTGTTGCGGGCACGGCATCTTGTAGACATCCCACTGGTTTCCCGGCCTTGGCGGACCTTGGTAATTTCCTCCATTAAAGTTTCCTCCGTTGAAATTTCCTTCTGCTCTGGGTCTCGAAGACCCGGCTTCTGTGCTGGCGACAAACTCGGAATTCCCCTCAAACGGGCGTTTATTCTGGTTGTTTCCATTATTTCCTCCATGGTTACCCGGCGTGGATCCATTGCCGGTTCTTCCATTATTACTCGTGTTCGCTTTCGCTTTCTTATCATCAACGTCCTCTTCTGTGGTATCCGTAGCGGCATGTTTGTTGCATGCGTCCATCAACTCTCCCATAGTAACCTCTGAAGCGTTTCGACTGGATTTCATGAGAGTTAGCTTTTGCACTAAGGGTGTATACTTGCATGTCTTCGCCATAGCTTGCAACGCATCCTTTGGCTGAATATCTGTAGATGAATGAAGTATCTCCATAACCCGGCGCACCCAGCTACGCGCCGATTATCCCTTCTTTTGCACACACCGTTCTAGATCATCGATAGTAAACAACTTCCTGCATGTTCCGTGAAAGTGCTTGATAAACGCAGTTTTCAATTCACTCCAAGATTTGATAGATCCTTCAGGTAAATTGTTGAACCACAACTTTGCTGCTCCTTCTGACATCATTAAGTACATGAACTTAGCTTGAAGATTTTCAGATGCGTTGAGAATCGACATAGCCATCTCATAACTGCTCAACCATGTTTCTGGATCCATAGTCGGCTCATAATTCACCACTTTACCCGGTTCCTTGAATTTATCCGGGTAAGGCTCAGCCCTGATATTATCCGACAGACACTTAGGTCCAGCGAGATTAGTCAGTACTGACCTCACTCGGGAAACATGCGATCCTGCGGGGGGTGCAGCTGGGCGCGGCGCTGCCGCAGGCCCGTGTACCGCAGACCCGGCCTCGGCTCGCCTGGCTCTGGAACTATTCACAATAGCTTGTGCTGCTGATGCTGCTGGTGCTGCTTGGACGCGGGGAGGAGGCGGCATTTGCTGCTGCTCTGCCCTCCGTCACGCTGAACTTGACTGAATATTGCCGGTGTTGCCATGTTGCCGGCTGATATACGGCGTTCCATGCATTCTACTCCTATTATCCGGGTAATTGACTTGTTGAGCCACTACCGTGCGTAATAAATCTATCGCCCGCCGGGTCTCCTCCGCATGGGGTGACTCTCTTACGGGGATTCGATCCAACGCCAATGTTGCCGCATATACATTATCCATTGGGTTGTTGAAGTGACCTGGTGGCGTACGAAATCGTTATGGTGGCGGTGGTGGCGCTGCATTACCAGCTGCAACCCCTGTCTGCAACGTGGGTCACCCGGCTTGTACGTTTGCCGGCTGTGCTCCTCCGGTCGCGGGCTGATGTATAGTTTCTTGATT
Source organism: Alopecurus myosuroides (assembly GCA_028641055.1). Lineage (NCBI taxonomy): Eukaryota > Viridiplantae > Streptophyta > Magnoliopsida > Poales > Poaceae > Alopecurus > Alopecurus myosuroides. The sequence goes on from CM054062.1 coordinate 105,404,770, forward strand.
CGCGGCCGGGATTGGATGATCCTGGGGGGTGGTGAACAGCGCAGCCGGGTTTAGAACTCTACCCGTGGCTGGTAACCTTGTTTGGTATCTCTGATGCATCCTAGTTGATTCAACCCGGAGCCGGTTCTCCAACGCTTCCAGCTCGCGTCGGCGCGTGGCTACCCCTTGCTTTTCTGCTTCCACTTCTCTCCTTTGCTGCTCTAATGCACGGCGGGCTACATCCAGATGCCTAGCACGTGCTGCTGCGTTCTCCGGGGTTATCACCGTAGCTAGCACCGTGGGATCCAGGATCAAGTTATTACTGAACAGGGCCGGGTGTTGTGGGTTTGAGGGACCCGCCCCTGGCGTCCTGTTCGTCATGAATCCAAACATATTCGCTTGCAACTCGCTATCCGCCGCCCGGCTAGTGACCGAGGCCGATTCTCCGTCGACCCGGGTCAGAACCGGATTTCCGTCAACCGGATTTTGCTGCTGGGCCAGCGCTCGCGCCGCTCCAACCGCGGCCGTAGTCACGTCCCCCTGATTGAGATTGGTTGCAGGGGCCGTGTAGACCGCGACCTGGCGCGCGATGCCTGGTGAAGATTCGTACTCTTCCTCATCACAACTATCCTCCTCGTGCCGGTCCTCCATCAAGTGCAGGATAGACTCGGTATCATCTTCTCTCATGACCCGGCCACGCGGGGTCCATGCCGGCTCCTCCGGCTGTTCCCTCTTCGTGGTGGGCTCTTCTACCGGATCCACCGTTCCGACCGATTCTTCTCCATCCGACTGTACGCATATCGCTTCACCTGACACAGAATCATAATTGAAATCATCAAGGATTGAACCGGACGTACGTACCATGCCGATGAAGACGTTGACCCGGCCGATCGTGACAACAGATCCGGATTCAAGCAGATCCGACTCTGGCCCCCAGCCAAAATCGTCCACCAACTTCTCTCCTTCGGGGTTGGTGTAGATCTCGCCGACGACGAGGTTCTTCATGTTCTCCCGAGCTTCTCCTGTTATGTAAACACCCTTGGACGTAGGCCCCATGGTGGGCGCCAACTGTCGTGGGATAATCACGGCAGACGTTACCAGGGGTAACTTATCTTGGGGTAAATCGACTCTGGTGTTTGGGAGAGGGTTTTACTCAGGGGAAATCATGGTGATGAAACGATCTGGTAGCCGGCAATCAAGTCGCCGAGTCTCCGATCTAGATCTTATTATCTCAACTCTGATATTACAAAGGGTACTCGAATAGCTATTGAATCTCGTGTGTCTCGTGTCTAATCTAACCCTAGGGGCCGGCTTATATAATATCCGGACCCCCCTAGCTTCCTGTCCAAGGCAAACTCGGAGTCCTACCCGGGTACCGCTTACAAACCCTAAACTTCCTTATCGAAACCCACAATCCGGGTTGCGAGGCCTATACTCTTGGGCCTTCTAGAAGCTCCTTTTCCTTAAGCCGGGTCTTGCGCAGTTCCCTTTGGGCCGAGTTATACCTTGGCGTTAGCCTACCGGGTTATCATCCCTCCATCAATATGCATATAAGAAGAAATTGTTGACAAGTGGACCAGACTTGCCTCCAAATTACTAATCATATACAATAGGCTGAGATGTATTAGGTTATTCAACCTTCTGTTTGTTTGTTTATGACACTCAATTGTTTGAGTATACAAAAGTGATCTGTTAACAAGGTTGCAAGACTTGTTACCAAACTACTTCTATATGACACTAACATTGGAATATCACACTATTTCAAGAGGAATTAGTAAGATCAAATCAGGATATAAGAGTTTCCAAATACTCTTATAGTAGATTGAAGTAGCACTTCTAGAATACTCTAAATAATCTTCTTGAAGATCTTCCTGTGGTAGTTCCTCCTGTATTGTGGGTTGCTTCTCTTGCAGAATGACTTAGAGAAGATTGGGGAACAAGATATAATGGTCTAGCCAGAATAATAAGATCTAGATTAAGATTTAGTTCATGATTTTATTATCCTTCCATACATTTCTTGTTGTGTTACCCATATGATATGTACTTGTCTCATACATGATTGGTTTTACTTAGCTTTCAATTCAATTCCTCTAATAGAGGTTATAACCTGTTGTTATTCGTTAGTTGTTTCAAGAGATATACTTTAGGTACTGAATATTAATTTGGATAGATATGTGGAGTGTTTGTCGAATGAGTACTTAAGATAATAAGTTGATCAACTGATTCACTTAATGTGTTGAGATTTCATATGCTCACTAGTATAAGTTTGAATGAGGCAATGAGCATATTAATGATATTAGGGTTTAATTACTTAAGTCATAGTTGTTAGTGGCTTTCACAAGTGTCATGATTTACTTTATATTCTTCTCTTTATTATCTTTGTCATGCATAATGTATACATAGGGGTTTGGGAAGATCATATGTCATGATCAGGGTTTAACGGTAGTTTAAGATGATTTGTTTCATCTTTTAAATGCTTCCTTTCTTGTTGAGGAGATATTTATATATTCCATAAATATGTTGTTATTGATAATTAAGTTATTTCCCACTTGTCGTTTTTGATTTAACACTTGTTTCCATCATTTGTTTTCTATTGAAGCTTTGTTCTTTATTTGTAAAGGTTTACTTAATAGTTATAAGATGATTTATAGATATGGTTTGTGATTGGTTGATAAGTTAAAGAGTTATTATTTTATAGGACATAACATCTCTATTGATGAGATGGTTCAATTATGCATTACTCATTTGTGGAAGTAGGATTATCAGTTATGTGATTTGGATACTCACCCCTCTTTGAGGTCTAGATACCTAGTGAATTATCCCAAGTCCTTAAAGACTTGTGGTTAAGGTTGTTGAGAGTTTGTGTTGGTCACAACCAATTATGGTTTGTGTAATTAGATGATTTGGTTTGTAGAGATACTATGTTATAAAGATCACTCTAAATGTACTCTTGAACAGATGATCTAGACCTATTTCATCATGTCAAGTGAAACAGTGGTCACTTTGATTCGTTTAAACTTTCGCGCCAAAATTTCCCGTACTTTTAGATGCATGCTTTGCAAATGCACATATTATATCTCGATCCTTATAACCTCCGAAACACTGGGATGTTACAGTATCTCCCCCTTAACAAGAACTTCGTCCTAAAGTTCAACCTCTCTCACGTAAGGATAGGTAGAGAGAACTTTTGTAGCCTATTGAATCTTCACAACTGCTTTCTTGTGTTGACCTTGGCATGTGTAGCCTCTTGTCTTGATTGTACACCTTCCACTATCATGCATGTTGATCTAATATTTTGCCAGTTGTTATGACAACTCTGTTTTGTTGCTAGGCCTTCTTAATGGTCTCACGAAGAACACGTGGTATTTCCACCACATAGTTGATACCAAGTTTCGTTCTCCGATGAATAGGTATAGTATCCTACCTCTCACAACTTTCTGAAGAACAATTGGTACATCCACCAGGTGATGAATAACCAATAAGATTCTTCTGGTACACTGGATATTGTTTATGATTAGGACTCGATTTACTTTAATCTAGTGGTATCAAGAGAAATACTTCTCAAAGAACTTGTACCACATAGTGTAAATTGACTTAGACTCTTCTAATTAGTAAAATATCTTCGAGTTTCCTGGAGTTTTAGCTATTTTCCTACAGATGAATATAACCTATTCCACTGGTCTCTCCCTATGGTCCTGCTGTATCTATGGGTTTTGACTTCTACGAGACAACTTTATAATTTGATTTACCAAACTTGTACGTATTTCCTTCTCGGATATAACTACTTATGTGATTTTCTTCACATCACTTTTGGTAGATCTCCATATTTTGATGAAGTATGTAACCAACTCCAAACAAGATGGGGAATGTGTTCCATTCCCATCAGTGTCTTCATTGACTTCTGCCTTCTTTACTTCGTGTTCTTCCAGCGCTTTTGTGGTGGCTTCAAACTGCGGATATTTCAGACCGCTCTCATACTGATCCTATACCCTCTAGACCAGTAACATCAAGATAGAACTCAGTGTTTGCACATGCATTTGCACATCAAGTTCCAACTTCATGTACAGATCTAGTCAATCAAAGATCCAAATAAGATCCAATAAATCCCAAATACATTTTTCACTCATGCATCAAAAGCCCGTGAAATAGTAGTACTTTGAGTAAAACATCTCAAGTACCAAGGCTCTTAAGTGCTATACACTACAAGTAGGTATATGGTACCTTACAATCATATTCTACACAACCACTCTTTGACTTGGTAATTACTCCAATTGCAAGCCTTACTGCAATGGATTAAACCCAGACAAAATGACCCTATAGTAGTTGTTGTCTAACTTTATTCCATATAGATCTAAGTATCATGACAACTAAAGTCCTACATCTTGATTACGATAAACTTCTCATGGCATCTGTTGATCCTTCATGGTGTTGATCACATCGTATGAGAAGTAATGTAGCTTCCATCAATGCTTATGCCTTCTCCTAATTGTATATTATACTATAATGATCACCTCTAGACTTGATAACTAAGGATATGGTATATACCCCATAATTACCATGTCCTAATGACTCTTTATGATTCTCAAGCATCCGTTCTGGATGACTCCTATACTTATTCTATACCATGTTCTACTCCATCCTATACATTCATAGAATAGGGTAATCATCATTGTGAGTTAATCATCTCTGACTATGTCAGAACTCTCCTTTTTCACAATAACACTGATACATGCTAGACTTCTAACTATTTATATCTAGGTATAAAGAAAATAGATAAGTATATTTACTCAAGTTGAGTAAGAATATTATATACAAGTATGATCATATCATTCTCAAGTGAATGATAATCATAGTTGTATGCATTATGGTTTAGATAAGATGGCTTCCTATAGTCTTTACCAACCTACAGATCTCCCAAAAGGTTTTAACCTCAGGTCGCTTTGCTCTGATAGCAGCTGCGGTGACCCAGCACACCACTGCATGTGTAGTGAGCAAGTCGATGACATAATACTCACAGAAGGACTTATCCGTGAATATTACATCCCTCAGAGTGGTACAACGGAAACATAACAGGTCCAAGCAAAGCTATAGGATACAAACTTCCATTACAAAATCTTGAGAATCTCCTTGAAGAATCAAAGATGATCTCATGCAACTGAAACATCAGAAGAAGCAATTCGAAGTTCCAAGGTGGAGAATAACTCTAGCTAAGAACCTAATCCACTATGGATGATGTCAGCCCTAATCTATGGCTTGTGAGAATCTAATTCTATGAATGAACTCCACCTACACAATGATAGCTTCTCCTCCACCAGTGTTGTTGATGACGATGCTTCACTGGCTAAGTAAGAAATGACTCCACCTAGCTTCATGAGGTAGCGATGGCTTCATGATGATGACTTCCATAAGGCTTCAACTCTAAGCAGGGGGTCAAACAGGAACGAATGAGTAACGAGTGTTACTCAACAATTTCATGATATACAGTGGATAGTTTGATGCACTATCTACAACTTTAGACTCGAAAGAGACATAAGCTAATGCAAGGTTTTGTAAATCTTTCTTCAAGAGGTTGCTTTTAATTCTGAAAACTATGCCCGCCAGACCATCGCAGGAGCTATAACTTCATGGAGTTGTCTTTCCTGTAGCGTTCGCAGTTCCTTCCTGGAACAGGGGGTAACATGCCACATCCTTTTACACTCTGAAGAGGTGCGTTACTTTACCCATGGGCGATCAAGACCATGTTGCACAACCAGGCTTAAGTTCCTGTCCACGCCCACTTAGGTTTGGGGCCCGGTTGTTGATCCAAGCCAAACCATGCTTCTCCGCACAACGTAGGCCCAGCCATTTCTGCCAGCAGGTTGAACCCCTGATTCTACCCCTCACGATAGTTATCTAAGCGCCCCTGGCAGACACTCATAGACCTAGAGTCCGTGGGAATTAAGGGATCCCACCCATGTGCATGTAGTCTCGCAAGACCTACAGCGTACGGCTCTGGCAGTCCGTTGACCTGCGAACGAGAAAAGATCATAGCTGACTTACTCGCCACATACAAGACCCATGGTTAACGCGGTATTTACGGCGCACCGAGTTCTGACGGAATTTGTGATTAATTCCTAGGTAATACTTTCCTATGCAGATGGAACCTTCCTCTGACCTATTCATCTTACCATGGTCCCATCCGCCTTCCAAACAGAACACTACCACCCGGGTAGTCATTCAAGTAGTCATATTATTATATAAATAGGATCATGCATTCTTTTGTGAATAGGTGGTAATACGATAGGGTTTTTGAAAATAGTTCGTTATGAAATACTGGAAAGGATATGAGAAAGTGATGAACTTTCCCGAGATAAAAATAATGACAATAATAATCCATGTCTTCGGGTTAGAGGGTCACGTAAAGAATCCCGAGATCTAAAAGATAGCAAAGTAGTCGCCGTAAGGACTACCGAAACACTGACAAAATGATGTAATGCATAGTAATGATATGCTTCGTGAAATACCCTGGAGAACACCCAAGCTTACATGTGTAAGCTACGTTTGATACGATACTAAGGTCACATTTGTATTAGATGACTTAGAGTTGTTTCTGTTACTTGTGGTGATGATATTATTCACTTCTTTTAGACTTTTACGTGTTTCAATTTTACTCAACAAACAATTGTTATCTTTCTTAAGTAGAAGTGTTATCACATGGTTAGGCAATAAAACATTAGCACATGGAAAACAATTATTGAAAAGATAATGAACACATTTTGTGTTATGTTTAAAAGTGTAGAGCTAATGACAAAGAGTTTAATAAAAATGATGAACTAACACAGCTAACTCTATCATCACATACTTTCTAATGACTTGTGATGATAGGTTTAGTAGGTGTGAAAATGTTTAAAGATTATTAATAAGGAAAATGATGATGTGGTAGTTATTTCTGGTTAGAATAGAACATGATAGACTTCTATTATACTTTTAAAAACAAGTTTATAAGTTAAAAAAACATTTTATGTTTGACATATTTGAGTTGAAAATGTTTTTCTCTTTAATTTGGTATATCATTTGAAGTTTTCTGAAAATATTTGAATAAGTTATTAATTTATTAATTGTAAATGAATTAAATGACTAGGCAAAATATTGCACAGATGAAAACTTGGTCACATGTCTATGAAAACATCATAGATGAGTTTCAGTTTTCATTTTGAGCGATTTGGTATATAACTTGTACTTTTCTGAATTTTTGATTTATTTATTATTTTTCCCAATTTTAAATGAATTAATTTAAATTAAAATAATAATTAATTTTTAAACTTTACCAAATATTTTTGAAAAGTTCATAAACATTTATATTATATTTTCTAAACATTTTCATATTTTTTTCATATTTTTATGATAAACAAAATTAAAGTTATTGATTTAATAAGTTTTAATTATTTTCTGTTATTTTTAAATTGACAGGTGGGACCCACCTGTCATATCTGAATTAATTTAAAAGAAAAGAAAACAAAACCCCCCCTGACGAAATGCTGACGCCAGGATGATGTCAGCACAGGAGGAAATCTCCTCTGTTGATCCAAAATTCGGCGTTTGGCTTCGAATTGGACTGATTACTTGGTACAGGGAGGTAGAGGTGATCAAGAGGAACCAAAAGGTGGCGGCGGTGTGGCATATGACCACCGGAACATTGCCGGCGGTGAGGTTCCATGGCAGAAGCAGCGGCTCCCGTCGATATCTATGGAATAGGGCGCAATAGTTCGAACGAAAAATTCCCTGAGGTTCCTAAGCTCACCGTGATGCTCGTGGTCTAGACGGGGAAGCAAGGGCTCGCCGGAATCGACCGAAATCGACTGTGACATCCGGCGGCCGGAGATGAACACGATGCGGAGATTCGTCCGCGTGTGGGCTTCCCAGCAAACGAGGATAGGTGGGGATATAGAGGGGAGCATGACGGTTGTCCCGGTGGTCTCAGCTTGCTCCGGGAAGGGCGGAGTCGACGGCAATGGCCGACGACCGTACATGCTTGGGTTAGGGTTTGTTTCAGTTCAGGGACACGCACAGAGAGAGTGAGCGAGATAGGAGCGATGCGGACCTCTCCCTTCGCCTTATCCTAGCTAGGCATCGAGCTAGAGGTGGCAAGGAGGCATCCACGACGTCGACACGGCGACAACACAAGGACCTTCTCCTTGGCCTTCTACCACGAAGTTGAATACGAAAGGAAATGAGACGCCAGTTTTTGGTAACCCCCTGAAGTTTCAGGAAATTACATTTTAGTCCTTCTGATTCCAAAACTAGGAAGAAAACCTTTGTTTTTAGGGACTTTCTGTGAACATAAAAATTAATAAAAATAAGATTTGAATTCCTCATCAAATTTGCAACCTCACCACATCTTGATTTGGTGAATTTGGAAAATATTTGTAGTTTCTCTTAGGGTGTTCAATTTTATGTGTTTTTATTGTTTTGACTCCATCTAATTTATTAAATGGCTTTAACGTTAATTTAGGCGTGAATACGATGTTCACACAACACACATATGGTTCACCAAGTGGTGTGCTTTAATTGGACCACTTTAGATTCAAGTCTTTTAGAAACTAATTTGTAAAACTACTAGGTTGTGTTTGTCATGCATTGAAAATAAACTCTCTAACTATGGAATTTATTTTCAAGTCATGCCAGATGATTTTGTTTAGTGAGAAGACTTGTTTTCTTTTATGTGGGTTTGTAATTTTCCTACTTGAAACTCATAGCCATTTTTAGTTGACATTTAGTTCGGTTTGTGTAATCCAGGGTTGCTGTTTTTAGTACTTGATTAAATGGAAATATGTGTGGCTTTGGAATCTTATTGGTTTGTTTTCCACACAGGTTTCAAGTATGGCTATTATGTCCTGCTGGTTTTATAACTTGTAATCAGTTGCATGATTATGTATAGATGAATTTTTGGTTAATATACATTTGTCTTATGTATGAGAATGATCTGGAAAACAAGGTGTTAAGCTTGTTACCATTAACCTCCACATATTACAGACATGTGGATGCTAGGGATTCTTATTATTTCATACTTGATAATTGTTTTCCTTGAATAGATTATCATGTATTCCTTATCTTTGATGAGCTTGACAGGGAATAGAGATTATTGATCTCTATATTACCTAATGATTCACTGGGTAATTCCTTATTCTTCCTTACTGAGGTAGTGCTGCTTCTTGTGGTGTTCTGTTGCTTGATGTACTTGTCTCTAGTTGTCACTAGTCTTAAAATACTTTTGTCACTTAAAAATAATATCATCTCTTGGATTCCTACTCCAACTGTCTCACCCTTGTGGTGAAGACAACCAATTACTCCAAGCAAAGATTTTGCTTAGATGAATATAAAAGAATGTGAGTTTATTGAATGACATCAAGTTTCCATATGCATATAAGAAGAATTTGTCGACAAGTGGATGGGACTTGCCTCCAAATTACTAATCATATACAATAGGCTGAGATTTACTAAGTTATTCAACCTTCTGTTTGTTTGTGTATGACACTCAATTGTTTGAGTATACAAAAGTGACCTGTTAACAAGGTAGCAAGAATTGTTACCAAACTACTTCTATATAACACTAACATTGGAATATCACACTATTTCAAGAGGAATTAGTAAGATCAAATCAGGATATAAGAGTTTCCAAATACTCTTATAGTAGATTGAAGTAGCAATTCTAGAATACTCTAAATAATCTTCTTGAAGATCTTCCTATGGTATTTCCTCCTGTATTGTGGGTTGCTTCTCTTGCAGAATGACTTAGAGAAGATTGGGGAACAACATCTAATGGTCTAGCCAGAATAACAAGATCTAGATTAAGAGTTAGTTCATGCTTTTATTATCCTTCCATACATTTATTGTTGTGTTACCCATATGATATGTACTTGTCTCATACATGATTGGTTTTACTTAGCTTTCAATTCAATTCCTCTAATAGAGGTTATAACTTGTTGTTATTCATTAGTTGTTTCAAGAGATATACTTTAGTTACTGAATTTTAATTTGGATAGAGATGTGGACTGTTTGTGGAATGAGGACTTAAGATAATAAGTTGATCAAATGATTCACTTAATGTGTTGAGATTTCATATGCTCAATTGTATAAGTTTGAATGAGGCAATGAGCATAGTTGTTAGTGGTTTTCACATGTGTCATGATTTACTTTATATTCTTCTCTTTATTATCTTTGTCATGCATAATGTAGATATAGCGGTTTGGGAAGATCATATGTCATGATCAGGGTTTAACAGTAGTTTAAGAAGATTTGTTTCATCTTTTAAATGCTTCCTTTCTTGTTGAGGAGATATTTATACATTCCATAAATATGTTGTTATTGATAATTAAGTTATTTCCCACTTGTCTTTTTTGATTTAACACTTGTTTCCATCATTTGTTTTCTATTGAAGCTTTGTTCTTTACTTGTAAAGGTTTAATTAATAGTTATAAGATGATTTATAGAGATGGTGTGTGAATGGTTGATAACTTAAAGAGTTATTATTTTATAGGACATAACATCTCTGTTGATGAGATGGTTCAATTATGCATTACAAACTTGTGAAAGTAGGATTATCAGTTATGTGACTTGGATACTCACCCCTCTTTGAGTTCTAGATACCTAGTGAATTATCCCAAGTCACTTAAAAACTTGTGGTTAAGGTTGTTGAGAGTTTGTGTTGGTCACAACCAATTATGGTTTGTGTAATCAGATGATTTGGTTTGTAAAGATACTATGTTATAAAGATCACTCCAAATGTACTCTTGAACAAATGATCTAGACCTATTTCATCATGTCAAGTGAAACAGTGGTCACTTTGATTCGTTTAAACTTTCGCGCCAAAATTTCCCGTGCTTTTAGATGCATGGTTTGCAAATGCACATATTATGTCTAGATCCTTATAACCTTCCGAACACTAGGATGTTACACATTTGTAAGGATATATCAGTGTGTATCAATTTTTCAAGAAAGAGTCTCCTGTAAAGAGAGAAAGGCATAACACTAACTCTAGCTCCCAAGTCACATAAAGCAGTTCTAACATAATTATTTTTAATAGAACAAGGGATAGTAGGAATACCAGGATCTCCAAACTTCTTTGGAACCTTGCCATTAAAAGAATAATTAGCAAGCATAGTGGAAATTTCCTCATTAGGAATCTTCCTTTTGTTGGAGACAATATATTTCATATATTTATAATAAGGAGGCAGTTTAATAGAATCAGTCAAAGGGATTTGCAAAAACAGAGGTTTCATCCATTCACAAACTTGTTATAATGCTCTACTTCCTTTGATTTGTGTTTCTTATTAGGAAAAGGCATTGCTTTTTGTACCCAAGTCTCTCTTTAATTACCATGTTTAGTAGCAATGAAATCCTCCTTAGTATACTTTGCAGTTTTAGTTTGCTTTTCAGGTTCAGCTACAGGTTCTTGTTTATCAGAAGCATCACTTTTATCATTACCACTTTTAGTTTCAGCATCAGAAATAGATATACTATTAGGATCTTTACCAGGTTTAGGAGATTCTACAACATTTTTATGTCTCTTCTTCTTCTTTTTCTTAGAAGGATAATTATTGTTTTTAGGTTGCTCAGAATCTTGTTCAGTTCTTTTAGGATGTCCTTCAGGATACAAAGGGTCCTGAGTAGAAACACCACTTCTAGTAATTATTTCACAAACATGTTTATCTCTAGAAGCATTAGCTAGCATGTCCTTTTGCACTTTAGAAATTTGATCAATTTGAGTTTGAACCATTTGAAAATGTTTAGCAAGCATTTTAACATCATTAGAGGTTCTCTCAATAATACCATGCAAATTATCAATAGCTCTAGAGTTTTCCATAAGGTGATTTTGCACTGTCCTATTAAAGTTGTCTTGATGAACAACATAATTATAAAATTTATCTAAGCATTGATCAGGTGGTTTAGAGTAAGTAATATCTCTATTATTAAAGTATTGGAGAGAGTGTACCTCAAAAGTTGATGGATGAGGAATAGGCTTACATAATTCTTCTATAGGAGGTAAATTCTTCACATCTTTGGATTTAATACCCCTCTCTTTAAGAGATTTCTTGGCTTCCTTCATCGCTTCATCATTTAATTCAATCATCCCTCCCTTCTTGGGTGTTGGTATTGGTCTCGGCTCTGGTGTAGGTGTAGGATCAGGTATAGGTGTAGGCTCAGGTATATTCCAATCATCATTATTTTTGGCTATTTTAGCCCTTAATTCCTTAGCTTCTTCTAGAGTTCTTTTCCGGAAAACACAACCAGCACAACTATCCAGGTATGTCCTAGATTCAATAGTTAGTACGTTATAAAATATATCTAGGAGCTCATTTTTAGGTAATGGGTATCCAGGGCTAGCTCTTATCAAATAACAAAACCTTGTCCAAGATTCAGGCATTTTTTCTCCTTGAACTTTCTCAAAGTTAAAGATATCCTGCACAGCAGCATGTTGGGCACTAGCAGGAAAATATTTTTGAAAGAAAGCATTAACCAAATCCATAGGATCAGTAATACACACATGTGACAAATTGTTAAACCAAATTTTAGCTTCATATTTCAATGAGAAAGGGAAGATCTTGGTAAAAAAAATAAGTACGCAACTTAGTATCATCAAAAAATAAACTACTCAAAGATGAAAGCTCATCCATGTGTTCCATAGCACTTTTACTTTCAGTTAAACAAAAAGGTTCCTTCTCAACAATAGATATATAAGATAAATCTAAAGAGAAATCATAATCCTTGTCTATAATGTGTATGGGAGATGTGGCAAACTTAGCATCAAGAAAAGATTTATATTTCACAAAATGTCTTGTAAGAAGACTCTTAAGAGCACTTGCACCAGTAGTAGCACGAGCTTCTTAAATAAAATCATCATTAAGTTCAATATAGGTTTCATCAAGATCAACAATAAGGTCAGTTGAATAACAGGTGTACCAATATTTTCAACAGAAATTTCAGCATTTTTAATTTGTTTGGATCTAGCAATAGTAGCATCTAGGAAAGGACCTAGAGAACCGGTATCATCAAGCACAGTAGAAGCATCATCAAAAGTATCAGAAACATTCTCAGACTCAGCAGAAGTAACAGTACGTGTAGCATGTGGTGGAGTAAGAAGCTTACTCATAATTGACGGTGAATCAAGAGCAGTAGAGGTGTTCAGAGTTGTACCTCTTCTTGTAGTGGATGGTAATATAGGAACTTTCCCATCACGAGTCTTTCCCATAATGAATGGCTTGCAGCAAACAATATCACGATCAAGTGAGCAAATAAATAAAGCTACGCTCCCCGACAACGGCGCTAGAAAATTGTCTTGATGACCCACAAGTATAGGGGATCGCAATAGTCTTCGAGTGAAGTAAAACCCAAATTTATTGATTCTACACAAGGAGAGCCAAAGAATATTTATATGCCTTAACAACTGAGTTGTCAATTCATCTGCACCTGAAAGTAGACTTACTTGCAACAATTTATCAGTGGTAACAGTTTTATAGCAGCAGTATAAATAAAATAACATCAGTAGTAAAATAGTAACAACAGTAGCTATCACGGAAAACAACAGTATGGGAAGTACCGTAGGCATAGAGGGAATGGATGGATGGGCGTTGCATGGATAACATAGGTCATGTAATAATCTAACAGGGACATTTGCAGATAATAATATAAAGCATCAAACATGTAGGCAAACCATATGCATGTGTTCCAATATAGTCATACGTGCTCGCAATGAGAAAATTGCACAACATCTTTTGTCCTACCAGCCCGTAGCAGCGGGGACTCTAGGGAAACTACTGGTAATTAAGGTGCTCCTTTTAATAAAGCAATAGAGAAAAGCATTAACAATGTGTGAACACACGTGATCCTCACATCACAACCATCCCCTCCGGTTGTCTCAATTTCTGTCACTTTGGGGCCTCGGGTTCTCGACAATGACATGTCTAAAACAACTTGCAGATATGATCAAGAAACAACATTATACTCATGAAACAATAACATGTTCACATCTGAAATCATGGCACTCGCGCCCTAGTGAAAAGCATTAAGCATAACAAGTTGCAACAGCGGTACAAAACACTAACAATGGATACTAGGCACTATGCCCTAACAATCTGGCATTATTACATGATCGATCTCATCCAATCCCTTCCATCCCTCTCATCCGACAGCGGTGTTTACTCACACATGGACGGGGGAAACATGGATGGTTGATGGAGAAGAGGTGGCAGTGTCGATGGCGATGATCTCCTTCGAATCCCCATCCTGGCAGGGTGCCAGAACAAGAACTTCTGATCCCCGAATCGAGGTTCGGGGTGGCGGCGCGCTCTGTTGTGTTTCTGTGAAATATGACGAACCCCCTCACGTTTTAGGTTTACGGGGCATACATAGTCGAAAGGGGAGTCCGACGATGTCCCGGGGTGGCCCACACCACTAGGCGACGCGACCAAGGGGGAAGTGGCGCTGGGGGTGGTGTGGCCCCCTCTTGCCCCCTCTCCTAGCCCCCTTCTGGCTCCCGGGGTCTTTTGGTGTTTTAAGACCAATGGGGTCTTTTCTGGGCATTTTCTCGAAAGTTGATTTTTCTGCATAAAAACGAGACACCAAGGTAATTCTGCTTAAAACAACGTTAGTCCGTGTTAGTGGTATCCAAAACTCACAAGTTTAGAAGAAAACGATAATAAAAGTGTTCGGAAAAGGAGATACGTTTTGGACGTATCAGCTGCCGAGAAGGACCATTTCGGTTGCGGTCGTTCCCGGCTGCCTGAACTCGGTTGGCAACATGCCCCCTTGAGCAACATGTCCCTTCCCGGGCTGGCCCTGCACAACTAACCGTTTTCCGGTGCCAGCCGGATCATAGACCTGGATCTGCTTGACCTTCCCGGAGTTCACACTCTAAGCTCGCTCACCCGCGCCAAGATGGGGTGAAGAAGCTTGGCCCACAGATTTCCCACCATGGGAGTGGACAACCTGAGAAGCACATGCACCCGGATTGGCTTCCGGAAAGCCTCATTTTTCCTGCTTGCCTCAATAACAAGCTCATTAAGTCGGTCTTGCTGCCTAGCGCGAGCTTCACCAGTCAAATGGGGCAACTCGGTAGCAACTGACTCAACAGCTCTAAGGTTCTTAGCAGGAGAACTATACTTGGGCCTACCTGCCGAGGTACCACTAAAATATTTATTAGTAGCTCTACCATCTCTAGCTATCTCGGCACCGAGATCACGACCTCGGTTCCGCACAACACGTAACTGACTAGGGTTGTTCCCAACAGGAGTAAAACCATGAGCTTTCTTCTACTCGGACATGTCGAGATCGAATGCTTGCCTGGTTTTGGACGTCTCGGTAGCCTCTAGCAGAATGGCCTCACGCTGCTCCTCGAGTTGCTTCCGCACCACCGCCGGATCCGCATCCCCAGTGACTGGCACGCTCAGTTTCTCTGTCGTGGATGTGAAAGGACAGATGCCATGGGATGGCTTAAGTTTGGGGCCGATGGACGCTGTAGGTATCCGGGGAGGGATCGCACGGCGAGTAGCCGCGCTCAGGTATCACTGCAAACAACAAGAACTACCCAGGTTCGGGGCCCTCGTGTGGAGGTAACACCCCTACTCCTGCCTATCTCTCTGTATGTATAGTATTCGAGTAGCCACAGTACAATTTTGCCTCTCAGCCGAGTAGCCACTCTGATGTTCTCTCTCGCTCTAGTGCTGGTCCTTGTAATAAATGCGATCTGAGACAGCGTCCCTCGCACAGGAGGGGGCAGGGCACCTTATATACTGGTGCCCAGCCGAATAAACAAAGGCTAGAAGGTACAACTTGATGGGACATGCCCTCTGTGAAGCAGAGCACGCCTCCGACTTCTCGCTGACGCCGGCGCGGGAAGTCGCCGCGCCGTTCGGCAGATGGGACCTGTCCACCCTGTCAGTCACATAGAGTAGGCCCTACCTCCTGTCCTATCCCCTCTGTCAGTGACAGGACTTGACAGGCGCCTACCTCACTGTAGCCACGCCGTAGCGCGGATAATCACGCGCTCCTTAAGTTGAACCACACGCCTGTACGGCCACAGGATACGCGGGATCTTGTCAAAACGGCTCCATTGACTTCTTGCCCGAGTAGGAACACAGCCCATCTACTCGGACCACAATCGCTACCCGGACGAATATAATCTTCCTCAATATCTTCTCTTGGCCTTCAATACTTATGACCGGATAGAGACTACCGGGTAGAGGGTACCCGGGTAGCCACCATCCCGGCCAATAGTACTCTGATCTTTACTTGTACCACTTGCCTTACCCCTACTCGGGGGTAGCCCCCCGACATTAGTCCCCGAAGCTGGTAGAGTCCAGCAAACTTGTTTATAGGGCTCTGCCAGCTTAAACCAAAATGTCTTCTCGAAGAAGTAATGCCGAGTTCCACCTCAACTTGGTCCAAGGACTCCTTCTCAAATCTCTCCAACTGTGGTTACGAGAGAAACTACCTTGTAGCCGAGTAGAGCACTCTCTCTACTGCACTGCCGAGTAACTTGACTTAGTGAAATTTTGAACACGATCCCGCTGAATCAGACCAAATCCATCTTCTCGTGTCACTACTGGGCACGTGTCAAGCCCAAGTACCCCCGATGCCTCGGTGCCAGGGAAACAGCAGGCCACGCGCCCTTCACTGCAACCAGGGCCCACATCCCGTTAGGTCACGTCGAACGGGTACTCGAGAGCCCATGATCTGGGGCGTGGGATTAACTGCGCCCGTTACGCGCGTGTTTCGCGCTGTGTGGGTTTCCAACGGGCAATTAACCCACGCCGCACGATCAATGCCCACGATTGATCCAGTAGTAACTGCAACGCGCGGGGAGAGATAAATACCCCTGCGCCGCCTGCCTGTTCTCTTTCCTCCGCATTTCCCAATCTCGCACTCCCCTCTCCGCAGTCGCCTCCGTCGAGCACAGCGCCACCGCGAGCACTCACTGCGCCGCCGCCGTGAGATCTGAGAGCAAGAATCCCGGCGCGCCATCGCCGTCATCCTCACCCTCAACGAGCCTTCTTCTCCAACCGCAACCTCACATCCATGGCTTAGCACGGAGACGAGGTGGTTTCCACCCGAGCCGGCTGGGAGGGCTCGGACGTCACCGCCGAGGACTGCCAATGGATGGTGAACACCCGCCGTGTTCCTCCCGGCGTGGTTTGCTGGCATCCTGGCACCGAGCTCGTCCCGGCACCTGAGAAGGATGAGTACGTCGTATTCCTCTCCCACTTCAAACGCGGCTTCGGCCTTCCCATCTCCAAATTCTTTGCCGATTCCCTTCGCCACTTCGGCCTCCAGCCGCACCATCTTGCACCAAATGCTATTGTCATGCTCTCCATACATGCCACTGTGTGTGAATCCTTCCTGGGCGTCTACCCAATGGTCCAGACCTGGGCAAGGTACTTCTTCCTCCGCAAGCAGAGTGTTCCTGATCCCCGCAACACTGAAGCCCCTTGCGTGATGACCCAGACGGGTAGCGCGATGATGCTGCAGCGCAAGACCGGGCACCACCCGCGGGTGCTCGGATTGGAAATCGTGCGCAAGTGGCAGCGCGGTTTCCTCTACGTGAAGAACGTGCCCGTCGAGAAGGGCAAGCCCATCGAAGACCGGATACGGCTCCCGAAGTTCAAGAACGCGCTGCCCACCGGGCAGAACTGGGGCTATGATCCAAAGAAGACCGTCCTAGACGTCCTCCAGGTCGAGAAGCGCTTGACCGAGTTGGTGGCAGAAGGGCTCCTTCAGGACGATCCAATTGCCTGCTAGATCTCGCGCCGGGTACTCCCGCTCCAGGATCGAGCACAGAAGATGTGCCATATGGGAGGTCCTCGCGATTGCACCAGGACGACGACCTTTGAGCTCAGCAAGGCTGAGGTGGCCATCTGGGCCAGGTCTATCATGCAGACCACGCTCACCAACAACTGGGCATACGGCTTCGCGCCGTATAGTCGTCTCAAGAAGATCCCCCAGGTTAGTTCTCTTCTCTGCACCCTTGTAATTTGTACTTGACACCGAATAGGACTCCTCTTAGCTTTATATGCTTTGTAATTGCATGCTATGTCGAGTAGAACCACTTAGCTTCATGTGCATAGTGTTTGCACGCTATCCCGAGTAGAACCACTTAGCTTTATGTGCTTTATATTTGCACACTATCCCGAGTAGAACTACTTAGCTTTATGTGCTTTATATTTGCACGCTATCCCAAGTAAAACTTTTTATCCGAGAACTTAACTCATAGTGCTTACTTGTACCAACAACACATCAACCGCCAGAGAGAAGAGGACAATGAAATCTTCGAGGCCAACTGACATGATGACAGAACTGAGGACGACAAGACCGCCTACGACACCCAAGATACCTTGTGCATCCCTCACGCCAATCAGCCCGGTAAGTCCCGAGAAGATGCCTCTATTCGGGATTGGTCTGAAGACGACGAAGGTGACTCGGTTCACCTTTCCGCTTACTAGTAGCATGCTTTGATTCCCTTCTTTCTTGCCTGTTCTGAATTCCCCCTTCTTCTCCGCAGAGGAACCTGAGTTGGATGACGGGGAGGAACCCCTGATTGTCGATCCGCTATCCGTGGCTGCTCCCGTAAGAGGAAGGTCCCCACCAGCAAGGGGTAAGTGTTCTCCGAGTAAACCTTGATCTATTGCTGTTTTCTGTTGTGCTTTTCCCTTCTCCCTTTTTCTGCTTTCTTTCTTATCCTATTTCTTCTTCCAGTGCGCCTCTCGACGCTGATGCCACTGCTGCCCCTCTTCCCAAGAAGAAGACAACTGTGTCCCGAGAGCAGCTCGTAAATCTCTCAGATGAAGATGAAGACCAGGAACCGCAGGGTAGGACGCGTGCGTCCTCCCCTATTGATGAAGAACAAGATCTCGGCGCCGAGAATGATGGCGCCGGGGACGACACCGACCAAGTCACCGAGCAGCAGCAACCTGAAGCGCAGCCAGCTGCCCAGGACGCTGCTAACGCCGAGATGCTGCCAACTCCCCCAGCTGCATCAGCGGAGGAGAATATTGAGCGAGCTGCTGGGAATCAGCAAGGAGACGCCGCCCTGGAGCGTCCAGAGCCTGCTTCCAAACAACAGCGTGAAGACAATGCTGCAGAGCAGCATGATCCCGCGGCCGAGCCGCGGGTAGAAGACAATGTCGCCGAAAGGCCTGATCCCGCTGCGGAGCAGCGGGTAGAAGACGATGTGGTGGAGCCAACCCGCCAAGACCAAGTGCAGCCGGATGCTGCACCGAGCAGCCGGCCACCCGTGCCGCCAACTCAGCAGGCGACTCCACCCCGCGCACTAGTTCCTCCACCAACTCGGCAAGTATCTCCGCCAGTTCAACAAGTGCCACCACCTCCTCAGCCAACTCTTCAAGTGCCTCCGCCTTCTCGGCCAACCCCCACGCCAAGCACCAAGAATACCACCAAGTCTGGAGCTGAGGCAACCCGGACGCAGCCAAAATGCGCTGCCTCACAAGCTGGGCAGGTGCCGCAGCCCTCCAAGCCGCAAGGTGAGCCGTCCAAGAAGCTGGTCAAGAGCACCCAGCTGACACTCACTCCGAATAGGACTCCGCCCACTCCAAGCGCCAACCCGGTTGCCTCCGGGGTCACCTTTGGCCCCGTCGAGAAGCTGAGTGCTAGTGTAGGCGCCAGCGTGCAGCGCAAATATCCCGAGTACTGGACGGACCTGTCGCAGCGCCACCAGATCCCGCTGTCCAAGGAGGAGAAACGACTAGCCGCTCTCAAAGAGCGCCAAGCCGTGGGAGTCTCCAAGTCCAAGGGAAAGAAGGAATCCTTGGTCACCAAAGAACTTTCTTCCCGCGGCGAAGACAAGGAGGATCTTCCCAAAGAAGGCCTTGCGGCCATCTTGGACCGAGTAGGCCACATCGGGAAGGCGTGGGACAGCAAAGTGCTCGGCAACAATGCCTGGGATGGTACCGAGCTGGGGAAACTCGACCATTATCGAACGGACTGGAACAAGGCCAACATTGGCTCTGTTGGCATGACGGCCGCCAGCCCTTGCTGCACCTTGGCCGGAAAGCTGTTTGTCCTGCGCAAGAACGCCGAGGACATCGAGCAAAGCTATGTTGTAAGTGTCTCTCTCTTCTTTGCATTTTCCGAGTTGCCGATTTCTTTTTTCTCTTCTCTTCTTCTCTTCTTCTCTTAGTCATTCCCCCAGTCCCCGAGATTCGGTCCGAGTAGGTGAAGACTCAACCGAGTTGACATTTACTCGGGCCAAATCTTCCAATACTCATATTTTCCTTTCGACTCTGCAGAATAGCGTACAGAAAAGGACACCGATTTTCTGTCATCTTCTCTAGAACCACCGCCAAGCCAGGGAGTGGAATCAAGCCCTGGAGGCTGAGAAAAAAGACAAGGATGCTATGGAGGAGAAAGCCCTGGAGCGCACCCTCAAGCTTTCTGAAATAGAAAGTAATCTTTTAGCTTCTAGGTTTATGCGTTTTGTACTTACGCCCGTTATTTGCTTTTTGCTCAATTACCATCTTCTCTGCATGCGAGCTAAGGGCTCTGGTGGAAAGGCACCAGGACTGCAAGGTCTTCGCTGCCTCTGCACAAAGCAAGATCACTTCTCTGGAAGGTGATCAATCATCTCTCTTCTCTGTATTTATCTTCTCCCTGTTGGCTACTCTGCTGATAACGCTCTTCTACCCGCAGAAGAATACAAGAAGTTCCGGGAGCAGCATCTTGATTGCCTCACACCCGCTGAAGTACAAAAGAAAATGCAGGCCCGGGAAGCGGAGATTGAGAAAGAGCGCGCGGCCGAGAAGACAGAGTTTGAGAAACTCCAAGTCGATCTTACAGACGCACTCCAGACTGCCATCAACCAAGTCCGCGAGAAGCAGGAGTTCGAGGCGACTGCCTCTGCCGAGAAGGAAGCACTCGAGCTAGAAATTTCCATGCTGAAAGAAAGGAACCGAGCCCTCGAGGTTCAAATCAATGACTCGCGCCACGTCCATGACAAGTATCTCCAAGAATCAGAGGACTGGAAGGTCAAGCTGGGGGGCCCTATTGGCAGAAATGGAATGTGAGTTGCCGCTACCCCTTTCTTCTCTTGTCTTTTCCTTCTTTGCCTTCTTCTACCCGGTTTTACTTCTTCTCGGTCACCGTTTCTGACTCAACCTAGTTCCTTATGAAAATATCTTCCTGGAACTCCGTTCCGCTGGTGTGCCCGCTTTGGACAAAGCAAGACAGGCCAGAGCCGCATCTGGTCCGAACATTGACAACACCTCCAGCATCAACGACCATCTCCTCAACATCAAGACACAAATTCGCTCCCTCAAGGGCCTGGGCACCTCCATGGTGTCTACTGGTATCAAGTTGCACAAGCTCTTCTGTCCCGAGAAGGACGTCCCGGAAACCTTCCGCGAAATCGCTGATCACTTGGATGAGGTCAAGGTGGAGCTCAAGAAATGGCGTGCCTCCACAGCTCGGGCAGGAGCTGACGAGCTGCTGCTCTTCGTCCTGTCCTGGTACGAGAACTTGGATCTCCAAAGGATCAGCACGCGCCGTGAAGACTCCAAGTGGACCAAAGATCCGGATTGCATCGCTCGCCGAAAAGAGGTGGCTTATGAGCTTTCCTCCTACGCCGACACCAGCGTCTTCATCGACGGCCCCACCGAGCCTGATACGGATGTTGGCGAAGATGACAATGACGAGGATGATGATGATGTTGATAGCATTACTGACGAAGACTTGGCCGACTTCGAGGTGGATGCCGAGGAGGAGGTATCCAAGTAGGAGAAGGCCAAGGGGACGGAGGGGAACGAGCCGCAAGGAAACGTCGAGGACTCCGGGTTGGCAGCCAACCCAGAGGACAAGCAGCCGCAGCCCGCCGCGCAGGAGGCCACCATCACGACCGAGTTGGTGATCCAAGACCTGGCTCCTGAGTTGGGCGCGACTATTGCTGCTACGGACGGTCTATACCCTCTAGCCTCCGAATCTGCAACAGATCCCATCTCCGTGGCTACAGCAACTTCCGATTCAGCTGCCTCTGCCAACACCGACGCGGACAACACTGCTTCTACTGTTGTGTAATTCCTGCAAGTCTTATCTCCAAAATTTTATCAGATCCCCAGGATGTCGGGTGCATATGTAATCAGTACAATTATGTCCTTTGCTACTCAGTTTTTATTTCAGTTAACAGTTTAGCAACTCTGGTTCAATGCCGGATTGCGTTTCCAAGCAAGTCCCCGAGTTGCATTTTTTATCCACTCATTCTCTTTGTCTCAGCTCTTACCTGCCACTTGTGGCTTTTTTGGTAGTCGAGTCACAAGATTTCAAAGTTTGAGTTTCAAATACTTAGCCACTTAGACAAATGCATGGTAACGCTGCCCACCACTTAGCCGAAAAGAGACAACAGAAACAGAAAAGAACACCCTACTCGGTTGCTACACCTCTCTTCTCCTTAGCAATTTTTCATGTGCTCATTGACCTTTGGCTTGTTCTCTTGTTTGCCATGAAGCTCGGTTGCGGACAGCAGCAGAGTCGAAGAGTTGGCCCTTGGGTTTAAACACATTACTAGATATGCTTATGAAATTCTAAGTAAAGCAACCGAGTAGACAAAGTAAAACAGAGTAGAACCACACAGAGCAAATTTGGACAAGGGCAGTCCCCGAGTCTGAATTCGGAGTGCCGACTAGAATTTTAACTCAGTTGAGGAGATACATACAACCTTTTTGCTCATGAATGAAAACGACGGAGTAGAGCTACATTCCAGGGGCGCTTAGATTCCTCTCCATCTTTATCCGGCCTGTTCTTCTGGGGTGCATGTGCGTCAACTAGATAGTAGGCATCATTGTGCAGAGCCTTGCTCACAATGAAAGGCCCTTCCCACGGAGGGGATAGCTTGTGCACCCCGGCCGTGAACTGCACGAGCCTAAGGATCATGTCTCCTTCTCGGAAAACCCTTGGGTTTACTTTCCGGTTGTGATAACGCCTCAGATTTTGCTGATAGATAGCTGAACGTGACAAAGTTAACTCTCTTGCTTCTTCTAGCAGGTCAACGTCATTTTCTCGAGCTTCTCTCGCCTCCGCCTCAGTGTAGAGGGTTACTCGGGGCGAGTCATGCTCTAGGTCAGTGGGAAACACGGCCTCAACTCCATATACCAGGAAGAATGGTGTGTATCCAGTTGATCGGTTAGGGGTAGTCCTTAGACTCCACAACACCACCGGCAACTCGTCCAGCCAACAACCAGGGGTTCGCTGTAATGGCTCAATCAGCCTTGGCTTTATGCCGGATAGCACCATGCCATTTGCTCTTTCAACTTGCCCACTGGAGGCGGGATGCGCAACAGATGCAACATCTAGCCGGATTCGCTTCTCTCTGCAGAATCTTGCGAACGCACCCTCAGCAAAGTTTGTGCCATTGTCAGTGATGATGCTGTGCGGGTAGCCATATCTCAGAATCACATCCTTCAGGAAAGTCACAGAAGTGGCTCCATCACACTTCCAAATAGGCTTTACCTCGATCCACTTGGTGAACTTGTCAACCATGACCAGGATGTGAGTCATGTTGCCTCTAGCTTGCTTGAAAGGACCCACCATATCCAAACACCAAATGGCAAATGGCCAAGTAATGGGAATGGTCTTCAACTCGGAAGCTGACATATGAATCTTACTTGCAAATCTCTGGCAGTCGTTGCACTTTCTCACTATATCTTCAGCTTGCTTCAAGGCAGTGAGCCAAAAGAAGCCATGCCGGAAAGCCTTGTTGACCAGAGCAAGAAGAGGCGTGATGCCCGCATTCCCCCTGGTGTATCTCCACAAGGATTGCTTCTCCTTCCTCTGGCTCAACGCAGCGTTGCAGCACGCCAGTAGGACTCCTTCTGTGCAGCACCTTGTTGAGGATAGTGTAGCCCTTGGATCTTCTTTGTATCTGCCTGGTTGTGACCTCATCACTCGGCAATGTGTCATCCATTAGAAAGGATAATATTGGCAGAGCCCAACTCGGTGTCTCCCGTGTGGGAAACACTGGTTCGTCCACTTCCATTGGATCAGCTACCAAGACCTCTTCTGAATTGGGGGCCAGTGCCCGAGTCCCCGAGTACTGAGAAATGATCCCCTCAATGAATGCGACAGTCCTCGAGTTGAATAGAGCAGTCCTCGGGTTGCAGGTGCCAGTCCCCGGGTTGGAGACGATAGTCCTCGAGTTCTCTTTTGCAGCCTCCCAGTCAATCTCCATTGGAACAGCTTCCTCTCCTAGCAGAGATGGAACAAAGATAGACTCCGAGTTGGGGGATGGCTCGATGGATGGCTTTCTCAAATGCTCCAAGGCAATCCCAGCCGGGATGAACTGCCGAGAAGACCCCAACTTGGACAGCTCATCAGCTGCATCATTTTCAGCTCGGTGTATATGATGAAACTCACACCCTTCAAAGAAGCCAGTCATGGTTTGCACCAGAAACCGGTAGGACGCCATGTTAGCATCCAAAGCATCCCAGGTGCCGGATACTTGCTGAATCACCAAATCCGAGTCGCCATAGCAGACGATACGCTGTACCCCAATCTCCTTGGCTACCCTCAGGCCATGTACCAGTGCCTCATACTCGGTCACATTGTTAGATGCCTTGAAATGAATCTGCAGCACCTATTTGAGTTGATCTCGCTTGGGTGACGTAAGCACTACGCCAGCACCAAGGCCTTCCTTCACTTTGGAGCCATCAAAATGCGTCTTCCAGTAGTTGGTTTCCGGCAAGGGAGGGTCATACTGCATCTCGGCCCAGTCCACCAGGAAATCTGCCAGAGTTTGTGACTTGATTGCTTCTCTTATCGCGTACAGAGGAGTGTACGCGGCTAGCTCGATTGCCCACTTGGCTACTCGGCCGCTTGCTTCCTTGTTGCCCATGATCTCCGAGATGGGAGCAGTACTCACCACTGTGATGGGATGCTCTTTGAAGTAGTGCTTGAGCTTTTTGGCACCCAGGTACACGCCATAAGTCATCTTCTGGTAATGCGGGTAGTTTTGCTTGGAGCTGGATAGCACCTCGCTGAGATAATACACTGGCCGCTGCACCTTCTTGCCTTCCTCTTCTATTTCCACCACTATCACCACGCTGACTACCCGGTTGGTTGCTGCAATGTACAGCAACATCGGCTCTTTGGGTAGTGGGCTAGCCAGGATGGGTGCGCTACCCAGAAAGGTCTTGAGTCCAGACAAACTTATCACTCTTCTTCATGAGCTAGTAAAGAGGCAAGGCCTTCTCACCCATTCTTCCCAGGAAGCGGCTCAGAGAAGCCAAGCACCCGGTAAACTTTTACACATCCTTCAGTGATCTCGGCAAAGACATGCTCTCTATAGCTTTTATCTTTGAAGGATTGGCTTCAATTCCCCGACTGGATACCAAGAAACCGAATAACTTGCCAGCCGGGACGCCAAAGGTGCATTTAGTCGGATTCAATTTCATCCTGTACTTGCGCAGGTTAGCAAAAGTTTCCTCAATATCACTAAGCAGAGTATGTGTTTCTTTTGTTTTGATGACAATGTCATCTACGTACACCTACACATTTTTGCCAATTTGATCATGCAAGCATTTCTGCATACATCTCTGATAGGTAGCCCCAGCATTCCGCAACCCAAAGCACATGACACGATAGCAATAAGCCCCGTACGGGGTAATGAAAGCAGTCTTTATTTGATCAACCAGATTAAGAGGTATCTGGTGAAAACCAGAGTAGGCATCAATGAAAGACAAAAGTTCACACCCGGAAGTGGAACCGATCACCTGATCTATGCGGGGTAGCGGGAATGGATCTTTGGGGCAGGCCTTGTTCAGGTCGGTGTAGTCCACGCACATGCGCCATGCAGTCTCGGCCTTGGGGTCTTCCTTCTTCTTCTCAACCATAACCGGGCTTGGCCAGCCAATCTGGATGCAGTACCTCCATATGAAACCGCTTATCAGCAACTTGGTGATCTGATCACCGATAGCTTTCCTCCTCTCATCACCAAAGCGGCGCATAGCCTGCTTAACTGGCTTGGCATCAGGACGCACATGTAGCGAGTGCTCAACCAACTCCCTCGGGACACCCGGCAAGTCCTCATTGGACCACGCGAAGACATCCCGATTCTCACGGAGGAAGTGGATGAGCTCGCTTTCCTATTTCTCGCCCAACCCGGCGCCAATGATGGCAACACGGTCTGGGAACTCAGGGTCCACCTGCACCTTCTTGGTTTCCTGGGAGGCCTGGAAAGCTGCTCCATACTGAGTACCCGGCATGCCAGGCATACCGACTTGCGCTGCTTGAGCCATAGCAACCACCTCGTGTATCTTCTTCTTCTCAGCAGCAATGACCATGGACTCTGCCAGCAGAGAACCAGCAGATGCGCACTGCAAGGAGCGCTTGTAATCACCAGAGATGGTGATGACTCCATTGGGACCAGGTAGCTTCATCTTCAGGTAGGCTGCATGGGTTGAGGCCATGAACTTGGTGAGCGCAGGCCTACCGAGTAGAGCATGGTAAGGGCTCTGAAGATCAACTACTTCGAACTGCACGCACTCGGTGCGGCAATTCTCCCTGGTACCGAATAGGACATCTACCCAGATGCGGCCAATCGGAGCGCAAGACACTCCTGGCACAATGCCATGGAAAGTAGTCCTGCTGGGTAGCAGCATGTTCCCGGCAAGGCCGAGCTTCTCCAGGGTATCTCGGTACATGATGTTGATGTTGCTGCCGTTATCAATCACCATTTTGCTGAACCTGACATTCTTCGTGGTCCCTAGGAATGTGGGATCCACCACCAGAGCATATGTACCCGGATTGGGCATCACCTTGGGATGATCAGCTCTGGACCAAGTAATCTCTTGCTCGCACCAGAGCAGATAGTGAGGCACAGCTGGGATCACTGCATTTACCTCCATCGCACGCCTGTGCAGCGACTGCTTGTCGTCTGGCTCGGTGGTGAACACCATGTAGCTCTCATGGTGTTCCTGGTACTGGTTGCGGTCTCCACCACCATTGTTGTCGTTGTTGTTGTTGTTGTTGTTGTTGTTGTTGTTCATGTTGTTGTTCCGGGTGTAGTAGTTGCGATTGCGGTCATTGCGGTTGTCGTAGTTGTAGTTGCGGTTGGCTCCCTGAGCCACTTGGTTCACATTCTCCCTTCTCGGATTCACTGCTGGCCTAGGAGCAGCTGCCCAGATAGGCTGCACATTGGCTCCCGAGAGAGGCAGAGGAGGAGGAGGATCAGCTGACCAACACCTTCAGCCTGTATGCGGTCCCACCAGCTGCACTGCCGAGTAGTGTGGTTGGCTGGCCTACTCGGATGCCGAGTGTGGAAGCTGCATGGCCCATCTTTCATGTTCTCAAAGAAAAATCTCTGAGCATCTCCTGCCTCTGGGTTGCCGCTACCCTGCTGAGGAGCACTGTATGGCTTCTTGATGCCTTGGCCCTGATTCTGGTTCTGCCCGTATTGGGCTCCAGCAGTTTTATGCCTTTGGCTACTCCCAGCAGCCGCAAGGTCTTGGTTCACAACATTCACTTCTTCGGCATCATACCGAGTATCGAGGCGGTCACCTCTGTGCTTGTTGTGGAAATCCTGGCGTCTGCCGCCATCATGGTGCTTCCTTCTCGGCTCGAATGCATCGAGTAAAGGCTGAGTAGGGTCATCGAGTGCATACATATCAGCGATCTTGATCGTCTCGGCGAGCGTACTCGGCATCTCTCTCTGCAGCTTTTGCCAAAACATGCTGCCATGCCTGCAACCTTGAGCAAACCAGGCGATTGCCTCTGACTCGTTCACAACCTCACATGTGTTCCTCAATGTGCTCCACCGAGTAAGGTACTCCCGGTCGGTCTCCTCTTCTCTCTGCTTGCAAGCTGAAAGCTGCTGCGGCCTATTCGGCCTCTTGTACGTGCTGGTGAAGTTGCTGATGAAGGCTTCCGAGAAGTCAAGCCAGCAGTTGATACTGTCCTTGGGCAAGTTGTTTAACCAGATCCGGGCAGGGCCCTCCAGCATCTGGGGAACGTATCTCACGGCCCATCTCCGGTTGCCGCCTGCAATGTGCACAGCGGTAACGTAATCACTTAGCCAGTCTTCCGGCTTGGTGCTGCCATCATAGCCCTTGGTCCCTCTAGCCAACTGGAACTTGTTCACAGAAGGCTCCCCCATGATGCGGTTACCAAAACAAGCTGGGCCGGGTGGCCCCCTCGTCTCCATCTGTGCTGACCGATTAATCCGGTCCAACTTGTATCTTGCGTCGCTGGGCTCCAGCATGCGGTTACCCAAACGATCAGTGATGTCTCTTGGGTCAGCGTACCCGGCCATCTCCATTGCCGAGTACCCATCGTCGTAGCGGTCTTGCGGCACGGGACCGGGTTGAACAACCGGGTTGGCCACTGCCACCACTGCCTGCGGCTGCACAGCAGCTGGCTGCTGCACTCTCTGCTGGACCGGGTTGGCAGCATGATGCCGCGATGTTCCCGCGCGGTTTCCTTTTTGCCCCTTGCTGTGAGCTTTAGTGCCTTGATAGCCTGCTCCTGCAGAGTTGTGTTTCTGGTCGGGCTGCCGCGTTACAGCGTGCTGTTTTCCGGCGATAGCCGGGTCGTACACCTGCATCTGTTTTCCAGCGACAGCCGGGTCACACTCTGGTCCCTCTCATTGCCAGGAAGCGGTGATGAGGCCTGATCCATAGATCTGACCGCATGCGAGTGGACAACCTGAGAAGCACTAGCTCCCGGATTGGCTTTCCGGAACTCCTCGTTCTGCCTGCCAGCCTCTAGCACCAGCTCATTCAACCTATCCTGCTGCCTAGAGCGTGCATCACCAATGAGATGCGGCAACTCAGCAGCAACTGCCTCTGCAGCCCTAAGAGTTTTGGCCGGGGAGCTATATTTGGGCCTAGTAGCAATGTTCAAACTAGCAGTTTGGCTAGCAGCCCTACCATCTCTAGTTAGTTCAGCGCCCAAGTTGCGACGGATAGTGCCTACTGTGCTAGGCAGCCTAGAAATGGGAGTAAAGCCGTGTGCTCTGTTGTACTCGTTCTGATCTAGGTTAAGCTCAAGCCTAACCTTCTCCAGCTCCTGGGCCTCCGCGCGTAGCGCTTGACGCTGCTGGTCGAGTTGCGCCTTCAACACCATGAGCTCGGTGTCGGTGGGAAGCGGCATGCCCAGCTGCTCGGTGGCGCCACCGCGAGCAACCGGTATAGCCGCTGACGTGGAAGGAGCCACGTAACCCGGAATGTTCCGGGGCATATCGTAGGGTTTGTGGACCCTTGTAGCAGCCGGCTCGTCGATGACTTCCGCGGCAACTGCCGCGCCTTTCCCGGCAACAATAGCCGTGCCCGTCATCATCACCTCCACGCTGTCCGCAGAGCAGCCAGTTGGCTTCCCGCGATGTAACATCCCAAGTCTGAAAAATAGCCTTTAGAATGTTTTGCTCTCTGTTATTTTATGTTTTGCATCATGGCATCATGTTGATTGCAATTGTTTTGTTTGTTTTCCATTTGTTTTTCTCTGTTTTCATTTGTTTTCCAACTGTTTTCATCTGTTTTCCTTTGTTTTCTATTTGAATTTCAAACCAAATTTCAAACCTTTTGTTTCATCCTTGTGATGATACAATTTCTAAAATGATATTTCAAAATAAAACAATTATTTGCTTCCATTAAAGTGTGATTCCAAACTATTGTTTCATTTCTATAAAAATGCATCCAATAATCAAACCCTTTTCAAATTCAATTTGTTTTCCATTTGAAATTCCAAACCAACATCCAAATAGTTGTTTCCAAATTCAAAGCAAAATCATCATCAACACCTCATTTGAAAATTATAAAATATCAAACCATTCCAATAATTCTAATCCAACTAATAATAGGGTTCACCCTATTAAATTGTTGTTCCTATATTAATTAACAAAATATTCCAATTCAAATCAAATATTTTCAAACAAAATCAATTTGAAACTATAAAAATAATAACCAAAACTTTCTCTCATCCCTTGTTTTCCAATTAATTCTTTTGGGTCACTTTATTAACAGGTTGATTTCATTAATCATTTCAAATCTTCAAAATAATCTAATTTTGGTTTATTTCCAACAGCACCAAAAACTTAAACATTTTTGAAATCCAAATTGGTTATCTGTTGGAAATTAACATGACAAGTTCACCCTATTAACATGTTGTTTACATTAATGTTTAGTTAATATTAAAATTCACCAATTTTTGTTTTATTAACAAACAACAATTAAATTTGAAAACACTTTGGAAAAAAAATTTAGTTTGAGTGGCTAATTGAAAAACTCAACTAACCAAAAATTTCCTAAATTTTAGTAACTTAAAAAACCCCATCCTTTTTCTCCCAATTGGTTTTCAGCAAAAAAAAAATAAAAGCAGAAAACAGGAAATTGAAAAGAGAGAGGGAGAAAGCTAAGCCAGCCCAAGCCCATCTATTCTTGGCCCAGTACCCTTTCCTCCCTCTTGTCGTCTTCCTCACGCTGAAGTCATCTTCTGTACGAACAGGTCCATCACCGTGCGATCACCTCCTCCTCCACCCGATGCTCGCCGTACTAGCTCCCTCCTCCCTCTTTTTAATACCCACCGAGACCACCTCGAACCCTAGACCCCGGCACCACCCTCCATCGCCGCCATCTTCCTCCCTCTCTGCCATGGCCATCCTCTCTGAAACCCCTGGTTCTGAACCCTGTAACCACCGAAATCCTCCGTCAGGGAACGGCCGCTCGCCGTCGCCCCGTTCCTCCTCGGGCCAAGCCAGCCACGGGAATGGAGCCCCCGTGGCGTGGCCTTCATCTTCGCTGAAGGCACCGAGGCCGGAGGAGCAACGGCCGCTTCGCCACGCCTCCGTTTTCCGCCGCCGGCGACCACCACCGACACCACCGTCCTCGACCCCCTCTGCTCCGCCCGCCTCCATCCGCTCGAGGGCACCATGTGAGTCTCCTCCCCTCCGTCTCCTCCCTCATCTCCCCTTGAACCGCACCCCACGGCCGCACCTCCCCGGCGAGCGCATCACTGCCAGGAGACCATCCTGTTTCCAATCGATCTCTGTCCGTGATGAATCAGTCAGGTTCAGTTCATTTTTTTTCAGTCCAGCGCACGCACCACACCTTATCCTCCCTCGCTTCCCCCTCCTAACACAAGTTCAGTTCAGTCCCACTGGTTAGCTCCCTGTGCAGGAAGCAGGAGGTGGGGGGATCGAATCCCACCCCCCACGGGATTAATCCCACTTTTTCTTTTCTATTTTTCCAATCCAGCACAAACTGCAAATCACACCCAGGTCCTTGCTATTATTTTCTAGACCCCTGCTAATTATCTCTAAGTCCCTGCTATTAATTTCTAAATCCCTGGATATTAATTAAAATGGCAGCATTTTAAATATGTTTTCCAACCCAAATTTCTAAGTCCCTGCATAATAAAATCATTTTAACTCCAATTTCAGCATTTTAAATATGTTTTCCAACCCAAATTAAATGATCTATCCAAATATAAAATTTATTTACTGTTTTGAATATTTTAAATTGGTGCAAAATTTGAAAACTTGTCAAATTCACTTAAATTTGCAAAATTCATAACTTGTTCATAAAAATTCCAAATTTCACAAACCAAATATGTTTTCCAATCAATTTTTCATGTACTTTCCAAATATAAATTTTGTTTGCTGTTTTGAATAATTTAAATTGCTGAAAACAACTGTTTCTTGTTTATTGCATTTAAAATTGCCAAAATAATAACTTGCTCATTTTAAACCCAATTTCAACAAATGAAATATGTTTTCCATGCAAAATCAAACCACCTTTCCAAATATAAAATTTGTTTTCTGATTTGAATAATTAAAAATGGTTAAATAATTTAAACCTTGTTTAATTCATTTAATATTGCTAAATTCATAACTTGATCAAATCAAATTCTTTTGGGACATATAAAATATGTTTTCAAACCATCAAAGCATAACCTTTTCAAATATGAACTTGGTTTAATGTTTTGATCAAATAAAATTCAATTAACATCCACACTTGAATTAATTCCAATTTAATTCTTGTTTAACTTGTTTAATTCCTAAATAATTTATTTGAAATCCTTTTTCAACAAGTGAAACATGTATTCCAACTAAAATCTTGTTTTCTTTTCAAATATGAACTTTGTTATCTATTTTGAACAATTTAACTTGATGAAAACAACAAATGCTTGTGTGACATCTTTAAGTAACCAAATTTTCCAAACTTAATAAATGGTTTCCAAACCTTGTTAAACTTCTTTTCCACTTGCATCTAATGTTGTTATCTTGTTGTTACCATCATCCATGCATCATGCTAATCCACTTTCATACGATGATTAGTTGTAAAACAATTAATTCAACCATAATTCATGGGCTTTCCCTATGCAATCCAAAATTGCATATGGGTCCATTTAATTTGTGTTATCTTGTCAACTAGTTTATTTTGATGCAACCATTAACATGACATGCATCATCCCATGTTTGTGCACCTATGTCAAGATATTGATTGTCTACCTTTTCTGCCTTGTTTGTTTGCTTCTTCTCGGATACACGACGACGTTGAGACCGACGATACTTACGACATCCCTTTTAAGGAGTTAGCTCAGTACCAGGCTACTGGGTTTTGCAGGCAAGTTATCACTCACATGAACCACTGTGTTCCTTTCAACATTTGTTACCGATACTTTCCGTTGTTCTTTTCTGCTAGCCTTAGTAGTAGTTATTCTGTTACGAACCTATCACATGAATCCTTTAAACCTGATATTGCCTCACCTCCATACCTATACCCATTGTTTGAGCCAGTGTCTTACTAGCATGCTTAGGTTGTTTTGCTCGAGTCTGTTACCCGTTACTTTCTGTTACTACTTCTATTACGTTGTGGGGGCTCGATGTTTAATCAATCAATCATGCTAATGCTATTGTTAAATAATAATTTGATGATAAGGCACCGGCAGGAGGCCCATGAGAGGTTTTGAAGCCTGCTAGTGTCGACCCTAATAGGAAAAGGGTCTTGTCTACTGATCCATGATGAGCGCACTACCCGCATTTGGGAAGCGAGTATGGGCGCCCCCCTCAACTTGACCTGATTCGCATCTCGTCCAAATCGCCTCATTTAGTTCGTGTTTTCCATTTGCCGCATGCATGTTTTTGCGAGCCCAGGCCAGGGTGGAACTTTTGTAGTCGGCATATAGGGGGACACGGTCTTAGAGTGCTATGAGGGTCCCTTTTCTTTGGGGCTTGATTAGCCGTGCGCCCAAGGTTCTTTGGGCTTGATGCGAAGAATGGTTGGTTGTGTTGAGTGCCCCGCTTGGTGGGAGGCATCCCATCTGGCGGGATATTCATGAGTGTACGGCCAAATTGGTGCAACCCTGCAGGGATAATCTTCTTGAGAAGTCGTGTTTTCCGCGGTTATGGATTACTTGGTGAAAGTACTGGCTAACAAGTACTCAGGACTACTTAAACATAATGATCAAACATGTTACACCCCATGATTAATAACTTGACTAGTAATAGTTTGATGACATAATAATTTGATTCACCTTTAATACAACTGTGTGAGTTATCCTCGGATTGCTTCTTCGGATAAGGG
This sequence comes from Alopecurus myosuroides, assembly GCA_028641055.1. Classification (NCBI taxonomy): domain Eukaryota; kingdom Viridiplantae; phylum Streptophyta; class Magnoliopsida; order Poales; family Poaceae; genus Alopecurus; species Alopecurus myosuroides. Next base: position 105,438,297 of record CM054062.1, read on the forward strand.
GCGAGATCCAGGATGGGTTTGTTTGAAGTTATCTTTCAGTTGGCTACAATCCTCGATCTTATCTCCTTTCTGTTAGCCGGCAGTTGTAGTATGTTTCTGTAGTTGTGTAGAGCAGCCAGTTGCAGCATCCTTTATATCCCCTTCCTTCCGTTGAACCCAAAGCATCTGTGCTTGGTGTTGACGGGTTACACTTTGGTGAATTGTGAGTCTTGCTTGCCAGTACGTTTATGTACTGACCCCTTTGGGGCTGTGGTTTCCGCAGACCTACGTTTCCGAGGATCTACATGGTGGCAACTACGTGGAGTATGACGAGACTGCTGACGAGTAGATAGCGGACCCGGGCAGGATCCGAGACTTCGTGGATGGGCTCCGTCTTTTCGTTTCCGGCCTCTTAGGCCTATTTGGTTCTTGTCTGTACTCAGACATGTTGAATGCTTCCGCTGTATTGTAATGATGTATTGTTGGGGCATGTGCCCTCTGAATGATTATATTTGCTATCTCTGCTCTAATGAGAGCCATTTGCAACTTATTTCCATCTTTTGTGTCGTAGAGATCTGTTGTGATATCAGTTGTTAAACGCCGTTGACGTACCATGTGTGTATGGTTTGAAGTACGTCGACGGAAGTGCCTTTGATCTCTAGTGGATAGTTTACATCGACGATGGAATAGCAGGGCTTGTGTTGTCGCGCATAAGCGCAGGCCTACCAGGAAGCTGGGACGTGGGAGCAGTTATGCCCCATAATCCAAGCATCTGCTATCCAGTTCGTACGGTGAGTATCCCCTAGAAATCAGGGTGCGACAAATGGTATCAGAGCCTGTCTGCCTGTAGGATCCCTTTTTACTGGTCGCAGTTGAGTCTAGAAACTATTTTGTAGCTATATAGGAAAAAGGAAACGTGAGAGTAGGAATTCTGCCATTTTTCTTCTTTCCCCACCCACCCTCCCTTTTCTGGTAAGGAAGTGCAACGTTGTTTTCCCTTCTCATCTAAACCTTCAAGTTAGGTTTTCACGAATTCTGGTTTCTCTAGGATGGTTATATCTACTAGACCATAGGAATGGAGGTGGTTGTGACATGATTTATCATGTTGCCTACTCATGATTGAGAATGGAGGTGTGTAAGCCCCGGAAGCAGATCCTCTATTCCTTAAGCAGTAGATATTGATCCTTTAGAAGCCCGGATGGGTTTTCCGTAGTACCTCAGGAGTTTTGTTCTCGTTTTCCCCGATGTTGATATCCTGTTCTTCTCAACATCCTTTTCGTCCGTTGAAATCTTGTTGTTGTTTTCCACTTCAATTCTTCTACCGGCGTCTAATCAAAGTTTCCCCGTTCATCTGCTAAACGATATTCCAGCTAAAGTGTTATTTCATACCGGAGAATCATATTCCTTTGTGTCAACAATCTTTTCCACAACATACAACCTAATTCTGGTTCCACTAAGCAATCAAATCTCTGTTCACTTCCCGGGATCTCAAATGTTGACTTCCAAGATAAGTAAGAAAAATCCAATTCTAATGAGAGGCCACATATTCCTCGTTACTCTCATGTTGCTGATTCTGACATTGATCTCATTCTAGGTGTTGGATTGATGTCAATAACTCTGTTCCACCATTCTAGCCAGATAATCTATTCTCCAAATGAATCAAGTTCTATCCAGCTATACACCTCGATACAAAAACCTCTACCTCTACTCAAAAATGTTCCGGTGGTTTGCAAATTCCCTGACGTCTATCCAATGTGCACGATGTGTTTCACGTGTCACAGCTCAAGAGGATCTTCCCAAGAAGTATCCGGACCTTTTCTTTTCTCAGTAGGAATCTCGGGGCGCGATTCCTTCAAGGGGGGGGCGTTTTGTAACATCCCAAGTCTGAAAAATAGCCTTTAGAATGTTTTTCTCTCTGTTATTTTATGTTTTGCATCATGGCATCATGTTGATTGCAATTGTTTTGTTTGTTTTCCATTTGTTTTTCTCTGTTTTCATTTGTTTTCCAACTGTTTTCTTCTGTTTTCCTTTGTTTTCTATTTGAATTTCAAACCAAATTTCAAACCTTTTGTTTCATCCTTGTGATGTTACAATTTCTAAAATGATATTTCAAAATAAAACAATTATTTGCTTCCATTAAAGTGTGATTCCAAACTATTGTTTCATTTCTATAAAAATGCATCCAATAATCAAACCCTTTTCAAATTCAATTTGTTTTCCATTTGAAATTCCAAACCAACATCCAAATAGTTGTTTCCAAATTCAAAGCAAAATCATCATCAACACCTCATTTGGAAATTATAAAATATCAAACCATTCCAATAATTCTAATCCAACTAATAATAGGGTTCACCCTATTAAATTGTTGTTCCTATATTAATTAACAAAATATTCCAATTCAAATCAAATATTTTCAAACAAAATCAATTTGAAACTATAAAAATAATAACCAAAACTTTCTCTCATCCCTTGTTTTCCAATAAATTCTTTTGGGTCACTTTATTAACATGTTGATTTCATTAATCATTTCAAATCTTCAAAATAATCTAATTTTGGTTTATTTCCAACAGCACCAAAAACTTAAACATTTTTGAAATCCAAATTGGTTATCTGTTTGAAATTAACATGACAAGTTCACCCTATTAACATGTTGTTTACATTAATGTTTAGTTAATATTAAAATTCACCAATTTTTGTTTTATTAACAAACAACAATTAAATTTGAAAACACTTTGGAAAACAAAATTTAGTTTGAGTGGCTAATTGAAAAACTCAACTAACCAAAAATTTCCTAAATTTTAGTAACTTAAAAAACCCCATCCTTTTTCTCCCAATTGGTTTTCAGCAAAAAAAAATAAAAGCAGAAAACATGAAATAGAAAAGAGAGAGGGAGAAAGCTAAGCCAGCCCAAGCCCATCTATTCTTGGCCCAATACCCTTTCCTCCCTCTTGTCGTCTTCCTCACGCTGAAGTCATCTTCTGTACGAATAGGTCCATCACCGTGCGATCACCTCCTCCTCCACCCGATGCTCGCCGTACTAGCTCCCTCCTCCCTCTTTTTAATCCCCACCGAGACCACCTCGAACCCTAGACCCCAGCACCACCCTCCATCGCCGCCATCTTCCTCCCTCTCTGCCATGGCCATCCTCTCTGAAACCCCTGGTTCTGAACCCTGTAACCACCGAAATCCTCCGTCAGGGAACGGCCGCTCGCCGTCGCCCCGTTCCTCCTCAGGCCAAGCCAGCCACGGGAATGGAGCCCCCGTGGCGTGGCCTTCATCTTCGCTGAAGGCACCGAGGCCGGAGGAGCAACGGCCGCTTCGCCACGCCTCCGTTTTCCGCCGCCGACGACCACCACCGACACCACCGTCCTCGACCCCCTCTGCTCCGCCCGCCTCCATCCGCTCGAGGGCACCATGTGAGTCTCCTCCCCTCCGTCTCCTCCCTCATCTCCCCTTGAACCGCACCCCACGGCCGCACCTCCCCGGCGAGCGCATCACTGCCAGGAGACCATCCTGTTTCCAATCGATCTCTGTCCGTGATGAATCAGTCAGGTTCAGTTCATTTTTTTTCAGTCCAGCGCACGCACCACACCTTATCCTCCCTCGCTTCCCCTCCTAACACAAGTTCAGTTCAGTCCCACTGGTTAGCTCCCTGTGCAGGAAGCAGGAGGTGGGGGGATCGAATCCCACCCCCCACGGGATTAATCCCACTTTTTCTTTTCTATTTTTCCAATCCAGCACAAACTGCAAATCACACCCAGGTCCTTGCTATTATTTTCTAGACCCCTGCTAATTATCTCTAAGTCCCTGCTATTAATTTCTAAATCCCTGGATATTAATTAAAATGGCAGATTGCATCCTAAACTTCTAAAATGCATAATAAAATCATTTTAACTCCAATTTCAACATTTTAAATATGTTTTCCAACCCAAATTAAATGATCTATCCAAATATAAAATTTGTTTACTGTTTTGAATATTTTAAATTGGTGCAAAATTTGAAAACTTGTCAAATTCACTTAAATTTGCAAAATTCATAACTTGTTCATAAAAATTCCAAATTTCACAAACCAAATATGTTTTCCAATCAATTTTTCATGTACTTTCCAAATATAAATTTTGTTTGCTTTTTTGAATAATTTAAATTGCTGAAAACAACTGTTTCTTGTTTATTGCATTTAAAATTGCCAAAATAATAACTTGCTCATTTTAAACCCAATTTCAACAAATGAAATATGTTTTCCATGCAAAATCAAACCACCTTTCCAAATATAAAATTTGTTTTCTGATTTGAATAATTAAAAATGGTTAAATAATTTAAACCTTGTTTAATTCATTTAATATTGCTAAATTCATAACTTGATCAAATAGAATTCTTTTGGGACATATAAACTATGTTTTCAAACCATCAAAGCATAACCTTTTCAAATATGAACTTGGTTTAATGTTTTGATCAAATAAAATTCAATTAACATCCACACTTGAATTAATTCCAATTTAATTCTTGTTTAACTTGTTTAATTCCTAAATAATTTATTTGAAATCCTTTTTCAACAAGTGAAACATGTATTCCAACTAAAATCTTGTTTTCTTTTCAAATATGAACTTTGTTATCTATTTTGAACAGTTTAACTTGATGAAAACAACAAATGCTTGTGTGACATCTTTAAGTAACCAAATTTTCCAAACTTAATAAATGGTTTCCAAACCTTGTTAAACTTCTTTTCCACTTGCATCTAATGTTGTTATCTTGTTGTTACCATCATCCATGCATCATGCTAATCCACTTTCATACGATGATTAGTTGTAAAACAATTAATTCAACCATAATTCATGGGCTTTCCCTATGCAATCCAAAATTGCATATGGGTCCATTTAATTTGTGTTATCTTGTCAACTAGTTTATTTTGATGCAACCATTAACATGACATGCATCATCCCATGTTTGTGCACCTATGCCAAGATATTGATTGTCTACCTTTTCTGCCTTGTTTGTTTGCTTCTTCTCGGATACACGACGACGTTGAGACCGACGATACTTACGACATCCCTTTTAAGGAGTTAGCTCAGTACCAGGCTACTGGGTTTTGCAGGCAAGTTATCACTCACATGAACCACTGTGTTCCTTTCAACATTGGTTACCGATACTTTCCGTTGTTCTTTTCTGCTAGCCTTAGTAGTAGTTATTCTGTTAGGAACCTATCACATGAATCCTTTAAACCTGATATTGCCTCACCTCCATACCTATACCCATTGTTTGAGCCAGTGTCTTACTAGCATGCTTAGGATGTTTTGCTCGAGTCTGTTACCCGTTACTTTCTGTTACTACTTCTATTACGTTGTGGGGGCTCGATGTTTAATCAATCAATCATGCTAATGCTATTGTTAAATAATAATTTGATGATAAGGCACCGGCAGGAGGCCCATGAGAGGTTTTGAAGCCTGCTAGTGTCGACCCTAATAGGAAAAGGGTCTTGTCTACTGATCCATGATGAGCGCACTACCCGCATTTGGGAAGCGAGTATGGGCGCCCCCCTCAACTTGACCTGATTCGCATCTCGTCCAAATCGCCTCATTTAGTTCGTGTTTTCCATTTGCCGCATGCATGTTTTTGCGAGCCCAGGCCAGGGTGGAACTTTTGTAGTCGGCATATAGGGGGACACGGTCTTAGAGTGCTATGAGGGTCCCTTTTCTTCGGGGCTTGATTAGCCGTGCGCCTAAGGTTCTTTGGGCTTGATGCGAAGAATGGTTGGTTGTGTTGAGTGCCCCGCTTGGTGGGAGGCATCCCATCTGGCGGGATATTCATGAGTGTACGGCCAAATTGGTGCAACCCTGCAGGGATAATCTTCTCGAGAAGCCGTGTTTTCCGCGGTTATGGATTACTTGGTGAAAGTACTGGCTAACAAGTACTCAGGACTACTTAAACATAATGATCAAACATGTTACACCCCATGATTAATAACTTGACTAGTAATAGTTTGATGACATAATAATTTGATTCACCTTTAATACAACTGTGTGAGTTATCCTCGGATTGCTTCTTCGGATAAGGGGCGAGATCCAGGATGGGTTTGTTTGAAGTTATCTTTCAGTTGGCTACAATCCTCGATCTTATCTCCTTTCTGTTAGCCGGCAGTTGTAGTATGTTTCTGTAGTTGTGTAGAGCAGCCAGTTGCAGCATCCTTTATATCCCCTTCCTTCCGTTGAACCCAAAGCATCTGTGCTTGGTGTTGACGGGTTACACTTTGGTGAATTGTGAGTCTTGCTTGCCAGTACGTTTATGTACTGACCCCTTTGGGGCTGTGGTTTCCGCAGACCTACGTTTCCGAGGATCTACATGGTGGCAACTACGTGGAGTATGACGAGACTGCTGACGAGTAGATAGCGGACCCGGGCAGGATCCGAGACTTCGTGGATGGGCTCCGTCTTTTCGTTTCCGGCCTCTTAGGCCTATTTGGTTCTTGTCTGTACTCAGACATGTTGAATGCTTCCGCTGTATTGTAATGATGTATTGTTGGGGCATGTGCCCTCTGAATGATTGTATTTGCTATCTCTGCTCTAATGAGAGCCATTTGCAACTTATTTCCATCTTTTGTGTCGTAGAGATCTGTTGTGATATCAGTTGTTAAACGCCGTTGACGTACCATGTGTGTATGGTTTGAAGTACGTCGACGGAAGTGCCTTTGATCTCTAGTGGATAGTTTACATCGACGATGGAATAGCAGGGCTTGTGTTGTCGCGCATAAGTGCAGGCCTACCAGGAAGCTGGGACGTGGGAGCAGTTATGCCCCATAATCCAAGCATCTGCTATCCAGTTCGTACGGTGAGTATCCCCTAGAAATCAGGGTGCGACACGCGAGCAGCGAGTACAACAGGAGGATCATCTGCAACGAGCACCTCCTCCAGGAACTCGTGGATGACGGTGGTGGCGACGTAGACCAGATGCACGCCGAAGGAAAGGACCGAGCCTCCTGCAGGCACGGGCCTGCCGCCGAAGTCGCCGGCGTTGTCGGTGACGAAGTCGAAGGAGCCGAATATGTGGACAAGGCCACAGACCACGCGCTCCCCCAAAGAAGAAGCGGGTCCTGTCCGAATAAGAACCCCAGCCAGCGCCGCTGCTGGCCCCACGGTGGGCGCCAACTATCGTGGATGAGTAAAGACAGATGCCATGGGATGGCTTAAGGTTGGGGCCGATGGACGTTGTAGGTATTCGGGGAGGGATCGCACGTCGAGTAGACGTGCTCAGGTAACACTGCAAACACCAAGAACTACCCAGGTTCGGGGCCCTCGTGTGCAGGTAACACCCCTATTCCTGCCTATCTCTCTGTATGTATGATATCCGAGTAGCCACAACACAAAGTTGCCTCTCAGCCGAGTAGCCACTCTCTGCTCTCTCTACAGCTAACACTTGCTTGTGTAATAAATGCTCTCTTGTGTAATGTCCCTCGCGCAGGAGGGGGCAGGGCACCTTATATACTGGTGCCCAGCCGAGTAAACAAAGAATAAAAGGTACGATGATGCGATATCTCCACAGGGGCGCAGAGCACGCCTCCGGCTTCTCGCTGACGCGGGTGCGGGAAGTCGCCGCGCCGTCCGGCTGACAGGACCTGTCCACCCTGTCAGTCACACAAAGTAGGCCCTACATCACGTCATGTCCCCTCTGTCAGTGACAGGACATGACATGCGCCTACCACACTGTAGCCACGCCGTTGCGCGGATAACCACGCGCTCCGTAAGTTGAACCGCACGCCTGTACGGCTACGGGATACGCGGGATCTTGTCAGAACGGCTCCATTGACTTCTTGCCCGAGTAGGATTGCAGCCCATCTACTCGGACCACATGATTGCTACCCGGACGATCACAATCTCTCTTCTTATCTTCTCTTGGCCTTCAATCTCTATGACCGAATATTGACTATCGGAGAGAGGGGTACCCGGGTAGCCACCTACCCGGCCAATAGTGCTTTTACCTATGTTTTATCACCAGTCTTACCCCTACTCAGGGGTAGCCCCCCGATAGACCACTTGAGTAACTTTGTCGCGGATGTGCCCGAGTGGACAGCGGCGATCTCGCGCGAGATCTTCTCGAAGTGGCGGTTGGAGAGTGGAGCTTGTGCTCCGCCAAGAATGCAGGCCATGTAGGTTCTTGCTAGCCCCCGCAGTGTTCGTCGCCCCACCCCTGGTTGCCCTCAGCGTGTGGCTGCGTGGCAGCTTTCACCTGAGGCACGGGTGGGTTGCGAGGCTGCAGCTGCTGCGAGGGTGGCTGTTGCGTGGGCGGCTGGTAGCCACCGTTGTTGTAGCTGTCGGTGTTATAGTTGCCATACCCGTTGTACTGGTTCAGGCCGCACTCCTCCCATCTCCCTCCAGCACGGCCTCCCCTGCGCCCAGGACTACGCCTGCCGTCGCCTCGAGAGTTGCCCTCCTGGCCACCCTCATGAGGCGGTCTCCCCGCATCCTCTATAGCTGGAAGCAGTCTCTTGTGGCGTGCGAGTGCATGCGGTGAAACTCATAGTAAGGGCGGCTGTCCGCCACGGGTGCAGTGTCGCTCCCGCCTTGCTTGCGTTCTGGCTCGGCGTACAGAACGGCCGGAGCTTTCCGTTTGGCATTTGCATCGTCGCCTCGAGCCTTTGTCTTTGTCTTGGGGGCCACCGGCTTGGATTCGTCGGCAGGCACGCTGTGCCCAAAGAGGCGTCCCTCCTCAGCCTTAGCGCACCTGTCGGCCATGTCCACGAGCTGGACGGCAGAGGTGAGGTCGTCCCTGATGCCGAGCTCCTCGAGCATGCGCTCGTTGGTGACCCCTACCCTGAAGGCGGAGATGATGTTTGCATCGGCGATGCGGGCGATCTTGTTGTGCGTCTGGCTGAAGCGTTGTAGGTACTAGAGAAGTGTTTCGCCGGGCCTCTAGCATATGCCGCGGAGGTCGTTGTAGGAGAGGAGGCACTCGTAGGAGCCCTTGAAGTTGGCGACGAAGCGGAGGCACAACTCCTCGAACGACCTAATGGAGTCTTCTTGTAGATTCATGAGCCAGACAAGGGATGGGCCCTTGAGGGCCATGGGCAACCAGTTCGCCATGCACTTGTCGTCCCCCTTTGCAGCTCCTACACTGGGGCATATGAGCTGCAGGAAGTCGAGGGGAGGGGAAGTGCCGTCGTAGCGAGATGGAAGCGTGGGGTTGAACTTCGGCGGCCAGGACACCGTGCGAAGCTGCTTGGTGAACGCGAGGGCGCCGCCGATGTAGAAAGTTTCCCACGTGAGGTCGGCTAGGCGGTTGGTCCGGCCAGCCCTGGCGAGGTCGCGGATGGTGCGGTGCTCGCGTTTGTGGCAACGCTCGATTTGAACGCGCGCATCCGGCGGGGTGCGCAAGATTTGGCAGCTGTTGCTACTCTTCTCAGGCACCTTAGTCGTGGGTGCCTTGTCAAGGAACTTGGTGCGGGGTCGCCATGCACCGGCGAGGTTACACCGTGAGAAGTGGGCGACACGTCATGAGCTACCGCACTCCTATGCTGGCTGACGTCGCCTCCCCACGGCTCCCGCGGGGGGACGTTTGCGACGGTGGTGAGCCATGGGGAGTGTCCTTCAGGTGCGGGCAGGTGCGTAAGTGATGACTCCCAAGTGCAGGAGATCAATTGTAGTACCTTTCGATAAGTATTTGAGTGTCAAACCCATGAGGAGCTGAAGGTAAGCTATCTATTCTCTAAAGCCCTATAACCCTCTTATATGGCTGTTTATGCAAAGCAATAAGTTTGACTAAAAGGAACTAACTAATTAAAAGCAAGTGACGTGGAGTGTGGTTTGTCTAGTAACTAGTGAAGCAAGTTTAAAATGCAAGTAATCCTAAAGCAAGTTTCTAAGCAAGTTTCACAAGTAGCAAGCAGCAAATATCTCAAGTATCTCAAGGGAGCAAGTGTTCTAGCAATAGGTGTTTCGTTCATGTGGTTGTCACAATTAGTGAAGCACATGTTTTAGTCTTAGTTGTTTCTTCCAGGAAGGAGCCATGAATAGGTATAGTCAAGTAAATGATCTACAACCCCTTATGATGGATCATGTGGCCAAGTAAATGACTGCACAAGATTGATTAAGACATAAAGTCCCACCATAGCCTTGCGTTCTAAGGTCCCCTATATATATATCCCCCAATAACTTAACTTTGTGGCTTGGTCTCAGGTTACTGTCACTCCCAAGTCACCACCACTCCATTATGCTACCGGTGATCACCTTACATGCATTCCCCAACATATGCGTGCACTCATATATTGTACATAAAGACAATCATAGAAGATAACAAACTTGTATGCAACCAATCAACGAACTATTTCACCATTGCCAAGAACAATTCACTACTCAAACATAGACGGGGAGACACAATACATCAAGGGAATATAGTATTGCATCATACATCGTGTTTGCCAAGAGATTATAGTGGAGAGATGGAGCTGATCTTGCTGTAGATGTTGATGATGAACACGCCGAAGGGGGGTGGAGCCCTCCGGGGGTGATCCCGGCGGCGTTTCCCCCCTCCGATCTTCTCCGGCGGCAGCCTTCTGTCTCCTTGTTTCGTGGTTTCTTCTCTCGGTGCCGCCTCCTCCTCGAAAAGGCCAGGGGACCCTTTATATAGTCGTTTTTAGGTCACGAGACACTCGGGAGAAGAAAGATCGACGGCATCGGAGCCACGGGGGCAAAAAGGGGGCCTCTCACGCGGCCAAGGAATCTGGCTGCGTGGAGCGTCCTCTTTGCCACCTGGTTGGCCTTTTGGCCCTCTACTTTGGCCCATGGTCTTCGTCTCGAAAATTCTAAACCGTGCTCTTTGGCCTTTCCCTTTTTGGAGTCCCAAAGCTCCCGGAAAGTCTGAAACACTAAAAAGTACGTTTTCTGGAAAAACAGGGTTAGAACCAAAAGAAGGGGGATTGTTTAGAAAATCCCCCAAATCATTATAAAACATGAATATAAGTTTCTAATATGTAGGAAAAACAAGTAATAACATGCAAAGTTCATGTATGCATTTTACATGCATCAGTAAGCAGCTCCCGATCCAGCAGCAGGGCTGCTGCGGGGGTAGGCTTCTCCTGGCACCCCTGCGTTCTTGACGGCGGTGGGGGAGGATGTTGAGACGCAGGCACGTCTTGCTGCGGCATGTGGCGGGAAGCTTCCTCCTCGGCGCCGTGTTCGCCCTCCACGACAGTGGTGTTCCGTCGTGTGCGTCGTTGTCGTTGTCATTGTCGTTGCCGGTTGGCTCGGAGCGGGTGAGGCGCGGGCTGGTCGAGGCGGCAGGTGCCATGGCGGTGAAAAAACGAAGGAGCGCCTTAGCCCCCTACCTGGCGCGCCAAATGTCGGAGAGAGCTAGTATGTCTTGGATAGGATAGATCTCAAAAGTTCGAACACTGATGAATTGCACTGCGTTGGCTACAGTACAAAGGCGAGCTTGTGCTCGGAACAGACTACTTGGGCTCTACCATGAATCGAGCTCCCTTGTCCAAGGGCCAGTGGTGCCCTTCTTATACTGGCGTTTGGACCTCCTTCCCTCTCACTTGGCGGGAAAGGGTTACCACAAGGTGTCAAAGGGAGGAGCGTCACGTACTCCTGCGCGGTCCTAGTCGCTGGGGGACAGCTCCACCATCCATGGCGTCACGGTGGGGGAGCCCGGTGACACCGCCTTCGTCTTGTAGCGTGGTCTTGGTCTTATTGCACTAAAGAGGCAGTCTTTGGGAACCCCTTTGGCCGCCGCAGTTGTCCCCCCAGCCTTTATACACCAGAATGGCAACTGGGGACAAAGAGGCTCTACGGCGTCTCCGTCGCTGCTCAGAGAAGCGGTCGTCAGAGGCACGTGGGATGCCTCCTCTTGAAGGGAGGTACCCAAGGAGTGGGGCGGAGGCGAAGTAGAACCCCTCTCCAGGGCAAGAACCACAGTGGGCTAGGCCCGCCTGGAGGGTGGGCCTAGGAAAGGGAGCCCCGCCTGGTGTGGAAAGAACTCTTGGTTTTGGAGCTAAGCGTTGGGCTGGGCCGCAGCTGTCGCCTCAGGGTACCCCGGTATCCAGAGGCCCGACATTTTCTGTTTACCATTCGTTGGCATAAGCATAGACCTCTCTAAAAAAATATTTTCAATACCTCTGTTTAATAAACTAAAAAGCTCTAGCACATGAGTTGATCCCTGTTCCGTCTGCGAAGGGCCTTTCTCCATCTTCTAAGTTTATGCAGAGCTGAGAGAGCATGGTTGCCATTCTGAGTTTAATGTGCATCCATCCCAGAAACATTATTAATTGATTCATGATGTGTTATTGTTTTTTCTCAAATTATTTGTTCTGGTCTTCCTCATGAATTTTGAAGGTGTCCTGACATTTATGTTTTGCCCCACTCTTAAGGGCAAGAGAAATATCACTTTGCCATGTTATCTCTATGCTTGAAACAAACGTATAGCTTTTGAGTGTATTATTATTCATGATCTTTTATTTGTGTTACTTCTCATAATGCGAAGTGATTGCTATGCTTTATTGTTAGAACAAGTAAGCGTTCTGTATTGGTTCCTGGCACCAAGATCTTTATGGCTAAGAGAACATTATGAGGGGTTTGGATGGTCAATGGAAGAAAGTCTCACACAACTGAAACTGATCATTAGACAAGAGAAAGTCTTATAATCGATGTTATGCATGGAGTAGTGATTTATATAAAACAGATGCACATAGAGGCATAAGTGTATGAAAGCTCTCCAATGGAACTAGTGGGGGTGCATCCAACTTGCTTGCTCACGAAGACCTAGAGAACTTTTGGGGAGGCTCGTCATTGAAATGTACAAGTCAAGTTCTATAATGTAAGGTTCCCCACATAGTTATGCAAGTCATAATATGAAACATCTCTCCAAACTGAAGTATTGGTGCTAAACATAAACACAAGTGTGGAATAAATGATAGTAATGTTGCCCCCTCTCTTTTATTATCTCTTATTGGACTCTTTTTTCTTTTTGGACTCTTTTTTTATATACACTAGCAAAGTGGCCCTTGCAAATGCGAGGGAAACATACTTATGGTACCGACGATGCATAATTTTCTTTTTAACATACATGCATATTTGTTCATCATATATATTGACCACTACATTATAATTTTAGACATGCATATGTATTTTTAAGGTATAACTTTGACCTTTATTTTTTATATTCCTGTGTTGAAAGAAAAAAAATAGCACATAATCGTGATGTCTGAGGTCATCTGGGTGCAACAATGATGATCTATATATTGTGTTTCTTTACCAAATCTATCTTATTTGTATTTATGAAGATCTAACAGATGTGCCCTATCTAGGTGCAATAGTGATGACCTAGTTCTTTTGTTGCTTTACCAGATCTATCCAATGCATATAAGAAAAGTGGAATGCTAAATTCATAATTGAATGTTTATGTGAGAAAAATATAGTTTTGTGAAAATTTCTAACACATCTCCTTTCTAATTGTATTGTATATGTACTATATGTACACACGAAAGATTTTTTAGTAATTAAATTATTTCATAACCTAATTAGGAGATAACGGAAATGTATTCACCATTTTCGTAATTCATTTCAATTGCTAAGATTTCCAACATGTAGTTGGTTTTCTTTTGTTTCCAGCTATGTGAGAGTTTTGCTCTTTTTGATAATTCCTGACTTGGAAGTTTTAAATATTGAAATCTATAAGATATGCATGCTTCCGTTTAAATATGTTTATGTTCTGCACCTCAAGAACCCCCGTAGGACTGCTTCCTTTTTTCCTATTATAGTTGAAATTTTACGAGTAGAAAACAATATTGCCTTTACTTTATTTTCCTAGAATAGTAATTTAATTTATTTTCCCAAACTTAAAGAGAACCTTTGGATATTTAACGTTCATTTTAGGTCTAATGAGTGAGATTTAACTACTTTACACCTTTTTGTTTTCTCTATTGTATGTTTGTCATGTTCGTCAACATAATTATATGCTAGGTTTGAATTAGCCATCCACTCTTTATCTCCAACCAAATTACTTTACTTACTTTCGTTGTGGCTTGATCCCTCTAAGTAGCACTCTTACAACACCGTATGGATATCATATAGAATGTCATTTTTTGCTAATGTTGGACCCCCCCCCCCCCCCAAAGCAGTGGTAAAGTTTCCAATCCTATGATCACGATCACACTTTCTTGTTTAATCGGAGTTTATGTTGATTTGGGTATTAACATAGGCAGTAACCCATCATTGGAAGCCAACTTCTTGTGCATTGTAGGATGAAAAAAAATCCTATATTTATAATGTAGCTTCATCTTGTTATTATTCTTGAATTAAAACGGATATTGGATATAACTTCAAAATTCTATGATAATACATGATGAATTTACAATTAAATATCACGTTCGAAGCAAGAATTGATAAATAATACATTACCTTAAACATGATAATTCAGTATCTCTGAAAAATAAAAAAGTAAGCATCTATAGAGATAACACGTGGCATGATATAAATCGAGGATAGAGTGTGCAATTGCTTGTTGATGAATGACATAGACCTTCTAACTGCATTCTGGAGAGAAAATAAGTAAGTAATCCTATCTAATAACAGTTGCTCTTGTGGTTTTTTTTATTATACCTGATATTTGGTCCTCATAGGAATGGCACACATGGGCGATATCTGCCCCATATAGAAGTCCAAACGAACGTTCAAAGTAGATATCCGTGTACGGTCTAAAACTGAAAATTGGCAACATAGTGATGAGCATAGAATACAGACATAAAATGTGTATAAATACATTAACTTAATTGAGAATCTTCATTCCAACTCATATATTCTTGTTATTTATGGTCGTTGTTCCTCAAACAACGAGGTTTACTCCAGGAAAAGACCCTCGGGTGACTCTGGCTTATGCTGTTACAAAAGATTAACCTGATGTGTACCAACATTCAGGATAAAGTAAATGGATATACACGAGTTTGCAAGACGTGACAATTAGCATGTAGTTGATGATCACAGATGATATACATGATTAACCTGATGTGTACAAAATTCCTATATGAAGCAATTATGGCAGCATAGCTGGTCAAGCAGAACTTAGGCTCAAAATTAGCGGGCGTGAGAATATGGTAGTAGAGAAGATGCGTGATTAAAATAAGATTAAGGGAAGATGAGATAATTAATTTGAAGTGATGCTAATAAGTTAATTTTAAGGAGTGATCATGGCGCGCTCAATTAAATTGATGGCCATATGTTCTGATTTTTTGTGAGATTTTACACTTACTCTTTTTTTTAAGGTTAATGCGTCGTTTACTTTTGATAAATAATACATGTATGCCCATCTGTTTCTTTAGCTATTTCTAAATATTTTATCTACAATCTAAGCAGGGAATTTTATAGAATAATTATTATGTGGATACAAATTTTTAGGGATGAAGCAACAATGGATAGCTCAAAATAGCCTACAGATAAAAATAATTCTCATGCTCCAATTAAGTAATATTAACTTTGCATGGAGGAGCGTTTCATGCATCAATACTACTGTATGGACACTACCACTATAAATACGTACCTGATCTTATCTCACGTTGCTGGTAAGGGCAGTCCATCGATCCAGTTTGGTCATGGGTGAAGACAGATTGAGCAATGCACCGTAGTGCTTCTCGTTGTATATTGATCAGCTTATATAGAGGTTTACATGTACATCGTGGCACTGGGATCGTGCACTGGGAACGTGTGAGCAGTTGTGCTCGTAGTGTACATGAATCGTGTGATCGTGGAGAGCAGCTATGGACTGGGTCGGCTGACACAGGAGCAGGTTGCGCTAACACCCCGCCGCAGCTGCTGTGTCCGAAGCCCGGACGCATAAGCTGGACCTGAACTCCTCGAAGGCAGCAGTGGGTAGCCCCTTCGTCATAATGTCAGCAAATTGCTGCGTCGTAGGAACATGCAGGACGCGAAGTTGCCCGAGCGCGACTTTCTCTCGAACAAAATGAATGTCGAGCTCGATGTGCTTCGTCCGGCGGTGATGTACAGGGTTCGCCGTCATGTAGACCGCGGAGATGTTGTCGTAGTAGACGACGGTGGCCTTAGTCATGGGAAGATGCAGTTCACCGAGGAGTTGACGGAGCCAGCAACATTCGGCCACGACGTTGGCGACAACGCGATATTCCGCTTCTGCGCTTGATCGCGACACCGTGGGTTGCCGCTTGGACGACCACGAGACGAGTGTTAGCAATAATCTTTCCAAGTTAGTGTCTTAGTTAGTCATGTAGGTCTCCTATTTGGTTAAGTAGTGTCCTAGTGCTATTAGTACTAGGTTCTACGTGGCTAAGTTAGGAATAGTTTTCAGGTTTGGTAAAACTTGGTCATGTACGAGTACTAGGCTTTGTCCTGTACGAGTACTAGTCTGATTAAGAATAGGATAGGTAATGGTCGTGGCATATTTATATGCGCCATATGCACGGGCTGTGTAAGAAGTTTTGTACCGATGAGTTCTACAGAGTAATAAAGAGGAAAAACACGGGTGCGATAAGCGCCCTTTGCAAAAGGATTTTTCGCGTGCGTGTGTTCGACTAGTTCGTATGTGAACGATCCGTGGGGAATTCCAACATTTGGTATCATAGCGAGGTTGAAGATTTGAGTCCGCGATTGCCCCGGGGAGGCGACCCGTACTAGCGCCTCGGGGCGGGCGATCGTCGTTCGGAGAAGCGACACAGAGGATACTACGAGGAGTTGTCGTTGGCAAGGCGTTTGGAGGTGGTTGGTCGTTGATGGAGCGGTGGTGCCGAGGTGTGGTGCCAGGAGTCTCGTCAAGATCGTCAACCGGTGTGTTAGATGAGTCGAAGTGTGTGCATGTTTGCACGTGTGGTCGGCGTCGTGTCAGTGAGTCGTCGTTGTTTCCAAGTGCTCGTCTCTGTGAGGATCCGTTGCAGTTGAAGCGCGTCACGGTTGAGGTGTGCGGCCAGTAGAAGGCTACTGCAAGCAAGTACAGAGAAGTATGGTGCGAACCGAGTGCGAGGATGCCTAGCAATGGCGGTGGCACAATAGGTGTGAACCGAGTGCATGGCAGGGGCCAAGCAATGGCGGTGGCAAAACATAGCAGAGCGAGGTGCACTGCATGTTTTCTGCGTGGTCATACTTAATGTACGGACATGACGGTGGAAGGTGTATCTCCAAAGAGCGAAGACGTGAGACATCATAGTCGAGGAACTCCAGTGAGGTGTGTCACCGAAGGTGAGAGACGTGAGCTCAGACAAAGGAGTCTCGGCGAGAGGAGTCGTCGTGAATCTGCCAGGATTCAAGACCAGGAGAAGCACGAGGAGATGACTAGTCAAGATTAGGAGGAGATTGTTAGCAATAATCTTTCCAAGTTAGTGTCTTAGTTAGTCATGTAGGTCTCCTATTTGGTTAAGTAGTGTCGTAGTGCTATTAGTACTAGGTTCTACGTGGCTAAGTTAGGAATAGTTTTCAGGTTTGGTAAAACTTGGTCATGTACGAGTACTAGGCTTTGTCCTGTACGAGTACTAGTCCGATTAAGAATAGGATAGGTTATGGTCGTGGCATATTTATATGCGCCATATGCACGGGCTGTGTAAGAAGTTTTGTACCGATGAGTTCTACAGAGTAATAAAGAGGAAAAACACGGGTGCGATAAGCGCCCTTTGCAAAAGGATTTTTCGCGTGCGTGTGTTCGACTAGTTCGTATGTGATCGATCTTGTGAGAATCCCAACAACGAGGGAGTCACCAAGGAACACAGCGTAGCCGGAGGTAGACCGCCTGGTGTCTGGGCAACCAGCCCAGTCCGCATCGGAGTAGCCAATGAGGTCGAGCGACAAGGAGCGATGGATTTGCAGGCCATGCCCGGCAGTGCCGCGGATGTACCGCAAAATCCTCTTGACCATGGCAACATGGTGAGCGCGCGGGTTATGCATGTGTAGACATGCCTTTTGCACGGCGTAGCTGAGGTCGGGCCGTGTCATCGTCAGGTACTGGAGACCGCCGACGAGGCTGCGGTACTCGGAGGCATCGGTAAGAGGGTCACCAGCACCCGCAGAGAGCTTGGCCCGTGTGTCGACCGGTGTAGAGACGGGACGATAGTCGAGCATGTTGGCACGCTCCAGGAGCTCGTCAGCGTAATTGTTCACAGGAAGAAGCCGGAGGCGTTGCGGACAACGGTGATGCCGAGGAAGTAGTGCAAGGCCCCCAGATCTTTCATGGAGAACTCGGACAGCAGTCGGTCGATGATGCCGCGGAGTAGTGTTGGCGATGACGCGGTGAGCACGACGCCGTCCACGTACAGCAGGAGGTACGCGGTATCGGAACCCCGCCGTAGGACGAAGAGGGAACTGTCCGATTTGCCGGTGATGAAGCCCAGAGAGCGTAGGTACTCGCCGAATCGCTCGTACCAGGCCCGTGGGACCTGCTTTAGGCCGTAGAGGGATTTGTCGAGCAGGCAGACATGGTCCGGGCGTGTGGTGTCGAAGAAGCCGACAAGTTGCTGACAGTAGACGCGCTCACGAAGGTGGCCCTGCAAGAACGCATTGTTGACATCCATCTGATGGACCGGCCAGTCCCGCGAGGCAGAAATGGCGAGGACGGCGCGCACCGTCGCTGATTTCACCACCGGACTGAAGGTTTCATCGAAGTCCATGCCGGGGCGTTGCGAGAACCCCCGGACCACCCAACGCGCCTTGTAGCGATCCAGCGTGCCGTCGGCACGGAATTTGTGACGGAACAACCACTTGCCGGTGACGATGTTGGCGCCTGGCGGCCGCGGCACCAACTCCCACGTGCGATTGCTCATCAACGCCCTGTACTCATCCTGCATAGCAGTTAGCCACGACGGGTCACGCAGCGCGGTCCGCACGGTTTTTGGAATGGGCGAGACTGGTGGGGGAGCTGTGGCTAGATTGTCATATTTAGGATTGGGTTTGATTGTACCGAGTTGGGCGCGGGTGACCATGGTGTGGGTAGGCAGGGGTGCGGGTTGGCTGGCACGCCGGGTACGCGGGATGGGCGGAGCTGGCGGTGTAGGTGTGGGAGCGGGCGGTACGGGAGGTGAGGCGGCCACGGGGGAGCAGCTGGGCTGTGGTGATGGCATAGGAGCAGGCTGGGGCGCGGAGAGGGTGTGTGGGTGGGTGGCCACGGCCGGTTGTCCCGCGGCAGCGGGCGGCATGAAGAGAGGGGCCACGAACTCGTCGAGATCGACCGGCTCGTGAGCGGGCGAATCACGCGCGAAGGGGAACTATGCTTCGTAAAAGTAGACATGGCGCGAGATCAAGACGCGCCCGGTGTCTCGATCAAGACAGCGGTAGCCCTTGCATTCGGTGGAGTAACCAAGGAAGATGCACGGGATGGAGCGAGGCGCGAGCTTGTGGGGAGAGGTGGCCGTCGTGTTCGGGAAGCACAAGCAGCCAAAGACACGCATGTTGGTGTAGTCCGGGGGCGTGCAGTAGAGGAGCTCAAATGGTGTGAGGTTCGTACGGACACGGCAAGGGTGCCGGTTAATTAAGAAGGAAATTGGCAGTGGAGAGAGCATCTACCTAGTTCGCGGCGGCATGGAGGCGTGGGTAAGTTGGGCGCGCACCGTGTCATTGATCGTGCGCAGCATGCGTTCAGCGCGGCCATTCTGCAGTGATGTGTACGGGCAGGACATCCGGAGCGCAATGCCGCGACTGTCGAAGAACTCACGGGCAGAATGGTTGTCAAACTCACGGCCATTATCGGCCTGTAGTGTAAGCACAGGGAGATTGAAGTGTGTGGCAACGAGTGCGTGGAAGCGCCGAATAGCGGCAAAAGCATCGGACTTGAAGCGAAGGGGATATGTCCAGGAGAAGTGACTATAATCATCGAGGAGCAATAAGTAGTAGCGGAACCCAGAGGAACTTAACACAGGTGACGTCCAAACATCACAATGTACAAGCTGGAAAGGGAAATATGAAACGTGATGTGAATCTTGAAAGGGAAATCTAACATTTTTTCCTACTTGACAGGCATGACAGGTGCGCGATAGTGAATTCGATAAGCTAGGATCTATGGCGCGAAGGGCGCGAGCTAAGGTAGCGCGTCCGGGGTGCCCAAGTCGTTGATGCCAGACGTCGGCGCTGATGGAGGCGTAGGCGTGGAGGCTACGAGCAGGGGAAGACACACGGACAGGGTACAGATCACCGGCGGAGTTACATCGGAGGATCACCGTCTTGGTTGCCCGATCCTTGACAGAGAAACCAAGATTATCAAATTCAACGTTAACTGAATTGTCGCGACAGAGAGTTTTAACTGAAATCAAGTTCTTGATGGGGGAGGGAGACACCAGAATATTGTTTAGGTGGATGGGGGTGGATGGGGTGGGTGTAGCTAGGTGGCCGGAGTGTGAGACCGGCAACGTAGAGCCGTTTACAACTACAATGCGAGAATGAGAGGGGGAGAATCGAGACCATACTAGAGGAGTTTGACATGTGCGATGAGGCGCCGTGCCGAGGTACCACTCGCCAGCGGGAGGGGAGGGAGCCTGGTGCTGCTGGACGCTCAGGTTGTTGAGCGCCTGCACGAGCGCGGCCTGATCCCAGGCCCCACCACCGTGCTGTGGTGGAGGTGCAGGAGGAGCCTGCAGGTACATCTGGGGCGCCCTCAGAGGCTGCGGCGCAGGCTGGTACTGTGCGACGTGGCCGGCGAAGGGTGGAGGAGCACCGGGGCCCGGGCCGAGAACGCCAGCGCCAGGGGCGTGCGGGCGCCACGGCATCGGCCAGGCATGCACCATGCCGGTCCACGGGTTCGTGGCAGGTGCCGGGAGAGGCGCGACGCGACTGATGGTGGCGCCACCAGTGCTGGCTGTGCCGCTGGAGGATCCGCCAGAGTCGCCTTGAGGCTGTACGGCTTTGCATTTCCCCTTGCCCCTGTGGCGGTTTCCATTGCGAGGGTTGTTGTTGCCACTCCCAGGGGCACCTGGTGTGGGTGGGGCACGGGCGGCATGGAGGGCCGTGTCGGATGGCGTAGTGGAGACCATGTTGAGGCGGGATTCCTCAAGGATGAGGAACGCACGGCAGCGTAGGAAAGACGAGAACGGAGCCTGCATGGTTAGGATTGGGATGGCGTAAAAGTAGCGTGGGTTAAGGCCACGGAACATGTTCATGACCTGCGCCTTGTCGTCGACGGGGTAGCCGAGGTCAGCGAGCTGATCGGCGTATTCCTTGAGGCGCGCGAAGTAGCGCAGCATCGGCATGTCACCTTGCTCCAGGCGGCGAAACTTGGTGCCGATGAAGACCGCTTGGGTCTCCATGTTGTCGAGGAAGAGGGTGGCAATGGCGCGCCACACGCTCGCCGCCGTGGGGTGACGCTGGTGGACGAGGCCGAGGATCTCCGGCAAGACGCGGTTGTACAGCCAGGAACAGAGGAAGGCGTCGTCCTGCACCCACTGCGGATCGGTAGGGCGCGGGTTGCCGAGGATGTGGTCGACGACGTTGAACTTGCTGAAGGTGAGCTCGAACATCGTGCGCCAGGTCGAGTAGTTGGAAGGGTTCATAGAGAGCACGAGGGGAACGTGCTGGTTGATGTAGACGCCGACCAGGGCGGGGGCCGCCGCAGCAGGCGCGGCCGCGGCCGGGAGGGGCGCTGGCGCAGGTGGAACGAAGAGAGCTGCCGGCGCGAGAGCCGCTGCCGGGGGGCGGGTGCGGTGCAGCAGGGGCGGCGGCCACCGCGGCAGCAGCAGGAGGGGCGGGCACAGCACCCGTCGGCGGTGCAGCGACAGGGGCGCCAGCCTGGTCGAAGGCGCCGGCAAGGTCGCGGACGTAGCCAGGAGGAGTGGCCATGGTGACGCTTGGCAGCGTGAGCAGCGGAAGGGTGGAGTCGCAGGCTCAGGAGAGCGGAGCAACTGATACCATGAAGACAGATTGAGCAATGCACCGTAGTGCTTCTCATTGTATTGATCAGCTTATATAGAGGTTTACATGTACATCGTGGCACTGGGATCGTGCACTGGGAACGTGTGAGCAGTTGTGCTCGTAGTGTACATGAATCGTGTGATCGTGGAGAGCAGCTATGGACCGGGTCGGCTGACATAGGAGCACGTTGGGCTAACAATGGGTGTAAGGGCATCTCCAGCCGTGTCGCCCCCCAGGGCCCAAAACGCCGCTCTTTTAATGCCGCCGCGGCGCCAAACGGCGCTAATCTCGAACCTGGGGGGACAGGGTTCCCAGTCGCCCCCCAGCCCAACACTCGGCCCAAAATAATTCGAATAAATAGATTTGATGCAACTTTATTGATTCGACGCAAATTCATAGGCTTTGACAGAATTTTAGCTAAAAACATTTAAAAATAAATTAGAAACTACGGCAGGCCTGGACGTCGCCCTCCTCGCCGTCCTCCTCGCCGCGATCGCCCGGCCTGGACGTCGCCCTCCTCCTAGACGTCGTCCTCCTCGCCGTCCTCCTTGCAGTCGCCATAGGCCGGCCTGTTGGACGGGCCAGCCTCGTGGTCGTTCTCGGCGAAGGTTGGGTCGCTTGTCGACGGGTTCGCCACCGTGGCGAGCCAGCGCCGCTCCGCCCTGCCCTGCATCCACAGCCGGTGCAGTTGCGCCTACTCGGAGGGATGGCGGTTGCGCCTCTCGCTCTGCAGGGCCACGCTGCGCCGGTCGCTCTCGTACTGCGCGACGAGCGCCTTCTGCTCAATCGACGTCGCGTTCGCGGCGAGCTGCCGGTAGGCCTGGCGCTCCGCCTCCTCCCTCTGGTGGGTCTCCACGGATGCCCGAACGGTGGCAGCCTCGGCCGCTGCCGCCGCCTGCTCGAGGCCAGCGCGGACCTGGCGGAACGCCTCCTCGTTGTGCCAGGTCTCGAACGAGTGGCACGCTGCGTGCTGCTCGGGCCAGATTGGCTGCCTCCTGTGCCTTCTCCTGCACTGCGCCTCCTCCTGCGCCGGTTGCTGCTCGGGCATTGCCTCCTCCTGGGCCGGCTGCTGCTCGGGCGCCGCCAACTACGCTTGTTGCTGCTCGGGCGCCGCCTCCGCCTGCGTCGGCTGCTCGTTCTCCTCGTAGTGGAACTCGCCGTCGCTGTGGCCACGCGTCGCGGCTGCGGGCCGGCAGTACAATGGTGAGTGGCGCCAGGCGCGGAACCAGCGAGACATTGTGTCTAGGTGGAGTGCGGCGAGGGCGGTGAGGGGAAGCCTTTGACTGGGGCGCATGCACTGGCCGGCCGCCACGCCATTACTCCGGCAGCCTTTCACCGGCGCGGGCGCCGAGAAGATGATCACGGGCGTGGGTTTCTGTTCCCGCGGTTTTCCCACGCGTCGCTGACAGAGTCTGAACTGCCTCCACTGCCCAATTATCTTGGGGAGTGGCAGCACAGTTGGTGAAAGGTGGAATCCCCGTTTCCTTTCCAGGAAACGGGACGTCTTGGTGGTATAAGAAGGAACCCGTCCAGAATTTGACGGATTCCGATGTTTTGATCTTGGGGAACCAATCCTCCCTGAATCTACGCAGGGTAAAGGATATGGTCCCGCAAGTCGGGAGTGCGCCCTCATAGGGGTTTCGCTTAACCCCGAAACAATACTGCCAGAAATATAACCTAGGTTCTAATCGTAGATACCCTTCAAATAGGGGCTGGAATCCGGCTAAAGATAGAATAGAGTTTGGATGCAGGTTGTGGGGTTGGATGTTATAGTGATTGAGAACTTGGAGGAAGAAGGCGGAAGGTGGAATTCCAATACCTCGAGAAATATGCGAGGTCAGGAGAACCCTTTCCCGGCTTTGGGCAAGGGCTCGGAGTCGTCCTCCTCGTGCCGCCACTTCCCCTTCACAATCAACCCCTCCTTCTCCATTTTCGGAAGAAGGGAAGGGGCCAAG
The DNA here is from genome assembly GCA_028641055.1 of Alopecurus myosuroides. NCBI lineage: Eukaryota > Viridiplantae > Streptophyta > Magnoliopsida > Poales > Poaceae > Alopecurus > Alopecurus myosuroides. Next base: position 105,462,058 of record CM054062.1, read on the forward strand.
TTGCATCGGTTCCAATTGTCGGACATCTCTCCCTCGTCTTCGGCTCCGGCGGCGGCCGCCGCAGCGGCGAGCTCCTCCCCGAAGAGGAGGATTTTATCTTCCGCCGTTTTAGGAGCGAGTGGCGAAGGCGGTGCAGAGAAAGAGGCGGCCAGGTTCTCAGCCGCGAGAGGAGGATCCTCGCGGGCCTGGTCGCCGGAAGTTTTCTCCGGCGCGCTAACGGCAGCACGGCTCGGAGAGTCGAGCTGCGGGTCAATGTTGTTAATGATCTCGTTGATGTTGATGGAGACCGAGTGCTCCTCTGCGGCGCGCGGAGAGTCACCGGTGTCCATTTGCGGGAGGCGTAGTGAGGGTCTTGAGCTTCCGACGAAGAAATTCCGGGAACGGTGCCGGACGTGAACGGGCTCTGCTCTCGCTAGAAGAACCTTGGCTCAGGGGATATGGCGCTTGGGAGTTGGGAGGTGAAGTGGGAGCAGAAGAATCACCGGAGGGCTCGAGGAAGGCTATTTATAGCCGGAAAACCTTTGAGATGCGCTTCAATGGCTCTTTGGACCGTTAGATCTTCAACGCGTGTCACTCGTCGGAAAGTCCAGCAAATGAGGAGACGGGTGATTATTGCTATCTCCTCGTTTCCCGCGAGAATCTATCAGAGATACGTTTTAGGGTTTCACATTTGGAACCCAAACGTCCCTGACGTCAGCATGCTTTTATCGCTGACGTAGGAAGTTCCTTCTCCACGAAGTCTCATGGAAGAGAAAGCCAGTTTTTTCCCCAAAATCCGAGTTTCGCGTTAAAGCATGATTTAAGGAAAAGAAGAATCGAGACGAAGAGCCAACATTTCTCAGAAGTAATTCAAAATGTCGAAAGACGGCGAATTGAAGTCTCAATCCTTCTTCTTTTTTTTTTTGAATTTTCAAAATACTATATTGAGTCAGCAAGCCGCCTCGTTAAAAACCTTCCAGTCCCTTTCGGTACCCTGAAAGGAAAAGAGAGCGTCTCGTACTTGCTGCTCCCCAATCACACAGTTGCCTCAAAGAGGCTTACATCGTTTACAATAATAGTTCGGATAAAATCCGGTGGATCCTCATGCCAAACGGAGGTTAAGCCACCCCCAGCGCTACCAGCTAACGCATGCGCCACCAAATTACTTTCTCTAGGAGCAAACACAAACTCTATAACATTAAAACCCCGTGCCAAAAAGGCACACTCCTCGTAGATTGCCGCAGCAGGTCCTGCCGAATTCCCAATCTCTAGCATTGTTTTGATCACCTCTATGCAGTCACTATTAACAATGATATTCGAGCAACTCAGTTTTCCTGCCAGTATCAGCCCATTCTTCAACGCTAATGCCTCTGCCATAGGAGCACTCGCGACGTAGGGAAGATCACAGCAGCTCCCCGCGATAAAGACTCCGTGGTAGTCTCTAATAACAGCACCCGTCCCCCCCCCTTTTCGTCAACAAGGGAGAAAGCAGCGTCAACATTGAGTTTTACAAAAACCCTCTCTAGGCCGCTCCCAACCGTGCCGTTTCAGTTTACTGTTGGGTTTACACGCTCTAAAATAGCTGGCAGTGATTGTTGCAATCGGCTGCGCTGATCTAGCAGGTTTTTGTATATTTTCTCCATGCGATACCTGACGGCGCTCCCACCATGCGTACCAACAGGTGGTAATAAGAAACTCCTTCAGGCCGTAATCTGTACCTTGCATTAACTTGTCGGGCATCTTTAGGATGGAGTCGAAGATGATCTGGCCTTCAACACTTCCACGACACAACTCATCAATCATAGGTTTCAAACCCAAATTCTCCCAGATTTCCACCACTCTTGTACATCTGAAAAAAGCATGGCACAAGTCCTCACAGTGAGTCTTGCATAAAGGGCAAACACTGGACGGGATGATGTGCCTATTAGCCAGCAAACAATTGCACGGGATCGTGTTATGCAGAACACGCCAAGCAAATATTTTGATCTTTGTCGAAACTCTCAACGGCCACAATTTTGTCCAGACCGGATTGTCATTGGAGGTAAAAATACCATGTATTCTGGACAGTTTTCGTCCATGCTGGTGTTCCCATTCTCTGTAGTACGCTGATCGCACCGAAAACAAACCATTCCTCGTGTAATTCCACGCTATGAAATCATCCATCCTGCCAACTGCCAAAGGAATCCGAAGAATCCTAATAACATCAATCGGCAAGAATAATTCTTCAAGAAGTCCTTGATCCCATTGTCCACTATCATGATCAATTAACTCGGATACCTTTGTAATCACAATGCACCCCCTATTTGTGAGAACCCTTTTAGAAGGACAATTAGGAATCCAAGCATCAGTCCAGATATTTATTTGGGTTCCATCGCCAACCCTCCAGATATGTCCCCTTTTTAATGTTTGGATGCCCGCATGTAAGCTTTGCCAAGTATAGGAGGACCCCTTCTTCAGACATGCATTCATAATATCACCAGAGGGGTAGTACTTTGCTCGTAAGACTCGATCACAAAGGGAGTCTGGATCACAAATCAGTCTCCAAACCTGTCTAGCCAACATCGCCAAATTAAAACATGGGAGGTCTCTGAAACCCATACCTCCTTTCTTGTTAGAAATACACATCTTCCACCAAGCAAACCAGTGCATGTGCTTTGTATTGTCATCATCTCCCCACCAATAACGGGTCATAGCATCTGTGATCCCTTTTGTTATTTGTTTGGGAAGTTTGAAGACCGACATAGCATATGTCGGGATCGCCTGTACTACTGCTTTTAATAACACCTCCTTTCCTCCATATGAGAGTAGTTTCTCCTTAAAGCCTGCCATTCTCGCACAGACTATGTCAATTAAATGTTTAAAGCAATCTGAACGGTCAATACCCACTTGCGAAGGTAAGCCTAGGTATTTATCCGTGATGGCTTCAGTCAAGATATTTAAGATGGTACACACATTCTCCCGCACTTCCACTGGCGTACAGGGGCTGAAAAAAATACTTGACTTAGCCTCACTAACCAGCTGGCCCGATGCCGCTCAATACTCAACGAGGATGTTACGTAACACTGTAGCATTCGGGGCATCAGCCCTCATCAGAATCAAAGAATCGTCCGCGAAGAGTAGGTGCGAAACTGCCGGGCCCCCCTACAGACTTTCACTCCGATTAACTCACCATTGTCCTCCGCATCTTGAAGTAAACTAGAGAGCCCTTCAACACAGAGAAGGAAAAGGTAGGGTGATAATGGGTCACCCTGCCTCAAACCTCTAGAAGGACTAAACTGTTCTGTCTCTACGCCATTGAAACGGACTTGGTATTTAACGCTGGACACACAAGCCATAACAAGCTGAATCCAATCCATATGAAATCCCAATTTAGCAAGGATTTTCTCCAGAAAAGCCCATTCCACTCTATCATATGCCTTGTGCATATCCAGCTTCATTGCACAAGTCCCAAATTTCCCTGATCTCTTCTTTTTAATGGCATGATAAGATTCATAAGCAACTAGCACATTGTCTGTGATTAGCCTTCCCGGAACGAAAGCACTTTGAGTCGGGGATATAATCTCAGGGAGTAAATTTTTCAACCTAGCTGCAAGGACTTTGGAAATAATCTTGTAAGTAACATTACATAAACTTATAGGTCTATATTGGGTTACCTTCTCAGGACTGTCGGTTTTTGGGATCAACACAATCATAGTGTTGTTCCAATCATCAGGAATAACCTTGGAATTAATTGCCTCCAACACATTATCTGTTAATTCTTCCCCAATTAGGATCCAATATCTTTTATAAAAAATGGCATGCAACCCGTCGGGTCCTGGAGCTTTGAGGTCGCCAATATTAAACAAGGCTTTCCTCACTTCTTCTCTTGAGTAAGGTGCACAGAGTGTCACATTCATCTCCTCCGTAACACGGTTTTTGCCTTTATTAAGAACATAATCTCCTGGGTCATGTACTTCCCGGGTGAAGAGAGTCCTGAAATAGCCATTAATATGATCGAATAGAGGGGGACCCTCTATCCAATTATCAGAATCATCTCTCAATTTTTTAATCAGATTTACCTTTTTCCTTGCCGATGCAAAATTATGGAAGAAATTGGTGTTCCGGTCACCACACTTCATCCAATTCGCACGGCTCTGTTGGATCCAACGGATTTCCTCCTTCTCTTGTTCGCACTCAATCAATACTTGCAATTCGCGTTGTCTAGCCGTGGCTTCATCAGAGAGAGGTCCCGCCATAACTTCATTCAGGTCCCTGTTGAGTTCACGTAGCGATCGACGTGATTTCTTGAGAACCGCCCAGTCCCATGCATGCAGGGCCTTATGGACCGAATTTAGTTTCTGGGCTAGGCTTACACCCGGGCGTTGGGCCTCCTCCCAAGCTTCTGTAATTACCGAATCAATATTTTCTTCCACTAGCCATTTATCTTCGAACCGTAAATTCCCTCTCGGCTGTACTGCATCCACACCACAAAGATAATCAGTATCAATCGTGATAGGCCTGTGATCTGACCGAGAGAAATCCTCGTGTACCACAGCAGCCATTGGAAAAGAATTTCTCCAACGAACGTTGCAAACAGCTCTATCGAGTCGCTCACGTATTCGTCCTCTACGCCACGTGAATTTGTCTCCCACGTAACCGAGGTCCGTAAGATTACAGTCCAAGAGTGCATCACGAAACCGTTGCATGCATCTTTGCAATCTCAAAGCACCCCCTTCTTTTTCATCTCCGTGGAGAATTTCGTTGAAATCCCCAAAAATTATCCACGGTAGATCTCTCATTCCATGTAGTGCTCGCATGTATTACCACGTAAGGTGTTTCCTCTCCGAACTAGGCTCTCTGTATATACCAGTCAAACGCCATCCCGAGTCACTGGTTTCGTCTATACGTAGGTCTAGGTAGTTCCCATGTACCTCAAAAGATGTGGCATTGAGGTTATTTCTCCACAATAGAAGCAAACCTCCACTTCTTCCATCGCTCTCTGACATCAACAAGTGATCAAAAGAGAGCTTCCTCCTAAGTTTTTCTGCCCTAGCCTTACTCAGATGCGTCTCGGACAGAAAGAGCACATCCGGTTTTACTCGACCCTGGATCTCTAGGAGCGAGCGCTCTGCCGCAGACTTGCCCAGCCCACGGCAGTTATATCCTTCGATCCTCATTGCATCCGGTCGAGCTCATTGGAGCTCGCCCATATCTTTGCGCTGTTTTCCGTCTCCGCAGACGTTGTTATCTTCTTCCTCTTGCTATCTTGGGATGATGCCTCCCCTTCAGAACTCCCCTCTGTTGTAACTCCATGTAACACGATCTCATAACCTGTTCCTTGATTTACTGCTGCTGTTTCGCGAGTGGTTTTGTCAGTTATATTGAAGTCCATTGTCAGCCTCTTGCGATTACGAGATTTTGTAGCAGCCGTCCCCTCAGGTTGGATTTTTAAGGGGCTTGTGCCCGTGTCAGTCAAGTCCGGGTCCTCCTCAGGATCCTTCCATGGACCACTCCCTGTATGTCTGCTAGGTCTAAAGCCTCCATCTCCACGTCCACCACGACGGCCGCCGCGGGAATTCTGTCCACCTCTGAAAAAATTTGGTTCTGGCAAGGGAGCCAGCAACCAATCCCTCCATTGGAGGTCCTTCTCATCGTGCCTACCGTTGCCATGCTCGAGATGAATGTGGACAAAGAGGCCACAAACAAAACAGAATTTAGGGATTTTTTCAAAGAACACTTGGTAGTAAGCCTTCTGTTGGTTCCTGGTGATCGCAACAAACCTAGTGAGTGGTTTATTCAAGTTGAGCTTTACTCTGATCCGCACGAACTCGCCATCACCCCTAGGTGTCAAGTTAACCGATAACACCATACCAACACGTTTGCACAGAGATTCTAAAACTTCCTTCTTCCTATACGCCGTCGGAGGCCCCTTCAGCTGTATCCAGACATCAATATTCTCCAAAGCAATGTGATCAGGTGACGTAAAATCCATCGTATTTTTAAATCAGAACTGCATTGTCCCTATAAATCCAGGGACCTTGTTCTATGATTCTATTCCAGTCTCCCAAGCAGTGCGCAGTAATCATGAATAGATTTCTTCCAACTGGTTCGAATTGAACTCCTTTGGCAAGGTTCCACGCCATCCTCATGTATGAGTAAAAGGATTCCCTCGAAAAAGATTTCGGGGTATGAACCTTACAGATCGCCGTGAATTCCGATTCAGTTTGTTCCACTGGAAATTCCTCATGAAAGTTAAGATCATCTTCTTCTTCCTCCTGCAAATCTAGCCTCTTCAACAGATCATCAATGGGAATTGACTTCCCCCTTCCCTCACCCGCCGTCCTACTCTGGGCCGACGAGCCCGAGTTTTCGCTCGCCATGGCTGATCGCCTTACAGCTCCAGATCGGGGGTAGATGGGGTGGAGGGATGGTGAGTCTCACGGACGGAAACGCCGATCTGCCGGTGAGGGAATTGAAACCCTAGACGTCGCCGCCAGGGGAGTTTTACAATGCTTCTTCTTAAGGCTTTGGAAGTTGGAACAGACGACAACGCTGTAAACCTCTCTCCCTTTAAGTCTCAATCCTTCTTGGGGGCTACTGTCGGATATATACCGATTAGGGGTATATCCGACATTGTCCTAAAGAGTCAGATTACCAGGGTGGCCTGATTGGTAATGGATCACAGTCCATTGGGCGGCCCAGTAAGCTGGCGCGCAGAAGCCGGATTCTAGAAGAACCCGGACCACGGCCCACGTGGTGCGGCTTGGAGTAGAAGGCGGATTCTTGCCTTCCAAGTTAGAAGCTTACCGTAGTCTTCTAGGTTTCCTTTCTGTAAGCCCTAACCCGGCTATCTATATAAAGCCTGGCGGGAGAGAAGAAACAGACAGACAATTAGCTAGAAGCCAACTCGCCGAGAAGTTGATCCTCATCGAGTTAGCAAACCCAAACTCACATTGTACTCTGTATACTTCAGGCTTCAGCCCTGATTTAGTGAGATTGCAGGAGTAGGAACGCCGCCTAGCTGCGACGTACCGAGCCTGGGTAAACTTTGGTGTCCCTGGTTGTCATACTACCACGTTCCCCCCACGTCTCGACCCGTAGGCTCATGGCACCCCCGTCTATGAACCCTACTACGATGTCTCGACAACCACCATGACAGAATGCATCCTTCTCCCTTAAATTTTCTTGTTTTGGAATCAACTTGTATCCATGCTTTCCTAGTCTTTAATATATATATTGATCGTCTAATCGCTGATATGAACAGACAATTCAACGTTGGTGCTGACTTAACAAAACAGTCTGTTGTTTCTAAATGCAGAGCACTAAAACTAATTTCGGACCTCTTTTTCCAAAAATTGTGGTTTTACAAAAACTGAAGTATCTCTTGCCCGCACAGTGAAATAACATTGTTTTTTAATACTCCGGTTTAATAAAACTGAGCCTTAGCTTGGTATGCAAATATATTCAATTATAAGTCTTCAGCTTAAGTTTTCATAAGAATAGTTGTGCTAATGGATGCTTTAATTCCCTTAATTCGCAGATAGATATTGCATATGTGACAATCTTGGAGAGGTTTCAAATATACTATTCTAACTACCAAATCATCAAAGGCAAGCCCAACCGTGAGATATACATTGATGAGATCAACAATATTGAAGCATATATGAAAACCAACAGCAGATCTTGCTTGATTTTGCTAAGAGGCATCTTCGGTAAATACATTGTCCCTAATCAAATCCTTCTTTTTGGTTTTCAGCTCTTTCAGTTTGTACTATCCATTGACACTGCCTTCTCGGTGTGCGCTTTTAGATTTCTTAGGTGAAGTTTTTTCCATTTACGAATTGTTTGACACCGACTTATCTTTAAGCGCTTTTAGATTGCTTAAGAAGTGAAGTTGTTGCCATTTTCGAAAATGTAGCCGATGTAAGGAAACAACCGTTTCTAAGTAGGGGGAGGCTCAAATTTCAAGAGTTGGTATAAAGAGGTAAATTTGCCACTTTAGTCACATGTGTGTGATCTGCTCAAGTAGTAAGCAGGAAAATGCTGAACCGAGGCAAAGTTAATCAGGTCGACTGACTAAAGGCAGATTTTTTTCACCCCGCTGCAACGCACGGGCACGTTTCAAATACACTTATCCTATGATGAATAATGGGAGGAACTATACCGAGGATCCAAAGATTGCAAATAAGATGGTATACAAATCTAATATTCTCCTAAAGAGAAGCAAGCAATCAAAAAGATCCAACAAACCAAACGAACAAGGTATATTATGGTTTGAGAAAATGAGTGTTTTTAAAGAAAATAGAGGAGCTCCCCAATATTTGTGCATGATTTAGAAATATTGCATTTTGAATGCAAAGTGCAAAAAAAAATGGAATCATAACTCCCCCACTGTTGTTCAAAACTCAAAGCAAGTGCAAGTGATCATTAAAGAAAACAAGGCATATCACTTGCAGCAAGAGGTGGTTGAGCCATAAGAGAAGTTACCAATAAAAGGATGGACACCGAACCATTAGGATACCAATAAGACATGTAATTCTTATCATGTGTATAAGTTTCTAAATAGACCACAATTATGATGATTTACATCCATAAAGAAACATGTACACACAATATAGTTACAAAGATAAAGAGCGAGATATCCAATTTGAAGACATAAATACGACAATAAGATCTTTGCTTGAAAGCATATCACATAGCTTTAAAAAAATTATCTTAGAGGATATGAATGACCTTCCAACAAAAACACATCCAAGACATCACAAACATCAATAAGGGAAAAAGAGATAGTTGGGACGTTTTGATAAAAGCAACAAGTATCACAAGGAGTAAATATGTTTCATGCCATGATACAACCTACAAAAGGTTGAAATGTTAGAGTATATGCATGAGGTAGATACTTGTTACCGAGGTAGCATTGGTGATGTTGTACTATATAAGAATTCATCCATCATCATAGCTTGACTCCAATAAGCATGTAGTGATAACACCTTCTTTGTGAATGAGGCAAGCACCCAATGCATATCAAATGTACCTAAAACATATTTAAGTACAAAAATGGTTCCCAAACTCATTGGGTCCAAAGTAGTTAGACAAACTACAATATATAGGATACAATCCACATGAATATGGGCATATAGATATGAAATTGAATATCATGAACATCTTAGACAATTTAGGATTGATGGATATTATTCTATATAAATATTGGATCAAGGAAGATAAACATGCCATAACATATACATTAGTAATTATGCATGCAATCACTTTCAAGAACAAAAAGCGATGTAATTTGGACAAAACACCTAGTAAACCAAGATATGCACACAAATGTATGACACGACATAAAGGTTGTCCAAATTATATCAAAGGTCCACGTCAACACATGAAAGGAGATACCAATCGGAACCAAACAAAATCAACTCATGATTGATAAGATACCAATTAGAAAATATACCATGTAAAAATAAAATACCAAAGGAAATACTTATCACTTGGGGGGTACTAAATAAAAATGCATCAAGGAGTAAAATATTGAGATCCCAATAGACATCAAATGAACCATGTAAAATTCCAAGATATGTCAATTGAAGCAAATATCTATGAATGAGATATCAAACTCCAATTAATACCAATTGAGTGCATAAAAGCAAAACAAATGAGCATAGAAGATGACTATATAAAATATGCTCAAAGACTTATCTCATTCAAAACAATAGAATGCAAAACAAGGAATGAGATAACCAAGCCCTCTACACTTTTTATGATGGCACAAAGTAATAAAAAATAAAAGTTGTGCCTTCCACAAATACACAAGATATTGATTAAAATACCAATTTAAAAAGATCTAATATCAATTAATGATAACTAGTGCTAAAAAAGAATCTATGATAGCTCCCCCATGATATATGCATGATTTTTGATTTTGCACACAAATGGGATCATCACTCTCCACACGCATACAATAGAAACTTTCATTAAGTGGCAAGAGATCCAATTCAAAATATAGTGTTCTGAATGGAAGCAAAGCACAATGTAAATATGATCAATAACTTCTACCACAAATATGGTTGTCACTTGTCCAAGGACAAGGAGGATATGGTGCTAATTTCGATGGTATATTGCAAAAATATTCATGATCATGTTCAAACACAAAAGTTTATGCAAAAGGATATGAGTTAATTACCATGCTTACATAGAGATTCTTGGTGGCTTCAACTAGTCAAATTATCAAGCAAAGCAATGCTTAATATATCTTGAAGCAACCGGTTTCCCAAATAATACATACTAATGCACATTTGAGGAACACCGCACGAAGAAACTCTCTCAAATTCAAGAAACGAAAATATGAGATACAAAAACTCATTTAAGCAAGTATGGAACTTGTTTGAGCTAATCATGCCACATAGTAACAAGATAATTTAGAATATAAATTCTAAGTGGCATTACCTCACACGTTCACATTTTCTAGGATTGTAATATGCACATAGCTTATTACTCTCCCATAATGTGATAATCCATTTCTTTTCAACAAGAGGCAAGTGAAATCAAATAAGAGATAATTAATGAACATTGTAAAATTTGAATTTCTCATGAGAATGAAATACCACATGGAGACTATATAATATTGTCACGTTAATAATAAGTGATATACCCCATGTACACATATTTTAGGATTGTGAGGTGGCAAAGCACATCACTCCCCCAAAATGAGATAGTTCATTAATCCCTCAAAAGAGGCAACTAAATTAATCATAAATTGCAATAAAGGCTCAACACAAAACAAACAAGTACATGGAGTACAAACCAACAAACACATACTAGATTAATCAAGATAGGTAATTAGTAAGAACGTCATATACAAACACATGCTAGATACAAAACTAACACATGCAAGGGGCAAGCAACTTTCAATGTATATAATTTAAATACAAGTTGCCGCAAGGAGACACATTGGATATGACATAGATATATGATGATACAATGACTTGGCTTGAGTAAATATAATTGATGAAGATCCCTTAATTCTTCATAAGATAGCCAAATATCCAGTGCACTCCAACAATACCTATTGATCAAGTTTTAGCTTGTTGGTCCCCAACAAAGTTGGGTCCTAAGAGGTTAGTCACAATAGGCTTGACAACCCAAATGGTTCGTTTCTTGACACCACTTTGAGTGCCAACATATTTGGTAAACACATTGCCAACCTTATCCTTTCGACGGGAATAAACATCATCAATAATGATAGGGTTGGATAAGGTACCATTAGTGCATGAGGAAGCGAAGTGGCCCTTTTCATAAGTAGCAACATCGGCTTCCTCCTTTCTTCTTAGTTGATTTCTCAAATTGAGGAGTTCTAACTTGATTCTTCTTGGGAAGAGGCCTTTCTTCATCTTGAGGTTGAGCATGAGATTGAACTTGTGGCCGCTTCCCTTGTTGCTTCTCACTAAGAGGCTTCTTCTTTAACGGGCAAGACCTAACATGATGCCCTTCAACCTTGCACTTGAAGCAAACAATCTTGGACGAATTCTTGACTTGTTCTTGGCCCTTGTTCTTGTCGATTCTATGATTGTTCTTGATATTGTACTTCTTGCTATTATTGGAGTTGAATCCAAGTCCACTCTTGTCATTGGGTAATCTTTGCACACTCAACATGTTGTCAAGTGCGGACTTCCCATGACGCTTTTCCAAGTCTTTCTTCAAAGAAGCGACTTGGACCTTGAGCTCTTTTATTTCCCCTACATGGTTAGTAGCAACACAAGTAATAGAGGAAGTAGATGATTCATTGTTAGAGCAACAAGGCATGGAAAGCAATTCATCACAAGATGTAGCGATATTATGAGTAAATGAATTAATAGGACTAGCAAGAGGCAAAATAGAATTTTGAGTAGAGTTTGTGCTAATGTACACATGAGGATCACAAGATATCACCTTGGTAGTAATAGCCTCATGAGCTAACTTTAGCTTATCATGTGATACTAAAAGATCCTCATGAGAACTTGAGAGATTTTCATGACTTTCTTCCAATTTCCCATAATTGCTAGTTAGCAACTCAAGTTGATCCCTTAGCTCAACATTCTCCTTCAATGTAGATGCTTCACAAGAAATAGAGTTAGTAGCACATGCATCATTATTGATAGAAGTAGGAGAAGGCAACTTGGCAAGCCCTTTTCAGTATGAAGCTTTGAGTTGAGTATGTGCGACTTTTAGCTCATCATTTTTAGTTTTAAGACAATTAACCACCTCAAGATTTATATCATGAGAGTCCTTTACTTTTGATAACTCTAGAGTAAAAGTCTCTTCGAGAGATTCATTGTTGGTTTGTTCTTCTACAAGAGCTTCCTCTAGTTTTGCAATTTCATTGGAATAATCACGCTCGCGGCTATAACACGCATCAATGCATGCTTCCAAATCCTTAATGGCGATATTGCGCCTATCAAATGCTCTAATGATTTCTAGGAAATTTGCACAAGCATCTTTATCCTCATAAAGGATATTGTGAATCATTTTACCTTTCTCCATTAACGAATCATTGTCATTATCATCGTCATCATCATCGTCATCATCATCATCATCATAATCACCATCATAATCATCATCATCATCACTAGATACATTGGTGTTCAAAGTAGGAGCTACCTTTGAACCTTTAGCCATAAGGCAAAAGTGAGATATGGTAGATGATGATGAACCATTACTTGAAGCGACACTTAAATCCACATCTTGTTCCATGGAATGTATAGTTTCTTCTACATGGTTAGTAACACAAGTACTAGAGGAAATACAACCATTTTTACTATGGCAACAAGATGTATCAAGCATATCATTATAAGATTTAGTCAAGGAATTTATACATGATATGCATGGACTATCAACACAAGCATGCAAATCATTTTGGGTGCTAGATGTGTTTAAGTCCATAGACAAAGTATTGTAATAAGATAGAGATGAAGAATTGTCAACAATAAGCTTACTATCAAGATTGCAATTTTTGTCACTACTCATCATATCATTATGTTGTGCCCTGCCACATATTGGTGAAGTAGAAGAAGTTGAGAACTCATCACGCCCAGAGGTGGAGGGATAATAATCATCCCCACAACTTTTGGACACATCATATTTATCTTGAAGCTTGGTCCATATCGCATGAGCTTTCCAAGATGGCCTAATTGACTCAAGAACTACTATGCTCAAATATTTGAAAAAAACATTAGTAGCTTGAGTATTGAGTTATAAGTTTTTCTCATCCTCTAAAGAGAAATCAATACCCGTTGGAGTAGAAAAACCCATATCTACAATTTTCTCTATATTTGGACCCATGTCCTTAAAAATATTAAGCATACTAATTTTCCAAGTATTATAATTTGTGTCATCGAATATAAAAGTGTCATTATGCACTAACCCCCTAGCCGACATATTTACTCTCTAGGTTGTGAAACCCTATGAAGAGAGACCCGGCTCTGATACAAATTGAAAGGACACGGATGTCGCCTAGAGGGGGGTGAATAGGCATTTAAAAATAATTACGGTTAAGGCTTGAATAAATGTGGAATAAAACTAGCGCTTAATTTATCAAGCCAAAACCTAAACAAACTAGGTTCACCTATGTGCACCAACAACTTATGCTAAACAATTCAAGAAACTATGTGATAGGAAGATATGTTACTTCAAGCTCTATGGCTATCACAAAGTAAATTGCATAAGTAAAGAGATCGGGTATAGAAATAACCGAGAGACGAGGAGACGATGATTTATCCCGAAGTTCACTTCCCAATGGAAGATAATCTCCGTTGGAGAGGTGTGGAGTCACAATGACTCCAAGCTCCCAATGACTCACCTTATTCTCCTCGTGCCTCCCCCAATGCGGAGTGCCACGATCCATTATGGGACCTTTGAGGGCAGTCACCGATCCCGTACAAGGTTGGGGCAATCTCCACAACTCAATTGGAGGCTCCCAACAATATCCCGCGAGCCACCAAAACTCCGAGATAGCAATAAGGTCCCGAGCCACCAAAACTCCAGGACAACAAGGTCCGGAGCTACCAAAACTCATTAGACAACAACAACCGTCTAGGGCACTCCAAGTACCAAAGAGGACAAGCTCAAGGGAACTCCAAGAACCCAAGAGAAACAAGCTTCTCAACCTTTCACTCGAACAAATCCTCGGAGAGAACTCAAACTGATGCAACATATGCAATGGCAAGAACACAAGAAGTGCTCAAATCCTTCCCTCTCAAATCTCACCAAAGCAACAAATGCTACGGGGGAGAAGAGAGGAAGAACAAGGAAGATCTCAAGAAATGGATCCACAAGATCTAGATCCAAAGACTTTCCCCTCACTAAGAGGAGATATGGATTGGTGGAATAGTAGATCTAGATCTCCTCTCTCTTTTCCCACTAATTGGAGGCAAGAATCATGGAGGGATAGAGAGAGATAAAGCTGCAAAAGGTCAACAATGGTGGGGAAAAACTTGCATAAAAGGTGGAGAACCATCGGGGAAGAAGACCCCTTTTATAGGCCCCCAAAATCAGCCCGTTGGAGGCATTCTGCGTGTCCCCGGCCTCTCAGGCCGGCCACCTAACAGAACAGCCGGCCTAGGCAGCCTCATCCCGGCCTAAGTCCGGCCTCCGAGTTTCCAGAAAATCTCTTTCACTAAAAACGCGATATCTTTTGCATCCGGACTCCGTTTTTGATGATCTTGGGCTCGTTGAAATCGCAAAAATGAGCACTACAAGATTATGGAAAGAAAAATAATAGTAAATCATTGGAGGATAAAACTAAATGATGAAAGGTTTGACCTCTCTATAAAGGAACAATCGGTAAAATCTCCAATATCAAAAACGCAATAAGTTTTTCATGCGAAACCCGTTTCTGATGAACTTGAGCTTGTATTGAAGCACATGAAAAGATCTAAAACCACACATGGAGAAAACACAAATAAGAACGAAGAAAGATTATGCCAAGTATGCAAAGGTTTGAGCTCTCCCCGAGTGATGTGATCAAGTTGCTAATATGAGAGCCCCTCTTGATAGTACGGTTATATATCCTATAACCCGGTCTCCCTCCTAATTCTATGAGACTGGTAAAATAGAAAACCTATCAAGATCATACCTTTGACTTGAGAATTCCACTTGAGCTAGATGATGAAGATCTTTACCTCCTCAGGATTGAACACCTTTCTTGATTTCGCTTTGCTCGGTGAAGACACAACGATTTCTCCCCCATATGCCACTATGGGAGAGGCTCTTTTAAGTAAATATTTACTTGGACATTATCTCCAAAAGAGTGGCAAGCTTCAAGAATGTTATCTTTTCGATATGCTCCCATTGAACTTGCACTTCTCGAACTTGATGACGACCACAACTTGACGTCATCCACCATGGACTATATGAAATCTTCCTTTTGATGCAAACCCATGGAAAGATACCTAACCCCACATAGATATACCACACACACATATAATAGGTTAGAACACAAAGCTATATGAAAAATTACTTACGATACCAAAACCACACATGGGGGAACCATGCTCTTTCAGAGTCCATTCGCAAAAGCGGTGTACAAAAAGAGCGCATTTTCTTCATATTTCATGCATAAGGTACATTCGGGTACATACAAATGGTGCAGATCCATTAGGAAGACAAAAAGGGACTAAGACCAACCGCGGCTGAACCTGTCTCGCCACAGCTACGAGATATGGTCCGCCGAGGAACAAGCCGTCAAGGTGAAGGAGGAAGAAGAGGAGTCCAGACGAAGGCGGACTGATCAGGATCGTCAGGCCTTCCCTCTGGACGAAGGCACCCAAAGGCCCTCTATCGTCCGTCGAGTCCGACTCATCGCCCTCCTCCTTGATGGCCGATGGATTTTCTTCGTCCTGCTCTTTACCAGCATCATCTTCGTCATCATCGTTGCTCTCGTTGCTGCTTCCGCTCTCGATGCAGCATTCTTCATGCTCGACGTGACTCCAGAAGATATTCACGAAGAGTCGATCCCCTCCGTCGAAGCGTAAGTGGAGAACCTGGCTCTCCTCCAGCCTTTGGGTGTGGGCGAAGGTTTTCCACCCCCTCTCCAACGACAGGTGACCGGCGAAGCAAAACTCCGCCAACACCCACCAGGGTCCATTGATGCAGCCCACCACTTGGAGCCAGAACCCGCGGGGTGGATTGCGGTTGATGGATCTGGCGAAGGCGTCGGGGAGCCTCAGGCGGCTGTGGAGGCGACCGCAGAGGGCCACCAGGAACTCGTGCGCCAACACACGAGTGTCCTCCGCCCAACGGGGAAGGGAGTTCCCCATCACGCCGTGACCGCGGGAAGCACGCTGCGTCGGCCGCGCTGGCCCTGCGTGCTCGCTCCAGCCCGAGCAGAGGACCCCTCCAGCTCGTCCACGGCCTCCACGACGCGCCTCGTGATCCATCAAGGGGAAACGCCGGATTTCAGCCGCGTACCTTGGCCTCGCCCTCCGCGAGCCATGCTCCGTCTTTCTTTATCTCTTTGCAGATGAAGAACGGGGCACGGAATGGAGCGAAGACAGTGTTGGAAAGGAAGAGGAGCCCCCCTCCTATTTTTGTCGGACCAAAGAGATGGCCTCGCGCCCGTTCCGTCTTCTCGCCGGCTCAAACATCGAGGCAAAAGGGGGCACGTCCCGAGGAAGGACGTGACCAGATGCCAAGACATTTAATGCTCCGCACCGCCCCAGCCAGAGCAGTCATTACTATAAGAAATTTTCGCCACGCGGAGAAGATCATGGGTTCTCCCATGAACGGTCGCGCCACGTGGTGAGCTTGGCCCCGCAGCTTGAGGCCCAAGCCGCTTCGCCTTCTCTCAACGCGCGCGTCCTAGCTATGCCCGGGAGCTATTGTCGGATCTACAGATACCAGGGTATCCTGGGCCGTCTGCTGCTGGCCCAGCCTGTATGGTACGGAAGGAGTCCGTACCAGTCCACCACAAGTGAAGGGAGCCTCGGGTTAATTCTCGCCAAGCCCGACCACCTGGAGAGGAGCCTTCCTTGCCAACATCATCACATATCGCTGGGGAGGAGCCCTGCTTTGCCCATGCTCCTCGCTGGAAGGGACCCCGCCCATTGTGGCACAGCCCATGTGAGGGTGACGTCCCAGTTTCTGTGCGGATGACGGAAGCGCCGCAAGCGACAAAGCGACTTTGGCCACAATTGTCGTTCTCGTGTATAAAGTGTGGAGCATAGCTGCACGCACCAAAGTCTAGTCCAAATCTTTTCCCTTTGGTGCAAGAAGATCAGTCCACCACTACAAGATGGAGGAAGCGTCTCGAGAGTCCCTACCGCCCTGCCATGGAAGGTGGCAACCGTCCTCGACGACCAACGGCAGTCTGTATGGCAGAGTGCCACAGTTTACTCCTTTGGCACCATGTGGTAGCCCTTTCCCGTCCAATGAGCGGGAAAGAGGGCCAAGTGCCAGTATAAGTAGGTTGCTCCCACCACCGTAGGGAGGGAGATCGACCGAGTAGTCCAGTAATCACATCACCAGAAGACCTCACTTGTATTGTACACCTCACAGTGCAATCAACCGGACAAGCAGGACTAGGGTTTTACACCATCTCGGTGGCCTGAACCTAGGTAAAACTCTCTGTGTCTCCAGTATTTTTTCCTTCGAGAGCTCCCCTCCTAAAGTCTCTCGAGGTGCAATAGGATGTGGTTAGCCCCCAGTGTTCGAACCTCTAGGAGCTACCCTGTCATGGACACAACAGCCTCTCCGACATGATTATAGCTGGCCAAACGGGCCGAGCAATACGGGTCGGCCTGAGGAATGGCATTTTCGGCCCGACCCAGACACGCGCATAACGGGTCGCGCCCCGGCAGGAGCACGACCGGGCTCGGGCCGACATTGATAAACGCGGCACACGGGCCAGCCTAGCACGATCCGCTTAAAGCATGCATGTACGCGGCACGACTCGGTCCGGCCGGAGGCTGGCGGCCCCTTTTTAGAGGAAAAAATGATAAATTTTTGGACTAATTTAGGCCTCCAAAGGATAAAACAGTAAAATCATGTCTAAAATAAGCTAAATAACACCTAAATCGGGTTAAATAACCTCTAAATACTCACTAATTACCAAAAACTCCCCTAGTTACCAAATACCGACCCCGCTCCCACCCTCCCCAATCAAATTAAAAAATTTGAATTTCTCACTGGTCGGGCCTTAAAGCTGCCAATCGGGCCACCTCTGATTGGGCAAAATTCCGGCCTATCGGGACTGAACTGTGTCGTCGGGCCGTGCCAATCTCTCGACCGTGGCACGTAGGCCGGCCTGACGCGGCACGGTCAGTAATCGGGTTTAGCGGACCGGGCCGCATCCGTGCCGTGCCGATTACTGTGGCGGGCTGTGCCGTGCCAGGCCGGCCCGTTGGCCAGCTATACTTCTGCTCCCCATTCCGCACCATCTGATAGAATTTAGCTAAGCTATCTCATGTGTTTTTCTACCCCATCCTCACATGTACGCTTCTTCTTTCTCCTGGCCACAGAAAAAAAAACCCTGCCTAGCCAGAGAACTAGCGATGCTCGATTGTCGCATCGGCCAAGCAACGTAGCCCTTGCTGCGTCCCACCGTCCCGTTGTTCAGACCGCCGGAGAGATAAACCTCTCCGGCTCGCGTCGTCGTTCATACCACCGCTCCCTACACCAGCACATGCTCCTCACAGCACCGTGACCTGTCGCTTGATCCATCCACACTAACTTGTAGCCTATGGCCATGGCTAGGAATCCGCGAGTAGCACTATCGTCGAGGGAGGGTAGCACCACCGTCCATTGCTGGTAGCACCGCCGTTGAGGTATAGTAGCACCACCGTCGAACCGTTTGATGCAGCTCAACCCATTCCATCAAGCCACGAGAGCAGGAGCCAAAACCATGACAAGGTGAACTCGCTCTTGGTGAATGGTTCAGTACCTCATACGGATGTGGTATATCTGTTTAGGTACGACCCTCAAGACGATGCCAAGGACGATCAAGAAGATGCCATGGAAGATAGACAAGAAGAAAGAACCGATGTTGTAGAAGGGGGAAGACCTCAGGAAAGTCAGTTCCAGCGACAACCGACCCAGACCGACTCCAGAATAGGCTAGATCGGCCCACCAGCCGACCCCGTCCGGTTCCAGCCCGACAACCCAGAAAGAGTGACATGGGTGTCCCGATCTTCTCTCTTCAGAACTCTTTTTTTTCATCCCGGCCAGTTCCGAGGTATGTAGCTACAAAAATTTCGACACAGTTGGACTGTGACAGCGTTGGTGCGATTGATTTCCGCGAGCGTGGTAGATGTTCAGCCCAAATTTTTTTTACCCAAACATTAAAAAACACATGCCCGCTCGCTCGTCATGTCGAGCAATTGAACAGGGGCCGTCCGATTAGGTTGATCTCGCCGCACGACGTGACCAGGAGACACCTGGGGAGAGACATTTTTACACCTGGGCCCGACCAGTCCCCACCTGGACCCGTCCCGTAGACAAAATTTCAAACCTGGGGAGTCGCACTTCTCTCTGGTTCTCTCTCCCATTATTCTCCCTCAATCCGGCTAGGGTTAGTTCCATTTGCGAGTGAGCATGCATTTCGCTGGCGACGAGGGTGTGATTTCTCGTGGGGGCGCCCAGTTCTGGCGGAGAAGCCACCCCCTCCCCCCCTCCCCCCCCCCCCCCCGCACAAGATCGTCGACACGCGGTGCTCTGTTACGGGGAAGAGCGAAGGTGCGGTGCTCTACATCAAGACGAACATCAGAGCCGCGCCAAGGGGATTCGGAGAGCGAGGGGGGCACTATTCTCGATGTATTTTTGGAGAGAGCCTGGGTTCCGGCTTGGCGAGGGAAGGCGCGGCTACCGGCGATGAAGCTCTTCGACTGAGATCTACTCCTTGCGCGTTGGAGCGTGGTGCCTAGGGGGAAGGCTCGCGCTCGTTGCGCTCGCTGAGGGCAATTAGCCTCGGCTCGCTCTCACGCGCATTGTGCTCGATGCACAGGTAGGCTCAGTCGATCCCATCCTCACTCGTTTTTTGCAGAGCAACTCTGTTTAGGGGAAATCGGGGGGAAACCAGAGGAAAGTAGGGGGCTTAGATTGCGGGAGGGTGGGGGAGTCAGGGTATTAGCATGATGCATGTCCACTCATTTTTTGCAGAGGGATAACTGTTGAAATCTCACACAAACTCCCTGTTCACCAATTAGTTGCAGAGCAACTCTGTACTAATATTTCAGAGTATTCATAACTTTCAGTTTAGCCTTGTTTGTTCTAAGTTGCAGAGATTTTTTTTGCTTTGTTGCTTGAGGTGCATAACAGCACCAATTAGTATGGGGAGAGCAACTCTGTACTAATTTGCAGAGTATTCATAAGTTTTTTCAGTTAGCATTTTTGTACTAAGTTGCAGTGGTAAACAGTTTTTATTTTGGTGCTTGAGGTCCATAACAACACCAATTAGTGGGGAGAGAAACTTTGTACTAAGTTGCAGAGTATTCATAAGATTCAGTTTAGCATTTTTTTGCTCTAAGTTGCAAAGGAAACATTTTTTGCTTTGTTGTTTGAGGTACATAACAACACCAATTAGTGGGGAGAGAAAATATGTACTAAGTTACATAGTACCATAAGTTGCAGTTTAGCATTTTTTTACCAAGTTGCAGAGAAACATTTTCTTTTTGTTGCTAAGCTGCATAGCAGCACCAATTTTAGGTGCAGAGCAACTTTGTG
The DNA here is from genome assembly GCA_028641055.1 of Alopecurus myosuroides. Classification (NCBI taxonomy): domain Eukaryota; kingdom Viridiplantae; phylum Streptophyta; class Magnoliopsida; order Poales; family Poaceae; genus Alopecurus; species Alopecurus myosuroides. Next base: position 105,482,710 of record CM054062.1, read on the forward strand.
AAGGGGGGTCTAGTTTTCAAAATTGGTGTTCATGCTTTGAAAATTAGCACCTGCGCTAGGCGACTTAAGTAGAATGTTATACAACTTTTCATGGGGGGGGAACCATACCTTAAGCTAGCACCCACGGTAGCACAAAACTAGGGTGTATATGCTATGCAACATATCGGGGGTATCCTATGTCCCCTACAAACTGTAGTAGTACAACCTAACACAAGCTATATTGTTGCGTGTAGTACTGGCCCCTGGACAGTTCACCAGCACACACAACTAGATAGATATCCAAAGAAGCAAATGTATCTCATATCTAGCGAATAATCCAGAGTACAAAGTTCTTTACAAGTTGCATAGCGAAAGCTAGCACAAATGTACAAGTACCAAATAACAAGTAGTAGGGCTCCAATTTTCAATTTGTGCCACAGGCGAACAAACATGTTGAGTGGAGTCACGAGACCTACGTTGATCACTCCGGATACGAACAACCTGCACGTCGGAATATGCAGCCCCCGAAAGGAGGTCAGATCATTCTGAACAATGGTGTCAAGTGACACTATGGTGGTATAATAAATGGCAAGTGCTAGTCTACATGCATATTTGGCTGGTGGACTTTCTAGGATATTTTGCATAAAGGCATTTGACCCAACATTTTAATAGAAATTAAGTTTTGCACATAAGTGGACACATTGGTTGATAGCAAAGTGCTCCTACCCTTTGGATTAGCACACTGAAACACCATCAGGCACTTCTCCAATAACCCATAGTCAAATTTGGTAGTAATTAATAAAACAAGATGAACGAGATATGTCATGTTTCCCATCTGGTTGTTGATTTGTCCCTAACCAATGGAACACGGCTAAGATCTTAGTTTTAACCCTCGCGAGGTTTGTGCCCTTTACCCGTGTTGCCTAATCGACCCCAAACACCATGATACACCATTAGTAACACGGAAGGAAAGAAGATTAAGCCATAATTCATATGAAGTAGATCCCCAAACCCTCCACGAGCCGGACCATCCTACTACTATTCTATATCTCTGGACACGTTGGGTTCGAGTCACCACAATCTACAAATTATGTCTAGCTCATACTAATATGAAACACGGCTGCACACAACAAACAACTACATACAGAAACTAAACATAATCTCAAGATACTGGGCGGCGGTCCCCACCAAAATTTGTACGCTAATGACATGCTAGTAATCCGCCCAGTGGTTAATTAATTATCATGTTGTTTTCGTAAGCAATTAAAATAAGGAGTACTTCTTTAACATGATAATAATCCGAAACACGAATATATAGAGCATGACTAAGCAATCTACAAGTACGATGTTTGCCTAGCATATGGATTGCTAACTTCTACGGGAAACATATGATTACTCCACTTGGTTGTTAGTGAAGCAATCTAGCATAGAGATAACACACAACTCCTACTAATGCATAGCTACAATAAAACTCTAATGCAATTAGGAAAATAGTGGGATATGTATGTCCTTTGCCTTGACAAAAATTGGAGTCGTTCACGCACTCGACTCAGTCGCAACCGTAACAACCACAGTCCTCACATGAACAGCAACTGCAACTCTCGCAATCTACACCTTGCAAGCATACAACAACAAATAACCAAACCAGACAAAATAACGATGCAACATATGGATGCATGATGATTTAATAATGCAAGACAACTAATTAACTAATTTTCTGCTTGTCTAAACAAGATATGATGCCTGAAAAAAAGTTTGTAATGCAACAAGGGACAAAAAGAAGGTTAACCAAATTAAAAAGGGTTAATTAACGATCTATAAGATCTTATCGAACTAAAGTTTATAAAAGGGTGGATCTAAACCTAACATACTAATAAGATCCAAAAAGCAAATAAAACACTCAACGGAAGCTTTTTAGATGAATAAGAACAAAATGTAGATTTGAAATTTCGAGTTACTCCGGTGGGCAAAAGTAGATCGGAATTATATAAAAAATATACGTATCTTAAATCAAAAAACTCAAAGATCGAAAGTTGTAGATAATGATGAGATGCATCTACAGTATAAATTTCAGCAAAAACAGATAAACGGTTGAAGAGTAATTGAACTTTTGCCGCTTCAGATCTGAGAGAGTAGATCGCGAAATTTTCTGTCTGTGATGGATGAAAAGAGGTGAGGTTTCTTGGGATGGATCGGTATCGACGATATCTAAAACTCTAGCGAAGACTTGAATGTCAACCGAGCAACTCATGGACCATGGCGGGCAAAATACTCAGAAACAAATCTGAAATTGGAGTTTCGACTTTGGGGTGACCTCACGGCCAGGGCTGGGATATTTATAGGTGGGGAAGTCGGTGGAAAGTTGCTCCTTGGAGTAGGGAACAAGCCAAAATAAACGTATTCGAATTTGGAATCTCCAATAAAGAGATATTCGAGTTTAAATGGAGATAGGTCAAGAAAAACGGGATTTGTACCGGATTCATACTTCCTTCCTGTACGAGCTGCCTACGTGCGTTGTACCTTCCTGGGCCGGCCATTCGGAGGGAGCTGGCTCGGTTTTGTTTTTTCTCTCTTTTTTTTTCTTTTTCTTAAAACTTTCATAACTTTTGAAATATACGTCGGAATCGAGTCAAACAAATTTCTAAAATTTTGAAATTTGAAACCCTATCATAATAGACTATTAATTAGAGATTTTGGGGAAAATAAATTTTTCAAATATCTTTTGGATTATAAACGCCTTATAGGAGGATTTTGGGCTTTTTAAAACATGATTTTGTTTTGGAGATTAAAATGCAACACTCAAATGCAAAATTTGAAAACATGCCTTGCTATGCATATGATATAAATGCAAAACATTCCAAATGTAAGATTTGGGATGTTACAGACTAACTTCCTTAAGATGAATCTCGTCCCGAGATTCGGAATGGCTAGCAAATAGGTGTGGGTAGTTTTGTAAATTTGTAGGCTAACCCCCTTAAGAGAAATAAACTTGGTATCACTAGAGCCATGGGTAGATAAATATATGATGATCTTCACTTCTTGGTTTGTGCATCCTTCACCAGTATGTAGCATCTCCACCAATAAGTTGTTTGGCATAACGAACCATCACATTAGTGTCAAGGTTGGTGACCTCGAGTGTTTCTTCTATATTGTGGATCCACGTCGTTGTCTCGAATGAGTTCCTTGTCTTTCTTCTTGGCTAGGTTCTAGGTGATAGGTTGAGCCTATTGAGTCTGAGCCTCCACAAGTTGTTGCATTGCATATGACATGTCTGGGTGGTTGATATAAGGAGTATTGTGGAAAGGCATCTATTAGGTTTAGAATAGATGATTTTAGATAGATAGAACTAAAGAAAATAGCTACCCATACTAGTATGAACAAAGCAATACTTAACAATCATCAAACAAGCTACCAATTAATTTTAAAATGCCTTTCAAAACAAGGTAATATTTCCTACGAAAATACTAGTAAAGTTTTGAAAACAAAATAGTTGAAAATACTCGGACTATCATTGCCACATCATATAATTTGATATGGTCAATACCTAACACGTTCCTAAAAACTAGGAAGACTGTGGGGTGGGCAACCTAATGTCTTCAGATAGTTCCGATGGCATGCATCGTGTTTCCTTCTTGTAGTAATCCTTCTTCTCTATCTTGAGGTGAATCGCCTTTATGTTAAGTTGAATCTTCTTCTCTATGGGAATCTCCACTATGATTTGAAAGTTTTCATCATATGGTTTTTCCTACTCCATTTTCTAAGGTCTCATTCCTACAGTCAACACATTGCTCTGATACCATCTGTAGTAGTACAGCCTAACACAGGCTATACTGTTGCGCGTAGTAATGGCCCCTGGACCGTTCACCAGCACACACAACTAGATAGATATCCAAAGAAGCAAATGTCTCTCATATCTAGCGAATAATCCAGAGTACAAAGTTCTTTACAAGTTGCATAGCGGAAGCTAGCACAAATGTACAAGTACCAAATAACAAGTAGTAGGGCTCCAATCTCAATTTGTGCCACAGACAAACAAACATGTTGAGTGGAGTCACGAGACCTACGTCGATCACTCCGGATACGAACAACCGGCATGTTGGAATATGCAGCCCCGAAAGGAGGTCAGTTCATTCTGAGCAATGGTCTCAAGTGACACTATGGTGGTATAATAAATTGCAAGTGCTAGTCTACATGCATATTTGGCTGGTGGAGTTTCTAGGCTATTTTGCATAAAGGAATTTGACCCAACATTTTAATAGAAATTAAGTTTTGCACATAACTGGACACTTTGGTTAATATCAAAGTGCTCATACCCTTTGGATTAGCACACTGAAACACCATCAGGCACTTCTCCAATAACCCATAGTCAAATTTGGTAGTAATTAATAAAACAAGATGAACGAGATATGTCATGTTTCCCATCTAGTTGTTGATTTGTCCCTAACCAATGGAACACGGCTAAGATCTTAGTTTTAACCCTCGCAAGGTTTGTGCCCTTTACCTGTGTTGCCTAATCGACCCCAAACACCATGATACACCATTTGTAACACAGAAGGAAAGAAGATTAAGCCATAATTCATATGAAGTAGATCCCCAAACCCTCCACGAGCCGTACCATCCTACTACTATTCTACATCTCTGGACACGTTGGGTTCGAGTCACCACAATCTACAAATTATTTCTAGCCCATACTAATATGAAACACGGCTACACACAAGAAACAACTACATACGGAAACTAAATATAATCTCAAGATACTGGGCGGCGGTCCCCACAAAAATTTGTACTCTGATGACATGCTAGAAATCCGCCCAGTGGTTAATTAATTCTCATGTTGTTTTCATAAGCAATTAAAATAAGGAGTACTTCTTTAACATCATAATAATCCCAACCCCGAATATCTAGAGCATGACTAAGCAATCTACAAGTACGATGTTTTCCTAGCATATGAATTGCTAACTTCTACGGGAAACATATGATTACTTCACTTGGGTGTTAGTGAAGCAATCTAGCATAGAGATAACACACAACTCCTACTAATGAATAGCTACAATAAAACTCTAATGCAATTAGGAAAATAGTGGGATATGTATGTCACTTGCCTTGACAAAAATTGGAGTCGTTCACGCACTTGACTCAGTCGCAACCGTAACAACCACAATCCTCACACGAACAGCAACCGCAACTCTCACAATCTACACGTTGCAAACATACCACAACAAATAACTAAAACAAACAAAACAAGGATGCAACATATGGATGCATGCTGATTTAATAATGCAAGACAACTAATTAACTAATTTTCTGGTTGTCTAAACAAGATATGATGCATGAAACAAAGTTTGTAATGCAACAAGGGACAACAAACAGGTTAACCAAATTAAAAAGGGTTAATTAACAATCTACAAGATCTTATCGAATAAAGTTTATAGAAGGGTGGATCTAAACCTAACATACTAATAAGATCCAAAAAGAAAATAAAACACTCAACGAAAACTTTTTAGATGAATAAGAACGAAGTGTAGATTTGAAATTTCGAGTTACTCCGATGGGAAAAAGTAGATGAGAACTATATAAAAAGATCTGTACCTTAAATCGAAAAACTCAAAGAACTAAAGTTGTAGATAATGATGAGATGCATCTACAGTATAAATTTCAGCAAAAACAGATAAACGGTTGAAGAGTAATTGAACTTTTGCCGCTTCAGATCTGAGAGAATAGATCGCAAAATTCTCCGTTTGTGATGGATGAAAAGAGGTGAGGTTTCATGGGATGGATCGGTATCTACGATATCTAAAACTCTAGCCAAGACTTGAACGTCAACTGAGCAACTCATGGACTGTGGCGGGCAAAATACTCAGAAACAGATCTGAAATTGGAGTTTCGACTTTGGGGTGACCTCACGGCCAGGGCTGGGCTATTTATAGGTGGGGAGGTCGGTGGAAAGTTGCTCCTTGGAGTAGGGAACAAGCCAAAAGAAACGGATTCGAATTTGGACTCTCCAATAAAGAGATATTCGAGTGTAAATGGAGATAGGTCATGAAAAACGGGATTTGTACCGGATTCATCCTTCCTTCCTGTACCAGCTGCCTACGTGCGTTGTGCCTTCCTAGGCCGGCCATACGGAGGGAGCCGGCACGGTTTGTTTCTTTTCTCTTTTTTTTTCTTTTTTCTTCACTTTTTTTTCTTTTTCTTAAAACTTTCATAACTTTTGAAATATAACTCGGAATCGAGTCAAACAAATTTCTAAAATTTTGAAATTTGAAACTCTGTCATAATAGACTATTAGGGAGTGATTTTGGGGAAAATAAAATATTCAAATATCTTTTGACTTATAAACGCCTTATAGGAGAATTTTGGGCTTTTTAAAACATGATTTTGTTTTGGAGTTTTAAATGCAACACTCAAATGCAAAATTTGAAAACATGCCATGCTATGCATATGCTCTAAATGCAAAACATTCCAAATGTAAGATTTGGGATGTTACACAAACCTAGCACACAGCCATCTGTGGACTAATCATGGTTCAGCAACTATAACACTCATGCTTCACAATTTAATTAGTTATGTAGTACAACTTAACTTTTGGGGTTTCGAAGTGGATCGAGAAGCTGCAATTTGTAGGTGTTATTTGATAGGGGGACCTCGATCCGGTGAAATCACGAAAGCACGACAACTTAGTCCATATTCTATCTCATCTTGTTGCTTTTTCTATATTTCTTTTAAATGTCCTAAAGTGTGTTTTTGCATTCGCGTTGTTGATGCAGCAAGCATGACAGGGGAAAATATGTGATTACCTGACCGTGCTACTGCAGGGGGGCACAGATGCAAACATGAACAACCAACAACAGGTACTGCATATTGCGTTAAAATTATGTATTTATTTTGTGGCCAATCTACACAGTTTTTCCTATCTTCTAATCAACATCTGTTTGTTTTTTTGCAGCCTGGTAGCAAAAACATTGTACTGCACATGTCCACCGCAATCACAAATCAGAATGGTACTATTGCAGGAAAGCCTAGCACAAGCGCAAATCCCAATGCCGCAGTTGAGGGAAAGACAAGCTCAAGTGCAAATACAACCGGTGCAGTTGTGGTGAAGAAAAACTTGAAGACATAACCAGCAAAGCGCACCTGCGTAAGGAAGCAGGCCCAACCGGTGGGTTTCTAAACACATTATCTAGGAAATAGAAGCCTTTTTTCTAACTCTTGAGAGTTTTCTTTGTCCATCATAACAACTACTTTTTCTTTCTTTGTTAGCTTGGCAGGAACCACACATCACGAGCAAGGCTTGTCAAGCTGAATGCTCTTTTGTCGGGAGATAAGAAGGATCTAATAATAGAGTGGATGTGGGGAGGCATGGTACAGATTAAGGCAACAGTGATGCCAGCGGACTTTAGCATGTCGGTGTTAGCATGCTTTGACCCAATAAGGAGCGAGCTTGTAATCCCTAGGAGGGGCAGGATATGTGTTGATGCAGACAATTATTAGATAATGTTTGGACTGCTCAATGAAGGGAGCCGCGTCCCATTCGATTTGGATGCTGAAGCTATATCTTTCATGAATGAAGAGTATGGCATTGAAGACGCCATGGCCTCCTCATTCAGAGACTGGTGCAATATGATAGAGGGAATGGGAGGCGTGGCAGATATGAAGTTTCTTCGAGCATATTTCGCTACGGTGATCAGCTGCTTCATGTTCCCTACCACCAAGTGCAGCATCACCCCAAGATGTTATGGAGCAATAAAAACATGGAACAAGCTCGGGGTTCTAACTTCTGCCAGCTCGCGATCGATCAAATTATTTCAGAAGTGAAGGTGATGGTTTATAAGAAAAATTCGGTTTTTTGCTGTCTATACCATCTAGTGGTAAACATATTATCTTTCTTGTTTCCTCTTTTTTTTGTTCCATTTATTTTTCGTACAAACTAAATAACGAGAGGGCATGGGTGTATCTCGTGCAGATTCTTTATCTTGACTCGCTTGAGGTAGATGAGGCTGTCCCATCACAGGACGACTATCCAATACACGTCGTAGCATGGACAAACAAGCTAATACACACTGTTATTCGAAAGGATAAAAAAGCAAACGACGGTTTTGTAAAGCTGAAGGTATCCTCCACGAACACGCAGTTACTTTTTCCCCTTTTCATGTATGTGTTCTTGCACCACCCACCCCGGTTGTAGATTGTATACTCTTGGTGTTTTTACAGCTTGTTAAGTCTGCAACTGAGGGGTTTTTTGGCATACAAACCTAGTTAATTTTTTTTTCCTGCAACTTCCAAAACAGGAAAGCAACCCAAGAACACCCTAAAGTGATATCAGTTTCTCACAACCCCAAAGCATGTAATATACAACTAGTTAATAAACAACCCATAGGTTTTACTTTTTGGGCCCCTTCTCATTTTATTCTGGCCTACAACTAGTGTGTTCCACTAAGTTGATAAACAACCCATACCATGTTGATCCATTTTGTAGCCCTTCAAATTTGTGTATATATAATGCAACCTAGGTTTTTTTGGGTTTGCAACTTAGGTTATTTGGTTTTACATACACCCCTAGTTCACTTTCCCCCTGCAACTTAGTGCCTACATAATGCAACCTAGCTCACTGGGTTTTTAACTTTTTAGGTTTTTGTTTACTGACGTACACCCCGATTCATTTTCACCTTGCAACTTAGCTACTCCAGAATAAAAATTTAGGTCATTTTCCCCCATGCATCTTAGTGACCTTTTTATTGAGATACATTGTAGTTGTTTTTTCTAGCCCCTTCAACTTAGCGTCTATGTAATGCAAACTAGGTTGCTCTGGGTATGCAACTTAGTTTATTGGTTTTACGTACACTCCTAGACCACCTTTTCACTCTGCAACTTACCGACTACAGAATGCAACTTCGCTCATTTTTCCCATGCATCTTAGTGGCTTTTGTTCAGATACACTATAGTTGTTTTTCTAGCCCTGCAACTTAGTGTCTATGTAATACAACCTAGGTTGATCTGGGTCTTCATCTTAGGTTCTACGTACACCCCTATTTCACATCTTTTTTCCCTTGCCGCTTAGTCTGCATCCTAGCTCATTGGGACTGCAATTGTTTAGGTTTTGTTATTGACATGCACTCCGGTTCAATACCCCCTGCAACTTAGCTACTACAGAATACAACTTAGCTCATTTTCTTCCCATCCTAGTGGCTGTTGTTGACATACCCTGTAGTTCATTCTTAGTGCAACTTTTTAGGCTGTTTTTGTTGACATTCAATGTAGTTCATTTTTACCATGTATCTTAGTGGTTGTAGAATGCAACCTAGTTTTCTTTTGGGCTTGCAACTATATGTGTTGGTTTACTGGAATTACAACCTTTAAGGTTTTCAGTTTTGTGTGCAACTCAAACTGCCTTCGATGTACATTTTATTGTTCACATATTAAAGAAGGTGTTGGATCTTCTATTAGGGATGGGTAATTTGTCGGCATGGTGCAAACTGTAGATTTTGTAGCATTGAAGTTGCCAACAAATATCTCGAGGGATGTACTTTTTTGTTATCTTAAAAGATACATGTTCATTGATCGTACTGAATCTATCCCCACAATGCTCAATGATAGTAGCATTGTTTAACATTGTTTTCCGTTTCTCTATCCCCATGTTTTACTTGTAGAAGAAGAGAAAGTTAGCATAATTAATAGGGGATCTATGCCTAACATTTCCATGAGACTAGCAATATTTGTTGAAGATTATGGGAGGCTCAATGTAGATGAAGATGGACCAAGCATAACCCATGCCTATAACACAAGGAACAAGAGGAAAAAGGTGGATATAGATGACGATGAAGCCGAGGACGAAGACGAGGAGTCTTTGGATTCAACTGAATCTGATGAGGATGATATTGTCATTGAAGGCAATGTCGATGAAGATGGAGAAGGAAATGTGGATGGAGGATATGAAAATGGAGGGAATGATGGTACCAACACGCATAAAAAAAGGCGCGACGAAGATGGTGACAACAGCTGCGATCTACAACATCGCCCAAGGAGGTCTGCTAGATTGGCGAAGGACAACCCAATGAAAGACCAGTCACAGGGTAGCAGCCATGTTTTGAGTGATGTTGCTCGCAGTGTGTTACATCGGACAGAAAGGGCCGCTAGCTCCTCAAAGGCTACCCCAATGAAGCAGTACTCGCAAGGTAGCAGCTGTGGTTTCACTGAACACACAAGCAGTTGTCACGACACAACAACAGATGCTGCGTGTGACGATGACATTACACTAAAGTGCATGCTCTAGTCTACAAGAAGGAATATAATGAAAGAGCCAACAAGAATTGAGAGAAACACTACAGAATTAGGAGGCAATGCAGCTATCAGATTTAAGAGTCTGTTTTCTTAACTGAAAGATTACATACGTTCAGACCAAGGCCGAGACAAACTAGAAACCAACTAGAATTACATTGATCCACCTGAACTCTGTGATACACCATCCAATGTGTATGCAAACAGGATTTTCATGGAAGAACTTTCAAGGCAACACTGATCTCCTCTTACCTCGCCACAGCTTGAGCATTTCAGGGATGATCATGTAGTTAAAAAGATTCCGGTGGAGTGCTTAAACATGGAAATGAAGAAAAACTTTTAGGAAAGCTCACCAATTGGTAAAAAGAGGAGGAAACAAGTCTCACACAGTAGAAAGCTGAGTTATAGAACCTCCCCAGCAAGAAAGGAGGCAACAACTGGAGAAGCGGGAATGAATGAAGCAGGGGGCACAACAAGTGCATACATCGAGGTGACACAGAGAAACCCAAATAACTTTCTAGCAGCAAACACAATACAAGCACCAGCCAAGGTCGTGAGCAAGTTGCATAACCATTGTGAAATCTTAGATCAAGTACATACATCAATAATGCTAGATGGTGCAACGAGAACGGCACAAACAAGCGATGCTGTTAAAAAACCTATACAAGCCCAGAAGGCCACAGCAAGCATAGCGCCGAAGCCTCCGACTGTAACTGCAGCACCCCCTCGAGCTGACGGAACAAAGGAAGTTGTGAAACCAGCTAGCGTGTTAGCTACATCTTCAACAGTTGATGCCACAAGGGAAGGTATGAAGCCACCTACACCGCCAGAAAGATCCACGCGTGCGGATGCACCAAGGGAAGTTCCGAAGCCATCGGTAGCGACATCAGCAACACCTAGTCCGTATGCAACAAGGGCAGTTCACAAGGAAACATTAGTAGCAGCAGCACCCACTCGTACCTATGCGCTACAGGAAGTGCTGAAGCCACCGACAGCGACCCCCTCGCGGTCGACAGAAAAGTTGCGAGTACCAAAAAGTCTTGTGCCAAAGCAAGCAACAAAACACACACAGGGAGCAACAGTGAGTTTGGAGGATCCAAACATGAGTACTCTCAAGAATTCACTAGCAGGAGGGATAAGGCTGGGTCTACAGCTCATGGAGGACCAAAATTACACCAAGGGGAAGCAACTAAGGGTCATACCGAGCAGGGAAGTACAAATAAAACTCCTAAGGTTCAAGCACCTGCAACTCTTGCGCAAAAGCCAGGAACAAAGAATGTTTGTGAAGAAACATACAAGGTACAAGAGAACTCTGGTGCATCACCAGTCCATCAGTCTAAAGACAAAAAAAATCTCAGAGTAACTCAAATGGGCCCACCAATAACTGGCCATGACATTGCAGCAATTTGCATGACCAGGCAAGCAACAACTACAGGAGAACGCACATCTTCCATTCCCACAGATACAATAACTCAAAAAATTCCCGGAGAAGGTGTGCCAATTCAAATGGATGCCAACATACCGCAACATCATACAAAAGAACCAAGATAGAACATTCAATCAGTGTGTCCGACAAAAAATACAGCTCAGGATCAATATACGATCGCAACACGTATTACCTACCAACCCCAGCTCCAAGAACTACTGGTAGAAAGGGGGAAGGATATTGTGATGCACCTAGTTTTAGTCTTGGTTTTGATAGTCCAGAGAAGATGAAACGCAACTCTCAACCAGATTCCCATAGCTCTCTATCCTCTATAAAACCTATGGATCGAAATGCAACGAGGTTTGTTGAAGATGACATATGGTCAGCTGAGATGGTACAACACGCTTGTGCTGCATGTGACCAGGTTGAGAAGGAAAAAGGGTACATCAAACCCAAGTCACCAATGCCAATAGTAGGTGAACTTTCTACAGCTGGGTTTCAAACGCCAGTGAGGGCAAGCACACATGATGCGTTAACTGGGGAGATATCTGCAACACCAACTGGCCCACAAGACGCTGCACTAGCTGAAAGGAGGATTGTAAGACAGCCAGGTTGCAGGCAGTTACCTTATGTGGACTACAGAAACAAAAGCACGTTCTATTGCTCAGCAGAAGTGAAATAGGTGTACGACGCAGTTGTCATGCATGACCGCAGAACTAGAAGGGGGCAACCTATCGACAAGACTCCCTTACTTGTGCAGTACAAGAAATTCTTTGCAACACTACAAGAACTTGCAAACTCAATGATGCCTGGTGCGTTCTTGAAGAACGTTGTTGTTGAGCTAGGGATAGAGTCAATCATGTTAAGGAATGCAGAAGAGAACAAGAGTAAGGTTTTTATTCCCCTAAGAGTTTCGGTAAGCATAAATTTCTCCAAAATACTCCATAATGCTTTCTTTTCCTATTTTTCATGTGTCAATCACTTTACAACATCACTGTTTTTTCATATGTGCTTCCACTAATCATACAATAATACTTGAGTCAATGGATTGGCGTAACAAGGAACTCATCAAGTTCTTCTCAAAATCAGTGACAACTTGACCTGAAAGAGTCAGTGAGTTTTTTTCTGGTTATTTTTGTTCTATTTTTCAAAGATGTAGTTCACAACTAGGTTATTTTTTACGATAGTATGTAGTTCACAACTAGCTCATTTTGGGGTATGCAACTAGGTTACTGCTGGTATACAACCTAACTCACCCCTGCAAATTTTTAGTAATGCAACCTAGCTCATCTTTTTTGGTCTGCAACGTAAGGTTATTTGTTGACATACACCATAGCCCATTTTTTCCTGCAACTTAGTAACTTAAAAATACTACCTAGATCATGTTTTGGGTATGCAACTTTAGTTTGTTGTTGACACTCACACCTAGTTGATGGTCCCCTACAACTTAGCGACTACAAAATACAACCTAGCTCACTTGGTGCCACAAATTTTAAAGTTGTTCTTCTGTTGGTATACACCCTGGCTAACTCCCCCCTTGAACATTAGTAATCACAAAAATCAACCTAGATCACTTTGGATTTACAACTTCAAGTTTTCATTGACACACATCATAGTGGATTTCCATCCTGCAACTTAGTGATTACAGAATACTACCCACTACCTCATTTTTGGTCCTGCAACTTTTTAGTTTGTTGTTTGACATACCCCCCAGTCAACGGGCCCCTATAACTTAGTGACTGCATAACGCAACCTAGGTTAGTTGGGTCTACAACTTTTAGTCTATTGTTTTTTGTTGTCATACACCCTTGTTCACTACAGAAGTCAACCTAGCTCACTTGTGTTCTACAAATTTAGGTTTTTGTTGACCCATACCCTAACCCATAGAATGGAAGCTAACTTTTTCTACCTTGTAGAACTTGAAGGTTTTCAGTTTGCAACTCAACTGAATTTTCTTCTATTCACAGTTGTAGATCACACCTTGAACAAGGATTTTTAGTCAACAAATCACTTTACGCTCATGTCTAATTTCTTCTTCCTTTTTTTTTCACCCAACGCAGATAGTAATTCATGTTATGGAGAATTTAGCCCTAGGCACAGTAATTCCAGTAAACCATTACTGGCTTCTTTTCATCAACTTAAGGGACATACGCTTTGAGTTGCTTGACTCAATGAGGTCGAAGGCGGACATGAATCTAGATTGTTGTGCCAAGAAGCTTACTACAATTATTACTCTCCCGTGGGAAGATGAATACAAGGACGCTGACGTCACTCTGGACGATTTTGGGTATGAAGATATTGCTCCACCGAAGCAGATTACCCCGTAAGTCAGCTACCGTATCCTTTTTTTACGAACTGAAGTTTTTTAATCAATGATCATACTCTGCGACATATTTTCTGTTTTTGTTCACATGTAACAAAAAGGACATGCCATGCCCAATAAATTTGCCTTCTACCCCAAAAAATATGTGTACTTTTCAGTTGTCTCCCTCCCTTTTTTCTGAAACCATCTTTTTTATCGCGTTTTCTCACCTTTTCTCCCTCCCCGAACAACTTGGCAGGAATGACTGTGGTGTTTGCGTGTTATACAATACAGAGCTATGGTTTGGGAGAAGCCTTCTAGCTTATGAAGGCGCAAATGTCAGAATCATAAGGAAACTAATGACACACAACTAGGTTACATGAAAACATAATGATGTCGACTGGAAAAGTATTCTGAATATTCCAAAATGAGGTGCATTTTTTCTCTGCCAGTGTTCTTTTTGTTGTCGCTTTTTTTAAGTATGCATGTTAAAGTTGTTGTAGTTTTTTTTGGGAACAACAACATAGTTATGTAATAGATGGCATTTTTTATTTTTTTCACTTCTAGCCATGTTTCATATTGGGCAACCCTACCCAAAAGCATATAATACAAAAAAGACTGCAACTTAAACCTGCATCTACTATGTTTTTGCCTTTTTATTAACAACTTGCAAATCACTAACCAGGAGAAAAGATACATGAAGAACTTGTTCAAAGTTTCTTTAAACCATATTCCCGCAACTCAAATGTTTTGCTGCCTGCAACTCGACCAACAACTGCCCACAACTAAAAATAGACGAGCAACTATAAACTGTAACTACAAAGTTGTTGTTGTTCATAATGCTAAAGTTTCAACCCAAATACCCGGATAACAGATACAACAAGAAGATTAAAATAACAACACTTTTTGAACATTTTATATATATGGGTCATTTTTTACTATTGCCGAGTGCAACAGTACACATTGTCGTATTGTGACTAGCCTAAACACAAGTGCCACACAAGTTTGTCCTTTTTGCCTGCAACTTGATACCCGACGGGTATCTGGCCTTTTTGCGCCCTTTCGTGTTAGACATTGGGGGATTCAAGACCACCCATGGCCCAGCCAGAATCTGATGGGAGAATCCCTGCCCGGACGATGATCTCCTTGCAGGTGGATGCGGGACATTTACTCCACGATCACAACCAGGGACTGCTGGTTCAAAAGTAATCTCTGAATGCCCACTAGGTCCACCACATGGCCAACCACAAGGGCAAGCCTGTTTCACAACAACAAAAGGTGGTGAGTGCACTGAAGTTGGCGGTTCATGGTGCGGTGGGGGCACTTTCGAATCAATTGGTGGCTGACGCGTGTTCAGAACTGTTGTAGGAGCCTATTTAGTTCTGCTACCTGGCGGATGGGGTAAAACGTGGCATGCTCCCCGTAGTGCCTGACCGCTGCAAATTAGGAGCCGATGGGGACGTCTGATTTGTTCTAGGATGCTGGGTTGCTGCGTAGCAGGTACGAGGCGAGATCCTAAGTTTGTTGGAGTAATCCGGGGATTGGGATTGGTGCTTCTCTTCCTCTTGACTTTGTTTAGTTCAGAAAATTTTGTCCTCATTTCTCGAATGTGCCATCGAGCAATCGCCTCAGCTTGGTCAGACTTGCACCCCATCTTAGCCATGTTCACAAAGTCCCAGGATAAATTTGCAAGTCTGATATGCTCACGCTACTCCTCTGGCATAACATCCTTTCCTCCTGGCACAAGGGGCAGAACCACATTTTGCAATGCATCCTCTGTCCACCTATGAAGGATATAATGCTATGGTATCACATCAATACCAATATGTGTGAGGATCTTCAACACATGGAAGAAAAGCAACCCGTCCCGCTCAAACTTGCAACACTCCCAGTTGAAGTTGTTGTTGTCACCAACACAGTTCACCATGTAACTCCTGGCCCCATAAGGATAACACCTGAAGTTGTTTAGCACAACCAGAAACATGTTCTGCCGCTGCGGCTGAACATTGTACCGCCCAATCAACTCAAACTCCATTTTGAATCGGTGATAAATGGGCCTAGTATAAATTGACGTTTCATGCTTCTCTATCGGGAATGGGGACCATGTACATAATACAAGCTCATCTTTCATAAACTCGTTCTTCCCCTCTTTACACAACATCCTTTGCTGAATCTTCTCATATTGCTTCAGAAAGTGTACGATCGAATTCTATGGATTGACGTACCGTCTGAGGACAGAGTTGAAACCTTCACTCCTTTGAGTCGACTAAAGAAATGGGAAGAAACGATGCCTGAAGTAGGCTGGAACCCATTTGTGAGCATAATTCTTCAGCCAAGCAAATATGTCATTGTTGTAGAGCTCCCATTTATGAAACATCTTTCCCCACTTATTTCAAAATCCTCGGCAGACATGCTCTCATCAATAACTTCGTGAAAGTCTTTAGCTAGTCCAGGGGGTCGCCCTAGGTAGGGTCCTAGTTTCTCATTGGCTTTCTTCATTATGTGCCAACGGCAGTTGCAGTGCACATAGTCAGGAAAAATTGCAGCAATTGCGTTAGCCATAGCTTTGTCCTGGTCTGTTATAATGTTATCAGGCTGCCTACCATGCATCCCCTCAAGGAAAGCTTCGAACATCCACTTGAAGCTTTCCTCCAACTTATCCCTCAAGAAACCGCAACCTAGCATAAAATACCGCCCCTGCCTGTTAATTCCTCTAAATGGTGCAAAAGGCATGCTGAAGTGGTTGGTCATGAAGGTAGTATCAAAAGAGACACAATCATGATACGCTTCTGCATATGCCTTTCTCGCAACATTGTCCACCCAAAAAAATGTGCTCCACTCTGTTTTCTGCATCCTTCTTTATCTTGAAGAAGAATCCAGGGTCATTCTCTTTCATCTCAATGAAATAAAATATTGTTTCATCTATGTCAAACTCTTGGTTCTTTTTCCGAAACTTTGTCCGCAAGTCCGTGATGTCCTTGGGTTCATATGGCACAAACCCCTCCGCACCATATAAAGAGGACATCACAGTCATCATGCGTCCTGTGAAACATAGTAACTAAACAAGTTAGCCC
Source organism: Alopecurus myosuroides (assembly GCA_028641055.1). Lineage (NCBI taxonomy): Eukaryota > Viridiplantae > Streptophyta > Magnoliopsida > Poales > Poaceae > Alopecurus > Alopecurus myosuroides. The sequence continues at coordinate 105,499,766 of CM054062.1, forward strand.
AAAATTCTCCATCCTTTTGTCTCTTTTTTGTAGCACAACACATACATATCAGAAAATGAAAACATGAAACTTAAATAAAAAAAGTCAGTAACCACATCTTTTCACAAACATGTTTCTAAGTTGCAGTTATGAAGAATCCTCAAGAAATCTCTCCCATCCTGTGGGATACCCCTGTGCGACCTCAAGTGAAGGCTTCTGAACCATCGGCCGGTGGTTGTGTTCAGAGATGAAGTAGGAAACATCCCACTTGTTGTTGATTAACTTCATAATCATCGTGACGGGGCACTTCGTTTGTCTGATACATTTCCTTATCCTTTTTATACAAGACTTGCTAGCACTTGTTTTCTTGCTCGAGCCACCTTCACCTCTGTCATCATCATCACTGTCAATCCGTACGGGGCTTACTTGCTCCACAACAACCATCCTCTACTTCTGAATTTCTTCCTCACTTTTAGGCGCCCTATGTTTGTTGCACACAAAAGTTTGCTTTTCCTTCTCATTCGTGCGAGTCCTTTTTTTATGTATTGGATTTCATAGAGAACCCCAGTCTAAGAGCATAAGCATCATAGTGCTCTCTAGTAGCAGAAAGAGTATCAAACCTCATCCCCAAAAAGGCTGCTGCAGACTGGACACAACCTCCTTATTGGCACCACCATTGCCACCGTCCTCGTCCGCTGATGTTGTAGGCACAATACCAGTAGGCACACTAAGATTAGAAACGGGGTGCGGGGCTGAATTGCGCTGCTGTCCTCTTGCACTGCCTTCATCCTCAAAATCTCCCCCACCACCGACAACGGGATCTAGTGATTCATCGACTATCTCCGCAGCTGCTTGCTATATGCAAAAAGGTGGTCCAATATCTTCATTCTTGGCAGGAAAGTCGAGGTCCAAGTCCATAATCTGTAACAAAAGAAGCAAAAAATACTGCAATTAGTTGCTGTTCTACTAACAACCAAGTTGCTGCCACTAAAAAATCCAAGCTGTTGTTTCCAGTTTTTTAGAGTGCCAAGTTGGTGACTCCTTTTTTTCCTTTCACCAAACTGACAAACAAAAAAGTGAAAACAAATGGGAAAATCACTTCCAACAATTCAAAAGCAAAAATTCAACACAAAGTTGTCTCTTCCCTCTAATGGCGTGTAGTTGACGCCCTCGTTGGTAAATCCCAAGAGAAAGGTTGTGAAGAGTGTAGCAGCAAGTTTTCCCTCAGAAAAGAAACCAAGGTTGAATCGACCAGTAGGAGGACAATCAATCTCTAAAGGTTGATGCAGCTGAGGTGGCAGGGCGCACTACCGGTTCAGAAGCAACGTGAACCTACACAACACAATCAAATCACTCTGTCCCAACGAAGCAGTGAGGTTGTCAATCTCACCGGTTTTGCTGAACACAAAAAGGTTAAACGTATGGCGTGGAAATCAGTAGGAAAACAGTAGGAACAATTTGAGAGCAGTATGAAAGAAGTAGGTGTTTTATCAGTATGAAGAAAAAGGACTGGGGTCCACAGTTCACTAGTGGTGTCTCTCCATGGAAGATAATAACATGTGTGGTAAAAAAATTACAGCTGGGCAATTGAAATAAATGAAGGCTGCACCGTAGTGCATATGCATGACATAAAACTTACTATGTGATTCATGCGGGCATTACAACAAAATACATAGGCCGTTATCCAACTTCATCTATGACTAAAAATCCACCCTCCGAATACCATCCGAACAAACGTTGGGTATTAAGTTGCAAGCAACAGATAATCGCAGTAAGCAAAGTGTGTAATGTAAACAATAACATCATCCTTATACAAAGCATTGTTGTTTTGTCCCTAATGGAAACAACACATCCTCCATCCGTCACGTTTCTGTCACGCGAGCACAGATGAAAAGGAGGCATGAACCTACTATCGAGCATAAATACTCCCTCTTGGAGTTACTAGCATCTACTTGGCCAGAGAATCTACTAATAACGGAGAGCATGCAAGATCATAAATAACATATGCATGAAGGTAACATGATAGATTGATAATCAGAAGATATAGCATTCAACATTCATCAGATCCCATAAAAAACAACATGTAGCGTTACATAGAGATGATCTTGATCATGTTAGGCAGCTCACAAGAACTAAACATGAGGTACAAAGTGGAGAGAACAACCATCTAGCTACTGCTATGGACCCGTAGTCTAGGAATGAACTACTCACGCATCGCTTCCGAGGAGGGCATGGTGGTGTAGACCCCTTCGGTGATGATTTCCCCCTCCGGCAGGGTGCCGGGGAGAGGTCCAGAACCCTCCCAATCTCGGGATGATGGTGACGGCGGCATCGGGTGTTTCTCGGGAAAAAAGTGGTATATCTCTTGAGTTTATGTCTCGGGGGATTAAATAGGCGAAAGGACATAGGTGGTGGAGGCCTGGGGGCCCCACACCACCCCCCGGCGCGACCAAGGGGGGCGCCCTATGGTGTAGGCCCCCTGAGGCCCTCCTCCGGGTCTCTTTGGGACTCCGTGGAACCTTCGGGAATTCTAAGACTTCCGGGCTTTGAATTTTCCGATTCCGAGAATATTTCCAGAACAAGTTTTCTGAAAGCAAAAAACAACAGAAAACATGAAACTAGCTCTGTGGCATCTTGTCAATAGGTTAGTCCAGAAAATCAATAAAAATGACATAAAGTGTATAGCAAACATGTGGGAAACAATAAGAAAACAACATGAAACATCAGAAATTAAGGATATGTTTATGACGTATCAACATCCCCAAGCTTAGTTCCTACTCGTCCTCGAGTAGGTAAACGATAAAAACACAATAATTTCTGAGGTGACATACTACCAACATAAACTTGATCATCAATAATTTAAAAGCATAAGTAAGTTGCGATCATAGAACTTTAGGACAAGCGTGATAAATAGAACTTTAATAATAAAGCATAACAATCACCTTGCATCATGAGAAGCAACTCAAATAAAAGATCATGAATAACAATGCAACAAAAGATATATGTTTGTTTCAATTATAGAGAGAACATGTCAAACTGATATTTCGCTAGTCCTTAAGAGCGGGGCAAAAGATAAATGCCAGGACACCTTCAAAGCTCATGAGGAAGACTAGAACAAATAATTAGAGAACACGCAATAACACATCATGAATCAATTAATAATGTTTGTGGGACAAATGCACATAAAACTCAGAATGGAAAAATGCTCTCTCAACTATGCATAAAGTTAGAAGATGGAGACTCAACATAAAAGTAAAACAAAGTCCCTTCGTAGAGGGAAGCATTGATCACTCATGTGCTAGAGCTTTTATTTTATTAAAGAGAGGAATTGAAAACTTGAAACTCCTCCCAACCATATTTCAGAAAACATGGTTAACCGAATCCTTGGTGCCTGCAAACAATCAAATACCATGGAGGAGTGTCTATATTTTATGAGAGGTGTATGCTTATGTCAACGAATGGTAAAAAGAAAATACAGTACGTCACAAGCCAACTAGACTTCACAAGAGCGGCTCCCATAGAAGGACGCATTTGGGTAGCAGGTCATCCATCTTTCTATTTTGTTTACACAATTATGCTTTGACTGATAAATCAGGGGGAAAAATAGTGAAGAGAATTTGTGTTATTAATTTGGGGCTGGGCACCCCGCTGCCAGCTCTTCTATCATTGGATAAGCAGATGAAGCCACTAGTCCAGGGTGTGAAAAACCAATCAACAAGTGAGATAAAGATTCTCTATTTACGTCCTGATGATCTAAAATAGGAGCACAAAACGGGAGTAATTTTGAAAGGTTTAAAGGTAACACATGAGAAATTTACTTTGGAGTGGCAGTTAAATACCACATGTAGGTAGGTATGGTAGACACAATGGGAAAATTTTAGTTTTTGGGAGTTGGATGCACGATTAGATCTCATACTCAGTACAGGTGGAGGCTAGCAAAAGACTGGGAGCGACAAATCAAGAGAGCATAAGAGCCATAATCATGCATAGCGACATAAACATCATTAATCAAAGCATAAGTGGTACCACAAGTTCAAAAACTAAATGATCACGGAGGCTATTCGTGACTGGTTCATAGTCATAAACATGATGTGAGCATGCGCCAAGTCAACCAAATAAAACATTCAAAGGAGAACACCACAAATTTAGTCTTCAATATGACAAGAACAACTCATGATTCTTTCAATGGCACATCAAACACTCTCATCTATTTGAGGCTAATAATGCTACTCAATAACCACAAATCTTTGAAACTAAAATAACATCTAGCATGATATGAAAAGGTCTAGCCACAGTCTATACAAGATTCTACTTGCACCGTTAAAAATTCTACCTCAAGCAGTAGTTTCTATTCCCAAAAAGCACCATACAAAACATGCTTTAACAAAAACTCTCTACATGCTACAGAAATAAAAAATGAGAGGACTCACATAACTCTACTAAAACTAACAACTTTGAATAAGAGATGCAATGAAAACAAGAGCTAAACGAGAATTTTTGCAGCAACTAGAAGAAAAACTAAGAATACTAGCATAGCAAGTATTCAAACGAAAAAGAGGAGCATGTATCTCTCCCAAACAAAGAATTCTAGGATACAACTATATTATTGCAGCAAGGAAAAAAAAGAAAACAAAAGAAAACAAAAAAACAGACGCTCCAAGTAAACTTCATATGATGTGACCGAATAAAAATGTAGTTTCACGAGAAGTGACCTGATAGATAGTTGATGAAGAAGGGGATGCCTTGGGCATACCCAAGCTTAGATGCTTGAGTCTTCTAAAAATATGCTTGGATGAACTACGGGGTCATCCCCAAGCTTTGACCTTGCACTCTTTTTTATCACATATATCACCTCTTGTCTTGGCCCTTGAAAACTTCCTTCACACCACACTCAAACAGTGATTCGCATTAGAGGGTTAGTGTAATAATTAAAAATCTATTGGTTATGTATGGAACAAGTGTTATTGATACTTTGAAACATTAGCTACAGCCACTGATGTTTCGTGAAGCAAAGAAATCCACTTGGCATCGCAAAAGAGCAAATACAAGAAAAATGGCAGAATCTGTCAAAACCAGAACTGTCTGTAAAGACGAATTTTTTCGGCGCACTTACGTTGCTCAGATTGAAAAACTTAAAGAACAAAAAAGTTGCGGAATTAGCTGAGGAATAAACACAAACAATTTCAGATCATTATGATCTTCTAGTATTTTATACGATGTTTTATGATGAACAGAAGAAATCTATTTGCTGCGCAGAAATCCGAAAACCAAGTCAAACTCTCGTCAGAAACCTTACTTGGCACTATTAAAACATGAAAAGAAAGATACAAAGTAGTTGCTACAGAAGTATACAACCCTTTGAATCAAAGAAAACAGAGAAAAACAAAGCAAAAATAAAACCATGGGTTATCTCCCAAGAAGTGCTTTTCTTTAACGCCTTTTAATTAGACCTAGAAAAGTAAAATCAAGTATTTTCAAGTGAAGAAGATGCTCACATAAGAAATATGAATTAACAAAAAGAGAGCATCAAGAAGCATGTATAAAACAAATTTAAGTCTAACCCACTTCCTATGCATAGTAATCTTGTAAAGAAATAAATTAAAGAAGCTCAAACTAGAAATCATAAGAAGGTAGAACAAGAGCAACGTCAAAACTTTCAAAAAAAGAGAGGTAGTTTAGTAACATGAAAATTCCTACAACCATATTTTCCTCTCTCATAATAATTTTCGGTACCATCATGAACAAACCCAACAACATAATTATCACATAAAGCATGTTTTTCATGACCTAAAAGCACACAATTCATATCAAGCTCAAAAATAGTGGGATCAAAATTTAAAATCTGCTCCTCTTTCTTCCCACTTTTAGTAATAGCAACAGTATGAAAACAGTGTGAAAGAAGTTGAAGCGGTGTGTGTATTATCAGTATGAGAAAATGGACCAGGGTCCACAGTTCACTACCGGTGTCTCTCCGTGAAAGATAAATAACATGTGTGGTGAACAAATTACAGCTGGGCAATTGACAGAAATAAAGGCTGCACCGTAGTGCATATGCAAGACATAAAGATCCCTATGTGATTCACACATGCATTACAACAAAATACATAGACCTTCATTCAACTGCATCTATGACTAATAATCCACCCTCCGAATATCATCCGAACAAACACTGGGTATTAAGTTGCAAGCAACAGATTATCGCAGTAAGCAAAGTGTGTAATGTAAACAATATAAACTAAGTAAACACCACTGTTTTCTCCCTAATTGCAACAACACATCCGCCATCCATCACGTTTCTGTCACTCGAGCACAGATGAAAAGGAGGCATGAATCCATTATCGAGCATAAATACTCCCTCTTGGAGTTACTAGCATCTACTTGGCCAGATCATCTACTAATAACGGAGAGAATGCAAGATCATAAATAATATATGCATGAAGATAACATGATAGATTGATAATCAGAAGACATAGCATTCAACATTCATCAGATCCCAGCAAACACAACATGTAGCATTACATAAAGGTGATCTTGATCATGTTAGGCAGCTCACAAGATCTAAACATGAGGTACAAAGTGGAGAGAACAACCATCTAGCTACTACCATGGACCCGTAGTTCAGGGATGAACTACTCACGCATCACTTCGGAGGAGGGCATGGTGGTGTAGACCCCTCCGGTGATGATTTCCCTCTCCGACAGGGTGCCGGGGAGAGCTCCAGAACCCTCTCGATCTCGAGATGACGGTGACGGCGGCCTCGTGTGTTTATCGGGAAAAAGTGGTATACCTCTAGGGTTTATCTCTCGGGGATATTAAATAGGCGAAAGGGCAGAGGCGGTGGAGGCCTAGGGGCCCCACACCACCCCCCGACGCGGCCAAGGGGAGGGCGCTGCCCTATGGTGTGGGCCCCCTGGGGCCCCCTTCCGGGTCTCTTCGGGACTCCATAGAACATTCGGGAATTCTAAGACTTCCGGGCTTCGAATTTTCCAATTCCGAGAATATTTCCAGAACAGTTTTTCTGAAACCAAAAACATCAGAAAACAGAGAATTGGCTCTGTGGAATCTTCTCAATAGGTTAGTCCGGAAAATCAATAAAAATGACATAAAGTGTATAGCAAACATGTGGGAAACAATAAGAAAACAACATGGAACAACAGAAATTAAGGGTACTTTTATGACGTATCACCCTCACACATGGACACAATGATGAGAGGGCAGGGGGAATCAAGTTGATAGATATACAACAAAATCAAGATGTATGTTTTCTTGGGGATAGTGCAACACATGACTCTTTTCTCTGTTGTACCTACAGAGCACACACAAACCTGGACTGGAGCAAAAGATCTGATGGATAATGAAAATATTGGAAGGATGTTTTTGCATATGTGGATAAATATTTCTAGTGCTAGTAGTCCTTTTTTTCACCTTGAGTTGCTTTGACAGGTTTCAAAACTACCAGCATCTAACTTGTGCTGTATTTCATCCCTGAATCATAAGTGGTTTTTATGGGTCGTGTTTGCTTTTTTTTCTTACGGGAGCATAAGTTGATGTACATCAAACTTTATCAGTGGCAGGTTGAACACACCAAGTTGTAGGTTCATCAACACCGAGTTGCTGACCACGGCTGGGAAGCTCATGTATAACCAATTTTTTGGGTTTCGCCACCAGCAAGTTGCTGATCTAAGTTGTTATTTTAAGCAACCTGGAGTATTTTTTAGAGCAACAAAGGGTGTACCTTCCCAATACCAGGAAGATCCCCCAGCATCAGCTTTTTTTCTTCTCATTCTCCAGGAGCAAATGAGATGTAGAAGCAGGTATTATGTCGCAGCAGGGACGCATGCCTGGTGCGCTACTCAATAGCAGATGAGATGCAAAAGCAGGTTAGAGAAGCATCAATGGAAGATCTTGAGGTAGAGGAGGAGAAGAGATGTCGGTGGCTTGGTTTGAGGGAGGGGGCAGTGGTTGGGTAGAGGGGCACGCATATAATTAGGTGCAGGGGAGGGTAGTAGGTAGGCTTTGGGGTACCGGGCCTGGGGGAACTTGGTTCCTTTTCTCCCTGTCATGTGCAAGCTTTCTGTTCATGGGTTGTCGGGGGTACCGCACGAGCTCAACCTGCACATGGGTGCTGCGGAAGGCTCAATAGCACCTAGTTGCCGCACGCGACAAACCAACGCCCGGGTGCTGCCTAGACAACGCCTTTTTTATTAATCACAGATCCGATTTCGTGTGTATGCTGCAACAACAGCGAAGGAGACAAAGAAACGGTAGCACACCCAAAATCTATCAAGTGAAAAGTAGCACAAAAGCAAAGACTAAATTGAAGTGTGGCAGCGGCATCAATTTTCACCGATCCAATCTTCTCCCTCCCTAATCTTTTTAATTCAATATGGACACCGCGTACACGTACATGAAATTAATCTTTGAAGTTTGATCTAGTACATTGATTGGAGCAGGACTTCGACCACACAAAACAGACCCAAAGAAATAGAGATCTAGACGCCGGTACGACTCGGATCGAAAGAAAAGGAACACAAAAATGACATGATAAGCAACTAAACAAGATAAATCGGTGCAAACTAAGGCTATGAAAAATATTTTTGTGGGGCATTTTGTCGGAGAGTGGTCTGTTAGGTGACAGGATCTCTCTAGAGATTCGAACACTGGGGGCCAACCACACTACCTACACCTCTTGAGAAGGCTTCACCAGGAAAGCTTAGGACCGGCGACAATGGTGACACAAGGGGTTTACCAGATTCAGGCCACCTTGTAGTGTAAAACCCTACTCCTGCTTGTTTGATGGATTGTACTACTGTAGTTACAGTACAAGATGCGAGCTTGGACTTAAGTCAGACTAAGAGGGCTCCGAGTGAATTGAGCTCCCCTTTCTACGAGGGCCAAAGGGGCTCCTCTTATACTAGCGTTTGGACCCGCTTCCCGCTCATTTAGCGGGAAAGGGCTACCATAAGGTGCCAAAGTGGAGACTAGTCGAGCTTTGCGTCGTCTGCTTGGTCTTGGTCGCCGGGGATAACGCCACCGTCCATGGAAGGGCAGTGGGGGTGTCTGGTGACATTCCTCCATCTTGTAGCGCCGACCTGGTCTCCTTGCACCAAAGGGGAGTCCTAGGGCGGCGCTCTGGTGTCTGTGGTTGTCGCCCACACTTTATACACAAGAATGGCAATTGCGGCCAAAGGGGCTCTGCGGCTCCTCCGTCAGCGCGCAGAGGTGCGTGCGTCAGCCGCACATGCTCTATCTCCTCTTTAGAGGATAGGCTCTCCGGGGAAGAGCGGATGGTGGGGTAGAGCTCCTCCCCAAGCACGAGGCGATGTAGTTCCTGCTAGAGGAGTAATCCTCCTGCTGATAGGGCTCTGGCATGAACCGAGCCTCCTTGAGGCGGTTTCTCACCATTGGGCAAGTCCGCTGGACATACGAGCGCCCACCAGGCTGGGCCGCAGCAGACGGGTCAGGATACCCTGGTATCCATAGGCCCGACACTTTTTCTGTATAGGACAAAAAATAAAACTAATCTACGGGGATGAAATTGCTCACCGAAAAAATCCAAAAATCTGATATCAAGATGACAAGGGGTGGGCTGATCTTCTCGTTGAGCACGATAATTGGTCGACGACAACTTGTGTATTGGTGAAAACTCTCCAGCTAATCCCCGTTGCCAATGTGACGACTTTCAACACCTTGCATATTCGCAACTCCACACACTTCCGCACGTAGCCGCCGACTACGAAGCAGTCATGTACCTCCTAATTCCTAGTGGAACAACAGATAACACGCACAATTTGCAGTGGTAACAATCACCAGATCGATGCGAATTGGTGATGAGAATTTCAGATAATCATGTGTTTAATCTCGAAATCTAGGATTTTAGTTTTAAGTAGTCTCAAACTTAAAAGCCACGAATTACAAGCCTATATGAAGATTATTGGACGTCCAACCTAGTATTGGGGTCGAAATCAATCATATCTCTAGCTTACTAACTTAAAATGAGTCTATTTCGAAACTGGCAGAAACAACTTTCGGACTTGTTTGGTCACCGCGCCGTGTATGAGTCGAATCTGTGAGTAGGGACGAATCTATTGGAAATCTCTTCAAATTTGCTTTTTAGATTGTGCTTATTTGCATTATTTGGAGTTTCTATGAAGAATCCATGATCGCTTCAAATTCATGAAATATGTCAGTCCGAACCGAGTATCTTTTAGAGTAAAATACATGGGTGGTCATCATATTTGTCCGATAATCTCGTCGTGGTCACCATACCACATTATACGCTCAATATGGTCATCAAATACGCTTCAAGGCTCAACTACGGTCACTGGAACCCGTAGGCATGTGTATTTGCTGACGTGGCACTGTGCTGACCCCACCTGCAGGCCTCAGAGGTGTTTCATTTTGCAAAAACAGCCCTACCATTTGCTTATTTTCACAGGAAGCTCCTTCACCAATTTTCCACAGGAAAAAAAATCCCGATCACGCGAGGAGGTAGCCGCAGTCCTCTCCGCTTGCCGCTCGCAACGAGGTCGCCGCTGTCCTCTCCCCTTGCCGCTCGCTTGGAGGTCGCCCGTTGCGCGCCTAACTCGTCTGTCGCCCGTGATATCGTCGCGTTAGCCGCCCTGCCGCCGGCTAAAGGTGTCGCTGGGAGGACGGCCGGCCCTACTCCGACGAGGACCTCCTCCTGCTCGTCCCGTAGTCCGCCGTCCCTTCGACCTCGTCCCGCGCGAGCGTGCGTCACGTCGCGGGACCAGGGAGAGGCCGCTGCCGTTAAGCCGACATCGCTGCTGCCTGCACCGTCGCGGCCTCCGTCTCAGTCATCGTATCCCGCAGGTTCGCGCGCCGCGTCGGAGGTGGAACTCCATCGGACTCGGGGAAGAAGGGGCCACATCGGCGTCCTCCTCCTGCCTGGTGCACGAAGTGGACAGCGGCGACACATTCCACGGCGTTCAATCATGGAGGAGCCACCGGAGGTCACGGCCGAGGCACGGCTCCGCCTTCTCATCCCCGTCGTGCGTCTTCAGCCGCTCGAGCGCCCGCGCCGTGCGTCGCGCCAGCCATCCAAGGAAGCACCTCGATCCCCACCACGGTGGCGGGTGGCCGCCTCTCTCCGCTTCCAACCACGCGAGTCAACAGCCACGGCAGCCATGTGCGCTTGAACCACAGCAGAGGCGGCACGGGGGAAGAGGACGGCATCCGCGCGACTCGACGGCCAGAGCAGCCACGCGCGCGGCAGGGTCGCTGTCGTCTCCGGCATCGGCGGAGAAGAGCTCATCGGGTCCCATGCGTGGCTGGGGCAGTCGAGGAAGCGGGCGGCAGCGATGCACATGGGTGGCCAGGGTAGCTAGCTGGGGTGACGTCACGGCGGTCAGCAAACCGCGGGAGCACCGGTGCATGGCCTCACGCACAGAGACACAGGTCCCGCCGTGCCCGGACGCCGTCCATGGCCTCACGCGGGAGCACAGGTCGGGGTGGCTGCGAGCTGCCTCTCGCCGGCATAGCCTCAGCCCGCAGGGCTGCAGCATCCGAGGTCGTCGCCCCGCACCTTCTGCGTCGCCGCCTCGCTATCGAGAGCCACGTGGTGTGCGGGCCGCCATTCACTCCAGCCATGGAACGCGCGCCGACCGAAACGATGAGTGGGGCACGGCCCACCGGGATGCAGGGGAGGGTGGTGCCGCTCCGGCAACAAACAGAAGCAGAGGGGCGGGCTGGAAGTAGGAGATAGATGCGTGTGCGGTGTGATTTTTTTTTATGTGGGGAATTGGGCAAGGAGCTCTATGTGTAAGGAAACATAATTTGAGGGTTTTTTTGCAAAATGAATCGCAGGGGATGGGGTCAACACAGCGCCATGTTAGCAAATATGCGTGGCTACGAGTTCCGGTGACCGTAGTTGAGCCCCTAAAACGTATTTGATGACCATATTGAGCGTACATTGCTGTACGGTGACCACGGCGGACTTATCGGACAACTACGATGACCACCGATGTATTTTACTCTATCTTTTACTTGATGGAACCACTAGCTCCCTCGTCTCCCTCGTGTTTGCCATTCTCGTCAATCAGGTTCATTGGTCCTCAATGCGTGTGTTATCAATAAATCTGATCATACATAAGTGCATAGATTTAGGTAGTATAAAATTCTCGTTAACACAAACATCATATTCAACCAAGAAAGAATTCATCGTATAATAGTCATCAATTAAATTCAATATTTCCTTCCAACTTAAACATGCACAATCATTATATTCCACTATTATATCCTCATCAAGGGGTGGTTGGCCTGTGGCCCGGTTCCGGCCCAGGTCCAACCGGGCCCCCGACCGGACCCCAACCAAAGTCGCCCTGCAGAACAGAAGCGGATTCTGACTCTAGTTCCGGTTCCAATTGGCCCGGCCCGGTTTCACGCCGGTTCAACCAACTTATTAACCGATCTACGCCTTTGACCACTTTTAACCTGCGTATTTTTAGGGCTTTTGACCCTTGTACCCCTCTACCACCCCCTAGCCTATAAATAGACCCCCTCGTGATCTCCCTAGTGTTACGGGTGAATTGAGATAGTGAGCTTTGCTCCTTCGCTCATCTTTAGATGCTACTTCTAGTGTGTATCTAAAACCGTATAAAGGCTACTCCAATTACCATGTAATTTGGATCGTATCAAGGCTACTCTGGGATTCCTTTCCTTTTCCCTAGGGATTCAGGTAGTGTCTCTCCAATCTATCTCAACTGAAATTTGAGGTTTCATTGGCGCGGTGGACCAGCCATTGGTGTTGAATTGCTTTTTGACAAGGTGAGTTCGGATCGATTGTGAGTTCCGGAGGCGGCAGTTGCAGTCTAGTTGACAGGAGATCGAATCTTTTAGTTCACACTATTTATTGGTTATCGTGTTTCCCTTTGATCTCCCTCTCATTCTTCGTATTCTTCGTGTTCCTCGCCCCCTCTTGGTCAATTTGTGAACATCGGGAACCCCTCGTGGTTACCAAGCCATTCCCATCCGGTATCAGCAGCCAAGTTTCCACAAATTTGATGACAAATCCACCCCTTTTACACCCCCCCAATATTTCTTCTCCCCAAAAATTTAAAAAATCTCAAAAAATCCACAAATGGATTTGGATGGATCTCTTGATTTGATGAGTTTTTGGTATTTTTGATCCGTGAATCTGTTACACAAGGACCCTATCACACTCCAATTACGTTCCCAAACCCAAATTTGGTCAATTTCCCACATATTTGAGGATTTTTAGAGGCAATTTCCACTCCCATCAAGATCCCGTTAAAAACCTGGTTCGAACCGGAAATTTTGGTTCGTAGACCGGTCCAGCCGGACCTAGACTGGATTCCTAGACGACCGCCCAAATATTTCCATTTGAAGATTTTCGCCCCATTTTTGTTTTGACCATATCCATTATTGTTAGAGTGTTAGTTGTTCCTCATCGACAAAAACAAGATTCCGCAACTACGCCAACTCACCATTGGTACGTACATTTTGCATCACTATTTTATATGATAATTTCCCTTCTTAATTGATATTTTCCCTATTATAGCACTATACTTGTGATATTTTATTTTTCCCTCTGTGTTTTACAGTTTTACGGAATTATTTATCAGAGTAAGAAAACAGCTGGAAAAAGCACTTGTCAGAAGGGATGTTTTCAGGACGTTAGAAAATCGGGAAAAAACAGAAAACCAGGTTTTGTCGTAAATCGCCGAGCCCGATGGGCTGCGAGAGGGGAGCCAGGGGCATCCAGGGGCCTGCTAGGCGCGGGCCCCTCTTGGCCGCGCCTGGTGGGCCCCAGGCCCCCCTTCGGCTCTCCTTTAGGGTACTTACCCTCCATGACCTAAAAAAAATCCGAGGAGGCACTTCGTAGATCTTTGCGAGGGAAACGACATAGAGAAGAAAACAACTTCTTGGCAGGGAGATTACGCCCGGGAAATTCCCTCCCGGAGGGGGGAATCCTCACCACCGCCATTCCACTGGGCATCATCAAGAGCATCATCGTCATCTTCCTCACCATCAGCACCATCATCCTCATGATCCACCTCCGTCCAGCTGCAACAATTAGGGTTCTATATCGTTGTTTTCCTCTAGATATCTCTCCCGGTGTGAATTACTTATTTATAGTTGATGCTTATGAGATTTATCGGTGTGTGCACTTTATGAACAGATTGTTATTCATCCATTTATCACCTATGATCATGTAAAATATGATGTGTTGTGGGTAGATCGTTTAGTTCTTGAGGACATGGGAGAAGTCTAAATACTAGTAATCATGTTTCGTTGAGTAATATTTACCGATTTGATATTTAAGTTATGTTGTTATTTCTCTAGTAGTGTTATTTGAACGTCGCCTACATAGCACTTCACCTTTTAAGGCCCTAGAGGAATGCATTGTGTATTGGATTGCTTGTGGTGGGTTACCGGATTGACAGAAACCTAAACCCTAGCTTGCAATACTTAACATAAGGGAGTAGTAGATACCACGAGCTTATTCGTACAATTAGATTTATTTCTTAATTACTTTGTTTTATTTGCGGACGCTTGCAAGTAGTGTAATCTTAAGTGTGCATTAGTATTGGATAGGACGGTGCACTAGCAAATTTCTACCCACCTAACACTTACTAAACCGATAAACATTAATCAACGGCGTGTGATGAAAATAACTAGACAAAACCTCCCGTGTGTCCTCAGGAACGTTTTAGCCTTTATAAGAAGTATCACCGGCTTGTCTTTTATGCTAAAAAAGGATTGGGTCACTTGGAACAACTATGTACCTTTATTTTTATTTACTATTCATCACTATTACAAAAATCCCTAAATAATTGTTCTCTAGTGTTTAAAGTGAAACCTTGCTTGAAACTATTTATCAATACCATCTACTCCTCCTTGGGTTCGACACTCTTATTTATCAAAAAAGTTACTATCGATCCCTACACTTGTGGGTCATCAAGGCTATTTTTTGGCGCTGTTGCTAGGGACTGTAGGGCTATTGGTAAGTGGAATAGGTAAGGAAACCTTTTACAGTAAGTTTTGTTTTATTACTGTTTGTTTATTTTACTGAATCATGGAATCCTTTAATGTTGGTTATATGTTCGGGAATGACTCCTCCACCCCTCATGTGGTTGATAGAAGTTCCCCATCTGCTGAAATTGTCCGTTTTGAAATACGTATTGGAATTGTTGATCATGTTATTGATAACCGTTATGCCGGTGATGGAATTGTCCATCCCGGTGAGCACTTGCTTTATATTAAAGAATTGTGTTAGTTGTTTAAGATTTGCAGGTGTGCCAAAAGATTTAATCATGAGCAAATTATTTTCTATATCACTGAAAAAAGAACATGGGAATGGTATAGGTTATTGGATGATTTACATTTGCTGCATTTGGAGGAGCTTATATCTCCCTTTTATTTTAAAATTTATCCTCTTCATGAAATACATCGAGTCAGAATTTTATTTATAATTTTTGGCCTCATGATGGAGAACGTATTTCCCAAGCTTGAGGGAGGCTAAAAACATGAATGCTGAAATGCCCCAATCATAAGCTACCCAAGGAGATTATTAATAATAATTTTTATGCAAGGTTTTCACGTCATGACAAGGACCTTCTTGATGCCTCTTCTAATGGTTCCTTCACGAACAAGAAGATTGATTCTAAATGAGATCCTACTGAAATAATTCAACGTAATACTAAAGATTGAGAGATGGAAATAGGTAAAGATCCAGGTATATTTATGAATATGATTGCATTAAGCCTTTTGCTGAAACTGGAAATTTTAATATGCTTAGTGCTAAATATGGGCTCGATTCTCAAGTAATTGTTGAAATTTGAAAAACCTTTTCCTCTCATGTTAGTACTCCCAAAGTTAAGTGGGAAAAGTATCATGAACCTTCTTTATACCATTAAAGGAGTGTAACATCCCTGATTTTTGGAAAACTAAAAAATCACTAAAATTTGAAACTTTTTGTTTTCATGTTATGCAAGTCACCAAAAACCAAATGAGATGCAAGAAACAAAAGAAAATAATACATGTTCTAATGTTTTGGAAATGAAAATCCAATATACCTCTATTCCATAAACCCTAAAGTCATTTCAAAATAAATATTTCTACATAAAGAAAATATTTCTTCTTAAGCAAACCCTTACACCAAACATGTTTTCAACCCAATTATGATCTTGAAAATATTTTTGATATATAAAAACTAGAGAATTGTTATCTCTAATATTTTCTTCTTGTCTCTAAAAAGGGTTTCACTATTATTGATAACCCCCAAATAGATATAAGTTGGATCCTTGTTTTCCAAGTGTTATGTCAATCAACAAAATAATATAGTGCTATAGAAATAAATTGTTTATGAAAACAAGTAAGATACTTGGAGAAAACAATGTTTTCATTTGGGAAAACCTTTCTGCTTTTACTAAACCCCATTTCCAAATTAATTAAATAATTCTCTATGTTTGAAATATAACAAAAGGATACGAATTTTGGTTTCACTAATATGTTGAAAATATACAATATGAAAGTTCCTAAAAGGGTCTTAGGAAACAATAGTTGAATCATAGAAAATATTTCTAAAAATTGTTTTAATCATATAAAAATTAATGTTTTCTATTAAAGTGACTATCATTAATCATAAAATATGAAAACCATTAAATATGATTTTGTAAAATGTTATTTTATCACATTGGTGTCTCTGATATTTTATTCAACCAATAATTTTCATTTATATAATTGATATTTTAAAAGGGCATTAATAGGCTATTAGTGAAATCATTTTTATTTCAAAATATAAAATAGCAAAACAAGTGTAAATGATTTTCAAAAATTATATTTGACTTATATAATGTCTCTGTATTTTTATAAAACCCTTTCTCAAAATTATATTTGATTTTAGTATTAAAAATGCTATTAAGTCATTTTTAATGAATTATTCAAATTTCATAATTCAAAAATGTAATATGTTCGAAAGTTTGTGAAATTGGTATTTATGGAAAGGAAATTAAATTTTATGAATTTAGAAATTTGTTTCATGTCATTTGGATACTTAAAACAGAAGATATAATTAAAACAATTAAACAGAAATAAAAGAAAAGAAAAAGGCTGGATGACGTCATGATGACGTCATCACCATCAAGCTCAAGCCGTTGCTATTTCTTCCGTTTCTACTCCGATTTCAATCCGGCGATAACTCGCGATTTACGGTGCATTAAATCTGCCCGAGCCCAGATCCTTAAAGCCCTGCCTCCCGCCGTTGTTTCCCCTCTCACTCCCCTCTGGATCGAGCCCCCAGGCCCTCGAATTTGCTCGCCGGAGCCGCGCGGGACCGCCGCCGTTCAACCTCGATTCCGGCCACCGTAGCCCGTATCCTCTACCCCTCTCTGTCTCATTTTCCTCCCCTAGGTCCCGCGCACGCACCTGACCCGTCCATTTCTTTTTTTCTCGCAGCGGGAGCGTCGTGTCGTGCTCGCCGGAGTCGCGTCGTCATCATCCACGTTGCGCCACCGCCCCCGGAAGCGAGACAGCACACTGTGGCCGCCATCGTGCTCGCCAGCTCGAGCTGAACCTCGTCGTGCCATCCCCGTGTCCGGAGGACCACCGGAGAAGCCCCGCCGTCCACACCCGTGCGCAGCGCCGCCGTCTGCCTCCATTCCGGCGAAGTGCCGCCGCCCGGTGAGCTCGCAACCATCCCTGGCCCTTAGATCTTGATCCTGTGGCCAGCAACACATCACTTACCGAAGGGATATCGCCAAGTAGGAATGTGCCATGTTGCCTGCGTGTTATATATTTATTCGTCGCTCAGCGTTGTACGTAGCCAGCCCAAGCCCAGCTGTTATCTGTCGCCCAGCGTAACAAATAGCAGCCCATTTTCTGTTTTTTCTTCCGGAATAGAAATTAAATAGTAGATTTTGCAGAAAAGCCCCTGCAACTTCAAATCTTCATAACTTTTAAACCACTTAGCCAAATTTAGCAATCTTGGACTTTTTGAAAAGCCCTTGACATCTAGAAACTTTTGGCACTGTCCAAATTCAAATTTGACAAACTTAATTTTTTTCAAATTCAAATATGCTTGTTTGGTGAAATTTGGCATAATTCAAATTCTACAAATCCAAAAATTGTAAATAAAATATATTTGGAAACCTTAGGATGTGTACTTTCATATCCTATGTCCCAAAATAATATTTGAACAAATTAAAATTGAATTTAGAATTAAGTTGTCTATTTGAGAAAACTACTACGCAAACCGTTACCCCACGTCTCTACTGTTGTCTCATGGCACCCCCGTCTATGAAAACTACTACGATGTCTCGACAGTTGACGCCCACTGTGGGGCAAACGACGTCAGGCGTGAAGTTCCGATCTGGGATACTTGGCGGAATCGGAAGATCAATCACTGTCGGAAGCATGGAATTCAACGATGATGTCGGACGCTTCCTCGACAACGGATCCTACATACCGGCGCAAAACCACCTGGTAAGTGCCTGCGTGTTACCGATAGGATCTGCTAACATCTTTATCGGACTAACTGCAGAAGCAATGGGGTTTTGCGGTGGAAGCAAATTTATCCCACCCGCCCTATACTCAGTCGAGGATGACTATGATACCGGATTCTGCTCAGATCGCCGACAAAAAAGTGACACACACTTTATCGGCATGGTGCAGTCCGAAGTCGCCGAAAACACGGATGACGTAAATCTCGTGCAAGAGGCAGACAAAAACACACCCGTCACAGCAACGGAAGACCCGACACCCGTCATACAGGCGGAAGATCCGACATCCGTCAACGAGACGATGAACTCGGATGCAGAATCCGTACTAGCCGCCATTGAGGCAAGATTAGAGTCGGAAACCGGATCAGAGGATTTTGATTCCGAAGACGAAGACGCGGACGCCTTCGAAAGGAAAGTTAAATCTTTTCAAGAGGGATTCCATGAAGTGCTAATGGCGAAACCAGCTGATACCACGGACGCCGGCAGCCAGGAAAGCCCTAAAACCCCTCCGCCAGAGGAAGAGAGAGAAGACGGAGAAACTTCTCCGGTATTTTCCAATGTCAAGGAATTGACAGAGGATGAGCCTGTCAAAAAGCCTCCCTCTTCCAAGAAAAAGCATCGTGCTGCTAAGAAACTCCAATACAAAATCCGGAAGAAAAAATCAGCTGATCAAGCTGATGAAAACCTGGAAGTAGGAGATGCTAGCGGAAAAAAGACTGCGGAGAAGAAAATCAAAGAAATCCTTGTTCCGCCAATGACGGAACAGGAAGAGCAAGAGCTATTGCAAACGCCAGTGGGAGCAAATGAACCCCCTGAGATGCTGGAAGCCAGGAGGCAAGCTTTCCAAAGGCAACAGCAACATCTACTCAGATCTCGGCAACACCTCCAAAAAACCCAGGATGACATTAAGCTCATGAAGGAAGAAATAGAGGAGTACGAGAGAAAGAATAGATCTGGCATTAAACCTACAAGGTTACCCGGAATCGTAAGACCGGAAGTACTGCCGCCAAAAGAAAGGTTTCACAACCCATCTTGGCAAAAGCAGGTAAACGGCAAAGATGCCAGAGGCGAACCAATTTATAAAACCGCAGCAGAAAACGCGGAAGCAGCATTCGCCATCCTGAACAATGATCTGTACTCCAACGGTGAAAAACTTCAAGGGGTGTATGCTTTCCTAGGAAAAGCATTGCAGCAACAACAGCGGGCCCAAGAGCGATCAGGAAGACTGCAGGATAACTCCGCCCTATGCAAAACAGCTACTTGCGCCGCTGGAGCACCTGGACCAGAGGAACCTCGAGATTCAGACAATTCAAAGGATAAAAAAAGAGGATCCGAGAAAAGACAAGAAAAACCCCGACAATAGGGATGAAGCGTCCCGAACCGGATCCCATCCCCCGAAATGTGGACTTAAACCCCAGGACCGGGAAGAAAAATACCGGAATGATGGCAAAATAATGCCACCTCCGAGAAACCCAGCTGAGAAAGCCGGAAGATACGATACACCTCACAGACGTGAGAGATCCCGGACAGCCCCTAAGCATAAAGAAAGGCACAGGAGCAGGACTCCGCCTAATCCAAAAGGACGTGATCATGGAAGAGATAGGTATAATCCCGGAAAAGCGCGTCCCCGCAACAATGGAAAAGAAAGGAGTAGACCCCCTTCTGTCCATTCAGCCGGAAGATATTCCGCACACATTGATAGAGCGGAAAAGGATGATCTATAATTTGGTCCTAAGTGTTTCACTGACAGGATCCGAAGGATAACCCTGCATTCTGGCTTCGCCAAAGTTGGTCCAACCTACCAAAAATACACCGGCAGCACAAACCCGGACACCTGGCTCTCAGACTACTATACAGCCGTCCAGATCAACAATGGGACAGACCTGGAAGCTGTCAAGTTTCTTCCCCTAATGTTACTGGATGGAGCCAGAGATTGGATCAATGGATTACCATCAAGAACTGTCGATAGCTGGGATGATATGGCTCGAGTATTTACTCAGCATTTCCGGGGAACATACAAACGCCCGAACAGCATCAACCAGCTGAACCGTTGCACCCAATTCGAGGATGAACCATACGTGGATTTCATCTCCAGATGGACGGCAATGAAGAATAGTTGTTCTGGAGTAACTGACGTACAAGCAATGCATGCTTTCGTCAATGGCCTAAAACCCGGACTTGTACCGTTCATGGTTGGTTCCAAACAGCACAAAGATCTCGGATCTATGCTTACAACCGCCAACGAACATGCTGCAGCCGAAGACGACATCAGAGCAAGAGGGGGTAATATCGAATCACTGATACTTGCTACAAAAACCCCTCGTTCTGACAAAAAAGGAACTCCAGAAACAACGACAAAACCCAAAGAAGTCAACATAGCCTTTGGAAGTGAAAAAGAGAATAAGTGGAAAGGACGCAGCCCAGATCCAATCAATTACACTCCAGAGGAGTGGGAGAGGATTAAGTTGGAACCTTGTGTCCACCATTCACAATTTGGGAAACCCACCCATACAAACGCACAATGCCGGCTGAATAAGCACATGAAAGGCAGTGCAGGATCCGGAAATAAGGGGAAGGGTTCCAAAAGGAAACCCACCAAACAAAAGCCAGAAGCTGAAAAATAAGACAGTGACTCGGACACTGATGAAAAAATCCAGGAACAGCAGCGAAAGGGCGAACCCAAATTTCCGAGAGTTGATGGAGAAGCAATGCTAACATTCCTGGCAACTCCGTCAGCAAAGGTGGCCAAAAGAACACTTCGAGAAATAAACGCGGTTGTTCCGGCAACCCCGAAATTCTTGAAGTACTCCAACACACCAATTACCTGGGATCAGTCTGATCATCCCGGGAATATCCCTGAACCCGGCACACAAGCTCTTGTCGTAAGCCCTATTGTCCAGAACACTAGGCTAAGAAGAGTGCTGATGGATGGAGGATCCAGCATTAACATAATGTACTTGGATACACTGAAGCATCTGAAGACTTCCGAGTCCCAGCTCAATTACAGCAACATACGCTTCCACGGCATTGTTCCTGGCAGACAAGCACGATCCCTAGGATAAATTTCCCTAGATGTCACCTTCGGAGATAAAGATCACTTCCGGCAGGAAAAAGTATCCTTCGAAGTAGTGCCGTTCGAAAGCGTGTATCACGCAATACTCGGACGTCCAGCTTTCGCCAAATTCATGGCAAGATCCTGTTATATGTATAACAAGCTGAAGATGCCAGGACCCAAAGGAGGAGTAATCACCATAGCTGGTGATTTTAAGCTAGCAAATGAGTTGGAGAAAGAAAACGCCCTTTGCGCTCAGAGAGTCATAGCAAAGGAAGAACTGAAGGAATTGGCCAAGGAGGTATCGCCGACAGAAATGCCGGCAGGAAAAGAAACCCGGAAGCCAACAGACAGCTTCAAGGCGTCCGAGAATACAAGACAGGTAATCCTAGATCCCAAAGATCCGACAAAATTCGTCGTTGTAGGGACTGGGATGACCGACAAATAGGAAGGCGAGCTCATCAAGTTCCTCCGTGAGAACTGGGATATTTTTTCCTGGTGTCCAGCTGACATGCCAGGCGTACCCAGGGAACTTGCTGAGCACCAACTCAAGGTAATTCCAGGATCAAAACCCGTCAAACAAGGTCTCCGTCAATTCGACGGAAGAAGACGGAAGGCTATTGGCAAGGAAATTATCCGGCTTTTAGCAGCAGATTTCATCCAGGAAGTAATCCACACTGAATGGTCCGCAGATCCGGTATTAGTACCGAAGAAAGACACTACTGCTCTTAGAATGTGTATAGATTACACAGGCTTGAACAAATTGTGCCCAAAAGATAGGTTTGTGTTACCGCGAATCGATCAAATAATAGATGCCACTGCAGGCTCTGAGCTTTTGTGCTTTTTGGATGCATACTCCGGGTACCACCAAATACGCATGAAAAAGGAAGATCAAATTAAGACTTCTTTCATAACCCCGTACGGGACGTATTATTACGTAACCATGCCATTTGGCCTGAAGAACGCAGGTGCAACCTACCAGCGTTGCATGCAACGTTGTTTGCATAGTCAGATTGGCAAAAACGTCCATGTTTACGTGGACGATATTGCTGTCGTAACCAAGGAAAAAGATACACTCCTTGAGGATCTGCGAGAAACTTTCGAAAACTTGCGCACTTACAAGATGAAGTTAAATCCATCTAAGTGTGTATTCGGGGTTTCCTCTGGAAAACTTCTGGGTTTTATCGTTTCTCACAGAGGAATAGAAGTTAACCCGGAAAAGATAAAAGCCATCTTGAACATCTCGAAGCCTACGTGCGTAAAAGATGTCCAAAGATTGACGGGTTCCGCCGCTGCCGTCAGCAGATTTATTAGTAGGCTGGGGGATAAAGCCCTACCACTCTACAAGTTGCTGAAGAAATCCGACAAATTTGAATGGACAGAAGAGGCCGATGCAGCGTTAACCCAACTAAAGGAAACTTTGATGAATGCTCCGATTTTGGCATCCCCAAAAGACGAAGAACCCATGTTATTGTACCTTACGGCTACAAACCGGGTTATTAGTGCCGTAATTGTTGTGGAACGGAAGAAGGATGAACAAAGCATACCAGATCAGCATCCGGTATATTACATAAGTGAAGTTTTCTCCGAATCCAAACAAAGGTACGCGCATTATCAGAAACTGGCATATGGTGTGTTTTTCGCATCTAGAAAACTGCGTCATTACTTCCAAGGGCATTCAATAGCAGTGGTATGTAAAGCACCACTAGGGGATATAATAAACGATGCGGAGGCAACTGGCCGGGTAGCCAAATGGGGTATCGAGCTAGCAGCCTTCGACATTAAGTACCAGCCAAGGATGGCAATAAAATCCCAGGTTTTGGCAGACTTTGTCGCCGACTGGACGGAAGCAATGGAGACAACACCAATGCCGGAGTCCGAGTATTGGATCATGCACTTTGACGGATCCAAGATGAAGGAGGGCGCTGGAGCTGGTGTAGTCTTAAAATCCCCAAAAGGCGATACAATGGAATACGTATTGCAAATACACTTCAACGCCAGTAATAACGTGGCAGAATACGAAGCTCTGCTTCATGGCTTGCATATTGCAAAGGAAATAGG
Source organism: Alopecurus myosuroides (assembly GCA_028641055.1). Lineage (NCBI taxonomy): Eukaryota > Viridiplantae > Streptophyta > Magnoliopsida > Poales > Poaceae > Alopecurus > Alopecurus myosuroides. The sequence goes on from CM054062.1 coordinate 105,523,340, forward strand.
AGTAAAGCGCATCTTGTGCTATGGAGACTCGGATTTGGTACAGCATCAGCTTAACCAAACTTGGGACGCAAAAAGCCCTATAATGGCCGAATACAGAAGAACGGTGGACGAATTCGCCATTTGTTTCTTTGGGTTCGAGGTACTCCACATCAAAAGGGAGGAAAACTGGAACGCGGATGCATTAGCCCGCATGGGATCAGAAAGGGTAAAAACTCTACCACCAGGGGTATTTGTTCAGCACTTGCATGAGCCATCCATAAAAGGTGGAGATGTTGATTATCCTCTGGCTTCCGAATCCATTGAAGTTATGCTCGTTAAACCAGATTGGACGATTCCATATTTAAACTTCTTAGTTAATCAGAAGTACCCGGAAGAAGCAGATGAAGTCTTGAAAAGACAAATACAGCGTCGATGCAAAGGATACACGGTAATTGATAACTGCCTGTATAAACGCAGTACTTCCGGAATCTTTCTGCGGTGTATCTCACCAGAAGAAGGAAGAGAAATACTGGAAGAAATCCATGCCGGAGATTGCGGACATCATGCTCAATCAAAAAAGCATAGTTAAGAAAGCATTCCGAGCGGGGTTTTTCTGGCTAACAGCCAAGACAGACGCTGAGCACATAGTTAATACATGTGCAGGGTGTCAATACCACGCCAAACAGACTAATTTGCCGGCCCAAGCGCTTAAAACTATCCCCATTACGTGGCCGTTTGCGGTCTGGGGGCTAGATATGATGGGACCGTTCAAAACTGCAAGAGGCGGACTTACTCATTTGCTAGTAGCAGTGGATAAGTACACCAAATGGGTGGAGGCCAAACCCATCAAAAAGCTGGATGGTGCAACTGCTAGAAATTTCATCATCGACTTGGTGATGAGATACGGTGTTCCACACAGCATAATAACCGACAACGGGACAAATTTCTCCATCGGAGAGTTGGCAAGATATTGCCGACAAACGGGAATTCGCCTAGAGCTAGCATCTGTGGCACACCCGCAATCCAATGGACAGGTTGAGCGAATGAATAGCTCAATCCTGCAAGGAATACGCCCAAGACTCGAAACTCATCTTCACAGAGCGGCCAGAGCATGGGTAGAAGAGCTACCTTCCGTGATTTGGAGTATTCGAACGATGCCAAATAGGTCGACTGGGCAAACCCCGTTCTTCCTAGTTTAAGGCGTGGAAGCTATTCTCCCAACAGACATGATCCATGATAGTCCAAGAGTGCAAGATTTCGACGAATCAGATGCCGAAGAAGCACGATAGGATGCCGTTGATCTCCTAGAAGAGGAACGAGAGCTTGTGCTTCAAAGATCCGCCATTTACCAGCAAGGTTTGCGACGTTACCATAGTCGGAAAATCAGGCATCGTTCTTTTAAAGAAGGTGACCTAGTGCTGAGGCTGGTGCAGCAAAGGAAGCATAAATTAGCCCCAGTATGGGAAGGACCATTTGTCATAAGTAAAGCCATGAAGAATGGATCGTACTATCTTGTCGACATTCGAGATACGGAAGATGATCCCGAGAAGCCGAATCGCAAAAGAAAGAGAAAGATAGATGATGAGCTAGGAGAGACAAAGAGGCCTTGGAGCATCCAGCAGTTACGTCCCTTCTATACTTAGTTCAATATCCATGTAAACATCTTTTGAGATCATGAAATAAAGTCGTCGGAATTCTGATATCCATGTTTTTACAAGTTCACTATAGTACAAAGCATGATTCCACCTTATCTATTTCCCAATGATCTTACAAAATACTCAATGTTAACCCGAATTGTGCCTGCGTGCTCGGCGTTAAAAAACTGAATGATTTCAGCCTGCTAATGGCTAAAGGAAACTCGGATTGTGGCTGCGTGCCCAAGTTTCAAAAAAGTTCCTTAAAATTCTCTAAGCATTATCTGATCGAATGTGTGTTGGGTCACTGAAGCTAGTTTGTAAAAAATTGTCTTTAGTATGATCCATGTTTCTGAGTTTGAACTGATTGGTTATATCCAGTTACTCAGCATGATGCTTCATAATACTACTGAGCCATTTTTTCAAAACGCTAAAGACAGTTAAAACACATATGCCAGAGAACTTAGAAGATAAAGGAATAATTAAACCTGACAATCTTGCAAGGAATTTCATAATTCAAAGCTGCAAAAGGCGGAGTTCTTGTTTTGACAAACGAAATAGAAGCGTTACAATATGAATTACATTGTAAATATAGTGCTCCTATTATACAAATCCACCATCCAGGTCAAGTGCAGTCCTTCAAACATCCGAGTCTTCCTCGCTGCTTTCATCCTCGGGGGCTGCGGGAACCTCTTCTTCTGGATAAGTGATAGAAATCTTAACCATGGAAGCAATCTTGGTGGCGTGACCTTTGACTTCATCAAAGATGGCGGTTCGCTGATTTTCCGTATACCCTTGAGGGACACCAGATGCCACGCGCCAAGATTTCGCATCAGGATAATGCAGACGCATAAGGCCTAGGGCCATGCGCGCACCACCTCGTGCGGCGGAGCGTAGGATGGATTTCTTCGATCCCGCAAACTCCATGATGGCACCCGGAAGTTTGTAAACTTCCGAGAATTCTATAGTACTTGTGGGAAGGAATTTGTTAATCAATTGCATTCCTGCATTTCTGATTGCATTCATACCTCCCCAAAAGCTCGGATTTTCTCAATCCGAGAAATTCCTGGAATATTCCCTGTTTTGATGACAAAAGCAACCAAAAAAGGTTAGGCGACAAAACACGGAAAATAAGACATGGAGAAATTGGTAAAAGGAACTAACTTACCAAGAACCTTGTCAATTTCGGTGCCTTCTTTCATGCGCGGGAATAGCATACTTTCCAAATCATGGATAATAGATTTATCTTCCGCCGCTTGCAAAGAAGCCTTGGATTGAGCAATCCCAAGGGCCAGATTACTGGCTTCTAGGTCTTCTTGAACTTTCATAAGCTCCTTGCGAAGGCTCGAGTTTTCTGCACGGAGCCGAGATGCATTGATGGCGTCCTCCGCTAATTCTTTGGCTTTAGCTAAAGCAGCTAGAGGGCACGAAAAACGTTTCGAGTTTATAAAAATTCGGGAAAATTTTTATCTGGATAAAAACTGCAGAGAATAAATACCTGTTGTTTCCGATAATTGTAGCTGAGATGACGCCAGCTTGTTGCTTTTTAACTCAATAATAGATTGAAGGGTTTTAACTTCTCTATTCTTGAGATTAAGCTTCTTAAAAACTTCCAAGTTTATGGCATCTGCGGAATGCTGAAACACGAAAATGAAAGCCAAATGCTTAAGTATGAACCAGCATACAAAGAAACATTAAGAAGAATTCAGGTTTTCAACTTAATCCTTGGGGGGCTAGAAGTATCACCTGGCTCATTTCTCGCAAGTCGGCCAAGGTCTCGTTGAATTCTTTGGCATATTCCGAGAAAAGAATCCCAACGTGATGAAGGCCATCTTGTATGACCTGGCGAGGGGAAAATATGATATCATTGCGAACAACTAATCCGCCTTGTGGCCAAGGGCGGATTAGAGGGGCAGGAGCGAAGAATTTTTTAGCCTCCGGACGAATATATCCAAGGTCGTCGAACGGTTCTTCCTTTATCCGGATGTTACTATCCAAATTGGAGATGGGTTCGTTTCCAACAGATGACCGGAGATTTCCACCCGTCTGTGTTTCCGTTCTCCCCCTCAGGCCCATGGTCGCAGAAGAAGACTCTTCTTTGATAGTAGTCTTATGTTTCTTCAACTTCTTTGTCTTCAGAGGAGTTAGGGCAAGACTGAAAGAAGAATATCCGAGAGTTAAAAATATCGAAGAACCAAAGGAGAATGACGATTAGGGAGGCTCCAGTAAAATACCTGGATGTGGCGATGGGAATTCCATCAACAGTCACAGTCTTGCCGAAAGTCGGCTGTTTTTTACGTTTCCGATCATTATAAAAGCTAGCATGTAATTCGCTAAGCTCGATGTCGGAAGCAAGATCAGCTCCTTCAAGTTCATTGAACTAGGAAAGAACTCATGTTATGTCGAAGGTTAGAAAAAGAAGCTAATCTGAAGAAAACTGGAAGCAAGGAAAGTATAAATACCTTAGGGGCCAGATTCTCCACGTGATAAATTGCCAGATTTTCTTCAATCTGACCGGTGGTGGCGACCAGTTGGTGAAGTCGTTTTATAAAATCATTTTTGGTATAAGCCTTATCTGTTCCTCTCATGCTATCTTCTGGTCCTTTGTATTCGCAAAGGAGCCGTGAACGAAAGGAGAGAGGTTGGATACGACGTCCGAACCAGCATAAAACGGTATCCTTCCCAGTCAAAGAAGGCTGAGAGGAAGTAAGCTTGGCGATGCGCTGCTTTATCTTCATCAGGTTTTCCGGCAATATTTCTACTGCTGCAACTGTCCAACTCTCACGAGGAGTGGCGACAGAATTAACAAATGGAGGAACCCCGGTTTCTTTGCCTGGGAATGGAATGTCCTGATGGTAAAAGAAAGAACCCAGCCAAGATTGGGCAGGTTCCAGCATTTTTATCTTTGGGTACCAATCCTCTCTAAACTTCCGAAGGGTGAAAGATATAGTTCCATAGATAGGCGAAATACCATCTGTGATGTTATGTTTTACCTCAAAACAATATTGCCAGAAATCTAGATTAGGGGTTATCCCGAGATATCCTTCGAAAAGGGCTTGGAAACTGGCTAAATAGAGGATGGAATTCGGAGAGAGGTTATGTGGTTGAACGCCATAAAAGTTAAGGACGTCTAGGGAAAAGGCGGAAGGAGGGAAACCCATACCTCTCGCGATATGAGAGGTAAGGAGGACGCGTTCTCCGTCTTTTGGCTTGGGCTCGGGTTCACCTTCCGAGTTCCGCCATTTGCCTTTAACTATTAATCCCTCCCTTGACATCCGCCGAAGAAAGACGAGAGGAGTATTACTCGGACTCCAGTTGCCAACAAACTCTGTTTCTTCGTTGGCTCCGGTAGCGGAGTGCTCATTGTCACGGGATAAGATCTTCTCCTCCGCCGTTTCGGGAGCAAACGGCGGGGAAGGTGCGCAGCTCGAGCCCGCAGCGTTCGCGGCGGCGGAAAGATCCTCTCCGCCCGCCGCAGAGGCCGCGGTCTTTTCCGGCTCGTCGCCGGCGTGCTTTGGGGATCCAAGCGGATCCAGGTCGTTGATGATGTCGTCGACGGTGAGCGCGGCGGAGCGGGTGGGGGATGACGGCGAGGTTGCCATTTGGTGGCGGCGCGTTGCGCTGGTGCTCTGGGTGCGTTCGTGTGCTCGGGACGGTTCTTCGCTAGGGAGCTTGTGCGTGGCAATGGCGTGGACAGTGAGAGTGCGGAAGGTTTTTGACGAGGACGAAGACGGCTATTTATAGCCAGAAATCCGTCAAGATACGTGCCAACGGCTATTTTGACCGTTGGATGATCAACGCGTGTCACTCGCCGGAAAATCCGGGAAATGAAACGACAGGGTAATGATGGTTATCTCCTCGTTTCCCGTGAGAATCTGTCAGAGATATATTACTGGGTTTTCCGCGTAAAACCCAAACGTCCCTTACGTCAGCATGATTAAGTGCGCTGACGTAAGAAGTTCCTTCTCCACGAAGGATCGTGAGAGAAAACCCGGATTTTCAGGATTCCGAGTTTCATGTTACCATCTCTTTCAGAAGAAGAATAAGAAGAATCAAGACTGCTGATTAGAATTTCTCGGACAAAACACATTTGGCGAAAGACGGCAAATCAGAGTTTTAATCCTTCTTGGGGGCTACTGTCGGATATATACCGTATAGGGGTATATAAGATGGTAGTCAAAGTGCCTGGTTACCAGGGTGGCCCAAGTGGTAGTGGGCTATGGTCCATTGGGCGGCCGAGTAACTTGACGCACAGAAGCCGGTTTCTAGAAGAACCCGGATCACGGCCCGTGTGATCTGGCTTGGAGGGGAAGACGGATTCCTTACTTTCCAAGTTATAGTTACCGTAGTCTTCTAGGTTTCCTATTCTGTAAGCCCTAATCCGGCTATTATATAAAGCCAGACGGGAGAAAAACAAAACAAGAAACGAATAACAGGGGAGCTATAGGCCAACTCGCCGAGAAGTTGATCCTCTGCGAGTAGCTAGATCCAAAACCTCACATTGTAATCCTGTTTCCAGGCTTTAGCCCTGATTAGTGAGAAGTGCAGGAGTAGGCACGTCGTACTGTCGCGACGTACCGAACCTGGGTAAATCCTGTGTTTACTGTCTACCATGCGATCCCGTTACCCCACGTCTCTACCGTAGTCTCATGGCACCCCCGTCTATGAAAACTACTACGATGTCTCGACACCAAACAAAACACAGAGTCGCTATTCGACGAGCGCGCGACCGCTCGCTCGCTTTAGATACGCGCTGTGGTCCGTGATCCGCGCGCGGACGTATTCGCTATTCCCTTTTTTTTCACACGGGATCCCTGCACCACCGCTCGTAACAGCGTGCACAATATCGTCTGCCTCCGGCCTTTCGTCTCGTTATTGCTGGAGGCCCAATGGAATTTTCTCTATTCCCTTTGATCCGCGCGAATGCACAGTTTTGCCAAAAAAAAAAGTATTATACTTTAGTGCAGAAAAAAATACTGTACAAATATACGCTACACAAATATTTTATTTTTGAAAAATCATATTCCCTTTTGTCTAAACCAGCTACTCTCCCGTTCCTTTTAATTTTTTCTTATTAAGAAAAAAAGTATCGGGCTGGGTCTATGTTGCGCGCGCGATCCGAAGGTTCTGCTCATTGGTTTCCGACATGTTTCGCTTGTCGAAAAAATATATGGATTGTTGGCGTACCTTCTATTCTGTTTTTTGACAGTCCTCTTCATGTGGGCGCGTTTTAAGAAAACGGTTGGTTTTATTTTTTTTACTTGCATAAAAATAACCCGCCGGTCAAAAAATAATTCCCTTTTTGGGCTAGTGATATTTTTAGGGTAAAAGATAATCGGGTGGGAGATGGAAAAAATTCCACTTCCAACTAGAACAAAAAATTACCAGTTACATAAACATGGAAATTACTAGACATGACCCCCTAGTTTACATTCTCAACTATTTTTCGCCAGTTTGTAATTTTTTATCCATCACACCTTGGTAACATTTCATGGGAAAAAAATAGGCTTCTAATCAGCACCCTTGGTACCATTATTAGGGAGAAAAAACATATAGGTTTTTTAAAAAGTTGTATAATTTCCATTCATCGCACTCGATAACATTCTTGGGAAAACTATATATAGGATTCTAAAAACAGGTTGGTAATTTCCATTCATCACCCTTGATAAGATTCAAGGGAGAAAGTATAGATATAATTTATTTGTTGGAAATTACCAACCTTTTATAAACCTAAATTTTTTCAATAATGTTATCAAGGTTTATGAATCAAAATTACCAACCTTTTAAAACCCTATATATTTTCAAGAATGTTATCAAGGGTGATTGATGAAAATTACCAACCTGTGAAAAACTAGTTGAGAATGTTATCAAGGACGACGAATGAAAATTACCAACCTATGAAAAAACTAGTTGAGAATGTTTATCAAGGGTGATGAATGTAAATTACCAACCGTTTAAAAACCTATATATTTTTTTTATTTTTTTCGAGAATGTTATCAATGGTTGTAAATGAAAATCACCAACCTGTGAAAAACTTGCTGAGAATGTTACCAAGGATGAGGAATGAAAATTACCCACCTTTCTTGAAAAACTAGTTGAGAATGTTATCAAGGGTGATGAATGTAAATTACCAACCTTTTAAAAACCTATTTTTTTTTAAGAATGTTTTATCAAGAGCGATGAATGAAAATTACCAACATGTGAAAAACTAGCTGAGAATGTTATCTAGGGCGATGAATGAAAATTACCAACCTTTTATAAACCTATATTTTTTTCAATAATGTTATCAAGGTTTATGAATCAAAATTACCAACCTTTTAAAAGCCTATATATTTTCAAGAATGTTATCAAGGGTGATTGATGAAAATTACCAACCTGTGAAAAACTAGTTGAGAATGTTATCAAGGACGACGAATGAAAATTACCAACCTATGAAAAAACTAGTTGAGAATGTTTATCAAGGGTGATGAATGTAAATTACCAACCGTTTAAAAACCTATATATATTTTTTATTTTTTTCGAGAATGTTATCAATGGTTGTAAATGAAAATCACCAACCTGTGAAAAACTTGCTGAGAATGTTACCAAGGATGAGGAATGAAAATTACCCACCTTTCTTGAAAAACTAGTTGAGAATGTTATCAAGGGTGATGAATGTAAATTACCAACCTTTTAAAAACCTATATTTTTTTTAAGAATGTTTTATCAAGAGCGATGAATGAAAATTACCAACATGTGAAAAACTAGCTGAGAATGTTATCAACGGCGATGAATGAAAATTACCAACCTTTTATAAACCTATATTTTTTTCAATAATGTTATCAAGGTTTATGAATCAAAATTACCAACCTTTTAAAACCCTATATATTTTCAAGAATGTTATCAAGGGTGATTGATGAAAATTACCAACCTGTGAAAAACTAGTTGAGAATGTTATCAAGGACGACGAATGAAAATTACCAACCTATGAAAAAACTAGTTGAGAATGTTTATCAAGGGTGATGAATGTAAATTACCAACCGTTTAAAAACCTATATATTTTTTTTATTTTTTTCGAGAATGTTATCAATGGTTGTAAATGAAAATCACCAACCTATGAAAAACTTGCTGAGAATGTTACCAAGGATGAGGAATGAAAATTACCCAACTTTCTTGAAAAACTAGTTGAGAATGTTATCAAGGGTGATGAATGTAAATTACCAACCTTTTAAAAACCTATTTTTTTTTAAGAATGTTTTATCAAGAGCGATGAATGAAAATTACCAACATGTGAAAAACTAGCTGAGAATGTTATCAAGGGCGATGAATGAAAATTACCAACCTTTTATAAACCTATATTTTTTTCAATAATGTTATCAAGGTTTATGAATCAAAATTACCAACCTTTTAAAAGCCTATATATTTTCAAGAATGTTATCAAGGGTGATTGATGAAAATTACCAACCTGTGAAAAACTAGTTGAGAATGTTATCAAGGACGACGAATGAAAATTACCAACCTATGAAAAAACTAGTTGAGAATGTTTATCAAGCGTGATGAATGTAAATTACCAACCGTTTAAAAACCTATTTTTTTATTTTTTTTCGAGAATGTTATCAATGGTTGTAAATGAAAATCACCAACTTGTGAAAAACTTGCTGAGAATGTTACCAAGGATGATGAATGAAAATTACCCACCTTTTTTGAAAAACTAGTTGAGAATGTTATCAAGGGTGATGAATGTAAATTACCAACCTTTTAAAAACCTATATTTTTTAAGAATGTTTTATCAAGAGCGATGAATGAAAATTACTAACATGTGAAAAACTAGCTGATAATGTTATCAAGGGCGATGAATGAAAATTACCAACCTTTTATAAAACCTATATTGTTTTTCAATAATGTTATCAAGGTTTATGAATCAAAATTACCAACCTTTTAAAAGCCTATATATTTTCAAGAATGTTATCAAGGGTGATTGATGAAAATTACCAACCTATGAAAAACTAGTTGAGAATGTTATCAAGGACGACGAATGAAAATTACCAACCTATGAAAAAACTAGTTGAGAATGTTTATCAAGGGTGATGAATGTAAATTACCAACCGTTTAAAAACCTATATTTTTTTAATTTTTTTCGAGAATGTTATCAATGGTTGTAAATGAAAATCACCAACATGTGAAAAACTTGCTGAGAATGTTACCAAGGATGATGAATGAAAATTACCCACCTTTTTTGAAAAACTAGTTGAGAATGTTATCAAGGGTGATGAATGTAAATAAAAATATATACTGGTTCTTAAAAGTTGGTCACAGTTCAGCATGTCACTTGTGGAGATTTTCACCAAGGCAAAAACATGTTCTATATCGTAAAGAAGGGATTTGCTTGGCTTAGGACATCATAAACACAGGAGTAAGTATGTTCGCCCAAACAGAAACAATTATAATGACATCAAGTGTTTTATGAAATTCTTAAGCATAAACAAACGTCTTTTTATACATCTCAGGTTTTTTATAGAAAGGAAGGGAGGATAATTATGCAACAGCACATATACTGATCATAAGAACAGCGATACTACACATAGATAATGACATAGAGCGCAAGCATTTAAGCTTCAAGCGCACCAGAAAATCGTTAGAAAACAAGTTAACAACAAGGATCCTCCTTCCTTGTCTACGTGCGATGGCCTTGGCGCGGGACGACGAGAATCTGCTACCGTGGGTACAAGTTGTCTGTGGATGTGGATGAAATCATTGACCTGCAACTGAGAGACACAAGCGGCAGAGGTTCAGGGTTGAGAGTTTTCTGAAGCGAATTCGATCACTACGGAAACCACTTGTATCTCCATATGCATGGAACAACACTAGAAAAATTTGACCAGACTAAGATACAGATTCGGAAACTAGTCCTCGTTGTTTTTCCTGAATCAAATTTTTGTAACGTATATAGTGACCATAATTGTACATCTCGCAGACTATTAGAGAAGAGAGGGGGACAATTATGGACGGCACAAATGAAACAGCGGCATCGATACTACACTACAACAGGAGCAGTAGATCTAGGACTGTAGCCGCCATCAGGAACAGAGATAGAACATGTTGGCCAAAGCATTACCAAGGACAGTACATGTATATCGTCATGTATCCGAGGGGGCATGCAAACATGTCCGGCGTCGTCATCGGCAAGAATGGCCACAGCACAAGACACGGTGACCTGTGTGGAAAGAAAGAAAGAAAAGAAGCGGACCTTTTGGTGGGCGACGTGGTGGAACAGCTACTTCGGCTTGGAGGGAGTCACATTCTCTGGACTGTTTGGACTTCCCCTCCCAGTCTCAGGGGCTCTCGGCCGGCGTCGGCAACTACCAGGCGCTCAACTTGTACCCGTTGCACAGCGAGATGGTTGCCAACATGGGCTTCCTTGGCCTGCAATTCAAGGGAAGATGGTCACATGAGAAGCATTCGAGGAGGCAAGATGAGGTGCAGGAGGATGAAAATTGGTGACAAGAAACAAGGGAAGCATACCGGGCAAGATTGGCGCCATGGGATCGGAGCTCCTCCTCCGTTCCCTTGTCCGTTGCCGGAGCTCGGGGAGGTCGGGCTTGATGTCCTCGTTCGTCGTCCTCCTCCTCCTCTTTATCTGCAGGAGAGAGGGCAGGAGCATGAGACGGAATTGGAGATGGGATTGGGAGCGGGAGAGGAAATAGGAGGGGGAGCTTACAGCAGCGGACGGCGTGGAGTGGCAATGCAAATAATGACAGCAAAACATCAAGGCTGACCGCTAAAGGATACCTTAATTCATCCTCCGACTAGCATCCTTATCATATATATAGAACCAGAACTACATGATAAAAGCCACAAGCTCAGGGTTGGTCAGCTAAATCATCATGCTGCCTACCAACTAGATAACACTGAACATCTTAATAATAGTGTCATCATCGTGACAAACACAAAATCCATGACCACACTGCCAAAGAAGAGTAGTGCTTGGCTAGCACAACACACACGAACACAATGCTCGGCACGAAATCCACAATCTGGAGCACCATGCATAACAGTACTGGATAGCACGCCAGCAACCTATTCAAGTGCGACCAAAGAAAAGAAAAAATCGACCTTTGGGTACCAATGTCGACGAGCTGCTAAACTGGGGCATCGAGGTCGCCACGGTGGGAGGGACCTGGGGCCGAGGTCCAGGCTTCTTACAAGGTTGAGGTGGTTCCAGTATGTCCCTAGTTGTGGGTGACTGAAACTGCAAGCAAAGAAAATCTTTTGATCAGCACAATGTACTGTAAAATGATACACAGGCTGAGATTAGAACGCAAGGACAGAGACAAGAAACTGAATATATCAACAGTTAGGCCTCCATCTACTAAAACCAGGAGAAGCTAGTGGCCTCCATCTACTAAAACCAGGAGAAGCTAGTGATATGGTCAAATCTGAATTCTCAGACGTAAACTACTTGTACATAAAATTAATTCAAGATTTGCACTAGCAATGTGCAAGCCCCTCTTTCTGTTATTTAAGCTACACCACTGACTGGTCAGCTTAAGCGACTGATGGTGCTGTACAAAAGAGCGTCCAAAGATGTGGAGTTACTCAATACGTATGCAACATAGCAAAGCATCGTGACCTATATCTAATCTCGAGGACTGGCACAGCTAGAATCAACCTGACTAGATTTTTAGGCTCCCATCTGCAACCAAAGGGGGTGCATCTCTGCTCTGCTCGCAAAAGGAATTAAAAATGTGGGTGTACATCCTAGAGCAGGTGGATGAATTGGTCTCACCTCAAGGCCATTGACAGGAATAAGAAGAGGAGGCCGTGCGAGGCACAGGTGCGTGCGCAGGCAGGGAGCCCCACATCATCCTGACGCTCGTGTCCAGCCCTTCTCCTCCTTGGGCTGCTGCTCATGAAAAGGTTCGGTTTTTTCATTCCGATTGGGAGAACAAGATTTCGAGTGGAATTGGGGAAAGGAGATTTAGAAGCAAAGCTAATACCTCTAGCATCTGAAGATGGATGTATGGCCGCCGGACTGGGCACTACGAACGCTGCAGTCCCCTCCTCACTCAGCCGCCTTGCGAGGGCTCCGGGGTGGCGGGCCAGGTCGAGGCCCCTTGTCGCTGGGCGTAGTCGTCCACGGGCAACTAGGCACTCCCCTCCCCGGCGGCGGCGCGAGCTCCCTTGCGCGCCACTGCTGGTTGCTGGCGGATGGAGGCGCTAGGGCTTGGCGGCGTCGGCGAGGGCCAGCCCAGGCGGCACTTCTTCCTCAGAGCCGGTACAGTAGGGGTACGGCAGAGGCGAGCCACCACCGGCGCAGGCGAGCGGCGGAGCCAAATGGGATCTCGCCCACGGCTGGTGCATCGAGCCCGGGACCTGACAGGTGGCGGGAGTTAACTAGAAGTTCCACGCCGTGGAACAGAGAGAGGAGGAGGAGCTCGTGTCGGGGCTGAGGTGGGTGACGCGAGGAGCCACCGGAGTCGGCCGGGATCTGCCGGCGACGGTGGCGGTGCAAAAGTGGATCACGGGGAGGTGGTTCAGTAGTAAAGGATAGGACGAGTGGGGAGGTGGTCCGGTTTCGGTGGTGTCGCTCGCTCGTGCGTTTGCGTGTTCACCTAGCCAAAAAAAGGAATCTGCGCGTAAGGTAAACTTTCCTAACGTGGGTTGTCGGAAAGTGATCGAGGGATCCTTCCGTGTCGCGCGCTCGCACGGTAGCCCTGCCCTTTCCGATCAGCTTGTCACATCTAGAGGAAGAATCGATTAATCACGTCTGCAACCCGAGATAGCTCTCGACGCGGCGACAATTGGAAAAACTGGCGGCGCTCGATGGCTGGCTCCCACCGGTAGTACCCGAAACCGCGATGAGAAGCGGAGAAACACGTAGCGGCGATAGAGCTGACGATGGCTGCTCCCGACGGTAGTCCCTCCGATACCGGAGCAACGAAGCGGCAGGCTGCCCCGGCACGATCGACTTCTCCCAGGCAATGCACGCGCGCACCGATGGCACTTGCGCCTCGACTTAGTCATGTGTGGCTCTATCGAACCTTCCCTCTCTGGATGCTGGATTGATCGCCATATGCTCGATGCTTCAGCTGGACGACCACCGTGGCAGTGTGCTCGTCTTATGCCATGAATATGAAACTGGGCTAGTTGGCACGAGCCCAAACTCGGCTTGCACAGAAAAACTGAAATTTTTGGAGAAGAACTATCAGCTTGCGGGTAGGAATTTGGGAGAGTTCAGATTCATGCAATCATGTCTGTCTGCTGGAACCGGATGGTAGAAATAAGAGAAAAATAAGAACTAGAAAACTAGAGAGGCACAACTCTAGCCAGACCAGAGCCGACCACGTCCAATTGAAAGAGTTTGGTTAGGACATCTACTTTATTTTTTTTCACCTACGTGGAATTGTTACGCGTACGTCGGATTAACCAACACAGTTGAATTCTATGCCCGCCGACGCACCCGTCAAAAGAACGACGCGCTTACCAAGGCGGTCCTCCAAGTTTTCTATCGGATACCCGTGGTGGCAAGGAGGGTCTCTTGATGGAACAGCGTACCCTACTTAGATTCTACCTTCCGTGGACATCTGCTTCATTTGTTTTTCACCTATGTGGAATTGTTAGGCGTACGTCGGATTAACCAACACAGTTGAATTCTATGCCCACCGATGATACCCGTCAAAAGAACGACGCGCTTGCCAAGGCGGTTCTCCAAGTTTTCTATCGGATACCGGTGGTGGCAAGGAGGGTCTCTTGATGGAACAGGGTACCCTACTTAGATTCTACCTTCCGTTACTCAGAGCCATCATTTATTACAGGATTGGCCATAAGTTCTAGAAGGTAGAATCGAGAAGGATACTCTGTTCCATGACTCTCCGTGCTGTTAGACATAATGTAATCTTTGGTGTGTATACGTATTGGAGTAGTACTCCACCGTATACAACCTTTCCTTGTACACCACGTAGGGGTTTTTTCTCTACTCCATATAACATGCAACCGATGGGTCCGAAAGGATCACGCATCGTTCTCCCATCTTTGTCATGGTATCAGAGCCGATCTTCCTCAAACCCTAAGCTGCCGAAACCCAAAAAACACACCCTGCCGCCGCCGCCGTCGTGATCCACCTCCGGCCGCCGCCTACAACCACAACCAAAACCAATACCTACAACCTACAAGCCATTGTCGCCGTGATCCCTTCTTCCGGCCGCCAAACACAAACTCACAACCCACAAACACCAAAACCCTACACCCTACAAGCCGCCGCCGCCGAGATCGATTTGTTTCTCTTCGCTGCCGCACATACAAACATCTACACACAAACCTCATGTGCTTGTTGAGATCTCGCTGCAGTGATGACAAGCTCCGGAACAACAATGTCTTCGGTCGCCGCCGCTCTCGGTGCCCCGCCCTCGCAGAAGTTAACCCGCGCCAACTTCCTCTTTTGGAAGACACTGGTTTTCCCGGCTCTCCGCGGTGCTCAGGTGACTGGACTGCTGGATGGATCTGATCATTGCCCTCCCGCGATGCTGGAAAAGGAAGATTCCGAGAATAAGAAGTTTACGGTTGTCAACCCGGAATATGCACCATGGATTGCCCGAGATCAAGCTGTGCTTAGCTATCTACTAAACTCCCTGTCCCCAGAAATCCTAGCACATGTTGTCGGATTGGAGACCACATCATCCGTTTGGTCAGTAATTGTCTCCATGTTCTCAACACAATCGCTGTCAAAGGTGAATCATCTTCGCTCTTCTCTCTCAAGCACGAAGAAAGGCCCTCTCCCCGCTGCACAATATTTCTCGAAGATGAAGAGTTTTAGCTCTGAATTGCTTGCTCTCGGGAAGCAAATTGACGACATCGAATTAGTGGGATACATCCTGAATGGACTGGACGGGTCCTATAACAATGTCGTCGCCACCGTGCACGACAACCCACTGACAACAACGCTTGATGAGCTTTATGACCAGATATGTGCCCATGATCTCCGTCAGAATATGCTTCAAGAGTCGGGTGATTCCTTCACGTCGTCTGCAAACCTTGCGCGCCGAGGAAGAGATGGACGCTACCGCGACGATCGTGGTGACCGCGGCAGAGATGACGAGCGCTATTCTTGTCGTGATGACAACCGCGGTGGTGATCGAGGCTATCAACGCCGTGGTGAAGACAACCGAGGCAACGGTGATTGCGGGTACGCACGCAGAGATGATGACCACGGTGGGTATGCACGCCGTGATGATGATCGTGGTGGGTATGCACGCCGAGATGATGACCATGGCGATCGCGGGCATCCATGCCAGTGTAACATCCCAAGTATGAAATATCCCTTAGAATGTTTTGTTCCTTGTTTTATTTCAAGCAATGCATCATGTCATCATCTCATTGCATTTGTTTTATGTTTGTTTGCATTTGTTACTATTTGTTTTCCATCTTTTTAGCTTGTTTTCATAATCAAAGTCAAACTATTTCAAATGGTTATTTCATACTTGATCTGTTACAACTCTTGGAATAAAAATAACAACTGAAAACAACCATTTTATTCCATGTAAATCACTCCTTAATTTGTGGGTTTAATCAAACCATTAATCAATCAATTAGTTCAATCAATAATTTCTAAATCATTTCAAATTCAAACCAATTCTCAAATCAGTACCTTTTTTAATCCATAAAATTCACCACACATTTGTACTCTTTAAATCATTCTAAAAAACCCTAGGGGTAACCCTATTGAAAATGATTCTGTTTTCTAATATAATTAATATTGGAAATTTCATTCAATTTGGTTTCAAATATAAACAACATTTTAAATTTCAAACTTTTGAAAATCCACCTTGGCAATTGGTTGCTATTGGTATAACCAACCTAACCTAATTTTTCCAGAATTTTTACTGATTTAAAAACCCTCTTTTTCTTCCAAAAGCAAACCTACAAAAAAAAAACAGAAAAAGGAAAAATAAAAAAAAGGAGAAAACGAGCGGCAGCTAACCATCTAACCTAGCCCAAGCCCACCTAGCCTAGCGCGCGCGACCCAGCCCACTCTACCCCGCTCACTTACCGCTTCGAGATTCGTGCGGGTCTTCTTTTTGAAGTACGGCAGGCACCTCCGCGCGCCACCGCGACCGCGCGCGACTCCGGCGGCCGCCCTGGCCTCCCGTGCCTATAAGAAGCCCTAGGGCACCCCTCAGACCTAAACCCTAGCCCTAGGTTCTGTTCCCCTCGCTCGCCGCCGCCAATCTCTTCTTCCCCGACGAGATCCCCCAACTCTGAATCTCTCACCGGCGGCCACCGTCTGAAAATCTACTCGCCGCCGTCGCCATGGCGCTCGTCCACCCTACCTAGACCTTGGAACCACGTCACCGTCGTTTCCTCTCGCCGTTGGACACTCAATCGCCACCGGTAAGCCGATGATTCGCCGCCGCGATCCTTTTCCTCTCCGGCCACCGCGCCTTCGTTTCTGAACCCGAGCTTCCCGTCTTCGTAGCCGAGACTATCGACGCCGATCGTTCGCGGGAACCAGCTCGCCACTCCCTCCTCTACGTTCTGGACACCGGAGCCACGCCGGAGGATCACTGCAACCTCGCCGTCGACCTCTTCCCCGCCGCCGTCGCCTCCGACAGCTCGCGTCACCGGGCCTCTGCCACATCTACAGAACGGTGGTGAGCATCCGTCGCCTCCCCTCATCTCCCCTCTGTTACACATTCATGGTCTGCATACGCACGCGTCCAGTAGCTTCCACGGCGCAGCACAACGGTGATCAACGCCGGCGAGTCGTTGTCTGTCAGTCGAGCAACACTTGGGTCGTCAGTTTCGTCAGACTAACACCGGGTTCTGAAACTCAACCTCAGTGCGTGCCTGTTACTGACAAGAAACGCGCACCAGCTGCACTGGTTTCAGTCAAGCGCACGCGAGGGAGAGGTGCTAGGTTCGATCCCCAGCACCCGGGATTAATCCCTCTCTTTTTTCGCTGGAAGCGCTGACATCCAGGGCCCATCCGTCAGCCCCTCAGGTGCCACGTGGGCACAGTGAACCACGGGCCCCCCTGACAGTGTGTGTGTACGTTCCAGTGGGGTAACAAATGATTAAAACAAATATGTTCTATTTACTGTTTCTTTTAAATAGCAGAATAAACAATAAACTTTAAAAATCAATAACTTTTAATCCATAAGCCTAATAAATAAAACTTGTATATGTTTATTGCTCCAAATTTCATAATCTTTCCAACTAACCTATTTGTGTTCTGTTTTGAGTTTTCAAAATACATTTAAAAATTCAAATTTGAATAATTCAAATGTAATTTGCAATAATTCATAAGTAATTCATACTATTTCCAAATAAGTTAAATAAAATATGTTTTTCACACCTTTTTGAATATCCTATTCAAATATAAAATTTGTTTCATTGTTTGAATAATTTAAATTGCCTAAATAATTTAATACTTGTTTAATTCAATTAAATTTGATAAAAATCATAACTTGCTT
The DNA here is from genome assembly GCA_028641055.1 of Alopecurus myosuroides. NCBI lineage: Eukaryota > Viridiplantae > Streptophyta > Magnoliopsida > Poales > Poaceae > Alopecurus > Alopecurus myosuroides. The sequence continues at coordinate 105,541,401 of CM054062.1, forward strand.
AATAAAAAATACTTTTGAACATGCAAAATATGTTTTCAAACCACCAAAGTGTGAACTTTTCAAATGTGAACTTGAAGTTATGGTCTGAACAAATAAAATTCAAATAATATTTAAACTTGTTTTAAATTCAATTAAAACTTGTTTAATATTGTTTAATTCATAATAAATTCATCCTAATTCCAATTTCAATAATTGAAACATGTAATCCAACTGAAATTTGATGTTCTTTTCAAATATAAATTTTGTTAATTGTTTTGCACACTTTGAATTGGTGAAAACAATAATTGTATGTGTGGCATGTTTAAGTAACCAAAATTTTCCAAACTTAATAAATAAGTTCTAAACTTGTTTTATTCCTTTTCCTTTGCATCTATCATTGTTATTTATTGTTATCTGTTGTTATTTTGTCATCATCATCAGGCATGCATCATGATAACAACTATCACATAATAAATAATTGTAAATCATTTGTTCCCCTTATTTCAATGGATCCTTTTCCATATGCAACCCTTGCATATGGGTCCATTTAATTTGTGCTACCATGTTAGTCAGTTTATTTTGATGCAACTATTAACTTGTCATGCATCATCTTGATTGTGCACCATGCCAGGACAATGATTGTTTACATTCCTGTTTTGTTTGTTTGCTTCTTCTCGAATAGACGACGACGTTGATACCGACGACCTTTACTACACCCCTTCTGAGGATCTAGCTCAGTAACCGGCTACTGGGTTTGCAGGCAAGTTATGACTCACATGAACCATTGTGTTCCTTTCAACACTGGTTACCGATACTTTCCGTTGTCTATTCTTGCTAGCCTTAGTGGTAGATGTTTCTGTTACGAACCTATCACATGAATCCTTTAACCCTGATATTGCCTCACCACCCCTCCTACAACCCTGTTGATTGAGCCAGTGTCTTCTAGCATGCTTAGGTTGTGTTGCTCGAGTCTGTTACCCGTTACTTTCAGTTACTATATCTTTATTATGTTCTGGGGGCTCGATGTTTAATCAATCAATCAATCATGCTAATGTTATTACTTAATAATAATTTGATGATAAGGCACCGGCAGGAGGCCCTGTGTGGTTTTGAGGCCTGCTAGTGTCGACCCTAATAGGAAAAGGGTCTTGTCTACTGATCCATGATGAGCGCACTACCCGCATGTGGGAAGCGAGTATGGGCGCCCCCCTCAATTTGATTCGATTCGCATCTCGTCCAAATCATCTCATTTAGTTCGTGCTTTCTATTTGCCGCATGCATGTTTTTGCGAGCCCAGCGCAGGGTGGAACTTTTGTAGTCGGCATATAGGGGGACACGTTCTTAGAGTGCTATGAGGGTCCATTTTCTTCTGGGCTCGATTAGCCGTGCGCCCAAGGTGCTTTGGGCTTGATGAGGAGAAGAGTCGAGTTGTGTTGAGTGCCCCGCTTGGTGGGAGGCATCCCATCTGGCGGGTTATTCATACGTGTACGGCCAAATTGGTGCAACCCTGCAGGGATAATCTTCTCGAGAAGCCGTGTTTTCCGCGGTTATGGATTACTTGGTGAAAGTACTGGCTAACAAGTACTCAGGACAACTTAAACCTAATGATTCATAATTTCACACCCCATGATTATCAATTTGACTAGTAATAGGATTATTGTCACAATAACTTGATTCATATTAATCCAACTGTGTGAGTTATCCTCGGATTGCTTCTTTGGATAAGGGGCGAGATCCAGGATGGGTTTGTTTGCAGTTATCTTTCAGTTGGTTACAAACCTCGATCTTATCCCCTTTCTAATAGTTGGAAGTGATAGAATCTCTGTAGTTGGTTAGCGCAGCCAGTTGCAACATCTTATATACCCCTTCTTTCCGTTGAACCCAAGTCATCTGTGCTTGTGTTGACGGGCTATACTTTGGTGAACTGTGAGTCTTGCTTGCCAGTACTTGGATGTACTGACCCCGTTGGGTCTGTGGTTTACGCAGACTACGACTACGGCTACGATGACCACCAGGATGGCTACTTCGTGGAGTTTGACGAGACTGCAGACGAGTAGTTAGCTGGACCAGGGCTGGATCCAGGACCTACGTGGATGGGCTTCGTCTTCTTTATTTTCTCCGGCTTCTTAAGCCTATTGGATTTGTCTGTACCCAGACACCTTTGATTGCTTCCGCTGATGTAATGAATGCTATGTTGGGACATGTGTCCTCTGGATGATTGTATTTGCTATCTCTGCCTTAGTGAAGGCCATTTGCAACCTTATTTCAATCTTTTGTGTCTTAGAGATAAGTTGTGATCATCATTCGTTCAAAGCTGTTGACGTACAGTGCGTGATTGATATGAAGTACGTCGACAGTAGTGCCTATGACTTCTAGTGGATAGTTTACATCGACGGTGGAATAGCAGGGCTTGTGTTGTCGCGCATAAGTGCATGCCTACCAGGAAGCTGGGACGTGGGAGCAGTTATGCCCCATAATCCAAGCACCTGCTATCCAGTTCGTACGATGAGTATCCCTTAGAAGCCAGGGTGCGACAAATGGTATCAGAGCCTGTCTGCCTGTAGGATCCCTTTTTACTGGTCGCAGTTGAGTCTAGAAACTATTTTGTAGCTATATAGGAAAAATGAAACGTGAGAGTAGGAATTCTGCCATTTTTCTTCTTTCCCCACCCACCCACCCTTTTCTGGTAAGGAAGTGCAACGATGTTTTCTGTTCTCACCTAAACTTTCAAGTTAGGATTTCATGTGTTTTGGGTTCTCTGTAGTACCTCAGGAGTTTTTGGTCTCGAGTTTCCCGATGTTGCTTCGATATCATGTTCTTTTCAACATCCTTATCATCCGTTGAACCTTGTTGTTACTTTCCACATCAGTTATCTACCGGAGTCTAATCAAAAACTTCCCCGATCATCTGCAGATGGATCTCAGGTTCTACCCGCAGGTGGTTCGGATGACTCGCTGTGAGAGCACCGCCGGTTATCCGGAGATGCTGAGGGACATGGTTACCTATCTGGGGTTCCATTGGGCACCAGAGTACCAGGTCTACGAGCAGCAGCGAGAGTTTGACCAGACCTGCTACCGGGCTATCGTCTACATTCTGTCGGATGATGGCAGGAGCGTTGTCCACCGCTACGAGGCAGTAGGTTCCACAGTGGATATGGCCGTGCAGCAGGCAGCGTACGTGAGTCTCACCGTCCTCCGTGCTGACTACTGGGGGTTTGATGATTCCATCTATCGTCACATCCCCCGTGGTTACATCACGGCAGCGGGAGTTCACTTCACCCTCCACAGCAACCTGGATGCCTACGAGTCTGATAGCTCCAGGCTGCACACCACTGCCCAGTTCGTGAGGCACAGTGACGCAGTTGCTTCCGCACTTTCTCAGGAGTTAGCCTCAGTCAGGGAGCAGCTCCACCTTGCTCTCACCCGTCTGGCGACGTACACCACAGACTTTGTTGGAGACGAGCGCTTTGCACGTATCGTTCAGACAGCTGGGTTACCGTTGCCAGATGCTGGAGGTTACGAGCCGATCAGAGGCCCACTTCTCGACCTCGGAGCTGGTTACACAGGGATTCCCCGCTATGGAGCACAGGGAGACGACGCTTTCTACTTCACCACACCGAGAGTTGCTCTCAGGGCAGTCCCGCTCTACGTGGATCGTCGTCATACCTACTTCCGGGGGATTCCTCCGCACCGTATGTCTCGTCGTACTACTCACCGCCGTCCTGCGTGATGAGCATGGGAGTACCGATGTATCCATTCCTAGCTATGTTTAGTTATCCTTGTCTTCGAACCATGTATTGGTCTGTTGGATATTCTGATGTATTTGAACATGTGATGATGTACCTGTTGGTTATCTATTCATGCGTCGGAATAATCTATCTTTCGGTTACCAAGTCTATCCTTTTCTGTTGTTGTGCTAAAATGAATTTCTGTTCAGGATGCCTCCAACCAGGAACAACCCGCCTCCGCCACCACCAATGGGGGAACTGTTAGCTCAGATGACCCAAGTGGTGACACAGATGGCCCAGATCCAGGCTAACCAGCACCACAACCAGAATGCTCCGCGAATCAGCATTAAGGAGTTTCTGAGCGTGGGGCCGAGAGCTTTCGTGGCAACACGTGAGCCTCTGGATGCTGATGACTGGATCAGGGAGATGGACAGGGCTCTAGAGATAGCTCATGTTGCTGAGGAAGATAAGGTCAAGTATGCCACCTACCTACTGAAGGGTCAGGCAGCTACTTGGTGGGAGAACTACCAGACCATGAGAGCTGGCTTTCCTATCACCTGGGGATGTTTCAAGGATGCCTTCCTGAAGCACCACATCCCGGATGGTCTCATGGAAAGGATGCGTGAGGAATTCTGCTCTCTCAGACAGGGCAAGCTGGACGTCCTCGGCTACCAGAACGAGTTCAATCGTCTCGCTCGGTACGCTGGTGACGAAGTGTCCACTGAAGCCAAGAAGATGGCAAGGTTCCGCCGAGGTTTTAACCCGGAACTGAAGTACGCTCTCACCAACATCAAGTGCAAGGACTTCGTGGAGCTCGTGAACACCGCGCTCAATGAGGAGAATGGGCGCAAGGCGTTCGAAGAGTCCCGCAAGCACTCGCGTGAGGGTGGTTCCTCCTCCAACATGACCACCCCTCCGCAGAAGCGCCGCATCTGGGTGCCAAATGGTGCTGTCACTCGGGCTCCAAATGCCCAAGCTTCTCCAGGCTTTGGTCCCCGCCCACCCAACCCATCTCAGATGCAGGGTCAAAGGATTCCAATGGGGCAGCCAAGGCCAGGTCCTTCTCGTGTCGTCACTTGCTACAAGTGCAAGGATACTGGACACTATGCTGATAAGTGCACTCAGAAGCAGCTACCTCTACCTCCTCGCCCCAACACCAACCAGGCTATGGTTCGTGCTCCCCCGGCTAAAGCCTTCAACTCCAACAACAGGCCTGTCGGGAGGACCGCGAGGGTGAACCATATCAAGGCCGACAAAGCTGAGGAAGCTGCTGACGTCGTTCTCGGTATATTACCCGTAAACTCTATTCCAGCTAAAGTGTTGTTTGATACTGGAGCATCGCATTCCTTTGTGTCAAAGATTTTTGCAAAAGCATACAACCTAGTTCTGGTTCCGCTAAGCAATCAAATGACTGTTCACTCTCCGGGACCGCAAATGTTGACATCCAAGATAAGCATGGACAATGAGATCCTAATTGGAGGTCGCATATTCCTTGCTTCACTCATGTTGCTGGGAAATTCTGACATTGATGTCATTCTGGGTATGGATTGGTTGAAGACCCACAAAGCAAAAATTGACTGTGCTCAAAAGTCAATAACTCTCTCTCACACTTCAGGCCAAATAGACTATTCTCCATATGGATCAAGTTCTGTTCAGCTGTTCAACCTAGATGCCAAACCCCTTCCTGCAATTGAAAATGTTCCGGTGGTTTGTGAATTCCCTGACGTCTTTCCAGAAGAGTTGCCAGGGATGCCCCCGGACAGAGCAGTTGAGTTCGTGATCGAGCTTGAGCCAGGTACTGCTCCAATCTCTAAGCATCCATACAAGATAGCTCCTCCTGAACTGAAATTGTTGAAGGAGCAAATCGATATGTACATGGAGAAAGGTTACATTCAGCCTAGTTCCTCCGCTTGGGGTTGCCCAACTCTGTTTGTTGCCAAGAAGGATCAAACAAAAAGACTCGTGGTTGACTATCGTCCTCTCAACGAGAAAACAATCAAGAACAAGTATCCACTTCCTCGTATCGATGATCTTTTTGATCAACTTGCTGGAGCCTCAATATTCTCAAAGTTGGACTTGAGGATGGGGTACCATCAGATAAAGATCAGAAAGGAAGATATTCCTAAGACAGCTTTCACCACTCGTTACGGTCTATATGAATACACCGTCATGTCCTTTGGTCTCACCAATGCACCGGCAACGTTTTCAAGACTCATGAATTCTGTCTTCCATGAATACCTCGACAAGTTCGTTGTGGTATATCTCGATGACATTCTAGCTACTCAAAATCCGAGGAAGAGCATGGAGAACACCTTCGTCTCACTCTCATGAAACTTCGCGAGCATCGTCTGTATGCCAAGTTTTCCAAATGTGAGTTCTGGATTCCAGAAGTTGCATATCTTGGTCATATCATCTCTGCCAAAGGCATTGCCATTGATCCTGAAAAGGTTAGGGCAATTGTTGACTGGAAACCCCCTAAGACGGTAAAGCAAGTCAGAAGTTTTCTTGGCTTGGCTAGCTATTGCCGTCGTTTCGTCCAAAACTTCTCCAAGATTGCCAAACCTCTCACTGATCTCACAAAGAAGGACAAAAAGTTCGTTTGGACTCCACAATGTGATGAGAGTTTCAACCTCCTGAAGACTAAACTCACTTCCACACCTGTTCTGGTTGGCCCAGATACTACCAAACCTTTCCAGATATTCTGTGATGCATCTCTCCAAGGCCTAGGAGCAGTTCTTATGCAAGAACGTCAAGTTGTGGCCTATGCTTCACGTCAGTTGAACCCACATGAGCAAAACTATCCCACTCATGATCTTGAACTTGCAGCAGTTGTGTTTGCCCTCAAGAAATGGAGACAATACTTGTTGGGTAACAAAACTGAAATCTTTTCCGATCACAAGAGTCTGAAATACATCTTCACTCAGCCAGATCTGAACCTCAGGCAAAGGAGATGGATTGAGAAGATTAAAGACTTTGATCTCACCATTTCTTACACTCCAGGCAAGGCTAATGTTATGGCCGATGCTCTCAGTCGCAAATCCTATTGCAATAATCTCATGATCATGGAAAGCCAACCTCCACTTCATGAAGAATTCCAGAAGCTGAACCTTGGTCTTGTCCCTGAGGGATACCTTGCTAGCTTGACAGCCAGTCCAACTCTCGAGGACAAGATTCGTTCTGAACAACTTCGTGATAATGAAATCAAGAAGATTGTAGAGCACATCAAAGAGGGCAGTGATAAATTCAAGTCCTTCACAATTGATGACAAGGGAACTGTGTTCTTCGAAGGACGCATTGCAGTTCCTCAGATTCAAAGTCTCAAGGATATTATTCTCAAAGAGGCTCATGAAACTCCTCTATCCATCCACCCTGGAAGTACAAAGATGTACCAGGATCTCAAGACTCTGTATTGGTGGCCTGGCATGAAACGTGAAATTGCTCAATACGTTTCTGAATGCGACGTTCGTCAACGTGTTAAGGCAGTCCATCAGAAAACAGCCGGTCTACTCCAACCTCTGAAAATTCCTGAGTGGAAGTGGGACATGATTGAAATGGACTTCGTTACTGGGTTTCCAAAGTCCAGGAAGGGCAACGATGCAATCTTCGTTGTTATTGATCGTCTCACTAAGGTTGCTCACTTCTTTGCTGTAAAGGAAACTATCTCAGCTAGCCAGTTAGCAGAGCTCTACACAGCAAGGATTGTTCCTCTTCATGGTGTTCCATTGGAAATAAGCTCAGACCGTGGAAGTATCTTCACTTCTCATTTCTGGAAGAGTTTTCAAGAAGCATTGGGCACTAAACTTCTGTTCAGCACAGCTTATCACCCTCAGTCTCAGGGGCAAGTCGAAAGAGTCAATCAGATTCTCGAGGATATGCTTAGAGCATGTGGTCTCTCCTTTGGCATGAAATGGGAGGATTGCCTTCCATATGCTGAATTCTCCTACAACAACAGCTACCAGGCAAGCCTAGGCATGGCACCATTTGAGGCACTGTATGGTCGCAGATGCAGGAGTCCAATCAATTGGTCTGGAGCTGGTGAACGTTCACTTTTAGGCCCTGACATTGTTAAGGAAGCCGAGGAGAAAGTTCGTATCATTCGTGACAATCTCAGGATTGCTCAGTCTCGTCAGAAAAGCTATTATGATAGCAAGCACAGGGATATGATCTATGCACCTGGTGATAAGGCATATCTCCGTGTAACTCCCCTCAGAGGCACTCATCGTTTTGGTGTGAAAGGGAAGCTTGCACCAAGATACATTGGTCCTTTCAACATCCTCTCAAGACGTGCAGAGAATGCTTATCGTCTTGAACTTCCAGAAAAACTATCCAAGGTGCACGATGTGTTCCACGTGTCACAGCTCAAGAAGTGTTTCAAAGATCCAGATCGTGCAGTTGATCATGATTCCATTGAACTGCAAGATGATCTATCTTATGAGGAGCACCCTATTCGTATTCTCGATGAGACCGAGCGTAAGACTCGCAACAAGAGCACCAAGTTCTTGAAAGTGCAATGGTCGCATCATTCCGATAAAGAGGCAACGTGGGAGACCGAAGAGGATCTTCGCAAGAAGTATCCGGACCTTTTCACATCTCAGTAAGGAATCTCGGGGCGCGATTCCTTCAAGGGGGGGCGTTTTGTAACATCCCAAGTATGAAATATCCCTTAGAATGTTTTGTTCCTTGTTTTATTTCAAGCAATGCATCATGTCATCATCTCATTGCATTTCTTTTATGTTTGTTTGCATTTGTTACTATTTGTTTTCCATCTTTTTAGCTTGTTTTCATAATCAAACTCAAACTATTTCAAATGGTTATTTCATACTTGATCTGTTACAACTCTTGGAATAAAAATAACAACTGAAAACAACCATTTTATTCCATGTAAATCACTCCTTAATTTGTGGGTTTAATCAAACCATTAATCAATCAATTAGTTCAATCAATAATTTCTAAATCATTTCAAATTCAAACCAATTCTCAAATCAGTACCTTTTTGAATCCATAAAATTCACCACACATTTGTACTCTTTAAATCATTCTAAAAAACCCTAGGGGTAACCCTATTGAAAATGATTCTGTTTTCTAATATAATTAATATTGGAAATTTCATTCAATTTGGTTTCAAATATAAACAACATTTTAAATTTCAAACTTTTGAAAATCCACCTTGGCAATTGGTTGCTATTGGTATAACCAACCTAACCTAATTTTTCCAGAATTTTTACTGATTTGAAAACCCTCTTTTTCTTCCAAAAGCAAACCTACAAAAAAAACAGAAAAAGGAAAAATAAAAAAAGGAGAAAACGAGCGGCAGCTAACCATCTAACCTAGCCCAAGCCCACCTAGCCTAGCGCGCGCGACCCAGCCCACTCTACCCCGCTCACTTACCGCTTCGAGATTCGTGCGGGTCTTCTTTTTGAAGTACGGCAGGCACCTCCGCGCGCCACCGCGACCGCGCGCGACTCCGGCGGCCGCCCCTGGCCTCCCGTGCCTATAAGAAGCCCTAGGGCACCCCTCAGACCTAAACCCTAGCCCTAGGTTCTGTTCCCCTCGCTCGCCGCCGCCAATCTCTTCTTCCCCGACGAGATCCCCCTCCTCTGAATCTCTCACCGGCGGCCACCGTCTGAAAATCTACTCGCCGCCGTCGCCATGGCGCTCGTCCACCCTACCTAGACCTTGGAACCACGTCACCGTCGTTTCCTCTCGCCGTTGGACACTCAATCGCCACCGGTAAGCCGATGATTCGCCGCCGCGATCCTTTTCCTCTCCGGCCACCGCGCCTCCGTTTCTGAACCCGAGCTTCCCGTCTTCGTAGCCGAGACTATCGACGCCGATCGTTCGCGGGAACCAGCTCGCCACTCCCTCCTCTACGTTCTGGACACCGGAGCCACGCCGGAGGATCACTGCAACCTCGCCGTCGACCTCTTCCCCGCCGCCGTCGCCTCCGACAGCTCGCGTCACCGGGCCTCTGCCACATCTACAGAACGGTGGTGAGCATCCGTCGCCTCCCCTCATCTCCCCTCTGTTACACATTCATGGTCTGCATACGCACGCGTCCAGTAGCTTCCACGGCGCAGCACAACGGTGATCAACGCCGGCGAGTCGTTGTCTGTCAGTCGAGCAACACTTGGGTCGTCAGTTTCGTCAGACTAACACCGGGTTCTGAAACTCAACCTCAGTGCGTGCCTGTTACTGACAAGAAACGCGCACCAGGTGCACTGGTTTCAGTCAAGCGCACGCGAGGGAGAGGTGCTGGGTTCGATCCCCAGCACCCGGGATTAATCCCTCTCTTTTTTCGCTGGAAGCGCTGACATCCAGGGCCCATCCGTCAGCCCCTCTGGTGCCACGTGGGCACAGTGAACCACGGGCCCCCCCTGACAGTGTGTGTGTACGTTCCAGTGGGGTAACAAATGATTAAAACAAATCTGTTCTATTTACTGTTTCTTTTAAATAGCAGAATAAACAATAAACTTTAAAAATCAATAACTTTTAATCCATAAGCCTAATAAATAAAACTTGTATATGTTTATTGCTCCAAATTTCATAATCTTTCCAACTAACCTATTTGTGTTCTGTTTTGAGTTTTCAAAATACATTTAAAAATTCAAATTTGAATAATTCAAATGTAATTTGCAATAATTCATAAGTAATTCAGTAAATTCACTTGGATATACTTGCTTAAGAATCGTGGTGAAGTTTATCAAGTATTCCTTAATTTTCAACAATTTGTTGAACGCAAGTTTGATAGAAAGATCAAAACTATGCAAACTGATTGGGGAGCTGAATATGAAAAACTCAACAGTTTCTTTCAAAAAGTTGGCATCTCTCATCATGTCTCATGTCCTCATGCTCATCAACAAAACGGTTCTACTGAACGCAAACACCGTCACATTGTTAAAGTTGGTTTGTCCTTACTTGCCAATGCATCTATGCCATTAAAATTCTGGGATGAAGCATTTCTTACAGCCACTTTTCTCATAAACTTACTACCTAGTAAAGTTATAAATTTTGACACGCCGGTTGAATGCCTTCTTCATACAAAACCCAATTATGAGTCACTTCGTATTTTTGGGTGTGCTTGTTGGCCCAATCTTCGTCCTTACAACACACGTAAACTTGCCTCCGCTCTACTCGTTGTGTTTTCCTTGGATATAGTCCACTTCATAAAGGTGTAAAATGTTTAGATACTACAACCGGACCTGTCTATATCTCTAGGGATGTGTTTTTTGACGAAAATGTGTTCCCTTTTGCTTCATTACACCCTAATGCTGGCAACCGTCTTCGTGCTGAAATTTTGCTTCTTCCACACAATTCTGTTTCTGACACTCAAACTTGTGGGGATGTACAAACTAATGATCACATGGAATTGCCTATTATACCTATTGTGACTAACCATGACCAGGTAAATACGGAGCAAGATGAACAGCATGATGAACAGCATGACACTCCTCAAAATTCTGCAACGACTGAAGAAAATTCGGGTTCATTTGGTGCTGAAACGGACGAAGGAGAGCAAGAATTAGGCTCTCCGCTACGTGACAACGCGCGCACTGATTCCGGTGCAGATCCTCTATCCTCCTCGAATCGCACGCCGGAAGATCCCCATGCAGATTCGCCGCGCAGGCCCTCCGTGGATTCCCATGCAGATGCGCTGCGCCGGTCCCCCTCCGGCTCGTCGCCACGTGCCTCCTCACCCGAGGACGCAGACCGCGCGGTCGGCCGCACGCCCGACAGCCCCAGGCGCCCCTCTGCTGTCTCTTCTCTAGTCGAATCAAGCCCCGCCACATCGCGCTCGCCACACAGCACGGACGCAAGATCCGCTACATCGCCATCCGCTACACGCTCTGCTGCGTCGCCTGCACCAGATTCGCCAGGATCTTCTGCCTCCGCTGATTCTGCAGACAACAATGATGCTGCTGGTCCTCGTACACGGTTTCAACAAGGTATAATACAAAATAAAAAGGTTACTGATGGTACTATACGGTATGAGGTAAAACGTGGACGTGTGCGGTATGGTCTTCTTTCTTCTACAGGTGAACCTCAGTCTCTTGCAGAAGCACTGGATCATCCCAAATGAAGACAAGCCATGCAAGAAGAACATGATGCTCTTCTCAAAATCAAACTTGGCATTTGGTTCCTCCAAACTCCAAAGTAAATTTAATTGATTGCAAATGGGTCTATCGTATCAAACAGAAATCTGACGGAAGTGTTGATCGATACAAAGCACGTCTTGTTGCAAAGGGGTTTAAACAACGGTATGGTATTGACTATGAAGATACTTTTAGCCCTGTTGTTAAAGCAGCCACTATTCGAACTGTTCTAGCAGTTTCAGTTTCTCGAGGGTGGTCTTTGAGGCAGCTTGATGTTAAGAACGCGTTTTTACATGGTGTTCTTGAGGAAGAGGTATATATGAAACAACCTCCTGGTTTTGAAGATCCACATGCCCCTCACCACATTTGCAGACTTGATAAAGCACTTTATGGATTAAAACAAGCCCCCAGAGCATGGTTTTCTCGATTGAGCTCCAAACTCCATGATCTTGGTTTTATTCCATCTCAGACTAATACATCTTTGTTTCTATATCACACATCAGATGTTACTATATACTTGCTTATCTATGTTGATGATATCATAGTTGTTAGCTCCTCTGATGCAGCCTCAGTATTAGTGCAGAATCTCAATATTCACTTTGCTATCAAGGATCTTGGAGACTTGCATTTCTTTCTAGGAATTGAAGTCAAGAAATTTTCGGATGGCTTAATTCTCACATAGGAAAAATATGCTTTGGATTTACTTTCCAAAGTTGGTATGTATGATTGCAAACCTTTACCCACACCTTTATCTTCTACAGAAAAGCTCTGTCTGGCCGAAGGGGAGCCACTGGATACATATGATAGTACAAAATATTGCAGCATTGTTGGTGCTCTTCAATACCTCACATTAACTCGTCCAGATTTGTCCTTTTCTGTCAACAAGGTATGCCAATATCTGCATGCTCCAACAACAGTTCATTGGACAGCTGTCAAACGTATATTGAGATATATAAGTGGTACTTTGAAGCTTGGTATTACTTTTCAGAAGTCTCCATCTATTCTGTTGAGTGCTTTTTCTGATGCAGACTGGACAGGATGTCTTGATGATAGACGCTCCACAGGTGGTTTTGCTATCTTTGTTGGTCCTAACTTGGTTTCTTGGACAGCTCGTAAACAGCCCATAGTTTCACGTTCCAGTACAGAAGCTGAATACAAGGCACTGGCAAATGCTACTACTGAGTTGATTTGGGTAGAGGTTTTGTTAAAGGAACTTGGAGTCAAGCTAACAGAAAAACCTTGTTTATGGTGTGACAACTTAGGAGCTACATATTTATCTGCAAATCCTGTGTTCCATGCTCGTACAAAACACATTGAGATAGATTTCCACTTTGTTCGTGAAAGAGTTGCAAGCAAACAATTGGAGATCAAGTTTATTTCCAGCAAAGATCAGGTTGCTGATGGATTCACAAAGCCACTTCCTGTTGCTGCTCTTCATGAGTTTCGTCGTAATCTAAATCTTTTGCAAAGTTTAGATTAAGGGGGGCTGTTAGACATAATGTAATCTTTGGTGTGTATACGTATTGGAGTAGTACTCCACCGTATACAACCTTTCCTTGTACACCACGTAGAATTTTTTTCCCTACTCGATATAACATGCAACCGATGGGTCTGAAGGGATCACGCATCGTTCTCCCATCTTTGTCACTTGCCAGTTCGGTGCCAAAGGGAACCCCCCTCTAAAGTTGCATATGCATGTCAGTCGATTTTTCTATAAATCAATCTGATGATGATATTGATATGACGACAAACCTAGAGTGAACATTTCCAACGTAGTGAAAAAGCCAGTAATCTGATGTGGCTGCCCTCGACAATTCTCGCACGTGTCACCTCGATGCTACACGAGTGCACAGCCATATTGACCTTTTGCATGATTTGCACCGACTTATGCTAAAGCTCGGTTTAGTGACCATGTATCTATGAAAACATGGATAGACTAACTACATCTACCCGTGATAATTATCACAGGCCCAACCTCTCCGCTGCACGAGCGCGACACCATCTTCATCTATTGTATGACGATGAAGATTTTTCTCTCCCGCTGCAACGCACAGGCATGCTTACTAGTATTGTAATAAATTGAGAAAACAGTGCAAGTGCTTTGGGATAGTTTACTGCAGAAGTATGAAATTTGTTGGCCAAAAAAACACAACTCTACGTTTTATTGTTTCTCTGTGTTACCCTCTCAGTCCTAACAAAAATAGTATTTTTTTTTTGTTCTCATTTTGTAGTCTACCCTCCTTCCTTGTCGCTTGCTAGGTACGACTACAGTCGCTGCCGTCGTGTGCTGAGCTGATCTTCGTGACACAAATGTGTTGGTGCACATGCGTGTGAATGCCAAACACCACAAAATCTTGTTTAATTGAACTCTGCTAGTATCTCCTGGATGTGCTTGTTTAAGATTTTGTCTCACATTATGTTTGTAATATTTATACGAATGCAGTTCAATTTGGATGTGCTAGTATAAAATCCAATGTTTAAATGCATTATTTCTGTCAACCGACCTTTTGGGGCAATTTGCAGAAGTGCCGCAGTAGGTAACAATTCCAGTGCAACAATCTACTCCCTCCGTCCGGATTTAAATGTCACAAAATTTAATAAAATTAGATGTATCTAACACTAAATTATGTCCAGATGCATCCACTTTTGTCAAACTTTGTGGGGCTCTTTTACGGTACAATTTACTAGTGCTTTGGAGGAATAATATCCGCTTAGACCAGCCGTTGATCTTTTGGGCATTTTAAGAATTTTCATTGATCTTACTTTCCTATTTATTTCCTTAATTAAGGGTACTTCGGTCAGGCCTCAGGGTAAATATTACGCCTGGGATCTGCTGCTTGCCCATAGAAAGAGAGAGAGCGTGCCGACGTGTTCCCACGCTCTGAAGCTATGTTCCATGCCCTACCGTTCGTCCATCTTGCTACGTAGCCGTAGAGCCCAGCTTCATGATCGCATGGCCGCCGGAACAAGGCACGGCAGTCTGATTCTCTTGCCCCTCCCAAGGACGCCCGCTAAGTCACCAGCGACAGTGCGCTCGCCCACACACCTTTTTGTTCCCCCTCCCCGGTTTCCTGGTCTCTACGACCAGGCCAGAAACTAATCACAGAGCTTTCTTAATGTACGTGTGCGATGTAGTATGTCTCAAGTTTTAGTTGGTCTTAAAGCCTTTAACATGAATGAAAATAACCACGATTAATAGAATTGTGGATAACAGTTTTAGATTATAAATCCAGTGATGCATGAGAAAATACAGTAGTAGGGCTGGAGGAAGCGCTCACTGGTAGAAAAAAAGGCCTTCCATACGCCCCATCAGTCCCCAAATTATGCGCACCGTGACTAAAGGGCTTTTAGTCCCGGTTCGGGAGGCGATCCACGACTGAAGGTCATGCGTCGCGGTTTGGGAAGCGCGCGGAGGGCTTTAATTCCGGTTGGCCTGGCCACCCGCGACTAATGATCCAAACTGCTGGCCTCCCTGTCTTTAGTCCCGGTTGGCCTGGCCACCCGCGACTAAAGATCCAAACTGCTCGCCTCCCGCGCAGTTTTATTTCGCGAGCGAGAGGCAGAAGGCCATTGCTACAGTGCGCACCCGAGACTCTCTGTTTCTTCTTCCTCTCTTCTCTTCTTCCTCTCTTCTTCCTCCACCAAGCACCCATGGATTCTCCCGTTTGGAACGTTCTCCGTGTGCCCACACCATGCCGCAAGAATCTCGACGTGGCCTACACCAATATATGCGAGAGGCTCCCCGGTGCTCTTAAGCATTTGAGCAATCTCTATGAAGCCGCCGATGAACACCACAAGTTCTTCGGCCTTGATCTAGAGTACACGGCGAATCAACGGGATGTTGCCGTCATCCAGATTGCCCACAAGGAGACCGTTTTGGTCTTCCAATGGGCAAGGTACGCACACATACAATCTCTCTTGTAGGATAGTTGCATTTTCGATTTGTTTGTTGCATTGGAAGAATACACATGTTGCAACAATATCTAACACGTGTTCTATTTTTGTTGTTGCAGTAGTTCAAAGCAATCTCCAGAACTTGTTGATTTTCTTGTCAACAAGGGTTACGACTTCTGTAGCGTTGACATCACTCAAGACCGGCAGAATTTGATGCGCACGTTGGGTATTGAGATACCTGAAGATCACTACATTGATTTTCAGGATCTTATCCATTTTGATGAGCTGTACGGGCCCAAGACCGGGATGGATCCGATGGCAACTGCCTTCATCCACTCCGACTACAAAACCAAGAAGACTCGTTTCCCCTCGAGGAATCACAGGTATTGGGGGAAGAACCCACTTGACCGGATCAATCTCGAGTATGCAGCAATAGATGCATACGTTGCCTTCGAGTTGTTCCACATCTACTCTTCGGAGCTCGAGTAGATGTTGTTTGTGTACCGCATCTATGTACCGCTATGTTGCGTTCGATATATGTAATGGATATATTATGTAATGGATATATGTCTTTCTATTAATTCATATATTATTTCTATATTAATTCCTAGCTATATTATTTCTATATTATGTAATGGATATATGTACCGCTATGTTATGTAATGGCTCAAATAAAATCACGGGTTAAACATAGCACAAAATTTACTAAAGCAATCACACACTTTCTAAGGTAGATGTTCTGCAAGCAAACCACCTAATATCAAGTCCTAACACTCTATACAAGCTAGGAAACAAGATAAGATCAAACACACATTTCAAAACAAACAAAAACACATCAAGAAAACAAAACAGAAAAACTACCGTTTCTATATCTGTTCACCAAAAACTACTGTTTCTATATCTGTTCACCAAAAATAAATCTAGAGGTCCAAAAATTAATCTAAGCCAGGAAAACATAGATCTAGTCAATACCAAACTCATCCAGTTGGATTTACTTCAAAATTCATTTTTGAACTCATTCTAAAAATCATAGAAGAGCCTACTGTTTTTTTTTATTAAAAAGGATGGTATTTTCATTTGGTTGCTGACCTTGATGTGAGGCTAAGTGCTATAGATAGATCTTTTCAATATCTATCCAGAACATTTTAGTTTGTCCATTTTTGTTATGTATTTTAAAAGTTAGGTTCAAATCATTCTCACAGATAGTCATTGTCAAATCAGTTCTTGTATCCAAAATAATAGTCGAAACTTGGATCTGCAAATTTTATATGGTTTAGATTTCATATGGTTTGGTTCATGAATTTTATAAGATTTTATTTTGCATTTAGGAAAGGGGAAAATGAATTAGTTTTATTTTTCTGAATTTTTTGATATATTATTTGTATTTTTAAGATTTTAAAATGAATTATTTTTATTTTTCTGAATATTTTGATATATTATTTGTATTTTTAAGATTTTAAAATGAATTAGTTTTATTTTTCTGAATATTTTGATATATTATTTGTATTTTTAAGATTTTAAAATGAATTAGTTTTATTTTTCTGAATATTTTTTAGAAATAATACAAATTAAAAAGTTAATGTTTATTTATTTATTCAAAAGTATTAATTACATCATTACTTTTGTTTATTAAAAGATTTATTTGAAATCCAGACAATAAAGAAATGTGACATCGACCAACATGTTAATAGGATTGATATGATAGTAGTATCAC
The DNA here is from genome assembly GCA_028641055.1 of Alopecurus myosuroides. Lineage (NCBI taxonomy): Eukaryota > Viridiplantae > Streptophyta > Magnoliopsida > Poales > Poaceae > Alopecurus > Alopecurus myosuroides. Next base: position 105,558,805 of record CM054062.1, read on the forward strand.
ATACATGCGTGCGAAACACTTGGATGCGGGACGGGATGGAACTCGGAAGTTAAGCGTGCTAGTGCTAAAGTAGTGGGAGGATGGGTGACCGAGCGGGATGTTTGACCACAAGTAAGAAATTTGACTAGAGATAATTGTAGTTAGACACTAAGCAAATAATAAAAATTCTGAAAAAAAAGGGAGTGAAAAAAAGGGAGTGAAAAGTTGGAGTGAAAAATAATTAGAAACCCAAATGAATTAAAGAAATAACAAAATAGCATGTAGTCCCGGTTTGTGTTGCCAACCGGGACTAAAGGTCCTCCGCCCTTGGCGCACGCCACCCGGCCACGTGGACGGGCCTTTAGCCGCGGTTCGTAAGAGGGGCGACTAGGGGGGGGGGGCTTTAGTCGCGCCTATTTAGTCCCGATTGCGCGGCCGGGATTAATGGCCTTTGCGAACCGGGACTATAGGCCTATTTTCTATGAGTGGCTGGTGGACTTCTCCGGTGAGATAGTCGGCGGTGACAGTCTTGTGTGGGTCTGGTCGGGATTACAAATCTCTTGGAGGTGGAGGATTGAGGGCCCTCTCGGCTGCTTGGTACAGGTTGAATGATGAATATTATCGCCATCATCGGCAGATGCTAGGGGAAAGACTAGGGTCATGGAGGGAAACAAATAGTCCACCGCCGATTATGTCTGCCCCTCTACCCATTTTACCCCTTGTCTAAAATATACTACTCAGTATGTCTCCTAGTATTGATAAATATAGTCCATTGGATTTGCTGGATGGATGGTCCATATTGACCGGTCCCTACCGTAAAAGACCCCACTTTGTGACATTTAATTCCGGACGGAGGGAGTATATTAAAAAACAGTAAAACTCACCTAGCTAGGAGCCACCACAGTGATTAGGAATTCTAATCCGTCCAATTTTAATTTAACGATGCTGATTAGCCGGTCTTAGTTTAACGTGTGTAACCAAGCTTCGCTTCACGTTTCTGGGCTGCTGCTCTGGAGACCAACCTAGACGTCCTCTCCTCAAACGGGCCGAGTAACTACTGGGCCTCCATTCCCCTGCTCTGCATAGGAGGCGACATACGGAGTGACTCCGTGGTGGGACCGTGGGAGACGGAATGCCGTGCTGCCGCAGCAGTCGCCGTTTATTTGTGCACTTGATGGCATTGAAGATGTGCCACCGCCGCCCTTACGTTATTACCCCTTCTTATTGCAGTGGCCGTTTCCATGTTGCCTCTCCCCTATTTCCTGCTTTTCCTCTTGCTGATTGTAGACATTTTGGTTTCTCCATCACCGAATTTTGTTGGATTGCTTAGGGGCTAATCCCTGCGTTTTTTTTGTTTGATTGTCCGAGATATCATGGCGGTAGCGACCACATGGGCAGAGCTACGGAAACAATGACAACATGCGATTCGGAGGAGGCGGCATCGGCGAGAGGATGTGAAGGAGGACGCGGAGGAGCACTTTAATCCAGTCCTTGCAGTTTTATCTAATGGCTCGGGGATGCTTTGGGAAGAAGCCTGTGGAGAAGGTGGGGGCTAGAAGAAGATACGGGAGCCGATCCAGATCCGTCTGTAGGTGTCAATTGCCTCCTCGCCACCGTTGTGCCCTCCAGACTGACGTACCGACCTCTCGCCGTCCGCGCCTGCCCTCGTGTCTGGTAAGAATATGAACTACCTGCCTTGTTACATACGCAGTCTCCTACTCTCAACGATAAATTATTTTTTGTTATCAGCTTGAAGAGCTTTGTTTTTAGTCAGGTCAACTGCAACCGATCATCATTCCAGATGGTATCAATGGGTTGGAAGATAGATTATGTCAACGGGTTGGAGCACCTGACCTTTTGATTTCAGTTGACACATGAAAAATCATTGATTGTTTGGTAAGATTACTTCATGGTATAGGTTTCTTTATTCGGCTCCAGCACACTCTTATATCTTGCCAATTCGTGTCAAAAGCAGTTGTCATTAAATCCCTGTATGCGACCACTCAGGTGGATGCAGTCGCTCAGCTCCAGGTTACACATACAATTTACTTTATTTGAATGGTTTCTGAACAGTTGATTTACATGTGCTACAGATTCATGAGTAGTTCTTGGTATGTTTTTAGCTCCGGAAATATTACAGGCAACCACTCAGGTTGAATTTTTCGGACATTGGCCTTTACTGAAGGTGATCATTTTCTTCTCAGGATGATTTAGCCTTTGAGACATAATATGTTGTCTTCACTCTTGATTACTGTGGGTGTATATCATTTTCTGTTAAGTGACTTGAATCATGTGGACAGCTAGGAAACAAGATAAGATCAAACACACATTTCAAAACAAACAAAAACACATCAAGAAAACAAAACAGAAAAACTACCGTTTCTATATCTGTTCACCAAAAACTACTGTTTCTATATCTGTTCACCAAAAATAAATCTAGAGGTCCAAAAATTAATCTAAGCCAGGAAAACATAGATCTAGTCAATACCAAACTCATCCAGTTGGATTTACTTCAAAATTCATTTTTGAACTCATTCTAAAAATCATAGAAGAGCCTACTGTTTTTTTTTATTAAAAAGGATGGTATTTTCATTTGGTTGCTGACCTTGATGTGAGGCTAAGTGCTATAGATAGATCTTTTCAATATCTATCCAGAACATTTTAGTTTGTCCATTTTTGTTATGTATTTTAAAAGTTAGGTTCAAATCATTCTCACAGATAGTCATTGTCAAATCAGTTCTTGTATCCAAAATAATAGTCGAAACTTGGATCTGCAAATTTTATATGGTTTAGATTTCATATGGTTTGGTTCATGAATTTTATAAGATTTTATTTTGCATTTAGGAAAGGGGAAAATGAATTAGTTTTATTTTTCTGAATTTTTTGATATATTATTTGTATTTTTAAGATTTTAAAATGAATTATTTTTATTTTTCTGAATATTTTGATATATTATTTGTATTTTTAAGATTTTAAAATGAATTAGTTTTATTTTTCTGAATATTTTGATATATTATTTGTATTTTTAAGATTTTAAAATGAATTAGTTTTATTTTTCTGAATATTTTTTAGAAATAATACAAATTAAAAAGTTAATGTTTATTTATTTATTCAAAAGTATTAATTACATCATTACTTTTGTTTATTAAAAGATTTATTTGAAATCCAGACAATAAAGAAATGTGACATCGACCAACATGTTAATAGGATTGATATGATAGTAGTATCACATACATGCGTGCGAAACACTTGGATGCGGGACGGGATGGAACTCGGAAGTTAAGCGTGCTAGTGCTAAAGTAGTGGGAGGATGGGTGACCGAGCGGGATGTTTGACCACAAGTAAGAAATTTGACTAGAGATAATTGTAGTTAGACACTAAGCAAATAATAAAAATTCTGAAAAAAAGGGAGTGAAAAAAAGGGAGTGAAAAGTTGGAGTGAAAAATAATTAGAAACCCAAATGAATTAAAGAAATAACAAAATAGCATGTAGTCCCGGTTTGTGTTGCCAACCGGGACTAAAGGTCCTCCGCCCTTGGCGCACGCCACCCGGCCACGTGGACGGGCCTTTAGCCGCGGTTCGTAAGAGGGGCGACTAGGGGGGGGGGGGGCTTTAGTCGCGCCTATTTAGTCCCGATTGCGCGGCCGGGATTAATGGCCTTTGCGAACCGGGACTATAGGCCTATTTTCTACGAGTGGCTGGTGGACTTCTCCGGTGAGATAGTCGGCGGTGACAGTCTTGTGTGGGTCTGGTCGGGATTACAAATCTCTTGGAGGTGGAGGATTGAGGGCCCTCTCGGCTGCTTGGTACAGGTTGAATGATGAATATTATCGCCATCATCGGCAGATGCTAGGGGAAAGACTAGGGTCATGGAGGGAAACAAATAGTCCACCGCCGATTATGTCTGCCCCTCTACCCATTTTACCCCTTGTCTAAAATATACTACTCAGTATGTCTCCTAGTATTGATAAATATAGTCCATTGGATTTGCTGGATGGATGGTCCATATTGACCGGTCCCTACCGTAAAAGACCCCACTTTGTGACATTTAATTCCGGACGGAGGGAGTATATGTTACTATATAAGGATACACCCTGGGAGGTGTATCTGTTTCATAGAAGAAGGGCCGAGAAGGCCGATTACAATGCGGTTGGCACAGACGCCAAGAACGCACAATTCCACCAGGGATGTAAGAAGGAGAGCTACTCGCGGCATCTCCACCTCTCCAGTGATGCTAGCATAGCCCTAAAGAGACCTGCTAGGCGTCAGCGCTCAGCCTCCTCAACTATACTATTAAGGACCGTTGACACGAAGGGCGCGCTGTATATGTTACTCAGATCACAAAGTAATTCGTGCATAGATCACATAGAACATTGCACCAGTACATATTTTTAAGCAAACAGATCCTAAAGGCAAAACACTAATGTGACGCCTTGTACGCTACGGAGGCTACTCCAGCTAAACCAACCAAATCGGGAAACTATCGAGGGTTGGAGATTAGAATGAAGCCTCAACTCACCATGGCCGGCCACGCTGGGAAGCCCCTCATCTTGGCGAGCACGTGGACCCGCTTTGTCTTAGCCCCCTTAGAAAAAACGAACTCAACCTGCTGTCCCTTTGGACGTCACTTTGTAAAAGTACCACAAAATGTCATGATATATAATGGCAGTTTGACAAAGTGGCGCTATAGGTTAGGATATTTCGGTTAGGACATTTAGTGGTATTTTGCCAAAGTGTCACTATAGACATGTCAATTAGTGATACTTTGGCAAAGTATTATAATAGAATTATATCTATAGTGGCACTTTGAAAATGCCCCATCGTTCCGCGGCCTCGAGGCATGACGATGGTATGGTGCGGCACTGCAGCGTGGTCACGTGAGCTTTGGCTCCATGGCGTCGGCCATCAGGTGTCCTGGGCTCCTGAGCGTGGCCTCAGTCAATTAATGCTGTGCCAAGCAATACATCGGACGTGCCTCGGGTGCCGCCGTGCGTCGAGTGCCGTCCAGTCCTTCCTGCTGCGACCAACTGAAGTTGATGGGTCAGATCATTGGAATACCGGCTCAACATGTGCATACGTGCTTCTGTAAGTCTTGCGTCCTTTTGCTAATGTTGATGTTCAGTTTTACTTCCTCTAACGTTGGTTAATTGCCATTTCAATTTACATTTCTTCATGCAGGTGTCGAGCTAAGGGCGACTTCTTTTATAGATTCTGGTTGGCTTCTGTCTACCAAACCGGAGAAGCTACAAAGAAGTGTCCGACGGTGCAACGCTTCTGCCCACCGCAAAACTCCAATGTCCAATCCAATGCAATCTCAGAATCTGCATTCGACCAGTTTCCCGAGTTTCTCCGGGTGAGAGTCGAACCGGTATTCCAGGCTGCCCTCTCGTTTCACTTCATTTACAAAGGAATGCCACGCTCCTATAGAAAACAGTTGGAAGGAAAAGAAAATCTCGACCTTGGCACAACGCTCGCGACATGCCTAGCCAGGGTTCTTCCACCTCCGCCGCCTTGGCCCCGCGCCTCCGCACCGTCTTCTCCTGATTCCCTCCGCCCTCCGTCCCGCCCCAGTCGCACCGGTCCCCGGTCCGACGCCCGACCTCAGCAACAGCCGCCGTCGTCAGGAACCGCCGCCTTCCTCGGCCCCTGCTCCAAGCACAGCTCCCTGATCTCTCGCCACCGGCCCCGCGACCAACTTCTTGAGTGCGGACTCAGGTTGAAGCCGTCGTAGCCGACGAATAGCCACCGCTGGTGCAGACGATTGGGGCGCCCGGCCGCGGAGTCGGCATGGTCAGGTGCGGTGCTGCGAGCCTGCGACCAGTCGCAGGCGTACAAGAATTTCATCAAGAGCTGCCGGCTCGTTGATGGCGACGGCCGTGCGGTGTCGTCGGAGTCGGAGCGGGACGTGCAGCCTGGAGCGTCTCGTGATAGTGTGACACCAGACGACGAGCGACGCATGCTAATGTTTCGGCATCGTCAGTGGCGAGCATGATGTCGCCAACTACGGGTCCGTGACAACGGAGAACGAGGTGGCACCGGCGCACTGCCGACGGTGGCTGGGATGCCGCTCGTGACCTGGTCAAGTCGTACGTCATAGTACTTGGTGGACGTGCTCCAGGGAACACGAGCGACGAGACACGTATGTTCGTGAAGGCCGAGGAACTCGCACTGGCAGTATCGCCCTCAATTGATACCTCACACTCTGCTGCTTTGTGGACAAACGGCTGCCCGTCCGAGTCAATTGGGCACAAGCGTCTAGCTGGATGTTTAGAAATTTCCCTAAATTTGTGGCCACGTGAGCTCGTTGCGTAGATGTTGCTTGCTATTGTGGTGGTCAGATTGCTGCAGGGATGTCGTTGTCCCAAGCTTGTTGCGTAGATGTTGCTTGTTGTACCGATAACAGACGTGTGAAATTTGTGCTGTCCGAAAATCATGTACTGTTAATAGATGATAAATAACTAGCAGAAATGCCCGTACGTTGTAACGGGAGAAAAAAAATCTACAATGCGAAGGCAAGCAAAGTAAACACAAATCTGTTATATAATGTTAGGTGTGATGATAAAACACAAATTTATCTTACATTAACTTTGTGTTTCATCCTTCATATGATTGTTATGTAGGAGTAGTATATAACCAGAAGAGATAGTTGAGTGTTCGTGTATTGCAAAACTTCCTTCACGAATTATAAGCACATGCATCTATTAACTAATGAACACAAAATATTCAGTAATCACAAATAGGTGCTCTAAGAACAGTCACATTCACGTATGATTTACATGTTGAACACAACACTTTCTACAAAATCAATATACTTAAAGTACTAAAAAGTCTATCAAAGTAAAATCTGAATATCTGCTCCACCACAATGAGAAAGTGTCAATATTTTCCAATGCTTCTCACTTGCACTACAGATCGTGGTGCCTCCAAGACTCCAGCTAAAAAAAATAGCGCGGCTGCCAGGTTGGAGGTGGAGCTTGGGGCTGAGGGCCACCTCCACGGCTCCACCATACACCACAGCCGGCCGTGCCAGGTGCGGCCACGGGTACTGTCTTTTTGTGCGACGGTGGGACACCATGGCCGTTTGGCCAAAGGTAGGGATTGACGCTCCGCGAGCTCTTAGATGCCGATGACCACCTCCTTGGGTGCTGCGCAGCCAGGCCATCTCCAAAAGTTTGGGAGTCCAGAACAAAACTGAAATGGGGCCCTAAACTTTTCAAAAAATTGGACACATTAGACATTTTAAATTTGGCTGAAGCCTGAAGCTTCTTGACGTGCAGCGCCTGACACCGCCGATTTAAAACAAAATGATATATATGATCTTCATTTGAGTCCTACTGCAGAGCAATTTAAATCATCACATAAATATTGGCCACACCAGCTGTTTGAACTACGTTATATAGAAACATTGGAAAAAATACAACTGTACGTGTAAATCGAAGTGGCTAAGTAATTCACTTACCAGTAGATCGATTAAGTATCTAGACAAATATTCCAACTGCGACCGGTGACCAGTAAGATGAGATGGTCGTTGAGCGTACCTGCACTGGTAGGCCTTGCCGCATGCGGCACAGGCGGCCGTTGTGTCGCCCCTCTCCGTGCCTGACGTCAACCTTGTCCTCGACGTTAACCCTGAACCGCGGACGAGCCACGGCAAAATCTTGGCGGACAAGTTCCGCAACTGACAACATCAACACAAGTTCTGCATCCGACAAACGTCTAGCGATTTGTGATGTGATATGAGCAGTCGGTCCCCGAGCGAGAGTTACAAACTCCGCATGGCAGGGTTACATCTCAATGTTGTCTCGCCTACGTCGAGCGAGCTTCTATAGCGGGCGGGTCCTCAGCATTCCCGGTGTGACCAATTGCGCCAGTAGCTGTCATGGCCTCCATGGTCTCGGCGAGCTACTCAGCCTGAAACGTGGGCGGCCTCTGGGCACTGTTCTAGTGAGGGTTGACTACAACGGTTGAGAGATACCGAGGAGTCGCTCGGCTCCATCTATAAAACGGAGCGGACGACCTATAGCGCCTCCACATCCCTGCGATGCACGCACAGACCGGCGGAGCAAGCGCATGCCCGGAGCACGCCGACATCCTCCAACGTCATCGTGGACGTGTAACTTGTTGCTCTCACAGAACAGATCACGGCAAGCATGAGCATCGAGATCTTTGCTTCTCCTGCACGCGATGGCTATTTTTTTAAGGGTAACGTGATGGCTAGTTGATTGAGTTTGTACCTATCCAGGTTATTGGGCTGGCGTCCAGGCCCAAGCGCATGTTTATCCACACGCGCCCATACGTGAACCAATGATAGATCCAAACCACGCACATGAACCATCGATCGATCGAAACCACACACACGACGTACCAACCAACGAAATAAAACGGACCAAGGAGAAACCTTAGTTCCTTTATTATTAGGTAGAGATTGGTGATGATTGTGTTGTTGTGAAAAATCAGGGGCATAATAGACATCTCACAACTTATTCCATGAAATCAGCCAAAACAGTATAAACCCAAAAGAACTCTCCATTAAGTTTCTGGCAGCTTCTACCCACCATAGTTTCTCTCCACCAAAATATAGAAACTTGCTTATGCATAAGCAGAAATTTTAAAAAATTCACCCTAAATACGCGTAATCCCCATAACTGGATTCAATTTTTTTAGAGCTCTCAGGTTATGTTGGACCACATCATCACGGACCAACGTTTAGCTATATGTCATGCAATACATCGCATCCCCATCCCCTTCTCCTCGGCTCTTCCAAGCAACCACCAGCCACGAGCAACACTTCTTTTAGCTCTCCTTTTATTCTTTTCTAGCTCGAAACATACCTTAGAGATAAATAAATTAACTTTCACAAGGTATGTTCCTTAATTCTTTTCTTTTCTAACGAACAATGAGTAACTTTTTTATGCAACTATACTTCCATGTTCAACAAGCATAACTTATCTTATTTACACTATTGGTATTACAATCTTGCTCATACCCAGAATTCATTTATTCCTGCCGCAACACGCGGGGTATCATCTAGTTATCTAGTTTAATTAATGCAAGAACATATGTGTTATTGTGCTAGTCCCTGGATCAAATGCTAGTACCAAAGTACAAAATAAAATACCATGCAAATGCGTCAAATTCTATTACATCGTATGATCCAGTGTTTACAAAAATAACATTACAACTTGCATAGTCCTAGAAGACTAGCAGGATACAAAGTATTACGATAGAAAACAATACAACATTGAGCCTCATTTTCTTCATGTGGCAGAGGCAAAACATGTTGGCGGTAGACTCGAAATCCTAAACGAAAGCCTCACTCGTCTTCATGTTCATCTGTCGGATGGAATATCCAGCCACAAGGGGGTTAATACAATTTAATGTATTGGCGCGCAACACTATGTTGGATATATATAACTACATGCTTATCTGGTTGAGTGGAGTTTTGGCTAAGTTTGCATAAAGCCAGTTTTCTCCTATCTCTTTTGTAAAAAACAATCTTTTCTTTACAAATGGTGGCAACATTGGATTGAAATACAAGCACCACAACTATTGTTCACTCAGTTCAAATTTTACGTATTGAAAATGATGATGTGATTCTTCCGTTCATCCTTGTCCAGCTGCTCAAAATTGTCCATAACCGGGGACACGACTAAGATCTTAGTTTGTTGACTTTGCAGAGTTTGTGCACTTTCACCTCTTGTCTTCAATTAGCCCAAACATCCTATACACCCGGAGTGCATCAAGGAAAGTAAAGAATTGAGACGAGATCTTTCAGAAGTAAGAATTCAACCCAATGGCAAGACCTGTTCTACCTATAATTATGCTACATCTTCTTGTCAAGCCCAGGATGAACTCTCACAACTTAATTGATCAAGACAGAACCCATATGTCAAAAGGACGCACTGGAAACAATCTAAACTTGGGGGCATCATAATAACTTTGTTCCTGGGTGGCATTCCTCAAGTGAACACATCAGGAGATTAAAGGCCCCGAGGGACACTCAACTATCAACAACATTGCACTACCAAATCCACCCAGGTGGTTCATTGAGGTTATATTCAGTTTTTCATCAACAACTTAGTAAAAATACCAATATATAAGCATGGCTAAGCATAAACTAAGCTTTATGGCTACAAACTAACCAGGTTCAAAAGGGGTGGCAAAACACTAGTAGGATAATACCATAGCATAATATAACTTAGTAAAATTTCCTATCATGCATACTACTCAAAAATCAACTAATGCATATAGAAAATAATGGGTGGATGGATGGTGTGTTACTTGCCTTGTTGAAGTTGGTGAAGAAATCACACTTGGCGGACCCACGGATACCAGGGTATCCTGGGCCGTCAGCTGTTGGCCTAGTCCATCAGGCACGGAAGGAGTCCGTACCCGCCCATCAAGACGGGGAGAACCCCTTAACCGTTCTCCCCAAGGCAAGCCCCTTGAAGAGGAGATTCCCAAGGGATCTCCGCCGCGCATCGCTGGGGAGACCTCGCCCGCTGGGAGACAACCCATGTGAGGGTGATGTTCTGACCTCTGCGCGCATGACGAAGCCATCGCAGGAGACAGGATAGCTTTGGCAGTTGCCATTCTTGTGTATAAAGCGCAGAGCTCCGTTGCGCGCACCAAAGCCTCATCTGTAGCTTTCCCCTTTGGTGCAAGAAGACCAAGTCCGAGAGCGGCATAACCGGGTTTCCCCATCGTGACGCCATGGACGGCGCAGTTGTCCCCTGGCGACCAAGACCGCACAAGAGGCGCAGTGTACGGGGCGCTCCCCCTTTGGCACCTTGTGGTATTCGTTTCCCGCCAAGTGAGCGGGAAACAGGGCCGATCGTCAGTATAAATAGACCACCTCTATCTCCTAGAGGAAGAACAAGAGAGAGAGAGAGAGAGAGAACACCAAGTAGGAAGATCGCCAGAATCCCCCGTTGTACTGTAATCTTTACAGTGCAATCAACCAGACAAGGAGGAGTAGGGTTTTACACCATCACGGTGGCCTGAACCTGGGTAAACCCCTTGTGTTGCGACTGTTTCCCTTCAAGAGCTCTGTCGTGGGGTTTTCACGGCAAGTGTCCTCATCTGAGAACTAGATTGCGAGGTAATTGCTACTGAGCGAAGCTTCGAACGGGTTAGGACGGAAACGAGAGACGCGAGTTTACCGAGGTTTGGCCCCTCGAATGAGGGTAAAACCTCTCCTTCTTTCTTACTATTGGAAAAACAAGGTCTCGATTACAAAGGGCGATTCTGTCTCTCGATGTCTCGATCTACCTTGCTATCGACTTAGAACTTGTCCCTCTACTCCCCAGGGTCTCCCCTTATATAGTGGGCGAGCCCTCCGGGTTACAAGGTAATCCGGGTTATGCCCGACGTCGGAGTCCTAGCGCAGTCCGATCTTCAACATGCTTCGTCCAGCTTGTCCCCTAAACTGGACGCTCCCTTCCGGCATTGGGCCTCCATGCTTTGTCTCTTGGGCTTTGGTCTGGGTCTGTATTTGCTTCCGGGTTATGCCTAAGCATAACACGGGTCTTCATCTGCTAGCTGGCTACCTCCTAGCCAGCTTCTCTCTGTATAAACCAGATTGAGTAGTATGAACCGGCTAGAACATTTTCTGGTTCATGTGGGCGGTAGGTAAGGCTCCCCCTTACCTATTCCCCTAACATTAGCCCCCAGGTTAACATGAACACTTAAGTTCAAACTTATGTTGTTCACGTTAAGCTCTTCTGGAGAAAACTTAAACACGAATCTGTTAGTTCAAGAAATAATCTTCCAGAATATCTGATCCAGATTATTCGGGGATCATCATTATCTCCAGGATTATATCTTTCCTTTTTTGAACTTCGGAAAGATAACCTCGCACCTTTATCTCCAAGATCTCAGGAACCAAAAATATTTCGGTTTATCCCGGATTTTTCTCCGCGTGTTTAATGCATTTTTCTCAAAAAATCTTCCTTTTGTAGATCCAATCTTCCCGTATCTTTTTCGAAAAAGACTAATCTTGGGGGGATTTTATGCAAAATTTACGACTAACCCCAGGGTTAGGGATCCCGCTTATAAATAGCCCCCAAGGGCTCCCCATAGCCATTCGCATCATGCGCCCCTAGCTTCATCTTCTTCCTCCGAAAATAGCTCGAGAGCTCGATTTCCTTGCTCGCGCCGCCGCGGCTGGAGCTTCGCCGGCGTTCGTCGTGCCATGGTGAAGGAGAAGAGTTTGGCGACCAAGGCCACTGGAACCGGCAAGAAGAAGAAAACCGGTGGTGCCTCCGGTTCTGCAGCAGTCAAGTCCAACAGGGGCGTGATGCAGGTCAACTGGTGTAAGTCGTAAATGACCCAGGGCCGGCTCACTGAGATGGAAGATTCCGGCTTGCTTCCAAAGAATATATCCTGGCGTGCTCCCAGAAACGAGATCCGGCCAGAACCTGGGCCAGGTGAGGTAATAATCTTTGAGGCCCATATTCTTTGTGGGTTTCGTCATCCCGGATCTCGTTTCTTTCGCCGGCTCTTAGAGTATTATGGCCTTCACCTTCAGGATCTTCCCCCAAACTCTATCCTTCATGTTAGCAATTTTGTTGTCCTTTGTGAAAACTATCTTCAAGTAGAACCCAACCTAAATCTCTTCCTTGAGTACTTCTATTGTAACAAACACCCAGAATTAGCTGGGGTGAGCTGATCCACTGCGGTGGTGTTTCCTTCCAAAAAAGAAAAGATATCGCTTATCCTGGTATCCCACTTGCTAGCCACCCAAAACTCTGGTAGAAAACCTTGTTTTATTGCAAGAACACCTCCCCTGATGATGAACCGACTCTGTTGGGTTATCGTCCCGAACGTCTTGTTTATACAAGCACTATGAATTCCTATGCTAAGCCGGCTGATCGAGCCAAGATCAAACCCCTTCTCAAGCGTGTAACCTCCTTAATAGTCCATGGGTTAACCGGTTTAGACCTAACCCAGACTTGGGTAAACTGGCGCATCCAGCCTCTTAGCATTAGGGACCGGTTGCTTCATCAGTACTCCGGTTTATCAGACCCTATGAGATATTCTGATTCCCCAGTTTCAAAAATCTGATATGGTGGCTGCACTGAAAGACCTGGTTGGAATAAAGAAAGATAGGTTCGCTGCACTAAAAGACCTGGTTGGAATAAAGAAAGATAGGTTCTTTGATGTTGGTCTTGCCGCCTTTTCTTCCTCCAACCCGGATCCTCCTGTAAGTTCATATTTTTACAAGTTACTTTCATTCTGTGGGAAATAAAAGGTTTCACCGATGCTAACCCTGCTTTTTCCGGTTTATAGCTTTCAGCCGCTTCCTGGGTTACTACCCAAGAACCTGCTTCTCCTCCTGAAGATGATGAATCTGAAGAGCAAAGTGACGAAGAGGATGAGATTTCTGAATTTGACTCCCTTGGTCACTTGCATAACCAATTTGCTGATGCTAGTTACTCGCAGGATGAACCAGATGAGCAGGAGGGTGCCAGTTTAGGGCAAGGGGGTGTGACTCAAGAAGCGTTGGATTAGATTATTCTGGATCTCAACCCCACAACTCCCATTACTGGCTCAAACGTGATAGTTGAGAAAGATTCTCCTGTGACCAATAAGAGAAGTCGGCAAGATGTTGCAAAGGTTCCTATTTTTAGATTGTTCAAAAATCCCTTGAACCCGTCCTCACATATGGGGAAAACGCAGGATGACGAAGATACCAGCAAAAGAAGGAGGACCCAGAGCTCCGGGTCAAGTGATTTACAAGAAGGTTTGTCTGAGAAAACTCCTTCCCTCCGGGTTTCCAAGGCTCAAGTTTCGCCTACCTCTTCACATCCCTTAGTAGGGAAAATCCGGCCTGAGTTGAGTCATACTTTTCATACAGATTCTCCCAATTCTGGTTCATCCCACTACATCGGGGCCAGTGAATTTTCCATTAACTCTGGGTAAGCTAACTCTTTAGTATTTAACCAATTCTCGCCAATCCGGTTTATAACCTTCCTCTTGTTGCAGGGCCCAAGCTGTGCTAAAAGTTACTCCCATTTCAGTTGCTGCTCCCACATCGAACTTGGAGGGAAAAGCTCCTGAAGAGACACAAGATGAACCAGCTGTTCACTTGCCATGTCTTATTGATGATCCTGCATAAGCCACTGACCAAGAGGTGAATTCGGCTGATAATAAGCCGGATAATGATCCTCCGGTTGAAGACATGAATGTCTTAGATCCGGATGTGGAGATTACCGACTCTCAGACTGTAAAAACTGTTGGGACCTCGACTGTGCTATCCAAGGTTACAGAGGATTTGAAACTAGCTCCAGAGGCAAAAACAGTTCCTTCCAACCTGAACATTGGAGGCCAGAATTTTTATGTTGTGGTTCAAGAGCTTTCTGAAAACCGACGTCGTGTAGATGGAATCATCGATTTTCTGAAGAAGAGATATGAGGTAACCTTGATAGACATAACCTGTAGCCCTCAATCTTCCAGTTTACATTTGTAAAATAAACTTGAAGATTTCCTTGGTATACCTTTGAATTTGAACCGTAGCCCCCAAGTGTCGGTTTATAAATTAATTGTGAATTGGGACTTGTCTTAACTTTTCACTAGTAAATTCACTTAAACTGAAATGCTGTAGCCCCCAAGTGCCGAGTTTGCTAGCCTGCAGCTACTCGGGACTTAAGTGTATTTAGTTAAAACTTTCTTAAAACTGAAATAGTGTAGCCCCCAAGTGTCGGGTTGCGAGCCTGCAGCTACTCGAGACTTAACGGATATTCCATTGCTTGAGTAGGATAGAAATCATCATAGCCCCCAACGCCCGGGTTGTGTTCCAGTGGAACCTGGAGTTTTCTCAGCTTATACTGACCTGATAACTTGAACTGTCTATAACCCGTATTTTTCTGTGGTTACCAATTTTGCAGAGTCTCGAATCTTCCTCTCGGAAGGAGATTTCAAACTTGAAGAACCCGTTAGCACAGGAGGCCTAGAAAACTGAAGAGGCGAGAAATCTGCAGCATGAGCTGGAGAAACAGGTTGAGGAAACTGCCAAAACCTTGTGTGTTCTTCAGCAAGATTTTGAGAACCGGGAGAAAACTCTTATGGAGAGGGCAGAAAATGCTGAGAAGGAGCTGGAGGAAACCAGAAGCAATTTTGCTAAGGTTAAGGACCTGCTAGGTGATATCACTTGCAGTGTTTTTGGTAAGTTTGCTCCTTGTGCAACGCATCTATGCTTTTCTTCCGGTTCATTATCTGTATGTCTCCTCATAATAATTTGGTTTCTGAGCAATGTACTCTTGTGATTTTCAGGTAGACTGCGCGAGAATAACCTCCAGCTTTCAGAACTAAAATTAAAAGCTCTATTCACCTTGATCCGGCAATTATATGTTGGGGGAGGTGAATGCATCAAAGCCGTCAGAAACTGGGATAATGCCCCTAGGAAACTCCATGATATGATTGTGGAACTAGCGCATGTGCGGCAATGGATAGAAGAGCACAAGATCTCAGCCTGCCGTCATGGAGAAATCAAAGTCATGTCCCTGGCCAAGGCGTATCACCCGGAACTGAATCCAGATCTTCTGGTCAGAGGTTTTCCTGAGTACCGAGATGATAGGACCAAGTACGAGAGGAAAGACTTTGCCAAGATCGAGAGAGATTGCCGGTTCCAAGCTTGCTCCATTGTCGAGAAATTAAAGCTGAAGGAATTTTGTCCTGGTTATCTTTTCTCAGGTGATCGTAAGCCGGCTTTCAGCCCTTAGGTTATAACTGTTGTTCGCCAGGTTCCGCAGAAGAGCCGGCTTTCTGTAGCTTCATCCTCCTCTGGTGCGCCACAGTCTACCACTCCTTTCGTTTCCGCTCCATCCCGTCCCTTGTATGAACCGGATGACACCAACGACGCTTTGGCTCAGCTGGAGTGGAAATACGTCTCCGGAGCTAAATTTGAAGAAGCAGAAAATATCAAAGGTGATGATGAAGAGCACCCGAAAACACAAGACCTAGATTCTGGAGCCGGTTGATGGCTAGGTTAAGACTCCAAGTGCAGAGTGTGTAGCTAGTGGCAAGAGTTCTTCCCCACGAGGGTGACTCGAGGGTTTATATCGAACTCTTGGGGAACCAGTATTTCAGCAGTTGTCTTCCAAGCTTCCTCCAGGATCCTGCAAACAAGTAGAGAATTTTGTGCCCTCAACCTCACCAAGTGGTTGTCAAGCACAAGGTGTGAGACTTCTAAATTGCAATGCAAAACTGAAAGTAAATGTGCAATAATTAAATCTACTACTAAATGCAAATGAGAAAATAAGTATGCAATGGATTGTTTTTGTATTTTTGTGATGCAAGTGGTGATGGAGATAATGTAAATTCGAATTGGAGATGCAAGTAAAGTAAAGTGCAAGTAAAGTAAATTGCAGCAAAGTAACTAGAGTGTTTTCTTATAATTAAAATAGAACCGGGGTTCATGGTTTCACACTTGCATTCTCTCAAATAAAGTAGTAGACAATGGACATAAAGAGTTACATGTGAGATTACAATAACATGTTTAACATTGAGTACTTTCATATGGGCATCACGTCCTAGCATAGAGATCTCTACGGTCTTATTGATCCCTCTTATACTCCACCAAGATGCGAAATAAATCATAACACCTCGATAATTAAGGAAAAAACCAGAGTATAGCTTTAAGCAATGTGACATGAAGTTGAAGTAAGAACTTGCTAGATGTAGTCATGGAGATTGATTAGTGTCACTTCAAATCCCCGGTAACAAGGTACTCCTTTTTATCCCTAGTGAGGTAACTAAGAAAGGTTTAACAAAACCTAAGTGGATCGCTGAACTTCTGTCACTTTCACAGCACTAGCCACCCCCCGTTACTCCAACTAATGCACCCATCACCCCACACACACGCTCTCAAGAACTAGATTGATCAAAGCTAGCAAATAAGAACGGGGTACATAAGATACATCTACTCAAATAACTCAAGAGAAACAATTGCAATCTTATATTCAATAACTCATAGAAAAGATCCACCACATAGGAATTACAACGGTGCCCGTAATCATGTGAAGCAGCTCATACGGATCTAATTAGTGAAGCACATAGAGAGAGAGAGATACAAGTGCTACTTACACAATCCAATAGCCCTGGTGTGGACTACTCCCTCTTCATGGAGATGTCGATGGAGATGACGTTGGAGGGGTAGGAGATCACACCGGTGGTGCCCCGCTGGAGTTTCCCCCCTCCAATCTGGAACTCCAGGTCTCTGTTTCGGTGTTTCGGTGTTTCGGTGGCGCTCTTCTCCGTAAGGGTACAGGGGACCCTTTTTATAGTCGGTTTTAGGTCAAGACGGAGTCGGTAAGTCAAAGATGGAAGGAATTGGGGCCACAGGGGCCAGAAGGGGGCCTCTCACGCGGCCAAGGAATCTGGCCGCGTGGAGGGTCCTCTTTTGGGCTTGCTTGCCCAATTCTCGTGGATCCTTCGCCCGCAAGTCTTCTCCTTCCAAGAAAATGACCCCCGCAGATTTTCAGGTGATTTCGCGGAAGTTTGCCCCCTGAAACGTCAAAAATATAGAAAACGGGGTTTCTGACATGCAGGGTTAATTCCATAAAAGTTGGGGGACTTTGTAATTTAACCCCAAAATACTATAAAACATTGAATTATACCCTTATATGATGCAATATGTAATAGAAAACCATGTGAAAATATGCAAAATTCATTTATGCATTTTACATGCATCAACATCCCCAAGCTTAACCCATGCTCGTCCTCGAGTATGAAGGTGATAAAACTAAGATGGGTTTTGCATATTGAAACAATCATGGGATATCAAGGAGGATTATTCATGCTACATATAATCAAATGATTAATACTAGAAATGAGTAGCAATATACAATTCATGTTGTAAGAAATATCAAATATGCAAGCAAAGATGCTTCATGAAAGTTCACAAAGTGTATAATGAAATAAAAGCACTATGGACCAAATGCATACACAAAATGAAAAATAAAATCCTATATTGGTCAAAGAATAGCATAATGGAGAATAGAAAACATGGTGGACACTTTGGAGAAAATTGAGTAGAGGTAAAACATGATCAAGTCTTATTTAGCCTCTAAATTATTCAACTAAAATTACTAATTGAAATGTGGTATCCATTGATCTAGGACTCTCATTGCCCCTTTATCACTAGCATCTTAAAATTGTGAGAATTGAAGTAATGAGAATGACAAGGTGGTTGAAAGCCTCATGCCCCGTGAGTGTGAAAACCTACTCCATGATTACTCAACTTAAGATTCCTAATAAGCTTTGTACAATCATAATAAGTATTAATGACATCATAGAGAACCGCAAAGAGGTACCTCTTGCCCCATGACATGGAAACAAGCCCATGTTACAATGACAAGATGAACAAACGGAGTAGACTCATCATCCTTTTTATTTTCATTCACTATTATGCATAGCTTCTTATTTTATTATAGGATGTGTTGTAGAGTCACTCAAGCTATAAGTAAATTTCCACCATGATAAAGCATGGCTTGGGTTAGCGGCCCAATGCGTTTCTCTAGTCATATAGATACTTACTCATCAAAACTTACTATTCCTCTATTTCATTTCGGCATGGCAGGAGTCCAAAAACAAAAGTACATGATATCAACCAAATGTAAATTTTTTTTGTGCAATGTTGAAAGCTTTCCGGTGATACACGTTTATAGCTATCTCCCAACCACACACTTGTCAAACGCAAAACTTGTGGCTCCCATTATTGGGTCATGTTTATTAGATGCATAAAAAGTAAAGTGTGCCTTCAAAAGTTCGTGAGAGTCCTATCCCAAGTTAAACCCATGACAATTAATAAAGTGAATAACTTAATTTAGAACATAAATAACACAATAACGTGGTGAACATACTCGGAATAGCAATGAAGCTAATGGGAAGATATGGTGGACTCACTGGAAATACTTGGCTAAGGAGTGTTGGAAACAAGTTTTTACTTGTTGGAATTTTTAAATTTTTGTGCTAGAAAGAGGGAGATAGTTGACCAGATACTATGCATGCATATGTCCATAGAACTACTCATTTCATGACAAACTAAATAAACCAGCAATTAACATCAAGGACATGAATAAGAGACAGCTCAAGACAACATTATTGCAAATTTCTACACATAAAAAGCCTATAAATCATGCAAACATATGTAGCTCTTCAAATCAACCATGGCATCCCTATTCGAAGTCATAATACTAGCATCCAATACATTCCGACCCCAAAATCCAGTATTTCAATCTCATATAAAATGATGGTGGTGGTCTTATCAAAACAAAAATAAAAACAAAAACTAGACGCTTCAAGTCTCTACGATAAATGCTTTGCTTAGAAAAACAGAAAGTAGACGTGTGCTAACCAAAAGGGTGTAGATCCAGTGCGGTGTTCATCACATCCCCAAGCTTATGGATTTCACCATTCTATGATGTCTTGAGGCGCAGCTCCTCTATTCCCTGTGAAAAAACTTCACAAAACATGTTTCTCCCATTCTTTTTCTGTGGGGTGAGATTAGCAAGGACAAACAAATCACATGCTTGCTGTGCAAAATTCCAAATCAAATGCTCCAGTAGATAGAAAATAAGGTTCATTATGTTGTATGTTCACTCTCTTGCTTGAAAGAATCATGGAAATTCGATTCCCAAGCCCAAAGAGTGCATAAAACAAAAGAAGGCAGAATCTGTCCAGAAAAGCAGCAGCAGCAAAACGAACGTTTTTCCCGAAGCTAGACTCGTCAAAAAAATTAAGCCAATTTTTGTGCTTACAGAGGACGAAAAGTTGTAGAACATACTAAAAAATTAGCTCAATCCGACATACCAATAAAAAACGTAAAATCATACGGTGAGCAGACTCGTGCTGAAACAGAAATTTCATGCAATAGGATAGCAACTTATAAGTCCAAATGGGTTTGACTTGACTCTTTATTGAAAACTCCAGAATTAAAAAAAAAACTAATCTCTTGAGACAGCAATAGGACACTAGGAAAATCCAAACAAAAACAACCGGGTTGCCTCCCGTAAAGCGATTTCT
Source organism: Alopecurus myosuroides (assembly GCA_028641055.1). Lineage (NCBI taxonomy): Eukaryota > Viridiplantae > Streptophyta > Magnoliopsida > Poales > Poaceae > Alopecurus > Alopecurus myosuroides. Next base: position 105,578,810 of record CM054062.1, read on the forward strand.
TTATAGCCATATAGCTAGGCTTTACTTACTTGATAATCAAGAGGGATAAAGCTCATGAGGGAGCTTGTTCTTCAGCGTGCCCCTCTTCCTTGGGAAGTGCTCTATGCTTTTCTTGTGAGGGAACTGAAACTTGACATTCGCTTCCTTGGAGTCTATGATTGCACCTGTAGTACGAAGAAAAGGTCTACCCAAAATAATAGGACTAGGGGATTTATCCCCCATATCCATAATAATGAAATCAACGGGTACGAAAGTCATGTGCAGTTCAATCATATCATCTTTTACTTGTCCTATAGCATGTTTAGTAGAGTTATCAGCAAGGACAAATTCACTTGAGCACTTTTCTAAATTTTCTAGTTCTAGCAATTCATATAATTCTTTAGAGAGTACCGATACACTAGAACCTATATCTAACATAGCATGGTGAATTTCTTTTCCAATTGAAACTAGCACCTTGGGGATCCATGCATCCCCAAGCTTAGGAGGTATCATGGCCTTATTCTTGTACCTACAATTTTTTCTTGCAAGACATGATTAGCAATATAAGATCCAAAGCCAGGTTGATTAACATTTATAGTGGGATCACTAGCAAATTTTTGTAGAGTAGCAATAAGTTCTTGCAAGCTACTTTTTTCTAAATAAAGCAATGGATCCTTAATTTCAGTAAGCATCATAATTTCCTCTACTTTTCCTTTTCTATTATGCGTATTAAAAATCTCATAGCAATCATCAAAAATATCCTCGGGTACTTCAGCCTTTTTTAAGCTCTCTTTAATTTTAACCTCTAAGAGCAAACTTTCAAGCAAAACATGGGTACTTGCAGCATTAGTACTAGTAAAAGATCCCCCACATTCATTATCTAAAAAGGCTCTAGAAGTTTCAGAAAGTCCCTTATAAAACATATGCATAAGTATCCAATCTCTAAAGCCATGCCCTATTCCATATGCTCTACTTCTAAATCTCTCCCATGCTTGTATCATTGATTCATCTTTTTCTTGTTTAAAGGTAATGAGCAATTTTTTAAAATTGTAATTCTTTTCAGCATGACAAAACCTTTCAATAAATGCAGCCCTTAAGTTGAACCAAGTAGTAAAATTGCTAGGAGGCCATCTTAATGTCCAATCTAATGCTTTGCCTCCTAGTGAGTCGGGAAAGAGTTTAACTTTAGTAGTGTTGATGTTTGCATGATTCAAGTTCAAAGTTTTACATCTTTCATCAAATTTCTTAAGATGGAACAAAGGGTCTTCTTTAGGATTTCCATAGAAACGAGATTCATAAATCATTTTAATAACACTAGGATCTACCTCTAATTTTTCAACGGGAATATTTAGCTCTTGAGGGAAATTCCTAACACTGAATGGCCAATAAGTTCTCTGCTTCATTTTCCAAGTTTTTATGTAGTTTTTAATTTTTATGCAAAACAAAAGTAAAGTAACTAAGCAAATTCGAAATACTAAAATAATCTAGATAACTAAATGCAAAACTAAAATGCAAACTAAAATAAAATATGCAAGACAAAACAAAAACAAAACAAAAACAAAACAAAAACAAAAACAAGAGAAGAAACAAAACAATCTACTTGAAAGAAGGTGGAGATAGAAAGGACGGTACTCACGTAGGTGCAACCTCCCCAAGCTTAGGTGTTTGCACACCTTGTTGGTGATGAAGACTTCTTGTGAGCTCCCTTGGACAACTCCTTCACCTATGGCTCCCCGGCAACGGCGCCAGAAAAACGCTTGATGGCTAGGTTGAGACTCCAAGTGCAGAGTGTGTAGCTAGTGGCAAGCCTTCTTCCCCACGAGGGTGACTCGAGGGTTTATATCGAACTCTTGGGGAGCCAGTATTTCAGCAGTTGTCTTCCAAGCTTCCTCCAGGATCCTGCAAACAAGTACAGAATTTTGTGCCCTCAACCTCACCAAGTGGTTGTCAAGCACAAGGTGTGAGACTTCTAAATTGCAATGCAAAACTGAAAGTAAATGTGTAATAATTAAATCTACTACTAAATGCAAATGAGAAAATAAATATGCAATGGATTGTTTTTGTATTTTTGTGATGCAAGTGGTGATGGAGATAATGTAAATTCGAATTGGAGATGCAAGTAAAGTAAATTGCAGCAAAGTAACTAGAGTGTTTTCTTATAATTAAAATAGGACCGGGGTTCATGGTTTCACACTTGCATTCTCTCAAATAAAGTAGTAGATGGTGGACATAAAGAATTACATGTGAGATTACAATAACATGTTTAACATTGAGTAATTTCATATGGGCATCACGTCCTAGCATAGAGATCTCTACGGTCATATTGATCCCTCTTATACTCCACCAAGATGCGAAATAAATCATAACACCTCGATAATTAAGGAAAAAACCAGAGTATAGCTTCAAGCAATGTGACATGAAGTTGAAGTAAGAACTTGCTAGATCTAGTCATGGAGATTGATTAGTGTCACTTCAATTCCCCGGTAACAAGGTACTCATTTTTATCCCTAGTGAGGTAACTAAGAAAGGTTTAACAAAACCTAAGTGGATCGCTGAACTTCTGTCACTTTCACAGCACTAGCCACCCCCCGTTACTCCAACTAATGCACCCATCACCCCACACACGCTCTCAAGAACTAGATTGATCAAAACTAGCAAATAAGAACGGGGTACATAAGATACATCTACTCAAATAACTCAAGACAAACAATTGCAATCTCAGATTCAATAACTCATAGAAAAGATCCACCACATAGGAATTACAACGGTGCCCGTAATCATGTGAAGCAGCTCATACGGATCTAATTAGTGAAGCACATAGAGAGAGAGATACAAGTGCTACTTCCACAAACCCATAGCCCTGGGGTGGAATACTCCCTCTTCATGGAGATGTCGATGGAGATGACGTTGGAGGGGTAGGAGATCACACCGGCGGCGCCCCGCCGGAGTTTTCCCCCTCCAATCTGGAACTCCAGGTCTCTATTTCGGTGTTTCGGCGGCGCTCTTCTCCGTAAGGGTACGGGGGACCCTTTTTATAGTCGGTTTTAGGTCAAGACGGAGTCGGTAAGTCGAAGATGGAAGGAATTGGGGCCAAAAGGGGCCCTCTCACGCGGCCAAGGAATCTAGCCGCGTGGAGGGTCCTCTTTTGGGCCTCCTTGCCCAATTCTCGTGGATCCTTCGCCCGCAAGTCTTCTCCTTCCAAGAAAATGACCCCCGCAGATTTTCAGGTGATTTCGCGGAAGTTTGCCCCCTGAAACGTCAAAAATATAGAAAACGGGGTTTCTGACAGGCAGGGTTAATTCCATAAAAGTTGGGGGACTTTGTAATTTAACCCCAAAATACTATAAAACATTGAATTATACCCTTATATGATGCAATATGTAATAGAAAACCATGTGAAAATATGCAAAATTCATCTATGCATTTTACATGCATCACCGGTTTAGATTCTGCACAATAGAAAGGAAAATCTGTTGTGTAATAAACACTTGGTCAGTTTGACAATAATTCAACCCTGATGGGTTTGTAATAGTCTAGATAAACTGCTTTATTTCTAGCTCTATTTTTTGAAAGTACGCATGTGCACTGATGATACTTTTGTTGTGTAATAACTCGACTTTCTTGCTTAGTATATGCAAAAATTTTGGGGTAATCTTTATTCAAAAATTTGCAACTTCTTTGTTTGAGAAACAAATCTTTCTTCTGTTTTTTTATTTATCTTTGCTATCTAGCTCGGTTGGTTTACCGCATGACTTATTCTAGTGTTTCTAACTCTGGTGAGTTCAGGGTCATAATAATCCGGTTTTGCCGGTTTATAGCATGATTGACTCGCCTAGGTTAAATATCTAGGTCATAAAAATTGCCTGTAACCACTGACTGGCAGGCAAGTAGAACCAATATAATCTGGCCTGTGCCAGATTCTTGAGATATAAACTGTGATCTAGCATCAGGCCCCAAGTAATCATATAAGAAAACTTAATTTTTTGTGACAATGATAAATTTCTAGAATAAATCCCAATAACTCGGATTTCCAGGTCTGTCCTTTTTTGTTTCAATTATAACACAGAGATTACAATGATCCTATGTGTAGTATGGTCTCAACTGGGTTATGGTCCAAGGCCTTCCGGTTTCTTCCTCAGATGTCCTTGATTTGTCAGCATCACACATGTAAATAAGGTAATATGACCCGGTGTGTAGTTTCTTATTAACCACAAAAGGTCCTTCCCATGGTGGGCTTAGCTTGTGCATCCCATCCTTTTTCTGGACCAGGCGTACTAAGTCCCCTTCCTAAAACTTTGAGTTTTAACCCTGCGGCTATGATAGCGACGCAAGTCCTGCTGGTATATGGCTGAGCTGGATGCTGCGAGTTCACATGCTTCTTTCAAAGCATCAAGCGAGTCTTGACGAGCTATCTCATTTTGGGTTTCCACATAAGCAGCTACTCTTGGTGAATCGTGACAAATATCACTTGGTAAAACTGCCTCAGCTCCATAAACCAGAAAAAACGGTGTATAACCTGTTGACCTGTTTGGGGTCGTTCTTATGCTCCAGAAGACAGCAGATAACTCTTCAACCCAGCAACCTGTAGTTCTTTCTAATGGGACTTGAAGCCTAGGTTTGATACCTTTTAGCAGTGCTAGGTTAGCTCGCTCTGCTTGTCCATTGGACTATGAATGTGCCACTGAAGCAAGGTCAAGTCTTATATGATTCTGGTCACATAATTTTTGTATTGCTCCCTCTGAAAAATTTGTCTCATTGTCTGTTATAATGTTATGTGGGTAACCAAAACTGAAAATTAGATTTTTCAGAAACTTGACTGTTGTAACCACGTCACACTTACTGATTGGTTCTGCTTCCACCCACTTTGTAAATTTGTCGACTGCTACCAATAAGTGTGTCTTTTTGTCAGACGACTTTTTGAAAGGTCCCACCATGTCTAGCCCGCAGACTGTGAATGGACAGGTTATGGGGATCATGCGCAAATCCTGAGCTAGCATATGATCCTGCCTTGCGTACCTCTGACACCCTTCACATGTTCGTACTATTCGCTCTGCATCAGCATTTGCAGTCAGCCAGAAAAATCCATGTCTGAAAGCTTTATTGACCAAAGACCTGGAATTTGCGTGATGACCACAATCTCCCGAGTGGATTTCGTTCAAAATCTGACACCCTTCTTCCAGAGAGACACATCTCTGAAAAATTCCAGTTGCACTTCGCTTATGTAACTCACCATTGATGATTGTATATGACTTCGACCGTCTCATAACCTGGCGAGCAATAACCTCTTCCCGCGGAAGCTCACCCCTTGTGAGATAAGCTAGACATGGTTCAGTCCACTCTGGAATTACACGTAGGGCAGCTACCAGTTCTGATTCAGGATCCGGATTTGCCAGGTCTTCTTCTGTGGGAATCTTGACTGACGGGCTGTGAATTTCATTCAGAAAGACGTTGGGTGGAACCTGTTTTTTCTGAGAACCTAGACGAGACAATGCATCAGCTGATTCATTGAGACGTCGATCAATATGATCAACTTGATATCCCTGAAAATGTCCTGCTAGCTGGGTAACCGCTCGTCTATAAGCTACCATAACTGGGTCTTTAGAATCCCAGGTTCCTGTAACTTGTTGAGAAACAAGGTCTGAATCTCCCAAACATTGAATCCGGGTTATACTCATTTCCTTTGCGATTCGAAGCCCATGAAGTAAAGCCTCATACACTGCTGCATTATTAGTGCATTTAAGCGAAATTTGTAGGACATATCGAAATTTATCACCACTTGGAGATGTCAAGACCACACCAGGTCCAGACCCTTCCAGTTGCCGTGACCCATCAAAATGCATGGTCCAGTATTTAGTGTTTGGCTTATCTGGTGGGACTTGTAACTGTGTCCAGTCATTTATAAACTCGACGAGAGCTTGAGACTTGATTGAAGTTCTTGCCTCATATTTGATGTGATATGGCCCCATCTCAATAGCCCACTTTTCAACCCGCCCGGTTGCTTCCCCATTCTGAATAATATCAGAAAAAGGTGCTAAACTGACCACTATGATGGGATGTTCTTGAAAGTAATGTTTCAATTTACGACTAGCCATGAACACCCCGAAGACCAATTTTTGCGAGTGTGGGTATCGCTGTTTTGACTCTGTCAAGTCCTCGCTCACATAGTAAACTGGCCGTTGTACGAGACCCTCCTTTTCTTCCAGCTTACGTTCCACAACCACAACTGCACTTACATCCCTATTGTTGGCAGCAATATATTATAACATGGGATGTTTTTTCTCAGGCGCAGCTAGTATAGGTGTGTTGGAAAGTTGCTTTTTCAAGGCTTCTAATGCATCATCAGCCTCTTGGTTCTAAACGAAATTGTCGGTTTTCTTCAAAAGCCGGTATAAAGGTATGGCCTTTTCACCGAGTCTTCTTATAAACCGTCTCAGGGCGGCAACACAACCTTTCAATTTCTGAACATCCTTCAGTCAAACCGGTTTTTTCAGGTTATGTATAGCCTGAATTTTTTCTGATTTTGCTTCAATTCCTCTTTCTGAAATAATGAAACCCAGTAATTTCCCAGCTGGTACTCTAAAAACACATTTTGTTGGGTTTAGCTTCCATGTAAGCGTGCACGTTTTGCTCAATCTGTTTTTCCAAAGAATTTTGGATGCACCTTTTATAAGTTGCTCCTGCATTTTTTAATCCAAAAGGCATTGACGTATAACAAAATGCTCCGAAGGGTCTGATAATTGAGGTCTTCTCTTGGTCCTTTTCTTTCATTTTGATCTGATGATAACCTGAGTAAGTATCCAAAAAACATAGCAGTTCACAACGAGTCGTAGACTCTATAATCTGATCAATGCGGGGTAAGGAGAACAGATCCTTAGGACATGCTTTGTTCAGGTCTATGTAATCTATGCACATTCTCCAGGTCCCGTTTTTCTTTAGGACGAGAACTGGATTGGCTAACCACGTTGGATGTAATACTTCCACTATAAAACCAGCTGCCAGAAGTCTAGCTATTTCTTCCCCCAATTGTTTTTCTTCTCTCGTCATTGAAACGACGGAGGAACTGACGAATCGGTTTCAGGTTAGGGTCCACATTCAAACTGTGCTCAGCAAGTTCCCTTGGAACACCTGGCGTGGTTTCCATGCAAAGATGTCCCAATTCTTACGGAGGAACTTGATGAGCACGCTTTCCTATTTGTTAGTCATATGAGACCCCACGTTGAACTGCTTTGATGAGTCACCGGGGGTGAAATCCACCAACTTACTATCTTGAGCAGATTTAAACATTAATTTGGACTCAGCTGATGGCTTCTTGAGCGAGGTCATATCCTCTGGGTCGACTTTAATTTATATAACTTCAACTTCTCATTCGCACAAGCTGATTCTGCGTAAATTGCATCACCTTCCTCACACTCCAGAGCTATGTCTCTATCTCCATTGAAAGTAATATTTACATGAGGATCTTGCATCTTCAGTTTAAGATACACATAACAGGGTCTTGCCATAAACTTGGCATAAGCCGGCCTCCCAAATAGGGCATGACACGAACTTTTGAACTTGACAACTTCGAATGCCAACATCTCTGTCTTGTAATTTTCAAATACTCCGAAAGCAACTTCAAGATATATTTTTCCAATAGGCTGTACGGACTTACCAGGTACTATTCCATGAAATGCGGTTGATGATGGCTGAAGCTGTTTTTCTTGCAGGTTCATCCTTTTGAAAGTATCATAATAAAGTATATTTATGCTGCTTCCTCCATCCATCAACACCTTGTCTAACTTATATCCTCTGACTTGTGGAGCCACAACCAAAGCCACGCTTCCTGGGTTATCAACACGTGGAGGATGGTCTTGTCGACTCCAGGTTATGGGATGCTCTGACCAATTCAACCACCTAGGAACAGCAGGAGCTACTGCATTGACCGCGCGCTTCTACACGTTTCTCTCTCCTGCAAGAACTAGTGGTAAATACGTGATACTCACCAGAACTCAATTGCTTCGGATTAGTTTGAAAACCAGAATTTCGTCCATGGTGACTGACACCCGAGTTAGTTCCTTGGTTACCCTAACAATGATGACCCGGATTATGATTTCCAGGTCCGGAATTGCCGGTTCCTGGATGACCACCTCCCATGTTATGTGGGTTGCCACCTCCATTGTTTCCTGGTCCATAGTTATTGTTTCCACTAGGTCTGAAACCATGCATTATGAAACAAGTTTCCCAAGAATGATTTGCTACCTTTCCATTTTTGCTGTGAAGAGGGCATGGTCCCTTTAAAGCCTGTTGTGCCTCCGCAAAATTGTTTGGTCAAAATGATGAGGACATCCCTAGCTCTTCACCTATTGTTACACATGAGGATGCTACAATACAAGCTAATGAAGTGAGGATTGGTCCCATGACAAGATCAAGGACCAAACTATTAAAACAACAGGTGAATTCACTCCTACTTGAGTATAACATTTATAATTATGAGAATATTACACTACCTAAATCCATGCATATTTGTATTCTCAGGTTTGTTGATAACACAAGCATGAGGAGAGGAGATCATGAAGAGAAGATGCACATGTATGAAGATGGACTTCAAGAGGAGTTGGAGAACATGGAAGATGATGAAAACAATTCTACAAGTGTGGAAAACAATTGCTAGTTTGTTATTCCACACTCATGGATGGTGAAAACAAGAAGAGGGCGCCCACAAAGGATATCAATGCGCCATAGAGAAGTTCTAATAGTTATAGATATGGTTTGTATACCATCATAGGCCGCACCCCTTAATGGTGGGTCGGTTTGTATCCTATTGGTTGAGTCCAAGTCCAAAACAAAGCCCAAGTTGGGTTCTATTTGGGTTGGGTGGGTGTTGCTTGTGCAATACCACTTGTGTCCGCACCCCACCCCTAATATATACCCCTTGGTGCGGCTAGATTAGATTAGACTATGTTAAAACATTAAACCCTAGACCTCTAGATTAAAACAGCTTATAAGCCTTCATCTGAAAGTTCATCTGCAAACTTTACGTGTTACCTGCTGTTCCACTGGGAATAAGAAGATACAGGACCACTTGTAGTCGGTGGATTACTTGTGCAAGAGTGTGGAGTTGAGAATATCCTCGGGGTTGCTATCTTTTGCATTGGCATCAGGGATCAGCCGGGAGAGTTCTTAGTGGCGCACTAGTTATCATATTGAAGTTATCCGTGGGTTCACTGAGAAGATTGGGACACCCCTTATCATCTTGGTATCAGATTTACAGGTTGCCTCGGTGAGCTATCAAATTTCCCTTTAGTTTGAGTGTTTTTATTACCTATCCAGAAAATTGCCCCACAAAAATAGTGTAGTTCATTGCCATCGCCCTAGATATCACCTTAGTTTCAATTACTAGTGTTGTTTTTGTGTTTGATTTTGTGTTCCTTTTTGTCTTTTTAGTTTTGTTATTTTTGGCTAGGGTTAGGGTTCTTGTTCCCCTAGTCGAGTTCATATAAAAAATCTCAAAAAAATCCGCTGCTCATTGCCTTTTATTCATCCAATCCGAGTCCACCTAGTACTCCTACCGAGGCAGCGTTTTTCATCAATTCCCTGCCGTACCGCACCCCCCCCGCTACCGCGCCCTACCCGCACTCGGATTCACCCGTAACGCGCTAAATCCCCCCTGCGCCCGCACCACAGCACACCACCGCAACCACCGCGCGCTACCGCGGCACAGAATGTCGCCAAATCGCTGCCGCGCTATCGCACCCTGATTTCTAGGGGATACTCACCGTACGAACTGGATAGCGGATGCTTGGATTATGGGGCATAACTGCTCCCACGTCCCAGCTTCCTGGTAGGCCTGCGCTTATGCGCGACAACACAAGCCCTGCTATTCCACCGTCGATGTAAACTATCCACTAGAGATCAAAGGCACTTCCGTCGACGTACTTCAAACCATACACACATGGTACGTCAACGGCGTTGAACAACTGATATCACAACAGATCTCTACGACACAAAAGATTGAAATAAGTTGCAAATGGCTCTCATTAGAGCAGAGATAGCAAATACAATCATTCAGAGGGCACCTGCCCCAACAATACATCATTACAATACAGCGGAAGCATTCAACATGTCTGGGTACAGACAAGAACCAAATAGGCCTAAGAGGCCGGAAACAAACAGACGGAGCCCATCCACGAAGTCTCGGATCCTGCCCGGGTCCGCTATCTACTCGTCAGCAGTCTCGTCATGCTCCACGTAGTAGCCACCATGTAGATCCTCGGAAACGTAGGTCTGCGGAAACCACAGCCCCAAAGGGGTCAGTACATAAACGTACTGGCAAGCAAGACTCACAGTTCACCAAAGTGTAACCCGTCAACACCAAGCACAGATGCCTTGGGTTCAACGGAAGAGAGGGGATATAGAAGATGCTGCAACTGGCTGCGCTAACCAACTACAGAGATTTCTACCACTTCCGGCTAACAGAAAGGGGATAAGATCGAGGATTGCAACCAACTGAAAGATAACTTCAAACAAACCCATCCTGGATCTCGCCCCTTATCCAAAGAAGCAATCCGAGGATAACTCACACAGTTGTATTAATGATGGTTCAGATTGTTGTGTCAATAATCCTATTACTAGTCAAGTTGTTAATCATTGGGTGAGATTGTGAATCATTAGTTTAAGTTGTCCTGAGTACTTGTTAGCCAGTACTTTCACCAAGTAATCCATAACCGCGGAAAACACGGCTTCTCGAGAAGATTATCCCTGCAGGGTTGCACCAATTTGGCCGTACACGCAAGAATAACCCGCCAGATAGGAAGCTAACCCACCAAGCGGGGTACTCTACACAACCAACCATTCTTCGCATCAAGCCCAAAGCACCTTGGGCGCACGGCTAATCGAGCCCAGAAGAAAATGGACCCTCATAGCACTCTAAGAACATGTCCCCCTATATGCCGACTACGAAAGTTCCACCCGGGTACCAAGGGCTCGCAAGATCATGCATGCAGCAAATGGAAAACCCGAACTAAATGAGGCGATTTGGACGAGATGCGAATCAGGTCAAGTTGAGGGGGGCGCCCATACTCGCTTCCCACATGCGGGTAGTGCGCTCATCATGGATCAGTAGACAAGACCCTTTTCCTATTAGGGTCAACACTAGCAGGCCTCAAAACCACAAAGGGCCTCCTGCCGGTGCCTTATCATCAAATTTATTATTAATAGCAACATTAGCATGATTGATTGATTAAACATCGAGCCCCCACAACGTAATAGAAATAGTAACAGAAAGTAACGGGTAACAGACTCGAGCAAAGCAACCTAAGCATGCTAGTAAGACACGGGCTCAAACAATGGTTATAGGTATGGAGGTGAGGCAATATCAGGGTTAAGGGATACATGTGATAGGTTCGTAACAGAAACAACTAATCATAGGGCTAGCAGAAATAGACAACGGAAAGTATCGGTAACCAATGTTGAAAGGAACACGATGGTTCATGTGAGTGATAACTTGCCTGCAAAACCCAGTAGCCTGGTACTGAGCTAACTCCTTAGAAGGGGTGTCGTAAGTATCGTCGGTCTCAACGTCGTCGTGTATCCGGGAAGAAGCAAACAACCATTGCAGAAAGATAAACAATCAATATAATGGCATAGGTGCACAAACATGGGGATGATGCATGTCATGTTAATAGATGCATCAAAATAAACTACTTGACAAGATAGAAACAGGATTAAACGGACCCATATGCAATTGGATTGCATATGAAAAGCCCATGAATTATGGTTGAATTAATTGTTTTACAACTAATCATTATATGAAAGTGGATTAGCATGATGCATGGATGAGGAAAACAGAAAAATAACAACAATAGAACCAAATGGAAATAAGGCTTAACAAGTTTAGAAATTCAGTTATTAAGTTATGGAATTTTGGTTTCTTAAAGGTGTCACACAAGCATTTGTTGTTTTCATCAAGTTTAATTGTTCAAAACAGATCACAAGGTTTATATTTGGAAAGAACACAAGATTTTGGGTGGATTACATGTTTCACTTGTTGAAAAAGGATTTCAAATAAAGTATTTAGGAATTAAACAAGTTAAACAAGAATTAAATGAATTTAATTCAAACATGAACTTATTTGAATTTTTATTTGTTCAAAGCATTAAACCAATTTCATATTTGAAAAGTTTATACTTTTAGGGTTGGAAAACATATTTTATATGTTCCAAAAGAATTTGTTTTGATCAAGTTATGAAATTACCAATTTTAAATGAATTAAACAAGGTTTAAATTATTTAACCAATTTTAGTTATCAAAACATGAAACAAATTTTATATTTGGAAAGTTGGTTTAATTCTGCATGGAAAACATATTTCATTTGTGGAAATTGGATTTAAAATGAGCAAGTTATTATTTTGGCAATTTTAAATGCAATAAACAAGAAACAGTTGTTTTCAGCAATTTAAATTATTCAAAACAGCAAACAAAATTTATATTTGGAAAGTACATGAAAAGTTGATTGGAAAACATATTTAGTTTGTTGAATTTGCAATTTTTATGAACAAGTTATGAATTTTGCAATTTTAAGTGAATTTGACAAGTTTTCAAATATTGCACCAATTTAAAATATTCAAAACAGTAAACAAATTTTATATTTGGATAGAACATTCAATTTGGGACAGAAAACATATTTAAAAAGCTAAAATTGGAGTTGGGATGAATTTTTTATGCAATTCACAAAATATAGTGCAAATCTGCCATTTTTTAGTGAAACAGGGACTTAGAAAAAATATTTCAGGGTCTAGAATTAATGTGCAAGGGCCTAGTTGTGATTTCCAGTTTGTTGGGCTGTGAAGGAATAAAGGAAAAAAAATGGGATGTAATCCCGTGGGGGGTGGGATTCGAACCCACCCCCTCTGCTCGCAGCGCAAGGAACTGAACCGGTGGGGTGAGGCTCTGTGTTTGATAGGAGAGGGGTACGGGGGTAGATAAGGTTCAGTTTGCGGGTTTCTGAACTTAACTGAACTTGTTTCTAACTGAACCCTGCATGTATTTGCTGAACCTCGTCGGAAAGAACAGAGTGGCCGGCGGCAGCTGTGGTGCTCGCGTGGCCGGAGGGCGCCAAGGGGGAAAAGGGGATGAGGGAGGAGGAGTGGAGGGAGGAGAGGAGCGATGGGGGGCGGCCTCACCTGGGTGCCCTCGACGGACAGGAGGTCGGGCGGACAGGTGCAGCAGGCAGTGGAGAACGCCGGCGAAGGGGCGGATGGCGGCGGCGCTCCGAGCCGTCCCCGTCCGCGTGGTGAAGCCGGTGAGGAAGAGAACGACGCGGCGAATCCATTCCCGCGTTCGGCAGCCCACGTTCTCCATCCTATCCCTGCCGCCGTGGTGGTTCCTCCTCCGGTCAATGGCAGCTCGGTGGTGGTTACAGAGAACAGAGAGAGGCTCGGTTGGGGAAGAGGAAGAGAAGCTGGCGGCGATGGAGGGTGGTGCTAGGGTTAGAGGATCGGGGCTCGAGGGAGTAGGTTAGATATAGGGGGGAGATGCTTGTACGGCTGAGCATCCAGAGGGGGGGGGGGAGCGATCGACGGTGGTGTGCCTGTTCGTACAGAGGAGGGTGACTCCAGCGAGGAAGAAGGGGTATCGGGCTGGAAAAAGAAGTGGGCTGGGCTTAGGATAGATTAGTTAGCTGCTGCTCCTCCTTTTCTCTTTTGTTATTTTTGTTTCTTTTATTTTATTTTTTGTAGCAAACAAAATTGGAAGAAAAGGAGGCCTTTAGGGTTAGGAAAAATTCATAGAAAAATAGGGTGAACTTGTCATGTTAACTTCAAACAGCTAACCAATTTGGATTTCAAAAATGTTTAAGTTTTTGGTGCTGTTTGGAATAAACCAAAATTAGATTATTTTGAAGATTTGAAATGATTAATGAAATCAACCTTTTAATAAAGTGACCCAAAAGAATTAATTAGAAAACAAGGGATGAGAGAAAGTTTTACTTATTATTGTTTATAGTTTCAAATTGGTTTTGTTTGAAAACTATTTGATTTGAATTGGAATATTTGGTTAATTAATATAGAAACAACAATTTAATAGGGTGAACCCTGTTATTAGTTGGATTAGACACATTGGAAAGGTTTGATATTTGATAATTTCCAAATGAGGTGTTGATGATGATTTTGCTTTGAATTTGAAAACCAATTTGGAAAGGCTTAGTGGAATTTATAACACCATTTTATTAGTTGAACATTATGGGATAATTGGAAACAATTAAGGTTTTTATTTGGAAACAACTATTTGGATGTTGTTTGGAATTTCAAAGGGAAAACAAATTGAATTTGAAAAGGGTTTGATTATTGGATGCATTTTTATAGAAATGAAACAATAGTTTGGAATCACACTTTAATGGAAACAAATAATTGTTTTATTTTGAAATATCATTTTAGAAATTGTAACATCACAAGGATGAAACAAAAGGTTTGAATTTTGGTTTGAAATTCAAATGGAAAACAAAGGAAAACAAATGAAAACAGTTGGAAAACAACTGAAAACAGAGAAAAACAAATGGAAAACAAACAAAACAAATGCAACCAACATGATGCCATGATGCAAAACATAAAATAACAGAGAGCAAACATTCTAAAGGCTATTTTTCAGACTTGGGATGTTACAAACCGCCCCCCCTTGAAGGAATCGCGCCCCGAGATTCCTACTGAGAAAAGAAAAAGGTCCGGAAACTTCTTGGGGAGATCCTCTTGAACTGTGACACGTGAAACACATCGTGCACCTTAGATAGACGTCAGGGAATTTGCAAACCACCGGAACATTTCAAGTAAAGGGGAGAGATTTTGCACCAAGGGTGTATAGCTGGATAGAACTTGATTCATTTGGAGAATAGACTATCTGTAATAAGGGTGGAACAGAGTTATTGACATCAATGCAACACCAAGAATAACATCAATGTCAGAATCATCAACATGAGAGTAACGAGGAATATGTGGCCTCTCATTAGAATTGGATTGTTCTTACTTATCTTGGAAGTCAACATTTGAGATCCCGGGGAGTGAACAGAGTTTTGATTGCTTAGTGGAACCAGAATTGGTTTGTATGTTGTGTAAAAGATTGTTGACACAAAGGAATGTGATGCTCCGGTATCAAATAACACTTTAACTGGATAAGAGTTTACGAGGAAGTTTTGATTAGACGCCGGTAGAAGAATTGAATTGGAAAACAACAACAAGATTTCAACGGACGAAAGGATGTTGAGAAGAACAGGATATCAACATCGGGGAAAACGAGAACAAAACTCCTGAGGTACTACGGAAAAACCCATCCAGGCTTCTAAAGGATCAATATCTACTGCTTTAGGAATAGAGGATCTGCTTCCGGGGCTTACACGCCTCCGTTCTCAATCATGAGTAGGCAACATGATAAATCATGTCACAACCACCTCCATTCCTATGGTCTAGTAGATATAACCATCCTAAAGAAACCAGAATTCGTGAAATCCTAACTTGAAAGTTTTAGGTGAGAAGGGAAAACAACGTTACACTTCCTTACCAGAAAAGGGAGGGTGGGTGGGGAAAGAAGAAAAGAACAGAATTCCTACTGTCACGTTTCATTTTTCCTATATAGCTACAAAATAGTTTCTAGACTCAACTGCGACCAGTAAAAAGGGATCCTACAGGCAGACAGGCTCTGATACCATTTGTCGCACCCTGATTTCTAGGGGATACTCACCGTACGAACTGGATAGCAGATGCTTGGATTATGGGGCATAACTGCTCCCACGTCCCAGCTTCCTGGTAGGCCTGCGCTTATGCGCGACAACACAAGCCCTGCTATTCCACCGTCGATGTAAACTATCCACTAGAGATCAAAGGCACTTCCGTCGACGTACTTCAAACCATACACACATGGTACGTCAACGGCGTTGAACAACTGATATCACAACAGATCTCTACGACACAAAAGATTGAAATAAGTTGCAAATGGCTCTCATTAGAGCAGAGATAGCAAATACAATCATTCAGAGGGCACCTGCCCCAACAATACATCATTACAATACAGCGGAAGCATTCAACATGTCTGGGTACAGACAAGAACCAAATAGGCCTAAGAGGCCGGAAACAAACAGACGGAGCCCATCCACGAAGTCTCGGATCCTGCCCGGGTCCGCTATCTACTCGTCAGCAGTCTCGTCATGCTCCACGTAGTAGCCACCATGTAGATCCTCGGAAACGTAGGTCTGCGGAAACCACAGCCCCAAAGGGGTCAGTACATAAACGTACTGGCAAGCAAGACTCACAGTTCACCAAAGTGTAACCCGTCAACACCAAGCACAGATGCCTTGGGTTCAACGGAAGAGAGGGGATATAGAAGATGCTGCAACTGGCTGCGCTAACCAACTACAGAGATTTCTACCACTTCCGGCTAACAGAAAGGGGATAAGATCGAGGATTGCAACCAACTGAAAGATAACTTCAAACAAACCCATCCTGGATCTCGCCCCTTATCCAAAGAAGCAATCCGAGGATAACTCACACAGTTGTATTAATGATGGTTCAGATTGTTGTGTCAATAATCCTATTACTAGTCAAGTTGTTAATCATTGGGTGAGATTGTGAATCATTAGTTTAAGTTGTCCTGAGTACTTGTTAGCCAGTACTTTCACCAAGTAATCCATAACCGCGGAAAACACGGCTTCTCGAGAAGATTATCCCTGCAGGGTTGCACCAATTTGGCCGTACACGCAAGAATAACCCGCCAGATGGGAAGCTACCCCACCAAGCGGGGTACTCTACACAACCAACCATTCTTCGCATCAAGCCCAAAGCACCTTGGGCGCACGGCTAATCGAGCCCAGAAGAAAATGGACCCTCATAGCACTCTAAGAACGTGTCCCCCTATATGCCGACTACGAAAGTTCCACCCGGGTACCAAGGGCTCGCAAGATCATGCATGCAGCAAATGGAAAACCCGAACTAAATGAGGCGATTTGGACGAGATGCGAATCAGGTCAAGTTGAGGGGGGCGCCCATACTCGCTTCCCACATGCGGGTAGTGCGCTCATCATGGATCAGTAGACAAGACCCTTTTCCTATTAGGGTCGACACTAGCAGGCCTCAAAACCACAAAGGGCCTCCTGCCGGTGCCTTATCATCAAATTTATTATTAATAGCAACATTAGCATGATTGATTGATTAAACATCGAGCCCCCACAACGTAATAGAAATAGTAACAGAAAGTAACGGGTAACAGACTCGAGCAAAGCAACCTAAGCATGCTAGTAAGACACGGGCTCAAACAATGGTTATAGGTATGGAGGTGAGGCAATATCAGGGTTAAGGGATACATGTGATAGGTTCGTAACAGAAACAACTAATCATAGGGCTAGCAGAAATAGACAACGGAAAGTATCGGTAACCAATGTTGAAAGGAACACGATGGTTCATGTGAGTGATAACTTGCCTGCAAAACCCAGTAGCCTGGTACTGAGCTAACTCCTTAGAAGGGGTGTCGTAAGTATCGTCGGTCTCAACGTCGTCGTGTATCCGGGAAGAAGCAAACAACCATTGCAGAAAGATAAACAATCAATATAATGGCATAGGTGCACAAACATGGGGATGATGCATGTCATGTTAATAGATGCATCAAAATAAACTAATTGACAAGATAGAAACAGGATTAAATGGACCCATATGCAATTGGATTGCATATGAAAAGCCCATGAATTATGGTTGAATTAATTGTTTTACAACTAATCATTATATGAAAGTGGATTAGCATGATGCATGGATGAGGAAAACAGAAAAATAACAACAATAGAACCAAATGGAAATAAGGCTTAACAAGTTTAGAAATTCAGTTATTAAGTTATGGAATTTTGGTTTCTTAAAGGTGTCACACAAGCATTTGTTGTTTTCATCAAGTCTAATTGTTCAAAACAGATCACAAGGTTTATATTTGGAAAGAACACAAGATTTTGGGTGGATTACATGTTTCACTTGTTGAAAAAGGATTTCAAATAAAGTATTTAGGAATTAAACAAGTTAAACAAGCATTAAATGAATTTAATTCAAACATGAACTTATTTGAATTTTTATTTGTTCAAAGCATTAAACCAATTTCATATTTAAAAAGTTTATACTTTTAGGGTTGGAAAACATATTTTATATGTTCCAAAAGAATTTGTTTTGATCAAGTTATGAAATTACCAATTTTAAATGAATTAAACAAGGTTTAAATTATTTAACCAATTTTAGTTATTCGAAACATGAAACAAATTTTATATTTGGAAAGGTGGTTTAATTCTGCATGGAAAACATATTTCATTTGTGGAAATTGGATTTAAAATGAGCAAGTTATTATTTTGGCAATTTTAAATGCAATAAACAAGAAACAGTTGTTTTCAGCAATTTAAATTATTCAAAACAGCAAACAAAATTTATATTTGGAAAGTACATGAAAAGTTGATTGGAAAACATATTTAGTTTGTTGAATTTGGAATTTTTATGAACAAGTTATGAATTTTGCAATTTCAAGTGAATTTGACAAGTTTTCATATATTGCACCAATTTAAAATATTCAAAACAGTAAACAAATTTTATATTTGGATAGAACATTCAATTTGGGACAGAAAACATATTTAAAAAGCTAAAATTGGAGTTGGGATGAATTTTTTATGCAATTCACAAAATATAGTGCAAATCTGCCATTTTTTAGTGAAACAGGGACTTAGAAAAAATATTTCAGGGTCTAGAATTAATGTGCAAGGGCCTAGTTGTGATTTCCAGTTTGTTGGGCTGTGAAGGAATAAAGGAAAAAAATGGGATGTAATCCCGTGGGGGGTGGGATTCGAACCCACTCCCTCTGCTCGTAGCGCAAGGAACTGAACCGGTGGGGTGAGGCTCTGTGTTTGATAGGAGAGGGGTACGGGGGTAGATAAGGTTCAGTTTGCGGGTTTCTGAACTTAACTGAACTTGTTTCTAACTGAACCCTGCACGTATTTGCTGAACCTCGTCGGAAAGAACAGAGTGGCCGGCGGCAGCTGTGGTGCTCGCGTGGCCGGAGGGCGCCAAGGGGGAAAAGGGGATGAGGGAGGAGGAGTGGAGGGAGGAGAGGAGCGATGGGGGGCGGCCTCACCTGGGTGCCCTCGACGGACAGGAGGTCGGACGGACAGGTGCAGCAGGCAGTGGCGAACGCCGGCGAAGGGGCGGATGGCGGCGGCGCTCCGAGCCGTCCCCGTCCGCGTGGTGAAGCCGGTGAGGAAGAGAACGACGCGGCGAATCCATTCCCGCGTTCGGCAGCCCACGTTCTCCATCCTATCCCTGCCGCCGTGGTGGTTCCTCCTCCGGTCAATGGCAGCTCGGTGGTGGTTACAGAGAACAGAGAGAGGCTCGGTTGGGGAAGAGGAAGAGAAGCTGGCGGCGATGGAGGGTGGTGCTAGGGTTAGAGGATCGGGGCTCGAGGGAGTAGGTTAGATATAGGGGGGAGATGCTTGTACGGCTGAGCATCCAGAGAGGGGGGGGGGAGCGATCGACGGTGGTGTGCCTGTTCGTACAGAGGAGGGTGACGCCAGCGAGGAAGAAGGGGTATCGGGCTGGAAAAAGAAGTGGGCTGGGCTTAGGATAGATTAGTTAGCTGCTGCTCCTCCTTTTCTCTTTTGTTATTTTTGTTTCTTTTATTTTATTTTTTGTAGCAAACAAAATTGGAAGAAAAGGAGGCCTTTAGGGTTAGGAAAAATTCATAGAAAAATAGGGTGAACTTGTCATGTTAACTTCAAACAGCTAACCAATTTGGATTTCAAAAATGTTTAAGTTTTTGGTGCTGTTTGGAATAAACCAAAATTAGATTATTTTGAAGATTTGAAATGATTAATGAAATCAACCTTTTAATAAAGTGACCCAAAAGAATTAATTAGAAAACAAGGGATGAGAGAAAGTTTTACTTATTATTGTTTATAGTTTCAAATTGGTTTTGTTTGAAAACTATTTGATTTGAATTGGAATATTTGGTTAATTAATATAGAAACAACAATTTAATAGGGTGAACCCTGTTATTAGTTGGATTAGACACATTGGAAAGGTTTGATATTTGATAATTTCCAAATGAGGTGTTGATGATGATTTTGCTTTGAATTTGAAAACCAATTTGGAAAGGCTTAGTGGAATTTATAACACCATTTTATTAGTTGAACATTATGGGATAATTGGAAACAATTAAGGTTTTTATTTGGAAACAACTATTTGGATGTTGTTTGGAATTTCAAAGGGAAAACAAATTGAATTTGAAAAGGGTTTGATTATTGGATGCATTTTTATAGAAATGAAACAATAGTTTGGAATCACACTTTAATGGAAACAAATAATTGTTTTATTTTGAAATATCATTTTAGAAATTGTAACATCACAAGGATGAAACAAAAGGTTTGAATTTTGGTTTGAAATTCAAATGGAAAACAAAGGAAAACAAATGAAAACAGTTGGAAAACAACTGAAAACAGAGAAAAACAAATGGAAAACAAACAAAACAAATGCAACCAACATGATGCCATGATGCAAAACATAAAATAACAGAGAGAAAACATTCTAAAGGCTATTTTTCAGACTTGGGATGTTACACGCGCGCTGCTGCTTGCTGTCACCGTACACGTAACACGCGTGCACCGCAGTTTCCACCGTAACGCGCTTACCAAACCACAGTTTTCTCGCGCGCGCTGCCGTGGCAGAGAAAAGTTGTTGTTTTGCTGCCGTAGTACAAAATCTCTGCCGTGAGCCTTTTGGAGCTATTTTCACTTAGAATTTTCTTATTATTTCTTGTTCTTTCATGTTTTTGTCATTAGGAACAATATATCCATTCCTTGTGAACCTAGCCACAACCTTTCTACAGCATATCAATAGGAACTTGCCCACAAGTATAGCTATTTTTGTGCTCTGACAGGTTGCTCATTTTCATCACCACCATTGTGTTCACTTGATCTTTGGTTTATATTACTCCTAGTTGTGTTTAAGGCCATTGGAAAAATACAAAAAAAAATAGAAAAAGAGTAAAAAGTATTAAAAAAAGAGAAAACAGAAAACAGAAAATTGCAAAGAGTCCGAGTTGATACTATTGTTACTAGTGGAGCTTGCCATTGTGAAACTTGGTTTTTCATTGAGCAATCTTGTGCCTGTCAATTAAGAGCCTAGCTAGTGACTTTCTAGTGCATTGCAAAATCTCATCCATATATTTTCTTTGCCACATTTGTCTCCATTATTGTGTGAGTTTCCTTGGGAATTTTTGTATTATCACAAAACAGCAAATATGACTTGTTACTTTGGTGATTGTTAGGTATCTATACCAAGCCCCACTAAATAACCTTGTTTTCCTTTGCGAGAGTTAAAAACCTGGGTATTCTCTTCTTCACATCAAAGTACATTAATTGCCTCTACTTGTTGGTAAGTATTTCTATTCACTTTGGAACGGTAAGATAACCTATTGTCTTGCTAGATTTTTGAGTGAGTTGTGAGAGAACACCACAACCTATACTTGTTTCTGTTTTCACTAACCTACTAATGGATCTTTCTAGTGATGACATGTGCAGCAAAAGAAGGACCATAATCAGCAAAAGGGCGGAGCTGGTGTAGCCTTGGGGCCCCACACCACCCCCTGGCTCGGCCAAGGGGGGGTGACACCCCATGGTGTGGGCCCTCTGGTGCCCCTCTTCGTCTCCTCTTCGGTCTTCTAGATGCTTCCGGGGAAAATAGGCACTTCGGGCTTTGTGGGGTCCAATTCCGAGAATATTTCCAGAACAACTTTTTTGAAATAAAAAACAGCAGAAAATAGGGAACTTGCACTTGGCATCTTGTTAATGGGTTAGTCCCGGTAAATCGATAAAAATGTAAAGAAGGGAGAAAACATGTAGAAATCGGCATAATATTATCATGGAGCATCAGAAATTATAGATACGTTGGAGACATATCATAGCTGAATTGACAACACAAGCCATATAAACATTCTTTGTCTCCCCTTGTGTCGAATCAATAAATTTGGGTTTGCATGAGCAAATTGGCAAGCATGTGCAGGTGTATGTGGATGACATTGTCATCAAGACCAAGTAGAAGCACCCTATCCTAGATGATATTCGAGAAATATTCGCAAACCTGCGAAAGTATCGGTTGAAGTTGAACCCGACCAAGTGCACCTTTGGCGTTCTGGCAGGAAAGTTACTCGGTTTCCTCATATCTAGTCGTGGTATCGAGGCCAACCCCTCCAAGATAAGAGTAATAGATATCATGTCTCTGCCGAGATCCCTGAAGGATGTGCAGAAATTCACTGGCTGCCTGGCATCTCTCAGCCGGTTCATCGGGAGAATGGACGAGAAAGCTTTACCTCTGTACCAGTTAATGTAGAAGGGTGACAAGTTTGTCTGGACCCTGCAGGCTAATGCAGCCTTCCGATATCTGAAAACCATGCTAGGTACTGCTCCCATATTGGCATATCCACTGCCCAAAGAGCCCATGGTGCTCTATATTGCAGCTACCAACTGAGTTGTCAGTGTGGTGGTAGTAGTGGAATGAGAAGAGGAAGGAAAACATGTGTAGAGGCCGATATACTATCTCAGTGAGGTGATCTCCAACTCGAAACAGAATTACCCCGACTACCAGAAGATGACATACTGTGTCTATATGGCGGCCAAGAAGCTGAAGCACTATTTCCAAGAGCACCCCATGACAGTGGTGAGCACCGCACCCATCTCGGAGATTGTTGGGGTAATAGGTGAGGGGGACCCTCACCTACCCCTCATATAAACCGGAACCCGCTTAGTGGGACTCGAGACTGATGGTCCGGTTTATATCTGTAAGATCCGGGTTATGGTTGTCAACCAAGAGAGAGGAGGCCTGGATTACCTATTCTGTAATCCGGAGAAGATAGAGGACCGGCCGAGAGTGTGTGTTAAGGAGCATAGAGGCCCAAGGCCGGACGGAGACGACCAAGTCACGGGATGAACCGACTGGGGATGACCTAGAACCGGATTAGACCAGGACTCCGATAACGGGTGTGAACTGGATTCTCTGTAACCCGGAGGTCTCATCCCCTATATAAGGCGAGACCCTAGGACATAGAAAGACAAGTTCTAAGTCGATAGCAAGGTAACTCGAGACATCGAGAGCCGGAATTTCCCTTTGTAATCGAGACCTTGTTTCCCAATAGTAAGAAGGCAGGAGTAGGTTTTACTCTCAATAGAGGGTCCGAACAGGGGTAAACTCGCGTCTCTCGTTTCCGCCTTAACCCTTTCGAAGTTTCGCTCAGTAGCAATGGCCTCGCAATCTAGTTCTCCCATGAGGACACTTGTCGTGACAACACCACGACAGTTGGCGCCCACCGTGGGGCCTGCTCGCGGAAGCGTCGTCTTTTCGGAAGGAGCCTTACCAGGGATCGAGAAGCTCGCGATAGGCCGGCTCAGGAGGAGACGTCGTGGAAACTACTACAATCATGACACGTGGGGTACAGAGTTCGCATCGATGGAGTCAGGATTTCGAGTCCCCTTCGGAGGTATCCACGTCTTTGTTGGCTTCGTAGGGGCACAAAACCGAGACCAGCAGTCAGACTCAGTCTCGGAGGAGGCTACGATGATATGCTCTGATGGTGAGTCTTTAGTTGGGAATAATGATGATCCTGATGAAACGGGATCCATGCACCAGCTCTTTGGAGACAGGTTAGGAGGAGACCTTTAGCCAGATCTGCCGAGTCTGAGGGAAGCAAATTATCACACGACCGTTTACATGGCTGCACCAACGCGACCCGCGGAGCCCAGGTATGCCGCTAGTGGTAATCTAATTACAGATATTGTTTTGACTTCGAATCCAGCTCCAGGGGGCCAGGAGGCGCGGGAGCAGCATCAACGGGCCCAATGGTAGCCCCAATTGGACGTACAGAACCGCGACCCGGCCCGACTAACTCTGGGCTGGCCGAGGCAGTGGTTGACCTGACAGCACCCCCGCTATACAACCCAAGGCCCGAGTTGATGGCTGCAATGGATTCATTAAATGAATTCCTGGCTACTCTGATTACCCCGGAGAACATGGTACAGCGTAACACAGAGATTGAAAGGCTTAGACAAGAAATAACTCGTGCCCGTAGGGAGATTGAGAAAGAAGTAACATGTATAAACAAAACTCGGTCAAAAGTCCTGGAAGAAGCACCACGCCTGGAGAGAGAGGGGATTCATCTAAACTTCAGACAAAGGGAGTTAGCTTCAATACAAAACAGGCGCTACAATACGGCTGAACAACGAATTCGGCGCAGGACTGGGACCTACCAACCTACAGAACTTATTCACGTCTCCGGTCGGGACGCCTGGGGCACCTAACCTTGCCCAGCCGGTTCACGCCATGAACCCGTCGGTTGATCCGTTTCCAGTTCATCCGACACATTTTCAGCCACCTATCCAGTTGCATGGTAACTCGAATCCTGTCCCGGTCCCAGAACAACCTCTACAGGAAAGATTTCATACACCGCCAGGTCATTTCAACAATCCAATGGATAACATTTGTGCAGCAGCAAACAGTCTGGCACGAATTCCAGTCAACCCCAATGATCCTATTGGAATTGAAGCTCGGAGGGCAATTGAGATGTTACAAACAGCGGTGGTCCAGCAGATGAATTACAGTAATCAAGACAGGATACACTCAACTCATTACAACAGCAGGAATTCCTTGCCGAGAAGTCATCATGGAAATTCACCAGTTCCGGCCGGCTCTAGCAATGCAAACCGGCAGCAACCAAACCTGCCCAGGCCAACTGTATCCTACGCACCTGGAGTTATAAATGCAGGACATAAAGTTGCGGAACCAGAAAACAGGAATCCAGGTCATGTTCCACCAACAGTTCAAAACATAACCTCTACCCTTCCCCCAACTGGGTCTTGCAGGATTGGCATCCAGTGTCTTGGTCCAGCAATCAGGAACGAGAGAATACAGTCTGATTTTAAAGGACCCCGTAGAGTTGTAAACTATACACCAGACATGGAGCCCGCAGACTGGATAGAAGGTTATGAGATGGCAATGGAAATACTGGAAGTAAGTGACGTAGTATGCGCTCGGTACCTAAGTGTGATGTTAGAAGGACCCGCGAAGTCCTGGCTAAAGAACTTGCCCGCAAATTCAATTAATAGCTGGCAGGAGCTGAAGGACCAGTTCATCGAAAAATTTCAGGGAACATGTAAGCGACCAACGACTATTACAGACCCAGAAAACTGTGTTCAGAAGGAAGGGGAGTCTGCCCAGCATTGGTCTCGACGCGTTGTGGAAATCATACATTCATCTGTCGGACTCACCGCGCAAAAAGCAGTCATAGCATTGGAAATAAATTGCAGATTTGACGCTCTAGAGCATAAGCTGGGACGCATAAAGCGATACGTAAGTGATATGAGCGATTTAATGGATGCCATGACCAAGTATGCGGAGTCTGGCAAAACAAAGGACGCAGACTTAGATGACAAGAAGTCCGCGAAGGGAAAGAAAGCTGGGACCAAGGGTAGCCAGAACCCGAGTGAGAGCAACAACAACCCTCAGAACAAGAACAATAACAAGCATAAAAACGGAGATGAGACTTCGGATTTGGTGGCGAACACGAATACAGGTTACAGAAACCAACGTCAGAGCAACAATTTCAGAGGAAATCAAAATTTTTGGCCAAACAGCTTTGCACAGGCTCAGCAGGCCCTGAAGGGTCCATGCCCTCGACATAGCAAAAACGGAAAGTTAGCAAATCATTCTTGGAAAAATTGTTTCATCATGCAGGGTTTTGAACCTAGCGGAAGTAATAACTATGGACCAGGAAACAGCGGAGGAGGCAAACCAGGAAATATGGGAGGTGGACATCAGGGAGCTGGCAGCTCGGGACCCAGAAATCATAATCCAGGTCATCACAGTCAGGGTCACCAGGGAACTAACCTGTGCGGCAGTCACCAAGGAGGAAATCCCGGTTTTCAAACAAATCCGAAGCAGCTAAGCTCAGGCTAATATCATGTATTCACCACCAGTTCGTGCAGGAGAGAACTCAAGGTGCAGAAGCGCGTTGTCAACACAGTAGCTCCTGCTGTTCCTAGATGGCTTAACCGGTCTGAACAACCCATAGCCTGGAGTCGGGTTGATCATCCTCCGCGAGTTGATAATCCAGGGGGAGTGGCTCTGGTCGTGGCTCCACAAGTTGGAGGATATAAGTTAGACAAGGTACTTATGGATGGAGGAAGCAGTATAAACATACTTTACTACGACACATTCAAAAGGATGAACCTGTAAGAGAAACAGCTTCAGCAATCATCAACTGTGTTTCATGGGATCGTACCTGGTAAGTCTGCACAACCTATCGGAAAAATATTTCTTGAAGTTGCTTTTGGGGTATTTGAAAATTACAGGACAGAGATGCTAGCATTTGAAGTGGTCAAGTTCAAAAGTCCATACCATGCTCTGTTCGGACGGCCAACTTATGCCAAATTTATGGCCAGACCCTGCTATGTTTACCTCAAGCTGAAGATGCCATATCCCAATGGAAATATTACTGTCAATGGTGACAGAGACATAGCTTTGGAATGTGAGGAAGGCGATGCAACCTATGAAGAGACTGCTTGTGCAGAAGAGGAGTTGGAATTGTATAAACTGCAAGTTGATCCCGAAGACATGACCTCGCTCAAAAAGCCATCAGCTGAGTCCAAGTTAAAAGTTAAGTCTGCTCAAGAAACCAAGCTGGTGGACTTTACCCCCGGTGACTCATCTAAGCAGTTCAGCGTGGGAGCTCATATGACAGAAAAATAGGAAAGCGCGCTCATCAAGTTCCTCCGTGAGAATTGGGATATCTTCGCATGGAAACCTTCTGACATGCCAGGTGTCCCAAGGGAACTTGCTGACCATAGTTTAAATGTGGATCCTAAATTGAAACCTATTCGTCAGTTCCTCCGTCGTTTCAGTGATGAGAGAAGGAAAGCAATAGGAGAAGAGATTGCCAGGTTACTTGCAGCAGGGTTTATAGTAGATGTGTTTCATCCAAAGTTGTTAGCTAATCCAGTTCTCGTTCTCAAGAAAAACGGAACCTAGAGAATGTGCATCGACTACACAGATTTGAACAAAGCATGTCCTAAAGACCCGTTCGCATTACCCCGTATTGACCAGATTATAGAATCTACGGCTGGTTGCGAACTGCTATGTTTTCTGGATGCCTACTCAGGTTATCATCAAATCAAAATGAAGGAAGAGGATCAAGAGAAGACGTCATTCATTACTCCCTTTGGAGCATTTTGTTATACGTCAATGCCTTTCGGTTTGAAAAATGCAGGGGCAACTTATCAAAGGTGTATCCAGAATTGCTTGGAGAGTCAGATTGGGCGAAACGTGCACGCTTATGTGGATGACATAGTAGTCCAATCCCAAAAAGGTGACACTTTGATCTCAGACTTGGAAGAGATGTTCGCCAATTTGCGCAAATACCAAATGAAGCTTAACCCAACAAAGTGTGTCTTTGGCGTACCAGCTGGGAAATTATTGGGTTTCAGTATTTCAGAGAGAGGCATTGAAGCAAACCCGGAAAAAATTCAGGCCATACATAACCTGAAAAAACCGGTTTGCCTGAAGGACGTTCAGAAGCTGACATGTTGTGTTGCTGCCTTGAGCCAGTTTATAAGCAGACTAGGTGTAAAGGCTATACCCTTATACCGATTGTTGAAGAAAACTGACACCTTTGTGTGGAATCAAGAGGCTGATGAGGCATTGGAGGCCCTGAAAAACAACTTTCTAGCGCACCTATATTAGCTGCGCCTGAGAAGAAAGAACCCATGTTACTATACATAGCGGCAAATAACAGGGCAGTGAGTGCGGTGGTAGTTGTGGAGCGTAAGCTAGAAGATAAAGAAGGTCTTGTTCAACGGCCGGTTTACTACGTGAGCGAGGTCTTGACGGAGCCTAAACATCGTTACCCATATTGGCAGAAGCTAGTTTTTGGAGTATCCATGGCTAGTCGTAAACTGAAACATTATTTCCAGGAACATCCTATTACCGGGGTTAGTTCAGCACCTTTGTCTGATATTATTCAAATCAGAGAAGCAACGGGAACAGTTGCCAAGTGGGCTATTGAGATAGGGCCGTATCATATCAAATATGAGACAAGGACCGCAATAAAATCCCAATCCTTGATCGAGTTTATAAATGATTGGACACAGTTGCAGGTTCCACCAGATAAACCAGATACTAAATATTGGACTATGCATTTCGACGGGTCTTGACAAATGGAAGGTTCAGGAGCTGGTGTGGTGTTAACATCCCCAAGAGGAGATAAGTTTTGCTATGTCTTGCAAATCTCATTCAAATGCACTAATAACGCAGCAGAATATGAAGCTTTGCTCCATGGGATCCGAATTGTGAAAGAAATGAGCATAACCCGGATTCGATGTCTACGTGATTCTGATCTGGTATCTCAGCAAGTTACAGGAACCTGGGATTCTAAAGACCCAGTTATGGCAGCTTATATACGGGCAGTTACCCAGCTGGCTGGACATTTTCAAGGATATCAGGTTGATCATATCGGTCGACGTCTCAATGAAGCAGCTGATGCACTGGCTCGTCTAGGTTCCCAGAAAAAGCAAGTTCCACCAAATGTTTTTCTGGATGAAATTCATAGCCCATCTGTTAAAATCCCAACAGAGGAAGACCTAGCAAATCCAGATCCAAAATCGGAGTTAGTAGCTGCCCTGCATATAATCCCAGAGTAGACTGAGCCATATTTGGCATACCTTATGAGAGGCGAGCTCCCGTAGGACGAGGTTATCGCTCTCCAAGTTACAAGAAGATCCAAGTCATATATAATTATAAATGGTGAGTTACACAAGAGAAGTGCGACTGGAATTTTTCAAAGATGTGCTTCTCTAGAAGAAGGATGTCAAATTCTAAGAGAAATCCATTCAGGAGATTGCGGCCATCATGCAAGTTCTAGATCTTTGGTCAATAGAGCTTTCAGACATGGATTTTTCTGGTTAACCGCGAATGTTGATGCAGAACATATAGTTAAAGCGTGTGAAGGATGTCAAAGATATGCAAGGCAGGATCACGTGCCAGCTCAGGATTTACGCATGATTCCCAAAACCTGGCCTTTTGCAGTTTGGGGACTTGACATGGTAGGACCTTTCAAAAGGTCAACTGATAAAAAGACTCATCTACTGGTGGCACTTGACAAGTTTACAAAGTGGGTTGAAGCAGAACCAATCAGTAAATGCGACGCAGTTACAGCAGTCAAGTTCTTAAAAAGGTGATTTTCAGATTTGGCTACCCACATAGCATTATAACAAATAATGGGACAAATTTGTCAGAAGGAGCAATGCAGAAGTTTTGTGAACAGAACCATATATGGTTAGACCTTGGTTCCGTGGCCCATCCACATTCTAACGGACAGGCAGAGCGGGCTAACCAGGAATTACTTAAAGGTATCAAACCCAGATTCCAGGTTCCATTGGAGAAAACTGCTGGTTGTTGGGTCGAAGAGTTGCCCGCTGTTTTATGGAGCAGAGGCAGTTTTGCCAAGTGATATTAGTCACGATTCACCACGAGTGACGTCTTATGTGGAAACCCAGAATGAGATAGCTCGTCGAGATTTGCTAGATGCTTTAGAGGAAGCACGTGACCTTGCAGCATCCAGGTCAGCTATATATCAGCAAGACCCGCATCGCTATCATAGCCGCAGAGTTAAGACTCAAAGTTTCCAGGAAGGAGACCTGGTTTTATGACTAATTCAGAAAAAGGATGGAATGCACAAGCTAATCCTCCATGGGAAGGACCATTTGTGGTAAGTAAAAAACTACACAATGGATCTTATTATACCTCATTGATATGCGTGATGCTGATAAATCACGAACATCTGAGGAAGAAACTGGAAGACCATGGAACATAGCCCAGTTGAGGCCAAATTATACATAGGATCATTGTAATCACTATGTTATTTTGGCAATGAGAAGCAATGTCAACAACATCTGAGTTATTGGGATTTGTTTTCATATCATTATGACAGGAAGTTACAATATTTTTTCTATATGATTACTTGGGGGCTGATGCTAGAGCACAGTCTATATCTCAAGAATCTGGCATAAGCCAAAATATATTGGTTATACTTGCCTGCCAGTCAGTGGTTACACGCACTTTTATGACCTAGATGTTTAAACCTGGATGAGTCAATCATGATATAACCCGGCAAAGCTGGGTTACTATAACCCGGCAAAACCGGGTTACTATGACCCTGAACTCACCAGAGTTGTACACACTAGAATAAGTCATGCGAAAAACCGGCTAAGCTAGAAAGCAAAGAAAAACCAAGTCAAGAAAAGTTTCACGTACAGATAGAAGATATCGCAAACAAAGTAAAACCGGAAATACTTTGCATAACCTCAAAGGAAAACCGGGTTATTACACACCAAATTGTAGCATAAGTACACATGCGCAGTTTCAAAAATAGGACTAGAAATAAAATAGTTCATCGAGCCTATTACAGACCCAACAAGTTCGAATTATTATTTTTGCAGAGATCACGTGATTACTCGACAGCAGATTTTCCCTTCTGCTGGGCCGGGTCCTGAGTTGCCGGATCTTGAGGCGCTAGGTCTTGAGTCTCTAGCTTATGTGTGGCTTGGATAGCTTCTTCAACCTCATCAGCAGGGACGTACTTCCACTCTAGCTGAGCCAGAGCATCAGTAACGTTCTCCGGTTCATATAAGGGGCGAGGTGGAGCAAAAACAGACGGAGTGACAGATTGAGGCGCACCAGATGAAGAGGCCATAGAGAGCCAGCTCTTCTGCGGGGCTTGGCGACAGCAGCCATAGCTAGAGGATTAAATGGAATTTTACGCTCACCCGACGAAGTATAACCCAGGCACATGTCCTTCAGCTTGACCTTTTCAGCAATAGTGCAAGCCTGAAACCGACACTCCCTCTCTATCCTAGCGAAGTCCTTTTTGTCGTAGTTTGACATATCTGCTTTATACTCTGGGAAGCCACCCGCCAGAAGATCCAGATTCAACTCCGGGTGATAGGCTTTCGCCAGGGACATGACCTTGATGGCTCCATGGCGGCAGGATGATAGCTTATGCTCCTCTATCCGCCGAGGGACCTGAGTTAGCTCCACAAGCATTTCACTAAGCCTTTAAGGAGGAGTGTCCCAGTTCCGGACAACTTTAATACATTCTCCACCTCCAATGTATAGCTGCCAGATCAGGGTGAACAAGGCCTTAAGTTTGAGGTCTGGAAGTTTAAGGTTATTGCCATGCATTCTTCCTACAGGTTACAAAAAGTAATTTCTGATCAGAACTAAGCTATTTGATAGTAAGACAAAGGAAATACAATATTGGAAACGTAGTACATTTACAGGGGATAATAAAGCGGACAAACTTACCAAAAACACAGCAAGTGATATCTCTTAGCAGATCTGTGACCTTGGTAAAGTTGGTCCGGGTTTCCTCTAGGTCCTTCTCAGCAGTTTCTGCTCTAGTTACAAGATCCTTCTCCCGGGTTTCAAAATCTTCCTGCAAAATAGACCAAGTATTGGCTGCCTCAGTTATTTTATCTTCGAGCTCTTTTTGCCGGGTCTTGGCTTCTTAAGTTTTCTTGGCCTCTTGGGCGAGCAGGTTCTTCAAATTTGAAACCTCCTTTTGCAGGGAACATTCAAGACTCTGCAAGTTCATTGATCACAATAGATTAAAGTTATTCACAGGTTTAGTCAGAACTTGATAAATATATGGCTTATAATAGCATAACCCAGAAACTGGTGAACTTATTGCAGTATTCAAGAAAAAGTTAAGTCTCGAGTAGCTGCAGGCTCGCAACCCGGCACTTGGGGGCTACATTATTTCAGGTTCACGAATCGGGTTATAAGCTATGTCTAAGTCCCGGCTAGCTGCAGTCTCGTAACCCGGCACTTGGGGGCTACACTACTTTAATATTAGTTAAAGTGGTTGACAACAAAAGCATAGTAAGTCTCGGTTTATAATTTCACTATAAACCGGCCCTTGGGGGCTATAGCTATTCAGGTTATAGCTATTCAGGCTACAACTATTCAGGTTACAGCTATTCAGTCTACAGCTATCCAGTAACAAATCTCCAAGTATATATTATGAATATAAACTAGAAGATTGAGGGCTACAGGTTATGAGGTTACCTCATATTTCTGTTTCAGAAATTCTATAATACCATCAGCGCGGCGCCGGTTCTCAGAGAGTTCTTAAGCAAGCGTATCAAAGTTCTGGCCTTCAAGGTTCAGGCTAGGAGTAGCTCTCTTGTCTTCTGGCTTCACTTTTAGGTCTTCAGTGACTTTGGAGAGCATGGTGGAAGGTCCAGTAACCTCGATAGCCTGAGATCCGGTTATGACTACATCCGGGTCTTGAACATTCACCTCTTCAACCGGAGGATCATTACCCGGGATATTATCAACCGGGTTCACCTCTTCTTCGTGTTTTTCAGCCATAACATCCATGTGACATGGCGATGGAGCAGCCGGTTCATCATCCTCTGTTGGGAATATGCCCTAGAGGCAATCATGTATGATGTAATTCCCACTGTATTCATAAAGTTATTAAGTTGTCCTTGTTTTGAACATCTGATATATGTCATTGAATATGTGATTCGATTGTGAAACTATATATTCATGTTGTTCATACTAGATTGTCCTTGGTCATTTAGGTTGTGCTGGACACACACCCTAGACTAATGTGAGTGTTGGCTGATGACACGGTTCCACTTGTCATGGGCATGGTGATGCCATTCCAACGTTCACGGCCTTGGCTAAAGAGTTTAGCAAGTCGGACTGACCCACATTGAGATGCAACGATCAAGTCGTCATTTGCATGTCTCAATCAATGTAATCCTTAGACCTGAGGTTGTCGCACAATCCGAGTTGTGGATCACCGACTTAGGTTCTGTCAAACGTTGTTCTGTGACAAGGCAACTATAAAGGCAGAGTTCGGGTCGACTGAGAAGCAAGCTGCGTGATGTGGATAATCAAGATGGGATCTAGCCGAGGTAGAAGGCCACGATGATTACCGGCAGAGGTGCTGTACGTTCAGCACTTCGACGTTCGCGGGATCAGATCGGCTGGATCGGATCATGGAACTGCACTGCCCCAACGCGCTTCATCGATAATCCGCAACCGCGCGTCTAGTGGTAATCATCGTGGCCTTCTACCTCGGCTAGATCTTGGAAGCATCGCGTAGGAAAAAGTTTTCGTTTATCTCTACGCGACCCAACATCCTCTTCCCCAAGGGTTTTCTCGTCAGGGTTCACAGAGGGAGCAGCAGATGAGACAAGGTTTACTTTCAGTACATCTTGAGCTCTGCGGTAAAAGGAAAAACCCTAAGTTATATTGCATAAGTAAGATATTAGCAGTATAAAAACAAGGGATGGAAAGTTAGCTTACCCAGAGTTAATGGAATACTTACTAGCCCCGCAGAAATGAGAAGAATCTGAGTTCGGAGAATCTGAATGAAAAGGACGACTCAGTTCTGGCCTCATTTGTCCGGCTAAGGGGTGTAAAGCAGTAGGTGAAACTCGAACTTTGGAGACCCGGCGAAGAGGAGTTTTCGGAGGCAAACCTGTTTCTAACTCACTTGAGCCAGAGCTCCGGGTCCTCCTTCTCTTGCTGCCCTCCTCATCATCCTGCATTTTCTTTGTGTGTGAGGATGGTTTCAAAGGATTTTTTGACAGTCTAGTGATAGGCACCTTTGAAACGGCCTGCCGGGTCCTCTTTTGGCCTGCGGGGGACTCCTTCTCAATCACCAGGTTGGAACCGGTGATGGGAGTAGAGGGGTCGAGATCCGGCATAGTATGATCCGGAGCGTCACGACCCAGTTCTTCTTCACCAGCCTGTCCACCACCGAACCCGGCAACTTCCTCTTCTGCCGGTTCATCCTGCGAGTAATCAGCGTCAGCAAATTGGTTGTGCAACTGACCGAAGGAATCAAATTAAGAAACCTCTTCCTCATCATCGCTCTTCTCTTATGATTCTTCATCCTCAGGTGGAGAAGCCGGTTCTTATGTGGTAACCCAGAAAGGGTATGTAGCATGTGAACCGGAACAACGCCAAGGTTAGAACTTGCGCAGTCAAAGGAATGAAAGGTAATTATAAAATAAAAGATATGTAGGCTTACGGAGGAGCCGGGTTAGAAGAGATGAAGGGCTCCAGACCAACATCGAAGAACTTATCCTGCTTCACTCCAACCAGGAGTTTCAAGGAGGTTGCCATCTCTGACTTAGAAACTATAGACTCAGAATATCGCATGGAATCTGTTGAACCGGCATACTCGTGGAATAGCCTGTTCCTGATACTAAGGGGTTGGTTACGCCAATCTACCCAGGTTTTGGTTAAAACTAAACCCGTAAGCCCGTGAACTATCAACGAGGTTACGCGTTTCAGGAGAGGCTGGATTATGATCCGATCAACAGATTTGGCATAGGAGTTCATGGTGCTGGTGTAGACTAAGCGTTCAGGACAGTAACCCGGAAGTGCTGGTTCACCTTCAGGAGAAGTGTTTTTGATATAGAAGTAGGAATTCTGCCACAGTTTGGGGTGACTGGCCAGAGGAATACCCGGGTAGGCAATATCCTTTCGTCTCTGGAACGAGACCCCCCCCCACAGTGTATAAGTTCACCCCCAGCTACCTCTGGGTGCTTATTGCATTAGAAGTACTCAAAGAAAAGGTCTAGGTTTGGCTCTACTTAGAGGTAGTCCTCACAGAGGACTACGAAGTTGCTAACGTTAAGAATGGAATTTGGTGGAAGGTCTTGAGGATAGAGGCCATACTATTGCAAGAGCCGACGAAAAAACAGAGACCTGGGCGGGCGAAACCATGGAGAATGTGGGCCTAAAAAACTATTACCTCGCCCGGCCCAGGTTCGGGCCCGATCTCATTTCCCGGGGCATGCCAAGATAAGTTCTTGGGTAGTAACCCGGAGTCCTCCATCTCTGTGAGCCGTCCTTGGGTCATCTCCAACTTGCATCAGTTCACTTGCATCTTTCCTCTCCCTAAACCGGCAGTACCAAAACCGGAAGCCGCTCCGGTTTTCTTCTTTTTTCCCGCCCCGCCGGCCTTGGACGCCAAGCTCTTGTCTTTCCCCATCCCGAGGTGAACGCCAGCGATGCTCCGGCCGCGGCGGTGCAGGAAAGGAAATGGAGCTCTCGAGCTCGATCATGAGGTGGAAGATGAAGTGGGGAGCGCGGGGACCAAATGAATCCTCGGGGCCGTACGCCTGCAATTTATAGGTGGGGCCTAAACCCTAGGGTTAAGTGATAACTTTTGCACAAAGACCCCTCAAGATTAAACTATTTACAGAATAAGTACAGCAAGATCGGATCACAGGAGGAGATTTTCTCTGAAAAAATGGAGTAATTGTGTGGGAAGAATTCGGGCTAGGTTAAGATTTTTTCTGTTTCCCGGAGATCTGGGAGATGAAAACGTGGGAGTTATCTTTCCAAGAAACGGAAAGATATGATCCCGGAGATAAAGAGCTTAGCCCGTGAAATCCAGACCGGATATCTTGTTGAGAGTTATCTTATAAAGGCAAATGATTTTTTGTCTAGCTTGCGTTCCAACAAGTTTAACGTAAACATCTTAAGTCAAAAAATTAAGTGTTCACGTTAATCTGGGGGCTAATGTTGGGGTAATAGGTGAGGGGGAACCTCACCTACCCCTCATATAAACCGGAACCCGCTTAGTGGGACTCGAGACTGATGGTCCGGTTTATATCTGGAAGATCCGGGTTATGGTTGTCAACCAAGAGAGAGGAGACCTGGGTTACCTATTCTGTAATCCGGAGAAGATAGAGGACCGGCCGAGAGTCTGTGTTAAGGATCATAGAGGCCCAAGACCTGGAGGCCATCCCAAGGCCGGACGGAGACGACCAAGTCACGGGATGAACCGGCTGGGGATGACCTAGAACCGGATTAAACCAGGACTCCGATAACGGGTGTGACCCGGATTCTCTGTAACCCAGAGGTCTCGTCCCCTACATAAGGCGAGACCCTGGGACGTAGAAAGACAAGTTCTAAGTCGATAGCAAGGTAATTCGAGACATCAAGATCCGGAATCTCCCTTTGTAATCAAGACCTTGTTTCCCAATAGTAAGAAGGCAGGAGTAGGTTTTAGTCTCAATAGAGGGGCCGAACCTGGGTAAACTCGCGTCTCCCGTTTCTGCCTTAACCCTTTCGAAGTTTCGCTCAGTAGCAATGGCCTCGCAATCTAGTTCTCCCATGAGGACACTTGTCGTGACAACACCACGATAGAGATCATGGGCAATAAGGATGCAAGTGGTCGGGTAGCCATGTTGGCCATTGAGTTAGCTGCTTACACCTTGTTGTATGCGAGCAGAGAGGTTATCAAGTCTCAGGCACTGTCGAATTTCTTTGTTGATTGGGTTGAGATGCAATATGAGCTCCCACTGCCGAAATCCAATTTCTGGAGAATGCACTTTGATGGATCCAAGGTGAAAGAAGATCTCGATGTTGGTGTTGTGATCACCTCACCCAAGAATGATCAGTTGAAATATGTCCTGCAAATCCACTTTGCGGCATCCAATAATGTGGCCGAGTATGAGGCCTTAGTCCATGGACTGAAAGTGGCCAAGGGGATTGGCATTTGCCGGATTGTGTGTTATGGAGATTCGGACCTAGTGGTTCAGCAAGCATATGGTACTTGGGACGCATTGGATGCCAACATGGCATCATATCGGTTTCTTGTCAAGAATATCTCCGGATACTTTGATGGGTGTGAATTTCACCATATACACCAAGCTCAAAATGAAGCTGTTGATACACTGTCCAAGTTGGGATCATCTCGGCAGGCCATCCCGGCAGGAATTTCTCTGGAGCATCTCCGGAAGCCATCCATCAAGCCGTCGCCCAAATCAGACTCAATTTTCGTCCCGGCCAATCCGGAACCAGAAGCTATCCCAATGGAGATAGATGTGGGGTGCATCATGGAGAACTCGGGGACTGCCCTCCTCAACTCGGGGATTGCCTTCTTGTCTCGGGGACTGCCTCCTTTAAC
Source organism: Alopecurus myosuroides (assembly GCA_028641055.1). NCBI lineage: Eukaryota > Viridiplantae > Streptophyta > Magnoliopsida > Poales > Poaceae > Alopecurus > Alopecurus myosuroides. The sequence goes on from CM054062.1 coordinate 105,615,803, forward strand.
CCGGGGACTGCCTTGTAGAACCCGGGGACTCGGGGACTCGTTCTTATGTCGGAGTCATCATGTCGGCTATACCTATGGAGATTGATGAGCCTGTCTTTCCTCTCCGGCCGATACCCACATGGGCCCAACCAATAATGTCCTACCTAGTGGAGGGTACTCTGCCGAGTGATGAGATCTCGGCCAGGAAGATACAGAGAAGATCCAAGGGATACACCATCATCAACAAAGAATCGCACAAGAGATGTACCACAGGAGTGCTCCAGCGTTGTGTTGAACCGGAAGAGGGGAAGAAATTCTACCGGAGATACATCAGGGAGAATGTGGGCACCACGCCTCATCTCGAGCTCTATTGAAAAAGGCATTTCGGCATGGCTTCTTTTGGCTCACTGTCTTGCAGCAAGCATAAGATATAGTAAGGAAGTGTAATGTGTGCCAGAGATATGCCAGCAAGACCCATATGCCAGCCTCCGAACTCAAGACCATTCCTATCACTTGGCCATTTGTAGTATGGTGCTTGGACATGGTGGGGCCATTCAAGCCAGCCCGAGGTAACATGACTCACATGCTGGTGATGGTGGACAAATTTATCAAGTGGATTGAGGTGAAGCCAATCTGGAAGTGTGATGGTCACACAACTGTATCTTTCCGGGAAGACATAATCCTGAGATATGGTTATCCGCATGGGATCATCTCGGATAATGAAACCAATTTTGCTGAGGGAGCTTTTGCTCAGTTCTGCACGTATAATAGGATACGACTAGACATTGTGTCAGTCGCGCATCCGGAATCAAATGGGCAAGTTGAAAGGGCCAATGGCATGGTTCTATCTGGGATAAAACCTCGGTTGATTGATCCATTACAGCGAACCCCGGGTTGTTGACTGGATGAGCTACCAGCGGTGTTGTGGAGTCTAAGGACTACCCCTAGCCGACCTACCGGCTACACGCCATTCTTCCTCGTATATGGAGCAGAGACTGTGTTGCCAACCGACATAGAACATGACTCCCCGAGAGTGACCCCCTATATAGAGGAAGAGGAAAAAAAGCCCGAATAGATGATGTTGATTTGCTAGAAGAAGCCAAAGAATTAACTTTGTCGATATCAGTTGTATATCAACAGAATCTAAGACGCTATCATAGCCGGAAAGTGAACCTGCGGGTGTTCCGAGAAGGATATCTAGTGCTAAGGCTTGTGCAACACACAGCCGGGACGCACAAGCTTTCCCCTCCATGGCAAGGGCCATTCATTGTGAGCAAGGCTCTGCACAATGATGCATACTATCTCATTGATGACCAGGAATAGGAGAGGAACAAGATGGATAGGTCCGAAGAAGAAACTAAGCGCCCCTAGAATGTATCTCTACTTCATCATTTTCATTCCTGAAAATGCATTGTATGTATCTCCTTACCGAGTTAAAACTATGTCGGCACCACGAGGAGGAACCCGTGCACTGCTTGTGCCTAACTTGCTATGTGTACTTACTTTTTTACTCTTGTATGTCGGTTGGTAATCTCAGAATTTTGTATGCCAGTCTAGTGTGCCTAAACCTAAGAGCCAACTCTTCGACTTCGCTGTTGTCCGAAACCCGGCTTCATGGCAAGCAAGAGAACAAGCTAAGGGTTAATGATCACATGAAAAACCACTAAGGAAAGAGAGAGTTAGCAAACCTACATCAGTTGTTGTCTTTTCCTTTTTGGCTAAGTGTTGGACAGTTTTAATTCTTATCTTGGAGTTGTGAGTACTGTAAACTTGGTTTTCGAAATCTCGTGACTCAACTATCAGAAAACCACAAGTGGTAGGAAAGAGCAAAGAAGAAAAAAGGCGAGTGGATAAGAGAACAAACTCGGGGACTTGACTTATAGCAATCCAGCATCTAGCCGGTCTTGCGCAAACTAAATTAAAAGCAAAGTAGCAAAAGATAAAATTGTTCATTACATATGCACCCGGCATACCGCGGATCTAAAAAAATTAAGAGAATGTTTGGTAAGCCTTGGGCAGCGGCCGAAGGAGTCGAGGCAGCATCCGTCCCAGCCGGGATGGTGGACTCTGTGGTAGTATCAGTGATGACCGTCTCGGCGGCAGTGGTCTCGGGAACAGGAGTCTCGGTCGTGGCCGTCTCAGCCACATCAGGGTTTTCGCTGGAGGTCTTGGTCAAGACCGCCGACTCGGTGATGGTGGCCAGGTTGGTCTCGGCCTCGATCTCCTCGTCAGCTTCCTCCTCGACCTTGGAACCCTCATCTTTGGAGCCCTCTTCTTCTTCGTCCTCGGTCTCTGGCTTGGGGGGCCCTCGATGAAGCCTTTGGTCTCGGCATAGGATGCAGGTCGATACGCATGTTCCTTGCGGAGAGAAACAAGTGCCTCATTCTCGAACCATTTGGACGCCCTACGCATGGTCTTGAGCACCTGGAGGTTGATACCCTCTTACAAAGAAAGCACGAACTGCAAGGTTTCATCTGCACCAGCTCGCGCAGCAGAACCACGCCACTCCCAGAGCTGGTCCTTGGTCTTTTAGAGGCACTTGGCCAGATCTTCAATTGCCATTGGGACTTCCGTACCCAGCCAAAAGGCCTTGTAGACCTGGATGACACTTGATAAATGATCAGCTCCAATGGATTTGAGCGGTGTGAATTGGGCCTTGATGGCCGCCAGAAGGTCCTCAGTGGAGGCCCTCTCCGAGAGAGCCTCCCCAGCTTGAGCTCTTCTTTCCCGGGCTTTCTGGATGGCTTTCTCGGTGCCACTTTTCGAAAGGCGGAAGGTTCCTGTGAGATAAGTTTTCCGAGTTAATCAGCATCAGTACGATGGATCAGATCAAAAACTAGAAGAAACATAGAAGAAAAGGGGACTTACTTTTCAGCTCCAGGTTCAGCTTAGCAAGCTAGGTCTGCCACTTGTTAGCATCCGAGTTCGCCTTGTCTTGTGGGGACTACAGAGAGTTGGCCCTCGTCTCGATCTCTGTGTGCTGATCCTTGAGGTTTTGGATCTCTTCTTCCTGGCGGGCCTTCTCGGCAGCATCATCCTTCTCCATCACGGCCTTTTTCCTCTGCATTTCGGAAAGTTCTGCTTTCGGCCGAGTTAACTCATTCTTCTCGGCGAGGAGTTCATCCTTGAAGTTGGCCTCACAGTCGACGAGCTATAGAGTAGTTTCTTCCATGGTGAGGCAGCTCAGGTGTTGGGCTTAGAAGTCCTTGTGTTCCTCTATATAGAGAAAACGGTGATAAGAAAGTGATCAAGACCATGGTACTAAGATGAAAATAAAGGAGAAGAACTTACTCCCAAGGGCCGAGATCTTAGTCTAGGCCGACTCGAGCAGAGTGGCACAATCTTGGTGCCGGGCCTGGAGACCCTTGAGGTCACCTGCACAGAAACAAAGGTGTTAGAGAGCAGCCAAGTGTATGAGTGCAAAACACAAAGTAAAGAGAAAGGAGCTTACTATCGAGCTGCGAGATCTTGGTGACAGATCCCATCAGCTGCTCCTCTATCACGGCTGTTGAAGGTAAAAATAATGCGAGTTGGAAAATTGATGAAGTGAAAAGCATACACGATATCTCGGTGTTAGAAAATGGTACCTTTGCCTCCCAGCTGCTCCTGGAGACGCTAGTTGTGCTCACAGAGATCGCAAGTTGTCCAGAGGACCCTCTGGCAAATAAATGATGAGTTTGAAGATTCGACCCGAGTAACCCTCAACTCGGTCGAGTGATGCCTACTCGGCCCAAATCTCGGGGACTGGATGATATATATTGATCTCGGGTTTGCAATATGTAATCTCGAAAAAAATTGAAAAAGTAAAAAGACACTTACCCGAGAGGTCATCTCGGCGTATTCAGCCACAGATAGTAGGGAGCGCATCTTGTGCACGAGAGTGCAGGAGGAGGCCGCAACTAGCATGGTCACCTGGCCGATGTCGGCTTGGTTCCAGTCCTTGTGGTAATGGTCTAGTGGGCCCAGCTTCTTCCCGGCGTGAGTGTCGGGGATGTACCCGATCTGGTCAAGGCTCACCTCCAAGTCATGTTGGGCAACTCCAAGCCCTTGGTGCGGAATAATCTGCGTGTCAGAGCTGATCGTCAGCGTGCCCGCTTTCTTCTGCCTGGTCCCGGTCTTCTTCTCGGGCACAAAGGCCTTCCTTGGTTGAGACTACGCGGGCAGTTCCTTCTCGGCAGGCTACACCTTCCCGGTAGTCCTCTTTGAACCACTCTGCACAGGTGCGGAGGCCTGTCTCCACGGGGGCGGAGGAACAGATCGAGCCACAGGTGGCTGTTGTGTTGCAGGAGCTATCGGTTACTGAGTAGGAGGAGGATTTGTTGTTGGTGCTGCTGGTTGTGCTGGTGGTTGCGCTTGGTGTGCTGGTGGTGGTGGAACCTGTTGCTGCGGTGGGTCCTCTGGCTGCTGCTGCTCTGGCGCCGACTCTGTGCGTTCCGGAGCCTCAGTGTTCTCCATCTTGGTGCCTATGTTGCTGGCACCGAGATCATAATATTCCCTCTCGGGGGTGGGCATTTTCGGCATGTCCATGGACTAGGCGTCCGGGATGTCCTGTTCCATGACCACTTGAGAGGCGTCCAGAAGGAGGATCACAGAGGGAGTTGTTGTAGGTGGTTGATCCGAGATGGGGGAAATCGGAGTCCCAGTAAAGGCGGAAGGCGCAGTTTTTTCAATGATCAGAGCATCACTACAGAGAGAAAAGAGACCCAACCGGACATAGAAAACCGAATCAACACGGGAAAAAAAGAAAAGAAGAAGAGAAAATGCAAGCACAAAGAGAATGTGTCTCGGTTTGTAACTTACCCTTTCGACATGGGCCGTCTGCTCTTGCGGCTAGTTTGGCCATTGTTCCCGGCTTTCTTCCTAATCCTTTTGGGAGGAGGAGCTACTACGCCACTTCCGGTTCTCTTCCTTGTCTCCACGGGGTGGGAACTTCAAGAACCTGCTCTCCCGGACCAACTGAGGCCGAGGGCAGAGGGTACGCGTATGAGATCGGAGTGGGATCAAGTATCTCTACAATAACACAATGGTCATCGGCTTCTTACTCGTCCTCGGACCAGTCTTGGATAGAGGCTGGAACTCGGAACTTACCGTCTTGGGCGGCGAGCACGGCGTCTGGGATCGGCAGATTGTCCTCGTCGTCGTACTCCTCTGTGTCGTCCTGAGCTCGGTCCACGCCCCAGTGGTCCGACGGAGTCTCACCGTCCTCTTCCTGCTGACGGGGAAAGACCTGCATATGCGAATCACAAAGCATGAGTTCCAGGATAAAGTTATCTTGGAGCATACCGGAATGAATGTAACTCAGTGAGGTTCGAAACACTTACGTTGGGCGCTTGGCGTGATCTGCTGTAGGGCTCAAGGCCCCATTCCCAGTCCTCGCCGAGTTCGGTCTTGGGAATCGCCTTGACCCGGGTGAACACCTCCTTCTTGGAGAGCTGGATGGTGGTAACCCGTGTCGGATCTCGGCGCCCGCTCATGAAGCACATCTTGTGAGTCCGGCGCTGAGGAGACCGAGATAAGTCTCCAAGAAGGAAATGAAGGTCGAGAGGGTGGTGATGGCATTCGCTTGGAGATGGTGCGGTTGGAGGCCGAATTGGATGAAGAAGTTAATCATGAAGGGGGAGATTGGAAGACTGAAACCATGTTCGAAGTGCATGAGGAAGACGATGTACTCACCTTTCGCGGGTTGTGGCTGGATCTCGGGTTCAGGCTTCCAGCACTCGACGCCAGCCGGGACGCGCTGGGTATCCACAAGCCACTGGATGTCCGCAGTCCGGATATCGGAGCCTACCCACGCGCCACGCGTGGATTGCGGCAACACTTGCTCCACCACGAGCTTGAGTTCTTGGGATGCCATGGGGATGCGTGGTGAATTCGGCGCCTCTAGTGGATTCGTCAGAGCGGGAGGTGCTCGGGGCGGAGAGGACGAAGAAGTGCGGCGACGACGCGGAAGATGAACACCGGGGCTCGGTGAAGAAACTGCGGAGAACAGCGATGGCGCGAGCGGCGCAAAGATCCAAGGCGAGGGAGAGCGCGAGCGCGGCGGTGTTCACGGAACGGCGGTAGAGCTTGGGTGCGCGCGGCAGAGCGGAGAGCTCTGTGCGCGTGTGCGGTGAAGAGATGGAGAGAGGGGGAAAATGGCGGAGGAAAAGTGAAGAAGGGAGCCGCCCGGGTATTTCTACCCCCGGGGAATTAACCGCACGGGATCAACCGTGGCGCAAATTGTGGAAACGGGTCTGTTACCACGCACGTAACAATGCACAAAGAGGAACCTCCACGCGTATGTGCGTAGTTAATACCGCATGAACCACGAGGTGCACTTGAGTCCACTATGTTGATCTGACTATAGGTGGGGCCGAGCAGCAGGACGTGGCGTGGCCTCGGCGCGTGCGCAGCGGGGCGCGAAACGCGAGGCGACGTGTATTGCTGCTCTTCGCCACGTGGTACGCCCACTACGTGGTGAAAATGAGGCGACCACGCCTCGCACTATTGAAGCCCACGAAGAAAATTGTTTAAGTGTTGGGATCTCGGTAGAACTGAACCCAGCAGAAGTATCTCGGATTTTCCTACACGTCCATGGAGGTGATGGAAGGTTAAATCCGAGTTTGAGGTTGAGATCGAGCCGAGATAAGAGTATCTCGGTTGAATGTTGTGAAGTTTATTCATTTAAGCTGGGGCGGCCCAATGTCCGAGTTTGCTGGACCGCGCCAGCTTTGGACACTAATGTCGGGGGGCTACCCCCGGGTAGGTCAAAGCTTGGTACAAGTTGGTATCCTAACAATGGATACTGAGATAAAGTTGACCAGGTTGACTACCCGGACCGAATTGAAAATTACCAAGATGGATATATCTCGGTAAGAAGAATCAAGGGTGACAAGCTTCAATGGGTGTTCCCCGGATTATCCGAGTTGCACTTGGAGAATCCGGGTACATGAAGAATCATCTATCTCGGAGAAAGGTCAATGGAGCAGTTGAGATTCCGAAGATCGTAGGAGAGTGTGCGCGTGCGGTTCAACTTACAAGGCAGGCTACGGCGCGCATCTGATGTGCCCACTGGCGCTTGCTGGGGAGATCCCATGCCAGAGTTCGACGAGGTCCCGTAGCGGGTGACCCAAGTCGAGGATGGCGGCGACCCTGCGAGGGTAAAAGAGGAAATTAACACGTGCACGAGCCCAAAGGGTTTAAGGGGAAGAGGAAGGTGCAAGAATCATACGCAGGGATGGCCCAAATCGGCGGCTCGACGAGGAGATCGTCTGTGGCGAGTGCGTGCAAGATGACATTGATTAAGAGGGCTAGGGAGAGGGATTTTCATCCCGGGAGTCGATTAGATGCTAGAGGAGGTGGTGCGCCAGAGTGGACAGCCAGGAGGATGCTCGGTGTGGTCAGCCCTCGGAGCTTGGTGCCCGGCGTCCATGGTGGACGGGGGCATGGGTGCATGTAGGCTGTAGGGCTTGGAAAACACGTCGGAGGGTGTGGTCTCTGTGTGGTGATCACCTTGGAGCAACGAGGAGGCTGGAAGGGGCAAGGAGGTAGCGGAGTCTCCATGCTCACACTTCTCACCCGCAGGTGTTCGACAGGAGGAAGAAGAGGAAGAAGGACGAGTGGAAGCAAATGGGATGCACGGGTGTGCTCTGATGGAGTGTAGTTGACACTCTCATTGGTAAACCCCGGGAGAAAGGTTGTGAAGAGTGCAGCGGAAAGTTTTCCCTCTGAAAAGAAACCAAGGTTGAATAGACCAGTAGGAGGACAAGAAATCTCTGAAGGTTGATGCAGCTGAGATGGCAGTGCGCACTAACTGTTCAATAGCAACGTGGAACCTAAACAACACAATCAGATCACTTTGCCCAACGAAGCAGTGAGGTTGTCAATCTCACCGGTTTTGCTGATAACAAAGAGGTTAAATGTATGGTGTGGCAAACAATATGAGAACAATATGAAAACAGTAGCAGCAGTGTGAAAACAGTGGAAGAAGTGTGTGTATTATCAGTACGAGAAAATAGAACGGGGTCCAGAGTTCACTAGAGGTGTCTCTCCATAAAAGATACCTAACATGCGTAGTGAACAAATTACAGCTGGGCAATTGACAGATAAAGAACATGCATGGCATAAAGATTACTATGAGATTCATGCGGGTATCACAAAAAAAATACATAGATCGTCATCCAACTGCATCTATGATTAATAATCCAACCTTCAAATATAATCTGAACAAATGTTGGGTATTAAGTTGCAAGCAATGAATAATCGCAGTAAGCAAAGTGTGTAATGTAAACAACACATCCTCCATCCGTCACATTTCTGTCACTCGAGCCCAGATGCAAAGGAGGCATGAACCCATAATCGAGCATAAATACTCCCTCTTGGAGTCACTAGCATATGCTTGGCCAGAGAATCTACTAACAACAGAGAGCATGCAAGATCATAAATAACATACACATGAAGATAACATGATAGATTGATAATCAACAGACATAGCATTCAATAATCATCGGAACCCAACGAACACAACATGTAGCATTACAAATAGATGATCTCGATCATGTGAGGCATCTCACGAGATCTAAACATGAGGCATAAGGTGGAGAGTACAACCATCTAGCTACTGCAATGGACCCATAGTCCAGGGATGAACTACTCACACATCACTCTAGAGGCGGGCATGGTGGTGTAGACCCCTGTGGTGAAGAATTCCCCTCCCGGCAGGGTGCCGAGGAGAGCTCCAGAACCCTCCCGATCTCGGGTTGACGATGACGGTAGCCTTGGGTGTTTCTCGGGACGAAGTGGTATATTTTTAGGGTTGATGTATCGAGGGGAATAAATAGGCCAAAGGGCGATGGCGGTGGACGCCCGAGGGTCCCACACCACCTCCAGGCACGGCCAGGGGGTGCCGTCCTATGGTGTGGCCCCCTTCGATCCTCTTCGGGACTCCGTGAAACCTTAGGGAATTCTAAGACTTCCGGGCTTCGAATTTTCCAATTCCGAGAATATTTCCAGAACAACTTTTACGAAACTAAAAATAGCAGAAAATCGAGAACTGGCTCTGTGGAATCTTGTCAATATGTTAGTCCCGGGAAATCGATAAAAATGACATAAAGTGTAAGGAAAACATGTAGGATATGGCATGAAAACAACATGGAACATCAGAAATTATAGATACGTTTATGATGTATCAACATCCCCAAGCTTAGTTCCTACTCGTCCTCGAGTAGGTAAACGATCAAAACACATCATTTGTAAGGTGACATGCTACCAACATAAACGTGATCATCTAAATTGTAAAATCGTAAGCATAGATGAGATCATAGAACTTTAACACAAGCATGATAAATATAATTCTAACAATAAAGCATAGCAATCACCTTGCATCATGAGAAATAACACAAACAAAATATCATGAATAATAATGCACTTGAAACCTATATGTTTGTTTTAGGCATAGAGATAACATAGCAAAGTGATATTTCGCTTTCCTTAAGAGTGGGGAAAAACATAAATGCCATGAAACCTTCAAAGTTCATGAGGAAGAATAGAACAAATAATTTGATAACAAACAATAACACATCATGAATCGATTAATAATGTTTCTGGGACAAATTCACATTAAACTCAAAATGGAAACCATGCTCTCTCAACTGTGCGTAAAGTTAGAAGATGGGGGCTCAACATAAAAGTAAAAGAAAGGCCCTTCGCAGAGGGAAGCAGGGATCACTCATGTGCTAGGGATTTTATTTTGTTAAACAGAGGTAGAAAATGGTTGACACTCCTCCCAACCTTTCTTATACAAACCATGGCCAACCGAATCCTCGGGTGCCTTCCGACAATCACATACGATGGAGGAGTTTCTAATTTTGAGAGAGGTGTATGCTTATGTCAACGAATGGTAAACAGAAAATACAGTACGTCGCAAGCCAACTAGACTTCACAAGACCGGCTCCCATAGAAGCACGCATCTGGGTAGAAGATCATCCCTCTTTCTCTTTTGTTTACACAATTATGCTTTGACTGATAAATCAGGGGCAAAAATAGTGAAGAGAATTTGTTGTATTAATTTGGGGCTGGAAACCCCGCTGCCAGCTCTTCTATCAATTGGATAAGAGGATGAAGCCACTAGTCCAGGGTGTGAAAGTCCAATCAACAAGTGAGATAAAGATTCTCTATTTACGTCCTCATGAGCTAAAACAGGAGCACAAAACAGGAGTAATTTTGAAGGTTTTAAAGGTAACACATTAGCAATTTACTTTGGAGTGGCAGTTAAATACCACATGTAGGTAGGTATGGTGGACACATTTATCAAACTTTGGTTTTTGGTAGTTGGATGCACGAGTAGATCTCATACTTAGTACATGTGGATGCTAGCAAAAGACTGGGAGCGACAAATCAAGAGAGCAATAATGGCCATAATCATGAATAGCGACAAAAACATCATTAATCAAAGCATAAGTGGTACTACAAGTTCAAAAACTAAATGATCATATAGGCTATAAGTGACTGGTTTGTAGTCATAAACATGGTTTAAGCATGCGCCAAGTCAACCAAATAAAACATTCAAAGGAGAATACCACAAATTTATCCTTCAAAATGACAAGAACAGCCCATGATTCTTTCTACGGCACATTAAACACTCTCAGCTATTTGAGACAAGTCATGCTACAAAAATAACCACTAGGCTTTAGAATTAAAATAACATCTAGCATGACATCAAAAAGTCTAGCCACGGTCTATACAAGCTTCTATTTGCACCGTTATAGGCACGAAAATTGTACTACTGCTTTCCAACACCAAGAATTTCATAATAAAACAAAACTATCCAAGAGATACAACAATGAAACAAGAGAGTACTAACACAAATCTACTAAAACTAACAGCTCTAAATAAGAGATGCAAGAAAAACATGAGCTAAACAGGAAATTTGCAGCAGCTAGAAGAAAAACTAAGAATACGAGCATAACGAGTATTCAAACAAAAAGCGGAGCGTATCTCTCTCCCACATAAAGAATGATAGAGTCCAACTATATTATTGCAGCAAGTAAAACAAAATAAAAACAAACAGACGCTCCAAGTAAACTTCATACAATGTGACCGAATAAAAATATAGTTTCACTAGAAGTGACATGATAAGTTGTTGATGAAGAAGGGATGCCTGTTGATGAAGAAGGGGATGCATTGGGAATCCCCCACCTTAGATACTTGAGTCTTCTTAGAATTTTCTGGGATGAACCACGGGGGCATCCCCAAGCTTTGAGCTTGCACTCTTCTTGATCACATTATATCACCCTCTTCTCTTGACCCTTGAAAACTTCCTTCACACCACACTCAAAGAGTAATTCGCATAAGATGGTTAGTGCAATAATAAAAAATTCATGGGTTCTGCATGGGCACAAGTGCTATTGATACTTTTAAACATTAGCTACAGCGCCTGATGTTTCTTGAAGCATAGAAATCCACTTGACATCGTAAAAGAGCAAATGCAAGAAAAATGGCAGAATCTGTCAAAACCAGAACAGTATATAAAGACGAATTTTTTGGGGCACTAATGTTGCTCATATCGAAAAACTTAAAGAACTAAAATGTTTCGGAATTAGCTGGGGAATAAGCACAAAAAATTTCAGACCATTCTGATCTTTCTGGATTTTATACGATTTTTTATGGTGGACAGCAGAAATCTGTTTCCTGCGCAGAAATTCAAAACCAACTCCAACTTTCGTTAGAAACTTTACTTGGCACGAATAAAACATGAAAATAAAGATATAAAAGAGTTGATACAGAACTATAAAACCCCTTGACTCAAAGAAACTAGATAAAAAACAAATAAAAAATAAAACCATGGGTTATCTCCCAAGAAGTGCTTTTCTTTAACGCCTTTTAGCTAGGCCCAGAAAAGTGGATTCACGTGTTTTCAACTGAATAAGCATCCAAATCAATAATTTCCTCCAAAACACCAATTGTAGCAATGGGTAGCTTAGACACCCCTGAATATGATTCAACATGCAAATCACTTTTGGTTTCACTAAAAGTTTTACTAATTTTAAGCACATTAGGGGATTTTGGTTTAGGTACCTTGGGGACATACATGATTTTTTTTGTCTTTTCCCATAGAAGTTTTCTAACTCTTAAACTTAAGAGAAGAAAAAGTTGAGCTTAAAGTTTCCATAGCCTCCTCTAATTTACCAATCCTCATATTTTGACTATCATGGATATTGCTAGCTTCTAAAATAGTAATTCTCTTGTTGATACTTACTATTGATTCATTAACTTTGCTAGCATTATCAAGGAAATTTGGAAAAAAATTCTCCACAGAGTTTAGTGTCGAGACATCGTAGTAGTTTTCATAGACTGGGGTGCCATGAGACTACGGTAGAGACGTGGGGTAACGGGACAGCGTAGTAACACGGAACACGGGATTTTACCCAGGTTCGGTACGTCGCGACAGTACGGCGTACCTACTCCTGCACTTCTCACTAATTGGGACTAAAGCCCGTATAACAGGGTTACAGTGTGAGGGAATAGATCTAGCTACTCGACGAGGATGAGCTTCTCGACGAGTTGCGTAGAGCTTTAGCTTGTGAAACTTGAACCTATCTAATCTATCTCCCGTCCGGCTTTATATAATAGCCGGATTAGGGCTTACAGAACAAGAAACCTAGAAGACTACGTTTAACTTGTAACTTGGAAAGTAAGGAATCCGTCTTCTCCTCCAAGCCAGATCACGTGGGCCGTGATCCGGGTTCTTCTAGAATCCGGCTTCTGCGCGTCGGACTACTGGGCCGCCCAATGGACCTAAGCCCATTACCATGTAGGCCACCCTGGTAGTCCGGCTCTTTTGTCTACCATCTTCTATACCCCTATTCAGTATATATCCGACAGTAGCCCCCAGGAAGGATCAAAACTCTGATACTCCGCCTTTCGTCAAATACATTTCGTCCGGGAAAACTTGATTCAGCAGTCTTGATTCTTTCTTCTTTCCTTTTGAAGGAGATGGTAACATAAAACTCGGAACTATGAAAATCCGGCTTTTCTTCTCGCGATCCTTCGCGAAAAAGGAACTTATGACATCAGCGCTTTATTCATGCTGACGCAAGCGCCGCTTGGTTTCGCGCGGGAAACCCTGCAACGTATCTCTGACAGATTCTCACGAGAAACGAGGAGATAGCCATCATTCCCCTGTCGTTTCGTTTCCCGGATTTTCCGGCGAGCGACACGCGTCGAACATCCAACGGTCAAAAGAGCCGTTGGCACGTATCTAAACGGATATCTGGCTATAAATAGCCATCATCGTCCTCCTCCGAAACTTTCCTCACTCCCACACTGCCCACGCCATTGACGCGAGCTCGAGAGCAAGTTTCCTGCCCCAAGCGCACTTAGCTTCCAAGCACGCAGAACGCACCACCAAAGGATGGCATCCTCGCCGCCTTCACCGACCCGCGCCGCCATCGACGAGCTCGTCAACGACCTAGATCCGCAATCGGGAGCGCAAAAGCCCACCGGCGGTGAGCCGGAGAAGACCACGGCTTCCGCGGCGGGCGGAGAGAACACTTCCGCCGCCGCGGACATAGCATCATCAAGCGCCGCGACAACCCCACCGTTTGCACCCGAAACGGTGGAGGAAAAGATTGAGCTCCTCGGCGACGAGCTCGCCGCCGCGGAGGCTGCCGCCGCCGCCACCGCCGGAGCGGAGGAGGAAGCTGAATCTGCAGGCAACTGGATTGCCTGCAGTATTCCTCCGGCTCTCCTTCCAAACCTGGAGAAGGAGGGCCTGGTACTTAAGAAGAAATGGCGGCTTCCGGAGGAAGAGACCGAGCCAACGCCGCAGAACGGCGAACGGGTACTTCTCACTTCCCACCTCCTGCGAGGTATGGGGCTTCCGCCTTCTTCTTTCTTCCTCCAAATTCTTTCCCATTACGACATCCAGCCCCACAATCTTCCCCCCAATTCTATTCTTTACATGGCCGGCTTTCAGGCCCTGTTTGAAGGCTACATAGGGATAGAACCTAGGCTAGACTTCTGGATGTACTGCTTTGGGGTTAAGCGGAACTCTTCGGAGGGCGCACTCCCAACTTGCGGGACCATATCCTTTACTCTTCGGAGATTCCGAGAGGATTGGTTCCCCAAGATTAAGACCTCAGAATCCGTCAAATTTTGGACGGGTTCTTTCTTCTATCATCCCGACGTGCCTTTTCCTAAAAAGGCCGTCGGGGTTCCACCTTTTGTGAACTCTGCCGCCGTTCCCCAGGATAACTGGGGAACAGAAGCCGTCCAAGTTCTGCCGCCAGATCTGTTAAGGATCAAGAGGCGCATCGCCAAGCTCACCTCCTCCAAACCTCCTTTGACCGGTATGGATACGGTCTTTTGCTGGCTGGATAGGCGGATCCAGCCATTAGCAAACCACGGAGGCCGCCTTCTGTGCGAGTATACGGGAGCCAAAGATCCTATGCGGACAACCGACAAGGATTGGCCTCAAAAGGAGCTTCGACGACGCATCAACCAGTTGGTCGCATCTCGCGACCAATATGAAGCTAGTCGGCCAATGTACACGGCCGACAACCCAGCTCCCAAGGTAAGTTTTCCGTCATTTGGGTACAATCTCAATTCTCGGATAATCTACCTTTTTGATTCTGATTGGCTCTTCCGACAGCTTGCGGATCTTCCAGACTCGGAGTTAGCCTCCGAGGCCGAGCTGGATGCGCTACGCACCGCCGCTACAGGTGGGCGCAAGCGCAAGAAGATAATTTCCTCGGATGAAATTATCGATCTTGACGGAATCCCCGTCGCCACTTCCAGGTTATTTTCTTCTAGGTTTTTCTTTTATGGGATCTTTTTCGTCCATCTTTGGTGTTTTAACCTTTTCCGGGTTTTGGTTTTTTGCCTGCCCCCCTCCAGCCTGAAGCCGAAGAAGCTGAAGAAACTCAAGGTTTCTTCCAGCCGAGGCAGCCAACCTTCTCCTGCCGTCGCCCCTGACACGCCAAGCACGAGGGCAAAAGAGCCTACTGCAGCCCCCACCACCAAGCCCCCGGAGCCCAGCCAGCCCATTGTGTCCGACCCGGATACGAGGGAAAGGGCGGCCCCAGAGGTGGAAAAATTAACTCGGACTTTCGACGAGGAAATTCCCACCTTTGACAAGGATTTCAAAGCTATCAATGACGGCTTGGACGCAGCCGGAAATCTCTTCGCGGAATACGCGAAAGAATTCAAAGAAAACTTGGCAGGTTTGCAGCGCATGAGCCAGGTATATAACTCTAGCCCCCAAGCATTAATTAAAATGCGTGCTTTTTGCTTTGATGCTTTTTTTACTCACTCTTCTCCTTGCCATGTTTCAGCAAACCTCGGAAGCCATCAACAGGGAAGTTTTCCGGAAGCTTACTATCAAGAATAAAGAAGTTAGAAGTCTTCTCTCTATTCTTGAAGAAAGGGAAGCAGAGCTGGAATCAGCTAAGCTCGCATTGTCGGAAACACAAGGTGAACATTTTCCTTTTGAAATTTCCGATTCAATCATTTGCCTAAGTTTTTTCCGAGAAACTAGCTAACTCGGATTTTTCCCTTGCTTTTCAGCTGCATTAGCTGAGGCTAAACAAGCAGCAGAAGATTCTGGCAATGCCGAAATTCTCCGCAAGGAGAATGTTGAGCTTCACAAGAACCTTGTGAAAGCTCAACAAGACTTGGAAGCCAGCAACCTGGCCCTTGGAGTTTCCAATTCCAAGGCTTCCGAGCAGGCGGAGAAGGACAAATCCACCATCCGGGATTTCACCGATGCTTTGAACCTTCGCCTGGAGGAAGTTTCCGAGATCGACAAGCTCATTGGTAAATTTCTAACTTATGTACCATTTTCCCATGTTTTACTTTCTCTGGTTTTCTGTCTAACCCTTTTGGGTGTTTTATTGGAAAAAACCAGGAGATACCCCAGATGGCACTCGGACTGCAGGCATCCGAGCTTTCGGGGAGACATGGAATTTGATGAAGGCTGCTGCAACGCAGCTAGTAGACAAGTTTCTTCCCGAGAAATCTGGGGAGTGCTCGGAGGTTGAAAAGCTTCCGGGTGCCATCATGGAGGTGGCGGAGTCTAAGGAATCTTTCCTTCGCTCCGCTGCACGGGGTGGTGCGCGCATGGCTCTTGGCCTCATGCGCATGCACTATCCTAGTGCTAAATCCTGGCGCGTGGCGTCCGGTGTCCCTCAAGGATACACGGATATGCAGCGAAACACCATCTTTGGTGAAGTCAAGGGCCACGCCACCCAGATTGCCTCCATGGTAAACATTTCCATCAACTATCCAGAACCAGAGATTCCTCCAATCCCTCAAGACGAAAGCAGCGAGGAGGAGTGAGATGCTTGAAGGGTCACCTGGAACCTGGATAGAAAAAGTAGACAATAGGAGCATTACTATTCTCTCAATGTAATCCAAAATGTAATGCTTCTTTTTATATGAATGAAACTTCCATCTTTTGCAGTTTAAATTATGAAAATCTTTGCAAGTTTTTCATATTTTACCATTCCTTTATCTTCTAAGTTCTCTGGTGTATATGCCTTAACTGTCCTTAGTGTTTGAAATGGCTCAAATAGCAATATGAATCTTCATGCCGAGTAACTGGGGACGAACCAAGCAGTTTTTGAAACTCGGAAACATGGATCATGCTAAAGGCATTTTTACTAACTAGTTCCAGTAACCCAACACACACACAATCAGATAAGACTTAGAGAATTTAAGGAAAGTTTTTTAAGTGAAACTTGGGCGCGCAGGCAATTCAAGTTTCCCTTAGCCGTTAACAGGCTGAAAAATCATTCAGTTTTGTAACGCCGAGTACGCAAGCACAATTCGGGTTAACGTTGAGAAATTTGTAAGATCATTGGGAAATAGATCAGGCGGAAACACTTTGCACTTATAAATAATATGGATGACAGCATTCCGACAACTTTATTTCATGATCTCAAAAGATGTTTACATAGAAATTGAACTAAGTACGGAAAGGTACATAACTTTCTATACGTTCCCAGGCTTCCGCAATCCACTTGACTTTGTCGAATTTTTTCAGCATCTTGTAAAGTGGTAAGGTTTTAGCCCCCAGCCAACTGATGAATCTGCTGATGGCTGTGGCAGAACCCGTCAATCTTTGGACATCTTTTACACATGTAGGCTTTGAGATATTCAAGATTGCCTTGATCTTTTCCGGGTTAACTTCTATTCCTCTGTGAGAAACGATGAAACCCAGAAGTTTTCCTGAGGGAACCCCGAATACGCACTTAGATGGATTCAACTTCATCTTGTAAGTGCGCAAGTTTTCGAAGGTTTCTCGCAAATCCTCAAGGAGTGTATCTTTTTCCTTGGTTACGACAGCGATATCGTCCACGTAAACATGGACGTTTCTGCCAATTTGACTATGCAAACAGCGTTGCATGCAACGCTGGTAGGTTGCACCTGCGTTCTTCAGGCCAAAAGGCATGGTTACGTAATAGTACGTCCCATACGGGGTTATAAAAGAAGTCTTGATTTGATCTTCCTTTTTCATGCGTATTTGGTGGTACCCGGAGTATGCATCCAAAAAGCATAAAAGCTCAGAGCCTGCAGTGGCGTCTATTATTTGATCGATTCGCGGTAACGCAAACCTATCTTTCGGACACAACTTGTTCAATCCTGTGTAATCTATACACATTCTAAGAGCATTGGTGTCTTTCTTCGGCACTAATACCGGATTTGCGAACCAATCAGTATGGATTACTTCCTTGATGAAATCCGCTGCTAAAAGCCGGATAATTTCCTTGCCAATAGCCTTTCGTCTTCTTCCGTCAAACCGACGGAGACCTTGTTTGACGGGTTTTGATCCGGGAATAACCTTGAGTTAGTGCTCAGCAAGTTCCCTGGGTACGCCTGGCATGTCAGCTGGACACCAGGCGAAAATATCCCAGTTCTCACGGAGGAACTTGATGAGCTCGCCTTCCTATTTGTCGGTCATCCCAGTCCCTACGACGACAAATTTTGTCGGATCTTTGGGATCTAGGATTACCTGTCTTGTATTCTCGGACGCCTTGAAGCTATCTGTTGGCTTCCGAGTTTCTTTTCCTGCCGGCATTTCTTTCGGCGATACCTCCTTGGCTAATTCCTTCAGTTCCTCCCTTGCTATAACTCTCTGAGCGCAAAGGGCGTTTTCTTTCTCCAACTCGTTTGCCAGCTTGAAATCACCGGCAATGGTGATTACTCCTCCTTTGGGTCCTGGCATCTTCAGCTTGTTGTAGATATAGCAAGATCTTGCCATAAATTTGGCGAAAGCCGGACGTCCGAGTATTGCGTGATACACGCTTTCGAACGGCACTACTTCGAAGGATACTTTTTCCTGCCGGAAGTGATCTTTATCTCCGAAGGTGACATCTAGGGAAATTTCTCCTAGGGATCGTGCTTGCCTGCCAGGAACAATACCGTGGAAGCGTATATTGCTGTAGTTGAGCTGGGACTCGGAGATCTTCAAGTGCTTCAGTGTATCCAGGTACATTATGTTGATGCTGGATCCTCCGTCCATCAGCACTCTTCTTAGCCTAGTGTTTTGAACAATAGGGCTTACAACAAGAGCTTGTGTGCCGGGTTCAGGGATATTTCCGGGATGATCTGACTGATCCCAGATTATCGGTGTGTTGGAGTACTTCAAGAATTTCGGGGTCGCAGGAACAACCGCGTTTATTTCTCGAAGTGTTCTTTTGGCCACCTTTGCTGACGGGGTTGCTAGGAAAGTTAACATTGCTTCTCCGTCAACTCTCGGAAATTTGGGTTCGCCTTTTCGCTGTTGTTCCTGGATTTTGTCATCAGTGTCCGATTCACTGTCTTCTTTTTCAGCTTCTGGCTTTTGTTTGGCAGGTTTCCTCTTGGAACCCTTCCCTTTATTTCCGGATCCTGCATTGCCTTTCATATGCTTGTTTAGCCGGCATTGCGCGTTTGTGTGGGTTGGTTTCCCAAACTGAGAGTGGTGGACGCAGGGTTCCGACTTAATTCTCTCCCATTCTTCGGGAGTGTAATTGATTGGATCTGGACTGCGGCCTTTCCACTTGTTCACCTTTTCTCCTCCAAAGGCTATGTTGACCTCCTTGGGCTTTGTTGTTGACTCCGGAGTTCCTTTTTTATCAGAACGAGGTGTTTTCTTGGCCAGTATCAGTGACTCGATATTGCCTCCTCTTGCTCTGATATCATCTTCGGCTGCAGCATGCTCGTTAGCGGTTGTAAGCATAGATCCGAGATCTTTGTGCTTTTTAGAACCAACCATGAACGGTACAAGTCCGGGTTTTAGGCCATTGACGAAAGCATGCATTGCTTGTACGTCAGTTACTCCAGAGCAACTATTCTTCATTGCAGTCCATCTGGAGATGAAATCCACGTATGGTTCGTCTTCAAATTGGGTGCAACGGTTCAGCTGGTTGATGCTATTTGGGCGTTTGTATGTTCCCCGAAAATGCTGAGTAAATACTCTCGCCATATCATCCCAACTGTCGACAGTTCTTGATGGTAAACCATTGATCCAATCTCTGGCTCCGTCTAGCAACATTAGGGGAAGAAACTTGACAGCTTCCAGGTTTGTCCCGTTGTTGATTTGGACGGCTGTGTAATAATCTGAAAGCCAGGTATCCGGGTTTGTACTGCCGGTATATTTTTGGTAGGTTGGACCAACTTTGGCGAAGCCAGAATGCAGGGTTATCCTTCGGATTCTGTCAGTAAAACACTTAGGACCAAAGTATAGATCATCCTTTTCTGCTCTATCAATATGTGCAGAATATCTCCCGGCTGAATGGACAGAAGGGGATCTGCTCCTTTCTTTTCCATTGTTGCGCGGACGCGCTTTTCCGAGGTTATCTCTATCTCTTCCGTTGTCACGCCCCCTGGGATTAGGTGGAGTCCTGCTCCTGTACCTTTCCTTATCTTTAGGCGGTGTCCGAGATCTTTCACGTCTGTGAGGTGCATCGTATCTTCCAGCTTTTTCAGCTGGGTTTCTCGGAGGTGGCATTATTTTGCCGTCATTCCGGTGTTTGTCTTCCCGATCGTGTGGTTTATATCCATCTTTCGGGAGATGAGGTCCGGTTCTAGACGCTGCGTCCCGGTTGTCGGGGTTTTTCTTGTCTTTTCTCGGATCCTCTTTTTTATCCGAATCTCCGGGTTCTTCCGGTCCAGGTGCTCCAGCAGCGCAAGTAACTGTTTAGCAGAGGGCGGAATTATCGTGCAGCCTCCCTGATCGTTCTTGGCCTCGCTGTTGCTGCTGTAATGCTTTTCCTAGGAAAGCATACACCACTTGGAGTTTTTCCCCGTTGGAGTACAGGTCGTTGTTTAGGATGGCGAACGCTGCTTCCGCGTTTTCCGCTGCGGTTTTGTATATTGGTTCGCCCTTGGCATCTTTGCCGTTTAACTGCTTTTGCCAAGATAGGTTATAAAACCTTTCTTTTGGCGGCAGTTCTTCCGGTTTTGCGATTCCGGGTAACCTAGTAGGTTTTAAGGCAGATCTATGCTTTCTCTCGTACTCCTCTATTTCTTCCTTCATGACTTTGATGTCATTATGAGTTTGTTGGAGATGTTGCCGAGATCTAAGCAGATGTTGCTGTTGCCGTTGGAAAGCTTGTCTCCTGGCTTCCAGCATCTCAGGGGGTTCATCTGGTCCCACTGGTGTTTGTAATAGTTCTTGCTCTTCCAGTTCTGTCATTGGCGGAGCAGTGATTTCCTTAGATTTCTTTTCCGCGGGCTTTGTGCCACTAATATCTCCAACTTCCAGGTTTTCATCAGCGAGATCAGCTGACTTTTTCTTCCGGAGTTTGTACTGGAGTTTTTTAGAAGCACGGTGCTTTTTCTTGGAAGAAGGAGGTTTTTTGACAGGTTCATCTTCTGTCATCTCCTTGACATTAGGGAATATCGGAGAAGTTTCTCCGTCTTCTCTCTCTTCCACTGGCGGGGGACTTTTAGGGCTTTCCTGGCTATCGGCACCCGTTGTATCAGCTGGTTTTGCCATTAGCACTTCATGGAATCCCTCTTGAAAGGACTTAACTTTTCTTACGAAGGCATCATCGTCTTCGTCTTCGGAGTCGAAGTTATCCGATCCGGTTTCCGACTCCAATCTCACCTCTATGGCGGCAAGCACGGACTCTGTTTCCGAGTTCATCGTCTGGTTGACGGATGTCGGATCTTCCGTCTCTGTGACGGGTATTGGTTCTTCCGTCTCTATGACGGGTAGGTTGTTATCTGCCTCTTGCACGGGATTTCCGTCATCCGTGTTTTCAGCGATTTCGGATTGCACCATGCCGATAAAGTGCGTATCACTGTTTTGTCGGCGATCTGAGCAAAATCCGGCATCATAGTCGTCTTCGACTGGGTATAGGGCGGGTGGGATAAATTTGCTTCCACCGCAAAACCCCATTGCCTCTGCAGTTAGTCCGATAAATATGTTAGCAGATCCAATCGGTAACACGCAGGCACTTACCAGGTGGTTTTGCGCCGGTATGTAGGATCCGTTGTCGAGGAAGCGCCCGACGTCGTCGTCGAATTCCAGGCTTCCGACAGTGATCGATCTTCCAATTCCGCCGAGTATCCCAGATCGGAATTTCACGCCTGACGTCGTTTGCCCCACGGTGGGCTCCAACTGTCGAGACATCGTAGTAGTTTTCATAGACTGGGGTGCCATGAGACTACGGTAGAGACGTGGGGTAACGGGACAGCGTAGTAACACGGAACACGGGATTTTACCCAGGTTCGGTACGTCGCGACAGTACGGCGTACCTACTCCTGCACTTCTCACTAATTGGGACTAAAGCCCGTATAACAGGGTTACAGTGTGAGGGAATAGATCTAGCTACTCGACGAGGATGAGCTTCTCGGCGAGTTGCGTAGAGCTTTAGCTTGTGAAACTTGAACCTATCTAATCTATCTCCCGTCCGGCTTTATATAATAGCCGGATTAGGGCTTACGGAACAAGAAACCTAGAAGACTACGTTTAACTTGTAACTTGGAAAGTAAGGAATCCGTCTTCTCCTCCAAGCCAGATCACGTGGGCCGTGATCCGGGTTCTTCTAGAATCCGGCTTCTGCGCGTCGGACTACTGGGCCGCCCAATGGACCTAAGCCCATTACCATGTAGGCCACCCTGGTAGTCCGGCTCTTTTGTCTACCATCTTCTATACCCCTATTCAGTATATATCCGACATTTAGCTTTTTAATAACATCATCTAAAGTGATCTCGGTTTTAACAACCTTAGTAGGTGGTGTTCCAACTAAACTTTCAATTAAATTACAGGCTTCCAAAGCAGGTGTTCCTAGAAAATTACCGCCTATAAGAGTGTCTAGAACATACCTATACCAGCTAGTAATGCCAACATAAAAAATTCCTAAGAAGGATTAAAGTGGAATATTTCTTAGTGCATCTATGATGAGCATCGCTTATTCTATACCAAGCATCTTTCAAACTTTCTCCACCTTGTTGTTTAAAAGAATGAACCTCAACTTCAGGAACACTCATTTTAGCAAGACTAAAAATAGGATGAAAAAACCACAACTAGAATAATAACCAATTTTTTTGTGTTCTTGATAAAGAGAAGCAAACAAGACAAAATAAAATAAACTAAGCAAAACAAAAACAAAGTAAAGAGACTGGAAGTGAGAGACTCCCCTTGCAGAAATTCTCTTCCTCCCTGGCAACGGCGCCAGAAAACTTGATGGAGTGTAGTTGACACTCTGATGCATGTAAAATGCATAGATGAATTTTGCATATTTTCACATGGTTTTCTATTACATATTGCATCATATAAGGGTATAATTCAATGTTTTATAGTATTTTGGGGATAAATTACAAAGTCCCCCAACTTGTATGGAATTAACCCTGCCTGTCAGAAACCCCGTTTTCTATATTTTTGACGTTTCAGGGGGCAAACTTCCGCGAAATCACCTGAAAATCTGCGAGGGTTATTTTCTTGGAAGGAGAAGACTTGCGTGCGAAGGATCCACGAGAATTGGGCAAGGAGGCCCAAAAGAGGACCCTCCAGGCGGCCAGATTCCTTGGTCGCGTGAGAGGCCCCCTTTTGGCCCCTGTGGCCCCAATTCCTTCCATCTTCGACTTACCGACTCCGTCTTGACCTAAAACCGACTATAAAAAGGGTCCCCGTACCCTTACGGAGAGAGCGCCGCCGAAACACCGAAACACCAAAACAGAGACCAGAAGTTCCAGATTGGAGGGGGAAAACTCCGGCAGGGCGCCGCTGGTGTGATCTCCTACCCCTCCAACGTCATCTCCATCGACATCTCCATGAAGAGGGAGTAGTCCACCCCAGGGCTATGGGTTTGTGGAAGTAGCACTTGTATCTCTCTCTCTCTATGTGCTTCACTAATTAGATCCATATGAGCTACCTCACATGATTACGGGCACCGTTCTAATTCCTATGTGGTGGATCTTTTCTATGATTTATTGAATCTGAGATTGCAATTGTTTCTCTTGAGTTATTTGAGTAGATGTATCTTATGTACCTCGTTCTTATTTGCTAGCTTTGATCAATCTAGTTATTGAGAGCGTGTGTGGGGTGATGGGTGCATTAGTTGGAGTAACGGGGGGTGGCTAGTGTTGTGAAAGTGACAGAAGTTCAGCGATCCACTTAGGTTTTGTTATACCTTTCTTAGTTACCTCAGTAGGGATAAAAAGGAGTACCTTGTTACCGGGGATTTGAAGTGACACTAATAAATCTCCATGACTAGATCTAGCAAGTTCTTACTTCAACTTCATGTCACATTGCTTAAAGCTATACTCTGGTTTTTCCTTAATTATCGAGGTGTTATGATTTATTTTGCATCTTGGTGGAGTATAAGAGGGATCAATATGACCGTAGAGATCTCTATGCTAGGACGTGATGCCCATATGAAATTACTCAATGTTAAACATGTTATTGTAATCTCACATGTAATTCTTTATGTCCACCGTCTACCACTTTATTTGAGAGAATGCAAGTGTGAAACCATGAACCCCGGTCCTATTTTAAATATAAGAAAACACTCTAGTTACTTTACTTGCACTTTACATTACTTGCATCTCCAATTCGAATTTACATTATCTCCATCACCACTTGCATCACAAAAATACAAAAAAAATCCATTGCATATTTATTTTCTCATTTGCATTTAGTAGTAGATTTAATTATTGCACATTTACTTTCAGTTTTGCATTGCAATTTAGAAGTCTCACACCTTGTGCTTGACAACCACTTGGTGAGGTTGAGGGCACAAAATTCTCTACTTGTTTGCAGGATCCTGGAGGAAGCTTGGAAGACAACTGCTGAAATACTGGCTCCCCAAGAGTTCGATATAAACTCTCGAGTCACCCTCGTGGGGAAGAAGGCTTGCCACTAGCTACACACTCTGCACTTGGAGTCTCAACCTATCCATCAAGCGTTTTTCTAGCGCCGTTGCCGGGGAGCTATAGGTGAAGGAGTTGTCCAAGGGAGCTCACAAGAAGTCTTCATCACCAACAAGGTGTGCAAACACCTAAGCTTGGGGAGGTTGCACCTACGTGAGTACCGTCCTTTCTATCTCCACCTTCTTTCAAGTAGATTGTTTTGTTTCTTGTCTTGTTTTTGTTTTTGTTTTGGTTTTGTTCTTGTTTTTGTTTTGTCTTGCATATTTTATTTTAGTTTGCATTTTAGTTTTGCATTTAGTTATCTAGTTTATTTTAGTATTTCGAATTTGCCTAGTTACTTTACTTTTCAGTTTTGCATAAAAAATTAAAAACTACATAAAAACTGTTAAAATGGGTGATAGAACTAAATTAAGTGACTACACAAATACACCCAATGACCAATTCATTGCTAGGCCAATTACTACACCTGAAATACAAGCTAAAAGCTATGAAGTAAGTCCTAGTTTATTGAATTTAATTACTAAAGAGCAGTTTGGTGGTAGTGCTATGGAGGATGCCTCTATGCATCTTCATGATTTCATGGAAATATGTGATATGCAAAAATTTAAAAATGTGGAAAGTAGTGTTTTAAAACTGAAATTATTCCCTTTTTCACTTAGAGGAAAGGCTAAAGAATGGTTACTTTCACTACCTACAGCTAGTATAAAGTCTTGGGATGATTTAAAAGAAGCTTTCATTAAGAAATATTATCCTCCCGTTAAAATTTTGCAAAATAGGAATAATATCCTCTCATTTAGGCAAAATGATAATGAACATGTAGCCATGGCATGGGATAGAATTAAATTAATGCTTAGAACATGCCCATCACATGGAGTAAATGAATGGACCATACTACACTCTTTTTATAATGGTCTAAACTACATGTCTAGAAATATACTTGATTCTGCTGCTGGAGGTGCCTTTATGAGTAAAACTGTAGGAGAGGCTAAGAGCATATTAGAAAGCATATTGCAAAATTATAGTCAATGGAATACTGAAAGAGCACCCAATCCCACTAAGAAAATAAACTCAATTGAAGAAACCAATGATTTGTCTTCTAAAATGGACACTATTCTTGCTTTTATTAATAAACAAAATATGGAGAATGCGCCTTTGCAGGAGCTAGTTGGTAGTAATTCTGAATGTGTGGATGTTAATTTTTTTAGGAATTATGGTAGCAATGGTTTTGGTAATTCTTACAATTCATATAGTAAACCTCCTTATGTGCCAAATAAACCTTTTGTTCCATATCCTAATGCTAACGAAAATAAGTGGAAGCCTTCTAGTGAAATTTATGAATCTAATAAATTGCTTATGGAGCAAGTTGCTAGTCACAATGCTATGATACATGAGTTAAATACGTCTATTGCATCCATTAGTAGTGATATTAAAGGATTGCAACTTCAATCTTCGAATTTAGATAAAGCATTGTCAAAATTAGCTGATAATCAAGCAACTCTATTAAGCATGTCAGCAGGAAAGCCACAAGCACAACCTAGTGTAGGAATGAATTCTATTACTATTGCTGCTCCTATTATTGAAAATATTGATCATATTGCTGAGAATACAAGTGAGCATGTCCCTACTAGCTTAGAAGAAACTTTGAATGAAATAGTGAAGTACCTTGAATATTTACTTCCATATATGTCTTATCTTGCTAGCAAAGATGAAATTAGTCCTCATGAATCTAAATTATAGAGTAAACTAGAGGAAATTATTATGCTTACTGAAATTAAGGATCCATTGCTTGATTTAGAAAAAAGTAGCTTGCAAGAACTTATTGCTACTCTACAAAAATTTGCTAGTGATCCCACTATAAATGTTAATCAACCTAGCTTTGGATCTTATAGTGCTAATCATGTCTTGCAAGAAAAAATTGCTAGGTACAAGAATGAGGCCATGATACCTCCTAAGCTTGGGGATGCATGGATCCCCAAGGTGCTAGTTTCAATTGGAAAAGAAATTCACCATGCTATGTTAGATCTAGGTTCTAGTGTATCGGTACTCTCTAAAGAATTATATGAATTGCTAGAACTAGAAAATTTAGAAAAGTGCTCAAGTGAATTTGTCCTTGCTGATAACTCTACTAAACATGCTGTAGGAAAAGTAAAATATGTTATGATTGAATTGCACATGACTTTCGTACCCGTTGATTTCATTATTATGGATATGGGGGATAAATCCCCTAGTCCTATTATTTTGGGTAGACCTTTTCTTCGTACTACAGGTGCAATCATAGACTCCAAGGAAGGGAATGTCAAGTTTCAGTTCCCTCACAAGAAAAGCATGGAGCACTTCCCAAGAAAGAGGGGCACGCTGAAGAACAAGCTCCCTCATGAGCTTTATCCCTTTTGATTATCAAGTAAGTAAAGCCTAGCTATATGGCTATAAAGAAAGCACTTTACGGGAGGCAACCCGGTTGTTTTTGTTTGGATTTTCCTAGTGTCCTCTTGATGTCTCAAGAGATTAGTTTTTTGTTTTAATTCTGGAGTTTTCAATAAAGAGTCAAGTCAAACCCATTTGGACTTATAAGTTGCTATCCTAGTGCATGAAATTTATGTTTCAGCACGAGTCTGCTCACCGTATGATTTTACGTTTTTATTGGTATGTCGGATTGCGCTATTTTTTTAGTATGTTATGCAACTTTTCGTCCTCTGTAAACAAAAAAATTGGCTTAATTTTTTGACGACCCTAGCTTAGGTAAAAACGTTCGTTTTTCTGCTGCTGCTTTTCTGGACAGATTCTGCTTCTTTTGTTTTATGCACTCTTTGGGCTTGGGAATCGAATTTCCATGATTCTTTCAAGCAAGACAGTGAACATACAACATAATGAACCTTATTATCTATCTACTGGAGCATTTGATTTGGAATTTTGCACAGCAAGCATGTGATTTGTTTGTCCTTACTAATCTCACCCCAGAGAAAAAGAATGGGAGAAACATGTTTTGTGAAGTTTTTTTCACAGGGAATAGAGGAGCTGCGCCTCAAGACATCCAAGAAAGGTGAAAGCCATAAGCTTGGAGATGTGATGAACACCCCGCTGGAGCTACACTCTTTTGGTTAGCACACGTCTACTTTCTGTTTTTCTAAGCAAAGCATTTATCGTAGAGACTTGAAGCGTCTAGTTTTTGTTTTTATTTTTGTTTTGATAAGACCACCACCATCATTTTATATGAGATTGAGCTACTGGAGTTTGGGGTTGGAATGTATTGGATGCTAGTATTATGACTTGGAATAGGGATGCCATGGTTGATTTGAAGAGCTACATATGTTTGCATGATTTATAGGCTTTATGTGTAGAAATTTGCAATAATGTTGTCTTAAGCTATCTCTTATTCATGTACTTGATGTTAATTGTTGGTTTATTTAGTTTGTCATGAAATTATTAGTTCTATGGACATATGCATGCATAGTAGCTGGTCAACTATCTCCCTCTTGCTAGCCCAAAAATTTAAAAATTCCAACGAGTAAAAACTTGTTTCCAACACTCCTTAGCCAAGTATTTCCAGTGAGTCCACCATATCTTCCCATTAGCTTCATTGCTATTCCGAGTATGTTCACCATGTTATTGTGTTATTTATGTTCTAAGTTAAGATATTCACTTTATAAATTTTCATGGGTTGAACTTGGGATAGGACTCTCACGAACTTTTGAAGGCACACTTTACTTTTTATGCATCTAATAAACATGACCCAATAATGGGAGCCACAAGTTTTGCGTTTGACAAGTGTGTGGTTGGGAGCTAGCTATAAACGTGTATCACCGGAAAGCTTTCAACACTGCACAAAAAATTTACATTTGGTTGATATCATGTACTTTTGTTTTTGGACTCCTGCCATGCCGAAATGAAATAGAGGAATAGTAAGTTTTGATGAGTAAGTATCTATATGACTAGAGAAACGCATTGGGCAGCTAACCCAAGCCATGCTTTATCATGGTGGAAATTTACTTGCAGCTTGAGTGACTCTACAACACATCCTATAATAAAATAAGAAGGTATGCATAATAGTGAATGAAAATAAAAAGGATGATGAGTCTACTCCGTTTGTTCATCTTGTCATTGTAACATGGGCTTGTTTCCATGTCATGGGGCAAGAGGTACCTCTTTTCGGTTCTCTATGATATCATTAATACTTATTATGATTGTACAAAGCTTATTAGGAATCTTAAGTTGAGTAATCATGGAGTAGGTTTTCACACTCTCGGGGCATGAGGCTTTCAACCACCTTGTCATTCTCATTACTTCAATACTCACAATTTTAAGATGCTAGTGATAAAGGGGAAATGAGAGTCCTAGATCAATGGATACCACATTTCAATTAGTAATTTTAGTTGAATAATTTAGAGGCTAAATAAGACTTGATCATGTTTTACCTCTACTCAATTTTCTCCAAAGTGTCCACCATATTTTCTATTCTCCATTATGCTATTCTTTGACCAATATAGGATTTTATTTTTCATTTTATGTATGCATTTGGTCCATAGTGCTTTTATTTCATTATACACTTTGTGAACTTTCATGAAGCATCTTTGCTTGCATATTTGATATTTCTTACAACATGAATTGTATATTGCTACTCATTTCTAGTATTAATCATTTGATTATATGTAGCATGAATAATCCTCCTTCATATCCCATGATTGCTTCAATATGCAAAACCCATCTTAGTTTTATCACCTTCATACTCGAGGACGAGCATGGGTTAAGCTTGGGGATGTTGATGCATGTAAAATGCATAGATGAATTTTGCCTATTTTCACATGGTTTTCTATTACATATTGCATCATATAAGGGTATAATTCAATGTTTTATAGTATTTTGGGGTTAAATTACAAAGTCCCCCAACTTTTATGGAATTAACCCTGCCTGTCAGAAACCCCGTTTTCTATATTTTTGACGTTTCAGGGGGCAAACTTCCGCGAAATCACCTGAAAATCTGCAGGGGTCATTTTCTTGGAAGGAGAAGACTTGCGGGCGAAGGATCCACGAGAATTGGGCAAGGAGGCCCAATAGAGGACCCTCCACGCGGCCAGATTCCTTGGCCGCGTGAGAGGCCCCCTTTTGGCCCCTGTGGCCCCAATTCCTTCCATCTTCGACTTACCGACTCCGTCTTGACCTAAAACCGACTATAAAAAGGGTCCCCCATACCCTTATGGAGAGAGCGCCGCCGAAACACTGAAACACTGAAACAGAGACCAGAAGTTCCAGATTGGAGGGGGAAAACTCCGGCGGGGCGCCGCCGGTGTGATCTCCTACCCCTCCAACGTCATCTCCATCGACATCTCCATGAAGAGGGAGTAGTCCACCCCAGGGCTATGGGTTTGTGGAAGTAGCACTTGTATCTATCTCTCTCTATGTGCTTCACTAATTAGATCCGTATGAGCTGCCTCACATGATTACGGGCACCGTTGTAATTCCTATGTGGTGGATCTTTTCTATGAGTTATTGAATCTGAGATTGCAATTGTTTCTCTTGAGTTATTTGAGTTGATGTATCTTATGTACCCCGTTCTTATTTGCTAGCTTTGATCAATCTAGTTCTTGAGAGCGTGTGTGGGGTGATGGGTGCATTAGTTGGAGTAACGGGGGGTGGCTAGTGCTGTGAAAGTGACAGAAGTTCAGCGATCCACTTAGATTTTGTTAAACCTTTACTTCAACTTCATGTCACATTGCTTAAAGCTATACTCTGGTTTTTCCTTAATTATCGAGGTGTTATGATTTATTTCGCATCTTGGTGGAGTATAAGAGGGATCAATATGACCGTAGAGATCGCTATGCTAGGACGTGATGCCCATATGAAATTACTCAATGTTAAACATGTTATTGTAATCTCACATGTAATTCTTTATGTCCACCGTCTACCACTTTATTTGAGAGAATGCAAGTGTGAAACCATGAACCCCGGTCCTATTTTAAATATAAGAA
This sequence comes from Alopecurus myosuroides, assembly GCA_028641055.1. Classification (NCBI taxonomy): domain Eukaryota; kingdom Viridiplantae; phylum Streptophyta; class Magnoliopsida; order Poales; family Poaceae; genus Alopecurus; species Alopecurus myosuroides. The sequence goes on from CM054062.1 coordinate 105,646,084, forward strand.
AACACTCTAGTTACTTTGCTGCAATTTACTTTACTTGCACTTTACTTTACTTTCATCTCCAATTCGAATTTACATTATCTCCATCACCACTTGCATCACAAAATACAAAAACAAACCATTGCATATTTATTTTCTCATTTGCATTTAGTAGTAGATTTAATTATTGCACATTTACTTTCAGTTTTGCATTGCAATTTAGAAGTCTCACACCTTGTGCTTTACAACCACTTGGTGAGGTTGAGGGCAAAAAATTCTCTACTTGTTTGCAGGATCCTGGAGGAAGCTTGGAAGACAACTGCTGAAATACTGGCTCCCCAAGAGTTCGATATAAACCCTCGATCACCCTCGTGGGGAAGAAGGCTTTCCACTAGCTACACACTTTGCACTTGGAGTCTCAACCTAGCCATCACACTCTTGTTGGTAAACCCCAAGAGAAAGGTTGTGAAGAGTGCAGCGGAAAGTTTTCCCATAGAAAAGAAACCAAGGTTGAATCGACCAGTAGGAGGAAAAGCAATCTATGAAGGTTGATGCAGCTGAGATGGCAGGGCGCACTACCTGTTCAGCAGCAACGTGGAACCTACACAACACAATAAAATCACTTTGCCCCAACGAAACAGTGAGGTTGTCAATCTTACCGGTTTTGCTGATAACAAAGAGGTTAAACGTATGGTGTGGAAAACAATATGAAAATAATAGCAGGAGTGTGAAAACAGTGGAAGCAGTGTGTGTATTATTAGTATGAGAAAATAGACCGGGGTCCACAGTTCACTAGAGGTGTCTCTCCATAAAAGATACCTAACATGCGTGCTGAACAAATTACAGCTAGGCAATTGACAGAAAAAGAAGATGCATGACATAAAGATTACTATGAGATTCATGTGGGCATTACAACAAAATACATAGATCATCATCCAACTGCATCTATGACTAATAATCCACCCTTCGAATATCATCCAAACAAACGTTGGGTATTAAGTTGAAAGCAACGGATAATCGCAGTAAGCAAAGTGTGTAATGTAAACAAAGTAAACATCGTTGTTTTCTCCCTAATGGCAACAACACATCCTCCATCCGTCACGTTTCTGTCACTCGAGCACAGATGCAAAGAAGGCATGAAACCACTATCGAGCATAAATACTCCCTCTTGGAGTAACTAGCATCTACTTGGCTAGAGCATATACTAACAACGGAGAGCATGCAAGATCATAAATAACATACACATGAACATAACATGATAGATCGATAATCAACAGACATAGCATTCAATGATCATCGGATCCGAGCAAACACAACATGTAGCATTACAAATAGATGATGTCGATCATGTGAGGCAGCTCGCGAGATCTAAACATGAGGTATTAGGTGGAGAGTACAACCATCTAGCTACTGCTATGGACCCATAGTCTAGGGATGAACTACTCACGCATCACTCGGGAGGTGGGCGTGGTGGTGTAGACCCCTTCGGTGATGAATTACCCTCCCAGCAGGGTGCCGGATAGAGCTCCATAACCCTCCCGGTCTTGGATTGATGATGACAGCGGCCTCGGTTTTTTATTGGGACGAACTGGTATATTTTTAGGGTTGACGTATCGGGGCGAATAAATAGGTGAAAGGGCGATGGAAGTGGACGCCTGAGGGGCCCACACCACACCAAGGTGTGGCTAGGGGGCGCGCTGCCCTATGGTGTGGCCCCCTCTGGGCCTGTTCGGGACTCCGTGGAACCTTCGGGAATTCTAAGACTTACGGGCTTTGAATTTTCCAATTCCGAGAATATTTCCAGAACAACTTTTCTGAAACTAAAAATAGCAGAAAACCAGGAACTGGCTCTGTGGCATCTTGTCAATAGGTTAGTCCCAGGAAATCGATAAAAATGACATAAAGTGTAAGGAAAACATGTAGGATATGGCATAAAAACAACATGGAACATCGGAGAATATAGATCCGCTTATGATGTATCATGCTCCTGGATGTCTCGTGAGGCATGTAGAGAAGGAGGAGGAGCGAGGCGCGCAACCCAGGTGTCGGAACACGGGCGATGTGGCGTGCGCGTCCTGGACGCCATGGCCAGCTTATGGTGCAAGGAGAAAGAGACAAGCAGAGGGGGAGGACTCTCACTAGGAAGTCACGGGAGAGTAGAGGAGCCTTGTGGCGCAAGGGCTTACCCTAGGATGGACTATGGCGGTGGATTGAGAAAGAGGTGGGTGATCACATGTTCTTGTCCACTTGCTAGAGGTTTGGAGAGAAGGGTAGGAGCAGGGGCATTATGTCCATGGAGTCTAGGACACCTTATGTTGACATTATATGCAAAGGAGAAGGTAGGTGGAAGGAGTTGGTATCTAGTAGGTGCAAGAATCCCATGATGGCCCCTTCGCGCAGAGGAGGTTTTGAATTTTTTTCACCAAATTTTTGAATAGAACACATGTATCAAATCATGTCCATTAGATGGAGGATGAAAAATGGAGTCTAGGGGTGGTGGTATAAACGTTTTCTAAAAACATTTGTTTCAAAAAAAATTGGAAATTCAAAAAGTGTTGAATCTGTTTTTAAATGTTTTCTTCAAAATTTTCAAAACTACTTGCAAATGTTTTTGTAGAAAATAGTCCCACATGACCATAGTCATGTTGGGTAATTTTTTCCAAGAATTTAGGAAATACTTTGATTGACAAAATATTTAAAAGTCCATTTCTGGCATTTTGGAAAATGAAAAATAATAAATAGTAAAAAAAATAAAAATCATATTTTTGTGTTGGGATGACGGAGTATATAATATAGGTCTCAAAAGTGATTTTTAATAAACAACTCTTTTGAAAAAAATTGAGGTCCCAAGTGAAAAAAGGTGAAAACAGGAGTTTATTTAATAGGCCAGAAACCCTGAGAGAAGAATAATTAAATGGTCACTGAAAACAAATGGACCACATGGAGGTGATATATAAGTCATAAAAATGGCAAGGGTAGGTTGATGGAGCTCAAAAATGAAGAGTATTGATTTTTAAGAAGACTGCCAAGAGGCATCATGATAACATGGATACGATCGTTATTTTGGAATGCCTTCAAACGGACTTTGGAAGAAAATGCAAAAGAGTTTTAATATCCAAATGAACAACTTGGATGGTAGCTATACATATGTACCATAAGATCCATGATGGTATATTGATGAATAGAGCAAGATTTGACATAGAGGCATGTCTCCAAAGTTGGAAGATTTTCAAAGAAAACAAAGGATGGGATAGAAATAGGAGGGAGTATGATACTGATGTCTAGTCTTGTTATTTAAATTTTTTATTCATTCAAACCAACTCACATTCATCAACAAAGATATATGAAAACTTCAAGGCAGACACAAGATAAGATCACACAATAAGATAATAACAAGACTAAACAAGGTCACTCAAGCAACTAAGTTCTTTAATTTAATTTCCAGGATGTTTTCTCAAGTGTTAGTTGGACGTAGTGATCAAGACACACCATGACAAGGGGATTTCATAAATAAGTTCAACTCAAAGCTTGTTATTTTCAAAATAATATAATTGACGTAAAACACAGGGGTAATATAGTCCCCACTTATAGTTTTTGCAAAGAAGAAAATGAGATGGGGTGTTTGAAATGCTTGCAAAAAAATATCTTAGTTGAAAACAGGTAGGAGATGGTTACCTCCAAAATACTTTTCATATAGTTTTGGAAAATACCTTTTGTTTTCTCAAAAGCTCGTCCTTTGGCTTGTTGCTAACTCAAAACATTTTAAAAATGGTTTGGACAAAATAATGTGAGATAAGAAGGTGATAAATTTTCTTGTCATGACTTGATCACAAGGATTAAGTTTTTAGTAGGTTGTGATCATTGGTTTTATTGTTAGGTGTTAAAAAAACACAAACCACAAACAAATATAAAATAACACATGCATAAGTCATACATTTCAAAAAGTTTTTGTTGGCCCTGATTTTTGGGTTATTGAAAACAAGTTTTTCCTGTGTTCCAAAAATTGGGCTGTTACAGGTCTTCCCCCCATAAAAATGAATCTCGTCCCCAAGATTCATAAGTGAGTACTAGAAGAGTGCAACAACAAACCAGGGTCTCGGGCTTTCTTCACTTTTTGTAAAAGCTGATCCTCTAACGAGGTGGTCTTATGAAAACTCGATGAGTTGATGCGGTCAGAAATTTGCTTGTCGAGGACATGGATATCTTCACTTGACAGGAAACCAAGAGGATTAGGGGTGTTACATCTGAAAGTGCACTATGGTCAACTAGAGGGGGGGGTGAATAGGTTGACTACCAATTTTTCTTTTCTTTTCCTTTTAAGGGGCTTAGTAAGATAAGATACGATTCTCTAGATGTGCAACTAAGTGAACAACCTATGTGAAGAGAGTAGTATGCGCAACGGAAGTAAAGCGTAAGGTAGTAAAGAAAACAACAAGTGCAAACAAGGAGACAAGGATATGTTTCACCGTAGTTCCTTCTCAGAGAGAAGTACGTCTACGTTGGAGAGGTGGGGAGCCACCTAGGCGCTCCTCAATAGCACGTTTGTGCACACCTTGTTCTCCTTGAGCTTCTCCGGTGAGGGAGATGCTCGTTTCCACTATGAGGTCGACTTGAAGGCGTTGACCAAACCTTTACAAGGGCTTGAGGTCACTCCACAAGGATGGAGGCTCTCAAGCAATCCGTAGCTTCTTGCAACAAGGTGGAAACTACAAGCACGAGATCTACTAAGGTTTCTAGGCCTCAAGTAGGATTCTAGATCTACTAGGTTGTGGTGGATGGATTTGAGATTCCTTTGGTGGAAGTGTGGATCTAGGTCTCCTCTAGCTCTCCACCAAGTTTGGGAGTGATTGGGTGGACGGAGAGGGAGATCTAAGAGGTTGAAGCTTTCATTAATGGCTAGGAGAGAGAGTGGGAAAAGCTTGGCATTTATGAGGTAGGTGAAGGGGTATTTATACTCTTGGACACGAAGTAGCCGTTTGCAGTCCAGGGCACCGGAGGCTCCGGTGGTTTCACCGGAGGCTCCGGTGGGTCTTCTTTGCACTGCGCAGTTGCGCAGTGCTTTATCCTTTGCGCGCTGCTGAGGAGGCCGGAGGCTCCGGTGGATCGAGCGGAGGTTCCGCCCACCGGACCCACACCGGAGGCTCCGGTGGAACCTCCGCAACTTTCCAACAGAAGGGGTAGCTGGCGGAGCTACCACCGGATCCTCCACCGGAGTCCATTTGCACTTGGACCAGGGGGCCACCGGATGTCCACCGGAGCCTCCGGTGGAACCTCCGCCTCTTTCCAACAGAAGGGTATTTCGGCGGAGGAACCACCGGATGTGCACCGGAATTTATTTGCGCACAGGTTGAGGGCTGAGCCTCCGGTGGATTCACCGGAGCCTCCGGTGGATTTCCCGGAGCCTCCGGTGGGTTCACCGGAGCTTCCGCCCCTGCACATTTTGGTTCCCTGGCTTTCTTTCTCTTAGCACTTTTCGAATATCTCAAGCATTAGCCCCATAGATATAGTGAACCTAATAACCTGGGCATTTTCATCATTTGAACAAACATTAGATCAAACAATTATGTTGTCATATAATTACCAAAACGGACGATGATCTTTCAATCTCCCCCTTTTTGGTAATTGATGACAACATAATTATTTGCATGATTACGGACTCAATATGAACGGAGCTCCCCCTAAAGATATGCTCCTTTCATATTGAGATCACTAAGACATGATATAAACTAATAATATGACAATGATAACACATAGCACACATAACACATAGATAATATGAAACGAGGTTCACACATGATCACAATATAGCGAGGTTCACGATAGATACGAATAAGGTAAACAAACGAAGTTCCAAATAGTTCAAATCAAACTCCCTCAAGCAAAAGAGAGATGCAAATCAAAGAAAGCTTGAGGGACCATGCAAATGCCCGTTGCCTAATATATCTTTCTCCCCCTTTGGCATCAAGATACCAAAAGAGGGAGAGCCAAGTGCTAACGCCCCAAATCATTCGGAGGATGAGGGAGATGCTTCCGGAGCCGGGGAGGGAACACGGTGAGAGCTAGTGGCTTCGTCTCCTTCTTCCTCGGACCATTCAATGAGCTTGCCCTTGGAGTCCTTAGCTTGCCAAGCATCCCAATCTGTGATGCTATCAAGAACTGGGGATTCAATGGAGAGACCCTCTTCACGGAGACGTTCACGAGATGCTTGAGCCTTTTTACGTGCCTTGAGTTCCGCATCATAATGTGCCTCCCATTGATGTTGCTCAATCTTTTTGTTCAAGCAAAATACTTTCTTGAGAGCCCGAGCCATCCATTTGAAGGCATTGCTAGAGGGAGGGGGTTGAGATGGACCCTCGGCTTCCTCTTCCTCATCCACAATGATGCGAGGCCTAGCCTTGTGCTTGCGGACAGCTGGAGTGGGATGCACAACGGGCTCGGTGTGATCCTTCATGAGAAGCCTCTTTTCCGTATGAGAGATCCAAAGTGAATCATCCAAAGGATCATCCGGAAACCTAGCATTCCACACCTTCAATATGATCTTCATGATGAAAGGCCCAAAACAAGCATTCCTTCGGTTGGCAATGACATGCCACAACTCGTTCCAAATGTAGTCAAGCACATCAAGCTTGCGAGGAGTGGCATCCATACGGTATTGATGAGTAAGAAGCATCAAGTTCTTCATGAAACCTTGAATCTCATCCACATTGCCCGCCTTTGGATTGATAGTCTCTCTATAGATCCGTAACATGATGTCATAAGTGGGAAAGAGACCCTTGACGAAACCCACGGCATATTTCTTCCAATGATAGAGGGGAGTGAGGTCATCCTTCGAATTAGCTTGAGCGGAGTGAACTCGAAACCATCCAGTAGCAAATTCTTCTCCGTGGGCAAACGGACCAAAATCTGGGTAGCCACCAAGAATAGTTCCAACATCCTTCCAAGTGATGTCAAGTTGTTTGTCCTTGGTCATCCAAATGAGGTGGCGGTTGGTCTCATTGCCAAGATGAACTGTGGCAAGGAACTGACAGACGAGCTCTTCATCAAAGTCTTGTTGAAGGGTGATAATGGGACCGAGACCAAACTTCTCAATGAGCTCGAGGGCCTCCCCAAAGTACTTGTGATTGCGTTCCATGTGACCAATACTTATAGCATGTTGGGGAACAACATTCTCCTTGGGCTTCCTCATCAAGATCTCCCTGAATATCTGTCCTTGGAAGGCGGTGTGAAAACGCGGATCCTTGCCCCGGAATTGGGGCATTTGGCGGTCACGGGCAATGACATATGGATTTTCCCTTCTTTCCTTTATAAATGTCGCATCGGACATCTTGGATGCGGTTGGTGCGGTGTTCTTCCTTGGCAAAGTCTTCTCGGGAGCCGGAAATCTCTTGCGCTTGCCTTGAGTACGGTCAAGTTCCTCTTGAATTTCATCCACGGGTTGTGGCTTGCGGCGGCCCGTGGACTTGTACCTTTGTCCTTTCCCTTTGGAGCCGGAAGCATCTAACATAGAAATCGAGAAGAGCATGAAGTACGAGTAAAGCTCGAGTCAAATAAGGCACGCACAAACCAAAGAACCAAGATATTCATGGTGTTAGGGTTGAATAATCTAGGGTTAGGGCAAACTTCCCATAGAACCGCAGCGATTCAAGCCTAACATGCATTATCTAGGTTGCTAGGGTGTGTACTTGAGAAAATCCACTCCTAAAACTCCAAAACCCCAAATCTAGAAGGCTAGAGCATGAACTCCTATGCATCTCATCCATCAACTAGATGAGAGAGAGAGAGAGAGCACATACCGGCTTCATCCATGGTGGAGAAGGGAGGAGGGAAGGTTCCCGGGGCGTCCCTAGGCAAGGAGGAGGTCTCCCCGCGGTGGAGCACCCGAATCCGGCGGCGGTGAGCTTGGGGGCGGCGGCGGTTTGAGAGGAAGAAGATGGGGGCGGGTGGGGGAAAATGAGATTGGATCTCACTTACCCCCGCGCGCCCCAATCTTATCCGCAGTAATTTTTCCGCCGGCGGAGCCTCCGGTGGTTTCACCGGAGCCTCCGCTCCCGCCAGCGGAGCCTCCGGTGGAATCACCGGAGCCTCCGCCCCTGTCCCAAAACTTTAGGTTTTGGCCCGCTGAGCCACAGGGACCCAGCGGAGCCTCCGGTGAGGTTCCGGTGGACAGGCCCGGCGGAGCCTCCGGTGGTTTCACCGGAGGTTCCGCCCAGATGAATTTCAGCGCGCCGAGATTGGAAAAACTCGAGCAATACTATAAGAGCAACGGTTTGGGCAAGTGGGGCTTGGGTTGGAAAAACGTTACTGTCATACGAGAGACATTGCTCGACGGGGTTCGCAAGAACCATAAAACAAGTGAAAAACCGAACCCGTACGAGTTGTCAAGATGTGGATATAATGTGAGAAAATGATCAAAAAACACATCAAATGTCGGTGGCCGAGGCCACCATGTTTGAGTGTGTAACTTGGCACCGCGAAGATATATCTTGGGTCCAAAATTACTACTCACAATTAAGCACAATGAGTCACAAATTGACTAGATATGCAATGATCGATTGATTTTTGCATAATAAAAGGAGTGCATACTCATGAATTGAGTAGCGCTCCCCCTATTTCCATGCCTACACATAAACTAGATAGCAAGTATAATGAAGGTAGATATGCAAGGTTTCAAGTGAAGTTGGAAGAATCGATGACATTTAGTTCATTCCTCAAAGCTCGAAATCTTTGTTCATCAAGGGCCTTCGTGAAGATATCGGCAAGTTGATCCGTGGTGGAGACATAAGAGAGATCAATATCACCTTTCTCAACATGATCCCGAATAAAGTGATGACGAATCTCAATATGCTTCGTCTTGGAGTGAAGAACCGGGTTGTAGGCGATCTTGATAGCACTCTCATTGTCACAAAGAAGAGGCACCTTGTCAAAGTGAATACCATAATCCTTCAAAGTTTGCCTCATCCATAGCAATTGGGCACAACAACTTGCCGCGGAGATATACTCGGCCTCGGTGGTGGAGAGAGCAATACAATTTTGCTTCTTGGAAGACCAACAAACCAAGGAGCGGCCAAGAAATTGGCAACCCCCGGATGTGGACTTCCTATCCGTCTTCTCTCCCGCATAATCCGCATCCGAGTAACCAATAAGCTGAAAGCTTGAACCCTTGGGGTACCAAAGACCGAAGTTTGGGGTATGAACTAGATATCGAAAGATTCGTTTCACGGCTTCCAAATGACTTTGCCTCGGAGAGGCTTGAAACCTTGCACATTTACCTACGCTATACATGATATCGGGTCTAGATGCACAAAGGTAAAGCAAAGAGCCAATCATGGAGCGGTATACCTTTTGATCTACCTCTTTCCCATTAGGGTCGGGTTTCAAGTCGGTGGTCGTGGACATAGGGGTCTTCATAGGTTTGGCATCATTCATATTAAATCTCTTGAGCATGTCTTGAGTATATTTGGCTTGTTTGATGAAGGTTCCTTCATAATATTGATTCACTTCGAAGCCAAGAAATAACTCCAATTCTCCCATCATAGACATCTCAAACCTATCGGTCATAAGCTTGCAAAACTCCTCATTGAACAAGGTGTTAGTAGACCCAAAAATGATGTCATCCACATAGAGTTGGCATATGAACAAGTCACCTCCAACCGTCTTGGTAAAGAGAGTAGGATCGATTAAACCAACATTAAACCCGCGATCTACTAGAAACTCTTTAAGGTGCTCATACCACACACGTGGAGCTTGTTTAAGTCCATAGAGCGCCTTATCAAGTTTATAGACATGATCGGGGTGGTTGGGATCCTCGAAACCCGGAGGTTGCTTGACATATACTAACTCATTAATGGGACCATTAAGAAAAGCACTTTTGACGTCCATTTGTTGTAATTTGAAGTTATGATGAGATGCATAGGCAAGTAAGATACGAATGGATTCAAGGCGAGCTACGGGGGCAAAAGTTTCACCGAAATCGATACCTTCGACTTGAGAAAAACCTTGGGCCACCAATCTTGCCTTGTTGCGAATGACAATACCATCTTTGTCTTGCTTGTTCTTGAACACCCATTTGGTACCAATGACATTTTTGCAATCCTTGGGTCTTGGCACTAATTTCCACACCTTGTTGCGCTCGAAGTTATTGAGTTCATCATGCATGGCTTCAAGCCAATCTTGATCTTCGAGAGCTTCATATACCTTCTTGGGTTCAATGAAGGAGACAAATGCATGAGCCTTGCTAAAATCCGCCAATTGCCTTCTAGTGACCACTCTTCCACGAACTTGACCAAGAATCATGTCCTCCGTATGACCCGCTCGTTCAAGATTCTCTAGCCTTCTCTTTGCTCTTCGAGCCAATATCTCCTCCAAAGATTCCTTGGATATGGATTGAGAATCACCTTCTTCATCGGAGACATGTCCATCTTCATTTTGTCCTTGATCAATAATGGGTGATGAATCACCACTAGGTTGAGCATTCTCAACAATAATAGAATCTTGATCATGATTTAGGTGTGTTGCTTGGCCTTGATCGTTAGCTTGAGGACTTGGTGCATCTTGTTGGATTGCTTGATCATCAATGGGTGTAGTCAATGGCTCCACTTGAGTGGGGCATAGTCCTTCTCCCTCCGTCATCTGGTGTCCCTCAATGGGGATTATTTCACCAATCCCCATTCTTCTTATGACGATGGGAGGAATTGCATCTCCTACAACACCATGATCTATACGCCCCCCTTGGGAGCCATTATCCTCATCAAACACCACGTCTATAGCTTCTTCAACTTGTCCGGTGGACTTGTTGTAGACTCTATAGGCGTGAGCGTTTGTGGCATAACCAACAAAAATGCCCTCATAAGATCTAGTCTCAAATTTTGACAACCGTTTACCTTTCTTGCGAATGAAGCACTTGCAACCGAAGACCTTGAAGTAAGAAACATCCGGTTTCTTACCCGTGAGAATCTCATAGGGGGTCTTGTTCAAGATCTTGCGAAGATATAACCGGTTGGTGGCGTGACATGCGGTGGAGACGGCTTCGGCCCAAAAGTTATAGGGAGAAGAGAACTCCGCAATCATAGTTCTAGCCGCATCCATCAAAGTCCGGTTCTTTCTCTCCGCAACACCATTTTGTTGAGGGGTATAAGGAGTGGAGTATTGATGAGCAATGCCCTCTTCACTAAGAAAACCCTCAACGGTGTAGTTCTTGAACTCCGAGCCATTATCACTCCGGATAGCCAATATGGTAGCATTGTGTTGGCGCTCAACTAGAGTGATGAACTCGATGACTCTACTTTGAGTTTCACTTTTCCTCTTGAAGAAATACACCCAACAATATCTTGAATAGTCATCCACAATTACCAAACAATACTTCTTTCCTCTGAGACTATCATAGGATAGTGGACCAAAGAGATCTAAGTGAATGAGCTCGAGAATTCTTGTAGTGGAGATAGATGTCTTGGTTGGGTGTTGTTCTCCATGTTGCTTCCCAAAGGTGCAAGAGCTACACACACGATCTTTAGCAAATTTAGCTTTGGTTAGTCCTAGAACGTGATTGCCACTTTGGAGATCATGCAACATTCTCATATTGGTGTGGGCTAGTCGGCGATGCCAAAGCCATCCCACATCAACTTTAGCCATTAGGCATGTCGCGGCACACGTGTCTTCTTTAGAGAAGTCCACTACATACATGCCATTCTCGACAAACCCAACAAAGGCTACTTTAAGAGATGTCTCCCAAGTGACAATCACACTCTCTTTATTAAAGAACGAGGTGAAACCACAATTCGCAAGTTGAAGAACGGACATCAAGTTATAGCCAAGGGACTCAACAAGGAGAACATTCTCAATTGATAAATCATTTGAGATTGCTACCTTGCCTCGTCCCAATACCTTAAGCTCGGACTTATCACCAATAGTGACGCAATTGAGATGAGGTAGAGGAGGTTCAAGATTGCTTATTGCGTCAAGGCTTCCGGTCATATGTTGGGATGCACCACTATCCACTGTCCATTTGTTAGACCCGGAAGCATTTCCCTACAAGAGATCAATTTCTTGATTTAGGTACCCATCCTTCAATGGGTCCTCTTTTGTTAGTAACAAGGGTCTTAGGAACCCAAATAGTCCAATGATAATCATCACCATAAGAAGTACCAACGTATTTAGCATAAACATGTCCATCCCTAGATTTCATAAGAACATAAGATGGATTATATTTTCCGGCGAAATCATTATGAGTGATGCTCCCCCTAGAGGTATCACCACCCATAATGGCGTTGGTCTCCTTTTCTTTGGTCACCTCACCCTCTTTTACAAAAACAACATTTTGAGGGGGAGTAGTGACTTTCTTGGATGTCTTCTTTGACTTGGAAATAAACCCAAGTCCCTCTTTACCTCTCTTGGCACCTTGAGAGCTTATTGCATCGTTGATAATTCTTTCCTTCCCTACATTGTTAGTCGTAGAGGAAAAGGTAGGTGCAATAACAATGCTATTTGATGAAGATGCAACATGCTTATTTGATTGTTGAGCTAGAAGCTTGATTCGAGACTTGGCAAGTTTGTCATGAATTTCCTTAAGAGATTTAAACTCTTCTTTTAGTTTGTCATGTTCCTCGTCAAGTTTTTGATGAGCTATTCCTAGCTTCAACTCTTCCTCTTCAAATTCTTTAAGCAAAACAAGAGATTTAGCATGTTCTTTCTTAAGTTTGGCAAGAGATTTTTCATTGTCTTTCCTAAGCTTAGAAACACTAATAGCATAAGAGTCTTGTAAACTAGATAGTCTTTCTTCAAGAGAGGCTCTCATGGATCTCTCCTTTTCGAGAGCCTTAATTAGTTCACCATCATGATTCTCATTGGTACCACCATGATTCTCCAAGGTCATGATGATTTCCTCTTTCTCATCAATGAGAGAGTTGGCATCATCAAGTTGCCTTAGGAGAGCTTTTACTTTTTCTTTAGTTTCACCTTCAAGACTACTCAACCAAGACCCTAGGTTCTTGGCCTCCTCATCTTCACCAATGTTTTCAACACAATCCAATAATGAGGGAGAGGTAGTGTTAATAGACTTGGAGGTGGAAGTTATTACCGCGGTGGCTTTTGCCATGAGACATGTAGGTCGGATCGATGTCTTCTCATTGGGAGATTCAAATAGAGAGACCGATGAAGAGGAAGTGGTAGCTATGGCGACGTGGGCAACACCTACGACTTCATCTTCTCCTTCATCTCCGGAGTAGTATGTCTCAAATGTGGGGCCTTCTTGAACATATAGAGCCCTTGGAACCCTTCTAGCGAGGTTCTTGTTTTGTGGAGCTTTGTTCTTGTCCTTGCGAACAAGCTTCCCTTCATTCTCTTCTCTTGGCTCAAAGGGACACTCTTTGACGAAGTGGTTTGCACTTCCACAATTATAACATGTCCTTGGCCGTTCCCCTTTCTTCCTAAAGATCTTGTTCCTTGAAGGTCTTGGGGCACCGGCTTTGTGAGCCTCCCATCTCTTCCAATACCCTTGCATGGCAAGAGCAATACATTTATGGGCACCCTTGTATGTATCCTCATAGTCCTCATCATCATCATCATCATCATCATCAACTTCTTCAATCTTGGCCATTGCTCTAGACTTCAAGGCAAGGTTGGGAGACTTTCCATGTCCTCTAGAGCGAGCAAGAGCATCATCCGCACTTTTGTGAGATAAGGATATGGCAATGAACTCACTTAGCACTCCAATGGAGTTAAGGGAGTTGTAGTCGGATCTTGTTCGAATGCTAGTGGAGAGGTTCTTCTCAAATGGAGTTATGGCCTTGACAAACTTCCTCTTGATCCATTCATCCGAGATTTCCTCTTTCCCAAAATCTCTTAGTTGATTGCCAAGAGTGACAACTCTTCTATATAGCTCCTCGGGACTCTCGTCTTCAAGCATGACGAAGTTCTCGGACTTGTCGAGAGCAACATCATATTTTGATGATTGAATGCTAGCATTTCCTTAGAACAAGGAGTCAAGTTTATCCCATGCTTCCTTGGCGGTCTTCAAGCCGCGAATGTGCTCAAGATGTTCTCTTGGGAGAGCCTTTTGGATAGTCACAATAGCGGTCTTGTTGAGTTGGAACTCCACGTCCTCTCTTGGGGTCAAGTTGTTTGGATCATGAGGGTGGAATCCATGAACAACGCTTCTCCATAGAGCGGTGCAACAACCTGAAATATGAGACTCCATATCGAACTTCCATGATGAGAATTCGTTAGTGTTAAGCATGGGAGGATTTCCAACATTAACCATGTGTGGTATTGTAGCAATAGGGTGGATAGAATCGTAATTGGGAGGCGGTGGAACTTTAGAGTTAGACCGCGAACCGTTAGCCGATTGAGACTTGGAGCCCTCGGAGTTCCCACTACTCTTAGCCTTTTTATCGGCTTTTGCTTTGGCTTTCGCCTTAGCTAAAGCGATGTTAGCTTCCATTTCATCAATGTCCGGAATGGATTCTTCATCCGAGCTAACATCGTTGGTAGTGAGAGGTGCTTCCTCGGACTCCTTGGTTCTCCCCATCAATACCTCCATCATTTTCTTGATGCTAGAAACCTCCGTACTGACAGTAGAGCTAACCTTAGACATTTCGGCTTGGAGGATTCCAACCGAGTCTTGTAGGTTAGATATACTGTCGGACATCTTGGAGATTTCCGCACTAGAACTACCGGGGGAATTTTCATCGACCATTGTACTCTTAGGCGGTTAAGCCCTTAGTAAGAGCCGAGGCTCTGATACCAATTGAAAGTGCACTATGGTCAACTAGAGGGGGGGGTGAATAGGTTGACTACCAATTTTTCTTTTCTTTTCCTTTTAAGGGGCTTAGTAAGATAAGATACGATTCTCTAGATGTGCAACTAAGTGAACAACCTATGTGAAGAGAGTAGTATGCGCAACGGAAGTAAAGCGTAAGGTAGTAAAGCAAACAACAAGTGCAAACAAGGAGACAAGGATATGTTTCACCGTAGTTCCTTCTCAAAGAGAAGTACGTCTACGTTGGAGAGGTGGGGAGCCACCTAGGCGCTCCTCAATAGCACGGTTGTGCACACCTTGTTCTCCTTGAGCTTCTCCGGTGAGGGAGATGCTCGTTTCCACTATGAGGTCGACTTGAAGGCGTTGACCAAACCTTTACAAGGGCTTGAGGTCACTCCACAAGGATGGAGGCTCTCAAGCAATCCGTAGCTTCTTGCAACAAGGTGGAAACTACAAGCACGAGATCTACTAAGGTTTCTAGGCCTCAAGTAGGATTCTAGATCTACTAGGTTGTGGTGGATGGATTTGAGATTCCTTTGGTGGAAGTGTGGATCTAGGTCTCCTCTAGCTCTCCACCAAGTTTGGGAGTGATTGGGTGGACGGAGAGGGAGATCTAAGAGGTTGAAGCTTTCATTAATGGCTAGGAGAGAGAGTGGGAAAAGCTTGGCATTTATGAGGTAGGTGAAGGGGTATTTATACTCTTGGACACGAAGTAGCCGTTTGCAGTCCAGGGCACCGGAGGCTCCGGTGGTTTCACCGGAGGCTCCGGTGGGTCTTCTTTGCACTGCGCAGTGCTTTATCCTTTGCGCGCTGCTGAGGAGGCCGGAGGCTCCGGTGGATCGAGCGGAGGTTCCGCCCACCGGACCCACACCGGAGGCTCCGGTGGAACCTCCGCCACTTTCCAACAGAAGGGGTAGCTGGCGGAGCTACCACCGGATCCTCCACCAGAGTCCATTTGCACTTGGACCAGGGGGCCACCGGATGTCCACCGGAGCCTCCGGTGGAACCTCCGCCACTTTCCAACAGAAGGGTATTTCGGCGGAGGAACCACCGGATGTGCACCGGAATTTATTTGCGCACAGGTTGAGGGCTGAGCCTCCGGTGGATTCACCGGAGCCTCCGGTGGATTTCCCGGAGCCTCCGGTGGGTTCACCGGAGCTTCCGCCCCTGCACATTTTGGTTCCCTGGCTTTCTTTCTCTTAGCACTTTTCGAATATCTCAAGCATTAGCCCCATAGATATAGTGAACCTAATAACCTGGGCATTTTCATCATTTGAACAAACATTAGATCAAACAATTATGTTGTCATATAATTACCAAAACGGACGATGATCTTTCAACCTCCACACGGGGGCCCTAAACCTGGGTAGATCCTTGTGTTTGCAGTGTTCTGGGCGCACCTTTTGGTGTGCAATCCCTCCCGTATACCTACAGCGTCCAACGGCCCCTAACTTAAGCCATCCCATGGCATCTATTGTGACACCACCACAACTGATGATATGAAGTTAGAGTTGAGCATGTTTCTCCCTAGATCTTCCCTACATGTACTTTTTGGATCGTATCAAGGCCTCTCCTTATGTGAAGTCTCTCGACTGGGTGATTCTACCCCTTGGTCTGTCGCCCTCTCAATTCTACCTAGTGTTTGCCAATCTCTCGATAGATGATTCTACCTAGCGGTCTCTCCTCTTTCGATTCTATTGGTTCGGTTGGTCCGTTAGTGAGAGAAAGGATTCATCAACGGGTTGGTAGGCTTGTGGTTGCGATCCAAGGCTATCTCCCAAGTTATCGTGTGTGATCTGTGTGTGTTCTTCCTGCCCATCCTCTATTTTCCGTCTCCCTCTTTGTGTTCGCCTCAGATCCGTGAAGATCGGGCCAAACTTCGATGGTTCCGTCAAGGGGCTACATCAGAAACCCTATATACCCTTCAGATAAAATCATTGATTTTGTCCAACAATGTCAGAAGCAATTTCTAACTTCCTAGGCATCTCATGCCCTATCATATAATCTCTCCAAATGTAATTCTGTCACGTCGGGGTCATCCAAGCGATACTCGCTCTTTAACAATAACCCTCTCCAATGTACAAGACTCACTTTAATGTTTTAAGTGTGTGACCCCTACAGGTTCGATAACTAGTAGTCATGTGTAACATCCCTGATTTTTGGAAAATTTCGAAAATCTCAAAATTTGAAACTTGTGTTTCCTTGTCGATGCAAGTCACCAAAAACAAATAAAATGCAAACATAAAAGAAATCGCATGGCATCTTTTCAAAACTTGCATTTGTTTGTTTCATTTTAAATCCTAAAACAAAATCATGGTTTAAAACTTCCAAAATCCTTCCATAAGGCATTTATAAGCCAAAGTCTATATTGATATTTTATTGTTTCCCAAAATCACTCCCTAATAATCTATTATTATAGAGTTTCAAATTAAAAAATTATAATTTTGTTTGACTCCATTTCGAGTTGTATTTCAAAAGTTCCAAAATTTTTAAGCAAAAGATTTAAAGAAAAAAGAACAAAAAAAAATCACCTGAGCGGGTCGGGCCCAGCAAGGCCACACACCCAAGATGGCAAGCGGACATCACCCATCCATCTCTTCCATCCAAAACTGAAACTCCATCCAAAATCTCGTATATTTTACCTACCTATTCAAACTTGAATATCTTTTCGTATTAGAATCCAAATCAAATTTCGGTTATTTTGGTTTGTTCCTTACTTCAAGGAGCAACTTTCCATAGACCTCCCCACGCATCAATATAGGCCAGCTCTAGCCGTGAGCCCGCCCGAAAGTCAAGACTTCGATTTCTGACCTTTTTTCAATCTTTTGCTCCCCATGGTTTGTGAGTTGCTCGGATGGTGTTCATGTCTTTGTGAGAGTTTTAGATCTTGTCGATAGCGATCCATTCCACAAAATCTCACCCCTTTACATTAGCAACAGAGGGAGAATTGTTGTCACTAAGTTTTTTTTTCTGTTCAAGTAGATGTCGAAATTTTCTTCAACCGTGCATCCGTTTTTGCTCAACTTTTTACAGGAGGTAGAACTTTTTGTTCTGCACAACTTTTGTATTTCAAGATTTTTGATTTGAGCTATGGATACTTTTTATATTTTCGATCTAGTTTTTCCCACCGGAGAAACTCAAAATTTTGGATCTACATCTTGTTCTTCTTCATCTAAAATTGTTCATAGAAGTGTGTTATTTGCTTCTTGGATCTTATTAATATGTTTGGCTTAGATTTATCTAAATCTTTGTTCCAATCTATGTTTAAATCTATAGAAGTCTGTAACATCCCTGATTTTTGGCAGGTCCAAAAATCACTAAAAATTGAAACTTTTTGTTTTCCATTAAAGCAAGCCAATCAAAAACCAAATAAAATTCAAACACAAAGTAATCATTAAATTTTGTTTCCAAAGCTATTGGGTTTGATAGTCCAAATACCTACGTTTTCTAAAAACCTAAATCCTCAAAACAAATAACTATCGAAAGAAACTATTTTCCCTATTTGCAAACCTTGAAAATATAAATTGGTTTCAATAAAGAAGTTGTTTTCCATTTTGTTTTCCCCAAATATTATACCAAGTATTTAACCATAAAGTGTTTATATAAGTTATTTTTGTTTATGAAAACAAGTAAAGAACCATGGAAAACAATATTGGCATTTTATACTCTCATCTGAATAATATTAAACCCCATTTCAAAGTATCATTTATTTTCTAAATAGGAAAGAACATAGTACTATTTGTGATTTGATCATATGTTGAAAATATTTTAAAAGGTCCTAGAAAACCATAATTTGAATCATAGAAATATTTTCTAAAATCATTCAAATCATATTTCTATAATTAACCTTTTTTTTCTATTAAGTAGCAATTCATGTGTTCATCATTTTTTTAAAAATTATAAAAGATGAAAACACTTTGATTTGGTTTTGTAAAATAGTATTTGATCATTATAAAGCTACTGAAATTTTATTTGGCAAATATTTATATATTATAATTTTCTAAATTAAAAATCACATTAATCACTATTAAGGACTTATTACAATTTTCAAAATTCAAAATAAAATATGTTGAAATGGTACAAAAATGTTATTGTTGGAAAGTTATTGAAATTACAAGATTTTAGAATTTCAAATGAGGTCAATTAGAATTTTTAAACAGAAGTTATTAAAGAAAAGAGAAAAACAGAAAATAAAAAGGGGGAATGACGTCATGATGACGTCATGTCACCATCCGTTTCTTCCAAATAATGGAGGATTAAATCCTCTTGATTCCAGGCGTTACAAGCCATCAATCTCCAGAGCCGTTTGCTCCCACTTAAAACCCCTCCTCTGCTCTCCATTTCCCCTCTCCCTCCTCTGGTTATTGCGCCCCCTCGCGGTCACGATTTCTCACCGGAGTTCCCTCTGCCCGCCGCCGTCCATCACCGTTTCCAGCAAACCTGAAGAAACCTGTCCCCGACAACCACCGGAGCCACGCCATCCTCGGTCTGCATCGCGCCACCGCTGCGGTCGTCTTCAAGCCTCCCTGAGGTCACCATCGTCCTCTCTGTGGCGAGACGCGCCCTCCCATGCCCTCTCGGGCCCCGGAAGACTGCTGGAGTGCCACCGCCGTCGAGCTCCTGCGCCGCCGGCCACCGTCGCCTCCATTTCCGGCACCCCCTCCGGTGAGGTGAGCTCCCCATGATCCCGTGCCGTCTGATCTCTTTTGAACGGCCCTGATTATATTGGACCCGAAGGGGTAAGCCCCCGTTGGATCGAGATCCAACGTCCCGGATCGATTCACTTAACCCAGTCAGCAGCCATGTCACCGTGCCTGGTCAGCAGCCGAGTCAGCAACTCAGCCCAATCAGATCCAGCCACGTAGCTAACCTTATCCACTTAGTTTTCTGTTTTATTTCCCGAATAAAATTAATTGGCAGTTTTACAGAAAAGCCCCTGCAACTTCAAATCATCATATCTTTTCAACCACTTAGCCAAATTTAGCAATCTTGGAATTTTTGAAAAGCCCTTGACATCTAGAAACTTTTGGCACTGGCCAAATTCAAATTTGACAAACTTAAATTTGTTCAAATTCAAATATGCTTGTTTGATGAAATTTGGCATAATTCAAATTCTACAAATCCAAAAATTGTAAATAAAATATATTTGGTAACCTTAGGATGTGTACTTTCATATCCTCTGTCACAAAATAAAAATTGAACAAATTAAAATTTATTTTAGAATTATATGGCCATTTGAGCAAATTTGACTTAGTTTAAATTCTATAAATAATTTTAATATGTTTTCTTAAGCAATGTTGCTTCATATGGAAACCTTAATCCATAGAAACCAGTGACATAGAATTTTGGACACATATGAGCCATAACCATGTATTTTAGGCCAAGTTATCACACACATGTTTTACACCATATTAAAAATGACTTAGGAAATATTTTTGCTTAAGTGGTTCTATGTGTGTATGGCTATATGAAACCAAGGCTAAGTCCTTAGTGAAGTTTCAACTTATACTTAGCCAACAAATGAACCTAAAAATACTAGTACAAATGTTTCCATCAACTTCTTGTCTCCCCTATTCTTGCTTCAAGAATCCATCAAGTTAGCAAAATGGATGACAAGACTCAACAACAAGAAGGAACTCCATCTTCAACTTGGTGGCAACATGAAAAGCTACAAGGAAGATCAATGAAGAAGTTTTGAAGAGAAGACTTAGGCTCCACAGCAACTAGAAGAAACTCAAGAAGTACAAGTGTGAAGAAATTCAGAAGAAGACATCTCTCTCTCTCTTTCTATCTTTCTTCTTATATTCTTTCCAAATTGACTTAGTGGTATTTGTGCCCATCTCATACCTAAACCAAGTAGTGAAGTGAAGATCATGAATATTTATCAAGAACAAGAGAAGCTTCACAACAAGGAGGAAACTACAATGGAATCATGAAGATGAACTTCAAGAAGACAAGCATGTGAAGACTTGGAGTCATCCACACAAGTTGAAGAATAACAAGTTGTTTTTGCCCAACTATTGACCCAAATGGAAAATCCCAAAACTTTATATTGTTTTTATCTATTGTCAAGGGGTTAGTTGAACCTAGACCTACCCTAAACCAAAATGGAAATGACTAAGTGTTACACATGGTTATGTGTTAAAATAGTTGAGATAGTTAGATCACCTTGGTGAACTCTTGGAACTTCCTCGACAAGTATGGTTATAATAAAGTTAGTTTTATACAAACTCAACCTAGTCCTTCCCAATGACTGAACCATTATAGAATGAATCATTCAAAACACAAACCTTGACCTTGTCCTAGCCAACTTGGTTACATCCCTTTTTTTCCATGATTGTTGCTTTCTATGTTTCTTCACTTGTATGATTGTTTGGTAGAATGTTTGTTTATTTTGTTATTGTGTTTTCAATGAATAGATTGTACGGAGAGCAACAATCTTTTGTGAAGAGAGTGTGATATCTTCACCAACTTCAACAAGGCAAGTAACACATCATCAACTACCCATTATTTTCTATATGCATTAGTTGATTTTGAGTAGTATGCATGATAGGAAAATTTTAATAAGCTATATTATGCTATGTTATATCCTAGTAGTGTGTAGCCATCCCTTTTACCTTGTTATTTTGATAGCCTTAGAATTATTAGGTGCTATGCAATGTTACAAATTGTTTTACTAGATGTTGAGGAAAAATCCTAAGTATAACTAATGAATGAACCACCTGGGTGGAAGTGGTAAGACTGGGTTATGTTGAGTGTTTCCTCAGGGCCCTTATCTAAGGGTTATTCCACTTGAGGTTGTCACTTGCGGATGGCCACCCAGGAACAAAGATACTACTATGTCCTTCTAAGTTTAGTAGCTTCCCGTGCAGCCTTTTGACATATGGGCTCTGTCTTGATCAACTAAGTTGTGAGAGTTCAGCCTAGGCTTGACTAGCAGATGTAGCAAAATTATAGGTGGAACGGTCTTGCCGGTGGGTTTGGACTTCTTCTTCTGAAAGATCTCGTCTCAATTCTCTCCTTTCCATGATGCACTCCGGGTGTATAGGATGTTTGGGCTAATTGAAGACAAAAGGTGAAAGTGCACAACCTCTGCAGAGTCAACAAACTAAGATCTTAGCCGTGTCCCCGGTTATGGACAACTATGAGCAGCTGGACAAGGAATGACGGAAGAATCTCATCACCAATTTCAATAAGTAAATTTTTGACCAAGTGAACAGTATTGTGGTGCTTGGATCTTAATCCAATGTTGCCACCCCTTTGAAAACTGGCTTTATGCAAACTTAGCCTAAACTCCACTCAGCCAAATAAGCATGTAGTATTAGTCTTTCCATTTATATCCACCATAGTGTTACTTGCCAATACATTAAATTGTATTGACTCCCTTGTGGCTGCATATTCCATATTGCAGATGTTTCTGAAGACGAGTGAGGATTTTGTTTAGGATCTCGAGACTATCGCCAACATGTTTTGCCTGTGGCACATGAAGAAGATGGGCTCAATGTTGTACTATGTTTTTCCACTGTATTTCTTTCTTTTCTGCTAGTCTTCTAAGACTATGCAATTTGTAATACTATTTTGTAAAGACTGGATCATACGATGTAATAGAATTTGATGCATTTGCATGATATTTCATTTTGTACTGTCGTGCTAGCAAATGATCCAGGGACTAGCACAATAATACAGGTGTCCTTACATTATTTAAATGTGGGAACGCTACAAAATGGTATCAGAGCATTGTGTTGCCTGTAGGATTCGAGACCCTTAGGTTTGGAAGCCATTTTTTATCATGTTATTATCTCCTTAGAGTATTTTGGATCCTAGCGGCATAGTGAGATGAAGCGGCCCGGACAACTTTACGTGTCCACGGACACGAGACCGTTCCCTAATTGGCTAGCAGGTGCTAGTATCTCTCACTATAGTGAATATCCAATTTGCAACAATTTGTTAATAACCCATTGATCACCCTAGGATTGAAAACTTTCTATGTTCAAACTTTCTATAAACAAAACAATCATCTTAATTTTTCTCATATCCTCTCATCTACTATTCACCTTCAAAATTTCTAGATTACCTACCTCTTCAATACCATCAAGACAGGAATGTTGATGATCATACCAAGAAGTACAAGAAGTATTTTCACCACATGAAGACCTACAGTCAAGATTATTGAAGAAAATCATGGACTTCACAACAACCCAGAACACCCGAAGACATTAAGAGAAGAATTTGAAGAAAACTCATGAAGATATAGATGAGACCACCATTCTAGTTTGTTAGAACAACATTAACACGATTAGTGTACTGATCATACTTTCGAGAGTAGTATGACAATACTAGTTGTTTTTAAAAAAAAAACTTGGTTGTTTGGTGTGATGAATGTATTGTTATGTTTGTAAAGTGTTGTTGGAAGATGATTTTCCTTGATGTGCTGGGTTTGGAATAGGAACCTCTTTTAGCTATCTTTCTAATCTCTACTCTTTCATGCTAAGCCAAACCAAAACCCATACCCATTTACCAACCCTATTGGGCTACCCTATGAAGTGCAACAACAAACCTTTCACCAAGAATGTCATGACTAGTTCTCTATAGAGACACAAGCCATACAATTGAGGAATGTCACATATTTCAAGATCCTTTTGTGTGAAGGAACAATCACATCCATGATCAATGCCAACTACATCATAAGGAGCATCAAGCCAATCAACAAGTGAAGAAAGACAAGTGAACCCCAAGTTGCATGAGCTATGAAGATTTCAGAGCCAGCTGCACCAAGAGAAGAAATAATGAAGTAACACAACTATCCAATTTGTGTTACATAGGAGTTTTTACGCAACCCACTAGTTGAGAAATGATAGTTAGATCAAGTTTGTCTTACAGATTTGAAACTTTCTGTTAGACAAGTAAGGTGACCTAGTGTTATTAAACAAGATTCATCAATCCAAGTACAAGGTAATGATTGAGTGCAACATGGATTGGCCCCCATGGTGACTACTCACATTATTCACTCTTGCTATGAGGAATGTTAAATCTGAGTGACATACCTATTAGAGAGACGAGGATGTTAAACCTGAACCATAGAATGGTAGAATACAATAATGACCCTATGTTAGTGTTACTGAAAACGTACTATTTTCGGTGAGGATCAGGCCAACCTTGGAACTAGCAAGCAATGGAAGATTTTTGCCTACCATGAGAGTTTCTTTAGAAATAGCATGGTGTTTTCCTTCAAGGATGACAATGACAAGATGGAAGATTTCCAAAGATATCAAAAGACCAAGTTGAGAGTAAACCAAAGGCTTTTGATTGACCCAAAGAGTGACCCCTCAGTGTCAAAGATAGTTCAACATACCTAAGTTGGTCTACAGCTCTACCGCGAAGGAAAGTTCTACTCAAGCCAATCTCAAATCAATCTACACTACAATCTAATGGAAATATATTATCCACAAAAGTTTCTTTTAAGGGTGGTAGCCCACCCAATTATTATGGAACCCAGTTACCCAATCATAATCTTTCTTTCTAGCCTTCCCAAATTTGGGGCGAGATTTCCTTTAATGGTGGTAGTCTGTAACATCCCTGATTTTTGGAAGGTCCCAAAAATCACTAAAAATTGAAACTTTTTGTTTTCCATTAAAGCAAGCCAATCAAAAACCAAATAAAATTCAAACACAAAGTAATCATTAAATTGTTTTTCCAAAGCTATTGGGTTTGATAGTCCAAATACCTATGTTTTCTAAAAACCTAAATCCTCAAAACAAATAACTATCCAAAGAAACTATTTTCCCTATTTGCAAACCTTGAAAATATAAATTGGTTTCAATAAAGAAGTTGTTTTCCATTTTGTTTTCCCCAAATATTATACCAAGTATTTAACCATAAAGTGTTTATATAAGTTATTTTTGTTTATGAAAACAAGTAAAGAACCATGGAAAACAATATTGGCATTTTATACTCTCATCTGAATAATATTAAACCCCATTTCAAAGTATCATTTATTTTCTAAATAGAAAAGAACATAGTACTATTTGTGATTTGATCATATGTTGAAAATATTTTAAAAGGTCCTAGAAAACCATAATTTGAATCATAGAAATATTTTCTAAAATCATTTAAATCATATTTCTATAATTAACCTTTTTTTCTATTAAGTAGCAATTCATGTGTTCATCATTTTTTAAAAAATTATAAAAGATGAAAACACTTTGATTTGGTTTTGTAAAATAGTATTTGATCATTATAAAGCTAATGAAATTTTATTTGGCAAATATTTATATATTATAATTTTCTAAATTAAAAATCACATTAATCACTATTAAGGACTTATTTCAATTTTCAAAATTCAAAAAAATAAAATATGTTGAAATGGTACAAAAATGTTATTGTTGGAAAGTTATTGAAATTACAAGATTTTAGAATTTCAAATGAGGTCAATTAGAATTTTTAAACAGAAGTTATTAAAGAAAAGAGAAAAACAGAAAATAAAAAGGGGGAATGACGTCATGATGGCGTCATGTCACCATCAACCTCTCTCCCTTCCGTTTCTTCCAAATAATGGAGGATTAAATCCTCTTGATTCCAGGCGTTACAAGCCATCAATCTCCGAGCCGTTTGCTCCCACTTAAAACCCCTCCTCTGCTCTCCATTTCCCCTCTCCCTCCTCTGGTTATTGCGCCCCCTCGCGGTCACGATTTCTCACCGGAGTTCCCTCTGCCAGCCGCCGTCCATCACCGTTTCCAGCAAACCTGCAGAAACCTGTCCCCGACAACCACCGGAGCCACGCCGTCCTCGATCTGCATCGCGCCACCGCTGCGGTCGTCTTCAAGCCTCCCTGAGGTCACCATCGTCCTCTCTGTGGCGAGACGCGCCCTCCCATGCCCTCTCCGGCCCCGGAAGACTGCTGGAGTGCCACCGCCGTCGAGCTCCTGCGCCGCCGGCCACCGTCGCCTCCATTTCCGGCACCCCCTCCGGTGAGGTGAGCTCCCCATGATCCTGTGCCGTCTGATCTCTTTTGAACGGCCCTGATTATATTCGACCCGAAGGGGTAAACCCCCGTTGGATCGAGATCCAACGTCCCGGATCGATTCACTTAACCCAGTCAGCAGCCATGTCACCGTGCCTGGTCAGCAGCCGAGTCAGCAACTCAGCCCAATCAGATCCAGCCACGTAGCTAACCTTATCCACTTAGTTTTCTATTTTATTTCCCGAATAAAATTAATTGGCAGTTTTACAGAAAAGCCTCTGCAACTTCAAATCATCATATCTTTTCAACCACTTAGCCAAATTTAGCAATCTTGGACTTTTTGAAAAGCCCTTGACATCTAGAAACTTTTGGCACTGGACAAATTCAAATTTGACAAACTTAAATTTGTTCAAATTCAAATATGTTTGTTTGATGAAATTTGGCATAATTCAAATTCTACAAATCCAAAAATTGTAAATAAAATATATTTGGAAACCTTAGGATGTGTACTTTCATATCCTCTGTCCCAAAATAAAAATTGAACAAATTAAAATTGATTTTAGAATTATATGGCCATTTGAGCAAATTTGACTTAGTTTAAATTCTATAAATAATTTTAATATGTTTTCTTAAGCAATGTTGCTTCATATGGAAACCTTAATCCATAGAAACCAGTGACATAGAATTTTGGACACATATGAGCCATAACCATATATTTTAGGCCAAGTTATCACACACGTGTTTTACACCATATTAAAAATGACTTAGGAAATATTTTTGCTTAAGTGGTTCTATGTGTGTATGGCTATATGAAACCAAGGCTAAGTCCTTAGTGAAGTTTCAACTTATACTTAGCCAACAAATGAACCTAAAAACACTAGTACAAATGTTTCCATCAACTTCTTGTCTCCCCTATTCTTGCTTCAAGAATCCATCAAGTTAGCAAAATGGATGACAAGACTCAACAACAAGAAGGAACTCCATGTTCAACTTGGTGGCAACATGAAAAGCTACAAGGAAGATCAATGAAGAAGTTTTGAAGAGAAGACTTAGGCTCCACAGCAACTAGAAGAAACTCAAGAAGTACAAGTGTGAAGAAATTCAGAAGAAGACATCTCTCTCTCTCTTTCTATCTTTCTTCTTATATTCTTTCCAATTTGACTTAGTGGTATTTGTGCCCATCCCATACCTAAACCAAGTAGTGAAGTGAAGATCATGAATATTTATCAAGAACAAGAGAAGCTTCACAACAAGGAGGAAACTACAATGGAATCATGAAGATGAACTTCAAGAAGACAAGCATGTGAAGACTTGGAGTCATCCACACAAGTTGAAGAATAACAAGTTGTTTTTGCCCAACTATTGACCCAAATGGAAAATCCCAAGACTTTATATTGTTTTTATCTATTGTCAAGGGGTTAGTTGAACCTAGACCTACCCTAAACCAAAATAGAAATGACTAAGTGTTACACATGGTTATGTGTTAAAATAGTTGAGATAGTTAGATCACCTTGGTGAACTCTTGGAAATTCCTCGACAAGTATGGTTATAATAAAGTTAGTTTTATACAAACTCAACCTAGTCCTTCCCAATGACTGAACCATTATAGAATGAATCATTCAAAACACAAACCTTGACCTTGTCCTAGCCAACTTGGTTACATCCCCTTTTTTTTCATGATTGTTGCTTTGTATGTTTCTTCACTTGTATGATTGTTTGGTAGAATGTTTGTTTATTTTGTTATTGTGTTTTCAATGAATAGATTGTACGGAGAGCAACAATCTTTTGTGAAGAGAGTGTGATATCTTCACCAACTTCAACAAGGCAAGTAACACATCATCAACTACCCATTATTTTCTATATGCATTAGTTGTTTTGAGTAGTATGCATGATAGGAAATTTTAATAAGTTATATTATGCTATGTTATATCCTAGTAGTGTGTAGCCATCCCTTTTACCTTGTTATTTTGATAGCCTTAGAATTATTAGGTGTTATGCAATGTTACAAATTGTTTTACTATATGTTGAGGAAAAATCCTAAGTATAACTAATGAATGAACCACCTGGGTGGAAGTGGTAAGACTGGGTTATGTTGAGTGTTTCCTCAGGGCCCTTATCTAAGGGTTATTCCACTTGAGGTTGTCACTTGCGGATGGCCACCCAGGAACAAAGAGATTACTATGTCCTTCTAAGTTTAGTAGCTTCCCGTGCAGCCTTTTGACATATGGGCTCTGTCTTGATCAACTAAGTTGTGAGAGTTCAGCCCAGGCTTGACTAGCAGATGTAGCAAAATTATAGGTGGAACGGTCTTGCCGGTGGGTTTGGACTTCTTCTTCTGAAAGATTTCGTCTCAATTCTCTCCTTTCCATGATGCACTCCGGGTGTATAGGATGTTTGGGCTAATTGAAGACAAAAGGTGAAAGTGCACAACCTCTGCAGAGTCAACAAACTAAGATCTTAGCCGTGTCCCCGGTTATGGACAACTATGAGCAGCTGGACAAGGAATGACGGAAGAATCTCATCACCAATTTCAATAAGTAAAATTTTGACCAAGTGAACAGTATTGTGGTGCTTGGATATTAATCCAATGTTGCCACCCCTTTGAAAAGAAAAGTTTGTTTACAAAAGATAGGACAAAACTGGCTTTATGCAAACTTAGCCTAAACTCCACTCAGCCAAATAAGCATGTAGTATTAGTCTTTCCATTTATATCCACCATAGTGTTACTTGCCAATACATTAAATTGTATTGACTCCCTTGTAGCTGCATATTCCATATTGCAGATGTTTCTGAAGACGAGTGAGGATTTCGTTTAGGATCTCAAGACTATCGCCAACATGTTTTGCCTGTGGCAGATGAAGAAGATGGGCTCAATGTTGTACTATGTTTTTCCGCTGTATTTCTTTCTTTTCTGTAGTCTTCTAAGACTATGAAATTTGTAATACTATTTTGTAAAGACTGGATCATACGATGTAATAGAATTTGATGCATTTGCATGATATTTCATTTTGTACTGTGGTGCTAGCAAATGATCCAGGGACTAGCACAATAACACAGGTGTCCTTACATTATTTAAATGTGGGAACGCTACAAAGTCTGACGAAATCTTTTTTTACATGAAGTAGATGTCATCTTTCTTACAGCTTCGTTCTTTGAGTTTTTTGAATTGAGCTACGGATCAGCCGTTCTATTACCGATCTACCTTTTGAGATCTACCGATGTACTAGAAGATGCCTATTTGAATTTCTATCCGTCTCTCGGCCATACCGCGTATGTTTCTATGATACATGCAACACAATATATCCATCCATATTCTAATATTCTTTCTAAAAGTTTCAACTTCAGATCCATCCAAAGATTCACACATCTACAACAGAGCATCGCCGTAGGACGGGGATGGAAGATCTTCAATGTTTCCAGTTACGGATCAATTCACCATCTTCCTCCACGCCTGAGAAGCAGTGGAGCACCTACAACCGTCATCTACTACAATGCCATCGTCGCCGTTTTCCTTGTATTTGGCGAGGTAATTACGCCACTGCTCATGTCCGTCCATCTCCACTTAGATCTAACGGCCCACGTTCATGGTCCGTGCAAAATGGTTTCAGCCAATTAGAAGCCAGCGTTTAGTTTCCCCCGAGTTGACCTATTTTTCCTTATAAAAAGATTTCAATCCAAGCTTTAAAAATTCATAACAATTAATCTACTTAGCCAAATTCAATAAAATTGTAGTCATTAAAATCAGCACAACATGTAGGACACATTAGAATAATATAAAATTTCAATTTTGAATAGTGCACAAACTTGCTATTGTTGGATCTTTGTAAACCTTGTTTTGATTATAACTTTTGATTTATAACTCCAATTTTAGCAAACTTGTACTTTTTGAAAAGCCCTTGACCTATAGAATAGTTTAGCGCTACCCAATTCAAAGTTGCCTAATTTAAAGATTTATTCAAATTAAATAAGCTTGTTTGATGATTTTTTACATAGTTTAAATTCTATAAATCAAAATTTGACAAATAAAATATTTTGTGAACCTTAGGACGTGTATTAACAGAACCTACTGTCCAAAATAATAATTGAGCACATTTAAAATTCATTTGTTTTCTTAATGGTAAATTGAATAGTTTGGCATATAATAAATTCTATAAATAATTTTAATATGTTAGTACCCTTGGACTAGAGAGAACAGTATCTAAACCCTTTGAGTTTTTGTGAATCCTTTTCCATGTAAGTTCGCCTAAAAACCACCCTAGTGATAAACACCATTTTGTGCATGACTTAGAATTAGTTTTTCAAATGAGTGGAGAGCATTTTGATCAAGAATCCTCCCAAGAAGCCTTTCATCAAGAAGAAAAAAAATCAACAAGAAGCCAGCTTCAAGGATTGTGTTGATGACTCAAGAAAAATAATCACGCAGAGATGAAGAGGAAGAAGAAGAATCCACAAGTGGAGTGGCCACAAGACTAGACCCTAGCAAGTGCCTTTTGCATACTAGGCAAACCAGTGAGCCTAAACCTATGTACTAGAAAACATTCCCAATTTTTACAAGTCCTTTTGATGGAACTCTAGTACTCTCATATCTTCTCTTATTCCATATGACCAAGTCCCTAAAATCCTAGATATGTACTTCAGATGATTTTTCTTCAAGGAGAACTACATAGAACACCATTGAAGAACTTGCATAAAGACTTAGACTTCATCAAAACAAGAAGCAACTCAAGGAAGTAAAGGAAGGACGTGAAGAAAATCAACACATAAATAGATTGTACTAATACATTTGTGTGATCTTTTGATGAAGACCAACACCCAAAATATGCTAGACAAATATTTCAGTAGCATGGGGAGCTGGAGACCAAACCAAGACTAAAGACATCAAGATCAAGCTACTCAATGAAGAAGGACCTCAACATCATCAATCAGGTAGCAAAACCACTAAATGGTCGGGTCATGAATTGCTTCTAAAACCCTTAGGCCCAAAACCTTAGATGATTATTTATGACCAGAGACCATCCAATGGAACCCTGCACCAACTCTTGAGACAAATGGCAAACACAAAACCTTGTCACAATAATTTCCTTAGAATTTTGTGGTGAGGCTAGAACAACCTTAACCAACATGGAAGCCTAACCCAATCAATATAATTCCTTTAGTAAAGTAAATTATTGACCTTGCCTTAACCCAAGTAGCTTGGAAAACCTTTTGACTATGTTTGTTGATTGTTATACTTTGCTATTTGTTTGCGTGTGAAAGTTTTTTTATTGTTATTGTTTGATTTTCTTAGATTGTATGAAGAGAAACGTTCTAGTTGTGAAGGGAGTGTACCTCTACACTAACTTCTACAAGGCAAGTGACACACCATCAACTACCCATTATTTTCTATCTATATTAGCACTATTGAGTAGTATGCGTGATAGGAAATTTTACTAAGTTATATGATATGCTAATATCCCAAGTAGTCTGTAGCCATCCTTTTGTATATCCTATTAGTGTAGAAGACATTGAACTTAGTAGAAATGCTTAGCTATACTCATCAAATGGTTTACTTGGATGTTGAGGATAAAACTACTAAGTTAATTGATCACCTGGGTGGATGGATAAATTTCTTGGTTTACGTTGAGTGGATTCTTAGGGACATGTTCATGGTGGTTTTTACCTAGGACACACCGAGGGTCATGCCCATGGTATGTGGTGGTTTTCACCTAAGGTAGTACACTTGTGGATTGCCACACAGAAACAAAGAGATTTCAAGTCACTACAAGTTTGGATTGCTTCCCTACAACCTTTTCACATACGGGATTTGTCTTGATTGATTAAGTTGCGAGGGTTAAACCCAGGCTTAACAAGCATATGTAGGGGGATTGTAGGTTTGGAATGGGTCTTGCCAGTGGGTTGAATTCATGCTTCTGAAAGGTCTCGTCTCAATCTTCTCCTTTCCTTAACATATTCTGAGTATATAGGATGTTGTTTTTGTGGTGATCCAAATTCATATAAAGATAAAGGAAAGTTCAGACGGAGCGAAGCGAGGCCCGTCGCCGGAGGCTTAGGGCCGAAAATATAGATTACTATTTCTTAGTCAGGAGAATTACATTAAGAAATTTCTTCGTTGTTTTAATATGCATGATGCAAAGTCGGTTAGTACTCCTATTGCTTCACACTTCAAGTTGTCAGCATTGCAATGTCCTACTACTAACAAAGATATTGAGTACATGTCACAAGTTCCCTATTCTAGTGATGTTGGTTCCTTAATGTATGCCATGGTGTGTTCTCGACCTGATTTGTCTTATCATATGATTTTGGTCAGTCGATACATAGCTAATCCTGGTAAAGAACATTGGAAAGTTGTTCAATGGATTTTCAGGTACCTTCGCGGCACATCCAAAGCTTGCTTGAAGTTTGGCAAGACTGGTGAGGGACTCGCAGGCTATGTGGATTCAGATTTTGCTGCCGACTTGGATAAGAGAAGGTCCCTCACAGGTTATGTGTTTACAGTTAGTGGATGTGTTGTTAGCTGGAAGGCTACCTTGCAGGGTGTTGTTGCGCAATCTACTACTGAGGCTGGGTACATGGCTATTGCTGAAGCATGCAAAGAGTCTATTTGGTTGAAATGTTTGTTTGCTGAGCTTTATGGAGATCATAATTGCATTAACCTATTTTGTGACAGTTAGAGTGCTATTTACCTTACTAAGGATCGGATGTTCCATGAGAGAACAAAGCACATTGATGTCAAGTACCATTATGTGCGAGATGTTGTTGCACAAGGTAAGCTGAAGGTATGAAAGATTAGTACTCATGATAATCCTTCTAATATGATGACAAATCCAGTTCTTGTTACTAAATTTGAGCTTTTCTCAAGCTTAGTTGGTATCGCTGTTTAGCCCAAGTGGCTATTTGGCACCGAAGGTGTTTTCTTTGTTTGTTTCAGGGTGAAGGTTTTCGTTTATGCTACATGAAGGAATTTCTCTCAAGGTGGAGTGTTATTTCGTGGTGATCCAAATTCATATAAAGATAAAGTATAGTTCGGATGGAGCGAAGCGAGGCCCGTACGGTACGAGTTGTTACCGAGTTGGAGTTGGATTCACCGTTACCGACCTAGTTAGGTCAGGACCGGCTTTATTGTAAGCCGCCGCTCGGGACATGCCACACATTGTAAATCCCGGTGCGTTTGTAACCTCACACGAAATAGTAAAGTATTGCTGGCTAGCGCCCGTGGTTTTTCTCTTCCTTGTTGGAAGGGTTTTCCACGTTAAAATCTCGTGTCCCCGTTGGTTCTATCTTGCTTAATTTCATCGTTGTTTTGCTATTGCGTGTAACAAGTGGTATCAGAGCCCTGTTTCAGATTAGGGTTTCGTGATGGCATTGTTGAAGGTTGATCTACCGTTGCTGGACTACAAGACGAGGTTTTCTTTGTGGAAAGTAAAGATGTGTGCGGTTCTATCGCAAGCATCAGATCTTGATGAGGCACTGGGTGCGTTCGGGAATAAGAATGAGATGGAGTGGACTCCTGAAGAGAAGCGCAAAGATCGTAAGGCTTTGTCGTTGATTCAACTTCATCTATCTAATGATATCTTGCAAGGGGTGTTGCAGGATAAATCTGCGGCAACGTTGTGGCTCAAGCTGGAATCGATCTGCATGTCAAAGGATCTAACCAGCAAGATGCACATAAAGATAAAGTTGTTCTCGCTCAAGATGCAAGATGGTGGTTCTGTGATGAATCACTTGTCGATCTTTAAGGAGATCGTGGCCGACCTAGTGTCGATGGAGGTAAAATATGAGGATGAAGATTTAGCTCTTCTGTTGTTATGTTCGCTGCCTAGTTCTTTTACAAACCTGCGGGATACCATACTTTTAAGCCACAATGAACTAACCCTCGCGGAAGTTTGTGAGGCCGTGCAGACCAGGGAAAAGCTGAAAGTTATGGTGCAGCCTAATGCATCATCCTCCAAAGGTGATGCATTGCAGGTACGAGGCAGGCCTGAGCAGCGAGACAACAACTACAATAGCAACAAAGATAAGGGCAGAGACCGTTCAAAGTCTAAAGGACGAGACAAGTTCTGCTGGTACTATAAGAAAACCAATCACACCATTGAGGATTGCTGGAAGATGCAGAACAAGGATAAAAGGAACAGTACATACCAACCGAAAAATAGATCTAACGGTAATAGTAATGGTAAGGCTGTTGTTGTTGCTAGCGATAATAGTTCGGATGGTGGATGCTTAGCTATTTTTGCTGCATGTGTTACCCGTGATGATGAGTGGATTCTTGATACTGCTTGTTCGTTTCATATTTGTTGAAACAAAGATTGGTTCAGTTCTTCTGAGGTTGTGTAGACTGAAGATTTTGTGCGTGTGGGGAACGACAACAAATGTCACATTGTTGGCGTCGGGTCTGTTAAGGTCAAGACCCATGGTGGGATGACACGTACATTGACGGGAGTGAAACACATACCATCCATGGCGAGAAATTTGATCTCGATGAGTACCCTTGACTATGATGGGTACAAGTACGCCGGAGGGGATAAACGCCTGAAGGTATCAAAAGGTTCTCTCATTGTCATGATTGGTGATACGAATTCTACCAAGTTATATATTCTTAGAGGTAGCACTTTGTCTGGGACTGCTGCTGTTATTACTAATGATGATCCAAGTACAACTAACCTTTGGCATAAGCGACTTGGACACATGAGTGAACATGGTATCGCAGAATTGGTGAATAGAGAACTTCTAAAGAACTGTAGTATGTGTAAGTTGTCGTTCTGTGAACACTGCGTGTTTGGTAAGCATAAGAGAGTTAAATTCAATGCTTCCGTTCATACCACTAAAGGTGCATTGGATTATGTACATGGTGATTTGTGGGGGGCCTTCACGTAAGCCCTCTTATGGTGGTGCTCGTTATATGCTTACCATCATTGATGACTACTCTAGAAAAGTTTGGAGTTATTTCCTGAAAACTAAGGATGATACTTTTGCTGCTTTTAAAGAGTGGAAAGTTATGATTGAAAAGCAAACTGAGAGAAAGGTGAAGTTGCTTTGTACTGACAATGGTGGAGAATTTTGTTCGCATGCTTTTGATGATTATTGTGTGCAGGAAGGCATTGTCAGGCATCACACCATCCCATACACACCTCAGCAGAATGGTGTAGCCGAGCGGATGAACATGACGATCATCTCCAAGGCTCGCTGCATGTTGTCTAAGGCCCATATGAATAGGCGTTTTTGGGCTGAGGCTGCCAACACTGCCTGCTACTTGATCAACAGGTCACCGTCCATCCCTCTTGACAAGAAAACTCCTATTGAGGTATGGTCTGGTGAGTCAGCTGATTATTGAAAACTAAAAGTTTTTGGTTGCATTGCCTATGCTCATGTTGATAATGGAAAGTTAGAAGCTAGAGCTATTAAGTGTTTATTTCTTGGTTATGGTTTTGGAGTAAAAAGATATAAGTTGTGGAACCCGGAAACCAAAAAGACTTTCTTTAGCAGGAGTGTTGTGTTTAATGAATCTGTTATGTATGAGAACAGTTTGTCAACTGATGTTATGCCGGATTCTTTTGATGAGGACAAACCACGAGTTCCTTTGCAGGTGGAGCTAGAACACCGGGGTGAGGAGGAAAGTAAAATTGATGAGTAGGATATTGTGCCACCCTCACGTCCTATTGTGCAACAAGAAAATTTGTCTATTGTAGAGCGTAGAGAAAAGAGGAATAAAGGACCTCGTACTCATTTAATTGAAGAATGTGATGTTGTTTATTTTTATCTAAGTTGTGATGAACAGGTGGAGAATGATACTGAACCAGCTACATACAATAAAGCTATTGCTTCGGTTGATCGTGACAAGTGGATTGGTGCAATGAATGAGGAGATTCCATCACTTGAGAAGAATGGCACATGAGATGTTGTGCGCTTGCCTAAACAAAAGAAGGTCGTCCGCTGTAAGTGGATCTTCAAGAGAAAGGAGGGTTTATCTCCAAGTGAGTCTCCAAGGTTTAAGGCAAGGTTAGTAGCAAAATGTTTCAGCCAGATTCCTGGAGTGGATTATAATGATGTGTTCTCCCCAGTTGTCAAGCATAGTTCTATTCGTACTTTCTTTAGTATTGTTGCTATGCATGATCTTGAGCTTGAGCAGTTAGATGTGAAGACTGTGTTCTTGTATGGAGAACTTGAGGATGAAATATACATGGACCAACCTGAAGGGTTCATAGTGCCTGGTAAGGAGGATTTCGTGTGCAAGCTAAAGAAGTCCCTTTACGGTTTGAAACAATCTCCTCGACAGTGGTATTAAAGGTTTGATTCTTTTATGATGCCGCACGGCTTTAAGAGGTCTGGATATGATAGTTGTGTGTATATTAAATTTGTTGATGAATCGCCTATATACCTGTTGCTATATGTTGATGATATGTTAATTGATGCCAAGAGCATGAAAGAAATGACTACATTGAAGAAACTGTTGAGTAGTGAATTTGAGATGAAGGATCTTGGTCCTCCTAAGAAAATTCTAGGTATGGAAATTTCAAGAGACTGGAAATCTAGATTGCTATTTCTTAGTCAGGAGAATTAAACTAAGAAAGTTCTTCGTCGTTTTAATATGCATGATGCAAAGTCTGTTAGTACTCCTATTGCTTCACACTTCAAATTGTCAGCATTTCAATATCCTAGTACTGACAAAGATATTGAGTACATGTCACGAGTTCCCTATTCTAGTGTTGTTGGTTCCTTAATGCATGCCATGGTGTGTTCTCGACCTGGTTTGGTCAGTTGATACATGGCTAAAGAATATTGGAAAGTTGTTCAGTGGATTTTCAGGTACCTTCATGGCACATTCAAAGCTTGCTTGAAGTTTGGCAAGACTGGTGAGGGACTCGCAAGCTATATGGATTCAGATTTTGCTGTCGACTTGGATAAGAGGAGGTCCCTCACAGGTTATGTGTTTACAGTTAGTGGATATGTTGTTAGCTGGAAGGCTACCTTGCAGGGTGTTGTTGCACAATCTACTACTGAGGCTGAGTACATGGCTATTGCTGAAGCATGCAAAGAGTATGTTTGGTTGAAAGGTATGTTTGCTTAGCTTTGTGGGGATGATAATTGCATTAACCTATTTTGTGACAGTCAGAGTGTTATTTACCTTACTAAGGATCGGATGTTCCATGAGAGAACAAAGCACATTGATGTCAAGTACCATTATGTGCGAGATGTTGTTGCACAAGGTAAGATGAAGGTATGCAAGATTAGTACTCATGATAATCCTGCTGATATGATGACAAAGCCAGTTCATGTTACTAAGTTTGAGCTTTGCTCAAGCTTAGTTGGTATCACTGTTAAGCCCAAGTGGCTATTTGGCCCCGAAGGTGTTTTCTTTGTTTGTTTCAGGTTGAAGGTTTTCGTTTATGCTACATGAAGGAATTTGTCACAAGGTGGAGTGTTATTTCGTGGTGATCCAAATTCATATAAAGATAAAGAAAAGTTCGGACGGAGCAAAGCGAGGCCCGTACGGTACGAGTTGTTACCGAGTTGGAGTTGGATTCACCGTTACCGACCTAATTAGGTCAGGACCGCATTTATATACCTCTTGTAAGCCGCCGCTCGGGACATGCCACACATTGTAAATCCCGGCGCGTTTGTAACCTCACCCAAAATAGTGAAGTATTGTCGACTCGCACCCGTGGTTTTTTCTCTTCCTTGTTGGAATGGGTTTCCACCTTAAAATCTTGTGTCCCCGGTGGTTCTATCTTGCCTAATTTCATCGTTGTTTTGCTATTGCGTGTAACATAATTCATGCTTCTGAAAGAGCTCGTCTCAATCTTCACCTTTCCTTAACATATTCTCAGTGTATAGGATGTTTGGGCTAATTGAGTCTAAATGTGAAAGTGCACACACTCAACAGAGTTTAAGAAACTAAGATCTTAGCTGTGTCCCCGCTTATGGACAATAATGAGTAGCTGGAAAGGAAATGATGGAAGAATCTCATCATGCCAGCTTCATAATAAAATTTTGATGTGTGAACATGGGTAGGAGTTTTCCTTGTTTTCTAGCAATGACACTTCTTAATTTAGTTCTGATTCACTGGTTTCTATGAGTGGTACCTATTAGAGATGAAAGTGTTTATGAAAAGAGATAGGAGAAAACTTGCTTTATGCAAATTTAGCCAAAGCTCCACTCAGCCAAATATGCATGTAGTTATAGTCTTTCCACTTATATCCACCATAGTGTTACTTGCCATTACATTTAATTGTACTGACCCCTTGAGACTGCATATTCCATATTGCTGATGGATCTGATGATCACGAGTGAGCACTTCGTTTAGAATCTCGAGTCTACAACTAACATGTTTTGTCTGTGACACATGAAGAAGATAAGGCTCAATGTTGTATTATGTTTTTCGCTGTAATTCTATGTTTCATGCTAGCCTTGTGAGACTATTCAAGTTGTAATAATGTTCTTCTGTAAAGACTGGATCATGTGATGTAATAGATTTTGACGCATTTGCATGATATTTCACTTTTCCCTATGGTGCTAGCAATTGGTGCAGGGACTAGCACAGTAACACAAGTGTTCTTACTTTAATTAAATATGGGATTACTACATCATGATTAGAAATACTCTTTCTAATCAATAGCGGGACCATGGACGCCTACATTGACTCCACTTGTTATACGAAGACACTCTATTGAACATGTTGGTTATCAGTATGTTCTATTACTTTACAATACCTACTAATACTCGAGGCGAGATGACTGACATGGTCATGTATAAACTCTTTAATCATTATATTATACTATCCTCGTTTACCCGTATGATGTCTTTACTCGTTCCAGCGTTCTAGTATCCGCATGTTGTGTATCATACATTTTTCTGCGCATACTTGTTCATAGATATTGTCACATGAGTGGCTGGATGCATCTCTCTATTAACTAGAAGAGTAATTTTTCAATCTTGAACTATCACGACTAGATTCATACCTTCAAACTTACCTAGTGATAACCGTTTTGATCACCCAGTTTACGGCGTGATATTTGACTATACCAAAGAAAACTTTCTAGTATAAACAACCATGTATTCTGATGGTCAAAGCAATCAAACTAGTTAATCATTCTGCGATGATACTATATGTGGCAAAACCAAAACATAATCACGTATTGTATCAACTAATTGGGTCTACCCAGGTCTCATTAATATTAGCAAATATATATCTATGACTAGATAACATGGTCATCTAATATCTAATATTAAGGAGTTTGTCTAAGAAACTAG
This sequence comes from Alopecurus myosuroides, assembly GCA_028641055.1. Lineage (NCBI taxonomy): Eukaryota > Viridiplantae > Streptophyta > Magnoliopsida > Poales > Poaceae > Alopecurus > Alopecurus myosuroides. The sequence continues at coordinate 105,685,020 of CM054062.1, forward strand.
ACAAAGACTAAAAAAGGGTTTAACCATGTCTTTACACGTGCATGTGGATTTTTTCTCCGAATATAACATTCATAGTACACAATAGTTATAGCATAGAACATAACAAATTTATCATAATACAGATGTATATGTTGGATTTTGTATGGGCTAGCTATATGGGCTCACATGTCTAGCCCACAAAGCCCACTAAAATCCTGAAATTGTCATGGCCCATTCATGAATAATAAGTGGAGTGAGTGGGACTAAAGTTTAGTCCCACATTGCTAGTTTGGAGAGAGTGGAACCACCTTATAAGGTGAGCCATTCTAGCTCATGTATGAGTAGGCAAGGCAAGAGGAGAGGTGTGCCACACGCGCGCTCCTCCTCCGCCGCCCGCCTCGCCTCGCCTCGCCTCGTCACGTCACGTCACGTCACGACGCGCCGCGGGTTGCGGGAATGAGCCGAGCCGAGAGCGTTTATTTTGTCGGTTGGGAAAACACTGCGCCGCCAATCAAGTCTTCTCCATCCCTCCTTTCGGCGTGCACCGCGAGAAGGGACAGCAGGCCTCCGGAACCCCGCCTCTTGTGGTCCTGTACGGGAGAGGGGCGATCAGGTTTTTGGGAGCGCACTCGCGCGACTGCTGACGGCGACTACTTCCCCAACGACGACTTCTTCCCCGACATCGGCAGCCTCTTCATCAACGACATGGCCGACACCGGGGACAACAACAATGGCGGTGCCGCTACCGCTCCATCGTACGTATCTCTCTCTCATATGTATGAGATGTTACTGGAATTCGTATGTCTAGTTCTTACAATAGATTGTATCAATCTGTCTCCTGTACTAGATCTAGATGTTTGCATGATTATTGTACTTGCTGCTGTCGCAATTTATCTGATGTTATTTCGAATTAAATCATATGCTAAATTGCTAATATATTCAACAATCCAAAAACCTGATTATAGGCAATTTCTTGCACCTGCGCCGTCTGTCATTGCGGCGACAAGGCCAATCCCTTTCAAGGGTGTGGACTATAAGAGGTGGCGCACGAGAGCAGTGCTATGGTTTCAAACCTTGCGCTGCTATGCGGCCACCAAGGGCAAGCCTGAGGGCGATCTCAATCCAGCACAGCTGGAGGCCTTTGAGAATATGGACACTATGTTTAAAAGTGCCCTCCTCGGTATAATTGATGATTCCATTGTGGATCCATACATGTCGTTTGATAACGGCAAGGATATGTGGGCTGCACTCGAGGCCAAATTTGGGGCCTCGGATGCTGGCAGCGAGCTGTATGTCATGGAGCAATTCTATGACTACAGGATGACTGATGAGCGCTCTGTTGTTCAACAGGCTCATGAGATACAGTCACTCGCTAAAGAACTTGAGCACTTTAAGTGTATGTTACCGGACAAGTTTGTGGCCGGAGGCATTATTGCCAAGCTTCCATCTTCCTGGAGCACCTTTGCTACTTCTCTAAAACACAAGAGACAGGAGTTTTCCGTTATGGACCTCATCGGATCTCTTGATGTGGAAGAGAAGGCGAGAGCAAAGGATACACGTGCTCGGGTTGCTGAGGTAGGTTCTTCTGCTCATGTGGTACAGAAGAAACATTACCCGCCCAACAAGCCTAAATATAACAAGAAGAAATCCGAGGGTAAAGGCAAGCCCGATGGCAAGTTTAAGCCGTCGCACTCTACCAACTTCAAGAAGAGAAAGGGGTCATGTCACGTTTGCGGTGAACTGACCCATTGGGCTCCAAAGTGCCCTAAGCGTTATGAGCTGCAGCAGCAGGAGAACAGCGGCAAGACCGCTAATGTTGTCATGGCTGACATTGAGATGAAGGACTCTGGGTACGGTATAGTTCCCACTATTCTTTCAGTTTGTCATTCACCTGAATGGTTAATTGACACAGGTGCCAATGTACATGTTTGTGCTGATGCTTCTATGTTCTCTTCTTATCAGGTCACAGGGACTTCCCCCGTGCTGATGGGGAACGGGTCACATGCTACTGTTCGTGGTGTTGGTACGGTCGATCTGAAGTTTACTTCGGGGAAGATCGTGCGACTGAAGAACGTTCATCATGTGCCCTCCATCAATAAAAATCTCGTCAGTGGCTCACGTTTATGTCGAGATGGTTTTAAGTTGGTTTTCGAGTCTAATAAAGTTGTAATTTCCAAGTATGGACAATTTATTGGTAAAGGCTATGAGTGCGGAGGCTTGTTCCGCTTATCCTTGTCAGATATTTGCACCAAAGTTATTAATAATGTTTGCCACGATAATGATTGTGATGTTTGGCATTCACGACTTTGTCATATTAATTTTGGTTGCATGACGCGGTTAGAAAATATGGGTTTAATTCCGAAATTCAGTACTATTAAAGGTTCCAAATGTCAAGTGTGTGTTCAAGCTAAGCAACCTCGCAAATCTCATAAGACTGCGGAGGCGAGAGACTTGGCACCACTAGAACTTATACATTCTGATCTTTGTGAGATGTATGGTGTATTGACAAAAGGTGGAAAGAAATATTTTATGACACTTATTGATGACTCCACTAGATATTGTTATGTGTATCTTCTGAAATCTAAAGATGAAGCTTTAACTTATTTCAAGAACTATAAGGCAGAATCAGAGAACCAACTTGATCGTAAAATTAAACGGCTTAGGTCTGATCGTGGTGGAGAGTATTTTTCCAACGAGTTTAATTCTTTTTGTGCTGAACACGGTATTATTCATGAGAGGACGCCTCCCTACTCACCTCAGTCAAATGGGGTGGCTGAAAGAAAGAACCGAACGCTGTCTGATTTGGTTAACACCATGTTAGACACTTCGGGTCTCTCCAAGGCATGGTGGGGGGAGGCGCTAATGACTGCATGTCATGTCCTAAACCGAGTTCCCACAAAGAATAAAACCATTACTCCATTTGAGGAATGGGAAAGGAAAAGGTTGAAACTCTCCTACCTACGTACTTGGGGTTGTTTGGCGAAAGTCAATATACCAATTCCCAAGAAGCGCAAGCTTGGACCTAAAACCGTAGATTGTGTTCTTCTGGGCTATGCTTTTAACAGCATTGGTTATAGATTCTTGATAGTAAAATCTGAGGTATCCGACATGCATGTTGGTACGATTATGGAGTCGAATGATGCGACTTTCTTTGAGAACATATTTCCTATGAAGGATATTTCTAGCTCATCAAATCAGGAGAAACCTGTTTCATCTAGTCAGGAATTAGCTGAGATTCCTGAATCCACCATTCCGATAGAACACGTTGAGAATCCCGAGGAGGATGACAATGAAGTTCCTGTATGGAGCAAGAGACAGAGGACTGCAAAGTCCTTTGGTAATGATTTCATTGTGTACCTCGTGGATGACACACCCAAGACTATTTCAGAAGCCTATGCGTCTCTTGATGCTGACTACTGGAAGGAGACTGTTCGTTGCGAGATGGATTCCATCTTGGCTAACGGAACCTGGGAAATCACTGATCGTCCTTATGGGTGTAAACCTGTAGGATGTAAGTGGGTGTTCAAGAAAAATCTTAGGCCTGATGGTACAATTGAAAAGTACAAGGCAAGGCTTGTGGCCAAGGGTTATACCCAGAAAGAAGGTGAAGACTTCTTTGATACTTACTCACCTGTGGCTAGACTGACCACCATTCGTGTGCTACTCTCACTGGCTGCCTCGCACGGTCTTCTCGTTCATCAAATGGACGTTAAGACGGCTTTCCTTAATGGAGAGTTGGACGAGGAAATTTACATGGAGCAGCCAGATGGTTTCGTAGTACCCGGTCAGGAAGGCAAGGTGTGTAAGTTATTGAAGTCATTATACGGCCTCAAGCAAGCACCTAAGCAATGGCACGAGAAGTTTGAAAGGACTTTGACTGCTGAAGGCTTTGTTGTAAACGAAGCTGATAAATGTGTGTACTATCGCCATGGTGGGGGCGAGGGAGTTATTCTATGTCTATACGTTGATGACATATTGATCTTTGGGACCAATCTTGATTTAATCAAGGAAGTTAAGGATTTCTTATCTCGCTGTTTTGAGATGAAGGATCTAGGAGTAGCTGATGTTATCTTGAACATCAAGCTGTTGAGAGATGATAATGGTGGGATCACACTGCTTCAATCTCACTATGTGGAAAAGGTCTTGAGTCGCTTCGGGTATAGTGACTGCAAGCCTTCTTCAATTCCATATGATGCTAGTTTGTTGCTTCGAAAGAATCAACGGATTACTAGAGATCAACTAAGATATTCTCAGATTATAGGCTCGCTTATGTATTTGGCGAGTGCCACGAGGCCTGACATCTCTTTTGCTGTGAGCAAATTGAGCCGGTTTGTTTCCAATCCAGGAGATGATCATTGGCGTGCGCTTGAGAGAGTTATGCGCTATTTAAAAGGCACTGCAAGCTATGGAATTCACTATACCGGAAACCCGAGGGTTCTGGAAGAATATAGTGATTCCAATTGGATATCTGATGCTGATGAGCTTAAGGCCACTAGTGGTTATGTTTTTACACTTGGTGGTGGCGCTGTTTCCTGGAAGTCTTGCAAGCAGACCATTTTAACGAGGTCAACTATGGAAGCAGAACTCGCAGCACTAGACACAGCCACTGTTGAGGCAGAGTGGCTTCGTGAGCTCTTGATGGACTTGCCTATGGTTGAAAAACCAATACCCGCAGTCCTAATGAACTGTGATAATCAAACTGTGATCGTCAAAGTGAACAGTTCTAAGGATAATGCAAAGTCATCAAGACATGTGAAGAGGAGATTAAAATCTGTCAGGAAATTGAAGAACTCCGGAGTTATTGCGTTGGATTATATCCAAACGTCTATGAACTTGGCAGATCCCTTCACAAAGGGTTTATCACGGAATATGATAGATAATGCATCGAGGGAGATGGGTTTGAGACCCACGTTATGAGTTGCCCACAGTGGTAACCCACTCTATGTGATCGGAGATCCCGTGAATTAGAAGTGGGAGACAAGCTGTTGGTCGGCTGAGAGGAGAGTATCCTTATATTTTATTCCACTCCATAAAAGATGCAATACTCTCCTGATATGTACGGTAGGTTGAAATTTGTCTTAATGTGTTCCAAGTGGCTTATTTATATAAGCAGAGATGTGTCCTACAGAACATCTCCTGAGGAACTCACCTATATGAGTCTGACTGTTAAACGTCGCAGTCTATGAGAATCGGGTGCTCTCTAATAAACTCATGAAAGGCCTTCGGAGTATGACGCATACGCTCCAAACCGCGGGGAAGCCTTGCGGCAGCCTAGTATCGGTTCAGACGTTGTGTGAAACTGGTATCACAGCAAACTTGTAGTTCAAGGCGTAGTCCACTATTCAAGTTGTGAACTAGTGAAGCATGATATTCTAAGTGGAAGTTCAACTTAACAGTCTCCACTAACACCGGTATATAAACAATGTTTTGGAACAGAGTTTATGAAATGTGCTAATGACACTTTTTGGGGGATTGTTGGATTTTGTATGGGCTAGCTATATGGGCTCACATGTCTAGCCCACTAAGCCCACTAAAATCCTGAAATTGTCATGGCCCATTCATGAATAATAAGTGGAGTGAGTGGGACTAAAGTTTAGTCCCACATTGCTAGTTTGGAGAGAGTGGAACCACCTTATAAGGTGAGCCATTCTAGCTCATGTATGAGTAGGCAAGGCAAGAGGAGAGGTGTGCCACACGCGCGCTCCTCCTCCGCCGCCCGCCTCGCCTCGTCACGACACGTCACGACGCGCCGCGCCGCGGGTTGCGGGAATGAGCCGAGAGCGTTTATTTTGTCGATTGGGAAAACTTAATGAGTCATTAATTTGGTAATTAGACGTGGGGTTACGCCCACGTCTCTCCCAGCCCGCATATAAATACGCGCGTACAGTAAACCCTAGCCGCCACTTCGTCATATGGTTTCGCACCACCGTTCCAGAACACTGCGCCGCCAATCAAGTCTTCTCCATCCCTCCTTTCGGCGTGCACCGCGAGAAGGGACAGCAGGCCTCCGGAACCCCGCCTCTTGTGATCCTGTACGGGAGAGGGGCGATCAGGTTTTTGGGGAGCGCACTCGCGCGACTGCTGACGGCGACTTCTTCCCCGACATCGGCAACCTCTTCATCAACGACATGGCCGACACCGGGAACAACAACAATGGCGGTGCCGCTACCGCTCCATCGTACGTATCTCTCTCTCTCATATGTATGAGATGTTACTGGAATTCGTATGTCTAGTTCTTGCAATAGATTGTATCAATCTGTCTACTGTATTAGATCTAGATGTTTGCATGATTATTGTACTTGCTGCTGTCGCAATTTATCTGATGTTATTTCGAATTAAATCATGTGCTAAATTGCTAATATATTCAACAGTATACACTTTAGCTGTAAGCTCGGTTGATTACCCGCCCATTCAGGCCACTCCCGCAAAAAAGCAATTGTCGGGCCCGTTCTTCAGTGACTCCTGCTTAGGACAAAGTACGTCCGGGATGTCTTTCTGCCTTTCTACAAATCCCACGCCCTCGATACCCCTATCACTTTCTCAAAATTACAGTTAGAATGCCCTCCCATATGTTCCCACGACACTTGAGGAAAACGCCCAGGATTCCCCCACGCTGGTCTCCTTTCTCCTCCAGTCTTGCGATGGAACAGACCCCCAGCCCGCCGAACCCTAGCGCGGCCTCTCTTGAACGAAACCACTCCGGTGCCGATAGGCCAGGAACCGGCCGCCGCCGTTTGTCTCCCCCCTCCACCGCGTCTCCTCCTCTCTCTCCCACGACCCCAGGTCGCCTCCTCCCACCTCATCTAGAACGAGGCCAAGCTTTCTCTGGTGGACTTGACGACGACCGGCGGCGCGAGCCGTGTGCTTCTTCTCCGACCTGATTGCGCTTCTCCTCTAACCCATCTCCCTTGATGTAGCTTCTGCAGCTCTGTCACCTGGACCTGGCTACCTCTACTGCTCCAAGATTGGATCTTCTTTGTGCTGCTCCAACAAGAGGTGACCAGGCCGTCTACTCCTTTCTCCAAGATAAGATTGAAATTTACTATTTTTTTTCTTCATTCACACAGTTCCATGAACATGTAATTTGGATTGACTAGCACGTAATGGCACGGCGCACGCCGTGCCCTCATGGCAGCCATGAGCTAAAAAAATTAACAATATTTTGTGGTACATCATATCAATGAGGCAAGTCCATTACATATAAAATTTGGTACACTCCGAATGGATAAATGAACTGCTTAACTGCATTAGAATGTCAGCAGGAACCACTTTACAATGTTTATAATAGCATTACTGAGAACTGCATTACGATGTTGTGTAGGAACAGTAAAGTAGGACACATGAATGGGTGGAGGCACACACAGAAAAGATGATGCACAAAATTGCATGAGTTATATGGCATCACACTACATTTGTTTGCCTAAGCACTCACTGAAGGTAAACACAGACAACACATACCACATCCTGAGACAAAAAAGATTTCAGAGTACAAATTGGTCGGTTGCCTACTTTCCCATGGCCTCGAGAAAGCGTAATCAACGTCATGCCAATTAAAACCATCTCAAGTGGCATAGACTCAATGTTCAGCTGAATCATGTAAAGCATCACAACTGCTTAATTACAAGGTAAAATTATTGACTTGCACTACCTATTTTTATTGAGATGTTACTTATACAACTTCGCACGGAGTTCATTATCCTTTTATCGAGGTTCATTGTCTGAACTGCACTATCTAACATGATTAGGTAATAAAGACCATACACAGACAGACAGACTCATCGGTCCAAATAAGCTTCTTAGCTTCATATTCAATGTTTAGTAGAAGAAAAGAACTGGTTTATAAATGAAGTTGTTCAAAATTTCAATTACAATACTGAGCTAACTGACTGTACTTTTACCTTGACGCCCTATATCAAAAATCTTATATCTAAATATCGACTGATCAGGAAACAAAGTGCGTTAAATTTTTAGTTAGAGTACTAAGCTTTTCACAGGCTAAAACAAAGCTTACAGTGAATTTGCTGACGTAGACTGCAGACGAACATAATCTATCCAGAAACCAGAGATGATGAGATAAAATAAAAAGACATGGCCAAGTTGTAGCACATTCCAGATGGAACGGACATTGAAAATAACCCATTTCATTATTATCCTAAAGTCTACAATAAAACAATAAATTTAGTCCCACGGCCTGTCACTTCTGAATGTCCTGCAAATCTTGCGGATGAGTGCAGTTAATAGCAACTTTTGTATGCTATAGTTTCTGCTACCATTTGAATAGATTCCTCACTTATGTTATCCCCAAAATCCAAGAGTTCTCTTCCATACTTTAGGTAGTGCCTCTACAATGGCCCGATGCAGCTTGCTAGCTAATAGCAAAATTGTCCTAAGTAATACACAAGAAGCACCTATAATGCACAAATCTTCTGAAGGGGTATCTGTACACTTGATTTGATTCGCCTGAGCTCCCATCAACCATGGAATCTCTGCAATGCTCAAAGAGGAAACGGCTCCCTCGCCTCGATTAGATCATCGAACAACGGCGCAACGCAAAGCAGAGGGAGGGGTATTTGCTTCTACACATATTTGAGCAAAGGTGTCTCCACTGCTGTAGTAAGGATGAGAAAAGAACGGGATAGATTAATCATAACATAGTGCAATTAAGTAGTAGTAACTATTTGCAGAGAAATTATAAATATAATTGCCTACTTAATTAATGAAATACGGTTAGAGAAACTAATGAAATATGGTTAGAGAAATTACAAATACATAACTGCTAGGTACCACAACAAGAACAACAGACGGCTTCATGAGAAGAAGGGACAACAAAACCAATCAAAAGAAACAACAGGGATATTGCAGGCTTATCGTACTCATATATGCATCCATCTGAATTCAGAAAGACGCCAATCGGGCCAGGCAATGCAGCTCCTCCTTTTCCTCACGACCCTGGGCGCAAACCAATCTGCTTACAAAAACCCAAATAAACAAATGGCAAGAAAATAGGAACATGTGAAGTTGGGTGTACATATGTATACATAAAAGGCAAGTAGGAGATGATGATTCGTTCACCTTTGAATCGGGGATAAAATTGTTACTTGGAACATTCTGTATGTGAGTAGGGAAATTCCAACCTGCTTCACCCTGGTCTGGCTACCGCCGGCGAGACACAAGTTGTGTGAGACAACTCGCCCTCATCCTGCACATCGTGGTCGCCGCCTCATCCCAGAAAGAGAGGTGCTAACCTCGGAGTTGACGATGCAGCAGGAGTAGATGCACCTGGGAGGGAGCACTGCACTGGCAGCATCAGATCCTCCCATAGCCATGCCAGCCCGGAGGGAAAGGAGGTTGCCGAGCTTCTCCGCCGCACGGCCAGCCACCTCGGGAGGGAGAGGAGGGCGCCGAGCTCCACCATGACGCCAGTTGCCCCGGGAAGGAGGGAAGGCCGAAAAGTTGTGCCGTTTTGATGGCTGCCTCGGCTGCCGCCACCATGGGAAGGGACACATAGGGGTTGTACTGGGGAAGGGAAGGTTCCGGAGCGGCGCCGCGCGCCCGTGCCGTCGGTGGCGGCGAGAGAGAGTGAACCTCTGGTGCTCCGCGTGCCCGCTGCTGTTTAGTTCAAGAGAGGGGATGAGATATACAGTATGAAGGAAGAAACGGGAGAAATTACGGTACTGTAAGATAAAGGCACCTACGGTGAGAATGGGACGGCGTTGAACGCACCACCAGCCGGGGGCCTGAGTTGCCGGCGTTCTTGGTGGCCAACCTCAAGCCAAACGCCTGAGATTAGGACAACGGAAATCGAGCTTGGCGAGGAGACATGCCGAAAGCCAAAGCGAACACGAGTTTTCTAGAGCGCCACGCGGTGGCCAGGCAAAGAATGTATCTGGTCCAAGCGGTGGTATCCGGAGCTACGTGGTGCCGCTTCCTCAGGTCGCAGGAGAGGACAGATGTCGAGCAACAGCCCGCAACACGGAGAGGAAAGTGGCGCACGACCAAAAAACAGACGAAGCAGACAGTGGCCCACCACAGCCAGGACGACCGCACATCCGGAAGGCAAAGAAAGCAAATGCAACGGTACCAAGGAAAGCAAAGATACGTGTCAGCCAACGAAGCCCTGTAATGACCATCAAAATTATGAGAAAAATAGAATGAGACGTGGTTTAGGATAGTATCTATTAGGATATGTACACATTTTTTAGAATATATTGTTGATTTGTTCGGATGGATTTATGAATTGGACTTGAACATGTATGTGATATATTGGTTTATATTTATTTGAATGCATGTACAAGAACATTGATAAAAAAAATACTCTAGATGTGTATTTGTTGCTAGATAATCCGATCCTACTAGATGTGTATTTACGACATAGAAAATTCTAGATGTGTAGTTGCTATGCCAATCTGCTCTTTTGTTTTTCTTTATTCACAGCCGAATTGCTTTATTCATTACTCTTTGAATATAGGAAATACATTTTTTTCTTGCACATTTCAATGTTGAAACCGTTCCCCTGTTTGAGTTTACTGAGACTTGTGGGTTATTACGATTTCCTCCTCAAGGCTATGCTCTCATGGGTTACTCTGATTTGATCCCTGAATGCTCAATGAAAGAGCCGACAGAGCAATTATTTTGATCTTTGTACCATCAATTTAAGGTTGAGCTGCAGAAGAATTTATGCGAGTTCTTCCACTTACCTTATTTCATTCTCTGCAACTTTTGATTAATTCGCTTCTAAATATAAATTGGTAATCACCCAAATTAAATAATTAGAAATGTATAAGCGAACCTAAATACACAGGCTTATGGCAAGTTCTTTATTTTTCTTTGATGAAATATTATGGTCAGATTTTAAGTTAGCTAGATGGGGGTGCTTCAGTTATAGGTTTCACATGCCTTCCAAGTTCAGATAATTATTTGGTTGCACACTATTTGAGGACACACATATTTTTACCTGACATACACATCTATGGCTATAATTCCTCTATAAGTACATGGTACCGTAATGGAAGCATGAAAAAGGATGCTGCTTTGATTTGCCTTGCGTCCATATCAAGCCTACAGTAAGAGAGGGCTTTCTGGATTTCAGTGCTAGACCTGTGAAAATGCATTTATTTCCCACACTTTTTTCTCTATTTGCCAGATTTCAGTATCTTTCTGTTTATCGGTACCATGGCAATGGGGTTTGTTAATAAGCCTCGGGAACGCCATTTTGCTGTGTTGTGCATGCATGTCGCGTCATGCTTACCCACACTATGATTCTGGTTTATACCGTGTTCTTATTGCGATGTAAAAATAGGTGGCTGTATAGCCGTTGTATGTGTGACCTTTTGGGGAGAGGCTGATTTATATTTTTTCTACATTTTTTACTGTTAGTGAGGCAAAAGGGTTGCGTGTTAGATAGATAATCATTGTATAATAAATGTATGTTTACCGATGTTCTTTGCTTTCTGAATCTACATATTCACACCATAGTGCAGCCCAATGCTGCAACGTTTTCCATAATGGCGGCTGCGATGCAGAACCCTAGTTTTCGAGCTCAAGGGTTTGGCACACAAGGGTTTGCAGCTGGTGGTGTCAATTTTCCCACTTCAGCAGGTCTCCAGGGAGCTGCACCATATCGATGAGGTCCTCCTTGTTTTTAGGGGTCCCAACTTCCGCTGGCTTTCAGGCTGGCCAAGCAGCTTCCCAAACGGGTACCACTGCAGCGGCTGCCGGTGATGCTGGTTATCAGGCTAGGGCTGCTGGGCAGAGTCAAGTGCGCGGTTCTTAGACTAGCTTTACGGGTGGCTATTGACAGCACTAGGTATAACGCACAACCTCTTCCATTCTAATGCCCAGTTAACCACTATTGATCCGAGTTCTTCAATTCTCTATACATTATTTTTTTATTTGGTCGTTTTGCTTTGTAGCTTACTGATTATTTCTCCTTGTGATCTGCCATGATTTGAACAAGTTATGCCTTTAGCCTCTATATTTGTACGAGTTAAGAAAAACGGAAATAACATGCTGATTGTTTAGCGCTCACGTGCGACAAACATTTTTGCTTGCTTTATTGTAAGAGCAAGAATTTTTCCTACACAAACGGGACAAGGAATTGTCTTTAATTGAAAGCCTAGGTTCACTAGGAACACCGGTTTTACATTTTTTTTTCTGTTACATTTTTATTTCTGCAAATAGAGTACAGAAAACAAAATATTATATGCCAGCTTCCATTATATTAATTGCCGGCGCAAGAACTTTGGTACAGTGTATAATGTGGACAATGTGAACTACCATCTCTGTGATGTAGTACGTGGACATTTTATAGAGTTGCATCATGTTGCTAGAGGAGCAACACTGATGGAGCATTGCGCTCGAGAAAGGCAATGTGTTTCTGTTGCCTCACTCGCAGAAGTTATGCAGTGGCTTTCATGCATTTTCGTGAGTATGAAGACATGTTTTTTTTTCTAAGGCTAAGGAAATGGCTGATTGCAGTTCTTTATCGGGGGAATGGAAGAGTTCCTGTAGGGAATTGGTTAAACTCCTGCAAGGCAACGGGACAGAGCTTGACGTTGTCGACTAGAAGATATATAATAAGGCCAGCTTATTCATTGTGTTTAGTTACGTTGTTCTTACTGTGGAGATGTCATTTTACTCTACTAATTGTTTTTGTGTTATGACGGTAGGGCCAATCAGTGGTGTTACATGTCATATTTTGAGAGATGTGGTGCTTCCTACAGGAAGCATTCGAGGTTTGCAGACGGGTGGCCGCTCTTTCAGCGGGCAAGATGGGGTGGCTTTCTCGGAGGAGAGTCTGCTTGCAGCATTTGGGTATCAGCTTGTGTTTCATCCGTGTGTGTTGTACCTATAGTTTGGCATGTCAAGCGTACGCAGAAGCTTACATGGCTGTAGGTGTGTATTTTTGTAGGCTGTAATGTAAGGACCACTCTGTTCCCAAGGATAAAAGATAGCTGCTTCCCGCTGTGTGTTTGTCGGTATGGCTTTGGTAATCAGGTGAATTAAGATCTTTTTTCGTGCTACAGGCTTTTAGAGCTAATTAGACAGCATAGTGTCGTGATGAAAAAGTGAGAATTCTCCATGACGCTTGTAATGGATTGACAATTGTGATCTCCGGAAGAGAGAAGTCCCTGTAGCAATCGGCTTAAAATCTATTGATTTCACTGATTTGGTAACAAACAAGATATTTTTTCTATAGAACAAATACTTTAGCAATACGATTAACCTGATGTATGGCCTATTATGCACCATAAGGCCCGTTGTCTAGACAGTAGACACGAATACATATTCTCTCCGTTCCATAATAGATGACTTTCATTTATCCACGGAGGGAGTTCCATAATAGATGACTTCCATTTATCCACGGAGGGAGTAGAAAGTATACCCAAGCCACCTTAGTCTAATTCTGCGCGTCACGTACTCACGCCAATACTGTTCTTAGGCCCTAAGCAACACGAATGTAACACGTGTGGATGGTGCCCACAAAACACAGCGACGAGCCCACACACAATCCGCTGCAGCCGCCCTCGACGCAAAAAAATGGCGTCGTTCATCGCCTCACATCATCGGAGTAAATCGCTGACAGAACGTTTTAAAAACGAATTGAAACACGGATAAATACGCAGTTTAACAACACCATCAAGGCCGCGCGGCGAAGCGCGCTGTCCGTCTAGTATTATTATCTCTTGAGCATGGACTGTCCGGCAACTTTGCCGCTCTTGCGAGGGCACGCGAGGGATGTTCTCACGCAGGCACCCGATAGCCTTATTGGGAGCCCTGTGGAGATGCTTAACACATGGTTTAACATGCAGATCGAGGAATTATTTCCCCGAGTGATGCATATACAAAAGATTAACAACATTGTAGTACTGAACATGTAGTTTTCTATAATTTCTATAATTTTTTCCATTTACTTTGGAATTACTGTAGCTAAACTGCCAGCTACACAGGAACAACAAAAGACAGCATATTTCTTAACTGAAGTACGGTGATGGGTGTTGGGCGAAAATAAAACCTACAAGAGCCTCGAACGTGCAATGTCACAAAGCTCATGTCCACACTCTTCTTGTGATAGGATCTCCACGATCTCCGTTAAAATAAGGCGGCCAGTTTCATGTCGACCAGGAGACTCTCCCTGAATCTATATTATGGACTTAGGACTACGGACAGTCGGTCAGGTTTCAGATCTGTAACTTTGTGGTCGAGGCTTTCTCGTTGTTGAAGCTGATATTCCTGCGGATCCCTAAGCTCATATACTCCTGGCTGTTGTTGATCGGCAGGGCAATGTCAGTGCCAGATGACTTGCTTGGCGTGCTGGTGCTACCCAAGGTGTCGCTGCTATCCGGTGGGCTTTTTGACAATGGGTATGGGACGGTAACTCTGCAAACGACAGATGTAATTTAGTTCAAGGAGAGTTGCTATGAACACAACAGGTTTTTCAGCAGCATTCAGACACCACCTCTTGCGAAGTACTACTACAATCACCAGAAACACCACCTATACCTTTCCTTTCGCTTCTCCAAGAATCGGGCGAGAGACACTTTACGAGCTTGAGGGACAGCTGAAAAAAGAACATGAATCAATGAGAACTTCCTAGGCATGATCTCACAATGCAAATTGAGATGCAAAATTAGCAATTGTCCGTGCAGGCCGGTAATAAGTGTATTATGTACCTCTTGGCGTAACAGCTGTTGCAGCAGCAGAAATTGCATGCTGCATTGGTTGAGTCGAGGATACCTGACTTACTGGAGGAACAACTGATGGATCTGCACTCTCATTGTTAGAGCTTGATGTGCTCTTGGGGAGAGTCACAGCTTGTGACATGACAGGGATTGGACTCGAAGTTCCTGATACATGAGGCACAAAGGTATCTGGTTTCTCAATTATACTCTCCCTTGCAGGTGAAACCTCAGGTGCTTCAAATCTTGTATCGGCGGAAGCAGGAGAATCAGATTTCTGGACTGCACTGTGTGTGGTTGAAATAGATGCCCCGCTTGCTAAAATCATAAGTTCATGTGCCTGCCATAGGTGAAACTCATTCAGTAAACAAACCTATGACACCAAAATATTTCATTCATCATAAAGCTATTACCTTCTCCACCGAGACATCAAATACGTTCACCACACCGTTGTAGAATATAGTCATTTGTGCAGAACTTGGATTTTGTAGGTCCCTTTCAGTGTCAACCATCCACTTGTCAGCACCAATTTCACTAGAGATTCACTATTATGACATTGTTGCAAGAGAGATTATCTACCTTGGACCGTACGCACCAACTGTATAACTAGGGATGGAATTGTTCATCGTGAAATACTGATTGTTGAACGGGACACCACCTGCAACACTTGGGAGGCTCTGTACCCTGAGCATCGGGTTGCCCGGATTGAACTGCATCGGCTGGTGAAACGGCCTGGATCCACCTAGTAGATGACGAGCCGCCACGTCGTAGGAATCAATGACATGTGCAATTTGGCCGTATGCTGCAGCTGCATACTGCTGCGAGCTGACCTGAACATCGAATGCGAGGTGCCTCTGCAAAAGCAACGGCAAGCAGGTCAGACTACTATCCTCCGGCATGTTAATGGTTTCCCGCTCTGAGCTGTGAGGCGAGACAAACGTGATGATGGAGCATCCGAGAAGAGCTGTGCTTCTGGTGGCCATCAACGATATCGCCGGCCCTAACGAGCGATGGCTGCTGCCGGAATCCGGAAAACGAGTCCCTAGGGTCCTCCCTCGCTGGCCTGAATGGGATAAACGCCGGAGCAGCTGCGGCCTTGGCCTGGAACTGCCACTGCGCCGTGGTCGCTCCTCCCAGGTAATCTGAAGAACAGACAGCTCAATTCACCCAGACTCAGTGGTGGAAACATAAAGCAGAACGCACCCATCTTCTACGTGTTGCGAAAACTAAGTAGAACACGACTGAATTGAAAAAAAAAAAAATCAGTAAATCATGCACGTTAGCACAAGAAAATCGTTAGCGATGCGAAAAGCTAATTGGCGAATAGAAATTGCAAATAAAAGGAAGGGACGACAAAATTAAGCGAGAAAAAAAAGGAAAGGTCCGGATTTTCTGTCCGATCGATATATCAGACAAAATCCACAGCCCCAGCAAAAACACGGATCACAAGTTTAAGATAAAAAACAAATCGCGGATCACATGCCGAATTCCAATTGTCCAAGCAACAAGAAACGCATCGTCATAACCGCGAGGTAACTAAAATTAACAAATCAGTTCATCATGCGATGGAGCAAAGAGAGCACGAACCTGATTCCGCTTCCGCCTTGCTATTGGTCTCCTCCTTCATCTTGCTCTCCTCCTTGTTCCTCCCAATCGCGCCGAGGAAGTCCCTCTCCATGGAAGAAGGCAAGAAGCAGGCGAGGCGAAGAACCGAAGAGAGAGCTCTGTGATCTCTCTCCCTCTAATTCTACTCGGGGATGCCTTCTTGACTTTTCCTCCGCCGCTTTCCTCTTTCTCTAAAATGTTGTGCTCGCGCTCCCTCGCTCTTATTTATTCGCGAGATTTAGCAAGGAAAATTAATGGAGTAGTTAATTCCTCGGCCCAATAAATTAAGATGGGCGTTGGATGGCAGTGGGCCTCCACGTGGTGACCTATGGGCCTACAACCGCCCACGGGGCTCCTTGCCCACGTGCTTGCCCACATGCGCGCCGGTGTATCTCAGGCGATGAACGATGATCTGACCAAACCGTATGGTGATAAGGAGGTTAAGGAAGCGCTCTTTCAAATGTTTCCGACGAAGGCACCTGGCCCCGATGGGTTCCCGGCACACTTTTTTCAGCGCCATTGGGAAATTTGTGGAATGGAGGTGAGCTCGGCAGTGCTACGGATGCTAAGAGGGGAGGACAGCCCCGAGATGATTAATAATACTTTCATTGTTATGATACCAAAGATGGCGAAACCAGAAGAGTTGGGACAATAGACCCATAAGCCTGTGTAATGTGCTCTACAAGATCGCTTCCAAAGTGGTTGCTAATAGGCTAAAGGGGATTTTATCCGAGATCATCTCGGAGGAACAATCTGCATTTGTTCCAGGACGACTTATAACGGACAATATTATATCCGCTTATGAGTGCTTGCACTTCATGAAGAAGAAGAGAGCGAGAGATTCCAGATGTTGTGCACTCAAACTTGACATGAAGAAGGCGTATGATCGGGTGGAATGGGACTATCTGCGAGCCATAATGCTACGTCTCGGTTTTCAGCGAGGATGGGTGGAGTCAGTTATGCGATTGGTAACTACTGTCTCTTTCTCAGTTTTATTCAACGGAATTCAATTGGAAAATTTCACTCCTACAAGGGGGATCCGGCAGGGTGATCCTATTTCTCCTTATTTGTTCCTCCTAGCAGCAGAGGGCCTCTCGTGCCTAATAAAATCAAGAATTGAGTCATCAAACTTAAGTGGACTAAAGGTGGCACCGTCAGCTCCGATGGTTAGCCATTTACTTTTTGCAGATGACAGCCTGCTGTTCTTTAGAGCTAACAGGGAGAATGCGGAGGAGATAAACGAGATTATGCAACTCTATTGCAGTGCCTCGGGCCAACAGGTTAATATGGAGAAATCGTCGATCCATTTTGCGCAAGGCTGTTTGGAAACTGTTAAGAACAATATCATGGGCATTCTTAATGTCCATAATGTCACTCTTAGTGAAAAGTACTTGGGGATGCCAACGGAGGTTGGAGTTTCGGTTAACGGGGCCTTTAAATATCTAAAGGACCGGGTTTGGAAGAGAATACAAGGATGGTTGGACTTGCTACTGTCAGCAGCGGGCAAGGAGGTCTTGATCAAATCCGTCGCACAAGCGATACCTACCTATTCTATGTCCTGCTTCAGATTGCCGAAGGGATTATGTAATCACATCAATGGTCTTATTCAGAAATTCTGGTGGGGGAGCAAGGAAGGGAAGAGAAGAACATGTTGGGTAGCATGGGATCAGATGACGAGACCTAAGTATTTAGGTGGACTCGGCTTTCGGGATATCGAGCTCTTCAACCTGTCACTATTGGCAAAACAGGCATGGAGGGTTTTGGAAGAACCACAATCTTTGAGTGCAAGGATTATGAAGGCGGTTTATTTTCCAAATGGTGAGTTCCTGGAAGCGTCTCTTGGCACGAACCCATCGAAGATTTGGAGATCAATTCTAGATGGGAGGGAAGTCCTGAAACAGGGGCTTATTAAGAGGATTGGAACCGGCTTGAACACGAATATATGGAATTCGAATTGGCTTCCAAGAAGTGGACCTATGCGTCCTATCACGTGTACCATGGAAGACCCACCGATTCTGGTGAGTGAACTGATTGATAGCAACAGCGGGGTATGGCGCAAGGAGAAGGTACAGCAAACATTTTTACCAATGAATGCCGAGGTCATTCTTGGCATTCCTCTATCCACTCGGAGATATAGGGATTTCTGGGCTTGGCATCATGAGAGGACTGGGATTTTCTCTGTGAGATCTGCATACCGAATGTTGATCGTAACCAGAGAATCACGGACAGCTTGGTTACAAGATGATACAGCTAACTCAAATACGAAGGAGATTGAGAAGAGCTGGACTTTGTTGTGGAAAGTGAAAGTACCATCAAAAATAAAAGTATTCTTATGGCGTTTGGCCAGACAGTCACTACCTACAGCAGATGTAGCACACCACAGGCACATGGCCCCTACTGATAAGTGCAGTGTGTGTGGAGAATTAGACTCGTGGATGCACTCACTCATCGAGTGTCACCAAGCGAGGAGTGTCTGGGCGTTGGGGTCTGAAGAAATCTTGGACTTCGTCTCCAATCTGAGAGAGCCACATGCTAGAGGATGGTTAAAGGCAGTCTTTGAGGCATTATCGCATGATGAGGCAACAATAGTTATCGTCACATTGTGGGCGCTGTGGCATGCGAGGAGAAAGATAGTTCACGAGGGGATCTACCAAAGTCCTCTGTCAACTCATTTGTTCATTGATAGGTTCATCAGTGAGTTAGCGGTGCTGAAGAAAATGCCGGAGCAGGCTCGGCAGCGGAGTGTTCAGCCGAGGTGGATACCTCCCCCGGCAGAGCATGACAAAGTGAATGTCGATGCAGCTGTATCCAAAAATACTTCGAAGGCAGCTATAGCGGCAGTGGCGAGAGGCAGGGATGGAAATTTCCTAGGGGCGTCGGCTGTTGTCATCGAAGGTGTACTCGACCCTGAGACGTTGGAAGCTCTTGCCTGCAGGGAAGGGTTAGCTCTCGCGGCTGATCTTTATCTGAGAAAGATAGTGCTGTCATCGGATTGTCTCAATGTGATAAAGAGTCTGAAGGAAGGAGGAAGGGGCTCGTATGGACATATCGTCAACGAGATTAGGGAGTCTGCAAGGGAGTTCCTGGCTGCAGAGTTCAAGCATGAGGGTAGAGCTTCGAATGTAGACGCGGATAGTTTAGCTAAAGGTTCTGTTCATTTAGATTTCGGGAGACATGTGTGGCTTCAAAACCCACCTGTTGGTGTATCTCATTCTGTGTTATCTGAATAAAGGGGTGGATTGTTCTCAAAAAAAAAAAAAAACCGTGAACTTTACATTTCTAATATTTTCTCACAACTACTTCACAAAATGATTCTGGATTTAAGAAATTCATAAAATGACGTGTCCGCATAACGTCCATCGTGCTATCTAGTACTACCTCCGTTCCATAATGTAAGTCTTTCTAGCAACCTAGTTTGTGGAACGGAGGGAGTATAACACTAGGTCAAAGGCATTTAAAATATGACATGTCCGCATAACGCTCGTCTTGAGGCGTCGTATTCCCTCTATTTCATAATATAAGATATTTTAGGTGTTACACATATTGTCTAGATTCAGACTAAAATGAGTGGACTTATACAGTAAAACATGTCTAGATACATATGTGTATATGTGAATGTGAAAATTGTATAAAACATCTTATATTGTGGAACGGGGGAGTATAACGCCGCGTTATTGACCGGGGCATATGAGCACACGGCCCCAAAGTGAGTAAGTTTAACACTCTACTTCGGGGAGTTGTACTTATTAGTTTAACGCCTTGGACTGGGTCATTATATCGGGCTATAACTTTCTCGCCCACACCCCACCCGATCAAAATTTTCTACGTCTCCTCTATTCCTCACGTACAGAGGCCGCCACCCCCGCTGCCTATCTCTCCTCTCAAATTTCGCTGAAATTGTGCAGATCGGAGGCCTATTACTTGAGATTTGCTTCCCCTTCAATTTCTGAAGGTATTCTCCTCCAATTCTCTTCTTTTTTATTGGTTGCAATCTTTATGTTTCATCGATTTGTTTAAAACCTAGCTAATACATTTTGTTGGATATTTCGTTTTTTAGTGGTAGATTTATTGGTTAAATTTTTCATCCCTACATCACTACTAGGGAAAAGGCTACCGCAGGCGAACCAAATTATGCTACCGCATGCGAATATTGGTTCTCCTGGGACCACATTGCCAGCGGTAATGATTTACCACAGGCGAACCACAAAATGCGCCTGGGGTAAGTTGACATACCCCAGGCGAACAGGCCCTGTGCGCCTGGGGTAAGCCTTTTACCTGAGGCGAACAGACACTGTGCGCCTGGGGTACAGATTCGCCTGGGGTATGAGTTCTTATTCGCCTGGGGTATGGTTTTGTTGTGTCAAAAAATAAAAGAAACGAAAATAACAGAATTACAGCAAATTGACAGAAATAAATATGAAAATGACAGCAAAATAACAGAAATATTCTCGATCATCAACACATAGTCTCGAACAATATTCTAGATCATCACCAAATAGTCTCGAAGCGATAGTTTAGTTACAAGCATAGTTCAAACACTAGAGGAGTACACATAGTTCAAACAAATCGATAGTTTAGTTATCTAGACAAGCAAAACAACAAGTAGCATCAACACTAGGAGTACAAGGAGTATAAGCACGGCGATGGCGAAGGTGGTCATCCGGGCCCTCGTCTTCTCCGTCTTCTCTCTCGCTAGGTAAGTGGCGTATCGAGTTTCCGCCTCCACCATGGTCTTGTACCCCTTGTAGTTGTTGCCGCTGAAACCGTGCACCTGTCTCCGGCATTGGTCCCAGTCGTCGTAGACTCCGGGAACCCTACCGACATACACAACATACCATGTCATCTGTGCATAGGACAAAAATACGAGTTTAGCATCGAAAGTGATAATAGACCGCAAATAACTATCAAAAAATAGAAGCATCAAGGTTTACGAATAAAACATGACAAATAAAGGACTAAAAGTTATATGATGCAAGTGTATACTAACATTTTGTCAATCCTATAGTCTCGGCGGGAACGGACGGACGCCTTCTAGCGTGTTGAATGTCCGGGTGTCACGTTGCTCTCGTAGGTGTGCTTCTATGTCACGGTTTCTCGGTGGTGCGTTGCCGTGGAAGAACAAGCCACCCCGACTGATGACATCCGACGAGAGTATCGTGCAGATCCTCCGCTGGATGCGACGGAACTCAGCCCGCACATATTCATCGGGGGTGTTGGCCATCTTTGTGGTCAGGTCTCGGAGATGACTTGGTAGCTGGGCCTGTTGGGCATCCTTTAAGTACTCCCTCATCTGAAAGATGACATACCAAGCTTCCAACTCAGATTCTTGCTCCGATTGCTTGAGGCAGGGGAAGCTTGTTACGTGGGTGCACACGTAGGCGCCTCGGACTATTTTCTGCTTTTTTAGGGGCTTGCCTAAATCGACGGCGAAGCCGTTAAGGGCACTATTAAGAACAGCTCTTATGTCGGTGTAGTCCTTCTGCACCGCCCTACCCGCATCGAGATAAGTGCATTGCGACCAATGCGGTTCCATGACGATGAGTACGCATCCTCCGTTTCTGCGCAGAACATTTCGAACAAGCCATCAATATCATCAATCGGAATACTAAGGAGATTCTAGAAAGAATGTAACGACGTGAAGCGGAGAGGACTACTTACTTGGGAAAGTATGACATGAGAATGGCGTTCTTATCCTTGTTATCTATCAAAAAACCCGTTATGTAAGTCGTGATAAGAACCCGGTCCGCATGTGACCGCAATTAGTCCTCATTCATGTAGTAGGGGTCCATAATCGCGATGTGCGGGGTATTCTCCATGACCATATCGTGCGCCATGCTGAGAGATACCAGGCGGACAATGCTTCGGTCGAGCTTTCCCAAGTGGAAGACCCTGAATATGTCTTCGTATCTGATGAAGAACACCTCTGCGGGATTTGAATCCACAAAGCCCACGGATCGGGGCACCTTGACCACGTATAGCGGGTAGGAGGGATGTTTCTCACGTAGAAGTTCATTCTCTTTGAACAAAATCCCGTCGTGGATGGTCCTCATGTCACCACCCATGACAGCGACAACCTCTGGCGGCAGCATCGGCTGACCTATCTCATGCACCTTCCTCCACGGGACGGCGGGCGGCAAACGGTCCAGGACTCGGGCGGCCGCTAGCTGGCTACTAGAGGAGGCACAACCTTTCTTCTTCTTGGCTACCGGCCTCTTCCGATTCTTCTTCGGGCTCAAGCAGATGGGAGTGCCGCTTTGTTTTACCGCCTCCGCGGCCGTAGCACGGAGTGTATTCGGAGTAACCAGCGTAGTCTGTGGAGCCGTAAAGGCCGTCTGCTCCTCGGGAGTTTCTTGGGAATAGGTTTGCTTATTCTGGATATCCGGTTTTCTGGTGGGTAACTCAGAAGAACCGCCCTCTCCGACATCTACCTTCTTCTGGATATCAAGAGTTCTGGCGGGTAACTCCGGAGGAACCGGCTTCTCGCCATCCAACTGATTTATGAAATCGTCAATGGGAGCAAGTTCAATATCCATGTAGTCGTCATGGGTCTCATGCTCGTGATGTTGCTCGTCATTGGACGTCTCGTGCTTGGGAGGAGGAGGATCCACCGGAGGTGGAGAGAGGACATTGCCATGTTGGACCTTGTCTTGTTGGCTTGCCGCGGGCGCAACCGGTGTAGTGGTGACGGTCATGGCTTGGCTTGGCGCCGACCCTGACGTCGTGTTCAGCCGAATAAGGGCTTTCAGCCATAGCAAGATTTGATTGTCCAGTTGGCCGAGATTCAGCTCGCTGTCGGCATCGGCGGGTTGATTAGGAGGATACAAGTTCTCGAATTCCGGTAGCACCAGATCGACGCGAACCCGAAGCTCGTTGGCCGGTATATCTCTGCAGTGGTACTTGCGGGATAGTGGCTGCAAGATGCTCCCCTTTGCAACATCCTTCAACTCGCTGCCCACTTTTAGCCGGAAGGTGCATCCCGTCGCGTCAGCCTGCGATGACATGCATGGATAGGTCAGAGAGTAGAGTTATATTGAACTGGCTACAGCTTGAGACGGTCAAGAATTTACCGTGAGGGCATTGAGCTCAGCTAACGTCGACGGACCACAGGTGATGGTGGGCTCGTCGAGCAACGGGGTGGTGGCCGCGCCGGACACGGCCGACGGTCCATCGGGGGCAGGCGCGTCGGGCACGGCGGGGGCGACAGGCACGGCCGCCGTCGACGGACCACCGGCGGCGGCCGCGGCGGGCACGACCAACATCGACGGTATGTTGAACGTCGATAACGGCCCCTGTGAGCCCCCGGCGATGTAGCCACATATTTTTTCAAATACAGCGGGGATGAGCGCATTCATCTTTCCCCCCACCGTTTTCTCAATCTTCTTCTCCATGTTTGTTTCCAAGTCATGTACCTTCTTCTTCAGCGCCTCCGTCTCCTTGCTCTTCTTCGCCGCCCGCGACTCCTTAGTGCTGGGCTCAGCCAAGCCATAGTTGGCGTGCTTCTTATTAAGTCCGCCGCCGGTGATACGGCGTAAGTGCAGCCTTTTCAGAGGGTCCGGGCTCTTTGCCTTGTTGTACCCCCTGATGAAAGGCTTATCCCACGCGACTTTGGCCGTCGACGTCTGCGACGAGGAAGATTCAAGTTGTTGTTCTTCTAGCTGCAGAAGCAACATATGAACGGTTTGGAAATGGTTTCGTACTAGAATGAAATCATGGACTTGATGATGATGAGTTGCATGAAATGGCAAATTTCTTACCACTAGCTTCTCAACATTCTTCACGCTATCGTCCGTGACCAAAATAACACCCTCCACCATATTCGGGTCCGAGACAAGTTCCCCGGTCGGAGTTACTTTTCTGTACCTCGACCTCATGAATTTCTGGAATTGCGGGTCATGGGCATACTTGGCGTAAGGGTTCTCAATCCCTTTTTCAATGTAGGCCTGGTCCTCTTTCACCCAAACTGGCTCCTTCCCGTCGTAGCCACGACAGCCGAGATTGTGGTGACCGATGTTCTTCGACGCTAACTCCTTCCCCCGTTCCGTTTGATTCTTAGTGAAATCAAGCGACTCGTTATTTAGGAAAGTCTTGAAGTCATCGGGCGTAATCCACGGGAAGTGGCGATGGATCTCTTCGAATGGTGTCGATTCCCTAATCATCGCCCTCACCATAGTCTTGTAATTGCTCAGGGCTTTGGTGAATCTAGTGAGGGCAAGTTTGTTCATGAGGTTGCCCTTCAGATTCTCGTTGTTGTAGGGGGGAGGGAACTCGTACCGCGCGTGCAGCCTCGAGATGAGTTGGGCGCGCAGAGTCGGCTTCTTCTTGAGAGTCGGCTCGTTGACATTGACGACGTCTCGAAGTATCGCGCCAAGTTGGAGGAAGTACCCCTTCACAAGGTCCAATGGCATCACAGGCGTGCCACTGGAAGGGTCCACCTCCCTGAATTTCTCTCGAACGGTGCCGACCTTGTTCGGAGCTCGCTTCCGACGCTTGTTTCCCGTCGTGCTGCTCCCTGAGGGACCCCCGGCGCCACTATCAGTGGTTTCCTCCTCGCCACCGGTGAGCCCGTCATCATTGTGGGGCTCGACATCGGGGAGCTGGTCAGTTTGTGTCCGATATTCCTCTTGCGACTCTCGGTCCATAAGGATATAGTGGTCCAATAAAGCTAGATCCGTAGTAGAAGAAGACATGCCTAGCAGTAGACAAAACGTATACGGTTAGTCACCGGAAAAATTCGGCATGACCTCGGCTATAAATGGTCATGCCGGAGTGCCAGAAATTCGCCGGAACGGAAATGAATCAACGTTCTGGCAAAACATTGGCACTCAATGTACCTGCAACATAAATTGAATGCACACATGGCCACAAAAACAGTTTCTTGCATTGCTGTCATCACATGGCACAAAAACTCCCAGGAAATTCATATATCTGTGTCATCATGCAATTTATGTCATGCAAACTTTGTTAACTAAAATTTCAGCAAGAATTTAGAACTTGCTTCCTGGAGTAACTTAAACCACTTAAACTGAACATATTGGAATAGATAAATTATTGCTTGTGCTAATAGTTTCACTAGAGTACTTCTAGCAAAGACTAAATTTGAAACACTAGAAACAGCAGCATTTATCAAAGCAACAGCAGCATTTTTTCAAACACTAGAAACAAGTAAGCTACTGCAAACCTGAGAAAAACACATATGCAAGCAACTGCAAGCAAGTTATGAATTTTATTCAGTCTACCACTTAACAGTTTGATAAATTAGCACTTGGATGTGCATATGATTTTATTGATTTGGCCGTGGACATCATTCGGTGGAATTTGATTATACATGCTAATAGTTTGCAGGGGAAAGCAACACTAGTGCACACGGGCGTTGGAAGAGGGGGGGCTGACCTGGGTTCGTCGTGGGCGTGGGCGACGGCGGCGTGGGTGACGACGGCCGGCGTGGACGACGACGATGAGAGGGACGGCGCGCGGCGTGCTCCCGCTCCTCCTCCCCTGCTGCTCCCGCTCCTCCTCCCCTGCTGCTCCTGCTCCTCCTCCTGCTGCTGCTCCCGCTCCTCCTCCTGCTGCTCGACAACGACGACGGCGGCGTGCGATGAAAGAGACGACGGCGGCGTGCGGTTTGGGGATCGAGAAGAAGTGTGCGGGCGCGCAAGATCTAGAGAGAAAGGAAGTGTGCGGGCTGGGGGGTTAGCAGAGCGAGGACTTACAGGCGTACAACGAGTGATATGCGCCTGCGCTACCCTTTACCCCAGGCGAACAAAACTAAAATGCGCCTGCGCTAAACTTTAGAACCGGTTTGTGATACAAACCGGTTCTAAAGGGTCTGTCCCCTGGGCCCCCTCCGTGCAGCAAATGGCCGCATGGCTACAAACCGGTCCTAAAGGCCATGCGGTCATTTGCTGCACGGAGGGGGGCCCAGGGGACAGACCCTTTAGAACC
The DNA here is from genome assembly GCA_028641055.1 of Alopecurus myosuroides. Classification (NCBI taxonomy): domain Eukaryota; kingdom Viridiplantae; phylum Streptophyta; class Magnoliopsida; order Poales; family Poaceae; genus Alopecurus; species Alopecurus myosuroides. The sequence goes on from CM054062.1 coordinate 105,711,224, forward strand.
GGTTTGTATCACAAACCGGTACCAATGTGCTTCGCTTGATGCCCTGTTATGCGCGGGCCCACAGAGCCATACCCCAGGCGCATAACCTAGAAAATGCGCCTGCGCTAAAATTCTTAGGGTTTTGGTTTGCGCGGGCCCATATAGCCTTAGCCCAGGCGCATGTTCTGTAAAATGCGCCTGTGATAAAGTTTACCCCAGGCGCATATTCTCGCAGATGCGCCTGTGCTAAGATTTTCTAAATTAGACAGCCCACCCTGGCCCGAGACACATCGAGCAATACGAATGCTATTATATGGGGCTCCCACATTGTTTTTCACTTAAAAATTACATACATATGAAAGTTAACATGTGCAAAAATATTTAGTGTCGCATCGAGCGTAAATAGATTGATTTAGCGAGATACCGCAAGTGTTTCTCTCTGAAAACACATCGTACATAGTAGCTATTAGCATGTTATATTGCACATATCGCGAGTATTTCCCTCTCTCAACCTTTCGTCACAATCTTACTCTTGCCTTTCTTGGTCGATGTTGAATACGTGACCGCCATATCGTGACTTCTTCTTGTGAATGGAAGACCTGCCCTAGGTAGTGTGGTCCTGCTTCTTCTTGTGGTGTATGGTGCATCGTCTTCACCGGGTTCTTCCATCATCGGGTCTCCGACTAAGCCGTCGAAGTCCTTCTCATCAGCGACTCCATCCATTCCGACGAGGGCCCTTTTTCCTCTCCTTACGACAACACGACTAGGCTTTGCCGGGTCGGTTATGAAGAAGCATTGCTCCACGTGCTTAGCTAATACCCAGGGCTCATTTTGCGCGGTGGGGTTCTTGGACTTGGGTTTGTTGGCTTCAGACATCGACATAGTGGTGAAATATTCGTCTTCTTTTGTGACGTTTGTAGCCCATCTGACATGGAACATCGGCAGCTTTACCCCAACGTAGTCAAGCTCCCAGATTTCCTCGATCTTTCCGTAGTATCTTCTAATCTCTTCGCCCGTGTAAGATTCCATCGTTATAGACGAGTTTTGATAGTCGCTACTTTTGTCTCTTTCCTCCGTGTAGAATGTGTACCCATTGATGTCGTATGCTTGATAAGTCATCAGATTGGGCGCGGGGCCATATGACAAGGCCAATACAATTTTATCTTTCTGACATGTCATTGGCGGGGGATCGGCATCAATCTGCTTCTTGAACCATGTCGCGAAAGAGGAGTTGTGTGCTCTAAATATCTCATCTTCCCTCATCGGCCTGCGAGCACTGTTTTTTATCGCGGTTTTGTGCTCTTCTATCCAAGGGTCGACATCGTCGATGTGTTGTAACACTACTAGGTGGGCCCTTTCAAAGTCGGCTCTCCAACCACAGGAGTCCACGTCCATTACCCTTTTGCCAGTGTTGTGGCCTACCCCCATGAACCTGTCAAGGTGCTTGTTTGCGGGCAAACCAACAGCTGGCTTCTCATCGCCTAGAAAATTCTTGCAGAAAGAGATGCATTCTTCGGTGAGAAATCCCTGGACGATGCTTCCATCCGGGTGTGCCCTGTTACGAACGAATGATTTGATGATCCCGTTCATTCTTTCTAACGCCATCATGTTGTGCAAGAATGCCGGCCCAAGATTGGTGATATCGTCCACGATATGGACAAAGAGATGTACGATAATATCAAAGAAGGCAGGTGGGAAGTACATCTCAAGCTCGCATAGGATGGTGACGATCTCTTCCTGCAGACTTCCGAGTTTATTCACGCTTATCGACTTCCGAGTGATGACGTCAAAAAAGTTACAGAGGCCAGTGAGCGTTTGACGGACGTGCGGTTCCATTATCCCTCTGATTGCAACCGGAAGTATCTGCGTCATCATCACGTGACAGTCATGAGACTTCATCCCGCTGAAGATTTTTTTCTCCGCGTCTAGGTATCTGCTTATCAGCCCCGCGTAACCTAAGGGAAATTTCACTCCGAGGAGGCATGTGAATATTTGCACGAGCTCGTCGAGGCTTAGAGTGAAGCAAGAGGGTTTCAGGCGGTGAGTTTGGTGTTTCTTAGCCCTTTTCCGCTTGCGGTCGTCCATCTCCTCCACCTTATCCTCGTCCTCCTCCGTCTGTTCACGCGTAGAAGGCGGTAAGTGAAGCTCGCTCCTGATATTCAGGACCATCAGGTCGTATCTTGATTTTGGCCCGTCTTTGGTCCTATCTGGCATGTTGAACAGGGTGCCAAGCAAACTCTCACACACATTCTTCGTGATATGCATGACATCAAGGCAGTGAGGCACTCCGAGGATTGGCCAGTACCGCAAGTCCCAAAACACGGATGTAACATCCCAAGTATGAAAATATCCCTTAGAATGTTTGATTTCATGTTTAATTAAAGTATTGCATCCTGTCATCATGTTTATTCCCTTGTTTGCATTTGTTACTATTTGTTTTGCATCTGTTTTATTCTGTTTTCATAATTGAATTTCAAACAATTTCAAATGAGGTGTTTCATACTTGTCATGTTATAATATTTTCAAATCAAAATTTCAATCCAAATCTCATTTTGTTTCCTTTTGTTTCATAGTGGTCAACTATTAAAAATGAGGGTTTAATCAAACCATTAATTCCTAAGGGTAATTCAAATTCAAATCAGAAACTTTCAAACATCACCTAATTTGAAAGTTATAAAAGTACCAAACAAGTTATAATCACATTTGTTCTATTTAGTCAATAGGGGTCACCCTAATAAAAACCTTGCTTTCAATATTAATTCATTAATTAACAAATTCTTCAAATTCAAACCATTTTGCAAAACAGCAACTAACTTTGAATTTTTCAAAAAACCAAGTTGGCATTTGGTAGATGTTGAGCTAACAATCCCACATGAATTTTCCCTAAATTTTTAAAACTCAAAACCCTATCAATTGTTTCCATTTTCTATTTGCTACAAAAAAAACAGAAAAGCAGAAAATAGAAAAAAGAAAAATAGCGCGCAGCAACTAGCCTAGCACCGCCAGCCCACCCTCCTAGCGCGGCCCAGCCCGCTAGCGCCGCGTGTACCGGTTCGACGATCTAACCCGTCGTCCTCCTCGTGTACGGCGCGCATCCGCGCGTGCCATGGCGGCACGGCGTCGCCTCCGACGGCCAGGAGACCACCTAGCCCCCTATAAGACCCCTACTGACCCCGCAGACCTAACCCTAGCCTAGGTTTCCTGTTCCCCCCTCGATTCCGCCGCCGATCGCCATCTCACCGTCGTGTTTCCCCTCTCTGCTTTTCCTCACCGGCGACCACCGTCTGAATCCTTGCACACCGCCGTCGCCAGGGAGATCCAGCCCCCCACCTAGCTACTGCAAACGAGCCACCACCACTTCCTCTTCCGATTGCACACTGCAGTAGCCCCGGAGACGCACGGAGTCCACGCCGCCGTCCTCGTCCACGCCGCAGTCGCCGTCACGCCGTCGTCATCAGGCCTCTGCATCCACGACTCCGGTGGTGAGCGCCACCATCTACGTCTCCGTTTTCCTCTCGGTTGCACGTTGCACGCATACACGCATCCTGCACCACAGCTGCTTCACCAGATCGCTTCCATCCACGGTGATCCCCGCCGGTGAGCGTCGTTTGCGTTCTCTGACGGAAGATTCAGAGTTGCGCGCGACAGCTAGTTTCAGTAACGCGCAGATCTGAACGTTACCTTTGCTGCAACGCGTTTACTGACAAGCGAACGTGAAACACCGTACTGGTTCAGGCTTTGCGCGCAGCGGGAGAGCTCGCGGGTTCGAGCCTTGGCTCTCCCACGGGATAAAATCCCAAACTTTTTGCCGCAGCGCTGACAGGGAGGGCCCCCCTGTCAGCCACTCGCTAGCCACGCAAGCGCACGGTCACCCTGTGGTCCACTGGCAGTGGCAGGGTAGCCCCCCCAGTGCGTATAAAATGTTTCTGCACGTTTCTGTTTTAAAAACAAATCCTTTTAAAATTGCAGATTGGTCCCTGGTTTTAAAAACCTTATAAATTTTATTTTATAAACTCAAATAATGAAAATAAAATATGCACACTACTCTAAATTTAATTCTCTATCTAATGGTAGCATTTGTTTCCTATTTTGAAATTTCAAAATGCAATTCAAATTTGAATTCAAATAATTCAATTGCAATTTGATAAAATTCATAAGTAATTCATACTAATTCCAAATAATGCAAATAAAATATGTTTTCCATGCTATTTCAAATAACCTTTTCAAATATAAATTTTGTTTCATGTTTTGAATAATTAAAATTGCCTAAATAATTTAAACCTTGTTTAAATCATTTAAATTTGATAAAATCATAACTTGCTCAAAATGAATTATTTTTGAACATGCAAAATATGTTTTCAAACTAGAAAAGTACGAACTTTTCAAATGTGAGTTTGAAATTATGTTTTGAACAAATAAAATTCAAATAAGATTCACACTTGTTTTAAATTCCTTTAAAACTTGTTTAATATTGTTTAAGTCATAATAAATTCATCCTAACTCCTATTTCAATATTTGAAACATGTAATTCAACTAAAATTTTGTATTCTTTTCAAATATGAATTTTTTTATTTGTATTGAACATGTTAAATTGATGAAAACAACAAATACTTGTGTGACATGTTTAAGTAACCAAAAATTTCCAAACTTAATAAATAATTTCCAAACTTGTTAAAATCCTTTTCCACTTGCATCTATGGTTGTTATTTTGTTGTTATCATCATGCATGCATCATGATAAGCAAACTTTCACATGTTAATAATTATAGATCATTTGTTTCCACTTAATCAATGGACCTTTTTCATATGCAACTCAAAATTGCATATGTGTCCATTTAAATTGTGTTACCAAGTCCACTAGTTTATTTTGATGCATCCAATTAACTTGACATGCATCATCCCATGATTGTGCACTATGCCATGATATTGATTGTTTATATTTCTGTCTTGTTTGTTTGCTTCTTCTCGAATAGACGACGACATTGAGACAGACGATCTTTACAGCACTCCTTCTGAGGATCTAGCTCAGTACCCGGCTGCTGAGTTTGCAGGCAAGTTATCACTCACATGAACCACTATGTTCCTTTTCAACCCTGGTTACCGATACTTTCCGTTGTCTATTTCTGCTAGCCTTAGTAGTAGTTGTTTCTGTTACGAACCTATCACATGAATCCCTTAACCCTGATATTTGCCTCACCACCACTCCTACAACCCCATTGATTGAGCCAGTGTCTTACTAGCATGCTTAGGTTGTTTTGCTCGAGTCTGTTACCCGTTACTTTCAGTTACTATATTTTCATTATGTCTGGGGGCTCGATGTTTAATCAATCAATCAATCATGCTAATGTTATTGTTAATAATAATTTGATGATAAGGCACCGGCAGGAGGCCCTGTGTGGTTTTGAGGCCTGCTAGTGTCGACCCTAATAGGAAGAGGGTCTTGTGTACTGATCCATGATGAGCGCACTACCCGCATGTGGGAAGCGAGTATGGGCGCCCCCCTCAATTTGATTCGATTCGCATCTCGTCCAAATCGCCTCATTTAGTTCGTGTTTTCCATTTGCCGCATGCATGTTTTTGCGAGCCCAGCGCAGGGTGGAACTTTTGTAGTCGGCATATAGGGGGACACGTTCTTAGAGTGCTATGAGGGTCCATTTTCTTCTGGGCTCGATTAGCCGTGCGCCCAAGGTGCTTTGGGCTTGATGCGAAGAAGAGTTGAGTTGTGTTGAGTGCCCCGCTTGGTGGGAGGCATCCCATCTGGCGGGTTATTCATACGTGTACGGCCAAATTGGTGCAACCCTGCAGGGATAATCTTCTCGAGAAGCCGTGTTTTACGCGGTTATGGTTAACTTGGTGAAAGTACTGGCTAACAAGTACTCAGGACAACTTAAACCTAATGATTCACAATCTCACACCCAATGATTAACAACTTGACTAGTAATAGGATTATGGACACAACAACTTGATTCATCCTTAATCCAACCGTGTGAGTTATCCTCGGATTGCTTCTTTGGATAAGGGGCGAGATCCAGGATGGGTTTGATTGGAGTTATCTTTCAGTTGGTTACAATACTCGATCTTATCTCCTTTCTGTTAGTCGGAAGTGGTAGAATCTCTGTAGTTGGTTAGCGCCGCCAGTTGTAGCATCTTTTATATCCCCCTTTCTTCCGTTGAACCCAAGGCATCTGTGCTTGGTGTTGACGGGCTACACTTTGGTGAACTGTGAGTCTTGCTTGCCAGTACTTGGATGTACTGACCCCTTTGGGGCTGTGGTTTCCGCAGACTACGCTTACGAGGATCCAGGTGACGGCTACTACGTGGAGTTTGACGAGGCTGCTGACGAGTAGGTAGCGGACCCGGGCAGGATCCGAGACTACGTGGATGGGCTCCGTCTTTATTTCAGTTTCCGGCTTCTTAAGCCTATTTGGACTTGTCCGTACTCAGACCCTTTGAATGCTTCCGCTGAGATGTAATGATGTTATGTTGGGACATGTGTCCTCTGGATGATTGTATTTGCTATCTCTGCTCTAGTGAGAGCTATTTGCAACTTATTTCAATCTTTTGTGTCTTAGAGATATGTTGTGCTATCATTCTGTTACAAACCGTTGACGTACCATGTGTGTATGGTATGAAGTACGTCAATGGTAGTGTCCTGATTTCTATGGGATGGTTTACGTCGACACTGAACAGATAGGGGTTGGTTGTCACACATACGTGTGTTGGCCTACTCGTAAGAGGACGCGGGTGCCGGTAAGCCCCGTAATCCAATCTACTACTGTTCAACGGAACGGCGAGTATCCTTTAGAAGTCCGGGTGCGACAAATGGTATCAGAGCCTGTCTTCCTGTAGGATCCCTTTTACTGGTCGCAGTTGAGTCTAGAAACTATTTTTGTAGCTATATAGGCAAAATGAAACGTGAGAGTAGGAATTCTGCCATTTTTCTTCTTTCCCACCCACCCACCCTTTTCTGGTAAGGAAGTGCAACGTTGTTTTCTCTTCTCACCTAAACTTTCAAGTTAGGATTTCACGTGTTTTGGGTTCTCCGTAGTACCTCAGGAGTTTTTGGTCTCGTGTTTCCCGATGTTGCTTCAATATCCTGTTCTTTTCAACATCCTTTTCGTCCGTTGAACCTTTTTGTTGCTTTCCACTTCAGTTCTCTACCGACGTCTAATCAAAACCTCCCAAATCATCTGCAGATGGATCTCAGGTTCTACCCGCAGGTGGTTCGGATGACTCGTTGCGAGAGCACCGCCGGTTATCCGGAGATGCTGAGAGACATGGTCACTTATCTGGGGTTCCGTTGGGCACCAGAGTACAAGGTCTACGAGCAGCAGCGAGAGTTTGACCAGACCTACTACCAGGCTATCGTCTACATTCTGTCAGATGATGGCATGAGCGTTGTCCACCGCTACGAGGCAGTAGGTTCCACAGTGCATATGGCCGTGCAGCAGGCAGCTTACGTGAGTCTCACCGTCCTTCGTGCTGACTACTGGGGGTTTGACGATTCTATCTATCGCCACATCCCCCGTGGTTACATCACTTCAGCGGGAGCTCACTTCACCCTCTACGACAACCTGGATGTCTACGAGCATGATAACACCAGGCTGCACACCACCGCTCAGTTTGTGAGGCACAGTGACGCTGTTGCCACCACACTTTCTCAGGAATTGGCCTCAGTCAGGGAGCAGCTCTACCTTGCTTTGACTCGTCTGGCTACGTACACCACAGACTTTGTTGGAGATGAGCGCTTTGCACGTTTCCATCAGACAGTTGGACGTAGTTTGCCAGATGCTGGAGGTTACGAGCCGATCAGAGGTCCACTCCTCAACCTCGGAGCTAGTTACACTGGGATTCCACGCTTTGGAGCACAGGGAGACGACGTTTTCTACTTCACCACACCGAGAGTCGCTCTCAGAGCAGTCCCGATCTACGTGGATCGTCGTTCTACCTACTTCTGTGGGATTCCTCCTCACCGTATCTCTCGTCGTACTACTCGCCGCCGTCCTGCGTGATGAGCATGGGAGTACCGATGTATCCATTCCTAGCTATGTTTAGTTATCCTTTGGCTTTCGAACCATGTATTGGTGTGTTGGATATTATGATGTATTTGAACATGTGATGATGTACCTGTTGGTTATCTATTCATGCGTCGGAATAATCTATCTTTCGGTTACCAAGTCTATCCTTTTCTGTTGTTGTGCTAAAATGCATGTCTATTCAGGATGCCGCCAACAAGGAGCAACCCGCCTGAACCACCTCCGCTCACGGAGCTGTTGACTCAGATGACTCAGGTCGTGGCTCAGATGGCCCAGATCCAGGCTAACCAGCACAACAACCAGAATGCTCCAAGGGTCAGCATCAAGGAGTTCCTCAGTATGGGTCCGAGAGCTTTCGTAGCAACACGTGAGCCTCTGGATGCTGATGACTGGATCCGGGAGATGGCCAGGGCTCTGGGCATTGCTCACGTTGCTGAGGAAGATAAAGTCAAGTATGCCACCTACCTACTGAAGGGTCGGGCAGCCACTTGGTGGGAGAACTACCATACCATGAGAGCTGGCTATCCTATCACCTGGGGATGTTTCAAGGATGCCTTCCTGAAGCACCACATCCCAGATGGTCTCATGGAAAGGATGCGTGAGGAATTTTGCTCTCTCAAGCAGGGCAAGCTGGACGTCATTGGCTATCAGAACGAGTTCAATCGTCTCGCTCGATACGCTGGTGATGAGGTGTCCACTGAGGCTAAGAAGATGGCAAGGTTCCGCCGAGGTTTTAACCCGGAACTGAAGTACGCTCTCACCAACATCAAGTGCAAGGACTTTGAGGAGCTCTTGAACACCGCGCTCAATGAGGAAAATGGGCGCAAGGCGTTCGAGGAGTCCCGCAAGCACTCACGTGAGGGTGGTTCCTCCTCCAACATGACCACCCCTCCGCAGAAGCGCCGCATCTGGGTGCCAAATGCTGCTGTCACTCGGGCTCCATATGCCCAAGCTTCTCCAGGCTTTGCTCCCCGCCCACCCAACCCAGCTCAGATGCAGAGTCAGAGGGTTCCAATGGGGCAGCCAAGGCCAGGTCCTCCTCGTGTCGTCACTTGCTACAAGTGCAAGGAGACTGGACACTATGCTGATAAGTGCACTCAGAGGCAGCTACCTCCACCTCCTCGCCCCAACACCAACCAGGCAATGGTTCGTGCTCCCCCGGCTAAAGCCTTCAACTCCAACAACAGGCCTGTCGGGAGGACCGCGAGGGTGAATCATATCAAGGCCGACAAAGCTGAGGAAGCTGCTGACGTCGTTCTCGGTATATTACCCGTAAACTCTATTCCAGCTAAAGTGTTGTTTGATACCGGAGCATCGCATTCTTTTGTGTCAAAGATCTTTGCTACAACGTACAACCTAGCTCTGGTTCCACTAAGCAATCAAATTTATGTTCACTCTCCGGGAACTAAAATGATTACTTCCAAGATAAGTAAGGACAATCAGATCCTAATTGGAGGTCGCATATTCCTTGCTTCACTCATGTTGCTGGGAAATTCTGACATTGATGTCATTCTGGGCATGGATTGGTTGAAGACCCACGAAGCTAAAATTGACTGTGCTCGAAAGTCAATAACTCTCTCTCACCCTTCTGGCCAGATAGTCTATTCTCCATATGGATCAAGTTCTGTGCAGCTGTTCAACCTCGATGCAAAACCTCTTCCTGCAATTGAAAATGTTCCGGTGGTTTGTGAATTCCCTGACGTCTTTCCAGAAGAGTTGCCAGGGTTGCCTCCAGACAGAGCAGTTGAGTTCGTGATCGAGCTTGAACCAGGTACTGCTCCAATCTCTAAGTATCCATACAAGATAGCTCCTCCTGAACTGAAATTGTTGAAGGAGAAAATCGATATGTACATGGAGAAAGGTTACATTCAGCCTAGTTCCTCCGCTTGGGGTTGCCCAACTCTGTTTGTTGCCAAGAAGGATCAAACAAAAAGACTCGTGGTTGACTACCGTCCTCTCAACGAGAAAACCATCAAAAACAAGTATCCAATTCCTCGTATCGATGATCTTTTTGATCAACTTGCTGGAGCCTCAATATTCTCAAAGTTGGACTTGAGGATGGGTTACCATCAGATAAAGATCAGAAAGGAAGATATTCCTAAGACAGCTTTCACCACTCGGTACGGTCTATATGAATACACCGTCATGTCCTTTGGTCTCACCAATGCACCGGCAACGTTCTCAAGACTCATGAATTCTGTCTTCCATGAATACCTCGACAAGTTCGTTGTGGTATATCTCGATGACATTCTAGTCTACTCAAAATCCGAGGAAGAGCATGGAGAACACCTTCGTCTCACTCTCATGAAACTTCGCGAGCATCGTCTATATGCCAAGTTTTCCAAATGTGAGTTCTAAATTCCAGAAGTTGCTTACCTTGGTCATATCATCTCTGCCAAAGGCATAGCCATTGATCCTGAAAAGGTTAAGGCAATTGTTGATTGGAAACCCCCTAAGACGGTGAAGCAAGTTAGAAGCTTTCTAGGCTTGGCTAGCTATTGCCGTCGTTTCGTCCAAAACTTCTCCAAGATTGCCAAACCTCTCACTGATCTCACAAAGAAGGACAAGAAGTTCGTTTGGACTCCACAGTGTGATGAGAGTTTCAATCTCCTGAAGGCTAAACTCACTTCCACCCCAGTTCTGGTTGGCCCAGATACTACCAAACCTTTCCAGATATTCTGCGATGCATCTCTCCAAGGTCTAGGTGCAGTTCTTATGCAAGAACGTCAAGTTGTGGCTTATGCTTCACGTCAGTTGAACCCACATGAGCAAAACTATCCCACACATGACCTAGAACTTGCAGCAGTTGTGTTTGCCCTCAAGAAATGGAGACAATACTTGTTGGGTAACAAAACTGAAATCTTTTCCGATCATAAGAGTCTGAAATACATCTTCACTCAGCCAGATCTAAACCTCAGGCAAAGGAGATGGATTGAAAAGATTAAAGACTTTGATCTCACCATTTCTTACACTCCAGGCAAGGCTAATGTTATGGCCGATGCTCTCAGTCGCAAGTCCTATTGCAATAATCTCATGATCATGGAAAGCCAACCTCCACTTCATGAAGAATTCCAGAAGCTGAACCTTGGTCTTGTTCCTCAAGGTTACCTTGCTAGCTTGACAGCCAGTCCAACTCTCGAGGACAAGATTCGTTCTGAACAACTTCGTGATACTGAAATCAAGAAGATTGTAGAGCACATCAAAGAAGGCAATGATAAATTCAAGTCCTTCTCAATTGATGACAAAGGAACTGTGTTCTTCGAAGGACGCATTGCAGTTCCTCAGATTCAAAGTCTCAAAGATGTCATTCTAAAGGAGGCTCATGAAACTCCTCTATCCATCCACCCTGGAAGTACAAAGATGTACCAGGATCTTAAGACACTGTATTGGTGGCCTGGCATGAAACGTGAAATTGCTCGATACGTTTCTGAATGCGACGTTTGTCAACGTGTTAAGGCAGTCCATCAGAAAACAGCCGGTCTACTCCAACCTCTGAAAATTCCTGAGTGGAAGTGGGACATGATTGAAATGGACTTTGTTACTGGTTTTCCAAAGTCCAAGAAGGGCAACGATGCAATCTTCGTTGTTATTGATCGTCTCACTAAAGTAGCTCACTTCTTTGCTGCCAAAGAAACTATCTCAGCTAGCCAGTTAGCAGAGCTCTACACAGCAAGGATCGTTCCTCTTCATGGTGTTCCATTGGAAATAAGCTCAGACCGTGGAAGCATATTCACTTCTCATTTCTGGAAAAGCTTTCAAGATGCATTGGGCACCAAACTTCTGTTCAGCACAGCTTATCACCCTCAGTCTCAGGGGCAAGTCGAAAGAGTCAATCAGATTCTCGAGGATATGCTCAGAGCATGTGGTCTCTCCTTTGGCATGAAATGGGAGGATTGCCTTCCATATGCTGAATTCTCCTACAACAACAGCTTCCAGGCAAGCCTAGGCATGGCACCATTTGAGGCATTGTATGGCCGCAGATGCAGGAGTCCAATCAATTGGTCTGGAGCTGGTGAACGTTCACTCTTAGGCCCTGACATTGTTAAGGAAGCCGAAGAGAAAGTTCGTATCATTCGTGACAATCTCAAGATTGCTCAGTCTCGTCAGAAAAGCTACTATGACAGCAAGCACAGGGATATGATCTATGCACCTGGTGACAAGGCATATCTCCGTGTAACTCCCCTCAGAGGCACTCATCGTTTTGGTGTGAAAGGAAAGCTTGCACCAAGATACATTGGTCCTTTCAACATTCTCTCAAGGCGGGCAGAAAATGCCTATCGTCTTGAACTTCCAGAAAAGCTATCCAAGGTGCACGATGTGTTCCACGTGTCACAGCTCAAGAAGTGTTTCAAAGATCCAGATCGTGCAGTTGATCATGATTCCATTGAACTGCAAGATGATCTATCTTATGAGGAGCACCCTGTTCGTATTCTCGATGAGGCCGAGCGTAAGACTCGCAACAAGAGCACCAAGTTCTTGAAAGTGCAGTGGTCGCATCATTCCGATAAAGAGGCAACGTGGGAGACCGAAGAGGATCTTCGCAAGAAGTATCCGGACCTTTTCACTTCTCAGTAAGGAATCTCGGGGCGCGATTCCTTCAAGGGGGGCGTTTTGTAACATCCCAAGTATGAAAATATCCCTTAGAATGTTTGATTTCATGTTTAATTAAAGTATTGCATCATGTCATCATGTTTATTCCCTTGTTTGCATTTGTTACTATTTGTTTTGCATCTGTTTTATTCTGTTTTCATAATTGAATTTCAAACAATTTCAAATGAGGTGTTTCATACTTGTCATGTTACAATATTTTCAAATCAAAATTTCAATCCAAATCTCATTTTTTTTGCTTTTGTTTCATAGTGGTCAACTATTAAAAATGAGGGTTTAATCAAACCATTAATTCCTAAGGGTAATTCAAATTCAAATCAGAAACTTTCAAACAGCACCTAATTTGAAAGTTATAAAAGTACCAAACAAGTTATAATCACATTTGTTCTATTTAGTCAATAGGGGTCACCCTAATAAAAACCTTGTTTTCAATATTAATTCATTAATTAACAAATTCTTCAAATTCAAACCATTTTGCAAAACAGCAACTAACTTTGAATTTTTCAAAAAACCAAGTTGGCATTTGGTAGATGTTGAGCTAACAATCCCACATGAATTTTCCCTAAATTTTTAAAACTCAAAACCCTATCAATTGCTTCCATTTTCTATTTGCTACAAAAAAAACAGAAAAGCAGAAAATAGAAAAAAGAAAAACAGCGCGCAGCAACTAGCCTAGCACCGCCAGCCCACCCTCCTAGCGCGGCCCAGCCCGCTAGCGCCGCGCGTACCGGTTCGACGATCTAACCCGTCGTCCTCCTCGTGTACGGCGCGCATCCGCGCGTGCCACGGCGGCACGGCGTCGCCTCCGACGGCCAGGAGACCACCTAGCCCCTATAAGACCCCTACTGACCCCGCAGACCTAACCCTAGCCTAGGTTTCCTGTTCCCCCCTCGATTCCGCCGCCGATCGCCATCTCACCGTCGTGTTTCCCCTCTCTGCTTTTCCTCACCGGCGACCATCGTCTGAATCCTTGCACACCGCCGTCGCCATGGAGATCCAGCCCCCCACCTAGCTACTGCAAACGAGCCACCACCACTTCCTCTTCCGATTGCACACTGCAGCAGCCCCGGAGACGCACGGAGTCCACGCCGCCGTCCTCGTCCACGCCGCAGTCGCCGTCACGCCGTCGTCATCAGGCCTCTGCATCCACGACTCCGGTGGTGAGCGCCACCATCTACGTCTCCGTTTTCCTCTCGGTTGCACGTTGCACGCATACACGCATCCTGCGCCACAGCTGCTTCACCAGATCGCTTCCATCCACGGTGATCCCCGCCGGTGAGCGTCGTTTGCGTTCTCTGACGGAAGATTCAGAGTTGCGCGCGACAGCTAGTTTCAGTAACGCGCAGATCTGAACGTTACCTTTGCTGCAGCGCGTTTACTGACAAGCGAACGTGAAACACCGTACTGGTTCAGGCTTTGCACGCAGCAGGAGAGCTCGCGGGTTCGAGCCTTGGCTCTCCCACGAGATAAAATCCCAAACATTTTGCCGCAGCGCTGATAGGGAGGGCCCCCTGTCAGCCACTCGCTAGCCACGCAAGCGCACGGTCACCCTGTGGCCCACTGGCAGTGGCAGGGTAGCCCCCCAGTGCGTATAAAATGTTTCTGCACGTTTCTGTTTTAAAAACAAATCCTTTTAAAATTGCAGATTGGTCCCTGGTTTTAAAAACCTTATAAATTTTATTTTATGAACTCAAATAATGAAAATAAAATATGCACACTACTCTAAATTTAATTCTCTATCTAATGGTAGCATTTGTTTCCTGTTTTGAAATTTCAAAATGCAATTCAAATTTGAATTCAAATAATTCAATTGCAATTTGATAAAATTCATAAGTAATTCATACTAATTCCAAATAATGCAAATAAAATATGTTTTCCATGCTATTTCAAATAACCTTTTCAAATATAGTTTTTGTTTCATGTTTTGAATAATTAAAATTGCCTAAATAATTTAAACCTTGTTTAAATCATTTAAATTTGATAAAATCATAACTTGCTCAAAATGAATTATTTTTGAACATGCAAAATAGGTTTTCAAACTAGAAAAGTATGAACTTTTCAAATGTGAGTTTGAAATTATGTTTTGAACAAATAAAATTCAAATAAGATTCACACTTGTTTTAAATTCCTTTAAAACTTGTTTAATATTGTTTAAGTCATAATAATTCATCCTAACTCCTATTTCAAAATTTGAAACATGTAATTCAACTAAAATTTTGTATTCTTTTCAAATATGAATTTTGTTATTTGTATTGAACATGTTAAATTGATGAAAACAACAAATACTTGTGTGACATGTTTAAGTAACCAAAAATTTCCAAACTTAATAAATAATTTCCAAACTTGTTAAAATCCTTTTCCACTTGCATCTATGGTTGTTATTTTGTTGTTATCATCATGCATGCATCATGATAAGCAAACTTTCACATGTTAATCAATTATAGATCATTTGTTTCCACTTAATCAATGGACCTTTTTCATATGCAACTCAAAATTGCATATGTGTCCATTTAAATTGTGTTACCAAGTCCACTAGTTTATTTTGATGCATCCAATTAACTTGACATGCATCATCCCATGATTGTGCACTATGCCATGATATTGATTGTTTATATTTCTGTCTTGTTTGTTTGCTTCTTCTCGAATAGACGACGACGTTGAGACAGACGATCTTTACAACACTCCTTCTGGGGATCTAGCTCAGTACCCGGCTGTTGAGTTTGCAGGCAAGTTATCACTCACATGAACCACTGTGTTCCTTTTCAACCCTGGTTACCGATACTTTCCGTTGTCTATTTCTGCTAGCCTTAGTAGTAGTTGTTTCTGTTACGAACCTATCACATGAATCCCTTAACCCTGATATTTGCCTCACCACCACTCCTACAACCCCATTGATTGAGCCAGTGTCTTACTAGCATGCTTAGGTTGTTTTGCTCGAGTCTGTTATCCGTTACTTTCAGTTACTATATTTTCATTATGTCTGGGGGCTCGATGTTTAATCAATCAATCAATCATGCTAATGTTATTGTTAATAATAATTTGATGATAAGGCACCGGCAGGAGGCCCTGTGTGGTTTTGAGGCCTGCTAGTGTCGACCCTAATAGGAAGAGGGTCTTGTCTACTGATCCATGATGAGCGCACTACCCGCATGTGGGAAGCGAGTATGGGCGCCCCCCTCAATTTGATTCGATTCGCATCTCGTCCAAATCGCCTCATTTAGTTCGTGTTTTCCATTTGCCGCATGCATGTTTTTGCGAGCCCAGCGCAGGGTGGAACTTTTGTAGTCGGCATATAGGGGGACACGTTCTTAGAGTGCTATGAGGGTCCATTTTCTTCTGGGCTCGATTAGCCGTGCGCCCAAGGTGCTTTGGGCTTGATGCGAAGAAGAGTTGAGTTGTGTTGAGTGCCCCGCTTGGTGGGAGGCATCCCATCTGGCGGGTTATTCATACGTGTACGGCCAAATTGGTGCAACCCTGCAGGGATAATCTTCTCGAGAAGCCGTGTTTTCCGCGGTTATGGTTAACTTGGTGAAAGTACTGGCTAACAAGTACTCAGGACAACTTAAACCTAATGATTCACAATCTCACACCCAATGATTAACAACTTGACTAGTAATAGGATTATGGACACAACAAATTGATTCATCCTTAATCCAACCGTGAGAGTTATCCTCGGATTGCTTCTTTGGATAAGGGGCGAGATCCAGGATGGGTTTGATTGGAGTTATCTTTCAGTTGGTTACAATACTCGATCTTATCTCCTTTCTGTTAGTCGGAAGTGGTAGAATCTCTGTAGTTGGTTAGCGCCGCCAGTTGCAGCATCTTTTATATCCCCCTTTCTTCCGTTGAACCCAAGGCATCCGTGCTTGGTGTTGACGGGCTACACTTTGGTGAACTGTGAGTCTTGCTTGCCAGTACTTGGATGTACTGACCCCTTTGGGGCTGTGGTTTCCGCAGACTACGCTTACGAGGATCCAGGTGACGGCTACTACGTGGAGTTTGACGAGGCTGCTGACGAGTAGGTAGCGGACCCGGGCAGGATCCGAGACTACGTGGATGGGCTCCGTCTTTATTTCAGTTTCCGGCTTCTTAAGCCTATTTGGACTTGTCTATACTCAGACCCTTTGAATGCTTCCGCTGAGATGTAATGATGTTATGTTGGGACATGTGTCCTCTGGATGATTGTATTTGCTATCTCTGCTCTAGTGAGAGCTATTTGCAACTTATTTCAATCTTTTGTGTCTTAGAGATATGTTGTGCTATCATTATGTTACAAACCGTTGACGTACCATGTGTGTATGGTATGAAGTACGTCAATGGTAGTGTCCTGATTTCTATGGGATGGTTTACGTCGACACTGAACAGATAGGGGTTGGTTGTCACACATACGTGTGTTGGCCTACTCGTAAGAGGACGCGGGTGCCGGTAAGCCCCGTAATCCAATCTACTATTGTTCAACGGAACGGCGAGTATCCTTTAGAAGTCCGGGTGCGACAACAGACCTCCTTTTCCATACCCCCAAGAGCGGTCCTTCTGGCGGAGGACACTTTTTCTCTCCTCGCTTCCGCTTCTGTACCTTTCCCGACGGAGGACACGTTTTCCAATTCTTCAATAGAGTATCGATCTCTTCTCCTCTTCTCTTGCGTGGAGGTAGATCGAGCTCATCTTTACCGTTGAACAGGTCTCCGCGCTTTCTCCACGGGTCGTTCTGTGGTAGCCACATTCGATGCCTCATGTATACGGTTTTAGAAGATCCGGGATCCTTGTGTAGCTGTAGAAACGGGGTAAATTCCAAGCATCTGACACAATCCTTGTGTCCATGGCACACCTGACATGCAATATATCCGTATCCGAGATAGTCCTGCACCGTCGTGATCAGTGCGGCTCTCATACGAAAAGTTTCTTCTTTGAAGGCGTCCCATGTTTCCACCCCTTCCTCCCACAACGTGTCTAGCTCCTCCTTCAATAGCTCGAGATACAGGTTGATATCGCTCCCTGGCTGGGTCAGCCCTTGAATCAGCATACTCATGTGTATGTACTTCCTCTTCAGACACAGCCACGGGGGGAGGTTGTACATCCATACAAACACGGGCCAGGTGCTATGTTTGCTGCTCTGGTTGCTAAACGGATTGAGACCGTCGGTGCTCGCACCAAGCCTGATGTTCCTTGGGTCGTTCCCGAATTCTTCATCGAATGCGTCTAATGCTTTCCACTGACGTGCATCCGAAGGGTGTGTTAGCACTGGTTTTTCAACACGTTCTGGATCGCTCAGCACCGCCTTCTTTCTGTCCTCGTGCCAGCGCATGAGCTTTGCTTCCTTGGGGTCCACGAAGTACCGCTGCAGACGGGGAATGAGTGGAAAGTACCACACAACATTCCTACGAGCTTTCTTCGTCCCCCTCTTGTAACGATCAGCACCGCACACCGGACATTTGATCTGGTCCGCGTGCTCGTTACGATAAATTATGCAGTCACGGACGCAAGCGTGGTATTTTGTGTGCGGTAAATCGAGGGGGACACGATTTTCTTGGCCTCCTGTAGACTACTAGCACATGTGTTCCCTTCAGGTAAGTGCGTCTTCAGGTATCGCAGAAGATCGTCCATGCTTGTGTCGGTCCATCCATGTTTTGCCTTCATCTCTAGAAGATCCAGAGCTACTCTCAAGCGTGACTCCTCCGCCCCGCGACTTGCGTCATACAACGGAGTTGCAGAGTCTATCTCTAGTTGCGTGATCTTAGATTTACGTCTGGCGTCGGTCGACGTGTTCTTGAGAAGAAGATCTTGAACATGAGGGTCCCGCACGACTGAAGTTAGCGGAGTGTTCATGTCCTCGTCTTCATGTTGTTGATCACCATGACTCCCTTCTTCTTCATTATAGTCGTCTCCGTCGACAGCCTCTTCGTCCTCTCCATTGCCATGTTCAGACTCCTCCTGATCATCTTCACATGTCGCCGCCCAATTGGTCTCGACGTGATCATCGTCTTCATCATCATCCATCCACTTAGTGTGGCCCTCCATGAAACTATACCTTAGCAGGTGCTTCTCCACATTACCAGAATCTGGTTTGAACAAAGACCCCAGCTTGCATTTCCGACACGGACACTCTATCTCGGTGCGGTTGTTTCGGTGCATCTCGGCCGTCGCGCGTCGCACGTACCTATGCACCACGCTTGTCCTCGTCGCAATGACCATTGCTACAAAATGCAAGAGAGAGTGGTTTCATTAACTAGATCCGGCTTTCACGGAAAATTTCGGCATGACCTTTCTACAAAAGGTGTAACGCGGAGCGCTAGAAATTTGCCGAAAAGGAAATGAATCAACATTTCGGCAAAACATTGGCAACTCATCCTCATTTCAACACAATAAAATGAAAAAAAGAACGAACTCTCATCCACCGACCAATCCCACGCACCTATTAAGATGACACACAATGCAAAATATATAGACGCGATGACGACGTCGAAGATCACCGGAGAGACGACCGATAAGAGAGTGATAGATCTAGAAGTAGCTAGTGGTGCATTTGTGGTGAGATCTAGTGTCCGGTTAGTAGATCTAGTGGAGAGATTTGGAAGAGGGAAAATGGGGTAGCATACTAGCTAAAATATATCAAACATGATTGGTTAAATTAGCCAAAAATGGTGGAGGGGTGTGGGGGATTGAGCTAGGAGCACTAATGGGTCGAGTTTGGACTAGTGAGTGAGTGAGTGGGGTGGATAGGGGTGGTGGTGGGTGGCTGGCCGCACTTATTGAGGACAAAGATTACCCCAGGCGAATATGGCATGGAATGCGCCTGCGCTAAGGGGTGCTACCCCAGGCGTTTCTTTATCCCAGGCGAACAGAGATATCGTGCGCCTGCGCTAATGGGAGCTACCCCAGTCCACTTTTTACCAAAGGAGCTTCTGCCCAAGTTCGCCTGGGGTATTTGTTATACCGCAGTCGAACCGGTATGCTGTTCGCCTGGGCTAAAGGAAGAGTGCCAGGGGGCGGCGGTGGTGGCCCTGCCACACTTTACCCCAGGCGCTGCTGAGTTTGGTTCGCCTGGGGTAACAGGCTTACCCCAGGCGCACCGTTTACATGTTCGCCTGCGCTAATTAGCCCAGACGCATCGGTTTTCGTGTTCGCCTGTGGTAGGATATGCTGCTATAAGAAAATCTCTAGTAGTGCATCAGTGGTGCACGTTTAGAATTGGATTAATTATTAGGATTTTATTAGATATGAGGATTTGATATATTAATATAATTGTGCTCTAATTATCCTATGGTGGTGCATGTTAGATTGGATGTATGTATCATAGGTATGTAGTCAATTTTATTATGATTGTAATGACCATAGGTGCGATTTTAGTTTTTTCTCATAGTGATTATTAGTTGTTTTAGAGTACTATATTTTCATCATTGGTGAAATACTACTATATATATTGCATTCATTTGTTTTTTTTAGTAGTAGCTAGATTTAATTGTTACTCGTGTATATTTATTTTTGCTTTTTAGGCTGACGTCTCTTCTCGAACATGATTATGATAAGGAGCATTGTGGCCGTCCTATGGCGTTTGATGTGGTTTTACCCATGTTGCGCATAGGGTCCTCTAGAGTTGATGGTCTGGAGGTAGAAGACCCAAAACATCCGAAGATGCATTATGATGAGAAATGCACGAAGTACATCCGGCAGACCGGGCTACTCCCTGTCGTGGGGATGCCAAACATGCATTTGAGATTGATATACCCAGGTTCGGGGCCCTCGTAGAGGTAATATCCTTACTCCTGCTCGTTGTCCATGTATTATGATGTATGGTTACAATGGAGGGCGTGCAGATCGAGAGATTGGATCACGAGAGGCATCTCCTATGGTGCGTTTCGTCTGGATTGGATGATCCCCCCGGGTGGTTCTCCCAGCCTTTATATAGGAGGCTGGGTCTCAAACTCGTACAGGAGGGTTACAAAACCCTAGCCTTAGTCGGCAAGCTACTACCATCTTGACCCGTAAGTCTTGCGGGTGGGCCGTAGTTGGATCTTCTAGAACAACCGGGTAGTCCTCCATGCTGAGCTTGGGTGCCTGGCCGTAAACCAGTTAGTACCTTCAGGGACTCGAGAGTCATCCCCACGTCAATAGCCCCTGAGTGTTTATTCGACTGAAAAGAGTCGGGTAAGCACTCAAGACTTATTCCAGAGTTTTGCGGCTGAGCAGCCAAGTCTTAACTCGAAGGATGTGAATCCTGCTTGGATGATACTCGAGTATCAAGCGATAAATGCGCCATGCGTTGGCTTTTTTCACAGAAGGATGCGGCTCAGTTGCTTGGCTCACCCGATGGATCAGGGTCAATTAATTGCTCTCGGGCAAAAACCGGTCTGGACTACACGAACTCGAGACCTCCGACTCGAATCCGGTTAGGTGATCATTGCGACTGGGCCGTGGAGGTCTTATCGAGTCGAATTTAACCTCAAAAAGGGGCACCCAGCGTGTCCGCTAGGATTTTTCATCGTGTTGTTGACACGGAAAATTGCTGCAGGACGCAACTTGAGTGTGATTCCAGACCCATAGGACACATCATTGGGTTTTACCTTCGCACTCGAAGAATGCGGCATCCGAGCGTGCCGTGATGGCCGAATGACTCGAGGTTTGTCGTGTGATGTGCTCATACATCGTAATCGCGAGTTGCGGTACTCTGCGGGGATCATTTACCCGCGAGTTTTTCTTGCAGTATAGCGAGTCATGCTTCCTGATCTTGCTTAATTGCGAATGCCATTGTTTGTGCAATCCTCAAGTGAGGCAAATTTTTTCTTTCTATTGAATGTCATACGAAAGAGTTTTCATGTGTTTACGCCATGATGATTTCACTGCACACTCTCCTTCTCCCGATGGGACGTGACGCAATGGGACATGACGCAGTGGGTCCACCGTGTCAGCTTTTTGACCGGAAACGGGCCGCCATGCGCTGGTTTTCCCGCCGATCGTGCTGTAAATTGCGCATGATCTTGCTTTGAAGATCGTGCGGCGAAACCGTCTCTGGCGCTTCATTTCCACTTGACGCGTGGCACCTGGGATGTGCGCCACGTACCCTCCTTTGGCAGAGATCAAAGAATGGCATCGATATTTCCGTTGTATGAATTGCGGGCTTAGGGGTAGATCGTTTCCTTCTTCCCCTTTCTCGTATTCCTCCTCCAGTGCCCCCACTGTTCCCTGCGAAGGCATGCTCCATGGCCGGCGGAAAGAGCAAGCGTTCTGCCGCCGTGGCGTCCGGCAAGGATGTGGCCACAGGTTCTTCCGTGCCCCCGCAGAAGAAGACGGGCGAATGGCGCTCGTCGATCATGACGCGGAAGAGCATCATCACCATGCAGAAGGAGGGACTAATTCCCTCTAAATATTCGCGGAGCGTGCGACAGCCCCTGAAGGGAGAGGAAGTGCCGCACCCCGGCGCCACCGAGCGTGTGGCGTTCTCGGAGCACATTGCCCGAGCTTTGTGTTTCCCTCTTCACCCTTTGCTCCTCGGGTTGTTGTATGTCTATGGCATACAGCTTCATGATCTCCCCCCCCCAATGCGACGCAACACATCTCGTGTTTCATCGTCTTGTGCGAGTGTTTCTTGGGCGTCCTCCCGCACTAGGGGTTGTGGAAGACCATTTTCTCGGTGAAAATCCACCAAGAGAAGGCGCTCGGGGAGATAAAAGACCAAGGGAACCAATGACGACTAGGGGCTTCGGAATCCAAACGAGCACCGAGTTCCCCTACTTTGAGATGAATTTTGTTGAGTCAGCCCAGCGATGGCGCAGGAAGTGGTTTTACGTCCAAGACAATGATGCGGGTGGCGTCCCTGAATTTAAGCCATTCGCGACTCTAAAGCGGAGGAAATCCTGGGCTCACAAACTGTCACCCGAAGAAATCAAAGCTACTGCACCACTGCTCGAACAATTTGTGCGGCTCCGCCAGCAAGAAAGAGGGCTTCTGCTTAACATGATCCACCTGGAGACTGTTTTGCTGCGTCGAAGGGTGCAACCACTACAGAATAGGCCCAATACCATGTAGGAATATTCGGGTGTCACTGACCCGAGTCGAACGTACATGGACCTGCTCTCAAACAATGAGTTTGAGACGAAGCTCACTGCTATTACCAGTCTGAAGAAAGGTGAAACTTACTCAGCTTATCCTTTCGAACCTTTTGACTCATAGCACTTCCCCAACTAAGGTAATTTTTTTTTTCTTGCATTGATTTGTTTCTCTCGAGTCCTATTTTGATTGAGTTCCGTTTTTCCTCTGTTAGAACAAATATGTAGCGGTGTGTTACCCGCCGCTTGCTGCCACGGACGATGGGAACTCAGATCTCCTTGCGAGTAACCTTGATGCTCCTATCGACACGAGATTTGCAAACGCGGAGTCGAGTGAAGAGCGAGAAGAGGTGGACAAGGAGAAATAGGATGAGGAACGTCAGCTCCTCTACCGTAAGCGTCGTAGGTGCGAGGAGGATAAATTGACCTCCAAAGACAAATCTTTGAGCCAGGAAACGTCGAGTAGATTGATCCCCCACCTATCCGGGCGACCCCACTAAACGTGCTTCCACCTGCGTTCCAGCAGTCGAAGATTCCCACTGCCTGGGACTTGGCCAACTTTGACAAAGACAATGATGACGAGTAAGTTATGCGCTTTATGAATTTAGATCTGCTTCTTTGTTCTTGCATTTAACCCTTTCTCAGTGTTCTGGTTCTCAGCAGGGATCAGTTTGCATCCTCGGCTCAGTCTTGCATCAAAAGGAGGATGTGCAGGAGCCAGCCAGAGCATCGAGTCCTTCTTTGCATCCTTCGAGTCCCGTGAAGGCAGTTGAGACTTCTCAATATGAGATGCCTAGTGTTGTGTTGGACCAGTCAAAGAATGATGAAGCATCCGCGGGCAAGGAGGTTTCAGGTAGCTCGCCCGATCCCCTGTCGACTCCAAATGACAAGGTGAATCTCTTTCTTCGTGTATTTCATCTCCTTTTATCGGTGCACGCTAGTGCTCCCGATGGGAGTAGCCCCCGAGTCGGTAGGCGACTGTTTGTAGTCTGTTACAGACTCAAGTAGCTTGTTTTCTTTTCCTTATTTAATTGTGCTTGTTTATCTGGTGCATGTTAGTGCTCCTGATAGGAGTAGCGTCGAGTCTATAGTCGAGTATGTACAATTGGGTATAAACTCAAGCAACACCGTACTAATTTGTGTCTTCTTTCGCAGGCTATCCTTGATTCTTTAGCCGTATTCGGACATCGTCTTGCAGTGGCCAAGGCAGAATGTGTCTCTCTTCATCAAGAGCGCGATCAATGCCTTCAGGATGTTCGTTCTTCAAGAGGTGAGTTATCGTATATTTTGCGACTGGCTTTGTCCTTCTGGTTCCTTCATTATTAACGTGCTTGCTTCATACTGCAGACGAGGCCACCCGTGCAAATATCGAGAAGACCGAAGCTTGCGTTCGGATCAAATACCTTAAGAAGGAGCTGGAGTCCACTCGAAGGGAGTTCGAGTCTACTCGAAAAAATGCGGTCGATCATCTCGCCAAGTCTCGAGAATCCCTGAAGAAGCTGGAGGACGCGGGTGTGGCCCATGAAAACTAGCTATCCGACATCCTTCGTCCAATAGCTGAGGCCTTATCGGGTATGCCGCTTGTTTACTCATGATTTATCTCAGGATTTCTTCTTCTTTTCGTGATTCTTCCTACTTTTGTGCAAACGCTCTTGGGGTTACCTTGGCGATCCCTGGCAAAGTCCGGGTCGATGCTCTAGCGTACGTCTGCACTCAGCTGCAAGAGCATGGGAAGAAGGCCTCCTTTTCTATCCATGATGCTTCTCGAGTGTTGTCACTGCTGCATCAACGGTTTTCTCGCGGGGAAGCCGGTTCCTTCGACCATGGAGGTCCTCCTGCAAGCTTTTCTTGGTGAGGGTGATCTTCTTCAGGAGTAGACCATCGCCCAGACTGAATGCAGAGCAAAGACAGCCATCCAACTTTCCCTAGCACACAATGTCCAAGGTGACATGGAGAAGGTGTACCCCGAGCTTCCTCGAGACGATTCGGGCAAAAAGGTAGCGCTTCGACCTTTTGGCGACCGTGCTGAGAGGCTAGCGAAGATGTTGTTCGAGCTAGTATCTCACAGTTGTTGTGCTAAACCTTCTGCAAGCGGGGCTGCTTCTCGGAAATCCGTTGCTCCTTAGGATAGACAATGTTTCTTCTTTTGTTTGTTTGGCCATGTAATGAACCTTGAAATACATTGTGTTTTGCTCTCTAAGTGAAGGGGTTTAAAGTGTCAGCAGTTGTTCTTTGCGTTACTCTGTGTTCTCCCAATGGGAGTAGCCCCCTAGCACTCGAAAATGTTTTCTTGATGCATACATTGAGTGACCTTCAGCTGTGTGACTCCAACTCTCCTATGTTCTACGCTCTTTGCAGATTGTCGATTCTGGAGAAGGATCGTCAAGTGCTCCTACGCCCTCGGCCGCGCTGCTGTTAACAGATACCAGTATGCTCGCTTCTCTCCGTGGCCGTGTTGCGGATGGTGAGCGTAAACCGACGGCTTTGCAATGAGTGGAGGATGTTGCTAAGTCCAAGCAAAAGCTTGTTGCTGAGCATGAGCAGTTTGTCATGGAAGAACTGGCCAGTGTCGCCAAAAGTTTGTTGTGTAAGTTCCACAAGCCCTCGAGTCAGTTCGGTGTTATGTGATATGTGCTTACATTTTTCTTGTCCATGTAGTTGTCGAGCCTGATGCAGCATCCGAAGGTCAATGGGTGAACAATAGGATAGCTTGCGAGTCCAGAAGTGCAAATCCTCATGCGTGCAACTTCTGGTCTGATCGAAGCTGAGGTTTCATCTTGGTGACTTTGCAGTATCGGGTGCGTCAAGTGCAGATTTTCGTCGAGTCTTGCCGAGAGGCTCTTTCTTCGGTCCATCAGACCTTCTATCCTTTCGGGACTGTACCTATAGCATTCCCACATTTAAATAATGCAAGAACTCTATGTTATTGTGCTAGTCCTGGATCAATTGCTAGCACCACAGTTCAAAACAAAATATCATGTAAATGCGTCAAAATTCTATTACATCGCATGATCTAGTCTTTACAGAAATATATTTACAATTGGCATAGTCTTATAAGACTAGCAGGAAACAGAAATACAACGAAAAACATAGTACAACATTGAGCCTCATATTCTTCATGTGCCACAGGAAAAACATGTTGGTTGTAGACTCGAGATCCTGAACGAAACATCACTCATCTTCAAGATCATCCGTAGGATGGAATATGCAGCCACAAGGGGTCAATACAACTTAATGTATTGCCAAGTAAAACTATGGTGGATATAAATGGCAAGACTAATACTACATGCATATTTGGCTGAGTGGAGTTTTCCTCCGCGGTAGAGTTGCAGACTAACTGGTTCCTGTTGAACTTCATTTGACACTGAGGGGTCACTCTTAACTTGGTCCTTTTACGTCATCGGTAATCCTCCATCTTGTTGTTGTCTTCTCATGGTTGTTGACATTCTGGCTAGGTATTGGATTGGGTTTAGCATAGATGAGTAGAGATTTAGAAAGATCTAAGAAAGATTCCTACCCAACAAAACAGAGCAAGGCAATACATCTTACAAAAAACATATAATCAAGCATGTTCACACCAAACAACAAGGTTTCAAAAAACAAACTAATATTGTCATACCCCACTTATTGGTACAATCAATATACTAACATGATAACGTTGTTGTAACAAAGTCACTAGATTTGTGGTCTCATCTTTACCTTCCGGAGTCTCTTCAATTCTTTCTCTCAATGTCTTGAGGTGTTTTTGTTGTGAAGTCAGGGTACATCTCCCAGTTGCTTCAATTGTCTTGAGTGTAGATGTTCATATTGAAACCAAATGTCATGTGAAAACTATTCCTTGCACCTCCTAGCATGATTATCACCAAGAATATCTTGATGAAAACAAGAGGTAGGTCATCTATAACAAGAGAAGAATATTTTGAAAGTGAATAATAGATCAGAGGATATGAAAAAGATTAAGATGATATGTTTTGTTTCTAGAAAGTTTGAACATAGTAAATTTGCAATCCAAAGGTCTTTTCCAAACTTAGGGTCTCGAATTCTACACGCAACACAATGCTCTAGTACCATTTTGTAGCGTTCCCACATTTAAATAATGCAAGAACTCTGTGTTATTGTGCTAGTCCCTTGATCAATTGCTACCACCACAATTCAAAATAAAATATCATGCAAATGCGTCAAAATTCTATTACATCGCATGATCCAGTCTTTACAAAAATAGCTTTACAACTTGCATAGTCTTAAAAGACTAGCAGGAAACAGAAATACAGTAGAAAGCATAGTACAACTTTGAGCCTCATCTTCTTCATGTGCCACAGGCAAAACATGTTGGTTGTAGACTCGAGATCCTGAACAAAACCTCACTCGTCTTCAAAATCATCTGCAGGATGGAATATGCAGCCACAAGAGGTCAATACAATTTAATGTATTGGCAGGTAACACTATGGTGGATATAAATGGCAAGACTAATACTACATGCATATTTGGCTGAGTGGAGTTTTGGCTAAGTTTGCATAAAGCAAGTTTTCTCCTATCTCTTTTTTGAAACAAAATTTTCTTCCCAAAGGGTGGCAACATTGGATTGAAATCGAAGCACCACAACTACTATTCACTTGGACACAATTTTACTTATTGAAAATGGTGTTGAGATTCTTCCGTCATTCCTTGTCCAGCTACTCATAATTGTCCATAACCGGGGACACGAATAAGATCTTAGTTTCTAACTCTGCAGAGGTTGTGCACTTTCACCCTTTGTCTTCAATTAGCCCAAACATCCTATACATATGGAGTGCATCATGTAAAGGAGAGAATTGATACGAGATCTTTCAGAAGTAAGAATCCAACCCACCAGCAAGACTCGTTCCACCTGTAATTATGCTACGTCTGCTTGTTAAACACGGTCTGAATTCTCACAACTTAGTTGATCAAGACAGAGCCCATATTGGTAAAAGGCTGCACGGAAAACTACTAAACTTAGAAGGACATAGTAATCTCTTTGTTCCGGGTTGGTCGTCCGCAAGTGTACTCCTTCGGTGATAAACACCATTGATATGTCCCTAAGGAGCCACTCAACATAATCCAATCTTTCCACTTCCACCTAGGTGGTTCATATAATAGTTATACTTAGAATTTTTCCTCAACATCTAGTAAAATAATTTTTAACATTGCATAGCATCAACTAAGCTCCAAGGCTATAAAAATAACAAGGATAAGATAGATGGCTACACACTACTAAGATAGTAGCATAATATAACTTAGTAAATTTTCCTATCATGCATAGTACTCAAAAATCAACTAATGCATATAGAAAAATAATGGGTAGTTGATGGTGTGTTACTTGCCTTTAAAGTTGGTGAAGAAAAATCACCTTCTCTTCACAAAATAAAACGTTCTCTCCGTACAATCTAAACAATACAAGTAAACAAAAATAAACAAACAATCTCAAATAAAGAAACAAAGTATAACAATCAACAAACTTAACACAACAATTTATTCTACAAAGGAATTCTTGTGATCGGATTTAGTGTTTAGGAATTTTCTAAGAATTGGTCAAGGATTGGGTTTGAAAAGTACAAAGTTAATTGATCACACTTGTCAAGGAAGTTCCAATAGTTTTCACTAAGTATTATCACATTTACTCTAACGCAAAAGGAAAACTTGTTATTTTAATACACCAAGAGAAACTAAGTAATTGTAGTTAGTGTTTTCCATTTGTGACCAAGGGTTGGTCTTTCATAAAAGATCACACAAGGTCTAATCTATTTCTATCTTGTTTTCTTCAAGTCTTCTTTTTCCTCCTTGAGTTGCTTTTGATGACTAAGTCTTTTTGCATGTTTCTTAAATGGCCTTGCTCGTAGCCCTCCTTATTGAGTCTAGGGACTTAGTCATATAGAATAAGAGAGGTAGTAGAGATTGTTAGATTTCCTTAAGAAAGGACTTGTAAAATCTTCATCTTGTTAATCTTCTGGGAGAGTATTCTTCTTGAGTTGAAGTTTCTCTTATTGATGAAAGTCTTGGTCAAAAACTCTCATCTCACTTGTAAAAAAAATTCTAAGTCTTGGGAAAAACATACTAATCATCTTGAAAACAAAATCTAAGTCCTTGAAAACAAATCCTAAATCCTCACATGATTGGACTTGGAAAATCTTTAGTCTCCTTTGTAGCTCCCTCCTTGGTGGTGTATTCATTGAAAATTCCAACACTTGGTTTGATACAAACTAGGGACTGGTCTTGATCTAACTTGTCCACCATATAGTCAAGGGAACAGAAAAGAAAAGGGAAAAAGACTTAGAGAAAAATGTGGTTTGGTCCTCTTGAAGTTCATCTTGATATTTTCTTCTAAGTGCTTCTACTTCTTGGAGATGCTTCTAAAGTTGGTTTTCTTGGCTCAGTCTTTCATTGAACTTCCTGCTTCATGTTGAAAATTCTCAAGTTAAAAATTGGAGCATCTTCTTTCCACTTCATGGTTTTCACAACTCCACACTTAGTGGTTTTTCAATAAAAAGGGCCAGAACAAAACTACATGAACATGGTTTCAAGGAACCCAATGGCTTAGATTTTGGTATTTATGGTCTAATGTTATTACTTAGAACAAACTTGCAAAAGAAAACATATTGAAAATATTTACAGAATTTAAACTAAGCCAAAAAACACTAAAAAAGGCCAAACAATTCTAAATTCAATTTTAATTGGTTCAAAAATTATTTTGGGACAGAGCATATGAAAGTATACATCGTAAGGTTTCCAAAGATATTTTATTTGCAAATTTTAGATTTATAGAATTTAAACTATGCCAAAAACCAGCAAAAAAGCATATTTGAATATGAACAAATGTAAGTTAGTAAAATTTTAATTTGAATAGTGCTAAACGATTCTACATGTTGTGCTGGTTTCAAAAAGTCCAAGTTTGCTTAAATTAAATCTACGGTTAAAAAGTTATGATGATTCAAAGTTATTGGGGTCTTTCTGCAAAATTTCCAATTAATTCTCTATTCGGGAAAAAACAGAAAGGGCAGAGACATAGGGCATCTTCTGATTGAATGGGCGCGCTGACTGGGTTGCTGGCGTGGTGTAGACGTGGCGCTGACAAGGCAGACACGCGGCACTTCGTGATTGGCCAAAAACGCTTCGATAAGTGGGTGGTTTCTGGCCACTCGATCTGGACCCGACGGTGAGGGAGAGAGATGTGAATCACCATGGTGACCTTCCGCAGGAGATGGCGACGCGGTGGTGCAAAGCGTCGGGATTTCGACGTCGGCGGCGATGCAAACGTCCTCCGGGCTGATGGAGAGCACGAGGAGGCGCGTCACGACATGACGGCGACTGTGGTGCGGATGGCGGGATCTTTCTCTGCATGCGACGCCGAAAGAAAGCAGCGAGAGCTTGATGCAGCCACGACAATCCTTGGGAGTAGCTCGGGGCGGTGTTTGGATCAGTAAAAAAATAAAAGAAGGCTTGAGGGTCTGCGCCTCGGTGCGGGGAAGAAAAGGGGCGCAGAGGTATGAAGGATCTCACTCGATGATGGACGGTGTTGAGACTTTTCGGTGGCTGCGGTACGGAGTTCCGGTAAGAAATCTAGCTAGCCTGCCGGCGTAATAGGTTGCAAAAGAGAGAGGGTAAACGGAGCTGGGATCAGGGGATTTAAAAGGGAGGTCTCAGGGCAAGGGTTAGTGACTTTATTCGCATGAAAACGGCAAGGAGATCGGATCAGATACGAGTTCATTTTCTTGGACGGGAAGTAGAAAGAGGCTGACGACAGCTTTTGTGTCACCGTGGGTCCCAGGAGTAAAAGAGAGTGAAAAGAGAGAAGGGGGTTGATACGTCTCCAACGTATCTATAATTTCTGATGCTCCATGATAATATTATGCCAATTGCTACATGTTTTCTCCCTTCTTTATGTCATTTTTATCGATTTTCCAGACTAACCTATTGACAAGATGCCACAGAGCCAGTTCCCAGTTTTCTGCTGTTTTTTGTTTCAGAAAAGTTGTTCTGGAAATATTCTCGGAATTGGAAAATTCGAAGCCCGGAAGTCTTAGAATTCTCGAAGGTTCCACGGAGTCCCGAAGAGACCCGGAGAGGGGCCTCAGGGGGCCCACACCATGGGGTGGCGCGCCCCCTGGCCGCGCCGGGGGGTGGTGTGGGGCCCCCAGGGCTCCACCGCCTTTTCCCTTTCGCCTATTTATTCCCCTCCGATGGAAAACCCTAAACACATGATCAAATATCCTCAAAAAGTTCCATAGCCGCCATCGTTGTCAACCCTAGATAAGAGGGGTCCTGAAGCTGTCTCCTGGCACCCTACCGGAGAGGACATCATCACCAGAGGACTCTTCATCACCATGCCTACCTCCGGAGTGATGCGTGAGTAGTTCATCCTTGGACTACGGGTCCATAGCAGTAGCTAGATGGTTGTCTTCTCCTCCTATGCCTCAATGTTTAGATCTCGTGAGCTGCCTAACATGATCGAGATTGTTCTTATGTAATTCTATGTGCTGTGTTTGCTAGGATCCGATGAATATTGAACTTATGCCAAGTTGATTATAGTCTTTATTGCGTATGTTATTTGTGATCTTGCATGCTTTTCGTTTCTAGTGGTTGCTCTGGCCAAGTAGTTGCTAGTGACTCCAAGAGGGAGTATTTATGCTTAATAGTTGGGTTCATGACTCCTTTTCGCCTGTGCTCGAGTGACAGAAACGTGACGGGGGAGGATGTGCTATTGCCACTAGGGAGAAAACAGCGGTGTGAGTGCCCGCGTGTAGAATCATTGCTTACATTACACACATTGCTTAATGTGATTATCTGTTGTTTACAACTTAATACCTAAGGGGGTTCGGATGATAACCTGAGGGTGGATTGTTAGTCATAGATGCAGTTGGATTACGGTCTATGTATATTGTTGTAATACCCGCATTAAATTAAATATCATAGTAATCATCATGTCATGAATGTGCACTACGGTGCAACCTTTATTTGCCAATTGCCTAGCTGTAATTTGTTCACCCAACATGCTATCTTTTATTGAGAGACACCACTAGTTAACCTATGAACCTCGGTTCATTTTCCTACACTGTTAAACAAACCTCTACAATTTCCTGCTTTTCTTTACTTACTGCAAGCATACACCATTTTCCATACTATACGTCTTATCTTTGTTTTCAGCAAGACCGGTGAGATTGACAACCTCACTGTACCGTTGGGACAAAGTATTTTGGTTGAGTTGTGTGCAGGTTCCACGTTGTTAATGACACCGGTGAAGCGCCATCACTACCGTTAGTGGCATCAACCTTCCGAAGATCCTCTTTCTCCTACTGGATTGATAGCCTTGGTTCTTAACTAAGGGGAAATTCCTACCGTTGTGCTCATCACACCCTCCTCTTGGGGTTCCCAACACGCTTTGCCAGCATCAAGGACTTTTTCTGGCGCCGTTGCCGGGGAGAAAGAAGCCTTCTGGCAAGGGGAGTCTCTCACTCTCAAACTCTTTATTTTTTTTATTGTCTTGTTTTTATTTTTTTGTCTTGTTTTTCTTCTTTATATCAAAACACACACAAAAAAATAGTTTACTTAATAGCTGTTATTTATTTGCTTTCTTTTATTTTGCTAGAATGAGTATTCCTGAAGTTGAGGTTCGTTCTTTTAGGCAACAGGGGGATAGAGTTTAAAAGATGCTTGGTATAGAATAAACAATGCTCATAATAGGTGTACAAAAAAATATTCTACCTTGATACTCGTGAGGAATTTTTATGTTGGTACTACTGGGTGGTATAAGTATGTGTTAGATACTCTTACGGGTGGAAATTTTCTAGGAACTCCTGCCTTGGAAGCCTGCAATTTGATTGAAAGTTTGGTAGGAACGCCCCCCACCATAACTATTAAGACTGAGACCACTTTGGAGGATGATATTAAAAAAATAGACTCTTTGGAAATGAACTTACCAATTTTCATTGATAATGCTAGCAAACTTAATGAATTAATAATAACTATTGATAAAAGAATCAGTGCTTTAGAAGCTGGCAACACTCATGATGATCAAAATTCTAGGATTGGTAAACTAGAGGAGGATATGGGAACTTTAAGCTCAACTTTTTCATCTATTAAATTAAAAAAAGGAGAAAGCCTTTGTGGGAAAATAGCAAAGATTCATGTATGTTCCCAAGATAACTAAACCCAAATCTCAATATGTGCTGAAAATTGCTAAAACGACTAATGAAAATAAGAGTGACCTTCATGTTGAATCTTCAGAAACACCTAGAGTGCCTATTTCTGAAAATAATGATTTAGAGGAAGTTACAAATGTTGATTCTTCACTTGAAAATACTTGAGTTGCTTTCTATGCCTAGCTGAAAGGCGTTAAAGAAAAGCGCTACCGGGAGACAACCCGTTTTATTTCTCCGTTTTCAATCTGTTTTCCGTTGTTTTCTTTTTGTTTTCTTTGAACCTGGGTGTTGTCTATTTCCTTAGCAAGCCTGATGTATCTTTTATTTTGTGTTTTTGTTGAGCCAAGTAAAGCCTCTAGTGGAAAGTTGAGACTATATTTCGGATTTCTGCGCAGGAAACAGATTTCTGCTGTCCACTGTTAAATTCGCATAAAATCACATAAAATTCAAAATGAGCTGAGTATTTTTGTGCATAATCCTGGGCAATATACGCAACTTTTCTTAGTTCAACACTTTTTTATTTGAGCAACATAAGATTTTCGAAAAAAATCATCTTTACCTGTTGTTCTGTTTTGACAGATTTCTGCCAATAATTGCATTTGCATCTTAATCTCTTTCTTTTGGTGTTCTTTTGAGAAAAAGAGTTTTAAAAGAAGTTGTGACAGTAGATAATATGTTTTCGAGTGTTAGGCTTGTGTTGAAACTGAACCATGTGACTTTATTATTTCGATTTCACTAACGTTGCTAATGAAGATTGTGAGAAGTTTGGTGTGAAGGAAGTTTTCAAGGGTCAAGAGAAGATGATGATATGACGTGATCAAGAAGAGTGAAAAGCCTAAGCTTGGGGATGCCCCGGTGGTACATCCCAGAAAATTCCAAGAAGACTCAAGCGTTTAAGCTTGGGGATGCCCAAGGCATCCCCTTCTTCATCGACAAATTATCAGGTCACTTCTAGTGAAACTATATTTTTATTCGGTATCATCTTATGTGCTTTACTTGGAGCGTATTTTATTTTTGCTTTCATTTTGTTTTTATTTTTTCAATAATCTTGGTTGGACCCCAGCATTCTTTTATTGGAGAGTGTCACGCTCCGCTTTTTCATGGGAATACTTTGTATTCTTAATCTTTGTCTGGCAACTGCATTTATTTAGCTCATGTTTTCCATGCATCTCTTATTTAGAGCTGTTAGTTTTAGTAGCATTATGTGAGTGCTCTCATGTTTTCTTGCTGTATCATGAAGAGTATTTTTGTTAAAACATATCTTGTATGGTGCTTGTTGGGAAAAGAAACTGCTTCTTGAAGTAGAATTTTTAATGGTGCAAATAGAAGCTTGTATATACTGTGGCTAGAACTTTTTCGTATCATGCTAGATATTATTTTAGTTTTAAAGCCTTGTGGTTATTGAGTAGAATGATTAGCCTCAAATAGCTGAGAGTGTTTAAGGTCCCATTGAAAGATTCATGAGTTGTTCTTATCATATTAAAGCATAAATTTATGGTATTCTCTTTTGAATGTTTTATTTGGTTGACTTGGCGCATGCTCACACCATGTTATGACTATGAACAAGTCACTAATAGCCTCTATGATAATTTAGTTTTTGAACTTGTGACACCTCTTATGCTTTAATTAATGATGTTTATGTCGCTATGCATGATTATGACTCTTATGCTCTCTTGATTTGTCGCTCCCAGTCTTTTGCTAGCCTCCACCTGTACTGAGTATAAGCTGTACTCGTGCATCCAACTCCCTAAAACCAAAGTTTTCCATTGTGTCCACCATACCTACCTACATGTGGTATTTAACTGCCACTCCAAGTAAATTTCTCATGTGTTATCTTTAAAACCTTAAAAAATACTCCTGCTTTATGTTCCTGTTTTTTGCTCATGAGGACATAAATAGAGAATATTTATCTCACTTGTTGATTGGATTTCACACCCTGGACTAGTGGCTTCATCCTCTTATCCAAATGATAGAAGAGATGGCAGCGGGGTGCCCAGCCCCAAATTAATACACATAAAATCTCTTCACTATTTTTGCCCCTGATTTATCAGTCAAAGAATAATTGTGTAAACAAAAGATAAAGAGGGATGACCTTCTATACAAGTTGCGTCCTTCATATGGGAGCCGTTCTTGTGGAATTAATTTGGCTTGTGACGTACTGTATTTTCTGTTTACCATTCGTTGACATTAGCATACATCTCCCAAAATATAGACACTCAGTGTCAAACTTTTAATACCTCTATTTAATAAAATAAAAAGCTCTAGCACATGAGTGATCCCTGCTTCCCTCTGCAAAGGGCCTTTCTTTTACTTTTATGTTGAGTCTCCATCTTCTAACTTTATGCACAGTTGAGAGAGCATAGTTGCCATTCTGAGTTTAATGTGCATTTGTCCCAGAAACATTATTAATTGATTCATGATGTGTTATTGTTTGTTCTCAAAGTATTTGCTCTAGTCTTCCTCATGAACTTTGAAGGTGTCCTGGCATTTATGTTTTGCCCCACTCTTAAGGACTAGGGAAATTCCACTTTGCCATGCTTTCTCTACACTTGAAACAAATATATATCTTTCTTTGCATTCTTATTCATGAACTTTTATTTGAGATACTTCTCATGATGCAAAGTGATTGCTATGCTTTATTATTAAAGTTCTATTTATCATGTTTGTGTTAAAGTTCTATGATCTCAGCTTACATATGCTTTTACATTTTTATGATCAAGTTTATGTTAGTAGCATGTCACCTTAGAAATTATTGTGTTTTATCGTTTACCTACTCGAGGACGAGTAGGAACTAAGCTTGGGGATGCTTGATACCTCTCCAACGTATCTATAATTTCTGACGGTCCATGATAATATTATGCCAATTGCTACATGTTTTCTCCCTTCTTTATGTCATTTTTATCGATTTTCCAGACTAACCTATTGACAAGATGCAAGAGAGCCAGTTCCCTGTTTTCTGCTGTTTTTAGTTTCAGAAAAGTTGTTCTAGAAATATTCTCCGAATTGGAAAATTCGAAGCCTGGAAGTCTTACAATTCCCGAAGAGACCCGGACAGGGGCCTCAGGGGGCCCACACCATGGGGTGCCCCCTTGGCCACGTCGGGGGGTGGTGTGGGGCCCCCCGGGGATCCACCGCCTTTGCCCTTTTGCCTATTTATTCCCCTTCGATGGAAAACTCTAAATACCCGATCAAATATCCCCGAAAAGTTCCGCAGCCGTCGTCGTCGTCAACCCTAGATCAGGGGGGTCTGAAGCTGTCTCCCGGCACCCTGTCGGAGAGGAGATCATCACCGGAGGCCTTTTCATCACCATGCCTGCCTCCGGAGTGATGTGTGAGTAGTTCATCCTTGGACTACGGGTCCATAGCAGTAGCTAGACGGTTGTCTTCTCCTCCTATGCCTCAATGTTTA
This sequence comes from Alopecurus myosuroides, assembly GCA_028641055.1. Taxonomy (NCBI): domain Eukaryota; kingdom Viridiplantae; phylum Streptophyta; class Magnoliopsida; order Poales; family Poaceae; genus Alopecurus; species Alopecurus myosuroides. The sequence goes on from CM054062.1 coordinate 105,747,452, forward strand.
GATCTCGTGAGCTGCCTAACATGATCGAGATTGTTCTTATGTAATTCTATGTGTTGTGTTTGCTGGTATCCGATGAATGTTGAACTTATGCCAAGTTGATTATAGTCTTTATTGTATATTTTATTTGCGATCTTGCATGCTTTCTGTTGCTAGTGGATGCTCTGGCCAAGTAGTTGCTAGTGACTCCAAGAGGGAGTATTTAGGCTTGATAGTTGGGCTCATGACTCCTTTTCGCCTGTGCTCGAGTGACAGAAACTTGACGGGGGAGGATGTGTTGTTGCCACTAGGGAGAAAACAACGGTGTGAGTGCCCACGTGTAAAATCATTGCTTACATTACACACATTGCTTAATGCGATTATCTGTTGTTTACAACTTCATACCTAAGGGGGTACGGATGATAACCTGAGGGTGGATTATTAGTCATAGATGCAGTTGGATTACGGTCTATGTATATTGTTGTAATGTCCGCACTAAATATCATAGTAGTCATTATGTCATGAATGTGCACTACGATGCAACCTTTATTTGTCAATTGCCTAGCTGTAATTTATTCACCCAACATGCTATTTTTTATGGAGAGACACTATTAGTGAACCTATGAACCCCGGTTCATTTTCCTACACTGCTAAACAAACCTCTACAATTTCCTGCTTTTCTTTACTTACTGCAAGCATACACCATTTTCCATACTATACGTCTAATCTTTGTTTTCGGCAAGACCGGTGAGATTGACAACCTCACTGTACCGTTGGGACAAAGTATTTTGGTTGAGTTCTGTGCAGGTTTCACGTTGTTGCTAGCACCGGTGAAGCGCCATGACTACCGTCAGTGGCATCAACCTTCCGAAGATCCTCTTTCTCCTACTGGATTTATAACCTCGGTTCTTAACCGAGGGGAAATTCCTACCGCTGTGCTCATCACACCCTCCTCTTGGGGTTTCCAACACGCTTTGCCAGCATCAGGGGTGTGGGCTGTTGGCGGGTTTCTTCCTAGGCTTGCTGGGCCGTTTGGCGCTGCGCGCGAGCGAGAGATAAGGAATGGGCTCGGCCCAGTTGCGGCTGCTTGCGTTATTTTTGTTCTGTATCTCTTTTTTTTCTATTTGGTTTTCTTTTAATCATATCTTTTCTTCTAGAGCTCCAAATAGCCTCAAATCAAATTCTATTTTTTTGGTAGAATCAAACCCTTTCCAATGGAAACATTTATGTGATGTTTTATTCACAATTCAAGTTTCATATTTTCAAAATAATAAAATTTGACTAATGGTAACTCAATGTTATTCTCCTGTTATAAAATTAATTAAATGATTATGGTTAAAAATAATTTCAGAGAGATACAACTTTTTTTTAAAAAAATCCTAAAGTTAATTTAACTCATTTTCATACCAAGAGATTATTTTGAAACTCATTTTACACTATTACTTGATATAGCACTTGAAAACCTTGAGCTTCAAAAATATTTTTCCATAGTCAATTAATTGGAGGATGAATTATTATTGTTGAATAGAAGTTGAAAACGATCATTTGGAAAACATATTGTTTAAGAAAACCATTTTATATTCTTAAAGTTTGTAAATAGGAAAATTGTTTCTTTGCATAATTATTTATTTTTAGAATTTAGGGTTTTAGAAAAACAGAGTCATTTGGATTATCATTTCCAATAACATTGGAATAATACTTTATATTTGTTTTGTGTTGTTTTCTTTGGTGGCTTGCATTAGTGGAAAACAAAAGTTTTAATTTTTTTGTGATTTTTAAATTTCTCTAAAAATCAGGGATGTTACACTACCTGATCGACTGAGTGCGCTGCTGAGAATCTTCCGTCGAGTAGAAGATGTTCGCGAGTGCATGTGTCATTAGCTTATATGCGGGGCTTGGGTTGGTTTGGCATTTGTGCAGCTGTGGCACCCAGAGGTGAACTTCAATTCTGTAGCGCAGCTTCCTGTTACCCAAGGGGTTCCTGTAGATTTTGGTCCTCATTATAAGGTAGTGCGCCCAGCTGTTGAGCGCATTGTTCGGCTAACTGTTACCGAGACGGAGCAACTGCTTCGGGAGGGTGGCAGCCGCCATTAGTTTGATTGTTTCTTGAGGTGTGTGTACCCTTTGTTATTTGTTAAGGTGTTTTAAGGTGTGTACCTTGTAACCTTGTAAATATTAAGTGTTTGCAGATACATTATGATTTTTATACCTTGTAACCTTGTAAATAGTTAAGTGTTTGCGGATACATTGTTGGGGTGTAACCATGTTTATCATGTATTGTAGCAATTGACAGTGGAAATATGCACTCGGACATTCTTTATTGTTATGACAGAGAATCCATGTATTTGCTCGGATTACATCGTGGCTGGAACAGCCTTATTTGCGAGTAAAGTACTGTCCTAAGGATATAATTTGCGCAAGTGCATCACGTTCCATGGGTTGGAGTAGATGTCGCCTGTTTTGGGGGTTTTCAGGCGATATGCGCCCCCTGGAATAACTTCGTGTATGATGAAGGGTCCTGCCCAAGGTGGCTCGAGCTTGTGGCAGCTGTCCTGCTTGAGTCGCAACATAAGGTCCCTTACCACGAAAGATCTGCTATGGATGCAGCGACTATGGTGGTTATGTAGTGCTTGATGGTAGACGACAGATCTAGCGAGTGCGATGTATCGAGGTTCATCGAGTGCGTCCACGTCATCAGCGAGTGCTACGTTGGAGGCTTCTTCACTGTAGGCGACGACTCATGGTGCACTGAATCGAGCATCTTCGTGTAAGTCTATCTCGGCTCTGTAAACCATGAAAAATGGCGTGTATTGTGTTGACCAGTTTGGGGTTGTCCTCAAGGTCCATAAGACGGATGGTAGGTCCTCATCCCAGTGCCCGACTGTTGCGTCCAATCTGGCGGGTAGTCTCCTTTTTAGGCCAGTCAAAACTAAGCCATTAGATCGTTTGACTTGGTTGTTGGTTTGGGGGTGTGCTACAGAGGCAAAACTGAGAGTTATCCCCTTCTCTTTGCATAAGGCTTGAGTTTCTTTGGCTCTGAAATTGGTTCCGTTGTCTGTGATGATGTTGTGTGGGACACCAAATCTGCAGGCAATGGAGCTGAGAAATTTGACGGCGCACTTCGCGTGTTGAGATGTAATCGAAACATCTTCTATCCACTTCGTAAACTTGTCGACTGGTACCAGCAGATGCGTGTATCCTCCGGGTATTGCTTTGCAAAGTGGCCCCACCATGTCGAGTCCCTATTGAGCAAAGGGCCAGGACAGTGGGATCATGTGGAGCTCCGTAGATGGCATGTGTGGCTTGGGTGCGAATCGCTCGCAGGCGTCACATCTTTCGACTAGGTCTTTGGTGTCTCTAGCTGCTGTAAGCCAGTAGAACCCTGCCTGAAAGGCTTTGCCCAGGATATCTCTCCAACTAGCGCGGTGCCCGCAATCTCCTTGATGTATGTCCTAGAGAAATTATTTTCCATCTTCAGGTGCGATGCAACACTGAAGGATTCCCTAGATGCTTTGCTTGTACAGTTCTCCGTTCAGCACCCGAAAGGATTTACTGCGCTGAACTATCTGTCTTCCTTCGGAGACATCTCCTGGCTCCTGCTGTTGAAGCATGTAGTCTAGGTACTTGTGTGTCCAAACTGGCTCGACTAGAAAGACTTGACACGAGACGTGATGAATTAGGGCGATCAACGCACTTTGTTTGCTGGCTTCTGACTCTGTTTCTGCGGGCACTTTCGTTGGCTTTTTTAGCTTGACAGACCTTTTGTTAATTTTCTTGAAGTAAATTCCTGGCAGTATCAGTGCATTGGTCGACCCGATGTTTGCCAATCTGTCAGTTTCCTCATTACTCGAGCATGCTACGTGCTTTAGTTTGCAGCCTTGGAAACTTCCTTCGAGCAGGTTATACATGTCGCGATAAGAGATCATGTTATCTGCGATTGCATCGCATTCCTTCATTGTTTGTTGCACGATGAGGTTGGAGTCTCCATATATCATTAGGCGAGTGGCATCGCAGGCCAATTCCAACTTCATGCCCTGCAGGAGTGCTTCGTACTCGGTGTCGTTGTTGGATGCTGGGTCATCCGGCGGGAAGTCGAGTCGTAGGAAGTACTGGAGTTTGTCTTCTCTCGGGGATATTAGGATGACTACGACTCCCGCTCCTTCATTCCTTTTGGATCCATCAAAGTACATTATCCATGAGCTCGAGTATTCTGGCTTTCCCGGAGTGTGCAGTTCTGTCCATTCCGAGAGGAATTCCACGACTACCTGTGATTTGAGGGCGTCTCGCCCCTTGTACACTATGTCCCAGGCGCCTAGTTCAATGCTCCATTTGGCTATTCTTCCGAATGCCATTGGATTGTTCATGATTGTACCGAGTGATGCGTCATTTAGCACCATGACGGTATGCTCCTGGAAGTAATGCTTGAGCTTGCGAGCTGTGAAGACCACTCCGTACACAAGTTTCTGGTAGTGGTGGTATCGCTTTTTGCCTGGTCAGAGTACCTCGCTGAGGTAGTAGATTGGCTGCTGAACTCCATGCGTCTTCCTGTCTTCGGGTCGCTCTACCATGATTACCGTGCTGACCACTTGGTTAGTTGCGGCTAGGTATAGGTACAAGGGATCTCTCTCGTGAGGCGTGGCCAATATTCTTCTGCTCGACAATACTCTTTTCAGATATGCGAAGGCCTTCCTTGCTTCTTTAGTCCACTCGAACTTATCTGTCTTGTTTAGAAGTTTGTAGAAAGGAAGGGCTTGCTCGCCCAATATTGCAACGAACCTGCTGAGGGATGCCAGTCGTCCTGCTAGCTGCTGCAACCCATGAAGGTTTGTCGGCTCCTTCATCGTCAGGATTGCCTAAATTTTCTTCGGGTTAGTTTCTATTCCTCTGGCTGAGACCAGGTAGCCGAGAAATTGTCCTGATGGTACAACAAAGAAACATTTGGTCGGGTTCAGCTCGATCCTTTATGCGTTCAGGGTGTCGAATGTTTCCCTTATGTCCTCAAGGAGTGTGTCCTCCATTCGAGTCTTGATCACTATGTCGTCGACGTAGACTTGCACATCCTTCCCAATGAATTTGGCAAGACACTTTTGCATGCAGCGCTGATATGTAGCGCCTGCATTCTTGAGACCGAAAGGCATGGTTGTGTAGCAGTATACACCGTGTGGTGTGACGAATGATGTTTTCTTTCTGTCTTCCTATTTCATCCTGATTTGATTATAGCCTGAGTAGGCGTCTAGGTAGGAGAGGCGTTGGCATCCTGTTATGCAGTCGATAATTTGGCCGATCCGCGGAAGCGGGAAGTTATCCTTGGGGCAGTGTTTGTTTAGCAACGTGTAGTCGATGCACATGTGAAGGATGTCTGTGTTTTTCTTCGGGACCAGCACCGGGTTTGCTAACCAGGTGGAAATCTTGATCTCCTTCATGAATTTTGCGGCTAATAGCCAGTTCACTTCTTCTCCGAGTGCGCGTTGTTTTGGCTTGGAGAATCATCGAGTGGTCTTCTTGACCAGCTTGGCGTATTTGAACACTTCTAATTAGTGCTCGGCGAACTCCCTGGGGATACCTGGCATGTCGGATGGCTACCAGGCGTAGATTTCCAAGTACTCACAAAGGAGTTCAACGAGCGCGCTTTCCTATGTCGAGGAGAGGCTTGTCGACACTATCACAGTTTTTGCAGGATCTGTCGGGTGGACTTGATGCTTTCGAGTGTCATTGCTTGGGCTGAACTCAAGGTCTGGAGCGTTTCTTTTTACTAGTGGAATCAAGCAGTTATCTGTGGTCTTTGCCAATTCTTTGAGCTCCTCTTGCATCCCAAAAGATTTTGCGATCTTGTGGAAGTCATCGTCGCACTTAATGGATTCTGGAAGTCTCCGTTTACGGTGATTGTGCCGTATTCTCCCGGTAGCTTCAACTTGAAGTATGCGTAGTGGGGTACTGCCATGAATCTCACGAACGCGGTTCGACCGAGAATGGCGTGTAACTGTGAAGGACAGTCAACTACCTCAAAGTCGAGAAACTCCCGTCTGTAAATGCTCGGGTCCCCAAGGACTACCTCCAGGTTAATTGTCCCAAGTGGCCGGACTGCTTTGTCTGGTACTATTCTGTGGAATGATGTTTCTGATTCTGCGAGTTTGTCCAGGTTCTTGTTCATCTCGTAGAGTGTGTCTGCATATATGATCTTTATCCCACTGCCTCCATCCATGCCCTAGCTAGGTCGCAATTGCCTATTTGTGCATGGATGACGAGCGCTGCGTGTCCTGGTCGGTATACCCGTGGCGGGTGATCCTCCCTGGAGAAAGTGGTCTGGTGCTTGGACATCTTGAGGTACTCTATTTTGGACGGTGGTGCCTGTACTGCCATGTTGACATGGCGAGTATTGGTCTTCTAGAATCTTCGGGACATGAAGACCTTCTGTATCATGCCTATGATTCCTTGAGGGGTTGGGTACCCATTTCCCCCTTGGTTGGCCGTTGCTGGTTCGCTACCACAACCATGTTATGTTGCCCTGCCTATGGAGGTGGGGGCGGAGGTGGTGCGTTTGGCACAACTGTGTGCCTCCGGGTAGTTGTGGGTATCCCTGGCTTGTGCCGACTCGATGCTTTTTTGAGTACGCCTCGTGAATGCTTAGGAACTTTCGGAAATCCTTGAGGAGATGAGTAGCCTTGAGTTTTCCCGTGTGCTTATCTATGAACAGATGTGTCACGACCCCGGACCCAGAGGTATACATAATGTTATGTGCTCCTAGTCATGGACCCACAAGGGCTTCAGGGTTACGAGCCCCGGCCGCAACAAACAACGGCAGGTAGAACGAATTCATCGGCACGCAGGCCGGATAACCTCGGTACTACTACTCCTTGTTTCCATGCTAGTCATAACCAACTATGCATATCAAAGCGTCCAAGAATCGTATGAAACTGAAGGAACGGGACCAAAGCAATACAGAGATGCTATGTGTCCAGGAAGTGCAACAACAATCGAGGGTTACTGGGGGTTACCAAGCCCCAGGCCGAATCACATCGTCAGGCGTGCTCGGACATGGATCATCGGCTCCACAACCCCTCGACTGCGACAACTACGCAGGCATAGCCAAAACTGTATAACAATGAGCTCAAAACCTACAATCGATCAAAGCATCACTCTAGATATGGAAACCGTGTTAAACAGGTATTACTAGAGTATAGCTTTACAAACATAGGTCACATGACCCAACATTACATCAGACAACGGAATGCAAAGTATGCTGCTAATCAAAAAGAACCAAAATAGCATAAGAGGCCACAACATAAGGCGACGTCCCAGCCCATAGATTCCAGGCTGCTACCTGGTAACTCCAAACTACTCGTCGATGTCCACGTTGAAACACCACCAAAGTGAGGAACTCCACCTGAACCAAATTGAAGCAAACATGAGTACGAGAGGTACTCAACAAGGCTTAGTTAACCTATTATATATATGCTTCTTTTAGAAAGAGTTATGAAGGTTATTTTGCGTAAAGCCATCTTTGTTTTCCAAGCTGAGAAAGGAATAGCACGTCTCATGGAGTATTTTGAAAACAGACGAGAAAGCTACTCAACTATTGATATCATCATCTTTTAATCCACCAATATCATTTCAGCACCTCGTGCTTCAAAGATCACCACCTCAAGTTGTTCCAGTACCTCATGCTACAAGATAACCCCTCTCGGCATCTCCGGGGAGGCATTCTTCATTCGTTTATCATAAAGTTTTAGTCATTCCATTCAAGTTATCTCTGATCACAGAATCCGTCACCAAGTCGTCCTTAACCGCGGACATGGCTTTTCGAAAAGATTTAACCCTACAGGGGTGTACAACTTAAACCACACGTACCAACCAACTCTTAATGCCTGTACATTAGCACTATTCCGGGAAGGGCCGAGAGATAGAGGTTGACCATGACCATTACCTTGCTTCGCCTATTCCATGAGTCGCTCCAAGTAGAGATGGTCCGCCAATAGGGAGTGGCCATCTCCTACCGGGTCTCTATCGTTGTGAGCGGTGCTTCAACTACTGTCTCGCCACAGGCTGTTACATCGCCACGTCCTAGTTTTGTAAACGTTTTAACATCCCCACAAATCCAAATGGAAATCCCGAACTAGGCAACTCATGGAACAAACTTGGAAAGTTGAGACCGATGGGAATCTAAGCCCCGTGTGGATGCACGCTCCGTCTTGGCTCGAAGACGAGAACTTGCTCCTAGGGGCATGAACGAGACAACCACCACAGACCCTTTGTGGTATCGTCATCCACACCTGTTAAGTCATCTTAATCAAATATCTCTTAACTTACCACTACTTCCTGCCATACTAGATTCATTCCCAACTCTGATTCATCAACCGGATGGAGCAGAGCTAACAAGCATGTATGACTAAGCACAACATATTTAAGGCTTTGGCGATGAACACAAGCAAACCTACTGCTGCTAGGGTAGTGGATCAGGATAATAAGGAAATGCATAATATAGGAGAACACTAACACTCACACATGATACATTGGAATCGAATGCATTTGTACGAGAATCAAAAGTCTTTCGAAATCATATATGGGTAGATAATAGGTTATGCTTGCCTTGCTTCAAGAAAACCAGATAAAAGCTTCAGGGATTAGTGCTTGACTTGTTGGTTAGGATCAAGTATTTGTCGAATGGCATTGATGGCCTTCTCTTCGGAGTCGCATTCTACCGAGGCGGAAACAACACCGAGAAGAAGAACAACAATCAACACATGGCATTGATGCAATGCGAAATATGTATGCATGATAAAGTTAATGCTCTTAAAAAAAGCCCTACACATGTTAGATGGGTTGCTAGGGATTGTATGGCAGTTATGCAATTATGTTGAAATTAGCCCCAAAATGGACCTCGGAGGGTGTTTCGGGCGATACTGGAAGTGAGCACAACTTTAGTTACTCAAATGGGTTTGAAAACATCACACGTGAGTTGCATTTGTTGTTTTGAGCATTTTGGTATATAACTTGTAATATTTTGAATTTATTGAATAAAAACTTCCTTTTCCATTTTTAAATGAATTAAACAACATTTAAATAATGTCCAAAATTAAAGTTTGTCAAACATGTGTGAAAATGACATAAACAGGTAGATTATATTTTTCTGAACATTTTGATACCTTCCTTTTTTTGAGGTATAAAACAATAGTTATTGAATTATTAGAATTAATTAATTTTAAGTTATTTTTAAACGTTTTCTGGAAATAAAGAAAATTGCATTATGACACCATGCTGACGTCAGCATGACATCAACAATGGCCAGAACTCCTCTGCCTCCACACGATCGCGCGATGCAGCGCACGATTCCGAAATCGAAGAGCACCACGAGGGAGAGGAGACGACGACGAACCGGAGGGTGGCGGCGCCGCCCGAGAAGCGTCGCCGGAAGCTCGCATGCGAGCTTAAACGACGGCAGAGCTCGTTGGTGTTCCGCTCCCACGCGGAACAGAGGATAAGGAAGGCAGGGAGGGGTCCACGAGGACCGGGAGCTCACCAGGAACGTCGTGGAGGGATCGAGGATGCCGGGAGAGCCGGACAACGCCAAATCGGCCGCGACGGATGTCGGCCGGAGCCGAGAAAAACAGGGATGGCGGTGGCGACTCCGGTTGATTCGGGGAAATTTCTTCACCGAGGAGGTGGATGAGTAAGTGGTGGAGCTCCCTGGACGCTCGCCGGATCTCGGATGTGAGAGGAACGGCGGCAATCAACAGCAGCCGGCGGGACATTAGGGTTATGGTTTCGGTTCGTGAGGAGAGACAGCGAGAGGGCACGACTGAGGGAGGAGATGGGAAGGGTCGGCGTTCTCGTCTTTGGCTCCTCCTAGAGAGCAGGGAGCCACACAGGACATGCCAAATGGCGTCGCGGATGGCGCCACGCAGCAGGCTGCTTCCTTCTGGCGGGAGGAAGAAGAATGAAAAGGCCCTTTTCCCATAACCCCCTCAAGTTTTCTAAATTTTACAAACTGGTCCTTTTCTATCATAAAACAGAACAGGACACTAAGTTTTGAGGGCCTTTTTGCAAGAATTAAAATTGGAAAAAATACGTTTTGGAAACCTTATAAAATTTCCAACCTTGCCATATTTTTGTTTTCCCAACATGAAATTGTTTTTGATTTAAATTTTGGATGACCACTTTAAGTGGTTTTTGGTAATTTCATTTATTGTTTTCAAAAGCAAAATTTTAACCAATGTTTTCATGTATGTATGTCATGAACACCACACTACAACACTTGTTAACAAAGTTTGGGATGTTACAATCTACCCCCTTACAAGAATCTCGTCCCGAGATTCCTGAAGGAGAAAGAAAGAAGGAACACCGGTTTTGAATTATCTTCTTGAACCTTACAGTTCTCTTCTTGCAGAGATTGATCCGTAGCACTTGCGAAGATATCCAACGGATACACCTTAGACAGGAGAGAAAACTCTTAGAATTTGATCTTCACGAAGATCGAGTATCTCACTGAAAACTCATGATAGGAATGTTCATAAACAACTTTTTGAGTTAACATGCATGAAACACATCAAGATAACAAAGGGAAAAGGAGAAGGTTTCAAGTTGGTGGACGAAGGTTCTTGAAAGGATTTAGAATATGAGTTTTGCACAATATTTTAAATCCTTTTGGAAAAGAAAGGTTGAACAACTTGTGACACCGAGATTTCTTCAATCAGAATACCAAGACGGGGAGGATGGTCTTGGGTACCACAACGTAATATCCGTAGACGAAGGGAAACACGAGAAACACTGTAATCGTGTGTCAGAGAAAATCTGATACAAAATCATGTTCATTCTTTAGGGTGAACGTAGATGATGAAGGAACTTTCATTCCGTCAAATTTTTGCCGAAAGCCTTGTCAAGGATTGGGATGTTACTTCACGACAGAAGATGAGTAACTAAAAGATGTTGGAACACCGTAACAAGGAAGATATTCTTGGTCACACCATAAGGATGAGTAACCAACGGGAAGTGAAACACCGGAAGGGAATAAGGAATCTCTTTCATAATGTGGAACATGATTCTGTATCAGAGAAAATCTGATAAAAAATCATGTTCACTCTTTGGGGTGAACGTAGATGATGAAGGAACTTTCATTCCGTCAATTTTTTGCCGAAATCCTTGTCAAGGATTGGGATGTTACTTCACGACAGAAGATGAGTAACTAAAAGATGTTGGAACACCGTAACAAGGAAGATATTCTTGGTCACACCATAAGGATGAGTAACCAATGGGAAGTGAAACACCGGAAGGGCATAAGGAATCTCTTTCATAATGTGGATTGCATGTACCAATACATTTTCCACATGGTTAAGACTTCAGGGCTGAAGTAACTGACAAATTCACACAACGTGTGGGTTGATTATAACTTCAGGTACCAACAAATGGAAAAGGGGGGATTGAACAACGATGGTTGAGGATCACCATAGAATGTATCTCGTGATGAACTTATATCTAGGGTTGAAAATGATAAGGAAAATTTCCCGTTGTTTCCGTAGAAAAAGGAAATGAATAGCAAAATATGGAAACAGAAACAACATTTGAGGAAACAAAATGGAAAAGGAATATTCTAAAAAGGAAATGATAACGCAGATCCTGACGGAAACGGAAACGAAACGGAATTTCCGTAAAAATAAATAAGGAAAGTTTCCGTATATACAACATACATGCTATTTACTGGATGCAATCATGTAAGGCCACGACCCATATGCAAAATGATGCCTAGTTTCATGCCTAACTATGTCCATTAAGTCATCCATACTAAACCTAATTTATCTAATTATATGTATGTAGTGTGTGATCGCACACCTAGGTTAAACCAAATGTGTGACGCTTCATGTTAAATTGTCGTTTGGCGAGGTTATGAACAATTATTTGTCCATGTTTTATACCTCTATTGTGTTCCGACAAATGTTTGCTTCCGTGTCGTATCCGCCCAATTTCCGTTTCATATTCATTTCCGAAGATTGCCGATTGCGTATTCATTTCCGGGGTTTCAGATTTCGTTTCCAATTCCAACGAGAGAAAAGGAAACGAAAATGATAATGAATGTTTCCTTCCGTTTTCGTTCCGTTTTCAACCCTACTTATATCCACTGGAAGAAAGGTTTTCCAGGATTGGCAGAGAGACATTGGAATGTCAACTTCCAAGTTCTCCTTGATTTTCTAGATACCGACAACGGGCTCGTGACAAGCCTTCTCTATGTCATCAAGTGAAATATGAGCTTCAGTTCAAAAGAACGGTGAAGGAAACTTGTTAAAATGAGCCACACTAGAATTCTCGCGGAGAGTGGCTGCTCTTACGGATCCAGAGGATTACAACGTTAGGCCTTCCAGCTAATTGTGTCCACCACAACATCAACCATGCCGTATTTTCGAAAGGACCTAAGTCAATACCCTTGAGGAAACACCAACCATCATTGCTTCTTGAGATTCAGCTATGGTTAGTGGGTTGATAACTCAGACTCAGTATGTTTGATCGAAGAGGTTACACCGGTTAACAACGAGATACGTGTGCAAGATTCTCAAGATATGGACTATGATGTCAAGCTCAAGAAGATGAGCGATGCTACAGAACTGATGTATTGGCAACTTGGGAAAGACGGTTGCACCTACATGGTTTACTTGCAATGAAACACATCGGAGTCCTTGTTGGGAAGATGATAACAAAGATAACGAAGTTCTTGGACTTGTTCTCTTTCACGAACGATCAGTCAGTGGCTTAGTGTGGTTGAAAACTTCTTCAAATAAATGGAGGTAACAACCTACCATGTCAAGAATAGTGCACACATACATGACCGACTAGGTATTATTCCCGAAGGAAACCAGAAAACTCTACTCGGGTCCATGGCAACAACCTTCACCATAAGCACATGAACCAGGGTAAGTTACTTCGAACATCCAGAACACAACTTAGTGATGACAGAAAGATGGTTCTCAAAAGTTTCCAACATTAATGCCAAGTGTTCAACAAGAACCTCTTGCAACTTGGAGAAAACAAGAATGTCATAGATGGGCTCAGCAATATCTTTATAAAGACACTCCAAGAAGAGGGGTTCATATGATATATGAATAAGGCAGAATATTGGTCAGACCAAAGGACATGAAGGTGTACTTAGGTGGAATACCATGAGTATAAACACCATCAATATAGTCCTTGAATATGGACTTGATCTGATGATAGCCCAACTCAAACCAAGAGGTAGGTTGATAGCATGTCCACTAAGAAGATGCTATCACGTTTCAAACAAAGCAAACTAGACGTCCCTTAACAAAGGATCAAGTTAGGCGGATCTTTTGCCTTTCAACTCTCCAAGTTGTTGTTTAAGCTCAACCACTAGTCCAAGGTGTCTAGCGTAGTTTCTTAGAGAAAGGAGTAGTTCAAATTACTCCTGGTTTAGACATCACGGTCAGGTAAAACCTGGTGATACTTCTAGAAAGACAACCAGAACATCACAACCTATCGTTATGTCTTGGAGTTCGAAAGAAGTCTTGCTTTTCAAGGCAACTTATATGGTCTTGAGACCTTTGGTATGAACCTAACTCTCTGACCAAGAATGTGCACCGGAATGAACATATTTGGTAACAAAATCAATTCCATATAGAGACCGGGTAACCAATGGTGCTAAGAAGGATACATATGTTTCATAGATTTTTCAAAGCAATAAGGATTGCTAAGAATATCTGATGCACACATCAATACACACACCGACTAGTCTCGAGCATTCGAGCTTGGAGGAAGGGGGAGTGAAGGCATGTAAGAGCAACACTTCATCAATAAGGACATGAAACTCAACACAACCTCTTGATATAGAAGAGTGTGATACTCAAAGGTCGAACATAACAGAAGCTGACGAAGCCTCTTGATTCTGCGAATTACAAAACTTTGACCAGGTTCTATACCTGAACGAGGTTCTGGTGTTTGTTCCCCCTTACATTCCAAGGTGGAATGTTTTAAAAACGCAAGAGGAATGCATTGGAAGACTCCAACACACGTATGCAACTTGGTGTCTAAAACAACAGACGAAGTTCAGGAAGCAACTAAAGATTGGAACGTGCTCCGGAGAATCCAGAGATAACAATGAATGCATAGGGTAATACTCATTTGTAGAACCCATGCTAAGAAGAGAAATATAGCTGAATCAAGAAGGAGGATGTGGAGACCATGATGATCACTCTTGTTGTGACCCCTTTTTGGTTCCAAAAGAAAGCATATGGCTATTGGAGTTAAAATTACATAGCCATCCTGAGGTAGAACACATTCTTCAGGATCCATAGAAACAGAACTTGGGTTAAGGTCGGCATTCTATACTGATAGCGTGAGCACCACATGGCTATAAAACCATAGGATTCAACCCACCACAATTCAGCACATTCTGGGACCTTCGGTTCAAGTCCAAAGGTTAAAAACACGGAGAAAGGAGTAACTACCATCTGAGTGCCTTAAAGGTCACTAAGAGTAGCGATTACGGGATATCTTTCGGAAACCATACAACAACTCCGGAAGAGTTTGAACAAAGTACAAAGGATACATTCGAGATGAAAGGGAAGTCTCGAGACTATGGATTTGAAGCTCTAGAACATGAGAATGTGGAATCCACACAAATATGGGAGATTATGATGGAAATGAATCTCCCAGTTGAACCAAGCGATAACGGAATATGGAACACACATGACTCTATAAACTTTAACACTAGGTTAACTTGGGAAAGAGACGTCCTTGCCAAAGAAGGCACCTAGGTTTCGAATGACTAGAAGATATAGCAAAACCTTTTCAAACCAAAACAGGTAAGATGACCCAGAGTTAGAGCGATACCAGATAAGGAGTAAAAAGAATCCTAAAGAGATTTTCACAATCCATTTGGGGTTTCAAAATAGTTTTCACAAACACTAGACTCAACATCGACCAAGAAGTAAGGTTTTCCTACAGGCAGTAGTGCTCTGATACCACTTTTGTCACGACCCCGTACCCATAGGTATACATACTGTTGTGCGCTCGTACTCATGGACCCACAAGGGATTCAGGGTTACCAGCCCCGGCCGCAACAAACAACCGCAGGTAGACCGAATTCATTGGCACGCAGGCCGGACAACCTCGGCGCTACTACTCCTTTTGTCCATGCTAGTCATAACCAACTATGCATATCAAAGCTTCCACGAATCGTATGAAACAGAAGGAACGGGACCAAAGCTATACAGAGATGCTATGTGTCCAGGAAGTGCAACAATAATCGAGGGTTACTGGGCTACCAAGCCCCAGGACGATTCACATCGGCAGGCGTGCTCAGACATGGATCATCGGCTCCACAACCCCTCGACTGCGACAACTACGCAGGCATAGCCAAAACTGTATAACAATGAGCTCAAAACCTACAATCGATCAAAGCAGCACTGTAGATATGGAAACTGTGTTAAACAGGTATTACTAGATTATAGCTTTACAAACAGAGGTCACATGACCCAACATTACATCAGACAACGGAATGCAAAGTATTTTTCTAATCAACAAGAACCAAAAAGGCCTAAGAGGCCGCAACATAAGGCGACGTCCCAGCCCATAGATTCCAGGCTGCTACCTGGGAACCCCAAACTACTCGTCGATGTCCATGTTGAAACACCACCGAAGTGAGGAACTCCACCTGAACCAAATTAAAGCAAACATGACTAGGGAGGTACTCAACAAGGCTTAGTTAACCTATTATATGTATGCTTCTTTTAGAAAGAGTTATGAAGGTTATTTTGCATAAAGCCATATTTGTTTTCCAAGTTGAGAAAGGAATAGCATGTCTCATGGAGTATTTTGAAAACATATGAGAAAGCTACTCAACTACTGATATCATCATCTTTTAATCCACCAACATCATTTCAGCACCTCGTGCTTCAAAGATCACCACCTCAAGTTGTCCCAGTACCTCATGCTACAAGGTAACCCCTCTCGGCATCTCCGAGGAGGCATCCTTCATTTGTTTATCAACAAGTTTTAGTCATTCCGTTCAAGTTATCTATGATCACAGAATCCGTCACCAAGTCCTCCTTAACCGCAGACACGGCTTTTCGAAAAGATTTAACCCTGCAGGGGTGTACAACATTAACCACACGTACCAACCAACTCTTAATGCCAGTACATTAGCACTATTCCGGGAAGTGCCGGCAGATGGAGGTTTACCACGACCTTTCCCTTGTTTCGCCTATTCCATGAGTCGCTTCGAGTAGAGATGGTTCGTGATATGGATATAATAGGGGTCCATGAGGATTTTCCATGCTTTAATTGGAAGGAAATATTGAGCCTCACTGTTGTTCATGATAAGGTGAATTCTTTCCTAGTAATGCATGTTATTTGTGTTTATAAGAATGTTATACTACCTAAGCATATATATTTATGTATGATAGGTTTATTGATAACACAAACATGAATGGAGGAGAGCATCAAGAAGAGATGGAAAACAAGCGTACAATGGTGGAAAACAAGTGTGCATACATGGAGGAAGTCATGGAGATTGCTTCCCACAAGAGCACAAGGTGTTAAAGGAGCCATCCATGCATTCGGGGATGATATGGGAGCAGCAAGGACATGTCCTAGGCTCTCCCAAACATTTTTATTACAGGACCTGCGAGTCCATATGGCTGGGACCATGTTGGGCTCGGTTTGTAAAGGTTTGGGTGCACCAAACCGTGTAGGAATAGGTTAGGGGGGCGCACCTCCCTCTTGGCCGCACCCCCTCCA
Source organism: Alopecurus myosuroides (assembly GCA_028641055.1). Classification (NCBI taxonomy): domain Eukaryota; kingdom Viridiplantae; phylum Streptophyta; class Magnoliopsida; order Poales; family Poaceae; genus Alopecurus; species Alopecurus myosuroides. The sequence continues at coordinate 105,764,165 of CM054062.1, forward strand.
TCATATATACCTCTTAGCCACGAATTTAGAGGTCAGAACCAGTTTAAGATAAACCCTAGATTCCAGAATTGAACCATGTTCATCTGAAATTGTCCCCACCGGTTTGGTGGAGTTATCCCTTGCAAATTCTGCGTGCTATCTGTTGTTCCATTGGGAATCAGTAGATACAGGACCACTCGTATTCATTGATTACGTTGTGCAAGTGTGTGGAGTTGAGAATATCCAACGGGATTGAGAGCTGTTGCATTGGCATCAGGGATCATCCGGAGAGGTTTCAGCAAGACTCAAGTTATCATATCAAGTTATCGTGTGAGCTCATCGAGAAAATCGGGCAACCAATTATCATATGGTATCAGAGTTCCAGGTTGACTCGGTGAGCAATTTATCCCCTTAGATTTGTTTTGTTTTCTTACCTACCCACAGAATAAGCCCCAAAAAATAGGATTAGTTTGAGCCATAGCCTTAGATCATCAATTTTATCAAGTTTTAGTTGCTGTTTTGTTGTTGATTTTCGTGTTCCTTTTCTCTTTTTGAGTCCTTTGTTTTCGGTCTAGGTTTAGGGTTCTAAGTGTTCTTCCAGTTATCCCAATCGTGTCCACAAAATTTCACCCAAAAACTCCCTTCCGATCCAAAGTTCTACTCAATTTGAGTTGCTTTCGGTTTCCTGCCGCGGCACAGAATCGCGCAGAATCTCTGCCGCGCGTCAAAAATCCTGCCGCGACCCGCAGCTGTTGTCCGTGCCCAACCACAGACGATGTCTGCCCTTTTGCGCGCACCCAGTTTTGGCCTGTTCGCTGCACCTGCGCGCTGCCGCGGCAGAGAGTTGAGCGTTTTCTCTGCCGTGGTAGAAATTTCCTGCCGTGAGGTGTGTTCTTCGCTCTAATTTCTTTTCGGTTTAGTTTTCTTTTATAATTTCTTTAGGGTTTCTTTTCCTATCTTTGTGCACCATAGACACGGCCTATCTATATATAAAACTAGGAGCATACCCATATAAGAATAGCTCGATTTTGTGCTCACAGGCTGCTCAGATCTTTGTTTCACAGTGCCGTTTTCTGCAAAAAATTTACTGTAGCTACAGTACCGTGAAAAGTAGCAAAATATATTGGCCCAAAAGAGTGAAAAAATCAAAGTGAAAAACAGAAAAATAAAAGAGAAAAAGAGGCCAGAGAATTGGTGATAGCTACTGCAGTTTTGGAGCTGTTTTACATGCTGTTTTGCACTAGTTCTTTGAGCAATCTTGTGCCTGTTTATAAGAGTTTTAGCTAGTGTCTTTCGAGTGCATTGCAACAATTCCATCCATATAGTTGCTTGCCACATTATTCTCCACGTGTGTGTTTCCTATGCTTTTCATATCATCACAAGCAGCAAATAGGACTTGTTATTGGTGTTGTTAGGTATCCGTACCAAGCCCCACCATATCCCTTGTTTGTCTTGTGATAGCTACACTCCCGGGTATTCTCATCTTCACATCAGTACACGTGTTAATACTACTTGTGGTGAGTATGTTCTATTCTCTTTGGAGCGGTAAGATACATGTTTTCTTTGCTGTTTTGAGAGAGTTGTGAGAGAACACCACAACCCATTGTTATTTTGTTACTAACAAGTTAATCAATGGAGCTTTCTAGTTTTTCTGTGTGCAGTGATCCTTTCTGGGAGGAGGAGTCTACTGGAATGCCTGCAGCAAATTTGTTCCACCTCATTGTAGACATCAAAGGTTGCCATGTTGCTATTACTCTTGATAAGGATACTCATTCTAATTTTGTTAGTCTTGATGTGGTAGAGCAATTGCAATTGGACACTTTTCAAGCAGATCCATACATGTTGATTACTAATGATGATAAAATTCGAATTACTCTACGTACTTTTGTTCCATTAACCATTAGCGGTCATACAGAGCAAATTTATTGTAATGTGATTCCTCGAGCATTTACTAGTTGTCATCTTTTGTTGGGTAAATCATGTATTGTCAAATTTTGGTTTGATTTTGCTAGATATTATCCTGGCATAAAATTACTTTGGAATCATATGTATCATCGAAGAAAACATGCTTCACTTGAAAATTGTATGGAGGTTAGAAAGCAACCATTATGTTATCATCAAGTCATGGGATCTGAAGTTGAAAATACATGTGATGTTGTTTCTACTAACATAATCATGTCTACTTCTAGTGTTGTTTCATGTAATGTGCAGGTTGCTTTTGAAGAAAGGGAGCCTCTAGTACAACCGGCACCACCACAACATCCATTGGAGGAGCATGCCATTATGCCTAGTACTATGTTTTGTGATATGCAGGTTCCTCTTGAAGAAAGGGAGCCATCACTAGTACAACCTGCATCACCACTTGAGAGAGAGGAATCAGTGCCTACTATATCTGAGGAGGATGTTATTGCTATTGGTGCTGATTTGGAGCTGCCACTTACAAGTACAACTTTTGTGAGTCTACTAATGTGTTAGTTAATTCTTCTGAGTTGATAACCACATATAGTTCACCACCATGTGATAGTTTGTTTTCAAATTTTGAGCATGTGGTTTTGATTTCACATAAAGAAGTGCTTGCTAAAATACCACCTATGAATATTGTGTATTCCATCATGTTACATGAACCAATTAATGTGCAATGTGCTATGAATAGGATTGCTGAAATTTCATATATAAATTCTAGCACTTATGCTACTTGTTTCACTTTTAATTTGGTTGGTGACTATAACATGAATGAAATTTTTATGGTGGATCACATATGTATTACTTGTGATACAATTGCTGAATTAAATATTGTGTTACCTTGGTTGAATTGTTTACAATTTGCTACAACTAAGCATGATTCTACACATATGTTTGATTTTCAGCAACATTTGATAAGTACATATGCTAATGATTTATACTTCACTTATATTTGCAAAATGAGTTGCAATTACCATGATGGTTATTATATGCATGATAAGACAATTGACTATACTGCTATAACCAATTTTGATTATAGATCTTCTGTGAGAACACTTGGTTTGATCATAAACAATAAGAATTTATACATAGATGTTTCTCCTTATGATCATAATTTTCTGAGGTTCAATTATATTTGCAATCGTGATTGCTATGGGATGGGATGCTATTTGTTTTCTTGTGACAATTTTGTGATACATACATGCAAATTTCGTTGCATCTTGTCCTATGAAAATGTTTATCATGTCCACAACACTAATGCACCCGATTATAGATATATGTATTGTGCATACACGGTGTTCTTTTTGTTTCTTCCTTGTTCAGGTTACCACAAGCCGAGGACGTCTTGTCTTGAAGAAAGGGAGGATGATATGGATATAATAGGGGTCCATGAGGATTTTCCATGCTTTAATTGGAAGGAAATATTGAGCCTCACTGCTGTTGATGATAAGGTGAATTCTTTCCTAGTAATGCATGTTATTTGTGTTTATAAGAATGTTATACTACCTAAGCATATGTATTTATGTATGATAGGTTTATTGATAACACAAACATGGATGGAGGAGAGCATCAAGAAGAGATGGAAAACAAGCGTACAATGGTGGAAAACAAGTGTGCACACATGGAGGAAGTCATGGAGATTGCTTCCCACAAGAGCACAAGGTGTTAAAGGAGCCATCCATGCATTGGGGGATGATATGGGAGCAGCAAGGACATGTCCTAGGCTGTCCCAAACGTTTTTATTAGAGGACCTGCGAGTCCATATGGCTGGGCCCATGTTGGGCTCGGTTTGTAAAGGTTTGGGTGCACCAAACTGTGTAGGAATTGGTTAGGGGGCGCACCTCCCTCTTGACCGCACCCCCTCCATCATATATACCTCTTAGCCACAAATTTAGAGGTCAGAACCAGTTTAAGATAAACCCTAGATTCCAGAATTGAACCATGTTCATCTGAAATTATCCCCACCAGTTTGGTGGAGTTACCCCTTGCAAATTCTACGTGCTATCTGTTGTTCCATTGGGAATCAGTAGATACAGGACCACTCGTATTCATTGATTACGTTGTGCAAGTGTGTGGAGTTGAGAATATCCAAAGAGATTGAGAGCTGTTGCATTGGCATCAGGGATCAGCCGGAGAGGTTTCAGCAAGACACAAGTTATCATATCAAGTTATCGTGTGAGCTCATCGAGAAAATCGGGAAACCACTTATCAGTTCGCCAATAGAGAGTGGCCATCTCCTGCCGGGTCTCTATCGTTGCGAGCGGTGCTTCAACTACTGTCTTGCTACAGGCTGTTACATCGCCACATCCTAGTTTTGTAAACATTTTTAATAGCCCCGCAATCCAAATGGAAAGCCCGAACTAGGAAACTCATGGAACAAACTAGGCAAGTTGAGACCGAGGGGAATCTAAGGCCCGTGTGGATGCAGGCTCAGTCTTGTCTCGAAGACGAGAACTCGCTCCTAGGGGAATGAACGAGACAACAACCACAGACCCTCTGTGGTCTCGTCATCCACACATGTTAAGTCATCTTAATCAAATATCTCTTAACTTACCACTACTTCCTGCCATACTAGATTGATTCGCAACTCTGATTCTGCAACCGGATGGAGCAGAGCTAACAAGCATGTATGACTAAGCACAACATATTTAAGGCTTTAACGATGAACACAATCAAACCTATGGCTGCTAGGGTAGTGCATCAGGATAATGAGGCTATGCATAATATAGGAGAACTCTAACACAGGCACAAGATACATTGGAATCGAATGCATTTGTACGAGAATCAAAAGTATTTCGAAATCATATATGGGAAGATAAGAGGTTATGATTTCCTTACTTCAAGAAAAGCAGATAAAAGCTTCAGGGATAAGTGCTTGACTGTCGGTTAGGATCAAGTATTCGTCGAATGGCATTGCTGGCCTTCTCTTCGGAGTCGCATTCTACCGAGGGGGAAACAACACCAAGAAGAAGAACAACAATCAACATATGACATCGATGCAATGCGCAATATGTATGCATGCGAAAGTTAATGCGCTTAAATAAAGCCCTACACATGTTTGATGGGTTGCTAGCGATTGTATGACAGTTATGCAATTATGTTGAAATTAGCCCCGAAATGGACCTCGGAGGGTGTTTCGGGCGATACTGGAAGTGAGTACAACTTTAATTGCTCAAATGGGTTTGAAAACATCATACGTGAGTTGCATTTGTCATTTTGAGCATTTTGGTATATAACTTGTAAAATTTTCAATTTATTGAATAACAACTTAATTTTCCATTTTAAAATGAATTAAATAACATTTAAATAATGCCCAAAATTAAAGTTTGTCAAACATGTGTGAAAATGACATAAACAGGTAGATTATATTTTTCTGAACATTTTGGTACCTTCTTTTTATTTTTCTGAGGTATAAAACAATAAAATTATTGAATTATTAGAATTAATAAATTTTTAGTTATTTTTAAACGTTTTCTGGAAATAAAGAAAACTGCATTATGACACCATGCTGACGTCAGCACTGGCCGGAACTCCTCTGCCTGCGCACGATTGCGCGATGCAGCGCACGATTCCAAAATCAAAGAGAACCACGAGGGAGAGGAGCCGAGGACGAACTGGAGGGTGGCGGCGCCGCCCGAGAAGTGTAGCCGGAAGCTCGCCGGCGAGCTTAAACGGCGGCGGAGCTCGTCGGTGTTCGGTTCCAACACGAAACAGAGGACAAGGAAGGCAGGTGAGGGGTCCATGAGGACCGAGAGCTCACCAGGAACATCATGGATGGGTCGAGGATGCCGGGAGGGCCGAATCGGCCGCGGTGGCTGTCGGCCGGAGCCAAGAAAAACGGGGATGGCGGCGGCGACTCCGGTTGATTCGGGGCAATTCCTTCACCGAAGAGGTGGAGGAGGAAGTGGCAGAGCTCCCTGGCCGCTCGCCGGAGCACGAAGATGAGAGGAACAGCGGCAATCGACGGCGGTCGGTGGGACAATAGGGTTAGGGTTTCGGTTGGTGAGGAGAGACAGAGAGATGGCGCGACTGAGGGAGGAGATGGGCAGGATCGGCGTGCCCATCTTTGGCTCCTCCTAGAGAGTAGGGAGCCAAACAGAACGTGGCAAACGGCATCGCGGATGGCGCCACGCAGCAGGCTGCTTCCTTCTAGCGGGAGGAAGAAGAAAGAAAAGGCACTTTTCCCATAACCCCCTGAAGTTTTCTAAATTTTACAAATTAGTCCTTTTCTATTATAAAACATAACATGAAACTAAGTTTTGAGGGCCTTCTTGCAAGAACTAAAATTGGCAAAAATACTTTTTTGGAAACCTTATAAAATTTCCAGCCTTGCCATATTTTATGTTTTCCCAACTTGAAAATGTTTTTGATTTAACTTTTGGGTGACCAGTTTAAGTGGTTTTTGGTCATTTCACTTATTGTTTTCAAATGCAAAATTTTAACTAATGTTTTCATGCATGTATGTCATGAACACCACACCACGACACTTGTTAACAAAGTTTGGGATGTTACAAGATGTAGGGAGTAGTATCCGTGTGTTTTGTCGTTTGTCTTTGGCCGCCACTCGCAATTTCTGCGGGATCCGTCGTCGTGGTTTCTTGTGAATTTGGATGCCACAAATTCCGACTGATTGTCCTGATCGTAGTGTCGTCTTTTCTCCTTTGGCGGTCGCCATTGCGGTCATCGTCGTGCGCGGATGAGGAAGGGTTCTCGTTGCGCAAAGATTCGCCACCATTCGCCCACTTGTCCGCTATCACCATTAATTCTCCAATAGTCTTGGGTGCACATCGTCCCAGTTCTTCTCGGAAAGCTACGCATAGCACGCCCTTTGTGAAAGCTTCGACCGATATTTCCTCCGATATGTTTACAACCATGTTTCTGAGCGTAGTCCATCTCTGGATGTACTCGCGAGTAGATTCACTGCTCTTCTGTCTGCAGGCTCGTAGCTCCTCGATAGATGCGGGCCTCTTGTACTTTGCTTGAAAGTTATTCTCGAAGTTGTAAGTGAGATCGTCCCAAGATCTATAACACTCGTGCGGCCTGCCTTCGAGCCAGCTTCGGGCAGCTGCAATGAGGTGCAGGTTGAGGTACTACATGGTTGTCACCTTGTTTTCGCGTAGGCACTTGACTGCGGTCAGGTAATCCGAGAGCCAAGTACTGGGTTTTTGCGAGCCATCGTACTTTGGGACTTTCGAAGTGAGCTTGAATTTTTCGGCCATCGGTGCCTCGCGAATACTATTGCTGAAGCACAGCGTGCCACATGCCTCTTTGTCAGAGCAGGACGGCGATCAAACATGATTCCTGCGTGCGCGAGCCCTATCGACCTTGTTATGGGTGATGTCGTTCCGCACATCGTAGGAGCCTCGGTCGCGACTTTATCCCGTTGCGGCTCCCTGCTACGGTGTCTCGAATCACGGCCATTGCGTCGTTGTCCGTCTTAACGATGTTGCGAGCGACCTTCGCGGTGTCGCGGGCTATCATCACGGTGTCGCGGGCGATCGTCACTCTTTCGTGGACTGTCGTTGTGGCGCCGATGGTGGCGGGGTGCTCCCTTATCTCCTCTTTTTGGTGACGTATCCTCGCATCTGCGAGGCAATTTGTCTGTTCGAGGCGCCGCAGCCTCCGAGGTGGTCGTTTTCTTGTGAGCTTGGGCGGCAATCGTCGCGCCGGCTAGACCTAGCCCCCTTTGGACTTGGCGATGCTTCTCCGCGCGGGGGTCATTTTGTGGTGCCTGATTACCCGTAGATAGGTAGTGGCGGCCAGGACTGCGGCTGCAGGGGTTGTCGGGTGCATGTTGTCGTCCTCGTCGACGTGCATGAACGAGGTCTCCATGGTTCTGGAAATCTCGCTGAGGGACTCTTGGTTCATGCTAGCGGTCTTGGAGGCGTGCTTTACTTTCCTGGGAGGTTGCTCTCCCGTTGAGTCGCGAGTTTTGGAGAGTGCCGCCCGACGCGCACTCGAAGCTTCAGCCACGCATTGGCGTGTGTCGAGTTCTTTGCGGGTGTTTATCATCTCTTGATTTTTTAGCGACAGGAAATAGTGGTACGTTGTCAAATCTTCCTGCGTGGCTCTGGCTGCCAGTGGTTGGCTCTTCTGTACCGTCCTTTTTGCTTTGACCCAGGCAGCCTGCGAGACGCGGATCTGTTGCCTCGCCATCAGGCTTGCCTCCGTTTGGCGGGTTCCGTGTCAGGCTCGGCCATGCAGACGTGGGCTAGATATGGCTCGTCAGTCCTTGGTGCAGGCCAATGGTTTTCGCCGCGATCGACGGGTTCTTTAGCCGCGATGGTGTGGAAGTCGAGCTTGTTGCGACGGACAGAACCGTCTCTAGACTCCAAGCTGCAGCCGGCGTCGTCGAGTGGCGATTCTTGAGTCGCCGGGCTCGAAACGGACTCAGTGTCAGATCTGGCGTACACGGGAGTGTCGGGGAAGCGCAAAATTGCTTCCCTGGTGACACGAAAGTGGAGGTCGCCAAAAGTCATCGAGACGCCTCCTGGAGGCCGCTGAATGTCGGGCGAGAAGCCGGCGAGTGGGGCGTGTAGATGAACGACCCGAAGCAGATTGGCTCTATTGGAGCCAAATATTCCGGGCATCGGTTGAAGCTCGGTGCAAATGAAGCCGACGAAGACGGGGATCCAGCGCCTGCCATTACCATAGACGGCGCCAATTGTTGATGACTCATATCAACATATCCCTCGGATGATCCGGTAGGGTTTCGAGTAGAGGAACGAATTAGACGTTGGTGATTTCGACGGCTAACAGTGGGCACAATTTACCCAGGTTCAGAGCCCTCATAGAGGTAATACTCTTACTCCTGCTTGTTGTCTCTGTATTATGATGTATGGTTACAATGGAGGGCGCGCAGATCGAGAGATTGGATCTCGAGAGGTGACTCCTATGGTGCGTGTCGTCTGGATTGGATGATCCCCCCGGGTGGTTCTCCCAGCCTTTATATAGGAGGCTAGGTCTCGAACTCGTACCCGGGGAGTTACAAAACCCTAGACTTTGTCGGCAAGCTACTACCATCTTGGCCTGCAAGTCTTGCGGGTGGGCCATAGTTGGGTCTTCTAGAACAATCAGGTTGTCCTCCATGCTGAGTTTGGGTGTTGGGCCGTAAACCAGTTAGGCCCACTTCAGGGACTCAGGAGTCATCCCCACGTCACCTGGTGCGGCCCAGCTATGGGCTCCTCAAGCAGACCCATAAGACGTTTGGGTTCAGGCCCATTGACGGATGGAAATGCAAGGAGCGTCCTGGATAAAACTTGTGTGCCAAGGCTAAATAGAAACCGACTCTAGTAGAGTCCTACTCATGTACGAACTCCTAAGACGCATCCTCCTATATAAAGGATGAGAGGGGGTCACAGCAAACCCTAGAACATACACCGGAGACACTTCACCAAATTGAATCTCTGTGCCGCAACCCTTGTAATTCTGGCAAACTCGCTGAATCAATATACATATAGGCAGGGAGTAGGGGTTTTACCTTCTTGAAGGACCCTGAACCTAGGAAAATCTTGCCCCCGTGTTCTATCAAGACGAGTAGTCCACCACCATTCGTCTCCCTTACAAAACCGTAGCCCAACAAGCATTGGATATGCCGTGGTAACCCCACGACATTAGGCGTCGTCTATGGGTATCTGGAGCAGTGGATTTGAGGCTTCGTCAACATCAACTATAAGAGATAACTCGTCGATCAGGATGGATCCCATTCAATTTGGGTCCTTGGACATCACCGAGCACTCGTCGGCATTACGCCCGGCCATCGACACCCTCGACAAGAGCTTCAACCTGACCTTTGGCGATCTAAACTTCCGCACAACTTGAGTGGGTGTTATGCGCCTTCGGAACTTGACGCATCCATCCGCTCTGGCGGATATTGAATCACCGTTTTCCGAGTTTGAGATCGAGATCAGATCTGATTCCAACTCGAGTTCCTCCATACGCACACCTCCACCACTTTTTCGGGATGGTGCATGGCCGCAGGGATGACGAAAACAATAGAACAGTTACCCAAGACCTAGTGCAAGCAAGGACGAGGACCCCGCTACTCCTGGTCCCGTCAAGGTGATAAACGCTGGAACAGAACTGGAGGAGGAAGTCGAAAATGAAGACGGGGATGAGGATGAACCCGAATATGGTGATAAAGATGAAGATAAAGATGGAGGGGCCACCTCACACTGTGGGCACCCGACATTAGCCGAAGAAGAAGATGATGATCCAGACCCTCAAGACCCGTGAGATCCCTGGGAAACCGGGACACCTCAAGGTGCAGGTCCCGCCAAAAAGGCCCGCGCCAGAACACTCGACCCATGGTAAAAATGTCTAGACAAGTGATGGAAGCAACACAACAGGCAGTCGCTGCAGGCCGCAACATACCCAAAGATTCTACATGGGAATAACAAATTTCTTACTGTCACACATTGAGTAAACAAACGAAGATATTGTTGAAATTGCAGAGAGACATGGACACCCGCTAGAGAGTAACAGCTGATCGGAACGTCGAGAGGGCAGAACGAGTGACCGAGGAAGTAAACCCTAGGCCAGTAGAGCGCGTTCCCACGCAGCGATGTCGCTTAGCTGGGATGCCCCCAACTTGGTTTTTGAAACGACCAGGAAGCTCAAGTTCGGAACAGACAACACCCGAAGCTACATGATGCCTAAAACCCCTCAAGATGTCCTCCTGTAGGCGACTACATAAATGATGTCAATACAATCACCGGCTGGTGACCTGCGAGCAGGAATTCACTAGCACACACTTCGAGCACTGGGCATAGTGGGTGCAGCACTTGAAGTGGCGCCGATCACACCCATGGCTAATGCTTATACGCCGATCGCAGTTGACAAACCCGTGGCCCGAGCGAGTCGCGCCTCCTTCCTCGAGGATGACCCGACAACTTTACAAAGAAACTCACAACGCAGGGTGGATCACATGCACCGCGAATGAAGGGATGAGCTTAACAATGCCACCCAGAGCCAAGTCGACGGATCCCGGGCTGAGCGCTTGGCAAAAAACTCACCGATTCCGATGGAGATGAGCTTTGCATGTCAAACAGTTTCTGCCGCGAGATTCACGAGGCCAAAAGGCCAAAAAACTTCATACTGACCGCCTAGACGCCCAAGTACCACTACTAGGAAACATGCTATAGTAGCATTACCTAGCGCCGGCACACACTCAAACAGAGCCTCCCGTGGTAAGTACCACCGGCGCGCAGTTTGACAACGCGCCGGTGCTACTAACTTACCCCCGGCGGGCGTATAAAAGGGGGTGCCGGTGCTAAGCGCACGCCAGCCCCCTCCCTTATGGGAGAATGTATCGCCGGCGCGCGCGTGACAGGTGCGCCAGCGCTAGGTACCTTACCCCCGGCGCGTGGGCAGCACAGCACACCGGCGCTAAGGGCACAGCTCGGGGCAAAATTACCCCCGGCGCGCTTCTTTTAGGGACCGCCGGCGCTAAAACTTACCCCCGGCGGGCTGGTGCATGAGCGCGCCGGCCGTAAACCTTACCCATATCCAGCCACCACCCACCACCCATTTGCCCAATCACTCACTCCACTCACTCCTCCTCATCTCCAACTCGAAACTCCTCTCTTCCCAGCCCATTTTCTCACTCATTTCTTCCAATTTTAGCACATTTAACCAACCAAATATGATATGTTTTGTCAAAACTTTCTCTCGCAACATGCCCCTCCCTTCTACGTAGTTAGATCTAGATCTAATATGAAGAATCTCTCTCCCCACATGCACCATATTCATATATCTAGATTTAGCTAGATCTAGATAGAGTCTACACACACCGCACTCTCTCCGGTCGACACGTGTCGTGTGTACGTTACGATCTTCCATATCTCGTGCCGGGGGAATATACTTATATCGATATATATAATTATTGTGTTTCCAACCAAAATATGTGATTATGACCCCTATTCATGGGAATTGTATTATGTTTGTTGCGACCGTGTAAGATGTGATGACATGTATATTAGTTGGCAATGTTTTGCCAAAATGTCGATTCATTTCCGTTTCGGCAAATTTTTGCCACTGCGTTTTGACTTTTTTTTAGCAAAGGTCATGCCAAAATTTTCTGTGAAACCGGCCGGGTGTGGATATAATCAAAATTTACTCTTGTCGACCGTGCAGGAGACAATGGTCATATCGATGAGGGAAAGCGTCGTGGATAGATATGTGGAACGTGCAACGGCCGACATGCATCGAAGGGATCGCATAGACATACTTTGTCCGTGTCGAAGATGCAAACTTGGGTCCCTGTTCAACCCATCTTCGGGCGTAGTGAAGGACCACCTGCTTAGGCGTGGTTTCATGGACGGTTACACTCAGTGGACCATGAGTGATGAGGAAGATGATCATGGGGATGATCATGAGGAGGGGGCGCGATGACAACCGCTGAAAATGGGGAAGAAGGGCAGGAGGAGAACGACGATGACGAAGAGGCTACCGCACATGGCGGTATTAGAGAGGAAAAAGCGGCGGACAACAATACTTCGCTAACGTCAGTCGTGCGGGACCCTCATGTTCAAGAGTTACTTCTCAGCGATAGGTCGACGACTGACGCGAGAGCCACCGGTAGACGGAAATCTAAGCTGGCGCAACTGCAGCAGACCGCGATCCAGAGGAGTCCCGCTTAAGAGTAGCAATCGATATTATGCAGATGAAGGCAAAACACGGATGGACCGATGCAAGCGTTGATGGCCTACTGCAATACATGAAAAAGCGTCTTCCTAAAGACAACACGTGTCCTACAAGTCTAGACGAGGCGAAGAAAGTCGTGTGCCCTCTCGATTTACCGCACACAAAGTACCATGCATGCATCCATGACTGTGTCATTTATCGGGACGAACACGGGGACAAGACCCAATGCCCAGTGTGTGGCACTGATCGGTACAAGAGAGGGAAGAAAGACGCTCCTCGGAAAGTGGTGTGGTACTTTCCGCTCACGCCTCGTCTGTAGAGGTACTTCGTGGACCCTAAGGAAGCAAAGATGATGCGCTGGCACGCGAACAGAAAGGAGGCAGTGCTGAATGATCCAGAGCGGGCTGAAAACCCAGTGCTGACACACCCTTCGGATGCAAGCCAGTGGAAGGCACTAGACAACGAGTATGGAGATTTTGGGAAAGAGGCAAGGAACATCAGGTAGGGTGCGAGCACGGACGGACTCAATCCGTTTGGCAACCAGAGCAGCAAACATAGCACGTTGCCCGTGTTTGTTTGGATATACAGCCTCCCCCTGGATCTGCATGAAGAGGAAGTACATACACATGAGTATGCTAATTCAAGGGCCGACACAACCAGGGAGTGATATCAACCTGTATCTCGAGTTGCTGAAGGAGGAGCTAGAAACGTTGTGGGAGGATGAAGGGGTACAAACATGGGATGCCTGCACGGAAGAATATTTCCCTATGAGAGCCGCGTTGATCACGACAGGTGCAGGACTTTCTTGGATACGGATATATTGCATGCCAGGTGTGCCATGGGCACAAGGCGTGTGTGAGGTGCATGGAACATACGCCATCTTTATAGCTTAAGGAACCGTGGTCTTGTAAGACTGTCTACATGAGGCATCGAAGGTGGCTAGACAAAAATGACCCGTGGAGGAAGCGTGGAGATCTATTCAACGGTAAAGATGAGCCCGAAGGACGTCCACCTCAGAGGAGAGGTGAAGAGATCAAGCAGTTATTGGACAATTGGAAAGAGTGCGCTGCGCCGGGAAAGGGAAAGGGAAAGGAAAAGAAGCGAAAGCGAGAAGAGAAGAAGAAAGAGAAGGCAGCATGACCGCTCCTGGGGGTACAGAAGGAGGTCCGTGTTTTGGGACTTGACGTACTGGCCAATCCTCGGTACGCCTGATTGCCTTGATGTCATGCATATCACGAAGAACGTGTGCGAGAGCTTGCTCGACACCCTGTTAAACATGCCGGATAGTACCAAAGACAGGCCGAAAGCAAGATACGACCTGGTGGCCCTAAACATCAGGAAAGACCTTCAAATACCACCACCGGCTGCTAGGACCAAAGATGACCAGCTGGACGAGGAGGAGGCGGACGGTTGCAAGCGCAAAAGGGGTAAGCCGCAACACTGGGTATGCCCCCCTCCTGCTTCACTCCAAGCCCCAATGAGCTCGATCAAATGTTATGTTGCCTTCTAGGAGTCAAAGTGCCCTTTGGTTACTCGGGGCTGATAACGAGATACCTGGACCAGAACAAGAAAATCTTTAGCAGGATGAAGTCTCATGACTGTCACGTGATGATGACGCAGATACTTCCAGTTGCAATCTGAGGGATAATGGAACCTCACGTCTGTGAAACACTGACTGGTCTATGTAACTTTTTCGAAGTCATCACTCGGAAGTGGATCACCGTGAAGAAACTCGGAAGGCTATAGGAAGAGATCGTTACGATCCTATGCGAGCTTGAGATGTACTTCCCGCCCGCATTCTTCGACATAATGGTCCATCTCTTGGTCCATATCGTAGATGATATCATCGATCTCGGGCCGGCATTCCTGCATAACATGACGCCGTTCGAAAGAATGAACGGGGTCATCAAAGATTTCGTTCGTAACAGGTCACATCCGGATGGAAGCATCGTCCAGGGGTTTCTCACCGAAGAGCGAATCTCTTTCTGCGAGAATTATCTGGACGTCGAAAAGCCGGTTGGTTTGTCGGAAAACAAGCACATTGGCAGGTTCGAGGGAGCATGCCACAAAACGGGCAGGCGGGAAATGCACGTGGCCTTTGAGCGACGGACATCCGACTTTGACAGGGCCAACTTAGTGGTACTTCAACACATCGATGATGTGGATCCTTGGTTAGAAGAGCACAAAAAAATGATAGAAAACAATGCTCGCAAGCCGATGACCGAAGCAGATATACTCAGAGCGCACAACTCCTCTTTCGTTCGCTGGTTCAAAGACCAGATTGATGTTGATCCCCCGACAATGACCAACGAGAACGGTAAACTAATTTTGGCTTTGTCATATGGCCCCGCGCCCAACCTCATGACTTACCAAGCATACGATATCAACGGGTTCACATTCTACACGGTGGAAAAAGACAAAAGTAGCGACTACCAAAACTGTGGGGTAACGATGGAATCCTACACGGGTGATGTCAAGAAAAAATACTACGGAAGGATCGAGGACATCTGGGAGCTTAACTATGCTAGTGAGAAGGTGCCGATGTTTCGTGTCATATGGGCTAAGAACGTCGAAACCGAAGGCAAATATTTTGTCCCCTTGTGTACACCTGAAGCCAACAATTGCAAGACCACAAACGCCACCGTTCAAAATGAGCCATGGGTACTAGCTAAGCACGTGGAGCAATGCTTCTTCATAACTGACCCGTCCAGGCCTAGCCGTGTTGTCATAAGGAGAGGAAAAAAGAACGTTGTCGGAATGGATGGAGTTACTAACGAGAATGACTTTGACGGTCTCGTCGGAGACCCAGTGATAGAAGAACCCGATGAAGACAATGCAACAGACACCAAAAGAAGAAGCATGACCACGCTACCTAGGTCAGGTGATCCCAGCACAAGAAGAAGTCATCAGATAGGGGTAAAGTATACAACGACATCCAAAAAGGGAAAGAAGAAGATTGTGATGAAACGGTAAGACAGAAACACTCGCAATGTGTGTTGTGACGATGGAAGTATCATTAACATTGTATTATTATGTGCAACTCTTTCTTAATTAAATCGATAACAATGAACGATGTGTGTTTTGCCGACGCAACTATCTTATATTATATATCCTCTTTTCAATAACTACAATTAATATTCCATTTTATTTTATTACTATCCTCTTACGTCAAAATTAGCTTTATTACTATCCTATTTTATTTTAGGCAATAGATAAATAATAAGGAAAAGAAAAGACAAAAGGGAAAAAAAACAAAGATAGCGCCGGCGCGCACGCATAGAGACGCGCCGGCGCTAAGGTAGCATCCGTCCTCAAGGGGGTGGGTCCCACTTAAGTTATCCCCGGCGCGTGAGGCCTACGGCGCGCCGGCGCTAAACTATGTGGCCCACTGCCTAGAGGGTCCCACCATAGTTATCCCCGGCGCAGTTGTATGTATGTCGCGCCCGCGCTAAGTTATCCACGATTACTGGAATAGGACTGAGGCCAAAATTCGCTCACGCTCACTCACCGTTTCACTCACGCACTCGATCTCGTCCCCAATTCAACTCGACGACGAACCCTAGTTCCCAGGAGGAGGCGAGGAGGAGCCAGGAGCGAGGAGGAGGAGCCACCGCCGAGGAGGAGCGCCGCCGTCGATCCCTCCCCAATTCCCCTGCGCCCGCGCCACCGTCGAGCCCTCCCCAGTTCCCTGCGCCCGCGCCGCCGTCGAGGTACTGCCCCTTCCTTCCCCAATTTTAACTTACTTAGGGCATCTCCAGTCGTTGCGCCCCCCCAGGACGCAAAAACCCTCGCTTTTTTAGCGCCGCGGCGCGAAACGGCGCTATTCTCGGAACTGGGGGGGCGCGTTTCCCAGCCGTGAACCCAGGCCGCCCCCCCAGCGGCGACTCGGCCAAATTTGGACAATTAAAAAATAATCCCACCAAATAAATAGAGTTTTGCCACACAAATAAATAGAGTTTGGCCACACATATAAATAGTTCAACAATTTTAAAAAAAAAGAACACTAGTCATCGTCCTCAAAATTGCCATTCCCCTTTCGCGCCCACAAATGCTGCACCAGGTCCACAAATAAATAGTGTCTTGCGCATTGGGTGATCGCAGGTATGTTGGGCCAAAAACTGCAACCACTGCCCGGCAGAACTTGTTCAAGCACTCGAGGGCTGTGGACTCGCTCATGCGCAGGTAGTCATCTTGTGCATCTGCGGGAGCACCGTATGCAAGCAACCTCATGGCCATCGTGCACTTCTGGATAGAGGTAAACCCTACCGTGCCGGTGCAGTCCTTCTTCAACTTGAAGTAGGTGTCGAACTCCCGGATGGCATGCATGATGTTGAGGAAGAGCGTGCGTTTCATCCTGAAACGACGCCGGAACACCTTCTCGTCGTTGGTGGGATCCTCGGCGAAGTAGTCGGAGTAGAGGATGCAGTAGCCCTCGTACCGCTGTCTCGGCCTGCTCTTGCGGCGACCGGGCTTCGATCCAGTGCGGCGCGGCGCGGCGTCCTGGGCCAGCAATCTGGCCAGGCAGCTCAGGACGAGCAGGTGCTCCTCGTCGTCGATGGCAGCCTGGTCTTCCTCGTCGAACAGCTCGGCGAGCATCTCCTCGGCGTCGGAGTCCATGGCTCGGATACAGCGTCGAACACCTTGCGGGCGGGTGGACGCGGCTCACTGGGTACAACCTCCTCCGCGGCGGACATGCGAGCGAACGGCGGCGACGATGTGGAGCACGGCCGGTGGTGGTTTGCCTCGTCGATCTTCTGCGATTGTAGCCGACAGCGGCGGCGTGGAGCGCGGCCGGTGGTGCGGCGACGGCGAGGCGGGCGAGCAGAAAAGACGAGTCGGGGGGTGGGGAAAGTGGGCAAATAGCGCTCCACTCGCCGACAGCGCTGGCCCACGCGCGCTTTCCCTTTCGCCGCCCCCCAGGCCGAACCCAACGGGCTGGGTTCCGCCTGGGGGCAGCGGCGCTAATTTCCGCCGAAACGGCGCTTTTTCAGGTCTGGGGGGGCGACTGGTGGAAAAACGGCGGTATTCACGCCAAACGGCGCTATTTTGCGTCCTGGGGGGACGACTGGAGATGCCCTTAGTTATGCCGCTACCCACCTTCCAGCGCACCTCCTCGACGGTGATTATTGTTATGCATTCTAATGCTGGAATTCATTCAGAGATTGAAATTTATACAGTGCATTAAACCTACTCTGAAGAAATCAGTTTTCTCATTGGATCTTGATCGTTCATCTATGGTTGCAATTTGGATACGATACTAGTTTGGCATTACTTTGATAGTGATTGAACGTGATGTGATGGTGATTTGGCTGGGTGCAGGCCAAAACGTATCTTCGTATTCAGCCTGGGCATCAAGAGATCCGTTTCAGCGAGTTAATTAGTGATTACTTAACGTAGGTAATGTCCAGGTGAAACATGTCTGACTGATCCTGAGCAAGACTGTCTGACAGTGATGTGTAGCGGACTTGCAGGTGGCATTGCCTTAGCTTGGTTTGATGCACTTCGAGTTAAATCAACTGTATTGTAGCAAGACCAACTTGTAGATTTATCGAAACAGGAATTACCAGTTAACTATAACAATAGTAAAAACAAAAACCATAGCAGTATATGGAGGGGAAAACTCAGTCAGGTGAGTACTTCTATTGGTTGGCCTAGCTGTGGAGGATTGCTGGATGGCAGAATGCTCCATTTTGTTGCAGGTACATTGATCGAGTTGCTAACGTTTTGCCGGAACGTCGATTCGTTTCCATTCCGGCAAATTTCTAGCACTCCGGCATGACCTTTTTTAGCAAAGGTCATGCCGAATTTTTGCGTCAATTTCTAGAACCAAATATTGTAACAGAATATTGTAAGCATAGGGTAGTATAAAATCAGAAGAATGTACAGGGAGTCAGGGATTGTGGAACATTGAGAACCATTCTAAGTCCTGCTGGCACCACACTCACCTTCCTCTTCTGCTGCTAGCGCCCTGGACCTGGAGGCACCAAAACGGTGTTGGCTTTGATGACAAGACGCCATCCCTGCTGCTCCTCTGGGAATGTGCCATGGGGATGCCGTTCTCCCGTGGCTAGTTCTCAACCCTGCCCTGTTTTTCTGATAATCTCGTTGTGTTAGCATCCAACTTTTTGGCCATTTCAATTCAGGTGGGGAATCTCTCCCACTCGGTAAACATAAACATATATACATTTTAAGTATACTGAAAAACAATGAAAATGGACGGTACACTGCCAAGCTGATATGCTGAATAAACAACCCCTTGATCCTTTACTTTATGGTTCAAGAGCATTCGCTATAAATTCTGATGAAGCTTAGTGTGTCATACTAGGGGAAGGCAGAGTTTTATATGAGTTCATTGAAAAATATGTTGAGAACTATGAGTTTTGTTCTTTCTTCACACATGTTAATCTTTACAGCATATAATCTTCTAAAGATTTTAACGTTGTCAAATTCAGACACAAAAGAGTATATGTCAGCTCTTTTATTATGTACTTCCCCCGTGTCAAAATACAAGACGTTTAAGCTTTGTTAGTTCAACTTTCGTCACATTAAGAAATTTCTGAATTTGATTTTGCATGATCTGGTTTTGTGTCTGAATTTGACAAGGTTAAAATCTCCGGCGATACATTAAGAGATTTTAATCATACCTTTAAGCTTTGTTAGTTCAACTTTCGTCATGTTAAGACACAACAGAGTACTTAGTTTGGGTATTTGCATGAATCGAAGGCATTCTTGTTGTTTATGGTTGTGTCCTTCCATAGCACAAAAAGTTGGATGCTAACACGGGGTGCAAACAAATATGTTAATATCAACTCCTCATTTTGAGCTGTCCATTGTTCAGATTTGATGTGATGCGAGGTGGGAATTATTTGCCATTTAGCTTTCTATGGCCCTTATACCTTCTGAATCCAGTAGATCCCAATCAGCCAAAATTCAAACATGAGTTTGCAATATATACACTTCCTACCTATGATTTCATCCTGGGCACTTTATCCTCCAAGTAAATATAGGTTTTCAATTGTTTCTCTTAATATTCTCCCCAGACAAAAAGTATTTTTGCTATTTACTTGCGTCCGACACTCGGGTCTGATTTAAATTACTGTTCTACCTGCTATACTCAACATACCGGTAGCATAAGGGTGCTGATGTTTCTCATGTGTGATGGCAACTATAAGGCCAAGCTCCTTGTTAAGATAAGGTGTGGATGTTTCTGTTCTGTTAAACAAACCATAATATTTGAGTATCAAGTAAAGATTTGGATTTAGAACCATCTAAGGATGGTGTCCTGGCTGCTCATTTCATGAATAAGCATTATGATGTTTGAATCTATGAGTAGGATTAGGAAGAATTCTTGTCATTTTATCCTATAAATAAGACCATGAAGCGACAAGTGCCTATTCTCCAGTTCCTGCCTAGGATTCGAGGGTTTAACAAAATATTGTGCATTTTTTGGAAGAAAAAGGAAAATGTGTACATTATGCACTTGAACTATTAAAATTGTCCAATTATAATCCTCAACCCATAAGCCGTCTTCTTTACACTATTAAACTATCAAAATTGGAGAAATAATCCACAGGCCCGAGTCTGACCTATTTCCCTATGTGACAGTGATTTGGAGGCTAAAATTTCCACATACATCTACTGTACATATTTTGTGTGATGCAGTACATACTTCGACAAGGAATCTAATGTTACATCAAGAATTGAGATTATCAAGACTTGTTAATTATGAAAAATAGACCGTGGAAGTTTGTTAGGTTTTGCTTGTGCAACTGTGGTTCTGTTTTTATCCGATCGAACAATCAGGCTTGGAGAAATAGTAATGGAAGGATTGGACTTGGACATATAGGGGCCTGGAGATATGTGCCAAAGAAAATCTCATCAATTACCCCCCCTGCATTTTACTCTTGAAAATCTCATGAATTACCCTACTGCCAGTGTATATGAAATATCAAGAAAACATTGACATGCACAAGAGAACTCCAAAGGCGCCTGGCTTACCTTCCAATACTTGATCGTTTTATCGATTGTAGACAGTAGGAAGAGTGCATTGTTTGCTGTCTGGCGCCACTTGATATTATTTATTTTCTCCTATATTTCCAAACTTTTGAGGTAGTCTAACTGCAGAAACTGCGTACAAATGAAACAGCAGGGGGTATTAGCTTCCATCTTGCAGTAATTTCAGACAAGCAAGAGCAAGTTATGGTGATGCAGTCCTTGATTCTACGCTCAGTTGGTGCATACCGCCATGACTAGGCTCCTTCAATTTATTCTGGAACTAGCTATTGGTATGTAGACATGCAAATACTTGCTTTCAAGTCAAGAAAACAGAACAAAAGAGAGGAAGTCTATGTGCTATGAAAAAAGATGAAAACTAAACAAACAAGCAAATACTACCTTGCTCAAATCTGTTAGAAACTTAAAATAAAATAAAATATCTCCATCCTAATGGATACAAAAAGTAATCTTATACTATTTGTCATGGTGAGAATAAGCACACCTGCACCGCACCGAGAGCCAACCATCGAGTGCTGCCCCGAGAGTCATGATTATTGGTTGATTTTCAGCCATTTGTGGCCCCTTTGTTAGATATGTCTAAGATAATAAAAATTAATGTTTTGTTGTTTTATTTCGCTGAAATGACAGCGTGACCCCCTTGAAACACGGTTGCAATGTCGTCTCGCGGAGACCAGAACGACGACACCGGCACCGAGACTTCTGAACAAGAGTTGGGGGGCGCATATCATCTGATGTTCTTAGAGCAGCAGAATGAACAAAGGGGCAGCGATGATGCTGATTATAACCCCACCGCGGATGAGGAAAGGGAGGATGCCGAGGAGCAAGGTGGTAGAGGAGAAGAAACCACCGATAGTGGCGCGGGTGGTGGCTCTGAGACCAGTAATCAAGCTAAGAAACGGCGTCGGGAGCGGCGCCCAAACCAGGTCGGTGCCACCCGAGAACCATTCACGGTGGTTGACAGCGATGGTGTGCCTAGGGAGCCTAAAACTCGCGCGAGGGGTTACTGCCTCGAATTGGCAGCAATCCTTCGGGACATCATCAACCTCAACGAAACTAACCTCCAACATAAGGACAAGAAGCATTTGCGCGCTCAACTCATTTCGAGGCTGCACGCCCGATACGAGTTTCCTGGCGAGTACAACAACCAGGATCTCGAAGGTAATGTGGTGAACACCCATGCCATGACCAAGTTCACCAAAGCACTGAGCGGTTATAAATATATGGCGAGGGATATGCGTGCCGAGGTTGCCGATTTCGAGAAGATCCACAACCACTTTCCGAAGATTGCGCAAGAAGACTTCGATGCTTTCGTGGCCAGTGAAGCGCTAGAGCACACCAAGGCTAACAGGAAGTGGGGAGTGGACATGAAAAACAAGAACATCGGAGTCCACCGCCTGGGTAGCCACGGTTACACCGGCAAGGAGGAGATATGGGCGAAGGAGGACCAGGCCTATATAGAAGCCGGCATTGAGAACCCTTGGTACAAGTACCCCCACCCGGAGATGCGGATATTTCTGAGGTCCCGGTACCATAAAGAAACCTATACTGGGGATGTCGTCACGGACCCCAAGAAGGTGGTCGGTCTCAAGTTGGCCACGGACGAGAAGGTGCTTGCACTTGAGAAAGAACTGGTAAGCAAATTTACCGGTTTCAGCTTAGTTAGATCCTACTCTCGATTAAATTCTAGTATTGGCATTTCTTAATGCTTCACGTTACTTCTGCAGATAGCAGAACAAACGGCAGAAGCTGCCTCCTCGTCTCAGGCGTCGACGGATAAGCTTCCGTGGGACATACCCCTTGTCAGGGCGTTGAACAAGGTGAAGGACCTGCCACCGTTGACAAGGCTGCATATGGGTCGTACGATCGCACACGGAGGAGGTCGCAAGCATGTTAACCATGGCTTCGCTGTGGAAACTACTAAAGAGGAGCGAATGGCGGCGCGAGCGCAGAAGAGGAAGCATGAGACTAGCCAGACTAGCCAACTGCTGGAGGAGATGGCGGATCTAAGGGAAGAGACGGTGGTGCTAAGGGACAAGTTGGTTGAATTGGAATCCACGATGGAAGAGAAGGTTAATGATAGGGTGGCTAACACGTTAAATGAAATCATGCCTTCCATGTTTCACTCGTGGGCGAACTATTTAAAAGAGGGCGGGCAAGGGCCGCTCCCGTTGATAAGCTTAGGCGGAAGCAACTCTCACAACAGGGCGCCGCAAGATGCAGGTGAACGAGCTCGACCTATTATATTGGTGACCCATGGCACGGCAAAAGAAGGTGATAATAGGAGGGAGTCGCCGTCACTGTCGGCTAGAAGCCCCTCTGTCACCTGCACCGCCGATCATGCCCCCGGTCCTTCGACACGCGGTGAGCTCCCCGCTATCACTCCAATGCCCGCCACCGGTCCGTCGACACGCGCTGAGTTCCCCTATGTCACTCCCAAGCCCGCCCTCGGTCCGTCGACACGCGCTGAGCTTGACGCCCTCACAGTAATTAATCTTAAAGCGTGAACTCGTTACTTAACTACTTCGTCACCGCCCCCTCTAACCTACATATTTTCTTATAGGACCCCGGAGTTCCTTGCACCTTGCTATTGGACGTGGACAATGAGTTGAAGGATGTGGCGAAGGGAATAATCCTTTGGCCACAAAACTGCAGGTTCCATTGCCAGAAAATGTCCGATGACGTCCATCGGGTTCGCGTGGATCGGGCTTTAGCGGGATGCGGAGAGATCCTCCTTATCAACCCCCGGAAGCCGACAGCGAGCTGGCGATATTTGGACTGAAGAATGAAATATTGGTATGGCCGAAGCGACTGATTCGATTGAACGCCAAATCAGGGACGACGGCAAGCCAAGACAAGGCCACTCCATCGGCTGCGCCGCCGGCTCCAACTCCTCCACCTGTCGTTGATCCTTCTGAGCCCGCGAGACGGCACCGAAGCGAGGATCCCATTGATGAATTCATCGCTGATCTCGATATGGACCAGCATTATGATGATGTCGGTATGGATGAGCCTGTTGCTGACCTCGATCTGGATCAGCTCGCTGATATGGACCAGCCGCCTCGTGATTCACTCGACCACCGTGATCTCCCAGCGGGGAAAACGGAATGCTTGAAGAAGAAGTTGTTCGGTTCTCAAGAAACTCCCGAGGAAGATGTCGGCTTCAGCACTCCAGCGCTCGGCGACCACCGTGATCTGCCAGCGAAAGCTTTGCTAAGCCCAAACACTTGTCGTGGTGCGGCACTCGACGCGATAAGAGCAGGCGACGGCGCTCCCCCGTTCTTAAAGACGAAGAAGACCATCAGGAAAAGGCCTCAGAAGAAAAAAGCGACCGCCGCCTTCGCCAGCCAGCCACCTCGGGTTTTGGACAAGTTACCCGACAAGTGGCGCCAGCACCATGTTCTGGGCCAGCCGATGCTACCGCCAGACCTTGTGAAACTCTTGACCGGGGACATGAGGAGTTGTCATGACGGTGTTCTGCAGAAGGAGAGGGAACTTATGCAGTCGCGTTCCCCCTCATACCCGCTCCACGTGGTCAAGGTGCCCCTGGGCGTGGGCTTTGTGGAGAAATACCCCACAGAGTAGTTCTTTCTCAGGTTTGATGACCTGTTCAACGTCTTCCATCTGAAACGGCTCTTCCCACCCTTCGTGCGTCTCGTAGCTCTCAAAATGGCGCACGATATCATGCAAGAGAGAACACCGGGCGTAGCGATAATGGACCCCTACTACATGCGTGAAATCGTCTTGGCCAACCCACGGGACCGAGTGATTGCCATGACGCATATCGAGGATTTCTTGGTGGCGAATCATACTAAGGAAACCTTTCTCATGCCATACTTCCCGGAGTAAGTTTATGATCGATCGCTAGCCATCGTTACATTCTTTAGTATATTTTCATCACTCTTTTGCGTGTGTGAGAAGATTAATCTGAGGATGGCGCATGGATTGTTTTGTGCAGAGACATGTACTGCGTCCTCTTGGTCATGCACCCGCGGCAGTCGCACGTTACTTATCTCGACTCGGGGAGTGCCAAGCCGAAAAACTACACCATCCTCAAGTCTGTTCTCGACGCAGCTCTCACTGGATTCGCCGCCAAGGCAGGTCCCATCACGGTAAGGAAAGAAACTAGCCGAGGATGCCTCTCGTGCGTCCACACAACCAAGTTTGCCTGCATGAAGCAGTTGCACCCAGAGAGTGGGATGGACACCTGGTACACCATCCTTCATATGAGGGAGTTCGTGAAGGATGCAAACAACCTCTTGTTGCCGTCTAGTCTCCAAAGACGGGGCATCGACATGGCGAACGCCCCTAGCGATACAGTGAGAAATGAGTTTCGTCACATACAACGACAGATTGCCACAATAATCCATCACGATGTCGTCACTAAAGGTGGCCTCTTCTTCGCCGGTCACATACCACCAATGAATGACGAGATAGAAGCCCTCCTAGACGCACACGGTGACAAGCAGCCATTCAACTCGCTAGACGGCATCCGCCCCTTCCCGCCAAAGCCGAATCCTTAGAGTAAGAAAACTTATTTCTCAGACCATATACTTGTTGTTGCAGCTGAATCCTTGTTGCATATACTTGATTCTTTTTTAAATTTGCTACGTTGTTGCATATACTTGTTGCATATATGATTTGGCTACTGATGTATATTGTGTCTTGTCCAACTAGATGATGTTCTATGTCGTGTACCGGGGACATGTTCCCGGAGTATACGACGACTTGGAGGCTTGCCGGAGACAGGTGCACCGGTTCAGCGGCAATAGCTACAAGGGGTACACCACTATGGAGGAGCCACAAGCTCGATATGCGAGCTATCTAGCGGGAGAGACATATCTAGCGGGCGAGACGAGAAGGAAGCGTGTCGTGGGATAATCACGGCAGACGTTACCAGGGGTAACTTATCTTGGGGCAATTCGATTCTGATGTTTGGGAGAGGGTTTAGCTCAGGGGAAATCATGCTATCAATCGATCTGGTAGCTCTGGCAATCAAGTCGCCGAGTCTCCGATCTAGGGTTACAACTATCAGCTCTCGTATTACAGGGATACTCGAATATCAGAAAAAACTCTATTTTCCTAACCCTAGGAGCCGGCTTATATCTTACCCGGCTCCCTGGCTTCCTATACAAGGCACACTCGGAATCCTACCCGGAAACCGCACACAACCCTAAGTTTCCTAATAGTAACCCCAAAGGCCGGGTTACAAGGCCTACGTCCTTCTTGGGCCTTCTAGAAACTCCTCTTCCTTGAGCCGGGTCTTCTACGATTACTTTTGGGCCGGGTTTTACGTTGGTGTTAGCCTACCGGGTTATCATCCCTCCATCAGTAGTCCCCAGAATAGCTTGGGCTTCTCGGGATCAACCATGAAGCGCACGCTATTCCCTGCAAAACAATAAACATTCGAATTCAGAAGATACCTGGTTAGTATGCTTTGATAATAGCTAGGCCTTGCTCCATAAGCGGTCCATATAATAACCCGGTTTTTCCCGAGTCAAACATCATTTTCCCGGGTAAACACTCCGAGGAAACGTGACAAGACCCGGATTCGCACCGTTGCCAATCAGCCCGAATATCACGCTCGCAATCCATTTTAATCCCTTTCCGGATATCCCGCAACGGGCGCTTTAATGCTTATCCCAAAATATCCGGCCGAATAATATTTTTCCGAAAATCTGGCCCTTGCCGCCTAAACCTAGGGCATTTTTCCTCCCCTCACCTATAAATAGGCATCCAAGGGGTAACCCTAGATCCAACACCCATTTCTCACCTTTCTTCTTCCTCTCTACTTCATCCTTGCGCCCTCGAGCTCGAGCTCAAGCCCGCGCTTAGCAGAGCCACGCCGCCGGTCGCGAGAGCGCCACCGGACTCACGCCGCCGCCGCCTGGTCGTCTCCGCCCGCGTCCGCGACACCGCCGCCGGTCTCCACCGTGGCGCCCACAAGTGAGCCGCCGGGAATCTGGAAACGCCGTCGCCGTCGAGCCTACCGACGCCGTCGCATGCCTCCTTCGATCCTTCCGGTGAGCTCCCTCAATTTCTTGGATCTTGAATCTCGATTTCGCGCGGATAGATTGGATCCAGTTTTATCCTCTAATTCTTTGCTATTTCTCATTAGCTCATCATGTTTTCGCAATCTCACGCTTTCCACAACTCACACTTAGTTATATCCGCGTGCATGCCTTTCAATCCACTTTCTCCACTAATAATAGCGTACTTTTCCTCTAAGTGTTCTTGACTAGATCTGATCCGCCAATTTTTTGCAAGTACTTCTCAATAAGTCGGATAGCTGCAGTTTCCGGATCTCCCAATATTCATACTCTGCATTTGCCTCTTTTTTAGATCTACACATATGGCTCCTAAGGCCAGCGCTATGCTGAAGGGAAAACACCCGGCCAACAAGCAAAAACCGAGTCAATCGATCTCCGCCAACTGGGCGAGATCGACTGTGACAAAAGCCAAGCTTGACGAGCTTACGGAGTCGGGTGTTCTGCCCACCCGGGAGGAGATCCACTGGAGGACACCCAGGGAGGAGACTCGGCCTTCTCCGGGTCTTGACGAGGTGGTGGTCACCCTTTCTTCCGTGAACTCCTGGACCACTACAAGCTCCGGGTATTTGACATCGGCCCCAACTCCATGCTTAACATCACTCACTTCATAGTTTTGTGTGAATCGTATCAGTGCATTCCTCCAAATTTAGCTTTGTTCCTCGAACTCTTCCAATGTAAGCCGTGCCGAGAGAGCGGAGATGGGGCCCTCCTAGTCTGTGGAGGGGTCTCCATCCAGAGGCGGAAAAACTCCCTTATGCAGACTCTAAGCCTATCTTCGCACGTAAAACACTGGCAGAAAACTCATTTTTACTGTCAGGACACCTCCTTAGCCGGCGAAAAGCCATTGCCGAGTTTCACCGATGATCTCCTCAATCTTTCCGATAATCTTAGCTCTTTTGCTTCTGAGGCCGAGAGGCAGTCTATCCAGCCTCTCCTCCACAAACTTGCTGTACTCTCGGCCCATGGTCTCCTTGGGCTCAACCTGATTAAAACTTGGATAAGCTGCCGGATTCAACCTAACAGCACCCGGGCAAAGCTCATGTGTCACTACTCTGGGCACCTTACCGACTCTCTCCGATACTCGGAGAATAATTACCCGGCTGGTGACATAAACAAGCTTATGAAGACCTTCTTAGCCGAGAAACTCGACACCATCAAGAATATAGCTGGGCTTAACCCCTTCACGCGAGATAACCCGGCTCCTGCAGTAAGACCCGGATATTATCCCTTCATTCGACTAATATTCCTTATGTACATTTACTAACCCTTGTCATGGTGTTTCTCTCTCAGGAAGATGACGCATTCTGGAAGATAGTTACTCCTCCCCCTTCCGAAAACTCGGAAGAAGACGAGGAGCCGGTTGATAGCGACGAAGGTAAACCCGAGTCTCATTCACATCCTTTCTTTTGTTAACTTGTTTAGATCAACCTTTTCCCCTTTTCCAACAACGTACCTTGTTTCCAGGGCTGGAGGACAAAGAGGATACACAGTCGGATGAGAGCGAGGCCGAACCAGAAGTGGAGGTTGGGGCGAAGAGGAGGACCCGGGGAGTTTTCTTCAAGGTGCCTTACTCCTCTATTGCCTCCAAACCATACTCGTACGCTAACATGTGCGGACTTAACCAACGATTAATCGATTCATCGCACTTGAAGGAAGCTGCCCCAGTCAAACGTAGGGTAACCCGGAACTCTCCGGGTGACGATCCTCTTCACCCATGCATCCCTTCATCCCCCGCTCGCCGAGCCGGTATTCGCCAAACTCATTCATCTTATGTTCCACGGAAAATTCCATCTCCAAACCATCCATTAGCCGGCCAACCTAGGGTATCACTTTCCGACTCTTTATCAGCTTCTTCCGGGCCTAGCAACGATCTCCCACCAGATTTCGTCGTGAACACCGGGTAACTTACTTTTCTTGCTATTCGATACACTAATTTTTCCCATATCTTTCATTCATCATCTACTGATTGTTTCTTTCTCTTTCCCAGGGCCAAAGTCACGATTAGCGACCCTGAGGACATGGATGTGGATAACCCGGCTATGAAAGAGCCGAAAGTTGTTGTGCAGCCCGCGGCTGGCGGTGCAGGAGAAGAACAAGAAGGTTTGCTGAGAGACCCGGCGGAGCAGGAAGCCGAGTTTCCGCTGCCGGGTGACAAGGACACCGAGTTCCTGGGATCACGGATGGGTGCACCCACTCCTAACACCCAGGCAACCCGGGTCCACTCCCCCAAGCAGGAAAGGACACCGCCTCCGGGTAACCAAGACCCCAGCTCCTCCAGGCCCAGACTTGATGATCTTGACTTTGAAGGGAAGCTAACTGAGCTCTTCTCCCTGAAGACCACTGAAAAGAATATCCTTGAATCCCTAGCCGCTGAGCACCAGGTAACTTTAATCAACATTGCTTATACATTCATCTAGTCCCCAAGTTCCGGGTTAACTATGTAAAGTTTACTCGGTACTTTCAAAACTGTATAATTTGTCGTACCCGGCTTTGTCTTGCATCCGGTTTAATTTGTCATACCCGGTTTCCTTGTCTACTTCCGCAGGCGCACGTGGCCCAGTCTGAGGAGGTGTTGGCAAAAACCAACAAGCTCCTCCGGGCCAAAACCAAGCTGCGGGAAGAGCTGGAAACTGAGGTAGAGGAGCTTACCAAGGATGTGGAAAAGTACAAGAAGCGATCTCAGAAGGCTGAGGGTGTGCTGAAGAAAATTTCAGCTCAAATTGCCAATACCTACCGCTCTTTACTTGGTAAAAACTTCTAACTTACTCATTATAACCCGGATCTTCCTGTAAGGTTTTATAACCCGGATCTTATTGCTTTATTTTTTCTGGTATCCTGTATCTCCTGGTGAGCAGGCTATGGATGACGATGATATTGAAAAGCTAAAGACGATGAAGGCCGTGATCCGGCAATTCTCAGTGGGGACCAAATGGACCTTGGGGTCTTTGAAGTGGCCTGGGACTCCTGGCGGCACGGACAAGATGCTTGAGGCGTGCTCAACTATCCCCGCCTGGATCAAGCACTGGAAGCGTTCAGCGTGCCGGGTTGGGGTAACCCGCGGGCTTGCTCTGGCCAAGGCATATTTTCCTAGGCTTGAGCCAGCAAAGCTCGTGGGCGGGTTTCCCGAGTTCAACAACGACGGCTCCAAGTTCACTGCCAAGGATTACAAGTCCATTCATACTCAAGTGCGTCACTCGGCAGGCTTGATAGCCGACAGTCTGGACGTGAGCAAGATTACTCCGCCCTACGATGCTAATGACAAGCCGGTTCAATCTGAACTCCCTAAGCCCTTCGACATGTTGGCCCGGTGGCAGGAGGAAGCTGCCAAGAGGAAGGTCGAGGACGATAATGCGCCATCTACATCTACTCCGGCTGTTCCTCCTCCAGCTCGCGCCGACACTGCGTCTAACCCGGACGTGGAGGCAGGGAAGACCACCGAGGAGCATGTTGAAGACCCGGCCGCCAAGAACACTGCTGATGACTCGGCCATGGATGCCGAGTGAGGTTTTATTTGTTTCTCGCCCCAAACACTTTATTCGGCCAATAGGCATTATGTAATATGCCTGATACAATTATTCTTTTGATAGTGTGCCTGTGCACTTTTCGATACTATTTCCCTGGTTTGTAATACGTTTAAACTTTAATAGCTATGGTGGCCCTTCTGGCCCCTCACCTTGATATGTTTATTTCCTAGTTTTGAACCTTTTTGCTGCTTTTCTGATTTTCGCTCTTTTTCCTTCTGTGAGACTCGGTTTCCGGGCCTCGGGATTTTTGACCAAGTGGACTTTTATTTCTTAAGTCACCAAGTCCCCAAGACTCGGATTTTTGGGTTTTTTAAGCTTAATAGCTAAAAAATTTGTTGCTTTTCTCAAATTCCCAAGTCCCCAAGGCCCGAATTTTCGAGTCTAGGGATTTGTACCTTTCAAGAAGGCAAATTGTTTTTTGCTAAGGCCCAAAATCTAGAGTTACTCACGTAGGTTTGAAGTTATGCTTAATATGTCATGAGTTTCCGGCTGTCAACCTTGTATTCTGCATTACTTGTGGTTTAGATGACCCTTTTGATCCTCTTTGTTGTAAGCCGGCTTTCGCGTGGATATTCAGTGCTGCTATAACTTTATAAAAACAGGGTCAGGCAAGTCCCATTGGGCATCATGACTGATTGTGATTATATGTTAGCAAAGCACGCCACATTATTGCGAGTCACATCAAGCTTAAACAAGTAAAACCAAGAAAATTTGGCTCTATTGTCCGGTTATAAGATTGTAACCGTACTTATTGCAAGTCATCGGTCCTTATAACTTAATGGCATCGTGGCCGGGTCTTTGAGTTTGTAACTGTGCTATTCAAGCAATCAGCCCCCAAGACCTATATATACAATCTAGGAGAAAATATAAAACTAATGTACTATAAGCAAACAACTAATACTTACCTGGTAAAGTAAAAAACAGAAGGTAAAAAATAGAAAGATAACAACTTAATAGAAATAAACAAGAAATAAAAAATATCATAGTTTAACCATCTCTTTATTGATATGAGAAAAGTTAGGCCAGCAAGCCGCGTCATTAAAAACCCTCCAGTCCCCTTAGGTACCCTGGATAGGAAAAGAGTGCGTCTGAAACCTGCTGCCTGTTACATCGTGTAATTCACTTGTAAATCTAGCCTATGCTAGGTGTAGTAGGGACGTAGCTGAGCCACGTTCCATGGTCTTTCCCTCTCTTGCATAGATGAAGTGGTGTGGGCGGTGTAATTGACAGTATCCGACTCTTCCCTTGCATCTACTAAGTAATATGATCCGTTGTGCAGGTTCCGGCTTATGATGAACGATCCTTCCCATGGTGGAGATAACTTGTGCTTTCCTTCCTTTGATTGTACCAAGCGCAATACCAGGTCCCCTTCCTGGAAGACCCGGGTTTTGACTCGCCGACTATGGTATCTCCTCAAATCTTGCTGGTATATGGCTGATCTCTCCAGGGCTTGCTCCCTGTGTTCTTCTAGCATATCCACGGCATCCTGCCGGGTCTTCTCATTCTCCACCTCGACATAAGCCGACACTCGGTGCGAGTCATGAATAATGTCACTCGGCAACACTGCCTCTTCACCATAAACCATGAAAAACGGGGTCATCTGAGTAGATCTGTTAGGTGTAGTGTTAATTCCCCAAACTACTGATGGTAACTCCTCCACCCATGCTCCAGCAACTCTGATGCACGGGACTCGCAGCCGTGGTTTTAACCCACGAAGTAACTCCTGATTTTCCCTCTTCACATGTCCATTAGCTTGTGGATGGGCTACCGAGGCTATGTCAAGCCGGATACCATTGTTCCCGCAAAATTTCTCCATCTCACCTAAGGACATGTTGGTTCCATTGTCTGTTATTATGCTGTGAGGGTATCCAAACCGGTAGATAATCCTTTTCAGGAACTTGACTGCTGTGATTGCTTCGCAATTGGTAACTGGCATAACTTCAACCCACTTAGTAAACTTATCAATAGCTAACAAAAGATGAGTCTTTTTGCAAGGTGACATGTGGAAGGGGCCCACCATATCCATACCCCAAATAGCAAACGGCCAGGTCAGCGAGATTGTTTGCAACTCCATAGCCGGCACATGGGTTTGGCGAGCCTACCTTTGACATCCATCACACCTTGCCACCAAGCACTCCGCGTCTGCTAAGGCCGTGAGCCAGAAGAAACCGTGTCAATATGCTTTGGCCACAAGGGATCTTGTGGAGGCATGATGCCCGCAATCACCTTCATGGATCTCTTTCAAAATCCGTCGGCATTCTTCTGGTGTCACACAACGCAAAAAGAGTCCTGCTGCACTTCTTTTATACAACTCTCCATTGATAATAGAATAGCCCTTTGCTCGTCTCAGAATTGGCCTTGCTAAAACTTCCTGTGGTGTGGTGGTAACACGCCTCGTGATAGGTAGGCCAAAAACGGCTCTGTCCACTCGGGAACAACACGTACTGTGGCCACGAGCTCCAAATCCGGGTCTTGGTTAGCCACCTCTTCCTCAGACTCGATTTTAACAGATGGCCGCCATAACTCGTCCAGGAAAACATTAGGTGGAACCGGCTCTCTGCGCGAGCCGAGTCTTGCGAGCGCATCTGCTGCCTCATTCTTTTGCCTGTCAATATGTTCCACCTCATACCCGGAAAAAGACCCGGCAACCCTGTCCACCTCTCTGCGATATGCTGTCATTGTTGCATCTTTTCTATCCCAAGTTCCTGAGACCTGTTGTACAACAAGATCCGAGTCTCCATAGCACCGTATTCGCCTAATGTTCATCTCCTTTGCTATTCTCAATCCATGTAATAATGCCGCATACTCGGCAACATTGTTGGAGCAATCGAAGTGAATCTGCAACACGTAGCTCAATTTGTCTCCTTTGGGTGATGTGAGTACCACCCCAGCTCCTGACCCCTCATACTGCTTAGAACCATCAAAGTGCATCACCCAAGACTTGGAACTTGGCATCATTGTGGGCATGCTTGTGTGAGTCCAATCATTGGTAAAATCAGCTAAAACTTGAGATTTGATTGCAGACCTGGGCTCGTAGTTGATGTGATAATCTCCCATCTCAATGGCCCACTTGGCTACTCTGTGACGCCCCGAGATCGGGCACTATGCAGATTTCAGCATTCCCGCCAAAATCCACATAATAACCGATTCCAGGTTGCCACTTGTGATAACATTACAACAGTTCACGAATAATCCGCAACAACAACAGAATGAGATATATACAAGAGGACTCAAACGAGTCAAGGATACAACTGATACAATACAAAGATCCAAATAACAGCGGAAGAAACAACATAGCGTCCGACTACAGACAAGATACAAATTGGACTAAGAGTCCTGAAGATAACCGAGAGCGTCCAATCCCTGCCCAGGCCAAGCCGGAGGGATTCCCAAGCTAACGTCGTCAGACTTCAAACCTGTTGACTGCAATGTTGAATATGCAGCCACGAAAAAGGATTCGTGGGTCAGTACGGTTAAGTACTGGCAAGTGGATAAACCATACTCACAAGATACCGGCGTAGCCAGTCATCACAAGATACAAATACTTTTGGGTTCAATGGAAAGGAAGGGATTATTGCAAATAAGCGGCAGCGGGCGGCACTAACCAACTACAGAAACTCACTACAACATCCGGCTAAAAGAGGGGGATAAGATAGCGTATCGGAACCAACTACAACTAACCACCAAACAATACCCATCCAATGTCACCCCCTACTAAGAAAGCAACCCAAGGATAACTCACGCTGTTGGATTAATGATGTTCAACTTATTGTGTCAATAAGACTATTACTAGTCAACTTAGTATTAGTTAGGTGTAAGTTGTTCTGAGTACTTGTTAGCCAGTACTTTCACCAAGTCGTCACATAACCGCGGACAACACGGCTTCTCGAGAAGATTTATCCCTGCAGGGTGTGCTCCAGTACCCGTACACACTCAAGCCACCAACTAAAACTCAGGTTGGCTCGACACGACCCAAACCGTCTCTACAACCCATCCTAGGAGCCACGGAGCTATAAGGTCCCAGCCACGCAGCTGAATACTCAGCGCAGGTGTGCAAAACTCCCGCAGGACACAACACCCCGGCACTACGGGCCTCACCCTATATGCATCATCATCATCATCAGTAACCATGGGTGATCAACCCATTATGCAAGGAGCAAATGGAACACCCGAACTAAGTGTGGCTCTTCGGACAAGCTGCAGATCAGGTCTAAGTCGAGGGGGGTTCCATACCACCACCCGGATGCGGTGAGCACGCTCATCATGGATCAGTAGACAAGACCCTTTTCCTAATTAGTGTCGACACTAGCAGGCCTAAAAACCCTAACCCGGGCCTCCTGCCGGTGCCTTAACATCAAGTTATTATTACCCAAAACATTAACATGTTGTTGTTTGAATTGAAACCCAACTACCAAACTAAACAGGTGATAAGATGGACAACAAGACTTGAGCGCAAACAACACTAAGCATGCAACTACGACACGAGGGCCAACAGGGTAAACAAACAACAGTTAATAGGAAGTGGGAGGAAGGCTATATCATGGCTGCAAGGTAAACATATAATAGGATCGAGACACAAGCATCGAATCAACATGCTAGAATAAGAACAACGGGAAGAATCGGTAACAAGTGATGAAAGGCAGCCATTTGGCAGCAAGTGAGTATACTTGCCTGAGATCCCGCAAGGTAGCAGAAACTTGTCGTTGCTCACATCATCTCAACGTCCTATCAGCGAAGAAGCAACGAACCTCGAACAAACACCGGATGCAGCAATTACTACTACGGCAAAAGATCCAGCCTGATCCTATTTTATATGCATGACATGGCAAGATGCAACAGAGGAAACAATTTAAGCAATTTAATCGGAAGCGGAGTCCGGAGAAATAGAGATTGGTTCAAGTTGTTTAGCTAACCATCAATATTAAATGTTGATCAACAGGTTTAAACAAGGTAGAGGTGATCTATCCAATATTAAATGGAATAGGGCATGATTTGGATTTAATACCCAAACACCTTCCATATTTATTTATTAGGTGAACATACATAACACTACTACAAATGCAACATGCAAGGTGCAAACATGAACATGGATGGCATGAACAGATTAAGTGCATTTTTCTGGTATGAAAACATATTTTATTTGTTGGATTTGGAATTAAAATGAGCAAGTTATCAAATTAGCAATTTTAATGCATTAATTAAGAAATAGTTGTTTTCAGCAATTTAAATTATTCAAAACAGAAAACAAAGTTGGTATTTGCAAAGTTTAGAGAATTTTGATTGGAAGACATATTTTACTTTTCAAATTTGGAGTTGAAATGAATTAGTTATGATTTATGCAATTAAATCAATTTAAATTGAGCCGGAAGCCCAACATTTAATTTAGGAGGTTCGAGTTATTTATTTACCCACAAAAAAATGCAATGCAACACATGAATGAGATGACATTTTAATTATAGTTGATATGTTATAGAAAATATGGCATAGGTATAGGGTTGGGGTTTGGGTTCGCACGTTGGAAAGAGGATCGCCGGGGTCAACGCCGGAAACTTCGGGACGTAGAGGAAGTAGCCGACGTCGAGGAAGTAGTGGAAGTAGTCGTTCTCGTTCCGGTGGTCGTTGTCGATCTTTTCATCGGGGTCCGAAGAGGAAGTAGGCATTCGTTCTCAAACCACACGATCATCGTCGTCGACGTAGTCGTTCACCGTCCGGAGCCGGTGTAGTCGTAGTGGTCGTGGGCGAACCGTAACAACACCGTCTTCGGGGTCGGAGGCGAACCTGACGGTCCCGGTCTTCGGGCGCGCACGAAGGCGACCGTCACACAAATTTGTAGGGGTTCACGGGCCGAAGATCTTGGCGCGTCGGTAGCCGTCTGTGTCACCGTAGTCATTCGGGCGCCGTTTCTGTTGGGTCGTTGGAGATCTTGTCGACGCCGGGGTTGTAGTCGTGCACTGCCGTCCCGCCCACGTTGACGAAGTTGCTGCAGCGGCACCACCGCAGCGACGTCGGCACAAGGAGCATCTCATCATAGGCTCATCACCTGCGACGAGCCACAACAGCGGCACCCAGCCACCACACCACCACACATCCTCGCCGCACATCTGGTGTTTGAAATGTAGGAGACTTGCTATGTCCATGGTCGGAGAGGGTGCATCCGAGCCACCGTGGGCATAAAGAAGGCCATCT
Source organism: Alopecurus myosuroides (assembly GCA_028641055.1). Classification (NCBI taxonomy): domain Eukaryota; kingdom Viridiplantae; phylum Streptophyta; class Magnoliopsida; order Poales; family Poaceae; genus Alopecurus; species Alopecurus myosuroides. The sequence continues at coordinate 105,800,523 of CM054062.1, forward strand.
TCTTCAGAATGAACAGCCAGATTGAGCCATTGGCAGTCCTGGAACGCGACCTTTTGTTGGTCGATTGATCCCCGGCAGGCCAGTACCGTGTTGTTCCTGGAAGCCGCGGCGCCTTGCCGACACCATGAGGTCGAGGAGATATGGCGTGGTCCGGCCGGCGAGCATGGTCGTCGACCTGGCCGCTACCGCCGTGGTCCGGCCGCTGCACCCGACGATGACGCAGGGGGCGAGAGCTCACAGCGGAGGTCCTCCATCTGCAGCTGACGAGGGCCTCACCTTGCCGTGCGGTGCAGGCGAGTACAAGCAGCAGCAGGTCCTCCCCTTGCGCCTTGGGAGGAGAGGGAGGCGACGGGGAACGGCCGGAGACGGAGGACGAGGGGAGGGAGGCGGAGGTGCGCCATCCGTTCCCCGGCGGGCAGGCGTGGAGCTCGCCGGAGGGCCCCTTGTTGGAGCAAGAGAAGGCACGCGGCAGCGGGGCAGGAGCTCGGGGACGGGCAGGGAAGGCCATGGCGGGGCGGAGGTCGTCGTGGCGGTTGCCGGTGGGAGCGGCGGCGGCGCGAGCAGCGGCCGTGGGAGGAGAGGACGCGCGGCGGAAGGGAGGCGGTGTCCGGCGCCGCAGAGAGGAGGGAGACGAGGTGGGCGACTGGGAGGAGGGCGAGGTGAGGCGGAGCGACGGCCGGAGGGGCATGGCCTCTGGCCTGCGAGCGAGGGAGGGAGGGGGCGAGAGGCAGCGAGCGAGAGGAGGAAGAAGGGGTCGAGCGATGGGGGGATGCAGCGAGCGATGCGTGCGGTTCGCTGCGTTTTTTTTTTTTTTTGAGAGGTGGAGGGACCTGAGTGGAAATATGAGAGACGGCGGGGGGGGGGGGGGTTCGCGAGGGAAAGAGGAAATTTAGGGTTTGGGGGGAGTTTTGGCCGGCTGGGCCTTGTTGGGCTGCTGGATGGGCTGGCTGGCCTGGCTGCTCTCTCCCTTCTCTCGTTTTTTTTGTTTGCTTATGTTTTTTCTTTTTTTTTCCAGAAATTGTGTAGGCAATAAGAGAAATAGATTTAACATCAAATAAACTGTAGTGAATTTGTGAAAACACGATTTGATTAATTTATATTATTTTGTAGGTTAAAATGCGTGATGATGCGGTATGCCATGCTATGCAAGAAATAAAAAAACAAGCGACAACTTTATTAGGGGGAAAAGCCCCGGTGTTACAGACGACACCACTAACAAGGGATTGCGCCCTCGCAATCCACCTGCTAACCCGGGAGGGGAAAGAAGTTCGGCTATCGATTCTTCATGCGTCCAGTTGATCTCCTCGACACCACTAACAAGGGATTCTTGCTCGGAGTGACGACGATGTTCTTCCACCAGGAATCTTCCGATGATCGAACCTATTAGGTTAAAGGCTCAGAAAACGTCCACCCACGTAGGATCCTAACACTTTGAAAGATAGACAAGGGGGAGACTCCAAAACAAATAAGATGGGAGGGGAAATAGAATAGAGGTAAGGAGAAAACAAGAATCCTATTGAGATGTTTTCCAAAATAGTTTAGCAGAAATAGTTTTTGACACTCTAGAAACAACGACCGTTAGCGAGGTTATCCTACAGGCTTTGCGGACCCGTTGCTTCGATAACCATTCGTATCGAAACAATCTCGGGAATCGGAAACCATGCTCTGATACCATTTGTGACGCCCCGAGATCGGGCACTATGCAGATTTCAGCATTCCCGCCAAAATCCACATAATAACCGATTCCAGGTTGCCACTTGTGATAACATTACAACAGTTCACGAATAATCCGCAACAACAACAGAATGAGATATATACAAGAGGACTCAAACGAGTCAAGGATACAACTGATACAATACAAAGATCCAAATAACAGCGGAAGAAACAACATAGCGTCCGACTACGGACAAGATACAAATTGGACTAAGAGTCCTGAAGATAACCGAGAGCGTCCAATCCCTGCCCAGGCCAAGCCGGAGGGATTCCCAAGCTAACGTCGTCAGACTTCAAACCTATTGACTGCAATGTTGAATATGCAGCCACGAAAAAGGATTCGTGGGTCAGTACGGTTAAGTACTGGCAAGTGGATAAACCATACTCACAAGATACCGGCGTAGCCAGTCATCACAAGATACAAATACTTTTGGGTTCAATGGAAAGGAAGGGATTATTGCAAATAAGCGACAGCGGGCGGCACTAACCAACTACAGAAACTCACTACAACATCCGGCTAAAAGAGGGGGATAAGATAGCGTATCGGAACCAACTACAACTAACCACCAAACAATACCCATCCAATGTCACCCCCTACTAAGGAAGCAACCCAAGGATAACTCACGCTGTTGGATTAATGATGTTCAACTTATTGTGTCAATAAGACTATTACTAGTCAACTTAGTATTAGTTAGGTGTAAGTTGTTCTGAGTACTTGTTAGCCAGTACTTTCACCAAGTCGTCACATAACCGCGGACAACACGGCTTCTCGAGAAGATTTATCCCTGCAGGGTGTGCTCCAGTACCCGTACACACTCAAGCCACCAACTAAAACTCAGGTTGGCTCGACACGACCCAAACCGTCTCTACAACCCATCCTAGGAGCCACGGAGCTATAAGGTCCCAGCCACGCAGCCGAATACTCAGCGCAGGTGTGCAAAACTCCCGCAGGACACAACACCCCGGCACTACGGGCCTCACCCTATATGCATCATCATCATCATCAGTAACCATGGGTGATCAACCCATTATGCAAGGAGCAAATGGAACACCCGAACTAAGTGTGGCTCTTCGGACAAAATGCAGATCAGGTCTAAGTCGAGGGGGGTTCCATACCACCACCCGGATGCGGTGAGCACGCTCATCATGGATCAGTAGACAAGACCCTTTTCCTAATTAGTGTCGACACTAGCAGGCCTCAAAACCCTAACCCGGGCCTCCTGCCGGTGCCTTAACATCAAGTTATTATTACCCAAAACATTAACATGTTGTTGTTTGAATTGAAACCCAACTACCAAACTAAACAGGTGATAAGACGGACAACAAGACTTGAGCGCAAACAACACTAAGCATGCAACTACGACACGAGGGCCAACAGGGTAAACAAACAACAGTTAATAGGAAGTGGGAGGAAGGCTATATCATGGCTGCAAGGTAAACATATAATAGGATCGAGACACAAGCATCGAATCAACAGGCTAGAATAAGAACAACGGGAAGAATCGGTAACAAGTGATGAAAGGCAGCCATTTGGCAGCAAGTGAGTATACTTGCCTGAGATCCCGCAAGGTAGCAGAAACTTGTCGTTGCTCACATCATCTCAACGTCCTATCAGCGAAGAAGCAACGAACCTTGAACAAACACCGGATGCAGCAATTACTACTACGGCAAAAGATCCAGCCTGATCCTATTTTATATGCATGACATGGCAAGATGCAACAGGGGAAACAATTTAAGCAATTTAATCGGAAGCGGAGTCCGGAGAAATAGAGATTGGTTCAAGTTGTTTAGCTAACCATCAATATTAAATGTTGATCAACAGGTTTAAACAAGGTAGAGGTGATCTATCCAATATTAAATGGAATAGGGCATGATTTGGATTTAATACCCAAACACCTTCCATATTTATTTATTAGGTGAACATACATAACACTACTACAAATGCAACATGCAAGGTGCAAACATGAACATGGATGGCATGAACAGATTAAGTGCATTTTTCTGGTATGAAAACATATTTTATTTGTTGGATTTGGAATTAAAATGAGCAAGTTATCAAATTAGCAATTTTAATGCATTAATTAAGAAATAGTTGTTTTCAGCAATTTAAATTATTCAAAACAGAAAACAAAGTTGGTATTTGCAAAGTTTAGAGAATTTTGATTGGAAGACATATTTTACTTTTCAAATTTGGAGTTGAAATGAATTAGTTATGATTTATGCAATTAAATCAATTTAAATTGAGCCGGAAGCCCAACATTTAATTTAGGAGGTTCGAGTTATTTATTTACCCACAAAAAAATGCAATGCAACACATGAATGAGATGACATTTTAATTATAGTTGATATGTTATAGAAAATATGGCATAGGTATAGGGTTGGGGTTTGGGTTCGCACGTTGGAAAGAGGATCGCCGGGGTCAACGCCGGAAACTTCGGGACGTAGAGGAAGTAGCCGACGTCGAGGAAGTAGTGGAAGTAGTCGTTCTCGTTCCGGTGGTCGTTGTCGATCTTTTCATCGGGGTCCGAAGAGGAAGTAGGCATTCGTTCTCAAACCACACGATCATCGTCGTCGACGTAGTCGTTCACCGTCCGGAGCCGGTGTAGTCGTAGTGGTCGTGGGCGAACCGTAACAACACCGTCTTCGGGGTCGGAGGCGAACCTGACGGTCCCGGTCTTCGGGCGCGCACGAAGGCGACCGTCACACAAATTTGTAGGGGTTCACGGGCCGAAGATCTTGGCGCGTCGGTAGCCGTCTGTGTCACCGTAGTCGTTCGGGCGCCGTTTCTGTTGGGTCGTTGGAGATCTTGTCGACGCCGGGGTTGTAGTCGTGCACTGCCGTCCCGCCCACGTTGACGAAGTCGCCGCAGCGGCACCACCGCAGCGACGTCGGCACAAGGAGCATCTCATCATAGGCTCATCACCTGCGACGAGCCACAACAGCGGCACCCGGCCACCACACCACCACACATCCTCGCCGCGCATCTGGTGTTTGAAATGTAGGAGACTTGCTATGTCCATGGTCGGAGAGGGTGCACCGAGCCACCGTGGGCATAAAGAAGGCCATCTTCTTCAGAATGAACAGCCAGATTGAGCCATTGGTAGTCCTGGAACGCGACCTTTTGTTGGTCGATTGATCCCCGGCAGGCCAGTACCGTGTTGTTCCTGGAAGCCGCGGCGCCTTGCCGACACCATGAGGTCGAGGAGATATGGCGTGGTCCGGCCGGCGAGCATGGTCGTCGACCTGGCCGCTACCGCCGTGGTCCGGCCGCTGCACCCGACGATGACGCAGGGGGCGAGAGCTCACAGCGGAGGTCCTCCATCTGCAGCTGACAAGGGCCTCACCTTGCCGTGCGGTGCAGGCGAGTACAAGCAGCAGCAGGTCCTCCCCTTGCGCCTTGGGAGGAGAGTGTAACATCCCAAGTATGAAATATCCCTTAGAATGTTTTGTTTATTGTTTTATTTCAAGCAATGCATCATGTCATCATCTCATTGCATTTGTTTTATTTTTGTGTGCAATTGTTACTATTTGTTTTGCATCTGTTTTATCTTGTTTTCATAATCAAACCCAAACAATTTGAAATGGTTATTTTCATACTTGATCTGTTACAACTTTTGGAATAAAAATAACAAATAAAAACAACCATTTTATTCCATGTTGATCATTTATTAAATTGTTGGTTTTAATCAAACCATTAATTCAATCAATAATTCCCAAATCATCTTTTAAATTCAAACCAAGTTTCAAATCAGTACCTTTTGAATCCTTGAAGTGCACCACACTATTTTTAATCTTTAAAATCATTTTAAACCCTAGGGGTAACCCTATTCAAATGCTTGTTTTTCATAAGGGTTCATTAATATTAAAATATCCCAAATTTGGATTCAAATACAAACCTCATTTTAAATCTCTACTTTCTGAGATCCAAACTTGGAAAGTGGTTTCTAATCATCTAAAAAGTCTAACCTAATTTTTCTGGATCTTTCCCTAAGCTAAAACCCACCTATTTCTTCCAAAAGCAAAACTACAAAAAAAATATACAGAAAAATAAAAAAGGAGCAAAACCAGCGCGCGCGCGCGGCACCTAAGCGAACCCAACCCGCTAAGCCTACGCGCGCGCAAGGCCCAGCCCACCTATCGAACTTACCGGTTCGATTAGGTTGCGTCACCGTCTCCCCCGTGTACGGCAGCGCATCCGCGCGTGCCACGGCGGCACGGCGGAGCGGCGACGGCTGATTAGACGCCCTGTTCCCCTATATAGCCCCTCGAGCAGCGCGCTCAGCCCTAGGCTAACCCTAGGTCCTCTCCCCTCCCTCGCACCGTCATTTTTCTCCTCGCAGATCATCTCTCGGCCACTCTCTGAATCCTCGCCGTCGTTCTCGTCTGAAGCCATGAAGCTCGCCGGCGCCACCGTCCACTTCCACCTTACCTGAACCCCGAGATCGTTTCCCCTCACCCTCCTCTACATCTACAACACTCAATCACCACCGGTAAGCCTCTGTGTCGCCGCCGCGATCCTCGCCTTTTCTCCGGCCACCGTGGCGCCATGAAACTGAACCCGATGTTCTCGTCTACGTAACAGAGCCTCTCGACGCCGTTTGATCGCTAGAACCAGTAGCCCTCTCCTTCCTCTACTCGTCGAACACCTGCGGGAGCACGGAGGAGCACGGGATCAACGACGCCGTCCTCTTCCCCTCCGACGTCGCCTCCGTCATCAGTACGTCACCGTCGACCAAATCCCGGTGAGCCACCGTCTCACTCACCCCTCTCCCTCCTGTTGCATCCGCACGGTACCGTGCACGTCCTGCACACACACATCCGCAACGCCGCGAGCACTGGCCGTGTTGTTCCCCGCCGGCGAGCCCTTATGTCTGACGGAGATGCAGTTGCAGCGCGTCAGCAAAATTCAGATAGCCAAGTCTGAAGCTCTTCCTCCCTCACTTCCCGTTACTGACAACAAACGCGCCGTAGCGCATCTGGTTCAGAGCACGCACACGCTGCGAGTGGTCGTGGGTTCGAGCCCCCGCCTCGCCTTTTTCTTTTGGGATTTTTCCCCCACGGCAGGACGCCCACAGGTCATTGTCTTCCTCTGCCACGCGTGCGCGCGCGCGCCACGCTGGCTAGGGGTCCACTGGACAGTGGCTAGGGGTAGAGAGCAGCTCGGTAACAAAAGTTTTGCGAATTTCTGAATTCCAAAATCCATTTAAATAACAGATTTGAATCAAAACTTCAAACTTTAATATCTTCTATTCTGTAAATCCAATAACTAAAAAGTTTATATGTTTTCTGTTCCAAATTTCCTAACCTTTCCAAATATTCAATTTGTGTACTGTTTTGGAAATTACAAATGCATTTAAAATTCAAACTTAGATAATTCAAATGTTAATTTATAAATTCCATAACTAATTATTTATTAATCCAATAAATGCAAATAAAATATGTTTTCCATACCATTTTGAATAACCTATTCAAATATAAATTTTGTTTCATGGTTTGAATAATTTAAATTACCTAATAATTTAATACTTGTCTAATTCAATTAAAATTGATAAAATCATAACTTGCTTAATATAAAATATTTTTGAACATGCAAAATATGTTTTCAAACCATCAAAGTGTGAACTTTTCAAATGTGAATTTGAATTTATGATTTGAACAAATAAAATTCAAATAATTTTCAAACTTGTTTTAAATTCAATTAAAACTTGTTTAATATTGTTTAATTCATAATAAATTCATCCTAATTCAAATTTCAATATTTGAAACATGTAATCCAACTAAAATTTGATGTTCTTTTCAAATATAAATTTTATTAATTGTTTTGCACACTTTGAATTGATGAAAACAATAATTGTTTGTGTGACATGTTTAAGTAACCAACTTTTTTTTTCAAACTTAATAAATAGTTTCCAAACTTGTTTTATTCCTTTTCCTTTGCATCTATTATTGTTATTTGTTGTTATTTTGTGGTTACCATCATGCATGCATCATGATAACAACTTTCACATAATAATTAATTGAGAATCATTTGTTCCACTTAATCTATGGACCTTTTCTAAATGCCACTCAAATAGCATAGGGGTCCATTTAAATTGTGTTATCATGTTAGCTAGATTATTTTGATGCAACCATTAATTTGTCATGCATCATCTTGATTGTGCACACTGCCATGATAATGATTGTTTACATTCCTGTTTTGTTTGTTTGCTTCTTCTCGAATAGACGACGACGTTGAGGCAGACGATCCTTACAGCACCCCTTCTGAGGATCTAGCTCAGTACCCGGCTGTTGAGTTTGCAGGCAAGTTATCACTCACATGAACCATTGTGTTCCATTCAACCCTAGTTACCGATACTTTCCGTTGTCTATTCTTGCTAGCCTTAGTGGTAGTAATTTCTGTTACGAACCTATCACATGAATCCTTTAACCCTGATATTGCCTCACCACCACTCCTACAACCCTATTGCTTGAGCCAGTGTCTTACTAGCATGCTTAGGTTGTTTTTCTCGAGTCTGTTACCCAAATCATCTCATTTAGTTCGTGCTTTCTATTTGCCGCATGCATGTTTTTGCGAGCCCAGCGCAGGGTGGAACTTTTGTAGTCGGCATATAGGGGGACACGGTCTTAGAGTGCTATGAGGGTCCCTTTTCTTCGGGGCTTGATTAGCCGTGCGCCCAAGGTGCTTTGGGCTTGATGCGGAGAAGAGTTGAGTTGTGTTGAGTGCCCCGCTTGGTGGGAGGCATCCCATCTGGCGGGTTATTCATACGTGTACGGCCAAATTGGTGCAACCCTGCAGGGATAATCTTCTCGAGAAGCCGTGTTTTCCGCGGTTATGGACTACTTGGTGAAAGTACTGGCTAATAAGTACTCAGGACAACTTAAACCTAATGATACACAATCTCACACCCCATGATTACAATTTGTCTAGTAATAGGATTATTGTCACAATAAATTGATTCATCTTAATCCAACTGTGTGAGTTATCCTCGGATTGCTTCTTTGCATAAGGGGCGAGATCCAGGATGGGTTTGTTTGATGTTATCTTTCAGTTGGTTATAACACTCGATCTTATCCCCTTTCTGATAGTTGGAAGTGATAGAATCTCTGTAGTTGGTTAGTGCAGCCAGTTGCAGCATCTTATAAACCCCTTTCTTTCCGTTGAACCCAAGTCATCTGTGCTTGTGTTGACGGGCTATACTTTGGTGAACTGTGAGTCTTGCTTGCCAGTACGTCTATGTACTGACCCCTTTGGGGCTGTGGTTTCCGCAGACTACGATTACGAGGATCCAGGTGACAGCTACTACGTGGAGTTTGACGAGGCTGCTGACGAGTAGTTAGCGGACCCGGGCAGGATCCGAGACATCGTGGATGGGCTCCGTCTTTATTTCAGTTTCCGGCTTCTTAAGCCTATTTGGATTTTGTCTGTACTCAGACCCCCTTTGAATGCTTCCGCTGATGTAATGAATGCTATGTTGGGACATGTGTCCTCTGGATGATTGTATTCGCTATTTCTGCCTTAGTGAAGGCCATTTGCTACCTTGTTTCAATCTTTTGTGTCTTAGAGGCATGTTGTGTTATTCCTTTTGTTCAAAGCCGTTGACGTACCATGTGTGTATGGTATGAAGTACGTCAATGGTAGTGTCCTGATTTCTACAGGATAGTTTACATCGACGGTGAACAGTAACGGTTGGTTGTCGCACATAAGTGCTGGCCTACCCGTAAGGGGACGCGGGAGCCGTTAAGCCCCGTAATCCAACCAAAATACTGTTCAGTTCGTACGGTGAGTATCCTCTAGAAGTCCGGGTGCGACAAATGGTATCAGAGCCTGTCTGCATGTAGGATCCCTTTTTACTGGTCGCAGTTGAGTCTAGAAACTATTTTGTAACTATATAGGGAAAATGAAACGTGAGAGTAGGAATTCTGCCATTTTTCTTCTTTCCCCACCCACCCACCCTTTTCTGGTAAGGAAGTGCAACGATGTTTTCTGTTCTCACCTAAACTTTCAAGTTAGGGTTTCACGTGTTTTGGGTTCTCCGTAGTACCTCAGGAGCTTTTGGTCTTGTGTTTTCCCGATGTTGCTTCGATATCCTGTTCCTTTCGACATCCTTATCGTCCGTTGAACCTTGTTGCTGTTTTCCACTTCAATTCTTCTACCGGAGTCTAACCGAAACCTCCCAAATCATCTGCAGATGGATCTCAGGTTCTACCCGCAGGTGGTTCGGATGACTCGCTGTGAGAGCACCGCCGGTTATCCGGAGATGCTGAGAGACATGGTTACCTATCTGGGGCTCCATTGGGCACCAGAGTACCAGGTCTACGAGCAGCAGCGAGAGTTTGACCAGACCTGCTACCGGGCTATCGTCTACATTCTGTCAGATGATGGCAGGAGCATTGTCCACCGCTACGAGGCAGTAGGTTCCATAGTGGATATGGCCGTGCAGCAGGCAGCGTATGTGAGTCTCACCGTCCTCCGTGCTGACTACTGGGGGTTTGATGATTCCATCTATCGTCACATCCCCCGTGGTTACATCATGGCAGCGGGAGTTCACTTCACTCTCCACAGCAACCTGGATACCTACGAGTCTGATAGCGTCAGGCTGCACACCACTGCTCAGTTCGTGAGGCACAGTGACGCAGCTGTTTCCGCACTTTCTCAGGAGTTAGCCTCAGTCAGAGAGCAGCTCCACCTTGCTCTCACTCGTCTGGCGACGTACACCACAGACTTCGTTCGAGATGAGCGCTTTGCACGTTGCGTTCAGACAGCTGGGTTACCGCTGCCAGATGCTGGAGGTTACGAGCCGATCAGAGGTCCACTTCTCGACCTTGGTCCTGGTTACACTGGGATTCCCCGCTTTGGAGCACAGGGAGACGACGCTTTCTACTTCACCACACCGAGAGTTGCTCTCAGAGCAGTCCCGCTCTACGTGGATCGTCGTCATACCTACTTCCGTGGGATTCCTCCGCACCGTATCTCTCGTCGTACTACTCACCGCCGTCCTGCGTGATGAGCATGGGAGTACCGATGTATCCATTCCTAGCTATGTTTAGTTATCCTTGTCTTTCGAACCATGTATTGGTCTGTTGGATATTCTGATGTATTTGAACATGTGATGATGTACCTGTTGGTTATCTATTCATGCGTCGGAATAATCTATCTTTCGGTTACCAAGTCTATCCTTTTCTGTTGTTGTGCTAAAATGAATGTCTATTCAGGATGCCGCCAACAAGGAGCAACCCGCCTGAACCACCTCCGCTCACGGAGCTGTTGACTCAGATGACTCAGGTCGTGGCTCAGATGGCCCAGATCCAGGCTAACCAGCACACCAACCAGAATGCTCCGCGAGTCAGCATCAAGTCATAAACATGTTGCATTTGTCATTTTTTTTTATATTTTTTTCTTTTCTTATTTTTTCTATTTTAAATGATTAAAGAATATTAAATAAATGGTCTAAAATCAACTTTATCAAACATGGGTGAAAGTGACATATTTGGATAGAGTTTATTTTTCTGAACATTTCTATACCTTAATTATATTTTTCTGATTCATAAAACATTATTTATTGATTTTAGAAACAGTAAACATTTTCTGTAATTTAAATCATTTTCTGGAAAAAGACAAGACATGGTTATTAGGTCATCGTGACGTCATCCTGGCATCAGCCCAGGCCAGGAAGGGTGCTGTCTCCGTGCAATCGAGCAAACGAGCGATGGATTCACGAATTAAACTCGCGCAAAGGCGAGAGGAGGTGACGGCGATCACAGAGGTGGCGGCGCCGCTCCTTTTGGGTCGCCGGAGCGACCACGCCGTCCACCGGCGCGGCGGCGGCCGGAGGTTCACAGCGCGGGGGCGATACCGAGGGGAAGGGGACAAACCAGAGGCACCTACAGGTGCGGGAGCTCACCAGGATTGTCGTAGAGGTGACGAGGAGGTGGGGGATGGTCGGAGACGGCGGCATCGAGCGCGGCGGCGGTCGGCCGGAGGCGAGGAAGACATGGATGCCGGCGTTGATTTCGTCCACCGTGGGTCGATTCCGGTGGCCAGGAGGGGAATAGGAGGGCGGCGGAGCTTCCGGGAACCTCAGTTCATCGCGGGGCAGAGCATAGCGTCGGCGAGGAGCCAACTCCGGCGAGCTAGGGTTCGGTTCTTCGGAGGAAGAACACAGGGGGAGAGAGGAGGGTTCGGGGGGGTTCTGAGGGGAGAGGCTGCGATCTGGACGCCTCCTGGGAGCCCTTACCCTCCCGATGACGTAGAGCAGGAGGTGGCAACGACATCGTCGACGAGCAGCTCGTCTACTGGCGGGAGGAGGAAGAAGTTAAAAAGGATTTTTATGAAAAACCCCCTGGAGCTTTCGGAAATCACCAAGAGATCCTTTTCTCTTTTAAAACTGGACCGAAAACAGAGGTTTGGGGGGCCTTTTTGTAAACAGAAAAATTAGCAAAAATAGTTTTTGAAAACCTTAGGAAATTTGCAAGCTCACCATGTATTTGCTTTCCAAAAAAGAAATTATTTTTAGAACAAAATTTTGGAAACTATTTTAAGTACTTTTTGCTGGAGATTTCTCAAACCATTTAAATTCCAAATTTAAATTGGTTGAAACATGATTTAAAATTTTGGTTTCATGCATGAATGATATGAACTCAACACCACAACACTTTGGTACCAAAAATTGGGATGTTACACCCTTCCTGCAATTGAGAATGTTCCGGTGGTTTGTGAATTCCCTGACATCTTTCCAGAAGAGTTGCAAGGGATGCCTCCGGACAGAGCAGTTGAGTTCGTGATCGAGCTTGAGCCAGGTACTGCTCCAATCTCTAAGCATCCATACAAGATAGCTCCTCCTGAACTGAAATTGTTGAAGGAGCAAATCGATATGTACATGGAGAAAGGTTACATTCAGCCTAGTTCCTCCGCTTGGGGTTGCCCAACTCTGTTTGTTGCCAAGAAGGATCAAACAAAAAGACTCGTGGTTGACTATCGTCCTCTCAACGAGAAAACCATCAAGAACAAGTATCCAATTCCTCGTATCGATGATCTTTCTGATCAACTTGCTGGAGCCTCAATATTCTCAAAGTTGGACTTGAGGATGGGTTACCATCAGATAAAGATCAGAAAGGAAGATATTCCTAAGACAACTTTCACCACTCGTTACGGTCTATATGAATACACCGTAATGTCCTTTGGTCTCACCAATGCACCGGCAACATTCTCAAGACTCATGAATTCTGTCTTCCATGAATACCTCGACAAGTTCGTTGTGGTATATCTCGATGACATTCTAGTCTACTCAAAATCCGAGGAAGAGCATGGAGAACACCTTCGTCTCACTCTCATGAAACTTCGCGAGCATCGTCTGTATGCCAAGTTTTCCAAATGTGAGTTCTGGATTCCAGAAGTTGCATATCTCTGTCATATCATCTCTGCCAAAGGCATTGCCATTGATCCTGAAAAGGTTAAGGCAATTGTTGACTGGAAACCCCCTAAGACGGTGAAGCAAGTCAGAAGTTTTCTTGGCTTGGCTAGCTATTGCCGTCGTTTTGTCCAAAACTTTTCCAAGATTGCCAAACCTCTCACTGATCTCACAAAGAAGGACAAAAAGTTCGTTTGGACTCCACAATGTGATGAGAGTTTCAACCTCCTGAAGACTAAACTCACTTCCACACCTGTTATGGTTGGCCCAGATACTACCAAACCTTTCCAGATATTCTGTGATGCATCTCTCCAAGGCCTAGGAGCAGTTCTTATGCAAGAACGTCAAGTTGTGGCTTATGCTTCACGTCAGTTGAACCCACATGAGCAAAACTATCCCACTCATGATCTTGAACTTGCAGCAGTTGTGTTTGCCCTCAAGAAATGGAGACAATACTTGTTGGGTAACAAAACTGAAATCTTTTCCGATCATAAGAGTCTGAAATACATCTTCACTCAGCCAGATCTGAACCTCAGGCAAAGGAGATGGATTGAGAAGATTAAAGACTTTGATCTCACCATTTCTTACACTCCAGGCAAGGCTAATGTTATGACCGATGCTCTCAGTCGCAAATCCTATTGCAATAATCTCATGATCATGGAAAGCCAACCTCCACTTCATGAAGAATTCCAGAAACTGAACCTTGGTCTTGTCCCTGAAGGATACCTTGCTAGCTTGACAGCCAGTCCGACCCTCGAGGACAAGATTCGTTCTGAACAACTTCGTGATACTGAAATCAAGAAGATTGTAGAGCACATCAAGGAGGGCAATGATAAATTCAAGTCCTTCTCAATTGATGACAAGGGAACTATGTACTTCAAAGGACGCATTGCAGTTCCTCAGATTCAAAGTCTCAAGGATATCATTCTCAAGGAGGCTCATGAAACTCCTCTCTCCATCCACCCTGGAAGTACAAAGATGTACCAGGATCTCAAGACTCTGTATTGGTGGCCTGGCATGAAACGTGAAATTGCTCAATATGTTTCTGAATGCGACGTTTGTCAACGTGTTAAGGCAGTCCATCAGAAAACAGCAGGTCTACTCCAACCTCTGAAAATTCCTGAGTGGAAGTGGGACATGATTGAAATGGACTTCGTTACTGGGTTTCCAAAGTCCAAGAAGGGCAACGATGCAATCTTCGTTGTTATTGATCGTCTCACTAAGGTTGCTCACTTCTTTGCTGTAAAGGAAACTATCTCAGCTAGCCAGTTAGCAGAGCTCTACACAACAAAGGTTGTTCCTCTTCATGGTGTTCCATTGGAAATAAGCTCAGACCGTGGAAGTATCTTCACTTCTCATTTCTGGAAAAGCTTTCAAGAAGCATTGGGCACCAAACTTCTGTTCAGCACAGCTTATCACCCTCAGTCTCAGGGGCAAGTCGAAAGAGTCAATCAGATTCTCGAGGATATGCTCAGAGCATGTGGTCTCTCCTTTGGCATGAAATGGGAGGATTGCCTTCCATATGCTGAATTCTCCTACAACAACAGCTACCAGGCAAGCCTAGGCATGGCACCATTTGAGGCACTGTATGGTCGCAGATGCAGGAGTCCAATCAATTGGTCTGGAGCTGGTGAACGTTCACTTTTAGGCCCTGACATTGTTAAGGAAGCCGAGGAGAAAGTTCGTATCATTCGTGACAATCTCAGGATTGCTCAGTCTCGTCAGAAGAGCTATTATGATAGCAAGCACAGGGATATGATCTATGCACCTGGTGATAAGGAATATCTCCGTGTAACTCCCCTCAGAGGCACTCATCGTTTTGGTGTGAAAGGAAAGCTTGCACCAAGATACATTGGTCCTTTCAACATTCTCTCAAGGCGGGCAGAAAATGCTTATCGTCTTGAACTTCCAGAAAAACTATCCAAAGTGCACGATGTGTTCCACGTGTCACAGCTCAAGAAGTGTTTCAAAGATCCAGATCGTGCAGTTGATCATGATTCCATTGAACTGCAAGATGATCTATCTTATGAGGAGCACCCTGTTCGTATTCTCGATGAGACCGAGCGTAAGACTCGCAACAAGAGCACCAAGTTCTTGAAAGTCCAATGGTCGCATCATTCCGATAAAGAGGCAACATGGGAGACCGAAGAGGATCTTCGCAAGAAGTATCCGGACCTTTTCACATCTCAGTAAGGAATCTCGGGGCGCGATTCCTTCAAGGGGGGGCGTTTTGTAACATCCCAAGTATGAAATATCCCTTAGAATGTTTTGTTTATTGTTTTATTTCAAGCAATGCATCATGTCATCATCTCATTGCATTTGTTTTATTTTTGTTTGCAATTGTTACTATTTGTTTTGCATCTGTTTTATCTTGTTTTCATAATCAAACCCAAACAATTTCAAATGGTTATTTTCATACTTGATCTGTTACAACTTTTGGAATAAAAATAACAAATAAAAACAACCATTTTATTCCATGTTGATCATTTATTAAATTGTTGGTTTTAATCAAACCATTAATTCA
Source organism: Alopecurus myosuroides (assembly GCA_028641055.1). NCBI lineage: Eukaryota > Viridiplantae > Streptophyta > Magnoliopsida > Poales > Poaceae > Alopecurus > Alopecurus myosuroides. The sequence continues at coordinate 105,816,168 of CM054062.1, forward strand.
ATCAATAATTCCCAAATCATCTTTTAAATTCAAACCAAGTTTCAAATCAGTACCTTTTGAATCCTTGAAGTTCACCACACTATTTTTAATCTTTAAAATCATTTTAAACCCTAGGGGTAACCCTATTCAAATGCTTGTTTTTCATAAGGGTTCATTAATATTAAAATATCCCAAATTTGGATTCAAATACAAACCTCATTTTAAATCTCTACTTTCTGAGATCCAAACTTGGAAAGTGGTTTCTAATCATCTAAAAAGTCTAACCTAATTTTTCTGGATTTTTCCCTAAGCTAAAACCCACCTATTTCTTCCAAAAGCAAAACTACAAAAAAAAAATAAACAGAAAAATAAAAAAGGAGCAAAACCAGCGCGCGCGCGCGGCACCTAAGCGAACCCAACCCGCTAAGCCTACGCGCGCGCAAGGCCCAGCCCACCTATCGAACTTACCGGTTCGATTAGGTTGCGTCACCGTCTCCCCCGTGTACGGCAGCGCATCCGCGCGTGCCACGGCGGCACGGCGGAGCGGCGACGGCTGATTAGACGCCCTGTTCCCCTATATAGCCCCTCGAGCAGCGCGCTCAGCCCTAGGCTAACCCTAGGTCCTCTCCCCTCCCTCGCGCCGTCATTTTTCTCCTCGCAGATCATCTCTCGGCCACTCTCTGAATCCTCGCCGTCGTTCTCCTCTGAAGCCATGAAGCTCGCCGGTGCCACCGTCCACTTCCACCTTACCTGAACCCCGAGATCGTTTCCCCTCACCCTCCTCTACATCTACAACACTCAATCACCACCGGTAAGCCTCTGTGTCGCCGCCGCGATCCTCGCCTTTTCTCCGGCCACCGTGGCGCCATGAAACTGAACCCGATGTTCTCGTCTATGTAACAGAGCCTCTCGACGCCGTTTGATCGCTGGAACCAGTAGCCCTCTCCTTCCTCTACTCGTCGAACACCTGCGGGAGCACGGAGGAGCACGGGATCAACGACGCCGTCCTCTTCCCCTCCGACGTCGCCTCCGTCATCAGTACGTCACCGTCGACCAAATCCCGGTGAGCCACCGTCTCACTCACCCCTCTCCCTCCTGTTGCATCCGCACGGTACCGTGCACGTCCTGCACACACACATCCGCAACGCCGCGAGCACTGGCTGTGCTGTTCCCCGCCGGCGAGCCCTTATGTCTGACGGAGATGCAGTTGCAGCGCGTCAGCAAAATTCAGATAGCCAAGTCTGAAGCTCTTCCTCCCTCACTTCCCGTTACTGACAACAAACGCGCCGTAGCGCATCTGGTTCAGAGCACGCACACGCTGCGAGTGGTCGTGGGTTCGAGCCCCCGCCTCGCCTTTTTCTTTTGGGATTTTCCCCCAACGCAGGAGGCCCACAGGTTCTTCCTCTGCCACGCGTGCGCGCGCGCGCCATGCTGGCTAGGGGTCCACTGGACAGTGGCTAGGGGTAGAGAGCAGCTCGGTAACAAAAGTTTTGCGAATTTCTGAATTCCAAAATCCATTTAAATAACAGATTTGAATCAAAACTTCAAACTTTAATATCTTCTATTCTGTAAATCCAATAACTAAAAAGTTTATATGTTTTCTGTTCCAAATTTCCTAACCTTTCCAAATATTCAATTTGTGTACTGTTTTGGAAATTACAAATGCATTTAAAATTCAAACTTAGATAATTCAAATGTTAATTTATAAATTCCATAACTAATTATTTATTAATCCAATAAATGCAAATAAAATATGTTTTCCATACCATTTTGAATAACCTATTCAAATATAAATTTTGTTTCATGGTTTGAATAATTTAAATTACCTAAATAATTTAATACTTGTCTAATTCAATTAAAATTGATAAAATCATAACTTGCTTAATATAAAATATTTTTGAACATGCAAAATATGTTTTCAAACCATCAAAGTGTGAACTTTTCAAATGTGAATTTGAATTTATGATTTGAACAAATAAAATTCAAATAATTTTCAAACTTGTTTTAAATTCAATTAAAACTTGATTAATATTGTTTAATTCATAATAAATTCATCCTAATTCAAATTTCAATATTTGAAACATGTAATCCAACTAAAATTTGATGTTCTTTTAAAATATAAATTTTATTAATTGTTTTGCACACTTTGAATTGATGAAAACAATAATTGTTTGTGTGACATGTTTAAGTAACCAACTTTTTTTTTCAAACTTAATAAATAGTTTCCAAACTTGTTTTATTCCTTTTCCTTTGCATCTATTATTGTTATTTTGTGGTTACCATCATGGATGCATAATGATAACAAATTTCACATAATAATTAATTGAGAATCATTTGTTCCACTTAATCTATGGACCTTTTCTAAATGCCACTCAAATAGCATAGGGGTCCATTTAAATTGTGTTATCATGTTAGCTAGATTATTTTGATGCAACCATTAATTTGTCATGCATCATCTTGATTGTGCACACTGCCATGATAATGATTGTTTACATTCCTGTTTTGTTTGTTTGCTTCTTCTCGAATAGACGACGACGTTGAGGCAGACGATCCTTACAACACCCCTTCTGAGGATCTAGCTCAGTACCCGGCTGTTGAGTTTGCAGGCAAGTTATCACTCACATGAACCATTGTGTTCCATTCAACCCTGGTTACCGATACTTTCCGTTGTCTATTCTTGCTAGCCTTAGTGGTAGTAATTTCTGTTACGAACCTATCACATGAATCCTTTAACCCTGATATTGCCTCACCACCACTCCTACAACCCTATTGCTTGAGCCAGTGTCTTACTAGCATGCTTAGGTTGTTTTGCTCGAGTCTGTTACCCGTTACTTTCAGTTACTATATTTCATTATGTTCTGGGGGCTCGATGTTTAATCAATCAATCAATCATGCTAATATTACTGTTAATAATAATTTGATGATAAGGCACCGGCAGGAGGCCCTGTGTGGTTTTGAGGCCTGCTAGTGTCGACCCTAATAGGAAAAGGGTCTTGTCTACTGATCCATGATGAGCGCACTACCCGCATGTGGGAAGCGAGTATGGGCGCCCCCCTCAATTTGATTCGATTCGCATCTCGTCCAAATCATCTCATTTAGTTCGTGCTTTCTATTTGCCGCATGCATGTTTTTGCGAGCCCAGCGCAGGGTGGAACTTTTGTAGTCGGCATATAGGGGGACACGTTCTTAGAGTGCTATGAGGGTCCATTTTCTTCTGGGCTCGATTAGCCGTGCGCCCAAGGTGCTTTGGGCTTGATGCGGAGAAGAGTTGAGTTGTGTTGAGTGCCCCGCTTGGTGGGAGGCATCCCATCTGGCGGGTTATTCATACGTGTACGGCCAAATTGGTGCAACCCTGCAGGGATAATCTTCTCGAGAAGCCGTGTTTTCCGCGGTTATGGACTACTTGGTGAAAGTACTGGCTAACAAGTACTCAGGACAACTTAAACCTAATGATTCACTATCTCACACCCCATGATTAACAATTTGACTAGTAATAGGATTATTGTCACAATAACTTGATTCATATTAATCCAAATGTGTGAGTTAGCCTCGGATTGCTTCTTTGGATAAGGGGCGAGATCCAGGATGGGTTTGTTTGAAGTTATCTTTTAGTTGGTTACAACACTCGATCTTATCCCCTTTCTGATAGTTGGAAATGATAGAACCTCTGTAGTTGGTTAGCGCAGCCAGTTGCAGCATCTTATATATCCCCTTCTTTCCGTTGAACCCAAGTCATCTGTGCTTGTGTTGACGGGTTATACTTTGGTGAACTGTGAGTCTTGCTTGCCAGTACTTGGATGTACTGACCCCTTTGGGGCTGTGGTTTCCGCAGACTACGATTACGAGGATCCAGGTGACGGCTACTACGTGGAGTTTGACGAGGCTGCTGACGAGTAGTTAGCGGACCCGGGCAGGATCCGAGACATCGTGGATGGGCTCCGTCTTTATTTCAGTTTCCGGCTTCTTAAGCCTATTTGGATTTTGTCTGTACTCAGACCCCTTTGAATGCTTCCGCTGATGTAATGAATGCTATGTTGGGACATGTGTCCTCTAGATGATTGTATTTTCTATTTCTGCCTTAGTGAAGGCCATTTGCTACCTTATTTCTATCTTTTGTGTCGTAGAGGCATGTTGTGCTATCCCTTTGTTCAAAACCGTTGACGTACCATGTGTGTATGGTATGAAGTACGTCAATGGTAGTGTCCTGATTTCTACATGATAGTTTACATCGACGGTGAACAGTAACGGTTGGTTGTCGCACATAAGTGCTGGCCTACCCGTAAGGGGACGCGGGAGCCGTTAAGCCCCGTAATCCAACCAAAATACTGTTCAGTTCGTACGGTGAGTATCCTCTAGAAGTCCGGGTGCGACAAATGGTATCAGAGCCTGTCTGCCTGTAGGATCCCTTTTTACTGGTCGCAGTTGAGTCTAGAAACTATTTTGTAACTATATAGGGAAAATGAAACGTGAGAGTAGGAATTCTGCCATTTTTCTTCCTTCCCCACCCACCCACCCTTTTCTGGTAAGGAAGTGCAACTGTCGCACCCTGATTTCTAGGGGATACTCACCGTACGAACTGGATAGCAGATGCTTGGATTATGGGGCATAACTGCTCCCACGTCCCAGCTTCCTGGTAGGCCTGCGCTTATGCGCGACAACACAAGCCCTGCTATTCCATCGTCGATGTAAACTATCCACTAGAGATCAAAGGCACTTCCGTCGACGTACTTCAAACCATACACACATGGTACGTCAACGGCGTTGAACAACTGATATCACAACAGATCTCTACGACACAAAAGATTGAAATAACTTGCAAATGGCTCTCATTAGAGCAGAGATAGCAAATACAATCATTCAGAGGGCACATGCCCCAACAATACATCATTACAACACAGCGGAAGCATTCAACATGTCTGAGTACAGACAAGAACCAAATAGGCCTAAGAGGCCGGAAACGAAAATACGGAGCCCATCCACGAAGTCTCGGATCCTGCCCGGGTCCGCTATCTACTCGTCAGCAGTCTCGTCATACTCCACGTAGTAGCCACCATGTAGATCATCGGAAACGTAGGTCTGCGGAAACCACAGCCCCAAAGGGGTCAGTACATAAACGTACTGGCAAGCAAGACTCACAGTTCACCAAAGTGTAACCCGTCAACACCAAGCACAGATGCCTTGGGTTCAACGGAAGAGAGGGGATATAAAAGATGCTGCAACTGGCTGTGCTAACCAACTACAGAGACATACTACAACTGCCGGCTAACAGAAAGGAGATAAGATCGAGGATTGTAACCAACTGAAAGATAACTTCAAACAAACCCATCCTGGATCTCGCCCCTTATCCAAAGAAGCGATCCGAGGATAACTCACACAGTTGGAATAATGATGGTTCAAATTATTGTGACAAATAAGCCTATTACTAGTCAAGTTATTAATCATGGGGTGTAACACGTTTGATCATTATGTTTAAGTTGTCCTGAGTACTTGTTAGCCAGTACTTTCACCAAGTAATCCATAACCGCGGATAACACGGCTTCTCGAGAAGATTATCCCTGCAGGGTTGCACCAATTTGGCCGTACACGCATGAATGGCCCGCCAGATGGGAGATCACCCCACCAAGCGGGGCACTCAACACAACCAACCATTCTTCGCATCAAGCCCAAAGCACCTTGGGCGCACGGCTAATCGAGCCCAGAAGAAAATGGACCCTCATAGCACTCTAAGAACGTGTCCCCCTATATGCCGACTAAGAAAGTTCCACCCTGGCCTGGGCTCGCAAAAACATGCATGCGGCAAATGGAAAACACGAACTAAATGAGGCGATTTGGACGAGATGCGAATCAGGTCAAGTTGAGGGGGGCGCCCATACTCGCTTCCCACATGCGGTTAGTGCGCTCATCATGGATCAGTAGACAAGACCCTTTTCCTATTAGGGTCGACACTAGCAGGCTTCAAAACCTCTCATGGGCCTCCTGCCGGTGCCTTATCATCAAATTATTATTTAATAATATCATTAGCATGATTTATTGATTAACATCGAGCCCCCAGAACATAATGAAATATTAACAGAAAGTAACGGGTAACAGACTCGAGCAAAACAACCTAAGCATGCTAGTAAGACACGGGCTCAAACAAAAGGTTATGGGTATGGAGGTGAGGCAGTATCAGGGTTAAAGGATTCATGTGATAGGTTCGTAACAGAAACAACTACTACTAAGGCTAGCAGAAAAGAACAACGGAAAGTATCGGTAATCAATGTTGAAAGGAACACGATGGTTTATGTGAGTGATAACTTGCCTGCAAAACCCAGTAGCCTGGTACTGAGCTAAATCCTTAGAAGGGATGTCGTAAGTATCGTCGGTCTCAACGTCGTAGTGTATCCGAGAAGAAGCAAACAAACAAGGCAGAAATATAAACAATCAATACCATGGCATAGTGCACAATCAAATATGATGCATGACAAGTTAATAGATGCATCAAAATAAACTAACTGATATGATAACACAATTTAAATGGACATATATGCAATTTTGAGTTGCATATGAAAGGCCCATGGATTTTGGTTAGATTATTTGTTTTCCAACTAAACAACAGGTGATAGTGGTTTAGTATGATGCATGCAAAAGGAAAACAGCAAAATAACAACATTAGAATCGAATTAGAATAGGGTGTAGCAATTTAGAATTTTATTATTAATTTAGGGAAATTTTGGGTGCATTAAGGTGACACACAAGTATTTGTTGTTTTCACCCATTTAAAATGTTCAAAACAAATAACAAAGTTGATATTTGAAAAGGTTATCAAATTTTAGTTGGAATACATGTTTCACATTTTGAAATTGGAATTTGGATTATTTAATTATGAATTAAACAATATTAAACACTTTTTAATTGCATTAACAAGATTTAAATGGTTTAGGCAATTTTAATTATTCAAAACAGAAAACAAAATTTATATTTGAAAAGGTTATTCAAAATGGTATGGAAAACATATTTTATTTGCATTATTTGGAATTAGTATGAATTATTTATGAATTATTGCAATTTACATTTGAATTGTTCAAATTTGAATTTTAAAAGTATTTTGAGAACTCAAAACAGAACACAAATAAGTTATTTGAAAAGATTATGAAATTTGGAACAGAAAACATGTATAACTTTTATTTATCAGATGCATAGATTAAAAGTTATTGATTTTTGAAGTTAATGTTTTATTCTGCTATTTAAAAGAATTGGAAAACAAAACAGAAAGGTTTTATTTCTTTTGTTACAGCCACGGGGTCTAACCCCAGCCTCTGTCCAGTGGGACCGTGGCCTACGTGGCGCGGTTGAAAGGTGATGTGGCGCACTGGGTGGATGACAGGTGGGGCCAGGGGGTGTGGGATGAATAATAGCCCAAAAAGGTGGCTTTGCGCCCGCCGGGACTCGAACCCGCGCGCTAGCGCTTCCGCGCAGAGGGCGGCGACCAGTGCGGCTGTGTTCGATTCGTGTCAGGTAGTAGCAGCGAGGGAAGATAACATTCAGTTAAACGAAAATAACTGAACTAACTGAAACTGTTCTGAATTTGTTCCGTGTGTGCAGTTCGATCGGAGGCAACAGAGGCGGACGGCCTCCTGCCGCGGCCGCGCGGGGCGCTGCTCGCTGCCGCTGCTGCGGCGGAGCGGTGGCCGGCATGTGCTGCTGCGCCCGAGGCAGGGAGAGGATAGAGCGAGGAGGAGGGAAGGGAGGCGATCGGGGGCTCACCGCGGCGGGTCGATGCAGAAGCAGCAGGCGAGCACGGAGGCGCTCGGTGGCGCCGTCGACGTCGCGGGGAAGGGGCTCCGAGGCCTCTCCGGCCCGGTGGAGGCGACGAGGAGGGAGCTGGGAGGTCCCGGTTTCCATTCCCGCACGCGGGTGGGCCTCCCGCTTCCTCGGCGACCGGCGGCTAGTGAATATTCAGAGGGGTGCGGTGGTCTGACGGCGACGACAGTGGCTCTGACGGTGGTGGTCGTAGGGTTCAGAGGAGGAAGAAAAACAGCGAGGAGAGTGGAGGCGATGGGAAGGAGGGATAGGGCCTAGGGTTTTGCAAGCAGAGGGTAGGGCTAGCTACTTAAGGAGAGGGGAGCGAGTACGGCACGACATCGAGCGGGTGAGGAAGATCGAGTGGCTCCGAAAGCGTTCGTACAGTCGACGTCACCGTGGGGAAGAAGACAGCGACAGGGGTACTGGGCCAACTCGGGTTAGATGGGCTGGGGTAGGAAAGAAAAAGAATGGGCCATGCCCCTCTCCCTTGAGGTTTTTAAATTATTTGTTCTTATTATTATTATTTTTTTTGCATAGAACCAAAAGGAAGAAAGAATAGGTTTAACTAATGGAAAATTTTTGGAAAAAATTTGGAGAAGCTCCTTAGTTCAAATACAACCAGTTGGTACTTTTTATTTTCAAAAAGTTAAAGGTTTGAATGCTTTTTGAAATTTGAACCAATTTTGGGTGAAATGGTTAATATTAGTAATCTTTATTAAAACCAATATTGAACATAGGGTAACCCCTAGGTAAAATAGGCAAATTGAGTTGGTTTGATTTGGTAACAACATGATTTCAAAATGGTTCTGTTTTGGGTGCTTTGATTTGAATTTTTAATTGTGTTTGGAAAATGAATAATTGATTTAAACCCATTATTTTCCCAAGTGATCACTATGGAAAAACATGGAACCAATTGGTTGTTATTATTTGTGATTTTTATTCCAAAAGTTGTAACAGAACAAGTATGAAAACAAAGCAGTTGAATTTGTTTGAGCTTTATTATGAAAACAAAGAATAACAGATGCAAAACAAAAGAAACAAATGCAACAATATGATGACATGATGCAATACTTAAATAAACAGGAAATCAAACATTCTATGGGGTAGTTTTCATACTTGGGCTGTTACAAAACGCCCCCCCTTGAAGGAATCGCGCCCCGAGATTCCTACTGAGAAAAGAAAAGGTCCGGATACTTCTTGGGAAGATCCTCTTGAGCCGTGACACGTGAAACACATCGTGCACCTTGGATAGACGTCAGGGAATTAGCAAACCACCGGAACATTTTCAATTGAAGGAAGAGGTTTTTGTACCAAGGGTGTATAGCTGAATGGAATTTGATTCATTTGGAGAATAGATTATCTGGCTAGAATGGTGGAACAGAGTTATTGACATCAATGCAACACCAAGAATAATCATCAATGTCAGAATCATCAACATGAGAGTAACGAGGAATATGTGGCCTCCCATAAGAATTGGATTGTTCTTACTTATGTTGGAAGTCAACACTTGAGATTCCGGAGAGTGAACGGTGATTTGATTGCTTAGTGGAATCAGAATTAGGTTGTATGTTGTGGAAAAGATCCTTGACACAAAAGTATGTGATGCTCCGGTATCAAACAACATTTTAGCTGGAATAGAGTTTAGCAGATGAACGGGGAAACTTTGATTAGACGCCGGTAGAAGAATTGAATTGGAAAACAACAACAAGATTTCAACGGACGAAAGGATGTTGAGAAGAACAGGATATCAACATCGGGGAAAACGAGAACAAGATTCCTGAGGTACTACAGAAAAACCCATCCGGGCTTCTAAAGGATCAATATCTACTGCTTAAGGAATAGAGGATCTGCTTCCGGGGCTTACATGCCTCCGTTCTCAATCGTGAGTAGGCAACACGATAAATCATGTCACAACCACCTCCATTCCTATGGTCTAGTAGATATAACCATCCTAGAGAAACCAGGATTCGCGAAATCCTAACTTGAAAGTTTAGATGAGAAGGGAAAAAATCAACGTTGCACTTCCTTACCAGAAAAGGGAGGGTGGGTGGGGAAAGAAGAAAAAGAACAGAATTCCTACTCTCACGTTTCATTTTTCCTGTATAGCTACAAAATAGTTTCTAGACTCAACTGCGACCAGTAAAAAGGGATCCTACAGGCAGACAGGCTCTGATACCATTTGTCGCACCCTGATTTCTAGGGGATACTCACCGTACGAACTGGATAGCAGATGCTTGGATTATGGGGCATAACTGCTCCCACGTCCCAGCTTCCTGGTAGGCCTGCGCTTATGCGCGACAACACAAGCCCTGCTATTCCATCGTCGATGTAAACTATCCACTAGAGATCAAAGGCACTTCCGTCGACGTACTTCAAACCATACACACATGGTACGTCAACGGCGTTGAACAACTGATATCACAACAGATCTCTACGACACAAAAGATTGAAATAACTTGCAAATGGCTCTCATTAGAGCAGAGATAGCAAATACAATCATTCAGAGGGCACATGCCCCAACAATACATCATTACAACACAGCGGAAGCATTCAACATGTCTGAGTACAGACAAGAACCAAATAGGCCTAAGAGGCCGGAAACGAAAAGACGGAGCCCATCCACGAAGTCTCGGATCCTGCCCGGGTCCGCTATCTACTCGTCAGCAGTCTCGTCATACTCCACGTAGTAGCCACCATGTAGATCATCGGAAACGTAGGTCTGCGGAAACCACAGCCCCAAAGGGGTCAGTACATAAACGTACTGGCAAGCAAGACTCACAGTTCACCAAAGTGTAACCCGTCAACACCAAGCACAGATGCCTTGGGTTCAACGGAAGAGAGGGGATATAAAAGATGCTGCAACTGGCTGAGCTAACCAACTACAGAGACATACTACAACTGCCGGCTAACAGAAAGGAGATAAGATCGAGGATTGTAACCAACTGAAAGATAACTTCAAACAAACCCATCCTGGATCTCGCCCCTTATCCAAAGAAGCGATCCGAGGATAACTCACACAGTTGGAATAATGATGGTTCAAATTATTGTGACAAATAAGCCTATTACTAGTCAAGTTATTAATCATGGGGTGTAACACGTTTGATCATTATGTTTAAGTTGTCCTGAGTACTTGTTAGCCAGTACTTTCACCAAGTAATCCATAACCGCGGATAACACGGCTTCTCGAGAAGATTATCCCTGCAGGGTTGCACCAATTTGGCCGTACACGCATGAATGGCCCGCCAGATGGGAGATCACCCCACCAAGCGGGGCACTCAACACAACCAACCATTCTTCGCATCAAGCCCAAAGCACCTTGGGCGCACGGCTAATCGAGCCCAGAAGAAAATGGACCCTCATAGCACTCTAAGAACGTGTCCCCCTATATGCCGACTACGAAAGTTCCACCCTGGCCTGGGCTCGCAAAAACATGCATGCGGCAAATGGAAAACACGAACTAAATGAGGCGATTTGGACGAGATGCGAATCAGGTCAAGTTGAGGGGGGCGCCCATACTCGCTTCCCACATGCGGTTAGTGCGCTCATCATGGATCAGTAGACAAGACCCTTTTCCTATTAGGGTCGACACTAGCAGGCTTCAAAACCTCTCATGGGCCTCCTGCCGGTGCCTTATCATCAAATTATTATTTAACAATATCATTAGCATGATTCATTGATTAACATCGAGCCCCCAGAACATAATGAAATAGTAACAGAAAGTAACGGGTAACAGACTCGAGCAAAACAACCTAAGCATGCTAGTAAGACACGGGCTCAAACAAAAGGTTATGGGTATGGAGGTGAGGCAGTATCAGGGTTAAAGGATTCATGTGATAGGTTCGTAACAGAAACAACTACTACTAAGGCTAGCAAAAAAGAACAACGGAAAGTATCGGTAATCAATGTTGAAAGGAACACGATGGTTCATGTGAGTGATAACTTGCCTGCAAAACCCAGTAGCCTGGTACTGAGCTAAATCCTTAGAAGGGATGTCGTAAGTATCGTCGGTCTCAACGTCGTAGTGTATCCGAGAAGAAGCAAACAAACAAGGAAGAAATATAAACAATCAATACCATGGCATAGTGCACAATCAAATATGATGCATGACAAGTTAATAGATGCATCAAAATAAACTAACTGATATGATAACACAATTTAAATGGACATATATGCAATTTTGAGTTGCATATGAAAGGCCCATGGATTTTGGTTAGATTATTTGTTTTCCAACTAAACAACAGGTGATAGTGGTTTAGTATGATGCATGCAAAAGGAAAACAGCAAAATAACAACATTAGAATCAAATTAGAATAGGGTGTAGCAATTTAGAATTTTATTATTAATTTAGGGAAATTTTGGGTGCATTAAGGTGACACACAAGTATTTGTTGTTTTCACCCATTTAAAATGTTCAAAACAAATAACAAAGTTGATATTTGAAAAGGTTATCAAATTTTAGTTGGAATACATGTTTCACATTTTGAAATTGGAATTTGGATTATTTAATTATGAATTAAACAATATTAAACACTTTTTAATTGCATTAACAAGATTTAAATGGTTTAGGCAATTTTAATTATTCAAAACAGAAAAAAAAATTTATATTTGAAAAGGTTATTCAAAATGGTATGGAAAACATATTTTATTTGCATTATTTGGAATTAGTATGAATTATTTATGAATTATTGCAATTTACATTTGAATTGTTCAAATTTGAATTTTAAAAGTATTTTGAGAACTCAAAACAGAACACAAATAAGTTATTTGAAAAGATTATGAAATTTGGAACAGAAAACATGTATAACTTTTATTTATCAGATGCATAGATTAAAAGTTATTGATTTTTGAAGTTAATGTTTTATTCTGCTATTTAAAAGAATTGGAAAACAAAACAGAAAGGTTTTATTTCTTTTGTTACAGCCACGGGGTCTAACCCCAGCCTCTGTCCAGTGGGACCGTGGCCTACGTGGCGCGGTTGAAAGGTGATGTGGCGCACTGGGTGGATGACAGGTGGGGCCAGGGGGTGTGGGATGAATAATAGCCCAAAAAGGTGGCTTTGCGCCCGCCGGGACTCGAACCCGCGCGCTAGCGCTTCCGCGCAGAGGGCGGCGACCAGTGCGGTTGTGTTCGATTCGTGTCAGGTAGTAGCAGCGAGGGAAGATAACATTCAGTTAAACGAAAATAACTGAACTAACTAAAACTGTTCTGAATTTGTTCCGTGTGTGCAGTTCGATCGGAGGCAACAGAGGCGGACGGCCTCCTGCCGCGGCCGCGCGGGGCGCTGCTCGCTGCCGCTGCTGCGGCGGAGCGGTGGCCGGCATGTGCTGCTGCGCCCGAGGCAGGGAGAGGATAGAGCGAGGAGGAGGGAAGGGAGGCGATCGGGGGCTCACCGCGGCGGGTCGATGCAGAAGCAGTAGGCGAGCACGGAGGCGCTCGGTGGCACCGTCGACGTCGCGGGGAAGGGGCTCCGAGGCCTCTCCGGCCCGGTGGAGGCGACGAGGAGGGAGCTGGGAGGTCCCGGTTTCCATTCCCGCACGCGGGTGGGCCTCCCGCTTCCTCGGCGACCGGCGGCTAGTGAATATTCAGAGGGGTGCGGTGGTCTGACGGCGACGACAGTGGCTCTGACGGTGGTGGTCGTAGGGTTCAGAGGAGGAAGAAAAACAGCGAGGAGAGTGGCGGCGATGGGAAGGAGGGCTAGGGCCTAGGGTTTCGCAAGCAGAGGGTAGGGCTAGCTACTTAAGGAGAGGGGAGCGAGTACGGCACGACATCGAGCGGGTGAGGAAGATCGAGTGGCTCCGAAAGCGTTCGTACAGTCGACGTCACCGTGGGGAAGAAGACAGCGACAGGGGTACTGGGCCAACTCGGGTTAGATGGGCTGGGGTAGGAAAGAAAAAGAATGGGCCATGCCCCTCTCCCTTGAGGTTTTTAAATTATTTGTTCTTATTATTATTTTTTTTTTGCATAGAACCAAAAGGAAGAAAGAATAGGTTTAACTAATGGAAAAATTTTGGAAAAAATTTGGAGAAGCTCCTTAGTTCAAATACAACCAGTTGGTACTTTTTATTTTCAAAAAGTTAAAGGTTTGAATGCTTTTTGAAATTTGAACCAATTTTGGGTGAAATGGTTAATATTAGTAATCTTTATTAAAACCAATATTGAACATAGGGTAACCCCTAGGTAAAATAGGCAAATTGAGTTGGTTTGATTTGGTAACAACATGATTTCAAAATGGTTCTATTTTGGGTGCTTTGATTTGAATTTTTAATTGTGTTTGGAAAATGAATAATTGATTTAAACCCATTATTTTCCCAAGTGATCACTATGGAAAAACATGGAACCAATTGGTTGTTATTATTTGTGATTTTTATTCCAAAAGTTGTAACAGAACAAGTATGAAAACAAAGCAGTTGAATTTGTTTGAGCTTTATTATGAAAACAAAGAATAACAGATGCAAAACAAAAGAAACAAATGCAACAATATGATGACATGATGCAATACTTAAATAAACAGGAAATCAAACATTCTATGGGGTAGTTTTCATACTTGGGCTGTTACATCAACGATGTTTTCTGTTCTCACCTAAACTTTCAAGTTAGGGTTCCACGTGTTTTGGGTTCTCCGTAGTACCTCAGGAGCTTTTGGTCTTGTGTTTTCCCGATGTTGCTTCGATATCCTGTTCCTTTCGACATCCTTATCGTCCGTTAAACCTTGTTGCTGTTTTCCACTTCAATTCTTCTACCGGAGTCTAATCGAAACCTCCCAAATCATCTGCAGATGGATCTCAGGTTCTACCCGCCGGTGGTTCGGATGACTCGCTGTGAGAGCACCGCCGGTTATCCGGAGATGCTGAGAGACATGGTTACCTATCTGGGGTTCCATTGGGCACCAGAGTACCAGGTCTACGAGCAGCAGCGAGAGTTTGACCAGACCTGCTACCGGGCTATCGTCTACATTCTGTCAGATGATGGCAGGAGCATTGTCCACCGCTACGAGGCAGTAGGTTCCGCAGTGGATATGGCCGTGCAGCAGGCAGCGTATGTGAGTCTCACCGTCCTCCGTGCTGACTACTGGGGGTTTGATGATTCCATCTATCATCACATCCCCCGTGGTTACATCACGGCAGCGGGAGTTCACTTCACTCTCCACAGCAACCTGGATACCTACGAGTCTGATAGCGTCAGGCTGCACACCACTGCTCAGTTCGTGAGGCACAGTGACGCAGCTGTTTCCGCACTTTCTCAGGAGTTAGCCTCAGTCAGAGAGCAGCTCCACCTTGCTCTCACTCGTCTGGCGACGTACACCACAGACTTCGTTCGAGATGAGCGCTTTGCACGTTGCGTTCAGACAGCTGGGTTACCGCTGCCAGATGCTGGAGGTTACGAGCCGATCAGAGGTCCACTTCTCGACCTTGGTCCTGGTTACACTGGGATTCCCCGCTTTGGAGCACAGGGAGACGACGCTTTCTACTTCACCACACCGAGAGTTGCTCTCAGAGCAGTCCCGCTCTACGTGGATCGTCGTCATACCTACTTCCGTGGGATTCCTCCGCACCGTATCTCTCGTCGTACTACTCACCGCCGTCCTGCGTGATGAGCATGGGAGTACCGTTGTATCCATTCCTAGCTATGTTTAGTTATCCTTTGGCATTCGAACCATGTATTGGTCTGTTGGATATTCTGATGTATTTGAACATGTGATGATGTACCTGTTGGTTATCTATTCATGCGTCGGAATAATCTATCTTTCGGTTACCAAGTCTATCCTTTTCTGTTGTTGTGCTAAAATGAATGTCTATTCAGGATGCCGCCAACAAGGAGCAACCCGCCTGAACCACCTCCGCTCACGGAGCTGTTGACTCAGATGACTCAGGTCGTGGCTCAGATGGCCCAGATCCAGGCTAACCATCACACCAACCAGAATGCTCCGCGAGTCAGCATCAAGGAGTTTCTGAGCATGGGGCCGAGAGCTTTCGTGGCAACACGTGAGCCTCTGGATGCTGATGACTGGATCAGGGAGATGAACAGGGCTCTGGAGATAGCTCATGTTGCTGAGGAAGATAAGGTCAAGTATGCCACCTACCTACTGAAGGGTCAGGCAGCTACCTGGTGGGAGAACTACCAGACCATGAGAGCTGGCTATCCTATCACCTGGGGTTGTTTCAAGGATGCCTTCCTGAAGCACCACATCCCAGATGGTCTCATGGAAAGGATGCGTGAGGAATTCTGCTCTCTCAAAAGGGGCAAGCTGGACGTACTTGGCTACCAGAACGAGTTCAATCGTCTTGCTCGATACGCTGGTGACGAGGTGTCCACTGAAGCCAAGAAGATGGCAAGGTTCCGCCGAGGTTTTAACCCGGAACTGAAGTACGCTCTCACCAACATCAAGTGCAAGGACTTCGTGGAGCTCGTGAACACCGCGCTCAATGAGGAGAATGGGCGCAAGGCGTTCGAAGAGTCCCGTAAGCACTCGCGTGAGGGTGGTTCCTCCTCCAACATGACCACCCCTCCGCAGAAGCGCCGCATCTGGGTGCCAAATGGTGCTGTCACTAGGGCTCCAAATGCCCAAGCTTCTCCAGCCTTTGGTCCCCGCCCACCCAACCCATCTCAGATGCAGGGTCAGAGGGTTCCAATGGGACAGCCAAGGCCAGGTCCTCCTCGTGTCGTCACTTGCTACAAGTGCAAGGAGACTGGGCACTACGCAGATAAGTGCACTCAGAAGCAGCTACCTCCACCTCCTCGCCCCAACACCAATCAGGCAATGGTTCGTGCTCCCCCGGCTAAAGCCTTCAACTCCAACAACAGGCCTGTCGGGAGGACCGCGAGGGTGAACCATATCAAGGCCGACAAAGCTTAGGAAGCTGCTGACGTCGTTCTCGGTATATTACCCGTAAACTCTATTCCGGCTAAAGTGTTGTTTGATACTGGAGCATCGCATTCTTTTGTGTCAAAGATTTTTGCAAAAGCATACAACCTAGTTCTGGTTCCGCTAAGCAATCAAATGACTGTTCACTCTCCGGGACCGCAAATATTGACTTCCAAGATAAGCATGGACAATGAGATCCTAATTGGAGGTCGCATATTCCTTGCTTCACTCATGTTGCTGGGAAATTTTGACATTGATGTCATTCTGGGTATGGATTGGTTGAAGACCCACAAAGCTAAAATTGACTGTGCTCAAAAGTCAATAACTCTCTCTCACACTTCAGGCCAGATAGTCTATTCTCCATATGGATCAAGTTCTGTTCAGCTGTTCAACCTCGATGCCAAACCCCTTCCTGCAATTGAAAATGTTCCGGTGGTTTGTGAATTCCCTGACGTCTTTCCAGAAGAGTTGCCAGGGATGCCTCCGGACAGAGCAGTTGAGTTCGTGATCGAGCTTGAGCCAGGTACTGCTCCAATCTCTAAGCATCCATACAAGATAGCTCCTCCTGAACTGAAATTGTTGAAGGAGCAAATCGATATGTACATGGAGAAAGGTTACATTCAGCCTAGTTCCTCCGCTTGGGGTTGCCCAACTCTGTTTGTTGCCAAGAAGGATCAAACAAAAAGACTCGTGGTTGACTATCGTCCTCTCAACGAGAAAACCATCAAGAACAAGTATCCAATTCCTCGTATCGATGATCTTTTTGATCAACTTGCTGGAGCCTCAATATTCTCAAAGTTGGACTTGAGGATGGGTTACCATCAGATAAAGATCAGAAAGGAAGATATTCCTAAGACAGCTTTCACCACTCGTTACGGTCTATATGAATACACCGTAATGTCCTTTGGTCTCACCAATGCACCGACAACGTTCTCAAGACTCATGAATTCTGTCTTCCATGAATACCTCGACAAGTTCGTTGTGGTATATCTCGATGACATTCTAGTCTACTCAAAATCCGAGGAAGAGCATGGAGAACACCTTCGTCTCACTCTCATGAAACTTCGCGAGCATCGTCTGTATGCCAAGTTTTCCAAATGTGAGTTCTGGATTCCAGAAGTTGCATATCTTTGTCATATCATCTCTGCCAAAGGCATTGCCATTGATCCTGAAAAGGTTAAGGCAATTGTTGACTGGAAACCCCCTAAGACGGTGAAGCAAGTCAGAAGTTTTCTTGGCTTGGCTAGCTATTGCCGTCGTTTCGTCCAAAACTTTTCCAAGATTGCCAAATCTCTCACTGATCTCACAAAGAAGGACAAAAAGTTCGTTTGGACTCCACAATGTGATGAGAGTTTCAACCTCCTGAAGACTAAACTCACTTCCACACCTGTTCTGGTTGGCCCAGATACTACCAAACCTTTCCAGATATTCTGTGATGCATCTCTCCAAGGCCTAGGAGCAGTTCTTATGCAAGAACGTCAAGTTGTGGCTTATGCTTCACGTCAGTTGAACCCACATGAGCAAAACTATCCCACTCATGATCTTGAACTTGCAGCAGTTGTGTTTGCCCTCAAGAAATGGAGACAATACTTGTTGGGTAATAAAACTGAAATCTTTTCCGATCATAAGAGTCTGAAATACATCTTCACTCAGCCAAATCTGAACCTCAGGCAAAGGAGATGGATTGAGAAGATTAAAGACTTCGATCTCACCATTTCTTACACTCCAGGCAAGGCTAATGTTATGGCCGATGCTCTCAGTCGCAAATCCTATTGCAATAATCTCATGATCATGGAAAGCCAACCTCCACTTCATGAAGAATTCCAGAAGCTGAACCTTGGTCTTGTCCCTGAAGGATACCTTGCTAGCTTGACAGCCAGTCCAACTCTTGAGGACAAGATTCGTTCTGAACAACTTCGTGATACTGAAATCAAGAAGATTGTGGAGCACATCAAGGAAGGCAATGATAAATTCAAGTCTTTCACAATTGATGACAAGGGAACTATGTTCTTCGAAGGACGCATTGCAGTTCCTCAGATTCAAAGTCTCAAGGATATCATTCTCAAGGAGGCTCATGAAACTCCTCTATCCATCCACCCTGGAAGTACAAAGATGTACCAGGATCTCAAGACTCTGTATTGGTGGCCTGGCATGAAACGTGAAATTGCTCAATACGTTTCTGAATGCGACGTTTGTCAACGTGTTAAGGCAGTCCATCAGAAAACAGCAGGTCTACTCCAACCTCTGAAAATTCCTGAGTGGAACTGGGACATGATTGAAATGGACTTCGTTACTGGGTTTCCAAAGTCCAAAAAGGGCAACGATGCAATCTTCGTTGTTATTGATCGTCTCACTAAGGTAGCTCACTTCTTTGCTGTCAAGGAAACTATTTCAGCTAGCCAGTTAGCAGAACTCTACACAGCAAAGGTTGTTCACCTTCATGGTGTTCCATTGGAAATAAGCTCAGACCGTGGAAGTATCTTCACTTCTCATTTCTGGAAAAGCTTTCAAGAAGCATTGGGCACCAAACTTCTGTTCAGCACAGCTTATCACCCTCAGTCTCAGGGGCAAGTCGAAAGAGTCAATCAGATTCTCGAGGATATGCTCAGAGCATGTGGTCTCTCCTTTGGCATGAAATGGGAGGATTGCCTTCCATATGCTGAATTCTCCTACAACAACAGCTACCGGGCAAGCCTAGGCATGGCACCATTTGAGGCATTGTATGGTCGCAGATGCAGGAGTCCAATCAATTGGTCTGGAGCTGGTGAACGTTCACTTTTAGGCCCTGACATTGTTAAGGAAGCCGAGGAGAAAGTTCGTATCATTCGTGACAATCTCAGGATTGCTCAGTCTTGTCAGAAGAGCTATTATGATAGCAAGCACAGGGATATGATCTATGCACCTGGTGACAAGGCATATCTCCGTGTAACTCCCCTCAGAGGCACTCATCGTTTTGGTGTGAAAGGAAAGCTTGCACCAAGATACATTGGTCCTTTCAACATTCTCTCAAGGCGGGCAGAAAATGCTTATCGTCTTGAGCTTCCAGAAAAACTATCCAAGGTGCACGATGTGTTCCACGTGTCACAACTCAAGAAGTGTTTCAAAGATCCAGATCGTGCAGTTGATCATGATTCCATTGAACTGCAAGATGATCTATCTTATGAGGAGCACCCTATTCGTATTCTCGATGAGACCGAGCGTAAGACTCGCAACAAGAGCACCAAGTTCTTGAAAGTGCAATGGTCGCATCATTCCGATAAAGAGGCAACGTGGGAGACCGAAGAGGATCTTCGCAAGAAGTATCCGGACCTTTTCACATCTCAGTAAGGAATCTCGCGGCGCGATTCCTTCAAGGGGGGGCGTTTTGTAACATCCCAAGTATGAAATATCCCTTAGAATGTTTTGTTTCTTGTTTTAAATTCAAGCAATGCATCATGTCATCATCTCATTGCATTTGTTTTATTTTTGTTTGCATTTGTTACTATTTGTTTGCATCTGTTTTATCTTGTTTTCATAATCAAACTCAAACAATTTCAAATGGTTATTTTCATACTTGATCTGTTACAACTTTTGGAATAAAAATAACAAATAAAAACAACCATTTTATTCCATGTTGATCATTTATTAAATTATTGGTTTTAATCAAACCATTAATTCAATCAATAATTCCCGAATCATCTTTTAAATTCAAACCAAGTTTCAAATCAGTACCTTTTGAATCCTTGAAGTTCACCACACTATTTTTAATCTTTAAAATCATTTTAAACCCTAGGGGTAACCCTATTCAAATGCTTGTTTTTTCATAAGGGTTTATTAATATTAAAATTTCCCAAAATTGGATTCAAATACAAACCTCATTTTAAATCTCAACTTTTTGAAATCCAATCTTGGCAATTGGTTACTAATTACCTAAATATACTAACCTAATTTTTCTGGAATTTTTCCTAAACAATAACTTATCTTTTTCTTCCCATTTTTGTTTTCAGCAAAAAAAAAAACAGAAAAATAAAAAGAGAAAACGAGCGGCAGCTAACCTATCTAACCTAGCCCAACCCACCTAAAGCCTACAGCGCGCAGCCCAGCCCGCCCGCGCGCTCACTTACCGCTTTGAAGATCGTGCAGATCTTCTGTCCTGCGTACGGCGGCCATCGCAGCGCGCCACCGCAGCAGTACGGCCGCGCCGACGGCCAGGAGAGCACCTAGGCGCCTATATAACCCCCTCGAGCAGCGAGCGCAGCCCTAGGCTAAACCTAGGACCCTGTCCCATCGCCAGCGCCGCCATTTTCTCCTCCCTGTCGCCAGCTCCCTCTCTGAACCCCTCGTCGCCGGCGACAGCCTCTGAACATCACCATGGCGCCACCCACCTAGCCTCTCCCCTCCCTGTCCACCTACTGGAATCAGTTCGCCACTCTCCCCTCTCTCTGTTGAACACTCAATCACCACCGGTAAGCCTCTGTGTCGCTGCCGCGATCCTCGCCTTTTCTCCGGCCACCGTGGCGCCATGAAACTGAACCCGATGTTCTCGTCTACGTAACAGAGCCTCTCGACGCTGTTTGATCGCTGGAACCAGTAGCCCTCTCCTTCCTCTACTCGTCGAACACCTGCGGGAGCACGGAGGAGCACGGGATCAACGACGCCGTCCTCTTCCCCTCCGATGTCGCCTCCGTCATCAGTACGTCACCGTCGACCAAATCCCGGTGAGCCACCGTCTCACTCACCCCTCTCCCTCCTGTTGCATCCGCACGGTATCGTGCACGTCCTGCACACACACATCCGCAACGCCGCGAGCACTGGCCGTGCTGTTCCCCGCCGGCGAGCCCTTATGTCTGACGGAGATGCAGTTGCAGCGCGTCAGCAAAATTCAGATAGCCAAGTCTGAAGCTCTTCCTCCCTCACTTCCCGTTACTGACAACAAACGCGCCGTAGCGCATCTGGTTCAGAGCACGCACACGCTGCGAGTGGTCGTGGGTTCGAGCCCCCGCCTCGCCTTTTTCTTTTGGGATTTTTCCCCCACGGCAGGAGGCCCACAGGTCATTGTCTTCCTCTGCCACGCGTGCGCGCGCGCGCCACGCTGGCTAGGGGTCCACTGGACAGTGGCTAGGGGTAGAGAGCAGCTCGGTAACAAAAGTTTTGCGAATTTCTGAATTCCAAAATCCATTTAAATAACAGATTTGAATCAAAACTTCAAACTTTAATATCTTCTATTCTGTAAATCCAATAACTAAAAAGTTTATATGTTTTCTGTTCCAAATTTCCTAACCTTTCCAAATATTCAATTTGTGTACTGTTTTGGAAATTACAAATGCATTTAAAATTCAAACTTAGATAATTCAAATGTTAATTTATAAATTCCATAACTAATTATTTATTAATCCAATAAATGCAAATAAAATATGTTTTCCATACCATTTTGAATAACCTATTCAAATATAAATTTTGTTTCATGGTTTGAATAATTTAAATTACCTAAATAATTTAATACTTGTCTAATTCAATTAAAATTGATAAAATCATAACTTGCTTAATATAAAATATTTTTGAACATGCAAAATATGTTTTCAAACCATCAAAGTGTGAACTTTTCAAATGTGAATTTGAATTTATGATTTGAACAAATAAAATTCAAATAATTTTCAAACTTGTTTTAAATTCAATTAAAACTTGTTTAATATTGTTTAATTCATAATAAATTCATCCTAATTCAAATTTCAATATTTGAAACATGTAATCCAACTAAAAATTGATGTTCTTTTCAAATATAAATTTTATTAATTGTTTTGCACACTTTGAATTGATGAAAACAATAATTGTTTGTGTGACATGTTTAAGTAACCAACTTTTTTTTCAAACTTAATAAATAGTTTCCAAACTTGTTTTATTCCTTTTCCTTTGCATCTATTATTGTTATTTGTTGTTATTTTGTGGTTACCATCATGCATGCATCATGTTAACAACTTTCACATAATAATTAATTGAGAATCATTTGTTCCACTTAATCTATGGACCTTTTCTAAATGCCACTCAAATAGCATAGGGGTCCATTTAAATTGTGTTATCATGTTAGCTAGATTATTTTGATGCAACCATTAATTTGTCATGCATCATCTTGATTGTGCACACTGCCATGATAATGATTGTTTACATTCCTGTTTTGTTTGTTTGCTTCTTCTCGAATAGACGACGACGTTGAGGCAGACGATCCTTACAGCACCCCTTCTGAGGATCTAGCTCAGTACCCGGCTGTTGAGTTTGCAGGCAAGTTATCACCCACATGAACCATTGTGTTCCATTCAACCCTGGTTACCGATACTTTCCGTTGTCTATTCTTGCTAGCCTTAGTGGTAGTAATTTCTGTTACGAACCTATCACATGAATCCTTTAACCCTGATATTGCCTCACCACCACTCCTACAACCCTATTGCTTGAGCCAGTGTCTTACTAGCATGCTTAGGTTGTTTTGCTCGAGTCTGTTACCCGTTACTTTGAGTTACTATATTTCATTATGTTCTGGGGGCTCGATGTTTAATCAATCAATCAATCATGCTAATATTACTGTTAATAATAATTTGATGATAAGGCACCGGCAGGAGGCCCTGTGTGGTTTTGAGGCCTGCTAGTGTCGACCCTAATAGGAAAAGGGTCTTGTCTACTGATCCATGATGAGCGCACTACCCGCATGTGGGAAGCGAGTATGGGTGCCCCCCTCAATTTGATTCGATTCGCATCTCGTCCAAATCATCTCATTTAGTTCGTGCTTTCTATTTGCCGCATGCATGTTTTTGCGAGCCCAGCGCAGGGTGGAACTTTTGTAGTCGGCATATAGGGGGACACGTTCTTAGAGTGCTATGAGGGTCCATTTTCTTCTGGGCTCGATTAGCCGTGCGCCCAAGGTGCTTTGGGCTTGATGCGGAGAAGAGTTGAGTTGTGTTGAGTACCCCGCTTGGTGGGAGGCATCCCATCTGGCGGGTTATTCATACGTGTACGGCCAAATTGGTGCAACCCTGCAGGGATAATCTTCTCGAGAAGCCGTGTTTTCCGCGGTTATGGACTACTTGGTGAAAGTACTGGCTAACAAGTACTCAGGACAACTTAAACCTAATGATTCACTATCTCACACCCCATGATTAACAATTTGACTAGTAATAGGATTATTGTCACAATAACTTGATTCATATTAATCCAAATGTGTGAGTTAGCCTCGGATTGCTTCTTTGGATAAGGGGCGAGATCCAGGATGGGTTTGTTTGAAGTTATCTTTCAGTTGGTTACAACACTCGATCTTATCCCCTTTCTGATAGTTGGAAATGATAGAACCTCTGTAGTTGGTTAGCGCAGCCAGTTGCAGCATCTTATATATCCCCTTCTTTCCGTTGAACCCAAGTCATCTGTGCTTGTGTTGATGGGTTATACTTTGGTGAACTGTGAGTCTTGCTTGCCAGTACTTGGATGTACTGACCCCTTTGGGGCTGTGGTTTCCGCAGACTACGATTACGAGGATCCAGGTGACGGCTACTACGTGGAGTTTGACGAGGCTGCTGACGAGTAGTTAGCGGACCCGGGCAGGATCCGAGACATCGTGGATGGGCTCCGTCTTTATTTCAGTTTCCGGCTTCTTAAGCCTATTTGGATTTTGTCTGTACTCAGACCCCTTTGAATGCTTCCGCTGATGTAATGAATGCTATGTTGGGACATGTGTCCTCTGGATGATTGTATTTGCTATTTCTGCCTTAGTGAAGGCCATTTGCTACCTTATTTCTATCTTTTGTGTCGTAGAGGCATGTTGTGCTATCCCTTTGTTCAAAACCGTTGACGTACCATGTGTGTATGGTATGAAGTACGTCAATGGTAGTGTCCTGATTTCTACAGGATAGTTTACATTGACGGTGAACAGTAACGGTTGGTTGTCGCACATAAGTGCTGGCCTACCCGTAAGGGGACACGGGAGCCGTTAAGCCCCGTAATCCAACCAAAATACTGTTCAGTTCGTACGGTGAGTATCCTCTAGAAGTCCGGGTGCGACAGGGAGTGTATGGGGGCGTGCTCCACCTTCTCTCCCTCTCCGCGGTGGCCGACGGCGTTCTCGAGCTCGCTGAGCTCATAGAGAGCTCAGCGCATTCGTGGTCTACGATAGGGGTGTGGAGTGTGGTGGTGTGCATGTGCTGGCGCAACAGGGGCATGCACGTAGCTTTCTAGCCACGGTGCCACGGTTGTGCGCACGGGTCTGTCCTCGGGGTGGCTGTGGCAAGCTCGAGGTCGCGCTCCGGGCGCCCATGCCGTGCCCCTTGCCCCTTGGGCATGCCTAGGAGGTGGTCGTGGGTGAGGTCAAGGCCAGGGCGTTGTGTGTGGTGTGGAAACGGCGCGGACATGGCGACAGTGCACACGCACAGTGGCACAATGTTAGCCAGCCCATGCCACGCCCCTCTCTTTTCTCCTCTGAACCCACTCCTCTCCTCTCTAGTCAACCAAGCAAGAATCCAAAGCTAGGAAAATGTTATGGAATGCGAGAGCTTCTAGAAGCACCAAGTGGTACTGGATAATTCGAATTCAATCAAAAGATATGAGCATCCAAAGTTTAGTCCACTTCACTGTTTTCAGAAAATTCAGTTTTTCAGAAAAAGAGACTTAGCCGTTTTGGCAAAGTGTGAGAAACAGATAAAATCAACCAAAAGTCTACTGTGTTTTCAAGGCTCAAAAAATTTCCAATTTTTTTTTCAAAGTATTGTTTTGTTAAACATTATTTGTAATTTCATTAACATCAAATGAAAACAAACTTGGAATTTTAAAAGGCACTGAAAACAAGGTGAGAAAACATCTACTTTCTGTTTTCCCTGTTTTTTTCTAAAAATCACTTTTCTGCCTTAACTTTCTTCCACAAACGTCATCAAGCATTTGATTGCTTTCTAATTCCAATTTTCAAACCAGGCTCCTACATTTGTAGTCCATATATTATAGAACACATTCATGCCACTAAAACATAAAATGTGATTCCCTAGCATATTGAAAACAAGTGTTAAATGCTGCTACTTGGCTAGTTTTTTAGAAACAAGTTTTTATAGAAAACTTAAAAGAAAACACCTAAATATTCTTTTGCCATTTTGTTTTCTTGATTCAAACAAAGCCAAATATTTCTATTAGGTTGAAAGAAACATTGTTACAAAACTTTGGATAAGAAAATAATCAAAACACCACATAGAAAATATCATAGAAACAATAAGGAAACATCATGAAAATTTTATAAATGATCTTAAACAAAGGCTTTTTTGCATTGCATAGATACTCATAGTTCAATACATAATGTTGGATTAAAAAAGTTCATCAAAAAGTTTTCGTTGGCTCACAAAAATGGCTTCTCTCACTTTGTTACATGTGACCCAAAAACTTGGGTGTGACAGATCCCCCCCTTAAAAGAATATCGCCCCGAGATTCGCGGGTCTAGTCCTCAAGGAAACGAGGGAAATCCTTCCTGATATAATCTTCATGCTCCCAGGTTGCTTCCTTCTCTGAATGATTCGTCCACTGAATCTTAAGGAACTTGAAAGCATTTCTCGGGGTCGATCACGGTAGGTCAAGTCATCATTTATGTCAATGGTCTTGAAGTCCACGTCTTGGTAAGTGAGATTCTTATCAGGTACGTGAAGACACTTCCGGAGCAATGACACATGAAAGACATCGTGAAAGGCTGACAACTCTTCTGACAATTCTAGATGGTAAGATACCTCTCCACCACGGGCTAGGATCTTAAACGGGCCAATGTATCGGGGTGCAAGCTTCCATTTGACATGGAAATGCTGCATCCCTTTGAGCGGCGTAACACGCAGATACAAGAAATCTCTAATAATGAAAGAGACGTCGCGACGCTTGATGCATGTAAAATGCATAGATGAATTTTGCATATTTTCACATGGTTTTCTATTACATATTGCATCATATAAGGGTATAAGTCAATGTTTTATAGTATTTTGGGGTTAAATTACAAAGTCCCCCAACTTTTATGGAATTAACCCTGCCTGTCAAAAACCCCGTTTTCTATATTTTTGACGTTTCAGGGGGCAAACTTCCGCGAAATCACCTGAAAATCTGCGGGGGTCATTTTCTTGGAAAGAGAAGACTTGTGGGCGAAGGATCCACGAGAATTGGGCAAGGAGGCCCAAAAGAGGACCCTCCACGCGGCCAGATTCCTTGGCCGCGTGAGAGGCCCCCTTTTGGCCCCTGTGGCCTGTAACATCCCAAGTATGAAAATACCCCTAGAATGTTTGATTTCATGTTTAATTAAAGTATTGCATCATGTCATCATGTTTAATTATTTGTTTGCATTGTTTACTATTTGTTTTGCATCTGTTTTACCTTTGTTTTCATAATGAAACTCAAACAATTTCAAATGTTTATTTCATACTTGTCATGTTACAATCTTTTTTAAATAAAGAAATGCAAATCAAAACCTCAATTGTTTTCATTTAACTCCATAGTGATCACTTATTAAATTGTTGGTTTTAATCAAACAATTAATTCAATCAATTAAATCCAAATCATTTGAAACTCAAATCAAATTCCCAAATCAGCACCCATTTGAATCTATGAAATTCACCAAACAATTATAATCTTTGATCACATTAAATAATAGGGTTCACCCTATTTAAAATGATGTTTTCAATAATATTCTTCAATACTTAAAAATCATTAAAAATTAGTTCAAATACAAACATCAGTTTATTTTCAAACTTTTTGAAAAAAAACCTTGGCATCTGTTTGCTATTGATCTAACAAGCTTAACCTAATTTTTACAAAATTTTTGCTAATTTAAATCTCACCTTTTTATTCCAAATCCAAACCCTACAAAGAAAAAAAAACAGAAAGCAAAAAAAAAATAAAAGGAGAAAACTGCAGCGCGCGCGGCAGCTTACCCAGCCCAACCCACCTAGCGCGCGGCCCAGCCTGTTAACGCGCGCGCGTACCGCTTCGAAGCGCGCGCCAGCTTCTTTCTCCCGTACGGCGACGATCCGGTGGCGCCACGTCGCCGTACGGCGGCGCCCGACGGCCAGGAGGCTCCCCAGCACCCTATAAGTACCCCCTAGGCCCCTGGCGCCGATACCTAGACCTAGGGTTCCGTTTCCTCCCTCGAATCCGCCGCCACTCCTCTCCCCCTCGCCGGAATTCCTCGCTGCCACCTCACCGGAGAGCGAGCTCTCTGAACTTCCATGGCGCCGCCCACCTCCTAGCTCCACCTAGCTATCTAACCCCTGGAAACAAACCCCCTCGTCACCCTCTTCTGTTTCGATACCCGAGCACCCACGGGGAGCAACCACAGCTGCGCCGCCGTCTGCTGCATCGCCGCCGGCCGCGCCACCTCGACCCTCTGCAACATCTGCAACCGCCGGTGAGGCCACCATCTCCTCCTCCTCTCTGACACCCTCTGCGCGCACGCGTCTGCACACGACCAGCACCTCATCCAGCATCACAGCAGCACCGCTGCGCGAGCACGCCGCCGGCGAACTCCTCTGTCAGTGTTTCAGGCGAGCGCGAGTTTCAGTTAAATTCAGATAGCACTTGGTAACTTTATCCTCCCTGCGCCCTGCTATCTGACAACAAACGCGAACAGCCCAGCTGGTTCAGTAAGCGCGCATCGAGCGAGAGGTGCAGGGATCGAGTCCTGCCCTCGCGGGATAAAATCCCAAAACTTTTTTTCTCCCACGCGCTGACAGGGAGGGCCCCCTGTCAGCCGCACGGTGGCCACGCAAGCACAGTGAGCCCAAGGGCCCCCCTGGCAGTGTCTGGGTAGGGAATCTGTGCGTATAAAAAGTTTAACACGATTTCTGTTTTCAAATCCAGGTCCAATAAAATTGCAGATTGGTCCCTCAAATTATTTTGGCAACAACTTTAGTTTTATAACTCCAATAAATGAAAATAAAATATGCACACTAATCTAAATTTAATTGTCTATACATTGGTATCATTTGTTTCCTGTTTTGAAATTTCAAAATGCAATTCAAATAATTCAAATGCAATTTGCTAAATTCAATAACTAATTCATTATTAATCCAATAAATGCAAATAAAATATGTTTTCCATACCATTTTGAATAACCTATTCAAATATAAATTTTGTTTCATGGTTTGAATAATTTAAATTGCCTAAATAATTTAATCTTTATTTAATTCATTTAAATTTGATAAAATCATAACTTGCCCCAAATAAAATATTTCTGAACATGCAAAATATGTTTTCAAACCATCAAAGTGTGAACTTTTCAAATGTGAATTTGAATTTATGTTTTGAATAAATAAAATTCAAATAATATTCAAACTTGTTTTAAAGTCATTTAAAACTTGTTTAATATTGTTTAAGTCATAATAAATTCATCCTAACTCCTATTTCAAAATTTGAAACATGTAATCCAACTAAAATTTTGTATTCTTTTCAAATATAAATTTTGTTATTTGTTTTGAACACTTTAACTTGTTGAAAACAACAAATACTTGTGTGACATGTTTAAGTAACCAACTTTCCCAACTTAACAAATAATTTCCAAACCTGTTAATTTCCTTTGCCACTTGCATCTATTGGTGTTATTTTGTTGTTATCATCTTGCATGCATCATGCTAACAACTTTCACATAATAATTAATTGTAACCCATTTGTTCCACTTAATTCATGGACCCTTTTCCATATGCAACTCAAAATTGCATAGGGGTCCATCTTATTTGTGTTACCATGTTACTTAGTTTATTTTGATGCATCTATTAAATTGACATGCATCATCCCATGATTGTGCACTATGCCATGACAATGATTGTTTATATTTCTGCCTTGCTTGTTTGCTTCTTCTCGGATAGACGACGACGTTGAGACAGACGATCTTTACAGCACCCCTTCTGAGGATCTAGCTCAGTACCCGACTGCTGAGTTTGCAGGCAAGCTATCACTCACATGAACCATTGTGTTCCTTTCAACCCTGGTTACCGATACTTTCCGTTGTCTATTTCTGCTAGCCTTAGTGGTAGTTGTTTCTGTTACGAACCTATCACATGAATCCCTTAACCCTGATATTGCCTCACCACCACTCCTACAACCCTATTGTTTGAGCCAGTGTCTTACTAGCATGCTTAGGTTGTTTCGCTCGAGTCTGTTACCCGTTACTTTCTGTTACTATTTCATTATGTTCTGGGGGCTCGATGTTTAATCAATCAATCAATCATGCTAATGTTATTGTTAATAATAATTTGATGATAAGGCACCGGCAGGAGGCCCTGTGTGGTTTTGAGGCCTGCTAGTGTCGACCCTAATAGGAAAAGGGTCTTGTCTACTGATCCATGATGAGCGCACTACCCGCATGTGGGAAGCGAGTATGGGCGCCCCCCTCAATTTGATTCTATTCGCATCTCGTCCAAATCATCTCATTTAGTTCGTGTTTTCCATTTGCCGCATGCATGTTTTTGCGAGCCCAGCGCAGGGTGGAACTTTTGTAGTCGGCATATAGGGGGACACGTTCTTAGAGTGCTATGAGGGTCCATTTTCTTCTGGGCTCGATTAGCCGTGCGCCCAAGGTGCTTTGGGCTTGATGCGAAGAAGAGTTGAGTTGTGTTGAGTGCCCCGCTTGGTGGGAGGCATCCCATCTGGCGGGTTATTCATACGTGTACGGCCAAATTGGTGCAACCCTGCAGGGATAATCTTCTCGAGAAGCCGTGTTTTCCGCGGTTATGGTTAACTTGGTGAAAGTACTGGCTAACAAGTACTCAGGACAACTTAAACCTAATGACTCACAATCTCACACCCAATGGTTAACAACTTGACTAGTAATAGGCTGATTGACACAATAACTTGATTCATCTTTAATCCAACTGTGTGAGTTATCCTCGGATTGCTTCTTTGGATAAGGGGCGAGATCCAGGATGGGTTTGTTTGAAGTTATCTTTCAGTTGGTTACAATACTCGATCTTATCTCCTTTCTGTTAGTCGGAAGTGGTAGAATCTCTGTAGTTGGTTAGCGCAGCCAGTTGCAGCATCTTTATATCCCCTCTCTTCCGTTGAACCCAAGGCATCTGTGCTTGGTGTTGATGGGCTACACTTTGGTGAACTGTGAATCTTGCTTGCCAGTACGTCTATGTACTGACCCCTTTGGGGCTGTGGTTTCCGCAGACTACGCTTACGAGGATCCAGGTGACGGTTACTACGTGGAGTTTGACGAGGCTGCTGACGAGTAGTTAGCGGACCCGGGCAGGATCCGAGACATCGTGGATGGGCTCCGTCTTTATTTCAGTTTCCGGCTTCTTAAGCCTATTTGGATTTGTCTGTACTCAGACCCCTTTGAATGCTTCCGCTGAGATGTAATGATGTTATGTTGGGACATGTGTCCTCTGGATGATTGTATTTGCTATTCTCTGCCTTAGTGAAGGCCATTTGCAACTTAATTCAATCTTTTGTGTCTTAGAGATATGTTGTGTTATCATTTTGTTCAAAGCCGTTGACGTACCATGTGTGTATGGTATGAAGTACGTCAATGGTAGTGTCCTGATTTCTATGGGATAGTTTACGTCGACGTTGAACATATAGGGGTTGGTTGTCACACATACGTGTGTTGGCCTACTCGTAAGAGGACGCGGGTGCCGGTAAGCCCCGTAATCCAATCTACTACTGTTCAACGGAACGGCGAGTATCCTTTAGAAGTCCGGGTGCGACAAATGGTATCAGAGCCTGTCTGCCTGTAGGATCCCTTTTTACTGGTCGCAGTTGAGTCTAGAAACTATTTTGTAGCTATATAGGAAAAATGAAACGTGAGAGTAGGAATTCTGCCATTTTTCTTCTTTCCCCACCCACCCACCCTTTTCTGGTAACGAAGTGCAACGTTGTTTTCTCTCTTCTCACCTAAACTTTCAAGTTAGGATTTCACGTGTTTTGGGTTCTCCGTAGTATCTCAGGAGTTTTTGGTCTCGTGTTTCCCGATGTTGCTTCGATATCCTGTTCTTTTCAACATCCTTATCGTCCGTTGAACCTTGTTGTTGCTTTCCACTTCAGTTCTCTACCGGCGTCTAATCAAAACCTCCCAAATCATCTGCAGATGGATCTCAGGTTCTACCCGCAGGTGGTTCGGATGACTCGTTGTGAGAGCACCGCCGGTTATCCGGAGATGCTGAGAGACATGGTCACTTATCTGGGGTTCCATTGGGCACCAGAGTACCAGGTCTACGAGCAGCAGCGAGAGTTTGACCAGACCTACTACCAGGCTATCATCTACATTCTGTCAGATGATGGCATGAGCGTTGTCCACCGCTACGAGGCAGTAGGTTCCACAGTGGATATGGCCGTGCAGCAGGCAGCTTATGTGAGTCTCACCGTCCTCCGTGCTGACTACTGGGGGTTTGACGATTCTATCTATCGCCACATCCCCCGTGGTTACATCACTTCAGCGGGAGCTCACTTCACCCTCTACGACAACCTGGATGTCTACGAGCATGATAACACCAGGCTGCACACCACCGCTCAGTTTGTGAGGCAAAGTGACGCTGTTGCCACCACACTTTCTCAGGAGTTGGCCTCAGTCAGGGAGCAGCTCTATCTGGCGTTGACTCGTCTGGCTACGTACACCACAGACTTTGTTGGAGATGAGCGCTTTGCACGTTTCCATCAGACAGTTGGACGTAGTTTACCAGATGCTGGAGGTTACGAGCCGATCAGAGGTCCACTCCTCAACCTCGGAGTTGGTTACACTGGGATTCCACGCTTTGGAGCACAGGGAGACGACGCTTTCTACTTCACCACACCGAGAGTTGCTCTCAGAGCAGTCCCGATCTACGTGGATCGTCGTTCTACCTACTTCCGTGGGATTCCTCCTCACCGTATCTCTCGTCGTACTACTCACCGCCGTCCTGCGTGATGAGCATGGGAGTCTCGATGTATCCATTCCTAGCTATGTTTAGTTATCCTTGGCTTTCGAACCATGTATTGGTGTGTTGGACATTCTGATGTATTTGAACATGTGATGATGTACCTGTTGGTTATCTATTCATGCGGCGGAATAATCTATCTTTCGGTTACCAAGTCTATCCTTTTTCTATTGTTGTGCTAAAATGCATGTCTATTCAGGATGCCGCCAACAAGGAGCAACCCGCCTGAACCACCTCCGCTCACGGAGCTGTTGACTCAGATGACTCAGGTCGTGGCTCAGATGGCCCAGATCCAGGCTAAACAGCACAACAACCAGAATGCTCCGAGAGTCAGCATCAAGGAGTTTCTGAGTATGGGTCCGAGAGCTTTCGTGGCAACACGTGAGCCTCTGGATGCTGATGACTGGATCAGGGAGATGAACAGGGCTCTGGACATTGCTCACGTTGCTGAGGAGGATAAAGTCAAGTATGCCACCTACCTGCTGAAGGGTCAGGCAGCTACCTGGTGGGAGAACTACCAGACCATGAGAGCTGGCTATCCTATCACCTGGGGTTGTTTCAAGGATGCCTTCCTGAAGCACCACATCCCAGATGGTCTCATGGAAAGGATGCGTGAGGAATTTTGCTCTCTCAAGCAGGGCAAGCTGGACGTCATTGGCTACCAGAACGAGTTCAATCGTCTCGCTCGATACGCTGGTGATGAGGTGTCCACTGAAGCCAAGAAGATGGCAAGGTTCCGCCGAGGTTTTAACCCGGAACTGAAGTACGCTCTCACCAACATCAGGTGCAACGACTTCGAGGAGCTCGTGAACACCGCGCTCAATGAGGAGAATGGGCGCAAGGCGTTCGAAGAGTCCCGCAAGCACTCGCGTGAGGGTGGTTCCTCCTCCAACATGACCACCCCTCCGCAGAAGCGCCGCATCTGGGTGCCAAATGCTGCTGTCACTAGGGCTCCATATGCCCAAGCTTCTCCAGGCTTTGCTCCCCGCCCACCCAACCCAGCTCAGATGCAGAGTCAGAGGGTTCCAATGGGGCAGCCAAGGCCAGGTCCTTCTCGTGTCGTCACTTGCTACAAGTGCAAGGATACTGGACACTATGCTGATAAGTGCACTCAGAGGCAGCTACCTCCACCTCCTCGCCCCAACACCAACCAGGCAATGGTTTGTGCTCCCCCGGCTAAAGCTTTCAACTCCAACAACAGGCCTGTCGGGAGGACCGCGAGGGTGAATCATATCAAGGCCGACAAAGCTGAGGAAGCTGCTGACGTCGTTCTCGGTATATTACCCGTAAACTCTATTCCAGCTAAAGTGTTGTTTGATACCGGAGCATCGCATTCTTTTGTGTCAAAGATTTTTGCAAAAGCATACAACCTAGTTCTGGTTCCGCTAAGCAATCAAATGACTGTTCACTCTCCGGGACCGCAAATGTTGACCTCCAAGATAAGTAAGGACAATCAGATCCTAATTGGAGGCCGCATATTCCTTGCTTCACTCATGTTGCTGGGAAATTCTGACATTGATGTCATTCTGGGTATGGATTGGTTGAAGACCCACAAAGCTAAAATTGACTGTGCTCAAAAGTCAATAACTCTCTCTCACCCTTCGGGCCAGATAGTCTATTCTCCATATGGATCAAGTTCTGTTCAGCTGTTCAACCTAGATGCTAAACCCCTTCCTGCAATTGAAAATGTTCCGGTGGTTTGTGAATTCACTGACGTCTTTCCAGAAGAGTTGCCAGGGATGCCTCCGGACAGAGCAGTTGAGTTCGTGATCGAGCTTGAGCCAGGTACTGCTCCAATCTCTAAGCATCCATACAAGATAGCTCCTCCTGAACTGAAATTGTTGAAGGAGCAAATCGATATGTACATGGCGAAAGGTTACATTCAGCCTTGTTCTTCGGCTTGGGGTTGCCCAACTCTGTTTGTTGCCAAGAAGGATCAAACAAAAAGACTCGTGGTTGACTATCGTCCTCTCAACGAGAAAACCATAAAAAACAAGTATCCAATTCCTCGTATCGATGATCTTTTTGATCAACTTGCTGGAGCCTCAATATTCTCAAAGTTGGACTTGAGGATGGGTTACCATCAGATAAAGATCAGAAAGGAAGATATTCCAAAAACAGCTTTCACCACTCGGTACGGTCTATATGAATACACCGTTATGTCCTTTGGTCTCACCAATGCACCGGCAACGTTCTCAAGACTCATGAATTCTGTCTTCCATGAATACCTCGACAAGTTCGTTGTGGTATATCTTGATGACATTCTAGTCTACTCAAAATCCGAGGAAGAGCATGGAGAACACCTTCGTCTCACTCTCATGAAACTTCGCGAGCATCGTCTGTATGCCAAGTTCTCCAAATGTGAATTCTGGATTCCAGAAGTTGCTTACCTTGGTCATATCATCTCTGCCAAAGGCATAGCCATTGACCCAGAAAAGGTTAAGGAAATTGTTGATTGGAAACCCCCTAAGACGGTGAAGCAAGTCAGAAGTTTTCTTGGCTTGGCTAGCTATTGCCGTCGTTTCGTCCAAAACTTTTCCAAGATTGCCAAACCTCTCACTGATCTCACAAAGAAGGACAAGAAGTTCGTTTGGACTCCACAGTGTGATGAGAGTTTCAACATCTCCTGAAGGCTAAACTCACTTCCACACCTGTTCTGGTTGGCCCAGATACTACCAAACCTTTCCAGATATTCTGCGATGCATCTCTCCAAGGTCTAGGAGCAGTTCTTATGCAAGAACGTCAAGTTGTGGCTTATGCTTCACGTCAGTTGAACCCACATGAGCAAAACTATCCCACACATGATCTTGAACTTGCAGCAGTTGTGTTTGCCCTCAAGAAATGGAGACAATACTTGTTGGGTAACAAAATTGAAATCTTTTCCGATCATAAGAGTCTGAAATACATCTTCACTCAGCCAGATCTAAACCTCAGGCAAAGGAGATGGATTGAGAAGATTAAAGACTTTGATCTCACCATTTCTTACACTCCAGGCAAGGCTAATGTTATGGCCGATGCTCTCAGTCGCAAGTCCTATTGCAATAATCTCATGATCATGGAAAGCCAACCTCCACTTCATGAAGAATTCCAGAAGCTGAACCTTGGTCTTGTCCCTGAAGGATACCTTGCTAGCTTGACAGCCAGTCCAACTCTCGAGGACAAGATTCGTTCTGAACAACTTCGTGATACTGAAATCAAGAAGATTGTAGAGCACATCAAGGAAGGCCATGATAAATTCCAGTCTTTCTCAATTGATGACAAGGGAACTGTGTTCTTCGAAGGACGCATTGCAGTTCCTCAGATTCAAAGTCTCAAAGATGTCATTCTCAAGGAGGCTCATGAAACTCCTCTCTCCATCCACCCTGGAAGTACAAAGATGTACCAGGATCTCAAGACTCTGTATTGGTGGCCTGGCATGAAACGTGAAATTGCTCAATACGTTTCTGAATGCGACGTTTGTCAACGTGTTAAGGCAGTCCATCAGAAAACAGCAGGTCTACTCCAACCTCTGAAAATTCCTGAGTGGAAGTGGGACATGATTGAAATGGACTTCGTCACTGGTTTTCCAAAGTCCAAAAAGGGCAACGATGCAATCTTCGTTGTTATTGATCGTCTCACTAAGGTAGCTCACTTCTTTGCTGTCAAGGAAAGTATCTCAGCTAGCCAGTTAGCAGAGCTCTACACAGCAAGGATCGTTCCTCTTCATGGTGTTCCATTGGAAATAAGCTCAGACCGTGGAAGCATATTCACTTCTCATTTCTGGAAGAGTTTCCAAGAAGCATTGGGCACCAAACTTCTGTTCAGCACAGCTTATCACCCTCAGTCCCAGGGGCAAGTCGAAAGAGTCAATCAGATTCTCGAGGATATGCTCAGAGCATGTGGTCTCTCCTTTGGCATGAAATGGGAGGATTGCCTTCCATATGCTGAATTCTCCTACAACAACAGCTTCCAGGCAAGCCTAGGCATGGCACCATTTGAGGCATTGTATGGCCGCAGATGCAGGAGTCCAATCAATTGGTCTGGAGCTGGTGAACGTTCACTCTTAGGCCCTGACATTGTTAAGGAAGCCGAGGAGAAAGTTCGTATCATTCGTGACAATCTCAAGGTTGCTCAGTCTCATCAGAAGAGCTATTA
The DNA here is from genome assembly GCA_028641055.1 of Alopecurus myosuroides. Classification (NCBI taxonomy): domain Eukaryota; kingdom Viridiplantae; phylum Streptophyta; class Magnoliopsida; order Poales; family Poaceae; genus Alopecurus; species Alopecurus myosuroides. The sequence continues at coordinate 105,852,806 of CM054062.1, forward strand.
TGATAGCAAGCACAGGGATATGATCTATGCACCTGGTGACAAGGCATATCTCCGTGTAACTCCCCTCAGAGGCACTCATCGTTTTGGTGTGAAAGGAAAGCTTGCACCAAGATACATTGGTCCTTTCAACATTCTCTCAAGGCGGGCAGAAAATGCTTATCGTCTTGAACTTCCAGAAAAACTATCCAAGGTGCACGATGTGTTCCACGTGTCACAGCTCAAGAAGTGTTTCAAAGATCCAGATCGTGCAGTTGATCATGATTCTATCGAACTGCAAGATGATCTCTCTTATGAGGAGCGCCCTGTTCGTATTCTCGATGAGACCGTTCGTAAGACTCGCAACAAGAGCACCAAGTTCTTGAAAGTGCAATGGTCGCATCATTCCGATAAAGAGGCAACATGGGAGACCGAAGAGGATCTTCGTAAGAAGTATCCGGACCTTTTCACTTCTCAGTAAGGAATCTCGGGGCGCGATTCCTTCAAGGGGGGGCGTTTTGTAACATCCCAAGTATGAAAATACCCCTAGAATGTTTGATTTCATGTTTAATTAAAGTATTGCATCATGTCATCATGTTTAATTATTTGTTTGCATTGTTTACTATTTGTTTTGCATCTGTTTTACCTTTGTTTTCATAATGAAACTCAAACAATTTCAAATGTTTATTTCATACTTGTCATGTTACAATCTTTTTTAAATAAAGAAATGCAAATCAAAACCTCAATTGTTTTCATTTAACTCCATAGTGATCACTTATTAAATTGTTGGTTTTAATCAAACAATTAATTCAATCAATTAAATCCAAATCATTTCAAACTCAAATCAAATTCCCAAATCAGCACCCATTTGAATCTATGAAATTCACCAAACAATTATAATCTTTGATCACATTAAATAATAGGGTTCACCCTATTTAAAATGATGTTTTCAATAATATTCTTCAATACTTAAAAATCATTAAAAATTGGTTCAAATACAAACAGCAGTTTATTTTCAAACTTTTGAAAACAAACCTTGGCATCTGTTTGCTATTGATCTAACAAGCTTAACCTAATTTTTACAAATTTTTTGCTAATTTAAATCTCACCTTTTTGTTCCAAATCCAAACCCTACAAAGAAAAAAAAACAGAAAGCAAAAAAAAAAAAGGAGAAAACTGCAGCGCGCGCGGCAGCTTACCCAACCCAACCCACGTAGCGCGCGGCCCAGCCTGTTAACGCGCGCGCGTACCGCTTCGAAGCGCGCGCCAGCTTCTTTCTCCCGTACGGCGACGATCCGGTGGCGCCACGTCGCCGTACGGCGGCGCCCGACGGCCAGGAGGCTCCCCAGCACCCTATAAGTACCCCCTAGGCCCCTGGCGCCAAGCCCTAGACCTAGGGTTCCGTTTCCTCCCTCGAATCCGCCGCCACTCCTCTCCCCCTCGCCGGAATTCCTCGCTGCCACCTCACCGGAGAGCGAGCTCTCTGAACTTCCATGGCGCCGCCCACCTCCTAGCTCCACCTAGCTATCTAACCCCTGGAAACAAACCCCCTCGTCACCCTCTTCTGTTTCGACACCCGAGCACCCACGGGGAGCAACCACAGCTACGCCGCCGTGTGCTGCATCGCCGCCGGCCGCGCCACCTCGACCCTCTGCAACATCTGCAACCGCCGGTGAGGCCACCATCTCCTCCTCCTCTCTGACACCCTCTGCGCGCACGCGTCTGCACACGACCAGCACCTCATCCAGCATCACAGCAGCACCGCTGCGCGAGCACGCCGCCGGCGAACTCCTCTGTCAGTGTTTCAGGCGAGCGCGAGTTTCAGTTAAATTCAGATAGCACTTGGTAACTTTATCCTCCCTGCGCCCTGCTATCTGACAACAAACTCGACACAGCCCAGCTGGTTCAGTAAACGCGCAGCGAGCGAGAGGTGCAGGGTTCGAGCCCCTGCCCTCGCGGGATAAAAATCCCAACTTTTTTCTCCACGCCGCTGACAGGGAGGGCCCCCTGTCAGCCGCACGGTGGCCACGCAAGCACAGTGAGCCCAAGGGCCCCCCTGGCAGTGTCTGGGTAGGGAATCTGTGCGTATAAAAAGTTTAACACGATTTCTGTTTTCAAATTCAGGCCCATTAAATTGCAGATTGGTCCCTGAAAGTATTTTGGCAATAAAATTAGTTTTATAACTCCAATAAATGAAAATAAAATATGCACACTAATCTAAATTTAATTGTCTACCTATTGGTATCATTTGTTTCCTGTTTTGAAATTTCAAAATGCAATTCAAATAATTCAAATGCAATTTGCTAAATTCAATAACTAATTCATTATTAATCCAATAAATGCAAATAAAATATGTTTTCCATACCATTTTGAATAACCTATTCAAATATAAATTTTGTTTCATGGTTTGAATAATTTAAATTGCCTAAATAATTTAATCTTGTTTAATTCATTTAAATTTGATAAAATCATAACTTGCCCAAATAAAATATTTCTGAACATGCAAAATATGTTTTCAAACCATCAAAGTGTGAACTTTTCAAATGTGAATTTGAATTTATGTTTTGAATAAATAAAATTCAAATAATATTCAAACTTGTTTTAAAGTCATTTAAAACTTGTTTAATATTGTTTAAGTCATAATAAATTCATCCTAACTCCTATTTCAAAATTTGAAACATGTAATCCAACTAAAATTTTGTATTCTTTTCAGATATAAATTTTGTTATTTGTTTTGAACACTTTAACTTGTTGAAAACAACAAATACTTGTGTGACATGTTTAAGTAACCAACTTTCCCAACTTAACAAATAATTTCCAAACCTGTTAATTTCCTTTGCCACTTGCATCTATTGGTGTTATTTTGTTGTTATCATCTTGCATGCATCATGCTAACAACTTTCACATAATAATTAATTGTAACCCATTTGTTCCACTTAATTCATGGACCCTTTTCCATATGCAACTCAAAATTGCATAGGGGTCCATCTTATTTGTGTTACCATGTTACTTAGTTTATTTTGATGCATCTATTAAATTGACATGCATCATCCCATGATTGTGCACTATGCCATGACAATGATTGTTTATATTTCTGACTTGCTTGTTTGCTTCTTCTCGGATAGACGACGACGTTGAGACAGACGATCTTTACAGCACCCCTTCTGAGGATCTAGCTCAGTACCCGGCTGCTGAGTTTGCAGGCAAGCTATCACTCACATGAACCATTGTGTTCCTTTCAACCCTGGTTACCGATACTTTCCGTTGTCTATTTCTGCTAGCCTTAGTGGTAGTTGTTTCTGTTACGAACCTATCACATGAATCCCTTAACCCTGATATTGCCTCACCACCACTCCTACAACCCTATTGTTTGAGCCAGTGTCTTACTAGCATGCTTAGGTTGTTTCGCTCGAGTCTGTTACCCGTTACTTTCTGTTACTATTTCATTATGTTCTGGGGGCTCGATGTTTAATCAATCAATCATGCTAATGTTATTGTTAATAATAATTTGATGATAAGGCACCGGCAGGAGGCCCTGTGTGGTTTTGAGGCCTGCTAGTGTCGACCCTAATAGGAAAAGGGTCTTGTCTACTGATCCATGATGAGCGCACTACCCGCATGTGGGAAGCGAGTATGGGCGCCCCCCTCAATTTGATTCGATTCGCATCTCGTCCAAATCTTCTCATTTAGTTCGTGTTTTCCATTTGCCGCATGCATGTTTTTGCGAGCCCAGCGCAGGGTGGAACTTTTGTAGTCGGCATATAGGGGGACACGTTCTTAGAGTGCTATGAGGGTCCATTTTCTTCTGGGCTCGATTAGCCGTGCGCCCAAGGTGCTTTGGGCTTGATGCGAAGAAGAGTTGAGTTGTGTTGAGTGCCCCGCTTGGTGGGACGCATCCCATCTGGCGGGTTATTCATACGTGTACGGCCAAATTGGTGCAACCCTGCAGGGATAATCTTCTCGAGAAGCCGTGTTTTCCGCAGTTATGGTTAACTTGGTGAAAGTACTGGCTAACAAGTATTCAGGACAACTTAAACCTAATGACTCACAATCTCACACCCAATGGTTAACAACTTGACTAGTAATAGGCTGATTGACACAATAACTTGATTCATCTTTAATCCAACTGTGTGAGTTATCCTCGGATTGCTTCTTTGGATAAGGGGCGAGATCCAGGATGGGTTTGTTTGAAGTTATGTTTCAGTTGGTTACAATACTCGATCTTATCTCCTTTCTGTTAGTCGGAAGTGGTAGAATCTCTGTAGTTGGTTAGCGCAGCCAGTTGCAGCATCTTTATATCCCCTCTCTTCCGTTGAACCCAAGGCATCTGTGCTTGGTGTTGACGGGCTACACTTTGGTGAACTGTGAATCTTGCTTGCCAGTACATCTATGTACTGACCCCTTTGGGGCTGTGGTTTCCGCAGACTACGCTTACGAGGATCCAGGTGACGGTTACTACGTGGAGTTTGACGAGGCTGCTGACGAGTAGTTAGCGGACCCGGGCAGGATCCGAGACATCGTGGATGGGCTCCGTCTTTATTTCAGTTTCCGGCTTCTTAAGCCTATTTGGATTTGTCTGTACTCAGACCCCTTTGAATGCTTCCGCTGAGATGTAATGATGTTATGTTGGGACATGTGTCCTCTGGATGATTGTATTTGCTATTCTCTGCCTTAGTGAAGGCCATTTGCAACTTAATTCAATCTTTTGTGTCTTAGAGATATGTTGTGTTATCATTTTGTTCAAAGCCGTTGACGTACCATGTGTGTATGGTATGAAGTACGTCAATGGTAGTGTCCTGATTTCTATGGGATAGTTTACGTCGACGTTGAACAGATAGGGGTTGGTTGTCACACATACGTGTGTTGGTCTACTCGTAAGAGGACGCGGGTGCCGGTAAGCCCCGTAATCCAATCTACTACTGTTCAACGGAACGGCGAGTATCCTTTAGAAGTCCGGGTGCGACATGGCCCCAATTCCTTCCATCTTCGACTTACCGACTCCGTCTTGACCTAAAACCGACTATAAAAAGGGTCCCCCGTACCCTTACGGAGAGGAGCGCCGCCGAAACACCAAAACACCGAAACAGAGACCAGAAGTTCCAGATTGGAGTGGGAAAACTCCGACGGGGCGCCGCCGGTGTGATCTCCTACCCCTCCAACGTCATCTCCATGAAGAGGGAGTAGTCCACCCCAGGGCTATGGGTTTGTGGAAGTAGCACTTGTATCTCTCTCTCTATGTGCTTCACTAATTAGATCCGTATGAGCTGCCTCACATGATTACGGGCACCGTTGTAATTCCTATGTGGTGGATCTTTTCTATGAGTTATTGAATCTGAGATTGCAATTGTTTCTCTTGAGTTATTTGAGTAGATGTATCTTATGTTCCCCGTTCTTATTTGCTAGCTTTGATCAATCTAGTTCTTGAGAGCGTGTGTGGGGTGATGGGTGCATTAGTTGGAGTAACGGGGGGTGGCTAGTGCTGTGAAAGTGACAGAAGTTCAGCGATCCACTTAGGTTTTGTTAAACCTTTCTTAGTTACCTCACTAGGGATAAAAAGGAGTACCTTGTTACCGGGGATTTGAAGTGACACTAATCAATCTCCATGACTAGATCTAGCAAGTCCTTACTTCAACTTCATGTCACATTGCTTAAAGCTATACTCTGGTTTTTCCTTAATTATCGAGGTGTTATGATTTATTTCGCATCTTGGTGGAGTATAAGAGGTATCAATATGACCGTAGAGATCTCTATGCTAGGACGTGATGCCCATATGAAAGTAATCAATGTTAAACATGTTATTGTAATCTCACATGTAATTCTTTATGTCCACCGTCTACTACTTTATTTGAGAGAATGCAAGTGTGAAACCATGAACCCCGGTCCTATTTTAATTATAAGAAAACACTCTAGTTACTTTGCTGCAATTACTTTACTTGCACTTTACTTTACTTGCATCTCCAATTCGAATTTACATTATCTCCATCACCACTTGCATCACAAAAATACAAAAACAATCCATTGCATATCTATTTTCTCATTTGCATTTAGTAGTAGATTTAATTATTGCACATTTACTTTTAGTTTTGCATTGTGCTTGACAACCACTTGGTGAGGTTGAGGGCACAAAATTCTCTACTTGTTTGCAAGATCCTGGAGGAAGCTTGGAAGACAACTGCTGAAATACTGGCTCCCCAAGAGTTCGATATAAACCCTCGAGTCACCCTCGTGGGGAAGAAGGCTTGCCACTAGCTACACACTCTGCACTTGGAGTCTCAACCTAGACATCAACGCTTCGTGTCCGCATAACTCTTCTGGCGTGATTGTGCGGCTTTAAGACGGTCACGGATTAATTGCACTTTCTCCTCTGCAGCTTTTAGAGTGTCAACTCCAAAGATTTGACTGTCGCCTGTTTCAATCCAATTCAGAGGAATGCCACACTTACATCCATATAGGGCTTCAAATGGTGCCATCTGCAAGCTTGACTGATAGCTGTTGTTGTAGGAAAATTCTGCAAACGGCAGGCAATCTTCCCACTTAACTCCATAGGACAAGACACAGGCACGGAGCATGTCCTCCAATATCTGGTTCACACGTTCTGTCTGTCCATCAGTCTGCGGATGGTAGGTTGTGCTAAAGGCTAGCTTGGTTCCCAAAGCTTCATGTAACTTCTTCCAGAATCGAGATGTGAACTGTGATCCTCGATCTGACACAATCCTGTTGGGAACTCCGTCTAGACTGACTATCCGAGAAATGTAGAGATCAGCAAGCTAGTCTCCACGATATGTGGTCTTGATAGGTTGTAACATCCCTAGGCAGCTACAGAAAGCTACTGCAAAATTTGGGTAAAATTTTCACTTTTCCTTTTAGTCATTCATCATGGCATCCATATTAAATTGCTAAAAATAAATCAAGCAAGCTGCAAAGCCTTAAGAGAAAACAAATCCACTCACAAAGAAAACATTTCTTGATCTTCCATACCTGTCAAGGAAGTTCCAAGAATTAAATTGATAGTTTGGCAGCTATAATATAAAAATGCCAATTGTTTTAGAAAAAGAGAGACATGCAAAAATGGCTTCATTCAAATTGTTTTCAAACCAAAGCTCATTACTGAATTGCTAAGTTTGTTGAAAAACAAATGTTGAAAACAAATTAAAGAGGTGGCAGCAACACTCATAAAAATATTCAACATATTGTTCAAATTCCATCCTTGCAAATTTTCTACTAAATTGAATTTGCTCAAGGGACAAAACAAAACTATTTTGTGAGCTTCCAAATTGTTGAGGAAGTTCCAAGATTGATTTATGGGAGTTGTGAAAGCCTAAGAAATAATTCCAAAGGTTAATAATAGGAAAAGGCACTCAAAATTTCTCACTCCATCTTGAATTCAAATATTTTTACAACTTAACCAAACTTCAAAAAAGAAGTGGTGGTGTATGTTCACTTGTTATTACAAGCCTCCACCTATATTTTGGCAAGGTTTGGTTGGAGAAAAACAAATGCCTTATTACTTGAAAAATGCAAAAATTGCCAGAAGGTGAAAACTCAAACAAGTTACTTCTGGAAACTTTATTCAATTGAACTCAAGACTTTACCAATGCTTCCTTATGTTAAATAAGGGTCACACAAAAGAGGGCACCAAAAATTAAATTGATTAAAGCCATGAAAACAACATTTTCCTTCTCAGCAATAAACCAAAACTGAAACAAGTTTGTTCTACAAACTTTGTCGAACTTCTTTGTAAAATTTCTTCACATGGTCTTTATATCAAATGAGAGTAGCACCAAAAGCGGCACCAAAAACTAAGTTGTTTAAGGCCCCAAAAATCACTGTTTTCTCCACAGCAACAAATAAACAATTTAACAAGTTTGTTCTACAAACTTACTCCAATTGCTTTGAAATTTCTACCATAGGCTCTTTATGACAAATACGGAACACTTGCAAGAGCCCATGAATTTTGGAAGTGGTTAACAAATTTTAATAAATCATTTCCTTTTTTGGCAGATTTGAAATTAGTTCAAGTTTGTTCTAAAAATTTTGTCAAAATGATCTCAAATTTCTCATAGTACTTCGTAGTGGCCATTAATAAATTTACACCAAATATCATGAGGTTTTGAATTAATTAAATGCCTTAACTAAATATTTTTAATAAATGGCAGAAAGGAAATTAAAACAAGTTTGTTCTGGAAAGTTGCTCCAAATGATCTCAAAATTTTACCAAGGCTGCTTTGTGTTAAATAAGAATTTACTGCACATTTTCATAAAGTTTTGAATTGTGTAAGTTCCTCAATTAAATACTGGAAACTCGCTGATAATCAGAAAACGGGAAAATTAAAGTTTATAGGGAAATAAAGCGGGGGGGGGGGGGGGTGTTTCTGCAAGAGGGTTGTCCTCTTCCTCTGTTCATCACGTACGGCAATGGCCGGGGCAGGACAGGAAGATCTGCTCGATGCAGGTTCCTCCATGCGTCGCCTATCATCGACAAATTGCAGAGGATAAAAGCACCACCGGCGCCCTCTTCCCCTACACTCACCTATCACCCGAAACCCTAACCCTAGCCGCCGCCATGGCCGAAATCTTAGCATGGGGCCGCCGCATGGCGCCGCCGCTACAGGCCGCCTCGAGCAAAGCCGAGCCACCAATGGCTCCACCGTGGTCTCCTCCGCCGTCCTATCCAGGAGATTCGAGCTAGACGCCAAGGAATGCCGCCGCCGTCCTCTTCTTTCCCGCGGCCGGTCGCCGCTCGCCGAGCTCGCTGCCGCCGTCTCCGTCCATCTTCGGCCACACCGAGGGAACCCACGCGTCGAGGGTGAGCTCCTCTTTTGATCCCCGTGTTTCCACTGCTTGTTTACGCGCCGTAGTCGCCGCCCTAGGTCCGGTTCTGACCGTCGCCGGCTCTGCCAAGCCGTCGTTCTTTAGTTAGGCGCAATTGCGTCGTGCTCCGTTGCTGGTTCAGTTAACGCGCGAAACTAATCTATCCTATAAAGGCTCAATGCCAAACCGGCCACCAGAATGGCTTGGCGAGGCACACCCCTCCGGTTTTTGCAGTTTTCAACCCACCATTTTCCTACCCGTCTCGATAACGAGTGGGACCGGATCCATGTAGGTCCATTCAAGCCCCAGAGTCACCCGCTACCAATCTCCGTCCCCGCATGGGAGAGAAAATATTTTTGCGTCCTCTCTCTCCTTCTGCAATCCCCTCTCTTGTTTCTCCTCCCGAACCTCGTCGCCATGCGCCTCCACTCTCGTGCCCTCGCAGGGTCCTGGCGGCCGAGCTCCGACGTTGGTTGGTCATCGTGCGCGTGGTGAAAACCTAGATCGAGAAAAGCCTACCTTTCGCTTCCAATTAAAACCTAGATCGAGAAGCGCCTTCCCTCCGTTTCTCTCCTTCTCCTCTTCCTAGTGCCGCCGCCGGTCCGAGACATAGGAGGATTGACTAAACGACGATGACCCGCAACTGCTGCGCCCTCCTACTTAGTACCACCACGCTCCTAGCTACGAATCGACGAGTGCCGAGCAACACCTTGAGAATTGTCATTTCTCACCAAAATGAGATGAAACCAGTGGGTGATCCACTAGGTATTTTTCCATGACATTTAAGAGGTCCAAAGTCTCTGGTCCAACTTGTGGAAAACAAGTTTTTCACCAAACAAAAATACACCTATTCATACCAGTGATAATAACAACACTATGAATAATTAAACAGTCATTGCTATTCATGCTTCTCTAAGAAATTAAGTGAAACCTATAGGAGGTGAAAAAAAACTCCTAACCAGTACCAAAATGGTACTGGACTCAACAAAGCATCACTAAAAACTCAGTTAATAAATCTATCTACACTTGCTCACAAAATCTATTTCAAATAAAGACTAGATAAACAATACTATGCATATTCTATTTCCATATCTTTTCCAAACATGCACACACTTTCTAACATACTAGATCTGTAAGTAAACAACACTTTAACAACAAGAAAAACTTCTAAACATGCTAGAAAACAACAAAACAACTAGCAAGCAATTATTCTAAACTATTTACACAAAATCTATTTCTAACAGAACATGTGCTGTATCAAAAAGTGCATGCCAAAAATAATATATAGCTCTAAAAATCAAACCAATCTAGGATAATATAGATCTATACAAACACTAATAGATCTAGTTGGATTCACATCAAAAATTATTTTTAAACTCCTTCTAAAAATCCTAGAATATGCTACTGGACATATACCAAAATAGATGGCATTTCCAAATGGTAGCTCACCTTGATGTGAGGTCAAGCTCCACTGATAGATCTACTCATAAGCTACTCAGATAATTTTAGTTTTCTCAATTTGAGCACACATACAAAAAGTTATACATAATTTACTCTAACAGACAATGTGTAGCACAAAATTACTACAGGCAAAATAATACCCCAAATCTAGATATACCAGTTGTATACGTTCAAGAAAATGTAAATCTACTACTAGGAATTTTCATGGATTTTATTTCTTAGGTTTTCTATTTTTAACATGATTAAAGCAAACATGCAACTTCTGGCATTTTCTAAAAAGAAAAATAACATCACACCGCGGGATGGGGTTCTACGCGGCGCGCGGCCCACTAAGCCGATTCGGCACAACTCACTTACGCGAGCGCGCACGGCGAGCGTAACGTTTCAATGTTTAAACGTGACCGTTGATCGTGAGATCAACGGCGCACGACCGTCCTCTTCCTCTCTTCTCTCTTCCTCTCTCTCACTCGCGAACAGAGCGGCCGAACAGCGGCGAAGTCGTCGATTTCTCACCTAGGGGACATGCGGGGCAGAGGCGAGGGGTTGGTGACGTCGCACGGGGTCGAGGCAGTGCGGGGGAGTGGTCACAGTGAGTCAGAGCGGCTCCAGTCGACGGCGCACGGCTACGGGTCCGCGGCGGCTCCGGCGAGCTCCTCGGGCTCCCTGCAAACGAGAGGCCAAACAGTGGTGTCAGGGTGGGTCTACGGACGGTGGCAAACTCAATGGCGGTGGAAAAAGGGAGTGGGAGTGCACTGGGTGTGCTCCACCTTCTCTCTCTCTCTCCGCGGTGGCCGGCGGCGTTCTCGAGCTCGCTGGGCTCACAGAGAGCTCAAAGCGTTCGTGGTCTGCGATATGGGTGTGGAGTGGGGTGGTGTGCGTGTGCTGGCGCAACGGGGGCGTGCCCGTGGCTTTATAGCCACGGTGCCAGGGTCCTGCACACGGGTGTGTCCTCGGGGTGGCAGTGGCAAGCTCGGGGCCACGCTCCGAGCGCCCATGCCGTGCCCATTGCCCATTGGGCATGTCCAGGAGGTGGTCGTGGGTGAGGTCAAGGCCAGGGCGTCGTGTGTGGGGTGGAAACGGCACGGACATGGCGACAGTGCACAGGCACAATGGCACAATATCAGCCAGCCCATGCCACCCCCTCTCTTTTCTCCTCTGAACCCACTCATCTCCTCTCTTCTCTGGTCAACCAAGCAAGAATCTAGGAAAATGTTAAGGAATGTGAGGGCTTCTAGAAGAACCAAGTGGTGCTCACTAATTCGAATTCAATCAAAAGATATGAGCATCCAAATTTTTGTCCACTTCACTGTTTTCACATATTCAGTTTTTCAGAAAAAGAGACTTAGCCATTTTGGCGAAGTGTGAGAAACAGGTAAAATCAACCAAAAGTCTGCTATGTTTTCAAGGCTCAAAAAATTTCCAAAATTTGTTTTCAAATTATAGGTTTGTTAAACATGATTTGTACTTTCATTAACATCAAATGAAAACAAATTTGGAATTTAAAAATGCACTGAAAACAAGGTGAGAAAACAACTACTTTCTGTTTTTCTAAAAAACACTTTTCTGCCTTAACTTTCTTCCATAAAAATCATCAAGCATTTGATTACACACCTGGTTGGATCGCCTGTCCAAAAAAGAGCATGAAAATTGGGAAGATTTCGAGTTTGATTTCATCGAGAAAAGTCCACGTCCAAACCTCCCGTAAAGGTAGGGTAGGTACGCGCCTGTAGGCAGCGGGCAGACGAGAACATTCACGGGTACATCCAGCGGTGGACCATAATGAAGAATAGGGTGGAAGACATCACGGAAGAGACATTAGTCGACAACTTCAGAGAAGGACTCTGTTGACTGGACCTTCAGAAACAGATAGGCCATGCAAGGGCAAAGACAGTAAGCCACCTCATGGAAATAACAAACAACTTGGCAGACGGTGAGGAACCAGTACGCCGTGCCCGTCAGCTCTTTTCAAATGATGTATACATGGACGTACAATACCTGAACGAGAGAAACGAAAGATACAATTGCAACTTTAGGCAGAGAAAGAAGCCTAAAAACTGCACCTTTGACGAAGGTAAGAATATATAGATGGTTGTGGTAGGGTTTCCCAAGAACCGCGATAACGACTACCGCAGGCAACGGCACGAGTGGCAACCACGCAATCCCCACCCCGTCCTGATGGACTGTCGCCAATATCAACTGAGCAGCAACTCGACGCACCCTGCACAACACACATGTACATAGACGACAACCACAATGGCAAATCAACTCATAAGCTAAAGGACTTCCATGGATTCCAGTTTCTCGCACAGATCGCCTGGAAGAAGCAGCAGGAGGTACAGCTAGCAGGTTATGTGGCCATACTAGGAATAGTAGCAGTCGTTGCACCTCCACCACCCGCATTGCTAGGGCCCCCAGCTCAACATGCGCTACCAGCACCATGACCCCAGCAGTGAGCAACCGTGCACAGTCAACTGCGAGTTCAACATGTAGACGAGGATGACGAATACCCTCATCCGCACGGGAAGATGTACATGATACAAGAGGAAATGCCATCCAAGAGAAGCGAGAAGCTGATCACGCGACATGCTACCCTAGAAGAGACTGCACCTCTAGGCACAACCGAGTACATCAACTGGTCTGAGGCAAGCATCACGTTCTCACGAGCTGATCATCCACCTCGGGTACCCCACTTAGATCGTTCTGCACTTGTAATCGACGTCCAAATCGGGGCTTTTGAGATAAACAAGGTTGTCATGGATGGAGGAAGCGGGATCAATATCATTTTCGCCGAGACACTGGAGAAGATGCTCATATCCACAAGGAACCTTACGCGGTTAGAAAACTCATTCCACGGAATCATACCTGTAAAAGAAGTCCAACCTCTAGGGATGATAGTGCTATAGGTTATCTTTGGAACATCGTCCCACTATAGAAAAGAAAAACTCAACTTCGAGGTGGTCGACTGGCCATCATAGTACAACGCTATACTGGGCATGTCTGCTTTTGGCCGGTTCATCATCGTCCCCCATGATGCGTACCTGATGATAATGCCAGGACCCAAGGGGATCATAACTGTCTATGGAATCTACAAATACTTTGACAGTTGCGACATCGAGTTCAACAAAAAATCTCAGTCTTTCGGGATGCATAAGGAACTAACAGAGATTATGGCTACTACGGATCATTCGGTCCTCCCACTAATAGAAAAAACTGCACCCGATATGTAGTTCGATCTCAAGAAGGACACCAAAGCACATCGGGTGCACCCCTCTGACCCATCCAAGACCGCACTCGTGTTCACCATGCTGGCTAGCGCATAGGAAGGCGTGGTCATTGAGTTCCTCCATGAGAACTATAAATAAATTTGCATGGGCCCCCGTGGACATGCCAGGAGTTCCCAGGAAATTCGCCGAGCACGCACTTGAAATCAACAAAGACACGACACCAGTTCAGCAATCAATACGATGCTACTCCGAGCCAAAATAGAGAGACATAGGCAAGGAAGTCAATAGATTACTGGCCACAAAGTTCATCTAAGAAATCAAGATAGCAACATGGCTCGCAAATCCACCTCTTGTCCCGAAGAAAAACACATGCGTACTACGTATGTGCATCGACTAAAATTCGTTGAACAAGAACTTCCCCAAGGACTAATTCTCTCTCCCGTCCACCGATCAGATCATTGACTCAACTACCGGGTGTGAGAGGCTCTCTTTTCTGGACGCATACCCAGTATATAACCAGATCCACACGAACAAAGAGGACAAGGAGAAGACAACCGTCATCACACTCTATGGGATGTTCTGCTATACAACCATACCCTTCAGGTAGAAAAACGCGGGTGCAACGTACCAGCGTATGATGCAAAACTGCCTGAAGGAGCAGATAGATAAGAACGTGCAAGTGTACATGGATGATATAGTCGTCATACCAAGGAAGGGAGAAACCCTCATTAATGATCTCCGCGAGAGGTTTGCAACACTCGATAAGTACCACATCAAGCTACACCCGAAGAAGTGCACCTTTGGCGTACCACAAGCAGAACTACTATGGTACCTTCTGTCCGCTAGAGGCATTGAGGCAAACCAGGAGAAGATACAGGCTATTCTTGCTATGAAGACGGCATATGTTAAAGTTGTCCAACGGTTGGCCGAGCGAGTCGCAGTTCTCAGAAGATTCATCACCAAGCTTGGTGAGAAAGCATTCCCCTTCTACCAGTTGCTGAAAAAATCCAATAAGTTCGAGTGGACACGAGAAGAACTCCAAGCACTGAAGTGCACTCTGTCCACTTCGCCGCTTCTGGTCGGTCCTCAAGAAAAGGAGCCAATGTTCCTATACATTGCAGTAACCAGGCAGGTGGTGAGCACTGTATTGGTCGTAGAGAAACCCGAGGAAGCTACAGTTCACAGAATATAGCGCCCACTCTACTATCTTAGTGAGAGGATGTCCATGCAAAGCAAAGATACCCGCGTTACTAGAAGTTGGCGTACATGGTGTACATGACCGCTCGCAAACTCAGACAGTACTTCCAAGAGAGTCTGATAACGATGGTTTGTAAGAACCCGCTCTCGGAAATACTGAACAAATACAACACGACTGGGCTATTCGCAAAGTAGGGGAATCGAGCTCAAGCCTCAAGATATCACCTACGAGCCGAGAACAACATTCAAGTCATAGGCACTTCTTGATTTCCACACAAATGGCTCGAGTTGCATGAACCAAAGAAGCCAGATATGTCAGGTACGTGGAGAATGTATTTCGATGTGTCCAAGCGCAAAGAAGGAGCAGGAGCAGTAGTTTTGCGTACATCACCAAGAGGGGACATGATGTTGTACATATTATGAATGAAATTCCTATACACGTTAAATAATGAAGCTGAATATGACCCTCTAATACACGGGATGCGGACGGCCAAAGCTTGTAGCGCTATTTGACTCATAATTTATGGTGACTTGAACCTTGTGGTCCAACAAACTATGAAGGAGTGCGACACCCCATCTGATAGCATGGCCACATATCAGGACCTCTACAATGCGCTCGAAGGTGAGTTCGATGGGTGTGAATTGCAACACATTGGGAGAGGAAGCAATGCAGAAGATGATGCACTAGCAACAATTGGGTCTACTTGCGCGCCCATATCACATGATGTTTTTGTGATAAAATTGACCATTTTTCGATCAAAGTAAAACCATCTACCATGGAGAAGGCAGAAAGTGAAGATATGTGCACAGGTGCTAGAAAAACTACGGTAGTTGACGAGTCACCCACACCAGTGCAGGAACTAGAAGACGTTGTTGCAGCTTGAGCCTACGTGGATGTGGTTCTTACTCGACTATGTGCTACGAAAGGAACTCTCCAACAATGAAACAAAAGCACGTCGAGTGATGCGCCGAGCAAGGGCGTTTACAATCATCGACGAGCAAATTTACATGTGCAACATATCTGACATATTCCAAAGGTGCATCACGCCCGAGGAAGGGAATGCTATCTTACTTGGTATCCACCAAGGCACATGTGGACACCACCCTGGCAGACGAACACTGGCTCACAAAGCATTCGAAGCAGGATTCTACTAACCAACGACAGAACTAGAGGCCTAAAATATCGTCTTCCACTTTGAGGCGTGCCAGATGTTCGCAACCAGGGCCAACATACCTTCCACTAAGCTCAACACAATACCGTTAACGTGGCCCTTTTCCCAATAGGGACTCGATATGGTAGGAACATTAAAGCATTCTTCACATGGTGGACACATAAAGGTTCTGGTAGCAGTCGAAGAGTTTACCAAGTGGATTGAGGCAATGCATGTCATGACTCAGGACGTGGATTCAACAGTCATATTCATCATGTCCATCATGCACAGGTTTGGAGTCCCCACAGCATCATCACAGATAATCGATCAAACTTCATAGCGGAAGAAGTCCAGGGTTACTACAAAGAGAAGTGGATCAAAATCAGCTACACCTCCGTACCCGCAAATCATCGGCCAGGTGGAGCGATCAAACGACCTAGTTACGGGAGGACTCAAGAAACACCTACTATCACCCCTCAAACGCGTGGCTAGAGCATGGGTGGAAGAATTACCCTCTGTACTATGGAGCTTTCAAAGCACACCCAACAGATCAACCGAGTACATGCCATTCTTCATGGTCTATGGAGCAGAGGCCATCGTACTCGCAGAAGCTCAACACAATGCACAACGGCTCGATATCTAATCGGAAGGGAAATCAAACGATGCACTAGAAAACATTGTTGACGCACTTGATGAAGCAAGAGACATCACATTCGCACAATCAGCAGTATACCAACAGGCACTACGGAACTATCACAAATGTCGAGTGCGCAGCAGAAATTTTGTTGTTGGAGACTTGATCTTACGACTAAAGTAGACAAGCTATCACCTCCCTGGGAGGGACCATATATCATCACAGAGGTCCTAGGTAATGATGCTTACAAGCTTAAGGATAAGAAGACCAGCATGCACTACAACAACCCGTAGAACGTCTCCCAGCTACGTCGTTTCTATGCTTAGATTTACTTTCTGTAATTTCAATAACGTTACTTAGCCATTCGTGTATTTCACTCGAAAAATGTTAAATATCCCCCTCTGCTGCTAGAATTTTTCTCTATATCATTATAGTATATTATCTGGGACTCGATTGATTCACCGCTGCTGCACCTGAAACAGTTGGGGGCTGCGCCCTGGATTTCTCACAACCTGAAAAATATTAGGGTGACTCCTAGATGCAGTCGCACTCGATCACCTTGGGGGTTGTGCCATGAATTTGTCATAATCATATAGTATTAGGGTGACTCCTAGCCACAGTCGCACTCGAACACTCGAGGGTTGTGCCGCAATTTTTCAGAATCATAAAGTATTAGGGTGACTCCTAGCCACAGTCGCACAACAAAACTCTAGAGTTGTGCCACAAATTTGTCATAATCAGAAAGTATTATGGTGACTTCTAGCCGCAGTAGCACTCAACCAATCAGGTGATGTTCCGCCAATTTGTCAAAACCTGAAAATTATTAGGATGACTCCTAGACATAGTCGCACTCGAACACTCGGGTATTGTGCCGCGAATTTTTCACAATCGGAAAATTATCAGGTTAACTCCTAGCCGCAGCCGGAGTAGAACAGTTGGGGGTTGTGCCACAAATTTGTAATCCAAAAAACTAAGATGACCCCAAGACACGGTTATACCCAATAACTCGGGGGCTACGCCATAAAAAAGTCAAAATCTTGAACTCCTGGTCGCAGCAGCTACACTCGAACACTCGGGGGTTGTGTTGCGAGTAAGCCATACTAGGAGCTCCGATTAGATATTCGGAAACTAACCAGACTGATTGAACCTGATCACTCAAAACGCCAGAGTAGCTGTCTTTGTGCTTACAGAGGATAGAAAAACGAAAAGGATGGATGTACTCAGAAAACATGCGGGTATGGTAAATATTCTCTTTATAGAGAGGCATACAAGCTATAAGAAGGTAAAGCTATGGTACAACATACAATACAACAAGGAGCAAGATGCCCCAGGCCAGTTGTTGTTTTATGTTTTTTTTCTATTTCGGAAAAGTTCTTAAGGAAGTGTTCACGGAAAGGGATGAAAATCCACGGAGATCATTTTTTACCCGAAACAAAAGCGGAATCCAAATAGGAGCAAGAGGGGAGCCAGGGGCCACCGGAAGGGTGGTATAAGCGCCCCCTAGGCCGTGCCTGGTGGGCCCCTGGGTCCCCCGGGCACCGCCTCATGTCCCCCCTTTGCTTATAAATTGCCTTTAACCCTAAAACCATCGGGAAGGAGTTATTTTCCACGAAACATACAGTAAGGCGCCACCACCTCGTAAGTCCAATCTAGGGCTTCTGGAGTCCTGCTCCGGCACCCTTCCAAAGAGGGGGATCATCATCGGAGGCCTCTACATCGCCATGATGGCCTCCGGACAGATGCGTGAGTAGTTTATCTCGGGACTACGGGTCCATAGCAGTAGCTCGATGGTTTTTATCTCCCCTATGCCTCCATGTTTAGAGTCCCGTGAGCTTCCTTAGATGATCGAGACAACCCTTATGTAAGTGAGCATGTTGTGTTTGCTAGGATACGATAAACTATGAGATTATGATTATTTTGTTCATGTCAATATAAGATCCTTCACTTATATTTGTAGAGATTTTAATCTTGTCTTGCAATGATCTCTGGTGTTTATGATTACCTTGGCCACATAGTTGTTTTCACCTCCAATAGAAGGTTTATATGCTAGATAGTAGGTTCATGCCTCCTTGTTTCCTGCGCTCGAGTGATAGAAACGTGCTGGGGGAGGGGGAGGATGTGTTGTTTCCACTAGGGATAAAACATCGGTGCTCTTGTCTACAGATGGGAACCACTGCTTACATTACATATTAGCAATCACTTCCTTGCTGCAACTTAATACCAAGGGATTTGCTGGATATCTTTCTTGAGGTGGACTTTTAGATATGGATGCATGCTAGATAGCGGTCCATATGCCTTGACGTAATGCCTACAATGTTAAAACCCGTGAACTTTATCTCGTCATAATAGTATTGCTATACGTTCATGATTTGTCAATTTCCCAGCTGTAATTTATTCGCCAAGCATGTTTGTTTTCTTTGAGAAACACCACTAGTGAAACTATGGCCCCCGGTCCTATTTTTCTCATATTGCAAACCTTCTTTTAATCACTTTTAATCATTATTTTCTCGATGTTCCGTTTTTACCTTTTTTTTGTTTTACAAGACTTTTTACGTTTAATTCTCCTGTTTTCAGCAAGACCCAAATATTGACAACCTTCCAGAAAGTTTGGGCAAGAGAGAGTTTTTGTTTGTGTGCAGGTTCCATGCTCCCGTCAACTGCACACCAGTACTTTTCTGGCGCCATTGAGAAAGCAACCTTCTTGAAGACTACAAAGTCCTATTTGTTCGTTAACCTTGGGTTTTTACTAGGGGAAAACTTACTCTACACCATGATGTCTACGCACGCTTCTATTCTTGTAGACAGTGTTGGGCCTCCAAGTGTAGAGGTTTGTAGAACAACAGCAAGTTTCCCTTAAGTGGATCACCCAAGGTTTATCGAACTCAGGGAGGAAGCGGTCAAAGATATCCCTCTCAAGCAACCCTGCAATTACGATACAAGAAGTCTCTTGTGTCCCCAACACACCTAATCCAATTTTCAGTTGTATAGGTGCACTAGTTCGACGAAGAGAGAGTGAAATACAAGTAATATGGATGATTATAAGTGACAATAGCAATCTGAAATAAAAATGGAAGAAAGCGAACATGTAGTAGAACAGGTTGAAAACGGTGTTTCAATGCTTAGAAACAAGGCCTAGGGATCATACTTTCACTATTGAACACTCTCAACAATAATAACATAATTGAATGCATAAATATCTCTCTTCACTAGGCTACTCCGAACCAATCTCCGGTCGGATAACAAACACCAATCATTGTGTAGGGCTGCAAAAAGCACTCCTTGGAGTTCGCATTTACCCATCTAGGTAACCCACACGCTATCACCATGAGACCTAGAAGGTTCCAAACAAACACCACAATTTCATAGGTTCATCCAACACAAAATATAAATATCATGCTAAACCACACGGTGCACACACTGTCACCTTTACACCGTGATCAAAGTGTCTATGAAGATCTCATAACAAAACCACTTGAGTAGCATAATGGATGAAGAGTAACCTCTACTTATTCAACTATATTACAAAGCTCATAATCACATAAAGATCACACCATGGGAGAGAGATGAGACACATAGCTACCGGTAGAGCCCTCAGCCTCGGGGGAGAACTACTGCCTCCTCATCATAGGAGATAGCAACAACGATGAATATGGCGATGGAGTCGATGGACATGGCTCGGGGGCACTTACCCATCCCGGTAGGGCGCCGGAACAGAGATTTCTGCCCCCCGAAACTTGTCGACGACGACTGCGGAGCTATGGAACTTTTCATGGATGGAGGCTGATATATCTTGGGTTTATGCCTCGGGGGGACTTTAAAGGTATTGGATAGAAAACAAGCATGGAGCATAGAAAATTATAGATACGTTTGAGACATATCAAGCATCCCGAAACTTAACTCCTGCTTGTCCTCGAGTAGGTAACTGATAACAAAATAATTTTTGAGGTGACATGCTACCAACATAAACTTGATCATCTAAATTGTAAATCATATGCAAGATGAGATCATAGTACTTTAAACACATGCATGATAGATATAATTTTAACAATGAAACTTAGCAATCCCTTTGCATCATGAAAAGTAACACAAATAAAAGATCATAAATAATAATGCACTTGAAAGTTATACGTTTGTTTCGAGCATAAAGAAAACATAACAAAGTGTTATTCACTTGTCCTTAAGAGTGGGGAAAAACATAAATGCCATGAAACCTTCTAAGTTCAAGTGGATGACTAGAACAGATAATTTGAGAGCAAGTAATAACACATCATGAATCAATTAATAATAGTTTCTTGGACCAATGCACATTAAACTCAGGATGACAACTACGCTCTCTCAACTGTGCATAAAGATAGAAGATGAAGACTCATAATAAAAGTAAAAGAAAGGCCCTTCGCAGAGGAAAGCGGGGATTAACTCATGTGCTAGAGCTTTTTATTTTATTGAACAAAGGTATTGAAAACATTTTTTTGGGAGGTGTATGCTTATGTCAACAAATGGTAAACAGACAATACAGTACGTCACAAGCCAACTAGAATTCACAAGAGCGGCTCCCATAGAAGGACGCATCTAGGTAGAAGGTCATCCCTCTTTCTCTTTTGTTTACACAATTATTTTTTGACTGATAAATCATGGGCAAAAATAGTGAAGAGAATTTGTTGTATTAATTTGCGGCTGGGCACTCCGCTGCCGACTCTTATCTCATCTGGATAAGCGGGTCCAGGGTGTGAAATCCAATCAACAAGTGAGATAAATATTCTCTATTTACGTCCTCATGAGCTAAAACAGGGGCACAAAACAGGAATAATTTTTCGAAGGTTTTAAAGGTAGCACACGAGAAATTTACTTGGAGTGACGGTTAAATACCACATATATAGGTAGGTATGGTGGACACATTTGGAAAACTTTGGTTTTTTGGGAGTTGGATGCACGAGTAGAGTTCATACTCAGTACAGGTGGAGGCTAGCAATAGACGGGGAGCGACAATCAAGAGAGCAACAATTGTCATAATCATGCTTGCGACAAAACAAAATTAATAGGGGCATAAAAATGATACAAATACTCTGAGGCAAAATAAATCATCGAGACTTAATTGAATTTTTGTTTTCAGTCATAGCATGCGTGAGCATGTGCCAAGTCGATTCAAGCGAAACAATCAGAGGGAGATACCACAATGTCATACCCTTCTATAAATAAAACAATGCAAGCGAACATTCATACGACATGATATCTTATATTAATAAGTTGGAACTAAACACATGAGAGCACGAACTACTAAGCATCAATTAAATAACATACACCTTACATAAAAAAACTAAGCATGTTCACGTGAATGAGTATATGTACAAAAATAAAACAAATAGAGTTCATACAACCTCTCACCACAACATGGATTATCGTAAATCGCCATTACTGCTCTTCACTTGTGGATTGAATAATATAGAATGATAATCAAGCTCCAATGGAGACACAGAAGTCTAGTAAACTCTGCAACAAACTTTATAAAACCAAAGAAGAACAACAAATATTTTTGGGTTTTCGAACTAAAACAAGAAAAGAAAGAAACCAGCAACAAAGCAAAATATTTTTTGATTTTTCAATTCTAAACCGAAACGAAAAGGTAAAGGAAACCAACAAAAGAAACTAAAGAAGCAAATAAAGAGAAACAACAGGAATATTTTTGGTATTTTTGTGTTTTGGAAAGCAAGAACAAAACAATAAAACAAAGATAAACGAAAGAAGCGAAAGAAAACAAAAACAAACGAAAGAAACGAAAACATGGATATACAAAGAACCGATCGAAGATGATATATAAATGAGTGTGGTGTCGATATACCTCCCCCCAAGCTTAGGCTTTTGGCCTAAGTGGAGATCATCCCCAAGGGGACCATGAGGTGGCACCCCCGTAGTACCCTGAGGAGGAGTCCTCCTCCTGATATGTGCTCGAGGACGCGCCGGTGTACTGCATGGTGTAGTCCTTGAGAGGCGCGTCTCGCCTCGCCTGCTGCCTATGGAACTCTGTCACACTAAGATGCTCCTCTATCTCCCACTTGGAGCGCTACCATGGTGACCTGTCAACTTTGAACAAAACAGGCTGCGGAAAAATAACTTCCCGCTCATCTCCGTCCATAAACAAAACTCTATATACTAAATGATCAGCAGTAGAGTTAGCAGTGATAAAATGATGAGCCTTCATGGCTACAAGATTGAGTCTATAAGGAGCAATTAATTCATCATAAGGAGCAATAGAAAAATCTAGAGCAGTTACTATACGTGTAGCAATAATGCCCCCATAAATGAGCCCCTTAGCAACAGGGAGGCGTGCAGTGAGAGAACCAAGGTTATACTTCTTGCTACGTTTAAGCGCAACATCAATAAAAGCAAGGTGATAGCTATAAATGTTGCTAGTGTTCTCCCTACCAAGGATACTAGTAGCAAGATAATAAGTGAAATATCTAAGGGCAGGAAGTTGGATGTTTCTTATCTTCCCACGCTGGGGTGAGCGACCATCATCATTGGTGATTTCTCGATAGAGCGCCATGAGATCAGCGGGTCTCTCCTGAATCTTGCATGATGTCCCGGAAGCGTAGATACCTATAATGTCAGAAAAAGTCTCCAAGGGCAAAGAAAAAGGACTACTATATAACTTAAAAGCAAAAGTGAGACCAAATTGTTTGTTTTGAAATTTACAGCTCTCAACAAAAGTTTTTGTGAGAGTAGCATACTGAAGACTTTCATCCTCCATGTAGCTGGTTAAACCAAGTCTTTCAACAAGCATCAAGAAGTCATCCAATAGACCTGCACTTATTAAAAATGTAACACGTGGGAAGCTAGAAGGATTAGCAATTCCATCACCTCCCTTATTGTCGATGTTCGGTGCAATAAGGTCTTCGTTATAAGATGGCCTTACTAATGTGGATGAACGTGAGGGCCTTGTTCTTATAGGAGCATCACTCCTAAATATCTCTCCAAAGTTATGGCTGTCCATCTCTGAATTTTTTTTCACAATCATCACAAAAATTGATTTCAAGCAACTATAAGGTGGAAACTACCATAGAGACTTATAGGAGAGTTAAACATGCATCAAAACTATATTATTTCTACTCAAATCAAGCATGCAAACTCACATAAGTTGTCACCTACAGTATCAAAATACTCAAGAAATACTCTACCAAACAAAATTCTACTTGGATAATCAGAGGAGTCACATACCGGAGAGCAAATGCACCAAATTTCACCACAAAAGGTGGGCTGAGCGAAGAGATAAAAAAATCTCGAGAAAGAACAGCAAGAACTCGGGTTCTAGGAAATGTTTTGAGTTTGTGGGATGAGAGAGAAATCTTTGGCAAGGGAGAGAGTTAGTGGGGGTCAGGGGGCCCCACACCATGTGCTGGCGCCACCAGGGGGCAGGCCGCGCCCCATATGGTGTGCCTGACTGGTGGGTCTCCCATGTGGCTCCTCTGCCTCATTTTTGACATAAAATTTATTATAATTTTTCTGGAATTTTTCAAGAAACTTTATTTTTGAGGTATTTCCAAAATATAATAATTAATACAAACCCAAAAAAAACAAAAGTGAAAAGGTAGAAAACAAAACCAAAACAAGTACTACAGAGGTTCTATGACACTCCAATGGAAAAATAACCAAAGAAAACAAAGGTGGAAGTGGTGAAAACAAAAGTATGGATGGTGAAAACATGCATAACCACAGTAATCAGGGTGAAAACATTAGGAAAACATGCATATGGATGATGGAAAACATGATTGTACTAAAGTAGCAAGGTGATAATAGAATTAAACATGGTGAAAACATAATGGGGACGGTGAAAACATTTCCCTCTTCATTAAAAATCATTTTGTTCACAAGGGTCATCAAGTCTTGTTACCAGAACAATTTTCATTTGAAGCAAAACTTTCCTAATCACTAAATAATTATGTTACCTCAAC
Organism: Alopecurus myosuroides; assembly: GCA_028641055.1. Classification (NCBI taxonomy): domain Eukaryota; kingdom Viridiplantae; phylum Streptophyta; class Magnoliopsida; order Poales; family Poaceae; genus Alopecurus; species Alopecurus myosuroides. Next base: position 105,877,206 of record CM054062.1, read on the forward strand.
CTTGATAGACATAGTCCCAATTATAATCATTTCATATTCTTTTGGTGGTACTGGAATGGGACAATAAAATTCTCCAATCTTGATGGTCTCGATATTTTCAATTGAATTTAAACCATATCTTCTATCAATCTTCTTGGGAAAATAAACAGTATGCTCTTTCTCATTAACATTAAAAGTTAACTTTTCTCGATTGCAATCAATAACAGCCCCTGCAGTGTGAAGAAAATGTCTCCCACGAATAATATACATATTATAATCTTCAGGCATTTCCAACACAACAAAGTGAGTTAATATCAAACAATTATTATCAACTTGAACAAGAACATTCTCACATATACCAAAAGGAATAGCAGTAGATTTATCAGCCACTTGCAAAGATATATCAGTATATATCAATTTTTCCAAAGAGAGAAGGGCATAACACTAACTCCAGCTCCCAAGTCACATAAAGCAGTTCTAACATAATTATTTTTAATAGAACAAGGGATAGTAGTAATACCAGGATCTCCAAGCTTCTTTGGAACCTTGCCATTGAAAGTATAGTTAGCAAGCATAGTGGAAATTTCCTCATTAGGAATCTTCCTTTTGTTAGAGACAATATCTTTCATATATTTAGAATAAGGAGGCAGTTTAATAGCATCAGTCAAAGGGATTTTCAAAAACAGAGGTTTCATTCACTCACAAAACTTGTTATAATGTTCTTCTTCCTTTGATTTGTGTTTCTTATTGGGAAAAGGCATTGCTTTTTGTACCCAAGTCTCTCTTTCATTACCATGTTTATTAGCAATGAAATCCTCCTTATTATACTTCACAATTTTAGTTTGCTTTTCAGGTTCAGCTGTAGTTTCTTCTTTATCAAAAGCATCACTTTTATCATTACCACTTTCAGTTTTAGCATCAGAAATAAATATACTATTAGGATCTTTATCAGGTTCAGGAGATTCTACAACATTTTTATGTCTCTTCTTTTTTTATTAGAAGAAGAATTATTGTTTTTAGGTTGCTGAGAATCTTGTTCAATTCTTTTAGGATGTCCTTCAGGATACAAGGTTTCCTGAGTAGAAACATCACTTCTAGTAATTATTTCACAAACATGTTTATCTCTAGAAGCATTAGCTAGTATATATTTTTGCACTTTAGTAAGTTGATCAATTTGAGTTTGAACCATATGAAAATGTTTAACAAGCATTCTAACATCATTGGAGGTTCCCTCAATAATACCATGCAAATTATCAATAGCTCTAGATTTTTCCATAAGGTGGTTTTGCACTCTCATATTAAAGTTGTCTTGCTTAACAACATAATTATCAAATTCATCTAAGCATTGATCAGGTGGTTTAGAGTAGGGAATATCTCTATTATCAAAGTATTGGAGAGAGTGTACCTCAACAGTTGATGGATGAGGAATAGGCTTACATAATTCTTCTATAGGAGGTAAATTCTTTATATCTTCAGATTTAATACCCCTCTCTTTAGGAGATTTCTTGGCTTCCTTCATCACTTCATCATTTAATTCAATCATCCCTCTCTTCTTGGGTGATGGTATTGGTGTTGGCTCTGGTGTAGGTGTAGGCTCATGAATGTTCCAATCATTATTATATTTGGCTATTTTAGCCATCAATTCCTCAGCTTCTTCTGGAGTTCTTTTCCTGAAAACACAACCATCACAACTATCCAGGTATGTCCTAGATTCAATAGTTAGTTCATTATAAAAATATATGTAGGAGCTCATTTTTATGTAATGGATATCTAGGGCTAGTTCTTATCAAAGAACAAAACCTTGTCCAAGATGCAGGCAATTTTTCTCCTTTAATTTGCTCAAAGTTAAAGATGTCCTGCACAACAGCATGTTGGGCACTAGCAGGAAAATATTTTTGAAAGAAAACATGAACCAAACCCATAGGATTAGTAATAGATTCAGGTGATTGATTGTGAAACCAAGTTTTAGCTTCATCTTTCAATGAGAAAGGAAAGATCTTGGTAACAAAATAAGTACGCAATTTAGTATCATCAGAAAATTAACTAATCAAAGACGAAAGCTCATTCATGTGTTCCATAGCACTTTTACTTTCAGTTCCACAAAAAGTTTCCTTCTCAACAATAGACATGTAAGATAAATATAGTGAGAAATCATAATCCTTGTCTCTAATGTGTATGGGAGATGTGGCAAACTTAGCATCAAGAGAAGATTTATATTTCACAACATGTCTTGCAAGAAGACTCTTAAGAACACTTGCACCAGTAGTAGCCCGAGCTTCTTCAATAAAGTCATCATTAAGTTCAATATAGATTTCATCAAGATCATCAATAGACTCGGGTGAATTAACAAGTGTACCAATATTTTCAAGAAGAATTTCAACATTTTCCATTTGTTAGGATTTAGCAATTGTAGTATCTAGGAAAGGACCTACAGAACTAGTATCATCAAGCATAGTAGAAGCATCATCAAAAGTATCAGAAACATTTTTAGACTCAGCAAAAGTAACAGTATGTGTAGCATGTGGTGGAGTAAGAAGCTTACTCATAACAGACGGTGAATCAAGAGCAACGGAGGTGTTCAGAGTTGTACCTCTCCTTGTAGTGGATGGTAATATAGAGACTTTTCCATCACGAGTCTTGCCCATGATGAATGGCTTGTAGAAAACAATATCACGATCAAGTGAGCAAATAAATAAAGCTATGCTCCCCGGCAACGGTGCCAGAAAATAGTCTTGATGGCCCACAACTATAGGGGATCGCAACAGTCTTCGAGGGAAGTAAAACCGAAATTTATTGATTTGACACAAGAGTTGTCAATTCAGCTGCACCGGAAAGTGCACTTGCTCGCAAAAATTTATCAGTGGTAACAATTTTATAGCAACAGTAATAGTAAAATAACAGCAGAAGTAAAATAGTAACAGCAGTAGCAATCGCGGAAAACAACAGGATGCGAGTACCGTAGGCTTGGAGGGAATGGATGAATGGGCGTTGCTTGGATAACATAGGTCATGTAATAATCTAAACATGGGCATTGCTGATAACAATAATAAAGCATCCAACTTCTAGGAAAACCATAGGCATGTGTTCCAATATAGTCATACGTGCTTGCAGTGAGAAACTTGCACAACATCTTTTGTCCTACCAGCCCGTGGCAGCGGGGCCTCTAGGGAAACTACTGGTAATCAAGGTGCTCCTTTTAATAAAGCACCAGAGCAAAGCATTAACACTCCATGAACACACGTGATCCTCACATCATAGCCATCCCCTCTGGTTGTCCCAATTTTTTTCACTTTGGGGCCTCGGGTTCCGGACAATGACATGTGTAAACAACTTGCAGATATGATCAAGAAACATAATTATACTCATGAAAAAATAAGATGTTCAGATCTTAGATCATGGCACTCGGGCCCTAGTGACAAGCATTAAGCATAACAAGTTGCAACAACGGTAGAAAACACTAACAATGGATACTAGGCACTATGCCCTAACAATCTAGCAGGATTACACGGTCGATCTCATCCAATCCCTTGCATCCCTCTCATCCTACAACGGTGTTTACTCACACATGGACAGGGGAACCATGGATGGTTGATGGAGAAGAGGTGGCGGTGTCGATGGCGATGATCTCCTTCGAATACCCGTCCCGGAAGGGCGCTAGAACAGAAACTTCTGATCCCCGAATCGAGTTTCGAGATGGCGGCGACACTCTATTGTGTTTCTGTGGATTTTGACGAACCCCCTCGCGTTTAGATCTACGTGGGATATGTAGTTGAAAGGGGAGCCAGAGGGGTGCTTGGGGGCCCCACACCACCAGGCAGCATGGCCAAGGGGGGCGCGCCCAGGGGTGGTGTGGCCCCCTCCTGGCCCCTCTCCGGGACTCCTTCTAGCTCCGGGGGTCTTTGGGTGTTTTAAGGTCTTCGGGATCTTTTCTGGGCATTTTTCCCGAAAGTTGATTTTTCTGAACAAAAACGAGACACCAAGGTAATTCTGTTGAAAACAGCGTTAGTCCGTGTTAGTGGTATCCAAAACTCACAAGTTTAGAGGAAAACAATAAGAAAAGTGTGCGGAAAAGGAGATACGTTTTGGACGTATCAAGCGACAAATCAAGAGAGCAATAATGGCCATAATCATGCATAGCGACAAAAACATTATTAATCAAAGCATAAATGGTATTAAAAGTCAAAAAAATAAATGATCATAGAGGCTATAAGTGACTAGTTTGTAGTCATAAACATGGTGTAAGCATGTGCCAAGTCAACCAAATATAGCATTCGAAGGAGAACACCACAAATTTATGCTTTAATGTGATAAAAACAACTCATGATTCTTTCAATGGCACATTAAGCATTCTCAGATATTTGAGACAAGTCATGCTACAAGAACAACTACTAAGCATAGAATTAAAATAACATCTAGCATGACATGAAAAATCTAGCCACATTCTATACAAGCTTGTTTTTGCACCGTTATAAGCATGAAAATTGTACTACTGCTTTCCAACACTAGAAGTGACCTGATAATATTCATCAAAGACCAGAGAGTAATCATATATAACTAAAGCAAACTAACAAGCTCTGAACAAAATACGAGTCAAAAACAAGGGCTAAACACTCATAGAACAATAAGAATGAAAACTAGAGTGTTCTAAGCAATGAAAACGGAGGATGTCTCTCTCCCACACAACAATTATAGGTTCCAACTAAGTTTATTTTAGAAAGGAAAAAAAAAGACGCTCCAAGTAAAGTGCATATGATGTGACTAAATAAAAAATATAGTTTCACTAGAAGTGACTTGATAAGTTGCTGCTGAAGAAGGGGATGCCTTGGGCATCCCCAAGCTTAGACGCTTGAGTATTCTTAGAATTGTCTAGGATGAACCACAGGGGCATCCCCAATCTTTGGCTTTTCACTCTTCTTGATCACATTATATCACCCTCTTCTCTTGACCCTTGAAAACTTCCTTCACACCACACTCATTGTAATTCGCATTAGAGGGTTAGTGCACAATAAAAAATTCACATGTTATCCATGGACACAAGAATTATTAATACTTTTAAACATTAGCTACAGCCCCTGATGTTTCGTGGAGCAAAGAAATCCACTCAACATAGTAAAAGAGAGAATGCAAGTAAAAAGGCAGAATCTGTCAAAACCTGAACAGTCTATAAAGACAAAATTTTCGAGGCACTTACGTTGCTCAGATCGAAAAATTAAAGCTAGAAAAAGTTTTGGAATTAGCTGAGGTAGAAGCACAAAAAATTTCACGTCATTTTGATCTTTCTGTGAATTATGCGATTTTATACGATGGACTGCAGAAATCTGTTTCTTGCGCAGAAATCCAAATCTAACCTCAACTTTTACTAGAGACATTACTTGGCACAACAAATGCGAGAAAATAAAGATACAAAGGAGTTTCTACAGAAGTAAAAAACACCTTTACTCAAAGAAAACATATTAAAACAATACAAAAATAAAACCATGGGTTATCTCCCAAAAAGTGCTTTTGTTTAAAGCCTTTTAGCGAGGTATGATAATTTGAGAAGATGCTCACATAAGAAATATGAATTGAAGCAAAAGAGAGCATCAAGAAGCAAATGAAAACAAATTAAAGTCTAACCCACTTCCTATAAAAAGCATCTTGTATAAACACAAGTCATGAAAGCATAAGGCAACGAGCATAGGAAAGCAAAACAAGTGCACCTTCAAAAATATCAACATAAAGAGGAGAGACTTGATATTGTTGAGATGCATAAGACTATATTTCCCTCTCCCATAATAACTTTAAGTAGCATCATGAATGAGATTAACAATATAACTATCACAAGAAACATTATTATCATGAGCCAAATGCATAAAAGAATTGATACTCTCCACATAAGCATAGTCATTGTCATTAATAGTAGTGGGAGAAAATTCAACAAAATAGCTATCATTATCATTCCCATCACCATAATAATCAAATATAGGAGGCATATTCCAATCATAATTAATTTTCTCCTCAATAGTAGGTGGACTAAAAATATCATTTCATCATTGTACTCATCATAAAGAACTCCAACATGATAGACAAGTTGTTTATTAGGGAGATGGTTTTGGGTAATACCTCCATAACTATGACAAGTTTCATGAGGATAATTGTAATCATAGCCTATGTTATAGCATCTTTTATAATAGTTATCAAAGACTCGAGGCATAGTATAATCATAAGAAATAGAATAGTTATCTTCCAAAGTGCATTCATTTGTAAACATATCATCATTTTTACTAGAAAGAGATGTATCAAGCATATAATCATCAGTAGCAAAAAGGATTTTCAAACACATCATCCACAAGCTCAGAGCTTTCTATATCATCACTGGAAGTAACATGGATGGTACTAATAGTAAAACAATTATCATCATTTCTAGAATTGGTACCAAAGAGATTTTCAATATCAAAAGTAGTATGTTTCTGCCAATCATCATTACTTTCATAAATAACAGGCATAGGAAAATCATCGAGTTCAGACTCACAAAAACTATAATAGGAGCCACATGCTTAGGGGTGATACCATTACCTCTCTCCTTTTACTCTTCTTCTTTTTCCTCGTCTTCTTCCCCTCTTTAGGAGGGAGAGGATTGAAAAGAAGCTTCTCGAGACACCCTGGTTTATTGTCAGAAAAAATAGACAAAACTTTGGAGGATTCCTCCTCTTCATTAATAAGAACAAAACAAATATTAGTCCTGTCATATTTCGGTAAAGTCCCCTATTTTATAATATTTTTTATGTAAGTATTTGTGTGGAAATTATTAACACAATAAATATGACAACCATGCAGGACACTATTCATACCAAGAGCACTCATATCTACCAAAGAAATTTTTCTTGATAACTCTTCACACCCCACAAATGATGTAAGTTCATCATGCTGATTAGGAGTGATTATGTCATCACAATACAAACTTGTAGTACTCATAGGATTCGAAAGGCTATTATTATAGCCTAAGCATTGAAAATTGAAATGACCCACTTTACGGCAAAGTTCACAAATAAAAGGATAGAGGGCACAAATTTTTTCACCAAGATCATCTAAAGCCCTGTACCACTTTCTAGTTTTTTCATTCCTATGATGGATACAATATTCTTCTTCGATTTGATTCTTTTCACAAGGTCTAAGTGCTCCAAAAAAATTAACATGCTTATAAGAAATATTACTTTCAGAAGTTTGAGCATGTTCATTGAATCATTAATAACAATTTCATTTTTCATGAAAGTGTCTTTAAAAGGTTCATGATATATGTCCCAATTTTCTTTAGGAACATTAATATAAGAAGCAAAGGATCTATACCAACCAACAATCATTTGAGGATCAAGACCATATTTAGAACTAAGCTCTTGAAAATCAGCAGTTTCAGCGAAAGACTTAATGCAATCATACTCATAGTTTATACCTGATTATTTACCTTTGCCGTTATTCCAACATTAATTATTGGTTTGAATTGTTTCAAGGAGATCCCATTTAGCTTCAACGTTCTTACATGAGAAAGAACCTTCTGAACAGGCATCTAGATAATCCCTGTAATGTCCTGAAAGTGTTGCATAAAAATTAGTAACAATTATTTCCTTAGGAAGTTCATGGTAAGGACATTTGAGTATTAATGTTTTCAGTCTTCCCCAAGATTGACCAATGCTTTCTCCATCACGAGGCCAAAAATTATAAATGTAATTCCTATATAAAAATTGTTCATGTGAAGAATAAAATTTAGAGTAAAATAGAGATTCAAGCTCCTTCCACTCCAAATGATTAGGATCATCTAGTAGCTCATACCACTCCCTTTCTTTGTCCCTAAGTGACAAAGAGAATAGCCTCCTCTTAACTTGGTCCATATAAACACCTGCACACTTGAACAACTCGCATAATTCATGTATAAAGAGTAAATGATCCCTAGGATGGACAATTCCATCTCCCAAAATAGCAGTTGTTCACGACGCGTTCGACAATTTTCATAGGTATTTTAAAAGGAATACTTTGAGTAGGAGGATTTAAAATATCACAAGCATCATTAGAATTATCACATATGGGAGATAAAGTATCATCAGAGCAAATTTTCTCCTCTAAAGCCGGAGAACAAAAAAGATAATTTTATAAAAACTAGCTTCCCCAAGCTTAGACTTTTCCCTGGCATTAGAAATAATGATATAGAAATAATTAATGCTAATAACATTGCTATCACTATTATACAAACAAAATTTCATAGGTGTTTTAATTTTCTCTTCAAAAGCATCATGTCCTAATTCAAGATAAAGATTATATAGATCTCTCATATTTTTGTTGTTTTCCATTAAGCCTACAGATAAAAACAAGGAACAAGTAAAAAATAAGCCTAACTAGTGAAAATAAAAACAAGAAATAAAAAGATATAATTGCAGAATCGAAAGTAAATAACTTCGAGCACTCAAACAGGATGTGAGTACCTTTTACCTTACCTCCCCGGCAATAGCGCCATAAAAGAGCTTGATGTATGCACGTTTCTATTCTTATAGATAGTGTTGGGCCTCCAAGTGCAGAGGTTTATAGAACAGCAGCAAGTTTCCTTTAAGTGGATCACCCAAGGTTTATCGAACTTAGGGAGGAAGAGGTCAAAGATACCCCTCTCAAGCAACCTTGCAATTAAGATACAAGAAGTCTCTTGTGTCCCCAACACACCTAATCTAATTTTCAGTTGTATATGTGCACTAGTTCGGCGAACAGAGAGTGAAATACAAGTAATCTGGATGATTATAAGTGACAATAGAAATCTGAAATAAAAATGGCAGCAAGCAAACATGTAGCAGACCAGGTTGAAAATGGTGTTTCAATGCTTAGAAACAAAGCCTAGGGATCATACGTTCACTAGCGAACACTCTCAACAATATTAACATAATTTAATGCATAAATATCTCTCTTCACTACGCTACTCCGAACCAATGTACGGTCGAATAACAAACATCAATCATTGCGTAGGGCTGCAAAAAAGCACTCCTTAGAGTTTGCATTTCCCCATCTAGGTAACCCCCACGCTATCACCATGAGACCTAGATGGATTATAGGGTCATCCAACACAAAATATAAATATCATGCTAAACCACACAGTGCACGCACTGTCACCTTTACACCGTGATCAAAGTGTCTATGAAGATCTCATAACCAAACCACTTTACTAGCATAATGGATTAAGAGTAACATCTACTTACTCAACTAGATTAGAAAGCTCATGATCACATAAAGATCACACCATGGAAGAGAGAGATGAGACACATACCTACCGGTAGAGCCCTCAGCCCCGGGGGAGAACTACTCCCTCCTCATCATAGGAGACAACAACGGTGATGAAGATGGTGGTGAAGTCGATGGAGATGGAGGCCGATATATCTAGGGTTTATGCCTTCGGGGGCCTTTATAGGCGAAAGGGTGATGGCAGTGGGCGGCCAGGGGGCACACCACCCCTGGGTGCAGCCAGGGGGACCCGTGCCCACCCATGGTGTGGGGGCTCCAGGGCACCTCTCCGGGTCTCCTCTGGACTCTTTGTACATGACAGACTTCTAAGGTCTTTTGCCTTCGTTTCGTTCAATTCCGAGAATATTTCCAGAACAACTTTTCTGAAACCAAAAACAGCAGAAAATAGGAACTGGCTCTGTGGCATATTGTTAATAGGTTAGTCCATGAAAACGTCCGGAAAATGAAGGAAAACATGTGAAAACATAAAGGTATTGAATAGAAAACAAGCATGGAGTATCAAAAATTATAGATACATTGGAGACGTATCACACTACATCATACCCTTTGCTTGGTATCTTTCAACGAGTGTGTGATCATGTCATTATCAAGTACTTTTTCTAGTGTCGTTGCCAGGGATTTTGAAGTCATTAAAAGTAAGAAGTCCCTCATCAACGGTACTTTTTCTAGCGCTGTTGCCGGGGATTTCTAGCTTGCTGCAAGGGGGGTCTCGCACTTCCACTCTCTTTCTTTTGTTTTGTTCTTGCTTCGTTTACTTTTGTTTACTCTTGTTTTCTCTTTATCAAAAACTCAAAAAAATTATTTCTCTAGTTTCTAGTCTTTTATTTGTGTTATCTTGCAAGCATGGCTACCAATAAGAATACTAAGCTTTGTGAATTTACTAATACCAATAATAATGATTTCATTCCTTCTGCTATAACAGACTCTTATGAAATTAAGCCTGCTTTGTTGAATCTTGTCACGAAAGATCAATTTTCTGGTATTGGAGAAGATGCTGCCTCTCATTTATATAAATTTGTTGAGTTATGTGACATGCAAAAATATAAAGAGGTAGATGGTGATATTGTGAAATTAATATTGTTCCCTTTCTGTTTAAGAGGAAGAGCTAAGGAATGGTTATTGTCTTTGCCTAGAAATAGCATGGATTCTTGGGTTAAATGCAAAGATGCTTTTATCGGGAAGTATTATCCACCTGCAAAAATTATACAAGTGATAAGTAAACATTATGAACATTAGATAGTATGATAATGAACATGTTGCTCTCTTGGGAAAGAATGAAAACTGTGGTTAAGAATTGTGCCACACACGGACTAATTACATGGATGGTTGTCCAAACTTCTTATGCATGATTAAAATTTTCTTCAAGGAATTTATTGGATTCTGCTGCAAGAGGAATCTTCATGAACCTTACCTTAGGATCATCAAGCAAGTAATTGGATGATCTAATAAAAAACTAATCCCAATGGCACACAGAAAAGGGCTCCAACGGGTAAAAAGGTAAATTCAGTTGAGGAGGTCTCTTCTTTGAGTGATAAAATTGATATGCTTGCTTCTTTCCTAGCTAAAAAAGTTCCAGTAGATCCTAATAAGGTTCCCTTGAACTCTCGGTTTCTAATAAGAATGATCAAATTGATGTGAATTTTATTGCTAGAAACAACTTCAACAACAGTGCTTACAAGAATAACTTTGGTGGTAACAACTATAGGCCATATCTTACTAATAATGGTAATTCATATGGGAATTATTATGGAAATTCTTACAACAATCCTAAAAGTTCCACCTGTGATCTTGAGAATATGCTTAAATAATTTATCACTGCGCAAAAAATTTAAATAAATTGTTGATGAAAGGCTTGCAAAACTAGATAATCTTGTGCTGAAATTTGGTAGTCTTGCTCGTGATGTAATTTTTTTAAAAATTAGGACTACACCTTTTGAGGCAAAGAAAACTGAACCTATATATTCTATAAAAGTTCAAATAAATGAGAACATGATAATGTTAGCTCAAATACATGCTAGAAGAGAAAGAGAAGGTGAAATTGCTGAAAAAACTGCTAAAAGTGGGCCTATTAAAATATATACCATCCAACCCTTTGAGATAGTGAAAAATTTCAGTACCAATGAGTATCCTAATTCTTCTAAACATGTTGATGTCTAAACAAATGGGATTGGAGAGTTCATGACTTTAGGTAGTAGGAGTGACACAAAAGTTCAAAGATTAAAAATATTTCTAGTGAGAAATTTGTTGAAAGTGGGATTGAGGACAATATGACTTTAGGAGAAATTTTTCCCACCATGTTTGAGGATGATAAACTTGATTTTTATAATTGCACCATCTCTGATGTTACAAATTTGTTACAAAACTTATCTAAAGATCCTAGTGCTAGTAAGAAGAATATTGCTTTCACTAAACATATCACTAATGCTCCCATGGAAGCTAGAGAAGAAAGGCTCAAACTTGAAGCCTTCATTCCTACAAAATTATGAGATGGACGGGAGCCCACTATTAGAATAAGAGTGAATGATTTCTATTGCAATGCTTTGTGTGATCTTGGTTCAAGTTCTTCCATTATGCCTAAAACTTTATATGATATGCTTGATTTCAAACCTTTGGATGCGAGTATTTTGGGAGTGCATCTTATAGGCTCCACTATTGAAAGAACTTGGGAAGGATTGATGATATTCTTATTATTGCTAATGATAATTATGTCCCTGTTGATTTTCTTGTTTTGGATATTGAATGGAATGCTTCTTGTCCTATCATTTTGGGGAGACCTTTTCTTCGCACCGTTGGTGCCATTATTGATATGAAAGAGGGAATTATAAGATATCATTTTCCCCTTAAAAAGGGCATGGAACATTTCACTAGAAAGAGAATGAAGTTACCTTTTGAGTCCATTGTGAGGACTACTCATGGTTCTATTGATGATACTTTATTCGTTCTTTATGACTAGCTAAAAGGCGTTAAAGAAAAGTGCTTGTGGGAGGCAACCCACTTTTGTTTTCCTTTGTTATCCTTCTGTTTTATTTTGTTATTTTTCTATATTGGAAGTTTTTACCTCTATATAAACCTTTCCTTATTATTTTTATTTGGTTTTGTGCCAATAGTAATCTCTAATTGCGAGGTAGTGCAATTTGGAGAAGTTCTTGTTCTGAAACAGATTTCTAAGCTGTTCCCAAAAAATTCATATCTCTCATCCAGAATGTCAGATTGCTTTGAAAAAATAGAGACATTCCCCAGGTTGTTATATAACTTCTGTTAGTTTACCATGTGTTGATTTGAGCAACATAATATTTACAAAAAAAATCATCTTTACAGGCTATTTTGTTTCGATGGATTTGTGCCAACATTTGCATTTGTGTCTTAATCTCTTTCTTTTGGTGTTATTTTGAGAGGGAGAGCTTTAAAAGAATTTGTGACAGTAGCTAATGAAGATTGCGAGGAAGTTTTAGGTGGAGGAAGTTTTCAAGTGTAGTGAGAGAAGTATAATGTGATGAGATGAAGGATGGACAAAAGGTCAAGCTTGTGGATTCCCATGTCACCCCAAGACATATCCAAGAAGTACAAGCGTCAAAGCTTGGGGATGCCCAAGGCATCACCTTCTTCATCAACAAAAATATCAGGTTTCTTTCAAAACACTATATTTTCATTGCTGCACATGATATGTGTTTTTCTTGGAGCGTATTTTTATTTTGCTTTCAGTTTGTTTTGTTTTATTTGTTGTAGATTTTGGTTGGATCCTAGAATTTTTATTTTGGTAGAGATACGCTCCATTTGAATTTCCTAGAACACTCTAGTTTTCACTCTTATTGTTCTAAGAGTGTTCAGTTTTTGCTAGTACCGCGTTCAGCTCCTCCTTTTCACTCGAATTTTGTTCAGAGCTTGTTGATTTGCTTCAGTTATATTTGATTAGCTCTCTGGTCTTTGATGTTTATTTTCTTTGAGATTATTTTCTAATAAGTTGATTGGTATTGGAAAAGAGTAAATTGTTTCATGCTTATAATGGTGCAATAGAAAGATGTTTTGATTGTGGCATAGGCTTTGGCATGTCATGTTAGATGTTATTTTAATTGTGCGCTTAGTAGTTTATGATGTATCATGACTAGTCCCAAATAGCTGAGAGTGCTTAATGTGCCATTGAATTTAATCATGTGTTGTTCTCTCATATTGAAGCATGGTATTGTGGTATTTTTCCTTCGAATGCTTTATCTATATTGACTTGGCGGATGCTCACACATGTTATGACTACAAATAAAGTCACTTCAATCCTTGATGATAATTTATTTTTTAACTTGTAGTATCACTGCATGCTTTGATTAATTATGTTTTTTCGCCATGCATGATTATCGGTGTTATTGCTCTCTTATTTGGTCGCCCCAAGTCGTTTGCTAGCCTACACCTGTACTGAGTATGAGCTCTACTCGTGCATACAAATCCCAAAACCAAAGTATACCAAATGTGTCCACCATATCTATCTATATGTGGTATTTAACCACCACTCCAAGTAAATTTCTCGTGTTCTACCTTTAAACCTTCAAAATTATAACCTGTTTTGTGTTCTTGTTTTAGCTCATGAGGAAGTAGTTTAAAATTTATTATGGTTTGTGACAAGCAAGGTTCTTCTTCCTTCTTTTACCAGATGAGTATGGAATTTGTTCTCATTTAAATTTGTAGAGAGTTGGTGCCAAATAATAACAAAAAGGCACTCCTCATGGTTTGATGAAAGCTGGTGGGTAACCTGAACACGCCTAGCCCTGGTTTGTGAAAGAAAGGTTGGGGGATGTTCCAAACTAATAAAACAATGGAAACCACTCTCAAAAGTCTAAACACTTTGCTTGACATGTATTATGATAATTTTTTCATTACCATTCATTGACATAGACATACACCTCTCTCAAAATCGTTTTAATATCTCTGTTTTATCAAATAAAAAATCTCTAGCACATGAGTAATCCCTGCTTCCCTTTGTGAAGGGATTTTGTTTTACTTTTATGCCGAGTCTTTATCTTCTTACTTTATGCAGCAGCTAAGAGAGCATAGTTATCGTTCTGAGTATAATGTGCATATTCCAAAATTTATTATTGATTGATTCATGATCGTGGTATTGCTTGCTCTCAAATTATTTGTATCGAGTCACCATTTAATTTCCTGGCATTTATGTTTTGCTACCACACAAAGGACTAGCCGGATACCACTTTATTATGTTTTTCTTTATGACTGAAACAACCGTATCACTTTCAATGTTTCATTATTCATTTTATTTTGTTTGTGTTTCTTTTCATGTGCAACATGGTTGCTCAATTTACATTAGTTCAAATAATATTTATCATGCCTTTGCTAAAGTACTTTGATCCCAGCTTTGCAATGCTTTTACATAACGTTGATCAAGATTTGTGTTGGCTTCATGTCACCTCAAAAATTATTTTGTTATCACTTACCTACTCGAGGACGAGGAGAAGTTAAGCTTCGGGATTTTGATACGTTGCAAACGAATCTATAATTTTTTTTATGCTCCATGCTTGTTTTCTACCCAATACCTTCTGTTTTTCACATGTTTTCTTTCCTTTTCCTTCGTTTTTCAGATATTTTCATAGACTAAACTATTAACAAGATTCCCCAAGTCAGCTGTTGATTTCTCCTATTTTTCTATTTCAGAAAAGTTCTTAAGGAAACATTCTCGGAAAGAGCTAAAAATCCACATAGATCATTTTTTCCCGGAACAAAGACGGATTCCAGAGGGAAGCCAGGGGACCACCAGGAGGGTGCCAGGGGCGATCCTTCCTAGGCTGCGCCTGGTGGGCCCCTGGGTGCCCCAGCACCGCCTCACGTCCTCCTTCGCTTATAAATTTCCTTTAACCCTAAAACCATCGGGGATAGAGTTTTTTTTCCTATGAAACATACAGAGAGGCGTCAACAATCGAATGTCCAATCTAGAATTTTGGAGTCCTGCTCTAGCACCCTGCCGGAGAGGGCGGTCGTCGCCGGAGGCCTCTACATCGCCATGATCGCCTCCGGACAGATGTGTGAGTAGTTCAACTCAGGACTATGGATGGCAATGGGGCCCCGAAACCCGCAAACCCGACGGGTACCCGCCTTAAATGGGGAGGGTTTGGTAAAATTTTCGACCCGCCCGTTCTAATCGGGCGGGTATGGAGGTGGAAAACCCGTACCCGCATACCCGCAGACCCGCTCTAAGTCCTAATCATATACTAATGATCATATGCCTAACCACACGTCCACGAGCTATGGACCACAAACCTCACACATCACATGGGAGCGTTGGAATTTGGACTCCCGAAGATAACACACATACACACGTGTGTATTTCCACTAACATCATTCCAATATTCCATTGTTTTATTCCCCACATGTGTCGCCGTCGCTCCTTAAATGGGTACCCGTTGGGGCCCCGAACCCGATAGGGTCGTGGGTATGGTAAGAAATGAGACCCGACAACTTAAATGGGGTGGGTATGGGGGGCGCCGACCCGGCCCGGACCCGGTGGGTGCCATCCGGACTCAGGACTACGGGTCAATAGCAGTAGCTAGATGGTTGTTCTATCCCCTATGCCTCCATGTTTAGAGCCTTGTGAGATCCCTCACATGATCGAGATCACCATTATATAATTGTGCATGTTGTGTTTGCTGGGATCCGATGAACCATGAGATTATGATTATTCTTTTCATGTTAATCTGAGATGCTTCACTTATATTTGTAGAGAGTTTTAATCTTGTGTTGCAATGCTCTCTGTTGTTTATGATTACCTTATCCGCGTAGTTGTTTTCACCTCCAAGAAAGGGTTTATATGCTAGATAGTGGGTTCATGACTCCTTTTTGCCTGCGCTTGAGTGACAGAAATACGCAGGGGAGGATGTGTTGTTGACACTAGGGAGAAAAGATAGGTGCTCCTGTCTACGGATGGGAACCACTGCTTACATTACATATTGATGTTAATGCATTTTCTGTTGCACACATAACATTCATTTTCTTGCTGCAACTGAATACCAAGGGATTTGCTAGATAGCTTTCGTGAGGTGGACTTTTAGATATGGATGCATGCTGGATAACGGTCCATGTGCCTTGACGTAATGACTACAATCTCTGAACCCGTGAACTTTATCTCGTTATAATAGTATTGTTATATGTTCATGATTTGTCAATTGCCCAGCTGTAATTTGTCCATCCAGCATGCTTGTTTTCTTTGGAGAGACACCACTAGTGAACCTATGGCCCCCGGTCCTATTTTTTATCATATTGCAAACCTTTTTTAAGCACTTTTAATCATTGTTTATTCTCTGTTCCATTTTTTACTTTTATTGTTTTCCAGGACTCTATACGTTTAATTGTCCTGTTTTCAGAAAGACCGAAAGATTGACAACCTTCCGGAAAGTTGGGGCAAGAGAGAGTTTGTGTTTGTGTGCAGGTTCCACGCTCCCGTCAAATACACACCAGTACTTTTATGGCGCTTTTGATAAAGCAACTTTCTTCAAGACTATGAAGCCCTACTGGTTCGATAACTCTGGTTCTTCACTAGGGGAAAACTTACTCTAGACTACATCATACTTTCCGCTTGGGGTCTCCCAACGAGCGTGTAATCACATCATCATCACGAAGCTACAGAATTTCTTCATGAGGCGAAAAAGTCCTTTTGGCTGTTTGTTGAGCAGAAACATAGCCTTGTAGACGTTGGCCAGTGCAGAGTGGCATGAACCGACTATCGTAGCAACCTGGCCAACACAATCTTTTAGAGTTTCCAAAACAAAAGCTCTCCCAATATCAGACTATAAAGAAAGAGTACTAGACCCAGCAGTGTCAGAAATAGTCCACAACCGATTTTTGACTCGACGTCGCTCGTCAGGTGGGTTAGTCTGAATACCTGCAAGATAGAAGGATTAAATTCACAATAATTATCAAGCAGCGAATCAAGCACTCGGGAGCTTATCCACATTAACTTACAAGCAAGATCCTTGCTGGTTTTTAACAGCTCAGACATAGCGAAATCTTCGCTTTCAGCAACCAACCTTTGTTTGGACTCCGCCACGTCCACCCTAGCATGTAAATGCTTCAGTTGTTGAGCCTTGTCTTCCAGCTGAGCGCGAAGAAATTTTGCCAGGTCAGCTTCGGTTCGAATTGGAAGGCGACATGCAAGAGTATTGGGAATGGATATGGAGAAACTAGAAGGTTGTGACTGAGCACAAAAATGAAGCAAGAATAGTCAAGACTTGAGTATTTCAACTTGAGTAATCGGTAGACTCTTCGAGTCATGCCTCGTACTCAGGGGCTACTCCCATCGGGAAATTTAATTTGAAAAAGACATGCAAATACAGTAGCGGAGATAAAACCCTTCCATTCAAATACCAGAAATCTCAAACAAGAGCAAGTTCATTACAAAAGGTATGAGATAAAGACAAAATAAACTGCAACTCAGGACTAATCTAAGGGGTCCTAATCCTACTCCGGAGGTTTCTCGGCTTCATCATTTGCTTGTGGCTGGGCCTCAAGCATGTCAAGCAGTTGTTTAGCTAAGTTGGAGGCACATACAACAGACGGCTTGAGAACTACCTCTTTGCCGCTGGCATCCTTCGGCAGGCCACAGTAGGCCTGGGTGAAGTCGCCTTGAATCCTGTTTGCCATTGATAGCGTGAGGACGGCTTTGGCTTCAGAGGTTGTCTGCTCCCGGCTGAAATCTGCCAGAGCCATGGTGCCCAAGAACGCACCGATCAAGGCATGGATCCTCTTTGGGTGCTCTTCCTTCGAAAATATAGTTTGGTGGAATGAGGCCAAAACGTCCGTGGATTGCTCCGCCGCTTCCTTAGACTTTAAACCCTGCTCCTCAGCAAGAGCAATGGAGTTAGTAAGCGTGTGAACACGCAACCGACTAACAAGATCGGGAGAAGTGCCAAGAGCCCCTGCAAGACAGGTATAGAGACATAAGCAACAAATAAGATAATTTAACTTGAAAGAGAGGACTGGTAGCTTACCCGATAGTGACTCGGTTACCGATTGGATTGGAGTGGACAAAGCCTCTTCCTTGTCCTTAGTGTACTGGAGGGCGTCCTTCTCGCACTGTGCAGACTCCGTCACTTTATGGAGAGCGGCTTGTGACTCTGCCTTCAGCTGCATGACTAGACCCTCTAGTTCCCAAACTCGAGCCACGTCATCATCCTTATCAGAAGGAGCCTAGGAGATAGTTTCTGCAGAAGCCTCAAAACAATTAGAGGATGAAATTTTTTCGAGCAAAGCAAGTGCATGACAGAGAAAATAAAGAGTACCTTCAGCGGAAGTTAGTTGTAACTGCAGTCAGATAACCTCTGCTTCGAAGCCTTGCATTTTCCGGCCCATATCGGTGAAGGTTTGGATGACAGGCTGAAGATGAAAGAGTTAGAATGAAAATCCAGAAATGCATATTTTGAGCCTATGCTCAACTAAATATAGTCGAACTTAGCCTCGGGGGCTAATCCCATCGGGAGCGCTGTCACGCACCCGGTAAAGTGAAGAACGATTACTGACTCGCGAATAACAAAAAGACTTGATTCTATTCCCTATTACAAGTTGTCGAACATAGACTCGGGGGCTACTCCCACAGGGAGCCCTGATCACGCACCCAATAAAAAAAATAGAAGGAAAAAAATAGGAACTGAATAAACTTACGTGATTTGGGACGTCGAAGGGGTGTGCAGGTGAACCCCCTCAAAGTCGACCTATGGACTGCTTTTGCGGTTTATGGTGAAACAACTAATGTTTGTCTTGAACCCTACGGATGAACTAGTGGGTCCATAGTTATTTCCCCTAAGTTCAAGGTTTTCTCCCTTGGAGGGTAATTCACCTCTTCACCTGGGATGGACTCATTCCCTACACTAGTCTTCAAGCCTCCTTCATCAACCGACGGAGACTTGGCCATTTCTGTAGCCTTGCCAGAAGGAAAATGATGAGGATATAATAGTGGAATATGATGACAGTGCATGTTTAAGCTAGAAGGTGATTGCTAGACGTGATCACACGCTCGTTGGGTAACCCCAAGTGAAAGGTATGATGTTGTCTAGCGGAAATTTTTCCCCAATTAAGGAACCAGGTTTTATCGTCCAGTAGGACTTCGAAGCCTTGGAGAAGGATGCTTGTTCCCCGCGGGCTCAAAAAATGTGGACCTACACACAAAACACGAACTCTATCTTGCCCCAACTTTCGAGAAGGTTGTCAGTCCTTCCGTCTTGCTGAAAACTAGAGAATTAAACGTATAGAGTATTGAAAAGTAATAAAAATAAAAAAACAGAACATCAAGGAAACAATGGTGAAAGTGCTTGAAATAAGGTTTCAATAATGAAATAAATTGCACAGGGGGCCATAGTTTCACTAGTGGTGTCCCTCCAAAGAAAACAAACATGTTGGGTGAACAGGGCAATAGACAAATCATGAACGTATAACAATAATATTATGAGGAGATATAGTTCTCGGGATCTAACATGGTAGGCATTATGTCAAGGCATATGGACCGGTATCCAACATGCATCCAAACCTAAAAGTTCATCTCAAGAAAGCTATCCAGCCAATCTCTCTGGTCTTAAATTGTAGCAACGAAATGATTGCTTTGTGTGCAGTAGACAAATGCATAAAGAACAATACATAATGTAAGCAGTGGTTCTCATCCGTAGACAAGACCACCGTTGTTTTCTCCCTAGTAGCAACAACATATCCCCCATCTGTCAATACATAATGTAACATTAAAACTCTCTACGAATATAAGTGAAGCATCTCAGATTGACATGAACAAAATAATCGTAATCTCATGGTTCATCGGTATCGAGACATCGTAGTAAGGATCATGGACGGGAGTTCCATAAGCCTACTGGTAGAACCGCGGGGGGACGTGGAAGAACTGTAAACGAGAACATCGAGTTTACCTAGGCTCGGTACGTCGCAACTAGGCGGCGTTCCTACTCTTGCAATCTCACTAATTCAGGGCTGAAGCCTGAAGTATACATAGTACAATTGTGAGTATAGTTTCGCCAACTCGGACAGGATGAACTTCTCGGCGAGTTGGCGTCTAGCTAGTTGTGAACTTCTCTTTTCCTTGCTCCCGTCCGGCTTTATATAGATAGGCGGACTAGGGCTTACAAGAAGGAAACCTAGAAGGCTACGGAAAGTATCTAACTTGGAAAGTAAGGAATCCAGCTTATCCTCCAAGTCGCACCATGTTGGGTCGTGGTCCAGGTTCTTCTAGAATCCGGCTTCCTGCGCAACAGCTTTTTGGGCAGCCCAATGGACTCTGTTCCATTGCCAGTGGGCCACCCTGGTAATCCGGCCTTCGGCCAATGTCGGATATACCCCTATTTGTCATATATCCGACAATATCCCCCAAGAAGGATTAAGACTTCATTCTGCTTTCCCTCGTGGATTTGTATTCTCTTCACAAATGTCGGTGTTTTGTCTTGATTCTTCTTTTAGCAAAAACCTTCAGTGCCAAACTCGGATTACTGAAATCCGGCATTTGTTCCACGAATCTTCGCGGAGAAGGAAACTGTGACGCAAGCGGTGAAATCTTGCCTATTTCACGAACATCGAGGTTCAGTGAAAAGCCTGAACCCATATCACTGACAAATTCTCGCGCGAGAAACGAGGAGATAGCAATAATCACTCCGCCCCCTCGTTTCCCGGATTTTCAGCCGATACACGCGTCGAGCATCCAACGGCTAAAAGAGCCGTTGGAGCTAATCTTAATGCATATTGGCTATAAATAGCCGCCTCGGGGCCTCCAGCTCACCTTCCGCATCTTGTTCCTCCTCGAGTCCCCAGAGCACTACCACTTCCAGCCTCAAGCGAAAGAACGCGGAGAAACGAGCCCAAGCCCCGAACCTCACCGGAGACTAGCTACCATCGGTGGATTTTGCTCACGGTTGCGCCGCCCAAAAATGGCCATCAGAAGTCCTCCACGCGCCACCGAGATCACAAACATCGATGCCACCATCGAGGACATTATCCAGGATCTCGACCCCGTCATTGGAACTTCTCCGGGCTCCTCTGCAAACGCACAGGAGGTGCCCGCAAGCGCGCCGGCGGTCGGGGATCTCAATGCCACCGCCGAAACCATGCCGCCGCCCTCGGCCATTCCTCCCCCTCCTCCCTTCCCCGAATGTGAGGAGGGGGAACTTCTACTCGCGACGGAAAAAACACGATGACCGTCATCACCGCCGGAGGCGAGGAAGAAGAGGAGGGAGACGCCGGAAAGTGGAGCCACTGAAACGTGGTCCCAGATCTTCTCAACGCCATGGAGAAGGATGGGTTCATCGTGAAGGACAAATAGCGACTGGACAAGGACGACACCGAGCCTTCTCCGAAAGACGGAGAATGGGTTGTTCTGGCTTCCCATATCAATCGAGGTATGGGTTTTCCACCATCCGCGTTTTTCGTCCAAGTCCTCAACCATTATAACGTCCAACCCCACAACCTACCTCCCAACTCGATACTATACATAGTCGGTTCCAGCCCCCTTTTGAGTGATACTTACAGATAGAACCCCATTTAGACTTTTTCCAATATTGTTTCCACATGAAATGCAACACCTCCGAAGGTGTTCTTCCGACCTACGGGACCATCTCCTTCAACCTTTGTAGGTTTAGGGAGGAGTGGTTTCCGAAAATCAAAATTTCCGAGTCCGTCAAATTCTGGATGGGCTCTTTCTTCTACTACTCGGATAGTCCCTATCCTGGAAAGGATACAGGAATTCTGCCTTCCATCAATTCCACGGCCACGCCCCAAGACAACTGGGCGTTGGACGTGGTCCAGGTTCTACCTCCAGACCTGATGAGAATCAAAAGAAGGATCATGAAACTTGTCTCCTACTCTCCTCCTTTGACAGGCATGGATATAGTTCTATGCTGGCTCGGAAGGAAGATTCAACCTCTTGCTCACCACGGCGGCCGAATCTTTTGAGAGTACACTGGCCCCGAGGATGCAATGAAGGTGACAAAGTCTGCTTTGTCGAAAAAGGAATTCAAGAATCGTGCCAACCATCTTGTGGCTACTCTTGATCAGTATGAGAAAATCCTTCAATTGTAGAACGCGCAGAACCCCGCACCCAAGGTATGCTTTGAGTTTCTGCCTTTTGGGTAACTTTCCGAACTTTGCCTTTTCTCGGATGTTTTGATACTAATTCGGGTTTTACTTCTTTTTCAGTTTCTGCATCTTCCAGAAGATAAACTTGCTACCGATGATGAACTAGCAGAGCTCAAAGATCGCTTTCAGTCAGCCGGAGGGCGGACTCACAAGAAGATCTCTTCCAACCAGGAAGTGATCGATCTCGACGGAGTACCCGTCTCCACTTCCAGGCAAGACTCTGAATTTTACACTCAAATTCCTTTTCGTGCATCTTGTCTTTCTTGGATTCTTCATCTCGGATTTTCCTTCTTTTCTCTTTTCTAGCCTTGCTCCTGTCCCTTTGAAGGGAAAGGGCAGGAAGACCATGAAAGTTGTTGCTCTTAGGGGGCCAAAGTCATCCCCCGCAGCTGCCCCGGACACTCCAGTCGCGGCTGGAGAAGAGAACTTGGCTGCTCGGGAAGAATACCCTTTGTAGCCAGCCAGCATGTTGTATCCGACACGGATGAGGGCGACTCTTGATGAAGGCGGACCCTCAGCGCTTCCTGAAGCTGAGCAAATGCCAACTCTTGATACAAAGTTCAAGGTGAAACAAGAGGCTTGCTTTGATGAACCCGGATACATTCATCCGTGGGAAAAAAAGTATTTCGCCCGAGCTCCATTGATACGTCCATGGCCAAAAGGCGAATTACTAGTCCGGAATAAGTACGTCTCCTCACCTCAGCAGGTTCTCCAAGATGGAATCCACCATATTGGGATTACCTTCTCGAATTATGCCAAGGACTTCACGAAGCTTCTAGGCGGTTTGCAAAAAATGAGCCAGGTAATATCTCTAGCCCCCCAGTATCAATACAAAAGCATACTTCTTAATGTTAATACGTTTTCTTTTGCCTGCCTGTTTTTTCTAACAAATCCTTTCCTTTCTATGCTTTTCACCAAACTGCCAAAAACATAAATGTGGAAGTTTTCGAGAAGCTGACCATCAAGAACCAAGAAGTGAAATCCCTTCTTAATATTCTTAATGAGAACGACTCGGAAATGACCGAGATCCAGAAGCAGCTGAAGGAGACCGTTGGTAAGCATGATTTTTCTTTCCTTGAATCTGATTCTGAATTTTTCTAAGGACTTTTCTAAGTTTTTCTTCTCAGCCTCTTTGTCTAAGGCCAAGCAAATTGCTGAGGATGCTGGCAACACTGAAACTCTTCGCCAGGAAAACTCTGAGCTTTACAAAATGACTATAAAGCTTCAGAAGGACCTTGAGGCGAGCCAGCTGGCCCTGGGATTGTCCGAGTCTCGTGCTTCCTCACAAGCCGAGAAAGATCAGAGGACCATCCAGGATTTGGAGTCTTCCCTTCACCAGCGCCTTGAGGAAGGGTCTGAGATGGGCAAGATCCTTGGTAAGTTTTTCTACTTTTACCAATTTTTCTTTCACTTTGCATAATGTACTCTTTTTTCTTCTTCTGTTTTTCTAATCTTTTTTATTTTCTTTAACAGAAGGGAATCCTCTGATCACTTGGATTGATCGAATCCGGGCTTTCAGTCATTCGTCACCGAGCTGAAAAATGTGGGGATGCTCCTTATTAACAAGTGCATTCTGGACAGAGCTGGCGAATTCTCGGGAACCAGCAAGATCCCAGAGGCTATTACAGAGGTGGCGAACCAACGCGAGTCCTGGCTCCAGTCCGCCACCCGTGGTGGTGTTCGCATGGCCCTTGGGCTTATGTGGATGCATTACACCACCGCCAAGTCCTCGCGCGTCGCCACCGGTGTTGCGCAACGATACACCAAAGCGCAATGGGCGGAAATCTTCGAGTCTATCAAGGGTCACGCATCCAAGATAGCTCGGATGGTTTCTACCTCAATGTTCTACCCAGAGGAAGAAATTCTAGCAACTCCGGAGAACCCGAGCGATAGCGACGAGGACGAGAAGGAGGAGTTCATGGATGCCGACTAGTTCCGGCATAGCCATTTAGCCAAATAGAACGCATTACTATTCTGACAATGTAAACTCAATTGTAATGCATTCTATCTTTTGTATGAATAGATTCTATCCTTGTGCATTAAACTTTTAAACTTTGCAAGTTTTTCAGACTTTTAATTCCTTCTCTTCTAAGTTCTCTGGTTTGTATGCTTTGTCTTTCCTTAGTGTTAAAGTGGTTCCAAAAGTATGTAATATTCACGCCAAGTGACCGGGTTAAGGAACCAATCAGTCAAAACTCAGAATCATGGATTATACTTTGGCACTTTTACTTCCTAAATCAAGTGACCCAACATAACAAACAATCAGATAATACTTTGGAATAATAATGAATTGGAAAAGTATGAACCTTAGGCATGCAGGAACAATCTTGGGGTTTGAAGCGTCCTTAGGCCAAAAAGTATTCAATTTTATAACTCCGAGAACGCAGGCGCAATTCGGGTTAACATTGAAGCAAATTGAAAGATGATTGGGAAATAGATAAGACAGATATTTGCTTGGAACAGAAAGTACAAGACAAGACAAAAATGCATGAATTTTTGACAACTTTATTTCATGATCTCAATGATGTTTACATAGAATTTGAACTAAGTGTAGAAGGGATGTAACTGCTGGATGCTCCAAGGAATTTTTGTCTCTCCTAGTTCTACATCTATGCTTCTTTTCCTCTTGCGATTCAGATTTTTTGGGTCATCTTCCGTATCTCGAATATCTACAAGGTATTAAGATCCATTTTTCATAGCCTTGCTAATGACAAATGGTCCTTCCCAGATTGGGGCTAACTTGTGCTTCATATCCTATACCAATCTTAGCACCAATTCACCTTCTTTGAAAGATCGGTGTTTTATTTTCTTACTATGATATTGTCATAGTCCATGCTGATAAATGGCGGATCTTTGCAACACAAGCTCTCGTTCTTCTAAGAGATTGACGGCATCCTGACGTGCATTTTTGGCATCCGAGTCATCATACGCCTTCACTCTTGGCTATCATGGATCATGTCCGTAGGAAGCACTGCTTCTGCACCATAAACCAGGAAAAAAGGCATTTGCCCTGTTGATCTATTTGGCATCGTTCGAAAACTCCAAAGCATGGAAGGCAATTCTTCTACCCATGCTCCAGTTGCTCTATGAAGAGGAGATTCGAGTCTTGGGCGGATTCCTTGCATAATTGAACTATTCATTCGTTCAAACTGGCCATTGGATTGTGGGTGTGCCGCAGATGCAAGATCTAGGCGAATTCCCTCTTGCCGGCAATATTTTGCCAACTCTCCAACTGAGAAATTTGTCCTGTTATCTGTGATTATGCTATGTGGAACACCGTATCGCATGACTACATCAATGACAAAATTTCTGGCAGTCACACCGTCAAGTTTTTTGATGGGTTTTGCTTCCACCCACCTTGGTACACTTATCCACTGCAACGAGTAGATGTGTAAGTCCGCCTGTTGCAATCTTGAATGGACCCATTATATCTAGCCCCCAGACCACAAATGACAATGTTATGGGGAGTCTTGAGGGCTTGAGCCGGCATATTCGTCTGCTTGGCGTAATACTGACATCCGGCACAGGTATTCACTAGTGCTCCGCATCTGTCTTGGCTGTGAGCCAGAAAAAACCTGCACGGAATGCTTTGTAACTATGATTTTCGATTGAGCATGATGTCTGCAATCTCCTGCATGGATTTCTTGCAGAATTTCTCGTCCTTCTTTTGGGAAAATATATCGGTGAAAAATTCCAATAGTACTACGTTTGTACAGGCAACCATTGACTACCGTGTATCCTTTGCATCAGTGTTGTATCTGCCTTTGCAAGACTTCATCTGCTCTATCCGGGAACTTATGATCAACTAAGAAGTTTAAGTATGGAATTGTCCAATCCGGTTTAACGAGCAAAACTTCTTTTAACTCGAAAACTAGGGGATAGTGAACATCTCCGCCTTTTATTGACGGTTCATGCAAATGTTGGACAAACACAATTTTCACCCTTTCCAAGCCCATGCGAGCTAAAGCATTTGCGTTCCAATTTCCTTCCCTTTTGACGTGATGTACCTCAAATCCTAGGAAGAAAATGGCGAACTCGTCGACTGTCCTCCGATATTTGGCCATGATGGGGATTTTAGCATCCCATGTTTAGTTCAGCTGATGTTGTACCAAGTCCGAGTCACCATAGAAAAGTATACGTTTCACACCTATTTCCTTTGCAATATGCAAACCATGAAGAAATGCTTCGTATTCTGCCATATTGTTGCTGGCGTTGAAGTGTATTTGTAATACATAATCCATTGTGTCGCCTTTTGGGGATTTGAGCACCACACCAGCTCCCGCGCCGTCTTTCATTTTGGATCCATCAAAATGCATGATCCAATATTCCGACTCCGGCATTGGTGTGTTTTCAATTGCTTCTGTCTAATCAGCCACAAAATCTGCTAACACCTGGGATTTTATTGCCGTCCGGGGTTGGTACTTAATGTCGAACGCAGCAAGTTGAATGCCACATTTGGCTACTCTGCCTGTTGCGACTGCATTGTTTATAATATCACCTAGTGGTGCTTTTCTTACCACTATTATGGAATGTCCTTGGAAATAATGATGGAGTTTTCAGAATGCAAAAAATATGCCATATGCCAGCTTTTGATAATGTGGATACCTTTGTTTTGACTCGGAAAATACCTCGCTGACGTAGTACACCAGATGCTGATCTGGAATAGTTTGCTCGCATTTTGATATTTCCACAATTATCACTGCGCTAGTAACCCTGTTAGTTGTTGTAAGATGCAGTAACATGGGTTCTTCGTCTTTTGGGTATGCCAAAATCGGAGATTTCATCAATGTTTCTTTAAACTTGGTCAATGCTTTGTCCGCCTCTTCTGTCCATTCAAATTTGTCGGATTTCTTCAACAACTTGTATGATGGCGGAGCTTTGTCACCAAGCCATCTTATAAACCTGTTTACGGTGGCTGCAGAACCCGTTAGTATTTGTACATCTTTTAGACATGTAGGTCTTTTGATGTTTAAGATTGCTTTGAACTTTTTCGGGTTTACCTCAATTCCTCTGTGAGAAATGATAAAACCCAGAAGCTTTCCTGAGGGAACCCCGAATACACACTTTAATGGACTCAACTTCATTCTACAAGTGCGGATATTGTCAAAGGTTTCTGGTAGATCTTCAAGGAGTGTACCTTTTTCCTTGGAAACGACAGCAATATCATCCACGTAAACATGGACATTTTTGCCGATTTGACTATCCAAGCATCTTTGCATGCAACGCTGGTATGTTGCACCGGTGTTCTTCAGGCCAAAAGGCATGGTTATGTAATAGTATGTTCCATAGGGAGTTATGAAAGAAGTTTTTATTTGATCTTCTTCTTTCATGCGTATTTGATGATACCCGGAATAAGCGTCCAAAAAGCATAAAAGCTCAGAGCTAGCAGTGGAATCTATTATTTGATCGATTCACGGTAACGCGAACCTATCTTTTGGGCACAATTTGTTCAAACTGGTGTAATCTATACACATCCTAAGAATAATACTATCCTTCTTCGGGAATAATACTGGGTTCATAGACCAATCAGTATGTATAACTTCCCAGATAAAGTCAGCTGCTAAAAGACGGATAATTTCCTTGCAAATAGCCTTACGCCTTCTTCCATCAAAATGACGGAGACCTTGTTTGATGGGTTTTGATCCTGGAATAACCTTCAGTTGGTGCTCAACAAGTTCCCTGGGAACACCTGGCATATCAGCAGGACACCAGGCGAAAATGTCCCAGTTCTCACGTAGGAACTTCATGAGCGCGCTTTCCTATTTGTCAGTCATTCCTGTTCCCACTACGACAAACTTTGTTGGATCTTTTGGGTCCAAGATGATCTGCTTTGTATTCTCGGAGGATTTGAATATGTCTGCTGGCTTCCAGCTTTCTTTTCCTGCCGGCATTTCTGTTGGCGATACTTCTTGAGCTAGCTCCTTCAGGTCTTCCTTCCGAATCACTCGATCAACACAAAGGGTGTTTACTTTCTCCAGCTTGTTCGCCAATTTGAAGTCGCCAGATATGGTGATTAATCCTCCTTTTGGCCCTGGCATCTTCAACTTGTTTTTTTTGAAATATTTTCTACTGCAGGGGAGTCCCCCATAGCCCTTTATTGCCAGCAAAAGAGTTTACAAATATTTACAAATGTACATAGAAGGATAGACTAAGATAATCTATCACAAACTAATGTAAAGTGTTAAGCCATGATGCTAGATCTGCAGCCAAAGAAGCACTCAACCTATGCTTAAGCAAAAGGAGGTCTAACATGAAGCCAACTTTCCAACTGTAGCATCCCAACTTTTAATAAAGATGGAATACCTGTGTTATTGTGCTAGTCCCTGGATCAATTGCTAGCACCACAGTTCAAAATGAAATATCATGCAAATGCATCAAATTCTATTACATCGCATGATCCAGTCTTTACAAAATAGTATTACAACTTGCATAGTCTTAGAAGACTAGCAGAAAACAAAGAAATACAGCGGAAAACATAGTACAACATTGAGCCCATCTTCTTCATGTGCCACAGGAAAAACATGTTGGCGATAGTCTCGAGATCCTAAACGAAATCCTCACTCGTCTTGAGAAATATCTGCAATATGGAATATGCAGCCGCAAGGGGGTCAATACAATTTAATGTATTGGCAAGTAACACTATGGTGGATATAAATGGCAAGACTAATACTACATGCTTATTTGGCTGAGTGGAGTTTTGGCTAAGTTTTGCATAAAGCCAGTTTTCTCCTATCACTTTTGTAAATCAAACTTTTCTTTTCAAAGGGTGGCAACATTGGATTAAGATCCAAGCACCACAATACTGTTCACTTGGTCAAAATTTTACTTATTGAAATTGATGATGAGATTCTTCCGTCAATCCTTGTCCAGCTGCTCATAGTTGTCCATAACCGGGGACACGGCTAAGATCTTAGTTTGTTGACTCTGCAGAGGTTGTGCACTTTCACCCTTTGTCTTCAATTAGCCCAAACATCCTATACACCCGGAGTGCATCATGGAAAGGAGAGAATTGAGACGAGATCTTTCAGGAGAAGAAGTCCAAACCCACCGGCAAGACCCGTTCCACCTATAATTTTGCTACATCTGCTTGTCAAGCCTGGGCTGAACCCTCACAACTTAATTGATCAAGACAGAGCCCATATTGTCAAAAGGCTGCACGGGAAGCTACTAGATTTAGAGGGACATAGTAATCTCTTTGTTCCTGGGTGGCCATCCGCAAGTGACAACCTCAAGTGGAATAACCCTTAAACAAGGGCCCTGAGGCAACACTCAACATAACCCAGTCTTACCACTTCCACCCAGGTGGTTCATTCATTAGTTATACTTAGGATTTTTCCTCAACATCTAGTAAAACAATTTGTGACATTGCATAGCATCACTAAGTTCTAAGGCTATCAAAATAACAAGGGTAAAAGAGATGGCTACACACTACTAGGATAATAGCATAGCATAATATAACTTAGTAAAAAATTCCTATCATGCATGCTACTCAAAATCAACTAATGCATATAGAAAATAATGGGTAGTTGATGGTGTGTTACTTGCCTTGTTGAAGTTGGTGAAGATATCACACTCTCTTCACAAAAGATCGTTGCTCTTCGTACAATCTATTCATTGACACCACAAAACCAAATAAACAAGCATCCTAACAAACAAACATACAAGTGTAGAAAACATACATAGCAACTAACATATCAAAAGGGGCTTAACCAAGTTGGTTAGGACAAGGTCTAGGTTTGAGTTGAAAGATTCATTCTCTAGTGGTCTCATTCTTGTTAAGGAAATTCCAATGGTTTACTTGGGAAGGACTAGGTTGAGCTTGATGTGATCTAACTTTATTATAACCATACTTGTCGAGGAAGTTCCAAGAGTTCACTAAGAATAAACATATTACTTCTTCAATTAAAGTAATACATGCAAACACTTGGTCATATTCACCTTCAAAAATATTTGAGTGACTATGTTAGTATTTTCCATTGTGGTTAGGGTAGGTCTACTAACTTCATCATCAAAGGGAAAATATTACTAAGTCTTGGGTTTTCCATTTGGGTCAATGGTTGGACAAAATAACTTGTTACTCTTCAACTTGGGTGGATAGCTTCTAGTCCTCATGTGATTGCCTTCTTAAAGATCATCATCATGCCATCTAAGTTGTTTCCTTCCTTGGTGTGGTGCTTCTCTTGGTCTTGATAGATTCTTCATGGCTTTGATTCACTGATTGGTTTGGGTATGGGATGGGCACAAATACCACTAAGTCAAGAGAAAGAAAATAGGTAGAAAGATAGAAAGAGAGGGGTAGATGTCTTCTCCTTGATTTTCTTCATACACTTGTACTTCTTTGAGTTGCTTCTAGTTGTGGAGTCTTTTCTTCAAAATTTCTTCATTGATCCTCATTGTGCTTGAGTCTTGATTTCCTTTTTGCTAACTTGATGAATTCTTGAAGCAAGAATAGGGGAGTGTAGAAGTAGATATAAAACTAAAGTTCACTACTTGGTACTATGTGATTGGCACATTCTAAGGACATGGCTTGGCTCCAAATGGACATAACATCAAATAATAACAATTGAAAACAATTCCTAAGTCATGGTGAAAATGGATGTATCACTATGTTGTGTTTTTGGTCAAATAATCATGGCCATGGTCCAAGGGTGTCCAAAATGGTTGGGCATAATGTCTATGGTTCAAGGTTACCAAATGGAGCAATTTTGCAAAAGGAACTATATTGAAATTATTTACAGAATTAAATCTATGTCAAAATTACTCAAATATTCCAATTAATTCTAAATTCAATTTTAATTTGATCAACAATTATTTTGGGACAGGGGATATGAAAGTACACATCCTAAGGTTTCCAAATATATTTTATTTACAATTTTTGGATTTGTAGAATTTGAATTATGCCAAATTTCATCAAACAAGCATATTTGAAATTGAACAATTTTAAGTTTGTCAAATTTGAATTTGGCCAGTGCCAAAAGTTTCTAGATGTCAAGGGCTTTTCAAAAAGTCCAAGATTGTTAAATTTGGCTAAGTGGTTGAAAAGATATGATGGTTCAAAGTTCCAGGGGCTTTTCTGCAAAACTACTTTTTATTTCTATTCGGAATTAATTCCAGAGAAAGGCTGGGCCGAGAAGTGCTTATCTGCCGCACAGGGCGATGACTACGGAGTGGGCTTGGGCCGGTTGTGTGCTGCGTTTGGGCGACAAATACCAACATAACACGCGCGCTGGCGTGGCGCAATCCTATTGGCCGATACCGGTTCACTAAGTGATCTAATCTGGGCCGCACGAACTAGATCTGACGGCCAGAAACGGCTAGGGTTCTCACCTCACCGGAGGGTTGCCGGAAATGGCGCGCGTGGCGGCGCTGTCCTCGGGATCTCGCCGGAGACGCCTTCCCGTGCCCTCCTTGCTCAACGGTGATGAAGAACCGGCGCGAGAGAACATGGCGGACTCGATGGTGATGATGGCGCGGGCTCGAACCTCCCGGAACGACGGCGCGATGCGGATGGTGGCGTTGCGGCTCCGGGAAGCTTCGGGATGGACGGCGCGGCCTCAAATCTGCACAAAATTTACGACCAAATGGTCAGAACCGCGCGCGTTGTCGAGGGGAAACAAATGGAGGTGGTCTCGGGCTCGGACTCGCGCCAACCGCACCGGAATTCGACGAATACGGCGACGGCAACAAGGAACTCCGACGAGCTCGTTCTCTGTCTTGGTGGGGAGAGAGGGGGAACACCAGAGGGCAAAATGGAGAGGACAGCACTGGTTTTAAGGGGAGATTCTCGGTGCTATTAATCCCGTAGAGAAACGGGAGAAATCAAATCGTTTTAAATCGGGAAGAAACGGCAGCATTCAACTGCCCGAGCTTGATGACGAGCTGACGTCATCATGACGTCATCACCCTTTTTCTTTTCTTTTTATTTCTGTTTTCTTATTTAATTTATATCTTCTGTTTAAATAATCTAAATAACATGAAACAAAATTCTAAATTCCTATTATTTCAAACACTTCCCAACAGTACCACTTTTGTGGGGTTTTCACCATTTTTGAATTTTTCAAAATACCAATTCAAATGAATTCATAATTGCCTTAATATTCAAATTAATTGAGAAATAATAATAAAATAGGGAAATGGGTTTGGGAAATTTTCATAGACTATAATATGGTTAATTATTATTTTCCAAAACCATTTCAACTTGTTTCCATGATTTTATAATTTTTAAATAAGATGAAAACATCATAGTCACTTAATAGAAAATTTTCCTTATTTATTTGACTTGGGGTTTAATAAAAATAATGTGGTTTTCTCAAATTAAGATGTTGTTTTCCCAATTGAAAACATTATTTTTCAAAGTTACTTTACTTGTTTTCACAATTTTATATTTTGAAAAAATAAATAAAACACTAATAATACTTTAAGGCCATTTTTAAAATTTAGTAAATAATAAATTGATGTTATTGTCTAAATAGAATTTCAGAGACATTTTACATGTCATATATTATTTTTGGAAAGCCATTTTTAAACCACTTTCACATTTTATAATTTTAGGAGTTGAAGGATCTACTAATAGTAACTTAATGCTATTTAATTAGTGCATATCAATTAATTATTATTGTTGATCAATAAAATTTGGAATAAAACAACAAGTCATAATATTGTTTTCAAAACCTTTTGTTATGTTATTTTCCAAACAATGCAGTTTATTTTCACACCTTCATGTTTAAAACTTGGAATAACAACTAAAAGTTATTATTAACAATTTTATTCTCATCAAATACCTTTGGGGCTTAGAACTTTATTAAGGGTTATAAATCTTTGATTTTTGGTTGCCAAAAATATTATCAAGGTAATATTTGAATTGAAAACCTTTTATGTAATAAAGTTTGCTAAAGATAAAATAGTTTTCTTTATGTGAGAAAATTTCATTTGAGAGGGTTTTAGGGTTTATGGAATAGAGCTATATTGGATTTTCATTTCCAAAACATTAGAACATATATTGTTTTATTTTGTTTCTTGTATCTCATTTGGTTTTTGGTGACTTGCATAACATGAAAACAAAAAGTTTCAAATTTTTGTGATTTTTTTAGACTTTGCAAAAATCAGGGATGTTACACCAACCCTTGAAGGAATGCCTCTCAGACTTGAAAATAAATCCATTCCTCTGTTTCCAGATGTTCCAACAAGCAAGAATCACTATCTCAGTGAAACAAGGACCTTTGAAGTTCTTTTTAGCAATGGAAAGATTAGTGAAAACTGTTTTACCACTCCAGGAAATTTGCAGGTAGTTCCAAATCCTGGAGCTGAAGACACACTGGAAGAACCAATCCTCAAGACAAAGTTTTTTGCAAAGGACACAAAACTCAGTCCCATCAATCTTTCAATTCCTCCTCTTAATCATATCCTTGGTATTAATCCTATCATTTAGGATCAGCCATGCAAAAAAATTATGCTTTGACATGCATTTGGATTTCCAGATCCACTTAGCTGGTTTATCATCATTCAATTGAGCAAACTGTAGCTGATAAAATTTACTGGAAGTATATACCCCTTTATTAAAGTTACAGGACCAGACATCCATATTATTATTCACCTAAACATTTCGTAGGATGCCTTGAAGATCAACAAATTCTTGAAAAGCTTCATTTGAAAAAGGCAAGTGAAAAGCATCAGAAAGATCAGTCATCACTTTAAAATCTCTCAACGAGGCCATCTGGTCCTTAGCAAATGAGAAAAATCTTGGAAATTTCATTGACAGAGCATGTCCCAGCCAAGAAACTTTCCAAAAAAGAACAGAATATCCATTCCCCACTGTGCAAGAAGAGAATGAACACCAAGTATCAGATAATTGCATAATACCTTTCCACCAGAAGGATCCACAAGAGGTAACTGCATGAGGAACCGAATGAAAGTAGTATGAATTTTTTACCAGATTTACCCAAGGAATATCCACAGAGTTGTAAAATTTTGCTAGAAATTTGAGCAACAGAGCCCTGTTTTGAATCTGGAGATTAATGACTCCTAAACCACCTTTACATTTTGGCTTACACACCATATCCCAAGCAGCCAAAGAATTTAATCTTTTCTTGTTTTTATCTTTTCTCCATAAACATCTCCTCCTTGCTTTATCCATAATATCAAAGACTCCTTTAGGTATCACTAGAGTGCACATATAGTATGTGGGCAAAGAGGAAAGAGCTGAGTTCACAAGCACCAAGCTGTCACCATATGAGAGGAAGGATACTGTTGCAGAAAGTCTCCTCTCAACTCTGTCAATAAGAGGAGCAAAATCCTTAATTGATGGCTTAGTGGTGCCCATAGGCAAACCTAGATAGGTAAATGGCATAGAAGCCACCTTACAGTCCAAAACATTAGCCAAGTCAATAGTTTCCTGCTGAGATAAATTTATTGGTATCATTGATGACTTGTTGAAGTTCACCTTTAGTCCCGTGATCTGAGCATAAAGGTTAAGTAGATTTTTAAATACCAACAATTCATCAGGATCAGCAGGCAAGATCACTAAAGTATCATCAGCATACTAAACAATAGGATAATCCCCTCCAATAGTAATTGGTAAACGAAGGCTTCCCTCCCTGAGAGCCAAATTAACAATACTTTGAAGCAAATCGCCACCCAGAACATATAGAATAGGTGGCAAAGGATCACCCTACCTGACCCCTCTTCTGCAAACAAAAGGTTTACCAGGAACACCATTTAAAAGAACAGAAGAGGAACCTGAAGAAAGAATTTCCTTCACCCATTTGATGACTGAAGGTGGGAACCCTTTAGAACTTAAAATCTGAAGGATGACACTATGCTCAATAGTATCAAAAGCTTTCTCAAAATCAATCTTGAAACCACCACATTCTGCTAGAATGTTTACACTGGAAAATGTATTCAAAACACCACTCCAGGAAATCTTGAATAGTTCTGGATTTAATGAAACCATATTGATTATCATGGATGCAACCCAAGATTTTATCTTGGAATCTATTAGCCAGAATCTTCGTGATAAACTTCAGACAAGTGTTGGTGAGGGAGATAGGCCTAAACTCATTCACAATATCAGGAGAATGTGATTTTGGAATGAGAGTAATAAAAGAGCCATTAATACTTTCCAAAGAGATCCTTGCACTATGGAATTCATTGCAAAGTTTGATAAAATCATCTTTTATAATACTCCAACAATGTTTAATGAATAAACCAGTGAAACCATCAGGACCTGAAGCACGAGCAGGTTTGAGATGTTTAACCACACCCTCCACTTCCTCAACAGAAAAAGGATTTGCAAGATCCTCTAAGCCATCAACCACGGGCAAGAACTGAGATAAATCAATATTAACAGTAGGTGGGCAAGATACACCCATTCTGTTTTTGAAACATGACCAAAATGCAGCAGCTTTCTCCTGGTGATCCACCAGTATATTCCTTGAAGCGTCCGAAATGGAGGGAATTGCATTTTGTCTAAAACTCTCAGTGGCTCGGGCATGAAAATATTTAGTGTTTTCACCAGAAAGCTTAGCCCAACAAATTGTGCACCTTTGTTTCCAATATTCAGACGACAAAGATAATAATTTCTTTATGTGCTCCTTAACAATCAGTCTGAAATTGAACTCAGGAACACTCAGAGATCTCTCATCTTCCAGCTGATCAAAAAACAGAATCACCTTACTACTCATCTCAATAAGTAATTTCAATTGAGAGAGATTCCTTCCCCAATCCTTTAGGGTATATCTAAGATTTTTCAATTTTTCTGTGATTCTGGTAGTGATAGATTTGGCCATGACAGGGGTATTCCAGATTTTGGTCACTAGTTCCAAAAAACCAGGCTGATTTATCCAGTGATTTTCAAATCTAAAAATCTTTTCCTTTGGAATGTTTGTTCCAATTTTGATAGTGCAGGGCAAGTGATCAGAAGTAATCTTGGACATGGGCATTACCAAGGTGTTAGGAAAATCCAAATTCCATTGACAGGATGTAAAAAAACCAGTCTAGCTGAACAAGCAAAGGATCCTTTCGCATATTAGACCAAGTATATTTTCTACCCTTAACATGCAATTCCAATAAACCCAAGTGGCTAATGACATCATTAAAAATAAAGATATCATTTAGGTCGGCCCCTGCCTTATTTCTATTATCCAAGGATCTAATAAAATTGAAATCCCCAAGAATCAACCAATTTTGATGTAATGGGATGGAAAGGTTGTATAATCAGTTGACAAATTC
The DNA here is from genome assembly GCA_028641055.1 of Alopecurus myosuroides. Lineage (NCBI taxonomy): Eukaryota > Viridiplantae > Streptophyta > Magnoliopsida > Poales > Poaceae > Alopecurus > Alopecurus myosuroides. Next base: position 105,913,776 of record CM054062.1, read on the forward strand.
ATCTCTTTCCACACCTTTGCAAGGACCATAAACATTCACTAGAAACCAAGTAACAGAGTTATGAACCGAGGTGAATTTTAAGTGAATGTCAGAACGATGCACTTCCAATAAATCTCCATTGAAAATAGAGCTATTCCATAGCACAATTAAACCCCCAGAAGCTCCAACAAAGGGAGAGAAAACAAATTGATCAAACCTCTTAGGACAGAATGACCTAATAAAAGAATGATCAAAATCCTGACATTTAGTTTCTTGGAGGCATATTACAGCGGCATGACTTTCCTCAATTTTATTATAAACAACCTCTCTTTTAGATTTATCATTTAAACCTCTAACATTCCAGTCAAAAATTATCCAATCCAAATGAATTGAAGATGTACTATCCATTGAAGACTGATATTAATAATCAACCATGTTGGCCAACATAAATGACCAACAGAAAGAAAACCAGATAGTAGCAGCTTTGACCATATATCAATACATTATAGATCCAGGATAGAAAACAAAATATAGTAACAAGGTCCAAGACACACTCCAGAGGCCAACAAGGCCCAAAAATAGAAGAAGGCCCACTAATCATCAGAACTTAATGGGCTTGTGGGATTCTTCGGAGTAGCTTTAAGCTTCTCCACCGTCAGCTCAGAATCATCAATCTGAAGCATTTTTCCCGCTCTCCTCAGTACGACAACAGGCGTGATGGGTGGCACACCATCAGCAGCAACCTGAGGACGTGAAGATTTAGCTTTCTTCCTTGGCTCAGGCTTGTCAGATCCAGGCAGAACCCGGAAGCCTGCATTCTTAGCTAAACTCCTCGTCACACGACGGTCCTCAATGACCAAAGGAGTTGCAGCCTTTCGCGTCCTCTTCTTGGAAGCAGCAGACACAAGTGTAGCCGGATGATTCTCCAGCAACAAAGGAGCAGGCACAGAAGGGATCTCCAATGGCAGCAGGGAGGACAGAAATTCGAACGTCCTGTCAAAAATGAACCTGGCTTTGTGTTCCTGAAAGTATCTGGACCACTCCACAACAGGTCAGGCAAGAGCACCCTCATAATCTGGACCTCATCCTCCTGAACTACATCATCCACCTGCACTGGTGGAACAAAAGGAACAATGGCCAATTGGTTTTTCTCCACTTGCTGCTGCAGCTCAATAAAATGATCAGGTCCTTCCGCCCCGACAGAATTTATCGAGTCAACCGTCGCACCTGAAAACTGAATAGATACAGATGATTGTACTTGTTCAGGTTCTGGTGGCTGATCGACCGGGCCATCCTGTCCAACATTCTCTCCCTGTGCCTCAATATTCCAATTGCCCCACCCTTCCTATTGCTGCTCAGGGACAACCGGCGGCACCCATGCATCTTAAACAGGAGCTACAGGTGCACCAAAAACTGGGTGCGGATTACCATCACCAGGAACAGGGGACTCATCCCCAGGAAGATTGTCAGCTGCATCATTGTCCAGAATATAGACAGGACAAGTCTAGGAAACAACATGTCCCCCGTAACGCTGCACTTCATGAATAACAACTGATCTCGGAATATCAGTTGCTCCTCCATAAGAAACTTTGAGGAGAGTGCGACAAGGAGAAGCATCCTCCCTCCACCAGGATCTCAGCTTCCCAAATTTGGATACCATCTCAAGAAGGAAATCATCAGTGCGGTAATCCATATGCAAATTCAGAATCATGATCCACCCAGTCCTAGTGTAGACAGTTTCCCTAAGTTCTCCCCCTCATCATGCCTAACGAAAGAAAGCATTCTACCATCTGGAAATATAAACGAAACCGAACTGACCAAGATATCTCTGGCCACATGATCTTCCAAGCGGTACAAACCAACTCCAACCGCACTTTCCGAGTAGGAGATTACTTGCAAGTTGTGCTCTTGGAAGATGTGATCTACGATCAGTTGCAGGACATCATCAATCTCTTCAATAGGTGGCCGGGGAACAAGCTGAGCATTAGCCCAAGATTCATGGTGTCTGACAGGGGCCATCGAGGAGGTGATGTAGACTCGAGCAGGCCGTTCCTCAGCCGCCCAAGGCTCCAGGATATGCATCCCCGCCGGGAGGAACCTGGTGGGGTCACAAGGGAAGTTTGCCATCGACAATGGTGGTTCCGAATCGAGCGGAGGCTCCAGCGAGGGTTTCCATGGAACAGTAGCAGAGGCAGGGGATAGAACAGGGGAGGGGACTCCTCGTTTCTGACTGCCGTCGGTTTAACTACCCATCAAAGAGTTCCATTAAGACCCTAGCAGTTTTTGCGGATATGGCCCGAACGTGAACAAGACCAGCACCGAATCCGGCCCGTACAATTTTCTGTTGCATGTTTAGCTGAGAGACAGTTAGAACAGGGCCACACCTGGGCCGCCAACTTATCAATTAATTTGGCAAAACCATCATCGACGGTAGTGGAAACAGAAGCAGGAGCCACAGGAGGAGGTTCCTTTACAGATTGAGAAACAGAAAATCCTGGCTCAAAGGAACCAAACTTAATGGCAGACATAAGAGAATCAATATTCTTAACCACAACATCCGTAGAAGAATCATCGGACTCCTTGGTCTGATTAATAATTGGTTTATGAATAACTAAATGATTCCGTGGGATGTACCGGTTATTAAATACCTTTTACTTTTTCCTCGAGACCAAAGTCCACTCCTTATCGTGATCATCATTCCACTTCTTAATTCAGAAATACAATTGGGCCCGCCAAAGCTCCAAAGATGAAAATAACACTTGAAGTGAAAGCATTTAAACCATTTAATTTTCATAATGTGAAAACCAACCTCCTTGGAGGAAATCTCAAAAGAGAAGATCCGATCATGAAGGCATTTAACATTGAGCGAACCACAATAACCACCAATAGCTGCCTCAAGGGCCAATGCAACAGTGTCTTCATCAATCTTAAAAGAAGCACGTCCAAATAAGACCATCAATTTAAAAGCACCATACTTCATAGAGGCATGAACATCCGATCCGAAAAGCAATCGGACTTCTTTAGCCAATGCAATACCTCTAGAAAAGTCCAGGCTAGAACCTTAGCCGCATGAACCAAACCCACAGAAGGGTAAATTGGATTCCGATCCAACACCGGGATCAAAGAGTTGACATCCAATATTGGAACAATAACATTAGAATGATCCAATAGAGAACCATTGCAAGGAACCAAGTAATCCTGAACCTTGGCACAATGACACGCAAAATAGATCTCAGATCCTGGATGAACATTTTCACGTACCTTGAGAAAACGTTGATAGCACAAAGCCTTCTTGATCGACAAGTTGAATCTTCTTGTCTTTCGGATCCAACAGAATAGATCCCACGTAGATGGGATTGAACTTCAGATCCAGGTCAGCAGAGAAGAGCTCCCTCCAACGCCAACATGAAGGAGAGAAGAGAGACTTGGCCTTGGACATAGTGAAAGAGAGGTGGGCGACAGTGCCGGAGTGGCAATTGTCGGAAGAGAGAGGTTAAAACCCTAGATTGCCATGAAATCGCCTTGGGCATGGCCTAGGGAGAGATCCACCATCTTTGTTCCGTCCGCATCTTCAACTTGTTGTAGATATAGCATGACCTTGCCATGAATTTGGCGAAAGCCGGACGTCCGAGTATTGCGTGATACACGCTTTCAAACGACACTACCTCTAATGGGATCATCTCCTAACGGAAGTGTTCTCTCTTTCCAAAGGTTACTTCTAGGAAAATTTCTCCTAGGGAATGTGCTTGTCTACCAGGAAAAATGTCGTGAAAATGTACATTGTTGTGTTTGAGGTGGGTTTCAAAGAGGTGTAACTACTTCAATGTACTTAAGTACATGATATTGATACTGGATCCTCCATCCACCAACACTCTTTTGAGCCTAGTGTTTTGAACAGTAGGACTTACGACCAAAGCATGCGTGCCGGGTTCTGGGATGTTTTCGAGATGATCAGACGGATCCTAGGTAATTTGTGTATTTGAGTACTTCAAGTACGTTGGGGTTGGACGTATAACCGCATTGATTTCTCGAAGTGTTCGTTTTGCCTGTTTGGCTGAGGGAGTTGCCAAGAAAGTTAGGTTACATTCTCCTTCAACTCTCGGGAATTTAGGTTCGCCTTTCCGTTGCTGTTCTTGGATTTTATCATCGGTGTCAGACTCGCTTTCTTCTTTGTCAGTTTCCGGCTTTTGCTTGTTGAACTTCCTTTTGGAATTCTTTCCTTTATTCCCGGATCTTGCAGTTCCTTCCATGTGCTTATTAAGCCGGCACTGCTCATTAGTGTGGGTAGGCTTCCCAAAATGCGAATGGTGGAAACAGTTTTCCGACTTGATCTTTTCCCACTCTTCTTTAGAGTAGGAGATGAGTTATGTGTTGTTGCCCTTCCGTCTACTGCAATTATCCTGTCGAAAGGTAAAATTTACTTCTTTGGTTTTTGGTTGTGCCTCTGGAGTAGCCTTCTTTTGAAAACGAGGCACCTTTTTGGCTTGAACCAAAGCATCAATGTTTCCGCCTCTCGCCTTGGTATCATCTTCAGCCGCTGCGTGCTCATTGGCGGTGGTAAGCATAGATCCAAGATCTTTGTGCTCTTTCGAACCAACCATGAACGATACTAGGCCGAGTTTCAGGATGTTGATGAAAGCATGCATCGCCTGTACATCACTTACTCCAGAGAACCTATTCTTCATTGCATTCCATCTTGAGATAAATTCGACGTACGACTCATCCTCATATTGCGAGCAACGGTTCAGCTCGTTGATGCTCTTAGGGCGTTTATATGTACCCCGGAAGTGCTGAGTGAATACTCTAGCCATATTTTTCCAGCTGTCTACTGTTCTTGACGGAATTCCGTTGATCCAATCTCTGGCTCCATCCAGCAACATTAGGGGAAGAAACTTCACAACCTCTAAATTCGTCCCTTTGTTGGTCTGGATGGCAGTATAGTAATCTGGAAGCCATGTATCCGGGTTTGTACTTCCGGTATACTTTTGATAAGTTGGACCGACTTTGGCAAAGCCAGAATGTAGACTGATTCTCCGGATCCTATCAGTGAAACACTTTGGTTCGAAGTATAAGTCATCTCTTTCCGCCTTATCGATGTGCGCGGAATACCTTCCTACTGAATGAACATAAGGGGATCTGCTGCGTTCTGGTCCATATTTACGCGAGTGCGCTTGTCACGACCCCGGACCCAGAGATATACATACTGTTATGTGCTCCAAGACATGGAACCACAAGGGCTTCAGGGTTACCAGCCACGGCCGCAACAAACAACGGCAGGTAGACCGGATTCATCGGCACGCAGGCCAGATCACCACGGTACTACTACTCCCTGTGTCCATGCTAGTCATAACCAACTATGCATATCAAAGCGTCCACGAATCGAAAGAAACTGAAGGAAACGAGACCAAAGCTATACAGAGCTGCTATGTGTCCAGAAAGTGCAACAACAATCGAGGGTTACTAGGGTTACCTAGCCCCAGGCCGAATCACATTGGCAGGAGGGCTCGGACATGGATCATCGGCTCCACAACCCCTCGACTGTGATAACTATGCAGGCATAGCCAAAACTGTATAACAATGAGCTCGAAACCAACAACCGATCAAAGCAGCACTCTAGACATGAAGCTTTATTAAACATGTGTTACTAGAGTATAGCTTACAAGCAGAGGTCACAGGACCCAACATTACATCAGACTGCGGAAGGAAAATTATGTTGCTAATCAACAAGAACCAAAAAGGCCTAAGAGGCCGCAACATAAGGCGACGTCCCAGCCCATAGATTCCAGGCTGCTACCTGGGAACCCCAAACTACTCGTCGATGTCCATGTTGAAACACCACCGAAGTGAGATCTTCACCTGAACCAAAATTAGCAAACCTGAGTACGGGAGGTACTCAACAAGACTTAGTGAACTTGTTAGATATCTGCTATCTTTGAAAAGGGTTTTATGGAGGTTGATTTTGCGTAAAGCAATCTTTATTTTCCAAATCGAGGAGGAATAGCACGTCTCATGGAAGGTTTCCAAAATAGATGATAAACTCACAACTGTAATCATCATCTTTTCAAACCACCAACATCAATTCCCAGCATCTCACATGCTATAAGGATCACCCCTCTCGGCATCTCCGAGGAGGCACCCTTCATTTATTGCCTCCATGCTTTGTCCACATCTTTTACGTCAAGTGCAAGTAATCTATGGCCAACTACTTTCACCAAGTTGTCCTTAACCGTGGACACGGCTTCTCGAAAAGATTTATCCCTACAGGGGGTACACTTTACCCACACGTACCATCCGACCCTTAGCGCCACATGTACGCTCTTCCATGGAACACGGTAGAGGGTGGCTGGCCACGACCTTTACCTTACCCGACCCTATCCATGAGTCAACCCAAGACAGGGCCACCCCGTCAACAGGGAGTTGGCCATCCTCCTGGCGGCACCTGTCTCTGTGAGGTGGGGTCAAGATCCGTGTACGTCCATCACTTGGCCCCGGTCACGCCCTAGCGGAGCATTTTGTTTTCAAAACCGTTTAAAAAGTTTTATTTTCGTTGCCGAATGGAAATCTCAAACTACGTGACTCATGCATAAATCCAGCTAAGTTAGTCGGTCGGCGAGGCTCATGGCCATCGCGCGTGGTTGTACGCTCAGTCTTGGCTTCTACACCAGACCTTACTTCTAGGGTTGGCAAGTACGGAACGAACAACCACTTCCCAAGTGGCCTCCCGTCCAAGCCTTAGTCAAGTTAACCACACACTGCTCATGTTACCACGTCATCATATCATACTAGGTTATCGCAGCTCTGACTCATCAACCGGATGGAGCAGAGGTAAACAAGAATGTAAAGCTAAGCGAAGCAGGTATGAGGCTCTGGCGATGCGCACAAGAAAATATATGGCGGCTAGGAGCAGTGGATCAGGATATTGAGGAAATGCAGTATATAGGTGAACTATATTTACTAACATCAAATACTTTGGAATCGAATGCAAAGTACGAGATTCAAATGTTGTTCGAAAGCATATATGAGCAGATAAGAGGTTATGCTTGCCTTGGTTATAAGAAAACCAGATAAAGATCTTCTGGGATAAGTGCTTGACTTGTCAGTTAAGATCAAGTATTCGCCATTGGAGTTGTTGGCCTTCACTTCGGAGTCGGACTCTACCGAGGGGGAACAACACCGAAACAAAGAAGAACAATCAACCATGGCATCGATGCAATGTGCAATATGTATGCATGAGCAAGTCAATTCACTGGAATAAAACCCTGAACATGTTCGATAGGTTTCTAGGGTTCGTATGTCAGTTATGCAATTTTATTGGAATTTGCCCGAAATGGACCCGGAGGGCAATTCAGGTGATATTGAAAGTAGGTACCATTTAAAGTGCTCAAATGGGTTTGAAAACATCATAAACAAGTTGCACTTGTCATTTTGAGCAATTTGGTATATAACTTTTAATTTTCTAATTTTAGTGAATAGAAACTTATTTTCTATTTTTAAATGAATTAACAACATTAAAATAATTGCTCATTTTTGGACTTTCTCAAACATGTGTCAAAATTACATATTTGGGTAGAGAATAATTTTCTGATCAAAACCATAGTTTTACTTTATTTTTCTGAGTAACATTTTGGAAGATATTAATTAATCAATTTTATTCATTTTCTCGAAAAACAGACAAAACATGATTATGACGTCATCGTGACGTCAAGATGACATCGGCTGGGGCAATTCTCTCTGTTGAGCTCAAATTCGAGCAATCCGATGGTTGCTTGGTGAAATTTCTCACGGCAGTAGCTAGAGGGGGCGACGGGGATGCGTATGGTGGCGGCGGAAGGACCATATGGTCACCGGAGCTTCGCCGACGACCATGGCGCGGCGGCGGACGGAGGTTTCACGGCGACGGAACCAAACAGAGGGAGAGGAAGGGGATGGAGGGTACCGGCATGCTCCTGGACTCACCCTGAGTGCGATGGAGGTGACCGGGGGTCGAGACATGGCCGGAATCGGCACCGGCGTCGAGAAATCCGTGGCAGCCGGAGGAGATTTCGACGGTGGAATTAGCCCTTCCCCGGGCTTCCCTGTCTCTCCGTGGACTCGAGGAGGTAGAGGAGATCGAGGGGAGGACAGAGGGGCACTCAACATGGACGAGGGCGGCCGGAAACGACGGCGGCGAGCGGCGGCCGTGAGACAGTAGGTTAGGGTTTGGTTTCTGGGCGAGATGCCGAGGAAGAGAGCAACGCTCGGGGAGGAGGAAAAGTGAGGGGCACGGCGTCTTCGGGGTGTCCTCTTCCACGCAAGCAAGCGGCAAGTAGTAGGTGGCAGCAGCGTCGGTGCGGCTGCCACGCAGCTGCTCCTTCTGGCTTGAGGTAGAAGACAAAGGGGCATTTTCGATAACCCCCAGTTTTTCCTAGAAATTACAATGAAGCCCCTGCAGCTTTTCAAACAGAACCTAAACACATGTTTTAAGGGTCCTTTTGCAAATATAAAAATTGGCAAAAAATAACTTTTGGAAAGCTTGTGAAATTTCCAACAAAATCATATTTTTCTTTGGGGTATTTGAATTATTTTCCAATACAAGATTTTGGAAATTAAAATAAGTACTATCTGTGGTATCTTTCTCAAACCATTTAAATTCACTATTTTAATTGTTTCAAACATGGTTTAAATTTTTATTTCATGCATGTATGAGATGAACACAACACCACACACTTTTGTTAGCAAATTTGGGATGTTACAGCGCTCTTCTGGGATTATCCCTATTTCTTCCGATAGCGTGTCCTTTGGAATAAGGTGGAGTTTTGCTCCTTGGTCTTTCTTTCTTCCTTGGAGGAGTTCGGGGTCTCTCACGCCTATGAGGATTTCCGCATCTTCCGGCTTTATTAGCTGGGTGTCTTGGAGGGAGCATTACTTTTCCGTGTTTCCGGTTTTGGTCCTCCCGTTCCTAGGATCTCCCTGGAGGGAGCATTACTTTTCCCGTTCCGGTTTTACTCACGGGGATTATTTCCACATTTTGGCCGATGGGATCCTGTTCTGGACGTTGTATCCTTATTATCCGGTATTTTCTTGTCTTTCTTAGGATCTCCCTTCTTTTCCTTAGAATTGCCTGAATCTCTAGGTTCGCCAGGTTCAGGTGCTCCAGCGGTGCACGTGGCAGTCTTGCACAAGGCTTAATCGTCATGTAACTTGCCTGAGTGTGCTTGTCCTCGTTGTTGCTATTGTAATGCTTTTCCTAAGAAAGCATACACTCCCTGTAGTTTTTCGTCATTGGAGTACAGGTCATCATTAAGGATGGCGAACACGGCTTTCGTGTTTTCAGCTGCAGTTTTGTAGATGCGTTCGCCCTTGGCATTAGTGTTGTTAACATGCCTTTGCCAAGATGGGTTTTGAAACCTCTTTCTTGCTGGCAGTTCGTCCGGCTTTGAAATTCCGGGTAACCGCGTAGGTTTAATTCCAGATCTATTCCTTCTTTCGTACTCCTCTGTTTCTTCCTACTGCATTTTAATGTCAGCCTGGGTTTTGAGAAGGTTTTCCCGAGTTCGGAACAGATGTTGCTGTTGTCGCATTAAATCTTGTCTGCTGGCTTCCAACACTTCCGCGGGTTCATCTCGTGCGACCGGGGTATGAATCAGATCGATTTCCTCCTTTTCCGACATTTCAGGAACATGGATTTCGGCCTTCTTCTTCTCCGCAGGTTTGAGACCACTGCCTCCTCCAACTTCCAGGTTTTGGTTGGCAATGTTTGCCAATTTCTCCATAATTTTTTTCTGGAGTTTGGATTGGAGTTTCTTGGCGGACGTCTTTTTCTTTTTGGAAGATGGAGGCTTTTTGTTAGGTTCATCTTCCATCAACTCCTTGACAGTAGGATAAGTCGAACTAACTTCACCTTCCTCTTCCTCTTCATCTGGCAGAGTTGTTTTGGGATATTCATCTTCCTCGGCATCCGAATTTCCAGTAGGTTTTGCCATGAGTACTTCATGAAAACTCCCTTGCATGGATTTGATCTTTCTTTCAAAGACGTCTTCATCTTCATCTTCGGAATCTGACTCTGCAGATCCGGTTTTTGAGGCTAGCTTTGCCTCTATGGCTGCTAGTACATATTGAGCTTCTGAGTTTGTTGCTTGATCGATGAATCTCGGGTCTTCCACCTTTTCTGTGGGATCATGATTTTCTACCTTTTCATAGGTGTGAATTAGAGAGGTGAGACTATGTTAAAACATAAACCCTGGAACTCTAGATCGGATTACTTGTAAGTATTCATCTTAAAGTATTTCCAAATGCAAATTTTGTGTGTTATCTGATGTTCCATTGGGAATCAGAAGGTACAGGACCACTTCATAGTCGGTGTCTACGTGTGCAATCGTGTGGAGCTGCGAATATCTAAGGGGTTGAAAGTCGTCGCATTGGCAACGAGGATTAGCCGGAGAGTTTTAGGTGAGACACGAGTTATCATCTACAATTTACCATGAGCTCAATGAGCAGATCGGGCCACCCCATATCATCTTGGTATCAGAATACTTGATTTACTCATTGAGCAATTCATCCCCTTAGTTACCTGTTTTTATTCCTCTCGAGAAAAAGCCACACAATTTTTTTTTAGGTTTAGATCATTGCTGTAGCCTAGACGTGACGCCCCTGAATCGGGTACTATAGGGATTTTAGCGTTCTCGCCAGAATCCACATAATACCGATCCCGGGTTGTCAACTTTTGGTAACCATTACAACAGTTCACGAATAATCCGCAACAACAACAGAAGATACATATACAACACGACTCCAACGAGACAAGAATACAACTGACACAATACAAAGATCCAAATAACAGCGGAAAATGAAATAGTATCCGAATAAGGATAAGATACAAATGGGACTAAGAGTCCGAAAGATAAACGATGGCGTCCAATCCCTGCCCAGGCCACACCGGAGGGATGCGCAAGCTAGCCTGGCCGGTTTATTAACCTTTTTTGTTAGTTTTATTTCTTTTATTTTAAAACATTTTCTTGTTACATTTATTAATTATAAAAATAGATAAATAACGTTTTGGTAAAACAAAAGGTAGAGGAGTGTTGCAGCAACAAAATAGGGTTTAGGAACAAATAATATTTAGGTTTAGAAAATGCAATGATATGCATGATGCCATGATGCGAAAAAGAAAGCAATCAATTTTTCTATTTTGGGAAAAACTCCCGGTTGTTACAGATTACACTACTAACAAAAGATTGCGCCCTCTCAATCCGCCAAATGCCAATAGAGAGGGAAGGAGTCGAACTACCGAGTCGTCGTGCTTCATATTGATCTTCTCGACACCACTTACAAGAGGTTTTGGCTTCGGATACTCAAAGCTTGAAGCGGAGATCTCAAAGATAACTCGGCTCCAACTTCGATGGAAGGAGTAAAGGTCACATATTGATCCACCGGTCTAAAGTACCAAAGCAAATAATAAGGGTAGTGGTTGGGTGACCAGTCCATCCAACACCCAAACTATTAACTCCGTACCTGGATAGGTAATCGTGCAACCAAACTCTCGGAATGTTAGACTGAAGGTCTTCACTAGAGGTGTTCGCGAAGCTTCACTTGAATGAGTCTAGAATATCATTGTCTTGGAAGTTCTAACCCTACGGAAACCATGAAAGGAAAGGGATCGGTGGTCAAAGCTACGATCAGATAACACCCAACAGGATAGCTGAAGAGGTGGAACTACCGCGAACAAGAGAAGACATAATGATAAGATTTTGCAATGGTTCTGTAGGTATGAACAACACATTTTCATGGGTACCCCCCACTTCACTAATGTTGATCCTTCTCACTTACTCTTCTAAAACGGCATGTACATCCATTAAGGTGCACCAAAAAAGGGATGGTGTATCTCTGAGAGGGTAAGGAATCCATAAGAATGGATGAAGTAAAACATGAGAACAAAATGAACGAATCAACCAATAAGATGAACATCGACACCACTAACAAGAAGTTTGGATCACGTCTATGACGATGTTTCTTATGAATCTTCCGAAGATCGAACCTATTAGGGTAAAGGTTAAGAGAACTTCCACCCACGTAGAATCCAAATCTTTGAAAGATAGGCAAGACGGAAGACTTCAAAACTCAGAAAGGTAAAAAGGAAGAGATATCGGAGGTAAGGAATAAACATCAGTCATATTCAGATATTTCAAAATAGGTTTAGCAAAATAGTTTTGACACTCTAGATACATGACCATTAACGAGGTTATCCTATAGGTTTTGCGGACCCATTGCTCCGATAACCCTTCCTATCGAAACCATATTGGGAATCGGAACCATGCTTTGATACCATATGTGACGCCGCTGAATCGGGTACTATGGGGATTTCAGCATTCCTGCTAGAATCCACATAATACCGATCCCGGGTTGTCAACTTTTGGTAATCATTACAATAGTTCACGAATAATCCGCAACAACAACATAAGATACATATACAACACGACTCCAACGAGACAAGAATACAACTGACACAATACAAAGATCCAAATAATAGCGGAAAATGAAATAGTATCCGACTAAGGATAAGATACAAATGGGACTAAGAGTCCTAAAGATAAACGATGACGTCCAATCCCTGCCCAGGCCACACCGGAGGGATGCGCAAGCTAACAGCGTCAAACTTCAAACCTGTCGACTGCATTGGAACTGCAAACCCGAAGGGATCAATACGGTAAGTGCCAGCAAGATACACAGTATTAGTAAGTATGCAAAACACTTCACAAGCTATCAATGCATTGAATTCCGGGAGAAGGGGTTAGTGGTTCAAGCGGCAAGAAGCACTAACAACTTATAGAGACACACTAACTTATGTCTATTAAAAAGGGATGAGAGAGCACGGAAAAAACCAACTACAACTAATCACCAAGCATAACATTCATCCCGAATTAACCCCCTCAACAAAGTGCCAAGAAGTAACCCGAGGAAAACTCACACATGTGAAACTGTAGAAATAGTGATCTCGTTATCGCACATGTTAACAAAAGTCATTAGGTGTAAGTTATCCGACTCTTGTTATCCAGCATTTTCTCCAAGATCTTCACATAACCACGGACGATACGACTTCTCAAAAAGATTTTACCCTACAGGGGTGCACTACTGTAGCCACACACGCCAAAACTGTCGAGAGACTGTCGGCACAACACTTCACCTCACCACAAACAAGTCTACGAAACCACCAAGCTAGGTTGAGGCCGCATTGAGATTTCGGCCGATGCTTCGGACCTAGCCGTTTGTGCCTACGCATGAAGCGGATCAAACCAAACCGGAACTTTCCGCTTCACGTCATACCGCAAAACCTATATAATTGTACGCACATCGGTAACATACCATCATCATGCTCAACATTGTTTCCATCATACATGCAGAACTGGTGAACTATGTTGTGGCATCCTGGACAAGAGTGCAGCGGGGTTAATAGGTTGTGGAGAGTCCCATACCACCCACGAGTGGTTAGCACGCTCAATCTTGGATCAGAGGAGAAGAACCTTTTCCTAAGTCGACACCAGAGGGACCAAAAACCTCGACGGGCCTCCCGCCGGTGCCTTATCTCGAATTCAACATTATTATTACCTAAGCATTAAGATCATTTAATTAAGTAGAACCAACCTATCATACTAGTCAGGTGACAAGGACCCACACTCTCCAAAGAAGCTAAGCAAGCACTACGACTCGCATGACCAACAAGGTGAACAAATAACAAGGTAATAGGATATGGATGGAAGGTTATATCGTGGCTACAAGATGGGATTGCAACCAAGAATCGTAATATAAGGCGAGCATAATAGACAATGGCTAGCAAATAAGGAATCTTCAAACATCGATAGCAAGTGAGTAAAGCTTGCTTGGAATCCAGCTGGTAGAGGTAGCAGAACTTGTTGTTGCTCACATCATCTCAATGTCCTATCCGAGAAGAAGCGAAGCACTAGAAGAAACACCAGATGTCGGGTGTTTTTAGTTAGGTTCATGGCAAGGGGTGCCATAATTCTGCTGATAGAGCCGTGGGTGGAAACGTGGTAGAGTTGAAGGTGAGGACACGATTTACCCAGTTTCGGTACGTCATGAATAAGGTGGTGTTCATACTCCTCCAATCTTACTAAATCAGGGCTAAAGGCTGAATTATACAAAGTATAATGTGATTAGGGTTTCGCTAACTTGGCGAGGATGAACTCTCAGCGATCTTGCTTCTAGCTTATTTGATGTCTCCTGCCCTCAGGATGCTCCCATCCGTCTTTATATAGATAGCCGGAGTAGGGCTTACAGGAAGGAAACCCTGAAGACTATGGAAAGTATTGCTATTCTTGGAAAGTAAGGCATCCGACTTCTTCTCCAAGCCGTACCACGTATTGGGCCATGATCCGGGTTCTTCTAGAATCCGGCTTCATATGCATCAGCTTACTGGTCCTCCCAATGGACTTTGCTACATTACCTGCGGGCCACCCTGATAATCCAGCCTTTGGCCGATGCCGGATATACCCCCGTTTGGCATATATCCGACAGTAGCCCCCAAGGAGAGTTAAGACTTCCATTATTCGTCTTTTCCTGGATTTCATGCTTTTGGAAAAGTCGGATCTCAGTATGGAATATTCTGCTTGACATGATTTTCATGCCAAATCCAGCATTTCTCCCACAAATCTTCGCGGAGAAGGAACTTGTGACGTAAGCAAAAAATCATGCTTACGTCACGAACACTTATCTTCTGTCAAAGACTGGAAACATATCTCTGCCAGATTTGGCGCGATAAATGAGGAGATAAACATCATTACGCCGACTCATTGCATCCCGGAATTACTGCGAGACACACGTCAGGCATCCAACGGCTAAATTAGTCGTTGAGCTAATCTTGACGAAGAATAGCTATAAATACTCCATCGTTTCCTCTGTTCCATTCTCTTCCTCCCACTGCGATTCACTCGAGAAACACTCAGAGCTCTTGCGCACTTTCGCTTCCGGGAGAGAGAAAGGGATCTCCACGCTGGCGTTCTCATCATCGGCATTTCGTGCTCCAAGCTGTCGTTGCGCTTCCACCAAATGGACGCCAGAGACAACGCTCGGGCTCCCGAGGTCACCGTCGACCTGCAGCTCGTGGAGCCTACTGTGGACCCGCGGTTCTTCTCACGCACGTCTCCGCTATAGCGAAAACGACGGATGTTTCTTCTTCTGCTCCGGTGGCTCCCCCAAGCGCTTCCACAGCAACACCGGAGATCCCGTGGGCTCTTCGGTGGGAGGAAACCCTGGCTCCCTCACCGGACCTGTGATGCCTCCTCCCTCGACCACCTTGCCACCTCCCATCCCCAAATTGGGAGAAGAGGGAATCACTCGCACCGGTAAAGATGTAGAGGGTGACACCACCCGTGAAGGAGAGGAAGACGAAGGGGGCGAATCCAGCAATTGGAGCCATTGCAACACTGCGCCGACTCTTCTGAAAAGCCTAGAGAAGGATGAATTCATCCTCAAAGACAAATGGCGGCTGGAGGACGAGGATGCAAAGCCGCATCCCAAAGACGGGGAAAGAGTAATCCTGGCTTCCCACGTTCTTTGAGGTATGGGATTTCCTCCATCCGCCTTTTTCCTTCAGGTTCTCCAGCATTACGGGGTTCAACCCCACAATCTTCCACCAAATTCCATCTTGTACATAGCCGACATTCAGGATTTGTTTGAATCCTACCTAGGAATAGATCCTAGGCTAGATTTCTTCCAGTATATCTTCTACGTGAAGCGTAATACTTTCGATGGTCTCCCACCCATTTGCGGAACGATATCTTTCAACCTGGGCCGTGGCAGAGAGGTATGATTTCCCAAGATTAAAACCTCGGAATCCGTCAAATTTTGGACGGGTTCCTTCTATTACCATGAGGATGTCCTATATCGTAGAAAGGATACATGCATTACTCCTTTCGACAACTTTGCTGCCACTCCCAGGGACAACTGGGCTCTGGATGCCGTCCAGGTTCTTCCTCCCAATCTCCTGCGAATCAAAAGGCGGAATGCCAAGTTGGTCGCTTCTTCTCCACCACTCGCATGAATGGACACCGTCCTTTGCTGTCTCGGAAGGTGGATCCAGCCTCTCGCCGTCCACGCCGGACGTCTTCTCTGCGAGTACACCGGCCCGGAGGACGCCATGCAGGTAACTTCAATAGCAATGTTGGGAAAAATCTTCAAAAACGTGCAAATCACTTTGTGGCTACCCGTGACCAGTACATAGATAGCCTACCAATGTTTCACTCGGAGAACCCTCCTCCCAGAGGATATGAATGCGTATTAGAGTGGTTCATACTTTGCGAATATGAATGCTTATTAATTACTTTTTCATACTTTTTGCAGCTTGAAACTCTTCCAGAGGATCAGCTGATATCTGAAGAGGAGGAATCAGCACTGAAAGCCCGCTTTTTAGCGGCCATAGGCAGGAAACGCAGGAAAAATTCCGCCTCTGCTGAAGTGATCGATCTTGACAGGGTTCCCGTCACCAGTTCCAGGTAAATTTCATGCTTTTCTCTTTTTCATTACACTCAGTTCATTTGCATCTCTGGTTTTGATTCTATTTTTCTTTCTAGTCTATTTCCCGCTCCTATGAAGGGGAAAGGACGGCAGAAGCAAAAGGTAGTCCTTCGTCGGGGAAAACCTTCCCCGGCCATCTCCCCGGATACTTTGATGGCGAATGCTTCAGAAAAGCAATCCACCCCTATAAAAGAGTCGGACTTCCCCTTCCCCGGCCAGTCCAGCCAGCCCGATGCATCCACACCGGATGTGCGGGAAAGGACAACACAACATGAGGAAGGAGGGCCGTCTATCATCAAGATTGACGAGGAAATTCCGTCTTACGCGACAACTTTAAGGTAAATCAAGAACCATGCTTTGACGAGAATGGATACATGCTCACATGGGCCAAAAAACAATTCGTCAGAGCCCCCTTGATCCGTCCTTGGCCACAAGGCGGCTTAATCATTCGGAATAATTACGCTTTCTCGCCTCGGTAGGTCATTCAATACGACATTCATCATATGGGGATCTCCTTCTCTGAGTATAACATGGAGTTCACCGAGATGCTTTCTGGCTTCAAAAGATGAGCCAAGTATACTTCCATCCCCCAAGTATTAACATGAAACTATTCTTGTTGTATTAACACTTTTTAGGATTTCATGTTCATCTTTTGGTTTTAACTAACTTTTCTTTCCGTATGCTTTTAGAAAAATGCCAAAAGCATCAACTTGGAAGTTCTTGACAAACTCACTGTGAAGAATAAGGAGGTGAAATCCCTCATTTAAATCACTGAAGAGAAACAGTCTGAGATTGCTGAACTTCACAAGGAATTTAAGCAGAATGCCTATAAGCATACTTATCGATTCCTTGTTTTTTTTTATCTTGCGAGCTTTTGTTTTGAATACTTTCGCGTTACTGCTTTTTCCCTCTTTGTTTTCAGCCTTACTTGCTGAAGCTAGGCAAGCTTCTACGGATGTTGGCAATGCTCATCAGCTCTGCTCTAAAAATTTGGAACTTCACAAGATCAATGTGGAGATCCAAAAGGAGTTGGACGAAAGCCGGAAAGCTCTGGAACTTTCCGAGTCCTGGCTCAAGGCTCAAGGTGAAAAGGACAACGCCACCATTAGGGATCTGGAGGCTTCTCTTCACCTCCTCCTTGAAGAGGTTGCCAAGATCCATAAACACATCCTTGGTAAGTTTTATGGCTTTACGAGTTTTTCATTCTGTTTCAAAGATCATTCTTTTCTTCTGAGCGTTTTCTGATATCTACCTTTCTGTATTTTATAGCAGAAGGAGATTCTTCTTCTCAGATCGATCGCATCCGGGCTTTCGGAGTTTTCGTCGAGGATATTAAGAAAGCCGGAAGGGAACTTGTCAGCAAGTGCCTTTCGGACAAGAAAGACGAATACTTCGACATTGGGCAGCTTCTGGAGGCTTTCACCAAAGTTATTGCCCAACGGGAGTCCTGGATGAAGTCTGCCGCCCGCGGTTGAGTGTGCATGACTCTAGGGCTCATGAAGATGCATTACCCCACCGCCAAGACATGGCGCGTCTCCAACGACATTCCTCAAGGGTATAGCGAAGATCAAAGGGCGAATTTTTTTGAATCCATCAAAGGAAATGCCTCCAAGATCGCTCGGATGGTCTCCACCATCACATTTTACCCGGAGGAAGAAATTCCAGCAATCCCAGAAAATCCGAGCAACAATGAGGATGATGACGAGTATGCTGATGCCTAGGAATAGATCGTGGCCCTGCACCTGCCGGAAGGCAAAAAAATGCATTACTTGTTTTAACAATGTAATATCTTTACTATTAAAGTTGAGTAGGCTGTGTCCATGATTGTGGTACGTCCTAGGCCTCCCTCGTCGCTCTCGCTGGCGCACGCAAGAAAAGAAATGGAATGTTGTCAACCGAGAAAATATCTCTGGGAAAATCCCACGCTCCTCCTGCAACTTCTCCCCACGACTCCATACTTATCTCATCCTCCCCACCGTAAATTGCAAACCGCCTCTTATCCATGGGCGGCGGATGCCATCGTTCTCCTCCCTTCACCGGGCCACCGTAAATGTATTGCGTCCCAACTTACTGCGGTCCCCTTACTGCCCCTCCGCCCGACACGCTCGCCTCAGGAGAGTCGACCTTCCTCCGTGCGCATTGTGCCGCTGCTGCTGCCACTCCTACGTGTGGGCTTTTGAGAGTGCTGACGATCCATGTCTCTCTCCGCCTCTGCCCCACTCACCTTCCGCCGCCGCCGTTATCCTCCTTCTATCCGGCTGCCGCAATTGCGCCAATGTCCTGCCGATATGCGCTCCCGCGGAAGACAAGGCCAACTGCCACCGCCGCTTTGCCTTTCTTTCCCCCACGCGCTACCACGTCAAATACGTTTGGGGGCGGAGCGGTGGTGCTGGTTGCTGCCTGGTCTGCCTAGCTATTCCTTCGCTCGCGTGCCCCAGGTGTGTCTACCACAAAACTTCTGAATTTCATTGTGTTGTACCTTGGAACAAACATGAGCACTACCTTCTGTTTCTCACTTTTCTGATATCCCCAGCAAAATCACGTAGAGCAGAGCAACAACAAATGATACAGCAGCTTGATTTGTATATTGCTATTTATTTTTGGCTTTTATTACTGCTCTGTAGTGAACCCACAGTTTGATCCACTTTGCAATAGAACTATTGGCTGATTACAAAAGTGAAAACATGACTTCATATTTGACATGACAACACCGTTGTGTTGGTATATTGTTATATATGCATGAAAGGAAGACCTTTTATGGTGTATAATTACCCTTGTTTTTTAAGACACCCTCTGCCTTTTATTATTTTATCTGCTAATATTGAAGGAACATATACATATTCGTTAGAGGGAACTTGCATGATTTTTTATAATAGTTCTAAACCCTTCAAATTTAGCGGCCCATCTACTAAAGTACTCAATTTTTCTACAGTTTTGTAGGAGTATAGAGTATCTCTGAGCACTACCTCCAGCGTGCCGTCATGACCACCTCCACAAGAAGAGTTATTCCATGTCGATTAGGTGTCAGCACGACCAGTTGCACTAATATTGCGGCATTGTCGATTAGGCGCATATTTCCTTTACATCTTATTAAGTTCCAGTTAAGGTGAAGCAAATAGTACACATGAGAAATTAATTATCCAGTGATACATGTTAAGAAACTACCCGAGAGTGGGATGTTTCCCTAATGAACCCACTCTATATTTACAAGAGTATTAAGTATCCAGGTATTTACAAGAGTATTAAGTATCCAGGTACTAAGAAAATTTCTTCATGATTTCTGAAATATAAACTCTTGTGATGTTTTAAAGCATAATATAACATCTACAATTGTTGCGGTCAGATTATGCACAGTAAAAGTATGTGGTTGGTCTCTGTTATATACAATTAGCCATTCCTTGTTACTAATTTATAATCTACGGTGCTGCAAATCTCCCTGACTAGAGCCTACAATCATATCATCTGGCCGTACTTGTCTCCTTTATTTTACAATGACGATCAACTTCTAGAATACCATGTAACCATACGTCCGTGGGGACCATTACTGAGCTTGTTTGTAGATACTGTTTATATTAGTTTAATGCCTTGTATAACTTGAGTTATCATAGTTGTGAGTTGCATGAACAAGTACAGTCTATACAGTCTCTATGGGTGCCCGCAGAGTGTAGATGCAATAGCGTTTGACAATCTGATTTTTTTTGTACTTGCAAGTGGGTCCACATCAGCTGATATCCTGCTTGAATTGGAAGAGTACTTGACAGTTGTTCAATGAATGAAAAAAGATGGTAACTCATACAATATAATGTGTATATCCTGATGCATCCTTTCTCTAAATTGATAAAAAAACCAGACAACTTATGTTTTCATTATGATTGTTCAAGTTCTTACACGGTTGGGTTATAAGATATAGTTTGCATTGGATGAATCATACACATGATGGAGAGGTTTTCATGCCCTACCCATTATTCAATCTAGGGAGACAAACACATCTTGGATTTTATTCACTGAGTAAATATTTTTGTTGGCAGGACTCGATATTGGACAGTGCATAGAATGAGGTTTTGTTGTCTTTCCATATTATGGTGATGATGTGTTTGTCCCAAGTCAATTTCTTGGTCCTCCCCAATTTGTCGCTTGAGGGACATCACCAAAGAATAGTGAGGTCCACCTTTCCGCGGTGTATAACCAAGATCCCATAATTCTTGTTCTTTCTGTGCTATAGAATCATAAACAATTGTCATTACAGTTTTATGAAAACATTCAGTGAAACATAAAGCTTGGTCAAGTTATTCCTCAACACAACAGGGTGTCCTATGCATCATATTCTTTCGATGATGTCTCCTTAGAAGAGGTGGTCTACTTGGTCTCACATAGTCCTTTTTTTTTCTTCGATTATTTTTCATGTCTGACTGCCCTTTCGTGTAGGAAAAAGTTCTTCTAGACATGTCTGAAGGGGGTCCTCAGAGCTACCTGCATGCAATCCTTCGGTAGGTACATGAATGATGTTTGAAGATATGATAATAAATTCAATAGCATATCTGAGGAATTCCATCACTGAGATCATAGTTGATCCACATAGAACAGGAGAGCTTGCACCATTTGTTGTCATCTAAATTATTGTAAGGGGGGTGAAGTGGTTCTAGGGCACATGACACTACTGGGATGCACTTTCGTTGCGCTGCTTGTGGCCATCTGTTAGAGATGTACAGTTTTATGAACGAAATCTGTCGAATAGTGCTAAGCAATGGAGGATTAAAGCTCTTATCATATAGCTTCAACGTGTGGAAAAATATTATCTACAAGTGTTGATCAAAGGGGCATGATTGTCGGGAATTCTGTCAAGTAGATGTTCTTTAAATTAGAAAACAAGGATTATTATTGAAAGTTTTAGATTCATTTTTATATGTGATCTACGCAATAAATTTGAGTGTCGTGGCAACGCACGGGCATTCAACTAGTTCATATGTAATGCATTTTGAATGCCTATTTTGTATGAAAAAATTATCTTTTGTAGTTTAAATTATCTTTACAAGTAAATTTTGTCTGCTTTTCTTATAAGTTCTCTGGTTTGCATGCTAAAACCTTTCTTAGTGTTTGAGTGATTCCAAAAGTATGAAATCTTTATGCCGAGCAACCGGGTTAAAACACCAATCAATATAAACTCGAAATCATGAGTCATACTTTGGCACTTTAACTTACTAATCGAGTGACTCAGTAAACAAACAATCAGATAATACTTTAGAAAATAAGGAGCTAAAAGTATGAACTCCAGGCACGCAAGCACAATCTGGTGTTTTGTAGCCTTTTTAGGCTGAAAGCATTCAGTTTTCTTAAGTCTGAACACGCAGGAAAAATTTGGGTTAACATTGAAGAAAATTGAAAGATCATTGGGAAATAGAAAAGATGAAACATGCTTTAATAGTAAAAGACAGAAAACTAATTGGCGTGCTTTTCTGACAAACTTTATTTCATGATCTCAATATTGTTTACATAGATTTGGACTAGGTATAGAAAGGACGTAACTGCTAGATGCTCCAGGGCCTTTTTGTATCTCCTAGCTCTACATCTATGCTCCTTTTCCTCTTGCGATTTGAAATTTTCGGGTCATCTTCATCATCCCGAATATCTACAATGTAGTATGATCCATTTTTATTAGCTTTTCTAATTAAGAAAGGTCCCTCCCAGACTGGGGCTAACTTGTGTTTCCTTTCTTGCACCCGTCTTAGCACTAATTCACCTTCTTTAAAAGAACGATGCTTGATTTTCCGGATATGATATCGCCGTAAACCTTGCTGATAAATGACGGATCTTTGTAACACAAGTTCTCGTTCTTCTTCCAGAAGATCGACGGCGTGCTGTCGTGCAGATTCGGCATCCGCCTCATCATAAACTTGCACTCTGGGTCTATCATGGATCATGTCCATTGGAAGCACTGCTTCTGCACTATAAACCAGGGAAAAATGCGTCTGCCCCGTTGATCTATTCGGTGTTGTGCGTATGCTCCAAAGAACGGAAGGCAATTCTTCTACCCATGCTCTATCTGCTCTGTGAAGAGGAGATTCGATTCTTGGGCGTATTCCTTGCAAGATTGAGCTATTCATACGCTCAACCTAGCCATTAGACTGTGGATGCGCCACTGATGCTAAATCAAGGCGAATTCCAGTTTGCCGACAATATTTTGCCAACTCTCCAATGGAGAAATTTGTCCCGTTATCCATGATTATGCTATGTGGCACACCATATCTCATGACTATGTCTATGATAAAGTTTCTGGTAGTCACTCCGTCAAATTTTTTATGGGTTTAGCCTCCACCCACTTGGTATCCGCCTCTTGCAGTTTTGAATGGCCCCATCATATCTAGCCCCCAGACCTCAAACGGCCATGTTATGGGAATAGTTTTGAGTGCTTGAGCCGGCATATTGGTCTACTTGGCATAATACTGGCATCCTGCACATGTATTAACTATGTGCTCCGCATCTGTCTTGTTGTAAGCTAGAAAAACCCTGCACGGTATGCTTTCTTAACTATGCTTTTTGATTGAGCATGATGTCCACAACCTCCGGCATGAATTTCTTGCAGGATTTCCCGTCCTTCTTCCGGCGGAACGCCATGCTGGAAGATTCCGGATGTACTGCGTTTATACAGGTAACTATTAATTACCGTGTGATACGTCTCAAATGTATCTATAATTTCTGATGTTGCATGTTGTTTTCATGCCATATGCTACATGTTTTCTATATACTTTATATCATTTTTATGGATTTACTGGGACTATCCTATTGACAAGATGCCACGGAGCCAGTTCATGTTTTCTGCTGTTTTTGGTTTCAGAAAAGTTGTTCTGCAAATATTATCGGAATTGGACGAAAAAAAATCCCAGTGTCTTAGAAATCTGTCACGTAGACGGAGTCCGGAGGGGACCCAAAAGGGGGCCCCTGGAGGGCCCACGCCATAGGGCGGCGCCCCCCTTGGTCGTGCCACCAGGTGGTGTGGCCCCCCTGGCCACCCACCGACGTTGCCCTTTCGCCTATTTAAACTCTTCCACGGGTTAACCTTAAAGACCCGAGACTCCATCCATGAAAAGTTCTGTAGCCGCCGTCATCGTCAACCGTAGTTTGGGTGGGTTCTGAAGCTCTCCCGGGCACCCTGCCGGGAGGGGGAATCATCACCGGAGGGCTCTTCATCAGCATGCCTGCCTACGGAGTTATGCGTGAGTAGTTCATCCTTGGACTATGGGTCCATAGCAGTAGCTAGATGGTTGTCTTCTCCTCTTTATGCCTCATGTTTATATCTATTGAGCTTCATAACATGATCAAGATCATGTTATTGTAATGCTACATGTTGTGTTTGCTCAGATCCGATGAATATTGAATGCTATGTTAAGTGATTATCAATCTATCATGTTTATGTTATTTATGATCTTGCATGCTCTCAGTTACTAGTAGATGCTTTGGCCAAGTTGATGCTTGTAACTCCAAGAGGGAGTATTTATCCTTGATAGCGGGTTCATGCCTCCCTTTCACTCAAGCTCGAGTGACAGAAACGTAACGGGTGGGGGATGTGTTGTTGCCATTAGGGAGAAAACAACGATGTTTACATTGTTTAAATTACACACTTTACTTAAGGCAATAATAGGTTGCTTGCAACTTAATACCCGAGGTTTGATTGGATGACACTCCGAGCGTGGATTATTAGTCACAGATGAAGTTACATAACGGTCTATGAATTATGTTGTAATGCCCTCATGAATCACATAGTAATCATCATGTCATGCATATGCACTACGGTGCAGCCTTTATATCTGACAATTGCCGAGTTGTAACTTGTTTACCCTACATGTTATCTATCTTTTATGGAGAGACACCACTAGTGAACTATTGACCCCGGTCCATTTCTTTACACTGATAATACAACCACTACAACCACTGTTTTCTTACTGCAATTACCGTTTTCCTCTCATTCGCTGCCATCATTGTTCTCCTTTCATTTACTGCAAACAAGTATTGTTTTCCACACTATATGTCCAGTCCTTTGTTTTCAGCATAACCGGTGAGATTGACAACCTCACTTCTTTGTTGGGGCAAAGTAACTTGATTGTGTTATGTAGATTCCACGTTGCTGCTGAACTGGTAGTGCGC
This sequence comes from Alopecurus myosuroides, assembly GCA_028641055.1. NCBI lineage: Eukaryota > Viridiplantae > Streptophyta > Magnoliopsida > Poales > Poaceae > Alopecurus > Alopecurus myosuroides. The sequence goes on from CM054062.1 coordinate 105,938,400, forward strand.
CCTGCCAACATCAGCTGACAACAACCTTCGGAAGTGATTTCTTTCTCCTACTGGTCAGTTCAACCTTGGTTTCTTTCTGATGGAAAACTTGCCGCTGCACTCTTCGTAACTTACACTTGGGGTCTCCCAATGAGCGTGTGTTTACCCGCCATCAAGCAAGTTTTCTGGCAACGTTGCCGGGGAATTTGAAGTCTTCAAGAGCAAGCAGCCTCCCGTCAACTACACACCAGCAAGTTTTCTGGCGCCATTACCGGGAAGGAAGAGGAATTATGCAAGGAGAGTCTCTCAGCTCCAATCTCTTTACTTTGTTTTTGTTTTGCTTAGTTTATTTTTTCTTGTTTGCTTCTCTATACCAAAAACACACACAAAATAGTTCTTATTCTAACTGTTATTTTTATCCTGTTTTTAGTCTTGCTAAAATGAGTACTCCTGAGAACACTAAGTTGTGTGACTTCACTAGCAGAAACAACAATGATTTTATTAGCACACCTATTGCTCCACCTACTCCTACTGCTGATTTTTATGAGATTAAGCCTGCCCTATTAAATCTTGTTATGAGAGAGCAATTTTCTGGTGTTAGTACTTATGATGCTGCTGCCCATCTTAATAATTTTGTTGAACTCTGTATGGAGATATTATTAAACTGAAATTGTTTCATTTCTCTTTGAGCGGAAGAGCTAAAGAATGGTTGCTATCTTTGCCTAGAAATAGTATTGATTTATGGACTAAATGTAAAGATGCTTTCATTGCAAAATATTATCCTCCTGCAAGGATTATATCCTTAAGAATTAGCATTATGAATTTTAAGCAACTTCATAATGAACATGTTGCTAAAGCTTGGGAAAGAATAAAATCTTTAGTAAAGAATTGTCCCACTCATGGACTGACTACTTGGATGATCATCCAAACCTTTTATGGAGGTCTGAATTTTTCTTCAAGAAACCTTCTGGATTCAGCTGCTGGAGGAAACGTTTTGTCCATCACTTTGGGCTCTGCAACAAAGCTTCTTGATTATATGATGGTAAATTATTCTGAATGGCACACTGAGAGAGCTCCACCAGGTAAGAAGGTAAATTATATTGAAGAAACCTCTTCCTTGAATGATAGGCTTGATGTTATTATGTCTATGCTTACAAATGGTAAAACTTATGTTGTTCCTAATAATGTTCCTTTAGCCTCTTTTCTTGCTCAAGAAGATCATGTTTGTCACACCCCAATTTTTGGAATCTTGTACTGTGCTCAAGAAGACAAAAATTAGGGCTAACAAATTTTTTTCTAACAACATGATTGTTTGAACTAACATGTTTTTATGATCTAAATCATTTGCAATGCAAGTTTTGTTTCTTGAGAAAACCAATACCAAATTTTTCCTGAAAACAATTCTATTATTTTTCCTGATGTCGCACCCGGACTTCTAAAGGATACTCGCCGTTCCGTTGAACAGTAGTAGATTGGATTACGGGGCTTACCGGCACCCGCGTCCTCTTACGAGTAGGCCAACACACGTATGTGTGACAACCAACCCCTATATGTTCAGCGTCGACGTAAACTATCTCATAGAAATCAGGACACTACCATTGACGTACTTCATACCATACACACATGGTACGTCAACGGTTTGTAACAGAATGATAGCACAACATATCTCTAAGACACAAAAGATTGAAATAAGTTGCAAATAGCTCTCACTAGAGCAGAGATAGCAAATACAATCATCCAGAGGACACATGTCCCAACATAACATCATTACATCTCAGCGGAAGCATTCAAAGGGTCTGAGTACAGACAAATCCAAATAGGCTTAAGAAGCCGGAAACTGAATAAAGACGGAGCCCATCCACGATGTCTCGGATCCTGCCCGGGTCCGCTACCTACTCGTCAGCAGCCTCGTCAAACTCCACGTAGTAGCCGTCACCTAGATCCTCGTAAGCGTAGTCTGCGGAAACCACAGCCCCAAAGGGGTCAGTACATAGACGTACTGGAAAGCAAGACTCACAGTTCACCAAAGTGTAGCCCGTCAACACCAAGCACAGATGCCTTGGGTTCAACGGAAGGAAAGGGATATAAAAGATGCTGCAACTGGCTGCGCTAACCACTACAGAGATTCTACCACTTCCGGCTAACAGAAAGAAGATAAGATCGAGTATTGTAACCAACTGAAAGATAACTTCAAACAAACCCATCCTGGATCTCGCCCCTTATCCGAAGAAGCAATCCGAGGATAACTCACACAGTTGGATTAAAGATGAATCAAGTTATTGTGTCAATAATCCTATTACTAGTCAAGTTGTTAATCATTGGGTGTGAGATTGTGAATCATTAGGTTTAAGTTGTCCTGAGTACTTGTTAGCCAGTACTTTCACCAAGTTAACCATAACCGCGGAAAACACGGCTTCTCGAGAAGATTATCCCTGCAGGGTTGCACCAATTTGGCCGTACACGTATGAATAACCCGCCAGATGGGATCCCTCCCACCAAGCGGGGCACTCAACACAACTCAACTCTTCTTCGCATCAAGCCCAAAGCACCTTGGGCGCACGGCTAATCGAGCCCAGAAGAAAATGGACCCTCATAGCACTCTAAGAACGTGTCCCCCTATATGCCGACTATGAAAGTTCCACCCTGCGCTGGGCTCGCAAAAACATGCATGCGGCAAATGGAAAACACGAACTAAATGAGGCGATTTGGACGAGATGCGAATCGAATCAAATTGAGGGGGGCGCCCATACTCGCTTCCCACATGCGGATAGTGCGCTCATCATGGATCAGTAGACAAGACCCTTTTCCTATTAGGGTCGACACTAGCAGGCCTCAAAACCACACAGGGCCTCCTGCCGGTGCCTTATCATCAAATTATCTATACCTACTAATAAAGACATTAAGGTTTCTGCCAAAATTTTCGTCCAACATAAAAAGACGGTTATACCCTCCCACCAAACCACATATTAGTGCACTTTTGCCACAAAAAGGTTCGAATAAAAAGAAAAATTTGCGTCGTCTCCTTCCCCTGCCCGGCTGGAGAAATCCATAGTGCCCCGCATCCATGGCCGCCCTCCCACCCGGCTCCTCCCGGACATCTCGGCATGCCCTGCCTCCATGCTGCCCGCTTGCACCATTTCACGCGTCTTCTCCACAACCTAGGAATCTTCCCGCGCCACAGCTCCGCATCCCATCCCAAGCGAGCAGCAACGTCGAGGATGCGATGTGCTTCATGGGGTCTATCGTGGAGGTGGCCGACGACGAGGAGCTCCGACCTAGGAAGATCTAATTCGTGATTCCCGAAAAGTTGTTGCCATGTAGCCTCATTCTCGAGGAGGTGGTCGCTGATGCCAGCCTCTGCTCCCTGTCGAGCGACTGCAGGGAGGTTGGAGGGAGGGTTGTAGCCGATCTCGATTTCACGGGGTGTCCCATTCCCGTGGTTGTCGTGCTCCATGGTCTTTCCAGCCGCCGACCAGGGGCCCAGCCTCAGGCCACGGCCTACCAACCTTCACAATCGCTTCCTTTTCTCCTCCATCACCCATCGACCATGGCAGCGTTCTGTCCTCTCCTCTGTCTGGGGTTGGTGGATGAGGTCGAGGGAGTCGGGAACGCGCTCACCTCCCTATCAACTGTAGAAGAGAAGGGAGAAGGCGAGCTCCAGATCCCCTCCTATGCGATGGCAAAGGGGTGGCCATCCTGCACCACCGCCTATGCTTCCGGCCCGCGGTTTCTGCTCCGGCTCGCGGCTGTCGGCGACGACTCTGTAAAAAATCGCGACCACCGGACATCCACTTTCCTACCCCGTCCTGCTGATTGCCAAGTTGTTGCTGTAGAGGATTCACAGCCGCCCATAGATGAAGGTGAGCACACATACTGACGGTGGATTGTCTGCTGTAACTGCCAAGTATTTCAAAGGCCAGGATCTTCCCGTGCAGTAGCTTTTGTCTTCCCTCAATCACTGCGATGGATGCTTTCTGTCCGACGGCAGTCCACCACGCTCGGACGTTGCTGTTCATCAGCGCGCATAATCTGTTACCACTAGCGACCATCACGAGATTAACTGTTTAAGAATTGTGTAGTTCACCCGTCTCAGTCATGCAGTTCAGATGATGAACAGAGAAAAGTTCAGATAAACTTCTTCACCCCTTCCTTCCTCTAAACTTCTTCAGTGCTGACTCTAAACTTCACCATCTTGCGGATTCCGCTCCCATATCATGGAGGACAACATGAGGGAACCTCTTGATCTGATGCCATTACAGGCGGTGGTGTAGTGTGAGCAAATTTTGATGCCTTCTACTAATGGACGTTGGTTCAGATCCACCGCCGGTTCACCAAGCATGAAACGTTGGTTCTACCCAAGGTCCACGGCCATATCACCAAGCATCAAACTTTAGTTCAGAACAATAGGAGGCCTATGTCACTGGATGTTATTCCTATGAATTTATGATTCCTGACACTTCTACACACTTTGGAATTTATAGCACGGATGTTTCTAACACCATCGTCCGGCTATACACTTGTGCTGCAGATTGATGTGTATATAGGACGGTGAAAATATTGAACTCTATGTAGTGTTGCCGTTATTTCCTCAGAACAAAAGGATTTGTCATTGACGAGTCACCTGGGTTGCATTTTCACCTCACTCATGTAAAACATGTGTATCTCATGAGCAGGTATTGTGTACCCACGTCTTGCAAAATTTGGATAATTCTTATATACTTTGATTATTCCAAGTTACTGATTAATTTGGGCATTCGTTCGTAGATAGGAAAACTAAATTGGCCAACTCCAAATACAATGAAACACTTGAAAAATTATGTGGAAAGGAGCAACAATGTTTGGCATCTCAAACCATTTATTGATACATTGATGCTATGAATAGCTGTCATCGGTAGCAAATGTTAGCTGTTTATAACTTGCACAATCATACTCCTGAGCTGATCTAACTGTAGTATTGGACAACCGGTTTATCAAGTATGTAAAATACACACCAAGGAACTTCTCATGAAAGCTCTTTGCAAACTACACCGCAGGTTCGAATTTATTCAAAAATATCTCCTTTCATCTTTTGGCATATCGGAAAGCATACTACAAGTATAATTTACGGTTTTGCTAAATCTCAGTCGACTGAGATTTACTTTTCTGAATTGACTGAGACTTAAAAAAAAATCAGTCAACTGAGACATAGGCAAACCCTATAATTTATGGTGCGGTACAACCTGTGTGCCCGCTTACATTCCTAAATTATTTATTTGTTTTGTGTTAATTTAAGAGAAAAATTTATTATCTGGTCTAAGACTACATTCTTTTAGCCGTAGCAACGCACGGGCACTTTTCCTAGTTATTTAACAATAACATTAGCATGATTGATTGATTAAACACCGAGCCCCCAGAACATAATAGAAATATAGTAATTGAGAGTAACGGGTAACAGACTCGAGCAAAACAACCTAAGCATGCTAGTAAGACACTGGCTCAAACAAAGGGATTCATGTGATAGGTTCGTAACAGAAACAACTACTACTATGGATTAGCAGGAATAGACAACGGAAAGTATCGGTAACCAAGGTTGAAAGGAACACAATGGTTCATGTGAGTGATAACTTGCCTGCAAACTTAGCAGCCGGGTACTGAGCTAGATCCTCAGAAGGGGTGTTGTAAAGATCGTCTGTCTCAACGTCGTCGTCTATTCGAGAAGAAGCAAACAAACAAGACAGAAATATAAACAATCAATATCATGGCATAGTGCACAATCATGGGATGATCCATGTCAAGTTAATGGTTGCATCAAAATAAACTAGTTGACAAAGTGACACAATTTAAATGGACCCCTATGCAATTGGATTGCATATGGAAAGGGTCCATGAATTAAGTGGAAACAAATGATCTATAATTGATTAACATGTGAAAGTTTGCTTATCATGATGCATGCATGATGATAACAACAAAATAACAACAATAGATGCAAGTGGGAGAAGGAATTTAACAAGTTTGGAAATTATTTATTAAGTTTGGAAATTTTTGGTTACTTAAAGATGTCACACAAAAATTTGTTGTTTTCATCAATTTAAAATGCTCAAAACAAATAACAAAATTTATATTTGAAAAGAAAATCAAATTTTAGTTGGATTACATGTTTCAAATATTGAAATAGGAGTTAGGATGAATTTATTATGACTTAAACAATATTAAACAAGTTTTAAGTGAATTTAAAACAAGTGTGAATTTTATTTGAATTTTATTTGTTCAAAACATAATTTCAAACTCACATTTGAAAAGTTTAGACTTTGATGGTTTGAAAACATATTTTGCATTTTTAAAAATAATTTAATTTGAGCAAGTTATGATTTTATCAAATTTAAATGATTTAAACAAGGTTTAAATTATTTAGGCAATTTAAATTATTCAAACCAAGAAACAAAATTTATATTTGAATAGGCTATTTGAAATAGCATGGAAAACATATTTTATTTGCATTTATTGGATTAAGAATGAGTTAGTTATGAATTTTAGCAAATTGCAATTGAATTATTTGAATTCAAATTAAATTGCATTTTGAAAATTCAAAACAGGAAACAAATGTTACCAATAGGTAGAGTATTTAATTTAGATCAGCACACATATTTTATTTTCATTATTTGGAGTTATAAAATAAAAGTTATAATGTTTTTAAAACTAGGGACCAATCTGTTAAAATAAAAGGACTTGGATTTGAAAACAGAAAATGTTTTAAAACTTTTTATACGCACAGGAACGTACCCTAGGCACTGCCAGGGGGGCCCAGGGTCTCGCTGTGCCTGCGTGGCACGTGAGTGGCTGACAGGGGGCCCTCCCTGTCAGCACTTGGTGAAAAAAAGTGGGATTTTATCCCGTGCGAGGAGCAGGATTCGAACCCTGAACCTCTCGCTAGTGTGCGCATTACTGAACCAGTGGGGTGTGTCGCGTCTGTTGTCAGTATACCGTGCGCATACAGGTTGAGATGTTGCTCGCTAACTGAAGCGTTATCTGACGAAAACATGACTGATCTCTGACAGAGATCCTGCCGGCGGCGAGCTACGGATGATGTGGTCGTGCTGCGGCGCTGCGGTGATGCTGGATGCGTTCACGGATGAGTGCGTGGTGCGTGGACGCGATGCAGAGAGTGAGGAGGTGGACATGGTGGCGGGCTCACCGGGGGAGTGCAGAGGTAGTCGACGGGGTTCGCGGCCGGCGGCGATGTCGCAGATGGCAGCGGTGATCCACGACGTCCACGGGCCCGCTGCGGTGTCGTCGAGGGAGCGGAGGGAACGGCGGTTCGTTTCACGTAGCTAGGAAGGACGGCGGCGGGCCATGGCGTCTGTGGTGGTCGGAGGTTCAGAACGGACGAACTCCGGCGAGGTGGTGGCAGAGGGGGGAACGCGGCGAGAGAGAGAAAAAATGTCGGCGGCCTCGAGGGGAGAGGGGTGTAGCTAGGTTTAGGGCGGCGCGCTGTGCCCTAGGGGGATATATAGGGGGTAGGGCGAGCTCCTGGCCGTCGGCTGCGTCGCCGTGCCGCCGTGGCAGCGCGCGATGCGCGCCGTACAGGAGGACGACGCGGAATAGATTCGTCGAACCGGTATCGGGCCGCGGGCTGCCTGCGCGCGAGGGAAAAAGGTAAGTGTGGGCTGGGCTGGGTTGCTATCTGCCGCGCGCGCGCCGTTTTTCTTTTTATTATTTCTGCTTTTCTGTTTTTTTTTTTGTAGCAAAAGAAAATGGAAGCAAAAGATGGGGTTTTGAGTTGACAAAATTCTGGAATAATTCATGTGAGCTTGTTAGCTCAACATCTACCATTTGGCCACTTAGGTTTTTTTTTAAATTCAAATTTATTTGCTGTTTTGTAAATTGGTTTGAATTTAAATAATTTGCAAATTAATTGATTAATATAGAAACAACAAAATTTAATAGGGTGAACCCTATTATTAATTGGATTAAAAATATTAGAATAGTTTGGTAGGTTTAATGACTTGGAATTTGGTGATGTTTGAAAGTTTCTGATTTGAATTTGAATTACCCTTAGGAATTAATGGTTTGATTAACCCCTCATTTTTAATAGTTGATCACTATGAAATAAATGGAAACAAAATGAGAATTGGTTCGAACTTTTGATTTGAAATTATTGTAACATGACAAGTATGAAACACATCATTTGAAATTGTTTGAAATTCAATTATGAGAACAGAATAAAAACAGAAGCAAAACAAATAGTAACAAATGCAAGCAAGGAAATAAACATGATGACATGATGCAATACTTTAATAACAATAAATCAAACATTCTAAATGGTAGGTTTTCATACTTGGGATGTTACAAAACGCCCCCCCCTTGAAGGAATCGCGCCCCGAGATTCCTTACTGAGAAACGAAAAGGTCCGGATACTTCTTGCGAAGATCCTCTTCGGTCTCCCACGTTGCCTCTTTATCGGAATGATGCGACCACTGCACTTTCAAGAACTTGGTGCTCTTGTTGCGAGTCTTACGCTCGGCCTCATCGAGAATACGAACAGGGTGCTCCTCATAAGATAGATCATCTTGCAGTTCAATGGAATCATGAACAACTGCACGATCTGGATCTTTGAAACACTTCTTGAGCTGTGACACGTGGAACACATCGTGCACCTTGGATAGTTTTTCTGGAAGTTCAAGACGATAGGCATTTTCTGCCCGCCTTGAGAGAATGTTGAAAGGACCAATGTATCTTGGTGCAAGCTTTCCTTTCACACCAAAACGATGAGTGCCTCTGAGGGGAGTTACACGGAGATATGCTTTCTCACCAGGAGCATAGATCATATCCCTGTGCTTGCTGTCATAGTAGCTTTTCTGACGAGACTGAGCAATCTTGAGATTGTCACGAATGATACGAACTTTCTCCTCGGCTTCCTTAACAATGTCAGGGCCTATGAGTGAACGTTCACCAGCTCCAGACCAATTGATTGGACTCCTGCATCTGCGGCCATAGAGTGCTTCAAATGGTGCCATGCCTAGGCTTGCCTGGAAACTGTTGTTGTAGGAGAATTCAGCATATGGAAGGCAATCCTCCCATTTCATGCCAAAGGAGAGACCACATGCTCTAAGCATATCCTCGAGAATCTGATTGACTCTTTCGACTTGCCCCTGAGACTGAGGGTGATAAGCTGTGCTGAACAGAAGTTTGGTGCCCAATGCTTCTTGAAAACTCTTCCAGAAATGAGAAGTGAATATGCTTCCACGGTCTGAGCTTATTTCCAATGGAACACCATGAAGAGGAACAATCTTTGCTGTGTAGAGCTCTGCTAACTGGCTAGCTGAGATTGTTTCTTTGACAGCAAAGAAGTGAGCTACCTTAGTGAGACGATCAATAACAACGAAGATTGCATCGTTGCCCTTCTTGGACTTTGGAAAACCAGTAACGAAGTCCATTTCAATCATGTCCCACTTCCACTCAGGAATTTTCAGAGGTTGGAGTAGACCGGCTGTTTTCTGATGGACTGCCTTAACACGTTGACAAACGTCGCATTCAGAAACGTATTGAGCAATTTCATGTTTCATGCCAGGCCACCAATACAGAGTCTTGAGATCCTGGTACATCTTTGTACTTCCAGGATGGATGGAGAGAGGAGTTTCATGAGCCTCCTTGAGAATGATATCTTTGAGACTTTGAATCTGAGGAACTGCAATGCGTCCTTCGAAGAACACAGTTCCCTTGTCATCAATTGAGAAGGACTTGAATTTATCATTGCCTTCTCTGATGTGCTCTACAATCTTCTTGATTTCAGTATCACGAAGTTTTTCAGAACGAATCTTGTCCTCGAGAGTTGGACTGGCTGTCAAGCTAGCAAGGTAACCTTGAGGTACAAGACCAAGGTTCAGCTTCTGGAATTCTTCATGAAGTGGAGGTTGGCTTTCCATGATCATGAGATTATTGCAATATGACTTGCGACTGAGAGCATCGGCCATAACATTAGCCTTGCCTGGAGTGTAAGAAATGGTGAGATCAAAGTCTTTAATCTTTTCAATCCATCTCCTTTGCCTGAGGTTTAGATCTGGTCGAGTGAAGATGTATTTCAGACTCTTATGATCGGAAAAGATTTCAGTTTTGTTACCCAACAAGTATTGTCTCCATTTCTTGAGGGCAAACACAACTGCTGCAAGTTCAAGATCATGAGTGGGATAGTTTTGCTCATGTGGGTTCAACTGACATGAAGCATAAGCCACAACTTGACGTTCTTGCATAAGAACTGCACCTAGACCTTGGAGAGATGCATCGCAGAATATCTGGAAAGGTTTGGTAGTATCTGGGCCAACCAGAACTGGAGTAGAAGTGAGTTTAGTCTTCAAGAGATTGAAACTCTCATCACACTGTGGAGTCCAAACGAACTTCTTGTCCTTCTTTGTGAGATCAGTGAGAGGTTTGGCAATCTTGGAAAAGTTTTGGACGAAACGACGGCAATAGCTAGCCAAGCCAAGAAAACTTCTGACTTGCTTCACCGTCTTAGGAGGTTTCCAATCAACAATTGCCTTAACCTTTTCTGGGTCAATGGATATGCCTTTGGCAGAGATGATATGACCAAGGTAAGCAACTTCTGGAATCCAGAACTCACATTTGGAGAATTTGGCATATAGACGATGCTCGCGAAGTTTCATGAGAGTGAGACGAAGGTGTTCTCCATGCTCTTTCTCAGATTTTGAGTAGACCAGAATGTCATCGAGATATACCACAACGAACTTGTCGAGGTATTCATGGAAGACAGAATTCATGAGTCTTGAGAACGTCGCCGGTGCATTGGTGAGACCAAAGGACATGACGGTGTATTCATATAGACCGTACCGAGTGGTGAAAGCTGTCTTAGGAATATCTTCCTTTCTGATCTTTATTTGATGGTAACCCATCCTCAAGTCCAACTTTGAGAATATTGAGGCTCCAGCAAGTTGATCAAAAAGATCATCGATACGAGGAATTGGATACTTGTTTTTGATGGTTTTCTCGTTGAGAGGACGATAGTCAACCACGAGTCTCTTTGTTTGATCCTTCTTGGCAACGAACAGAGTTGGGCAACCCCAAGCGGAGGAACTAGGCTGAATGTAACCTTTTTCCATGTACATATCGATTTGCTCCTTCAACAATTTCAGTTCAGGAGGAGCTATCTTGTATGGATGCTTAGAGATTGGAGCAGTACCTGGTTCAAGCTCGATCACGAACTCAACTGCTCTGTCTGGAGGCATCCCTGGCAACTCTTCTGGAAAGACGTCAGGGAATTCACAAACCACCGGAACATTTTCAATTGCAGGAAGGGGTTTTGCATCGAGGTTGAACAGCTTAACAGAACTTGATCCATATCGAGAATAGACTATCTGGCCAGAAGGGTGAGAGAGAGTTATTGACTTTTGAGCACAGTCAATTTTAGCTTCGTTGGCCTTCAACCAATCCATGCCCAGAATGACATCAATGTCAGAATTTCCCAGCAACATGAGTGAAGCAAGGAATATGCGGCCTCCAATTAGGATCTGATTGTCCATACTTATCTTGGAAGTCAACATTTGCGGTCCCGGAGAGTGAACAGTCATTTGATTGCTTAGCGGAACCAGAACTAGGTTGTATGCTTTTGCAAAGATCTTTGACACAAAAGAATGCGATGCTCCGGTATCAAACAACACTTTAGCTGGAATAGAGTTTACGGGTAATATACCGAGAACGACGTCAGCAGCTTCCTCAGCTTTGTCGGCCTTGATATGATTCACCCTCGCGGTCCTCCCGACAGGCCTGTTGTTGGAGTTGAAGGCTTTAGCCGGGGGAGCACGAACCATTGCCTGGTTGGTGTTGGGGCGAGGAGGTGGAGGTAGCTGCCTCTGAGTGCACTTATCAGCATAGTGTCCAGTCTCCTTGCACTTGTAGCAAGTGACGACACGAGGAGGACCTGGCCTTGGCTGCCCCATTGGAACCCTCTAACTCTGCATCTGAGCTGGGTTGGGTGGACGGGGAGAAAAGCCTGGAGAAGCTTGGGCATATGGAGCCCGAGTGACAGCAGCATTTGGCACCCAGATGCGGCGCTTCTGCGGAGGGGTGGTCATGTTGGAGGAGGAACCACCCTCACGTGAGTGCTTGCGGGACTCCTCGAACGCCTTGCGCCCATTTTCCTCATTGAGCGCGGTGTTCACGAGCTCCTCGAAGTCCTTGCACTTGATGTTGGTGAGAGCGTACTTCAGTTCCGGGTTAAAACCTCGGCGGAACCTTGCCATCTTCTTAGCTTCAGTGGACACCTCATCACCAGCGTATCGAGCGAGACGATTGAACTCGTTCTGATAGCCAATGACGTCCAGCTTGCCCTGCTTGAGAGAGCAAAATTCCTCACGCATCCTTTCCATGAGACCATCTGGGATGTGGTGCTTCACGAAGGCATCCTTGAAACAACCCCAGGTGATAGGATAGCCAGCTCTCATGGTCTGGTAGTTCTCCCACCAAGTAGCTGCCTGACCCTTCAGTAGGTAGGTGGCATACTTGACTTTGTCTTCCTCAGCAACGTGAGCAATGTCCAGAGCCCTGGCCATCTCCCGGATCCAGTAATCAGCATCCAGAGGCTCACGTGTTGCCACGAAAGCTCTCGGACCCATACTGAGGAACTCCTTGATGCTGACTCGCGGAGCATTCTGGTTGTTGTGCTGATTAGCCTGGATCTGGGCCATCTGAGCCACGACCTGAGTCATATGAGTCAACAGCTCCGTGAGCGGAGGTGGTTCAGGCGGGTTGCTCCTTGTTGGCGGCATCCTGAATAGACATGCATTTTAGCACAACAACAGAAAAGGATAGACTTGGTAACCGAAAGATAGATTATTCCGACGCATGTATAGATAACCAACAGGTACATCATCACATGTTCAAATACATCAGAATATCCAACACACCAATACATGGTTCGAAAGTCAAAGGATAACTAAACATAGCTAGGAATGGATACATCGGTACTCCCATGCTCATCACGCAGGACGGCGGTGAGTAGTACGACGAGAGATACGGTGAGGAGGAATCCCACGAAAGTAGGTAGAACGACGATCCACGTAGATCGGGACTGCTCTGAGAGCAACTCTCGGTGTGGTGAAGTAGAAAGCGTCGTCTCCCTATGCTCCAAAGCGTGGAATCCCAGTGTAACCAGCTCCGAGGTTGAGGAGTGGACCTCTGATCGGCTCGTAACCTCCAGCATCTGGCAAACGACGACCAACTGGCTGATCGAAACGTGCAAAGCGCTCATCTCCAACAAAGTCTGTGGTGTACGTTGCTAGACGAGTCAAAGCAAGGTAGAGCTGCGTCTCTGACTGAGGCCAACTCCTGAGAAAGTGTGGTGGCAACTGCGTCACTGTGCCTCACAAACTGAGCGGTGGTGTGCAGCCTGGTGTTATCATGCTCGTAGACATCCAGGTTGTCGTAGAGAGTGAAGTGAGCTCCCTCCGAAGTGATGTAACCACGGGGGATGTGGCGATAGATAGAATCGTCAAATCCCCAGTAGTCAGCACGAAGGACGGTGAGACTCACATAAGCTGCCTGCTGCACGGCCATATCCACTGTGGAACCTACTGCCTCGTAGCGGTGGACAACGCTCATGCCATCATCTGACAGAATGTAGACGATAGCCTGGTAGTAGGTCTGGTGAAACTCTCGCTGCTGCTCGTAGACCTGGTACTCTCGTGCCCAACGGAACCCCAGATAAGTGACCATGTCTCTCAGCATCTCCAGATAACCGGCGGTGCTCCCGCAACGAGTCATCCGAACCACCTGCGGGAAGAACCTGAGTTCCATCTGCAGATGATTTGGGAGGTTTTGATTAGACGCCGGTAGAGAACTGAAGTGGAAAGCAACAACAAGGTTCAACGGACGAAAATGATGTTGAAAAGAACAGGATATTGAAGCAACATCGGGAAACACGAGACCAAAAATCCTAAGGTACTACGGAGAACCCAAAACACGTGAAATCCTAACTTGAAAGTTTAGGTGAGAACAGAAAACAACGTTGCACTTCCTTACCAGAAAAGGGTGGGTGGGTGGGGAAAGAAGAAAAATGGCACAATTCCTACTCTCACGTTGCATTTTGCCTATATAGCTACAAAATAGTTTCTAGACTCAACTGCGACCAGTAAAAGGGATCCTACAGGCAGACATGCTCTGATACCATTTGTCGCACCCGGACTTCTAAAGGATACTCTCCGTTCCGTTGAACAGTAGTAGATTGGATTACGGGGCTTACCGGCACCCGCGTCCTCTTACGAGTAGGCCAACACACGTATGTGTGACAACCAACCCCTATCTGTTCAGCGTCGACGTAAACTATCCCATAGAAATCAGGACAGTACCATTGACGTACTTCATACCATACACACATGGTACGTCAACGGTTTGTAACAGAATGATAGCACAACATATCTCTAAGACACAAAAGATTGAAATAAGTTGCAAATAGCTCTCACTAGAGCAGAGATAGCAAATACAATCATTCAGAGGACACATGTCCCAACATAACATCATTACATCTCAGCGGAAGCATTCAAAGGGTCTGAGTACAGACAAATCCAAATAGGCTTAAGAAGCCGGAAACTGAAATAAAGACGGAGCCCATCCATGATGTCTCGGATCCTGCCCGGGTCCGCTACCTACTCGTCAGCAGCCTCGTCAAACTCCACGTAGTAGCCGTCACCTGGATCCTCGTAAGCGTAGTCTGCGGAAACCACAGACCCAAAGGGGGCAGTACATAGACGTACTGGCAAGCAAGACTCACAGTTCACCAAAGTGTAGCCCGTCAACACCAAGCACAGATGCCTTGGGTTCAACGGAAGGAAAGGGATATAAAAGATGCTGCAACTGGCTGCGCTAACCATTACAGAGATTCTACCACTTCCGGCTAACAGAAAGAAGATAAGATCGAGTATTGTAACCAACTGAAAGATAACTTCAAACAAACCCATCCTGGATCTCGCCCCTTATCCGAAGAAGCAATCCGAGGATAACTCACACAGTTGGATTAAAGATGAATCAAGTTATTGTGTCAATAATCCTATTACTAGTCAAGTTGTTAATCATTGGGTGTGAGATTGTGAATCAATAGGTTTAAGTTGTCCTGAGTACTTGTTAGCCAGTACTTTCACCAAGTTAACCATAACCGCGGAAAACACGGCTTCTCGAGAAGATTATCCCTGCAGGGTTGCACCAATTTGGCCGTACACGTATGAATAACCCGCTAGATGGGATGCCTCCCACCAAGCGGGGCACTCAACACAACTCAACTCTTCTTCGCATCAAGCCCAAAGCACCTTGGGCGCACGGCTAATCGAGCCCCGAAAAAAATGGACCCTCATAGCACTCTAAGAACGTGTCCCCCTATATGCCGACTACGAAAGTTCCACCCTGCGCTGGGCTCGCAAAAACATGCATGCGGCAAATGGAAAACACGAACTAAATGAGGCGATTTGGACGAGATGCGAATCGAATCAAATTGAGGGGGGCGCCCATACTCGCTTCCCACATGCGGGTAGTGCGCTCATCATGGATCAGTAGACAAGACCCTTTTCCTATTAGGGTCGACACTAGCAGGCCTCAAAACCACACAGGGCCTCCTGCCGGTGCCTCATCATCAAATTATTATTTAACAATAACATTAGTATGATTGATTGATTAAACACCGAGCCCCCAGAACATAATAGAAATATAGTAACTGAAAGTAACGGGTAACAGACTCGAGCAAAACAACCTAAGCATGCTAGTAAGACACTGGCTCAAACAAAGGGGTTGTAGGAGTGGAGGTGAGGCAATATCAGGGTTAAGGGATTCATGTGATAGGTTCGTAACAGAAACAACTACTACTATGGATTAGCAGGAATAGACAACGGAAAGTATCAGTAACCAAGGTTGAAAGGAACACAATGGTTCATGTGAGTGATAACTCGCCTGCAAACTCAGCAGCCGGGTACTGAGCTAGATCCTCAGAAGGGGTGCTGTAAAGATCGTCTGTCTCAACGTCGTCATCTATTCGAGAAGAAGCAAACAAACAAGACAGAAATATAAACAATCAATATCATGGCATAGTGCACAATCATGGGATGATGCATGTCAAGTTAATGGTTGCATCGAAATAAACTAGTTGACAAAGTGACACAATTTAAATGGACCCCTATGCAATTGGATTGCATATGGAAAGGGTCCATGAATTAAGTGGAAACAAATGATCTATAATTGATTAACATGTGAAAGTTTTCTTATCATGATGCATGCATGATGATAACAACAAAATAACAACAATAGATGCAAGTGGGAGAAGGAATTTAACAAGTTTGGAAATTATTTATTAAGTTTGGAAATTTTTGGTTACTTAAAGATGTCACACAAACATTTGTTGTTTTCATCAATTTAAAATGCTCAAAACAAATAAAAAAATTTATATTTGAAAAGAAAATCAAATTTTAGTTGGATTACATGTTTCAAATATTGAAATAGGAGTTAGGATGAATTTATTATGACTTAAACAATATTAAACAAGTTTTAAGTGAATTTAAAACAAGTGTGAATTTTATTTGAATTTTATTTGTTCAAAACATAATTTCAAACTCACATTTGAAAAGTTTAGACTTTGATGGTTTGAAAACATATTTTGCATTTTTAAAAATAATTTAATTTGAGCAAGTTATGATTTTATCAAATTTAAATGATTTAAACAAGGTTTAAATTATTTAGGCAATTTAAATTATTCAAACCAAGAAACAAAATTTATATTTGAATAGGTTATTTGAAATAGCATGGAAAACATATTTTATTTGCATTTATTGGATTAAGAATGAGTTAGTTATGAATTTTAGCAAATTGCAATTGAATTATTTGAATTCAAATTTGAATTGCATTTTGAAAATTCAAAACAGGAAACAAATGTTACCAATAGGTAGAGTATTTAATTTATATCAGCACACATACTTTATTTTCATTATTTGGAGTTATAAAATAAAAGTTATAATGTTTTTAAAACTAGGGACCAATCTGTTAAAATAAAAGGACTTGGATTTGAAAACAGAAAATGTTTTAAAACTTTTTATACGCACAGGAACGTACCCTAGGCACTGCCAGGGGGGCCCAGGGTCTCGCTGTGCCTGCGTGGCACGTGAGTGGCTGACAGGGGGCCCTCCCTGTCAGCACTTGGTGAAAAAAAGTGGGATTTTATCCCGTGCGAGGAGCAGGATTCGAACCCTGAACCTCTCGCTAGTGTGCGCAGTACTGAACCAGTGGGGTGTGTCGCGTCTGTTGTCAGTATACCGTGCGCATACAGGTTGAGATGTTGCTCGCTAACTGAAGCGTTATCTGACGAAAACATGACTGATCTCTGACAGAGATCCTGCTGGCGGCGAGCTACGGACGATGTGGTCGTGCTGCGGCGCTGCGGTGATGCTGGATGCGTGCACGGATGAGTGCGTGGTGCGTGGACGCGATGCAGAGAGTGAGGAGGTGGACATGGTGGCGGGCTCACCGGGGGAGTGCAGAGGTAGTCGACGGGGTTCGCGGCCGGCGGCGATGTCGCAGATGGCGGCGGTGATCCACGACGTCCACGGGCCCGCTGCGGTGTCGTCGAGGGAGCGGAGGGAACGGCGGTTCGTTTCATGTAGCTAGGAAGGACGGTGGCGGGCCATGGCGTCTGTGGTGGTCGGAGGTTCAGAACGGACGAACTCTGGCGAGGTGGTGGCAGAGGGGGGAACGCGGCGAGAGAGAGAGAAAAAATGTCGGCGGCCTCGAGGGGAGAGGGGTGTAGCTAGGTTTAGGGCGGCGCGCTGTGCCCTAGGGGGATATATAGGGGGTAGGGCGAGCTCCTGGCCGTCGGCTGCGTCGCCGTGCCGCCGTGGCACCGCGCGATGCGCGCCGTACAGGAGGACGACGCGGAATAGATTCGTCGAACCGGTATCGGGCCGTGAGCTGGCTGCGCGCGAGGGAAAAAGGTAAGTGTGGGCTGGGCTGGGTTGCTATCTGCCGCGCGGGCGCCGTTTTTCTTTTTATTATTTCTGCTTTTCTGTTTTTTTTGTAGCAAAAGAAAATGGAAGCAAAAGATAGGGTTTTGAGTTGACAAAATTCTGGAAAAATTCATGTGAGCTTTTTAGCTCAACATCTACCATTTGGCCACTTAGGTTTTTTTTTGAAAATTCAAATTTATTTGCTGTTTTGTAAATTGGTTTGAATTTAAATAATTTGCAAATTAATTGATTAATATAGAAACAACAAAATTTAATAGGGTGAACCCTATTATTAATTGGATTAAAAATATTAGAATAGTTTGGTAGTTTTAATGACTTGGAATTTGGTGCTGTTTGAAAGTTTCTGATTTGAATTTGAATTACCCTTAGGAATTAATGGTTTGATTAACCCCTCATTTTTAATAGTTTATCACTATGAAATAAATGGAAACAAAATGAGAATTGGTTTGAACTTTTGATTTGAAATTATTGTAACATGACAAGTATGAAACACATCATTTGAAATTGTTTGAAATTAAATTATGAAAACAGAATAAAAACAGAAGGAAAACAAATAGTAACAAATGCAAGCAAGGAAATAAACATGATGACATGATGCAATACTTTAATAACAATAAATCAAACATTCTAAATGGTAGGTTTTCATACTTGGGATGTTACACCTGATGTTTCCCTAATGTTACTTGAGTGGATTTTTATTCCAAGACTTGGATCATTCTTGTTTGCATCTTAAAATAAACTTTTACCTTTGTTGTATCCAAGAAAAAAAAAATCAAAAGGATTTATGAAACTTTTCTTTTAAGATTTCCATAGAAAACAATCCCTGAAAATAAAGCCAAGTACCTATTTTCTACCCTTGTTTTCACTAGGCTATAAAATGTTATTTTATGTTTTCTTGAATTTTATATGTTCCTTGATATATGTAATACAAATCCCTAAGCTTAGTTTTATTTTTGGATTAATAAAAATTATCTTTTGCTTGTTGTTTTTGTGGTATAAAAATACGGCAGAAAAAGGCATTTTTGAAAAAACAGAGAAAAACAGAAAGTACACCTTTTTCCATATTGTTTTCATGGCCTTAAACTATTTCAAATTTGTTTTCAAAAGATGTTTATGAAAGTTTATAACATTGTTAACAAGTTCCCACTTTGAAAATAAATTTTGGAAGCCATTTGGCCCTTGAAAACAATCCCAACTTTTTGATCATTTAATCTGTTTTCAACACTTAAATTTTTTTTTCTGTTGAACCCTTCGTTTCCCGCTGGCTACCCGCGCGCGCACGCCCGCGTTGGGCCACCTTGGCTCCCTGTTGGGTTGCGCAAAGGAAACCAGCCTGCCTGTGTGTTGTTTGTTTTCCTTTTAATCTTTGCAGAAGTTAGTTTGTTACTTTGAGCTAATTAAACATAGATCTGTTGCAAGATAAATTCTACAAAATTTGTGACAGTAGGTTTGTGTTTTCCTAACCACCTCCAAGTGGTAGATCCATGTTTGCACCTTTATTTTGTCTATGGAAATTAAAATGGCACAGATTGTCTGTGGGATCATTTTGGACATAACTTTTTGGATCTGTGACCAAAATGATCAAAACAAATTGTTTTGGATAGCTACTGAATAGATATATCCATAGGACTTTTCGTCACATCAAGGTGATCTACCAAATGGAAATGCCATCCATTTTGGTAAAAGGCCAGTAGGCTTTTCTAGGATTTTTAGAGTGAGTTTGAAGATGATTTTTGAAGTGAATCCAATTGGATGAGTTTGATATTAACTAGATCCATCTGATCCTAGATTGGATTATTTTTTGGATCTCTAGATTAATTTTGGTGAGCAGATATAGAAAACAACACTTTTCTGTTTTCATTGATATGTGTGTATTTGTTTGAAATAAAATGTGCGATTGATTGTATCCTATTTCCTAGCTTGTATTCATGTGTTAAGTCTTGTTATTAGGTTCTTTCCTTGCAGTACATCTGCCTTACAAAGTGTGTGCATGTTTAGAAAGCCAAATGAAAGTAGGAATATCATTTGGTTATTTCTCTAGTTTTATTATTTAGATTATCACGTGAGCTAAATCTTTGTGTGTTTAATTGACTATGTTTGTGCTAGGTTTGTTATGAGTCCAGTACCATTTTGGTACTGTTATTTTGATGTGATTGTCTCTGTTAGCTTGCATGTTATTTTGTAGCAAAGCATGTATAAGTTTTGTTATTTGTTTTCACTAGTATTGTTTCACTAGAATGAATAGCCTTGTGTTATTTATTTTGTCATGCACATTTTGTCATGAGTAACCAGAGGCTTTGTACCTCTTTCGCCTTGGTATTAGTGGGACCATAACCCACTGGTCCCATTCCAATTAGGTTAGGGATGCAAATTCCCAACTTTACACTTGTCTGAAAATAGCATGTAGTACTATATGTTTGAGTTATTTTCGACCATGGCAAATAGATTGTTTGTTTCACTTATGCAAGTGAAAAGTTTATTTCTTCTTTGTGAATACTAGTATGATTAGGTGTGATTTATTTGTAAGCATAATATTCCTTAGGAGTATCATGTTAAGAAAAGCTTCACTACTGTTTGCTTAAATTGAAGTGTTTGCTAATAGAATAATTCCTAGTGATTGATAGATTGTTTGTGAATAATTTTTAATTGAGTGTTTGGATTTTTTTAAAGTTTTAGTTAACCTTTACTTGAGTGCATAGCTACTGGTTGTGTGGTTTATACTTTGTTTGCTTGGTATCTACTTCAGTAGAAAAGCATCTATTACTAGAATTGATTTATGCTTGCTTAATAGATATTCTCGTAGAATTGTTTTATTGTATTTCTTACTAGCATGTGTAAGGATTGTGTGCTTTTAGTAGGTATATTTATGTTCATGACTTGCTTGTTTAGAGTTAAGAATCCTTGTAGCATTGTTTGCTTCTCTAGTGTTGAACTAGTGTCACCACTAGAAATTGTGGCTTTGCTCTAGTATTGTTGTCTTTTATATTATGAGTGTATGAGTTTATCCTAGCATGTTTAGGATGTTATTACTTCTTTTATGATGCCATGACATATTTTTTTGCTTCTTGCTATAGTTGTAGAATACAATTATTTCTTATAGCATGTTTGTGTAGAATTTCCATACTAGTATGATATAAGTGCAGTCATGTTTTTATGCTTTTTTATAGGAGTATTATCTTGTGTGGTGATCGTGTTTTATATTATTTTTAGGACTTGTTACCATTTATTTTAGCTACTGGTTTGTTTGTTTAAATTTCATGATTGATGGATTCCATAACTTTGAGTAGGCATAAGCATAGTCTGTAACCAGCCTATTCATCTGTGGTGTGTTGTTTGCTGTTTGGAAATTGTCTGTGTGATTGCCTTAGCATGAGTGTTACACTTATGTTTTGATGTTCTAGTGTTGTTGTTGTTCTTAGTAGCATCTTGTTATGTAGGCCTTATTTTATTAGTGATCTTGTTTGGTGATTGTTTGCTTGTGTGTTGTTAATACCCACTGCCATGGGTATTGCTTTGATTGATTGTATTATTTTAGTAACCTCACCTTTTGTGCCCACAAGCTATATTTTTGAGCTTCTTGAATATCTTATTATGAGAGTGGTACACCCACTCCATATATGGTATGTAAGATGTGGGATATGGTTTTTCAACCATATGTTTGTCTAACGATAGTTTTATACCCTTAGAGTTATGTGAGATAGTTTTCTCGATAATGTTTGGAGTGATTGCGCGAGTATAAGTTTGCTTGCTGTATGGGTTGTTTAGTTTAGTTGTTTGGTATTTAGATCTGAGAGTGTGTCTTTTATTCTTTTACGACGCTAGAAAACAAAGAAGAAGAAGAAGAAGAAGAAGAAGCAGTTGTGGAGTTGTGCGTCAAGTTCAAGTTACTTCAATGCCAGGGACACTAAGAATTTTAAGGCAAGCCATCCTGATGCTTGCTATTATACTACACTTATCATTATCTATCATGCATGTTTTACTTCTGAAAAGTTTTACAAAACTTTGATTACCAAAAACTATTTTTGAGTGAATATTACTAGTATTAATATTATATATATCATTACTATGCGAGTAGTTGATACTTGGTGTTACCAAGCCCATAGCCACCATATGGTATCTATTACCACTCAAAAGTATAAGTCCCTAAGTGGACATCCTAAAAATATGTTTTTACAAAACAAAGGATTTATGGAAAACCCGGAGAAAAGGCTGAGCTTTATTCACCGGAGGAATGTTGGAGTGGTCATTATTTGGAAAAGGGTGTTCTACAAAAATGACCATAACCTAGTCTTCGCCGGACAACCTTTGTCGTACTGCCACTCTACCCCAACATGGGCACGGGGCCTAACTTGAAGTTTTTTCTTGTAAGTGTGTGTTCTATCTCAATTTTCTATAAGGGATGTGAGTTACCCTCGAACCGAAATGTCGTCAACTCATGAAACACGAGGCATACATAGTGAGGGATTAAGTTACCCCCCGGGTGCGATAGTTGGGTCTCCTGACGTGGCGACGTGCGACATGGTGCCGGGGAGAACAAACCCAATTGAAGAGATAGTCATATACTAGCTTGAGCATAGTGGATGGTTAGGATCAGTTATCTGATGTTTACATACTGTTGTTACAGTCCGTGGTTGTTCACGGCGGATGTAATGGATCTGGTGGATGTGTACACCTCTACAGAGTCAAACTATTGTGAATAGCCGCGTCCTCGGATATGGACAGTTGATTGTCCATGTAGCTAGCATTGTGTCAATGTTTTGAAAAAGGTGTTGGACCCATGAAGTACTGAAAGGAAGAAATCTTGTACCGCGGAGGTACCGTTGATGGAAAGCCAGAAGTTGTTTTACAAAAAGTTTTGCAAAGAGAAAACCTTCTTTTACAAAATGATTTTATAAAACCTCTTGTACATGCGATATCTACAAGAGAAAGAAAACTATATTATTTTCTTTTGAAGTATCTTCTTCAACGAAGATACAGAGATTTTCATAATCAACTATGATATATCTTTCATATATCATTGATAGTGAACCCTATGTATAGCCTACCTATTACACCATATAAGCATACCTGCATTTTGGTAAGCTACATGATGGATGTCTTGCTGAATACATTCAAATGTACTCATATTGGTTTCGTCCCTGGTATTTACTTGCTAGACCTCGAAGAGGAGCCTCAGAAGGAGATCTACGAAGAGGAGTACAGAGATGATGGCTTGGCGAACTAGGATTGTCTCCCGGTCAGCAGCCTGTAGGTTAAGGCGTGACTTGGGCTCTACTACGTTGTGTGTTTAGTCTTCCGCTGTGTGTGTTGTGTGTTTTCCCTGCGCGGCAGTTGTGTTAGACTTGGTCATGTGACTATGTCTATTTGTAAGTGTTTTATGCAACCGTGTAATGGATATTGTATATGTGTACCAACTTGATATGTTGTTCACAACTGGTGTGATCTGGGATAGTGAATGTATGCATATCGAAGGTGTCCTTGAACAGTGGTTCTGGGGCAGACCTTACAGAGTTGGTATCAGAGCCAAGTGGACCTTAGTTAGCATGGACGTTAGCTAGTACTCTGACAATTAAAGTGAATAAAACCAGGTTACTAAGATGACTATTTTCCAAAAGATTCTATATTCCATCCCCTCTGTGATTTTTGAAAACTCTACTTACTCTAAGGTACAATTAAGCATCCTAAAATTTTGCACGATGTTACCTAACTTAATCTACCTTAAAATTTTGTGTAGATGGCAGTTGTCTTCACCAAGTCCTTCCGGCTGGGATCGCATGCACCTTGCTACCGCCGCTTTGAGGAGGATTTGATCAAGATGACTCGCCTTATTGGTCGTCCCCTACCTGAGTTGAAGGGAGCCCAGATTCACCATGATGGACGAGAGTTGTCCTGGTTGGTGGTCTGCACCATCCGTGCACCGTTGCTAGCACCGTCAACCCCAGAGATCACTTGGGAAGTGGTGGAGAACAGTTGGGAAGATGGTATCCTTAGGGTGATGAAGCTGACCATTGCCAAGCTCGCGAACTTTTTTCGCTGCAAGTTTGAAGGCACCCCCTATAGATATTTTGGAAGACACGACGAGGATGACAAGCCGTTAGAAGTCACCGTAGACTTTGTGTTTGCTCGTCACTTCCAGCACCTGGAGGGACAGCTGTACAACACCCAACTCTCCCTCGACAAGCTTAGAGGAGATTACGACCTCTGAGGCAGAGAAATAGACCAACTGGAGAAAGGCCTGAATGTTTCTTCTGCTACCGAGCGTTGTCTCAAGGTACTGAAGAAAACCATGAAGTACACTGACTCCCAGCACCGCGCACGAGTGAGAGCCCTTCAGCTTCAGCTTGCAGCCAGCAAGACCAGAGTTGAAGAGTTGGAGGAACAGCTACGCGCTTCCTCAAGCACTTAGGATTGCCGCAAGATGTTAGGAGTTGTGTTATCTCCACCCAGACGCGTGTTTATGTTTGTGTTGTGTGAACTTTGTTAGATCTTTGAGTGTTCTAGTTGTGTTGTAAGCCTTATGCTTTAGCCGTGTGAACCTTAAGATTATGTTATGCTTGTTGAGACTATGTCTCATGTGTGTGCTAGTCTTTGTTTGCGATTGTGATTGTTTCTTCGGTGTTTGTTGTTGTGTTATCTACCGTTCTCATCTCTGTTATGAGCCGGTATGTTTCACAAGTTTTCAAAACAAAGCCACCCTTTTTGTTTGCTCTCGTCTTATACCATTCTTTGCCTCCAGCATGGCCAGTGATCTACCCCCACCACCGGAGCCGACAGTTCCTCAACTGTTTGCCCAGTTGAAGGAAGAACGTGAAGCCGCTCGTGCTGAACACATAGCCACCCATGCTGCCCTAGAAGAGTTGACTCAGCTTGTCACCATCAATGCTGAGAAAAATTGCATCCTTATGAGAGAGTAACAACGCCTGCTTGCTGGAGAGGGTCGCAAACGGAAGATAGTGACGCCAGGAGAAACTAGTTCATGTGTGACTCGCAGTACCTTACCTGCGATGCCACAATCTTCAAGGAAGCGTGTGAATGTCAAGCCTACAACCACGGGTTGCTTTACCTGTGGGAAGGAAGGACATTTCGCTCGCGATTGTTCCAAGAAGAACCGTGTTCTAGCTCATCCTCATGAACCCCAAAAACCCCAAGGTCCAGCCCAGAAGAAACGCAAGAATCTGATGAGTGGACCTCGCGACCAAGAGGATGTTGCAGAAGCCCCTGCGACTCATGTCGTAGTTAACGGTACATTTTCGAAACAAACCTATGAACCCCATAGTTGTGTTTGGCTTAGTATCCTAAGAAATCCGACGTAAATGGAACACTAGAAGTGTCACGTCGGACTAGAAATATTAAAAAAATTAACAATACTAACATAACTTCATCTAACTTTAATTTAATACCTTACTGAGTTGGTATCACCTAACACCAGTTTGAAAATTTCTAACCAACTTTTCCTAAAACCAAAGAGAAAGGTGCCTTAGGTTGTTCTATAACTGTTTGGAAGAAAAGTGAAAGGTTGGAAAAAAATATTGGATTGGTGAACTATGATTGTTACTAGGCAATAAGATCTCTCATATATTTATGTTGGAGGAAACAGATTTTAGGATACGAGATGGTGGAAATTCATTTGAGGTTTAGCTTAGGAAGTAAAGATTGGGGATCACATGGACTTAGTTGAGATGAATTGTGATATATATTATCTGGGGCTAACCAGTTGTGGACCCCCAACCTTTTGAAGTTATCAGTAACTAAAAGTTTGCAGCTTGAAGAAATGATTGAGGTTTAGAAAGATTGGTGGAAACTATTGGATTTTAGGAAGCACTTGATATATAAGGAGATTGGATTTATTAGAAGTAGTATGTTGAGAATTAATTGTGAATTTGGGATGTTTATAATGTTTTGCCTAGGTGATTCTTATCATGGATTTTAGAACAAAGACTAAGTGTAGTAAAAAGATTGTGTTGGATTGAAATAAATATATGATTTATGATTAAAGATGGATTGGACGAATATTGGATTTGATATGGGTGGATATAAAAAAGATGATTTTGGATTTTAGGAAAAATCAATATGACTTGGATTTAGTAGGTGATTATTCTTGGTAATATATTCTCGGAGCTTGTCACGCTCTATGGAGATTGTTTGGGGAAAATGATTTAGCATTGATCGTGAGATAGGAGTTTGGAGAATTTGAAAGGATTTATAAGAGTAGTACAAAGATTGGTATATGCTTGTTGAATTTGATGGTTTCGCCTTAGCAATATGATCATGATGAAATATCCTTGAGGGAGACAAATGATTTGAGACTTGATTTCTAGGAGTATATCAGATTAAGAGGAAGATAGTGGATTTTCCTGGATTTTAGGAGGTGAGCAATGGAAAACTCATGCTTAATAAATATTGGCGGATATCCGATTAATTGATCTATATAGTGAAGAGAGAGTTCATGCCCCAAAGGAGAAATAGTGGTATGGTAATCCTATTATAAAGGAAGAAACTAGATCTTTGTGTGAAGAATAACCCCTGGTTTGATATCATGGTTTTTAGGAACAATAAGTTCGAGGTTTAGAACATGGCACCCAGACCTTTGAAAGGAAAACTAAATTGCCGGTGGATTTTGGTTAGATTAATCAAAAGGGGGAAGCACCTGTGCTTAATGTTACCAACCACCAGCACATTTTTTTATACAACAAAATTATCTAACATTTTTGTTTTGACCATACCCTCTTTTCGCATGCCTGCGAATCTCGGGACGAGATTCTTTTAAGGGGGGAAGGTCTGTCACACCCCAATTTTTGGAATCTTGTACTGTGCTCAAGAAGACAAAAATTAGGGCCAACAAATTTTTTCTAACAACATGATTTTTTGAACTAACATGTGTTTATGATCTTAATCATATTTGCAATGCATGTTTTGTTTCTTGATAAAACCAATACCAAATTTTTCCTGAAAACAATTCTATTATTTTTCATGATGTTTCCCTAATGTTACTTGAGTGGATTTTTATTCCAAGACTTGGATCATTCTTGTTTTCATCTTAAAATAAACTTTTACCTTTGTTGGATCCAAGAAAACAAAATTTCATAAGTATTTATGAAAGTTTTCTTTTAAGTTTTCCATAGAAAACAATCCCTGAAAATATAGCCAAGTACCAGTTTTCTACCCTTGTTTTCACTAGGCTATAAAATGTTATTTTATGTTTTCTTGACTTTTATTTGTTCCTTGATATATGTACTACAAATCCCTAAGATTAGTTTTATTTTTGGATTAATAAAATTATCTTTTGCTTGTTGTTTTTGTGGTATAAAAATAAGGCAGAAAATGGCATTTTTGAAAAAACAGAGAAAAACAGAAACTACACCTTTTTCCATATTGTTTTCATGGCCTTAAACTATTTCAAATTTGTTTTTAAAAGATGTTTCTGAAATTTTATAACATGGTTAACAAGTTCCCACTTTGACAACAAATTTTGGAAGCCATTTGGCCCTTGAAAACAATCCCAACTTTTTGATCATTTAATCGGTTTTCAACACTTAAAAAAATTCTCTAAGTCTAGACTGAATTTTCTGAATTTTCACAGACAGTTGTTTTCTAAATTTTGAGAAGATGTTTTCACTTGGTTTTTGTTCAAGTTTGGAAACCCCACTTTGCCAAATAGGTTTCTGGGTATTTAGACTTAACATTAGTACTTTTGTTTGCTTCTAGAAGGTTGAGAGGAGGGCATTTTCGAGAGAGAAAACTGGTGTCAGCAAACATTGCAGTCAATGGCATGGGCACCCCTGGCTTTGCCCCTTGCGACCATGCTGTGGCCTTTCCAGCTCTCAGTAGCCACCCCCTGGCTTGCCCCAGCTCCAAGGCACCCCCCTGGGCCCTTCCCATGCCGTGCTCTGTCGAAGACACGAGCTGAAGCTCACACCCGTGTCCAGTTCGAGTCAACCCGAGAGCGCGTCCACGTCAACCCCTCGGACCTGTGTCTACAAGTAATCTCACACTGCCCCCGCTCCCCACTAGCCTCCCCACCTAGTTCACTCCCTCCTCGAGTAGAAAGGCGCGATCCCGGGAGCTCCTACGAGCACCACAAGCCGGAAACTCGCCGCCGGCCATCGTGCTCTAAGTCGAGGTGGTGCGCCTCGACCCGTGCCCTCCCACCGCTCATGCCCGCCTCCGACGAGCGCCACGCACCACGTAGACCCCCACTGACCTATTCCCGTGCTCTCCTTCATGCATGAGCGCCGCCGCCTTCCGACTCGTCGCCACGGGCGCACCGCTTGGCGCCGCCGTTGTACGCTGCCTCTGACACCCAAGTCAGCGCCCCTCGACTCCCGCGAGCACCAGCACCTCCCCCAACCCCGCACCACCACTCATCATCGCCCCACGGTGAGCCCCTGGCCGTCGCTGTTTTCCCCGTCGTGCGTATGAGAGAGAGAGGGAGTGAGGGATAAGAAAGCGCCGGGAGCGTTGATCCAAAGATCAACGGCTCCCACTGAACCCTCCGTTTCCCGCCGGCTCCCTGCACGCGCACGCCCGCGTTGGGCCACCTTGGCTCCTTGTTGGGCTGCGCAAAGGAAACCAGCCCGCCTGTGTGTTGTTTGTTTTCCGTTTAATCTTTGCATAAATTAGTTGGTTGCTTTGAGCTTGTTAAAAATAGATCTGGTGCAAGATAAATTCTACAAAAATTTCTGACAGTAGGTTTGTGTTTTCTTAACCACCTCCAAGTGGTAGATCCATGTTTTCACCTTTATTTTGTCTGTGGAAATTAAAATGGCACAGACTTTCTGTGGGATCATTTTGGACATAACCTTTTGGATCTGTAACCAAAATGGTCAAACCAAATTGATTTGGATAGCTACTGAATAGATCTAACCATAGAACGTTTCCTCACATCAAGGTGAGCTACCAAATGGAAATGCCATCCATTTTGGTAAAAGGCCAGTAGGCTTTTCTAGTATTTTAGAGTGAGTTTAAAGATGATTTTTGAAGTGAATCCAATTGGATGAGTTTGATATTAAATGGATCCATCTAATCCTAGCTTGGATTAATTTTTGGATCTCTAGATTAATTTTGGTGAGCAGATATAGAAAACAACAATTTTCTGTTTTCATTGATATGTGTGTATTTGTTTGAAATAAAATATGGGATTGATTGTATCTTGTTTCCTAGCTTGTATGCATCTGTTAAGTCTTGTTATTAGGTTGTTTCCTTGCAGTACATCTACCTTATAAATTGTGTGCATGTTTAGAAAGCCAAATGAAAGTAGGAATATCATTTGCTTATTTCTCTAGTTTTATTATTTAGATTATTGTGTGAGCTAAATCTTTGTGTGTTTAATTGACTAAGTTTGTGCTAGGTTTTCTATGAGTCCAGTACCATTTTGGTACTGTTATTTTGGTGTGATTGTCTCTGTTATCTTGCATGTTATATTACAGCAAAGCATGTGTAAGTTTTGTCATTTGTTTTCACTAGTATTGTTTCACTAGAATGAATAGCCTTGTGTTATTTATTTTGTCATGCACATTTTTTCATGAGTAACCAGAGGCTTTGTACCTATTTTGCCTTGGTATTAGTGGGCCCATAACCCACTGGTCCCATTTCAATTAGGTTAGGGATGCAAATTCCCAACTTTACACTTGTGTGAAAATAGCATGTAGTACTATATGTTTGAGTTATTTTCCACCATGGAAAATAGATTGTTTGTTTCACTTAAGCAAGTGAAAAGTTTATTTCTTCTTTGTGAATACTAGTATGCTTAGGTGTGATTTATTTGTTAGGATAATATTCCTTAGGAGTATCATGTTAAGAAATGCTTCACTATTGTTTGCTTAAATTGAAGTGTTTGCTAATAGAATAATTCCTGGTGATTGATAGATTGTTTGTGAATAATTTTTAATTGAGTGTTTTTATTTTTGAAAAGGTTTAGTTAACCTTTACTTGAGTGCATAACTACTGGTTGTGTGGTTTATACTTTGTTTGCTTGGTATCTACTTGAGTAGAAAAGCATGTATTACTAGAATTGGTTTATGCTTGCTTAATAGATATTCTCATAGAATTGTTTTATTGTATTTCTTACTAGCATGTGTAAGGTTTGTGTGCTGTTAGTAGGTATATTTATGTTCATGACTTGCTTTTTTAGAGTTAAGCATCCTTGTAGCATTGTTTGCTTCTCTAGTGTTGAACTAGTGTCACCACTAGAAATTGTGGCTTTACTCTAGTATTGTTGTCTTTTATATTATGAGTGTATGAGTTTATCCTAGTATGTTTAGGATGTTATTAATTCTGTTATGATGCCATGGCATCTTGTTTTGCTTGTTTCTATAGTTGTAGCATACAATTATTTCTTATAGCATGTTTGTGTAGAATTTCCATACTAGTATGATATAAGTGCATTCCTATTTTTATGCTTTTTGATAGGAGTATTAACTTGTGTGGTGATTGTGTTTTAGATTATTTTTAGGACTTGTTACCATTGATTTTAGCTACTGTTTTTTTTGTTTAATTTTCATGATTGATGGATTCCATAACTTTGATTAGGCATAAGCATAGTCTGTAACCAGTCTATTCATCCGTGGTGTGTTGTTTGCTGTTTGGAAATTGTCTGTGTGATTGCCTTAGCATGAGTATTACACTTATCTTTTGATGTGCTAGTGTTGTTGTTGTGCTTAGTATCATCTTGTTATCTAGGCCTTATTTTACTAGTGATCTTGTTTGGTGACGATTTGCTTGTGTGTTGTTAATACCCACTGCCATGGGTATTGCTTTGATTGATTGTATTATTTTAGTAACCTCACCTTTTGTGCCCACAAGCTATATTTTTTAGCTTCTTGAATATCTTATTATGAGAGTGGTACACCCACTCCATATATGGTATGTAAGATGTGGGATATGGTTTTTCAACCATATATTTGTCTGACTATAGTTTTGTACCCTGAGAGTTATGTGAGATAGTTTTCTCGATAACGTTTGGAGTGATTGCGCGAGTATAAGTTTGCTTGTTGTATGGGTTGTTTAGTTTAGTTGTTTGCTCTTTAGATATTAGAGTGTTTCTTTTATTCTTTTACGACGCTAGAAAACGAAGAAGAAGAAGAAGCAGTTGTGGAGTTGTGCATCAAGTTCAAGTTACTTCAAGGCCAGGGACACTTAGAATTTTAAGGCAAGCCATCCTGATGCTTGCTTTTATACTACACTTATCATTATATATCATGCATGTTTTACTTCTGAAAAGTTTTACGAAACTTTGATTACCAAAAACTATTTTTGAGTGAATATTACTACTAATAATATTATATATATCATTACTACGCCAGTAGTTGATACTTGGTGTTACCAAGCCCATAGCCACCATATGGTATTTATTACCACTCAAAAGTATAAGTCCCTAAGTGGACATCCTAAAAATATGTTTTTACAAAACAAAGGCTTTATGGAAAACCCGGAGAAAAGGCTGAGCCTTATTCACCAGAGGAATGTTGAAGTGGTCATTTTTGGGAAAAGGGTGTTTTACAAAAATGACACGTAACATAGTCTTCGCTGGACAACCTTTACCGTATTGCCACTCTACCCCAACGTGGTCACGGGGCCTAACTTGAAGTTTGTTCTTGTTAGTGTGTGTTCTATCTCAATTTGCTATAAGGGATGTGAGTTACCCTCGAACCGAAATGCCGTCAACTCATGAAACACGAGGCATACGAAGTGAGGGATTAAGTTACCCCCCGGTTGCGATAGTTGGGTTTCCAGCCGTGGCGATGTGGACATGGTGCCGGGGGAAAAAAACCCAATTGAAGAGATAGTCATATACTAGCTTGAGCATAGTGGATGGTTAGGATCAGTTATCTGATTTTTATACTATTGTTATAGTCTGTGGTTGTTCACGGCGGATGTACTGGATCTGGTGGATGTGTACACCTCTGCAGAGTCAAACTATTCGGAATAGCCGCGTCCTCGGATATGGACAGTTGAATGGCCATGTAGCTAGCATTGTGTCAATGTTTTCAAAAAAGGCGTTTTCAAAAAGGTGTTGGGCTCATGAAGTACTGAAAGGAAGAAATCTTGTACCGCGGAGGTACCGTTGATGAAAAGCCAGAAGTTGTTTTACAAAAAGTTTTGCAAAGAGAAAACCTTCTTTTACAAAATGAGTTTATAAAACCTCTTGTACATGCGGTATCTACAAGAGAAAGAAAACTATATTATTTTCTTTTGAAGTATCTTCTTCAACGAAGATACAGCGATTTTCAAAATCAACTTTGATATATCTTTCATATATCATTGATAGTGAACCCTATGTATAGCCTACCTATTACACCATATAAGCATACCTACATTTTGGTAAGCTACATGATGGATGTGTAGCTAAGTACATTCAAATGTACTCATATTGGTTTTGTCCCTGGTATTTACTTGCCAGACCTCGAGGAGGAGCCTCAGAAGGAGATCTACGAAGAGGAGTATGGAGCTGATGGCTTGGCGAACTAGGATTGTCTCCGGGTCAGCAGCCTGTAGATTAAGGCGTGACTTGGGCTCTACTACGTTGTGTGTTTAGTCTTCCACTGTGTGTGTTGTGTGTTTGCCCTGCGCGGCAGTTGTGTTAGACTTGGTCATGTGACTATATCTCTTTGTAAGTGTTTTATGCAACCGTGTAATGGATATTGTATTTGTGTACCAACTTGATATGTTGTTCACGACTGGTGCTATCTGGGATCCTGAATGTATGCATATAGAAGGTGTCCTTGAACAGTGGTTCTGGGGCGGACCTTACAATGTTGATGTGAACTTCATTAAAAACAACATTTTCAACAACAATGCTTATAGGAATAATTTTGGTAGCAACAACTATAGGCCATGTCCTTCTAATAATGGTAATGGTTATGTCAAATATTATGTTAATTCCTACAACAACAATAGAAGTGTACCTTCTGATCTTGAAAACATGCTTAAGAATTTTATTAGTACACAAACTGCTTTTAATAAATCCATTGAGGAAAAGTTTGGTAAAATAGATATTATTGCTTCTAAAGTTGATAGCCTTGCTCTTGATGTTGATCTTCTTAAAATAAAGGTTATTCCTCATGATGTTAAAATAAAGCAAAACTCTGAATGCTATCCAAGTTAGAATTGATGAAAATATTAGGATGTTAGTTGAATTGCATGCTAGATGGGAAAGAGAAGATGAAATTGCTAGAAAGTGTAATATAGCTAAAGTTTGCACTATTACCACCACTAGTAAAACTGAAGTTTCTCATGCTAGTAAGCCTATGAGAGAGCTTTATAATATTTATCTGGAGTTAGGACATGAAGTGTTTGAGGAGAAAATTAAAAAAACCTATGGAGCTTTATCTGCATGCTAGTAGCAATGTTATTTCTTTGAACACCATTATTGCTAATTCTATGGAAAAGTGTGAGCTTAGGGAGGCTGGTTTTGATGAATATGGTATTTTTGGTCCCCCAAGTTTTGAGACGGAAATTTTTTTGATGATATCTTGCCTCTAATATATGATAATTATAATGATTGTGGTATTCTAGTTCCACCTACTATTGAGGATAAAGTTCATTATGATTATACTATTCCTCTAATTTATGATGATTGCAATGATGGATGTGATAGTTTTAATTCCAGTATTACTAATGAGAAGTACTTGACTTATGTGGAGAGTATTGATAATAATCTTATGCTTAAGCATGATTAAAAAATGTGATAGCCATATTTTTGAGTATATTCATTATACTACTAAGAATTATTTTGAGAGAGGGACATCTGAAACTTATATAGATAAAATACAATGCATTGTTGAGGAGGTTTCTTGTCTCAAATTGGATGCTTATTCACTTTAAAATACGTGATTCTTGTTTTCTGAGCCAAGCTAAAAGGCATTAAAGAAAAGTACTTCCTGCGAGATAACCCATGTTTTTATTTTTGCAAATTGTTCTTCTGTTTTTTTTGAGTCAAGGTGTTGTTTACTTCTTTAGCAACTCCTTTGTATCTTTATTTTCCCGTATTTGTTGTGCCAAGTAAAGTCTCTAGTGAAAGTTGAAGTTGGATTTGGATTTCTACGCAGGAAACAGATTTCTGATGTCCAGTGTTAAATTCGTATAAAATCACAGAAAGATCAAAATGACTTGAAAATGTTTGTTCTTAATCCTCAGCTATTTCCGAAACTTTTTCTGGTTCTGCGTTTTTCGATTTGAGCAACGTAAGTGCCCCAAAAAAATCGTCTTTACAGATTGTTCTGATTTTGATAGATTCTGCCTTTTTACTTGCATTCTCTGTTTTACTATGTTGAGTGGATTTCATTGCTCTACAAATCATCAGTGGCTGTAGCTAATATATAAAAAGTATTAGTAATGCATGTGTCCAAGGAGAACTTGTGAGTTTTCGATTGTGCACTAACCCTCTAATGAGAATTACTTTGAGTTTGGTGCGAAGGAAGTTTTCAAGGGTCAAGAGAAGAGGGTGATATAATGTGATCAAGAAGAGTGAAAAGCCAAACTTGGGGATGCCCCCGTGGTTCATCCCATAAAATTCCAAGAAGACTCAAGCGTCTAAGATTGGGGATGCCCAAGGCATCCCCTTCTTCATAAGCAACTTATCAGGTCACTTCTAGTGAAACTATATTTTTATTCGGTCAGATCATATGCACTTTACTTGGAGCGTGTGTTTGTTTTTGTTTTGTTTTATTTTGTTTTTGTTTCTGCAATAAACTTAGTCGGAACCCAGCATTCCTATGTGGGAGAGAGACACGCTCCGCTTTTTATATGAATACTTGTTTTCTATCATGCTCGTATACTTAGTTTTTCTTCTAGCTGCTGCAAATCCTTTTAGCTCATGTTTTTCATGCATCTCTTATTCAGAGCCGTTAGTTCTGGTAGAGTAGTAGTAGTACTCTCTTTTTCCACTGCTATATCTCTTGGAGAATTTTTTTTCGTTTGAATTTATTGGTGTTGGAAAGTAGTAGTACAATTTTCGTGCTTATAACGGTGCAAAAGGAAGCTCGTATAGACTGTGGCTAGACTTTTTGATGTCATGTTGGATGTTATTTTAATTCTAAGCTTAGTATTTATTATTATAGCATGACTTGTCTCAAATAGCTGAGAGTGCTTAATGTGCCATTGAAAGAATCATGAGTTGTTTTTATTGTCGGGGGGCTAAACACGCTTCATTCGCTTCCAGAGGATGCTTCGAGAGGGAAGCTGGAGCACGACAACAATGGCGACACAGAGAGTTTACCCAGGTTCAGGCCACCAGTGTGGTGTAAAACCCTACTCATGCGTGTCTGATGGATTGCATTGCGGTGGTTACAGCACAAAGGCGAGCTTGTGCTCGGAATAGACTACTTGGGCTCTACGATGGTTCGAGATCCCTTTGTCCAAGGGCCAATGGTGGCCTTCTTATACTAGCATTTGGACCTCCTTCCCGCTCATTTGGCGGGAAAGGGTTGCCACAAAGTGCCAAAGGGAGGAGCATCATGTACTTCTGCACCTCCTGCGCGGTCCTGATCGTTGAGGGACAGCTCCACCGTCCATGGCGTCATGGTGGGGGAGCCTAGTGATGCCACCTTCGTCCTGTAGCGCGATCTTGGTCTTCTTGCACCAAAGGGGCAATCTTTGGGAACCTCTTTGGCTGCCACAGTTGTCCCCCCGGCCTTTATACACCAGAATAGAAACTGGGGACAAAGTGCGCCTGCACGCCTGCGCGGCTCCTGTCATCGCACGAATATGCGGCCATCAGCTGCACATGCATTGTCCCCCTTCACACGGACGAGTCCCTTCGAGAGTAATGAAGTGGCGGGTTCGATCTCCTCCCGAAAGGAAGGTGCGCCAAGTCTCGCTGTCAAGGGCTCTGGGGAGTCTGGGAAACAAGTGCCAAACCTCTCCAGGGACCTGATTACTTGGTTGCCTTCAAGAGGTGCTCGTTGGGCTGGGCAGTAGCAGACGGGCCGGTATACCCTGGTATCTAGAGGCCCGACATTTAACACATTGAAGCATAATATTGTGGGTATTCTCCTTCGGATGCTTCATTTGGTTGACTTGGCACATGCTTGCACCATGTTTATGACTACAAACCAGTCACTTATAGCCTCTATGATCATTTAGTTTTTGACTTGTAATACCATTTATGCTTTGATGAATAATGTTTTATCGCCATGCATGATTATGGCCATTATTGCTCTTAATTTGTCGCTCCCAGTTTTTTGCAACCTCCACCTGTACTGAGTATGAGCTCTACTCGTGCATCCAGCTCCCAAAACATCAAAGTTTGCCAAATGTGTCCACCATACCTACCTACATGTGCTATTTAACCGCCACTCCAAGTAAATTTCTCATGTGCTACCTTTAAAACTTTCAAAATTATTCCTGTTTTGTGCCCCTGTTTTAGCTCATGAGAACGTAAATAGAGAATATTTATCTCACTTGTTGATTAGACTTTACACACCTGGACTAGTGGCACATCCGCTTATCCAAATTGATAGAAGATCTGGCAGCGGGGTGCCCAGCCCCAAAATTAGTTACTATAAATTATCTTTACTATTTTTGCCTCTTATTTATCAGTCAAAGCATAATTGTGTAAACAAAAAAGAAGAGGGATGACCTTCTGATCCCAGTTGCGGCCTTCAATGGGATTCGCTCTTGTGAAGTATAGTTCGCTTGTGACATATTGTATTTTATTTTTACCATTCTTTGACATAAGCATACACCTCTCTAAAAAAATGTTTTCAATACCTCTGTTTAATACAATAAAAATCTCTAGCACACGAGTCAATCCTTGCTTCCCTCGGCGAAGGGTCTTTCTTTTACTTTTATGTTGAGTCTCCATCTTCTAACTTTATGCACAATTTAAAGGGCGTAGTTGCCATTCTGAGCTTAATGTGCATCCGTTTTAAAGATTATTGTTGATTGATTCATGATGTATTATTACTTGCTCTCAAATTATTTGTTCTAGTCATCCACTTGAACTTTGAAGGTGTCCTGGCATTTATGTTTTTCCCCACTTTTAGGGACAAGTGAAATATCACTTTCTATGTTTTCTTTATGCTCGAAACAAACGTATAACTTTCAAGTGCATTATTATTCATGATCTTTTATTTGTGTTACTTTTCATGATCCAAAGTGATTGCTAAGTTTCATTGTTAGAATTATATCTAACATGCATGTGTTTAAAGTACTATGATCTCAGCTTACATATGATTTTACATTTTAGATGATCAAGTTTATGTTCGTAGCATGCAACCTCAGAAATTATTTGTTTTTATCGTTTTACCTACTCGAGGACGAGTAGAAACTAAGCTTAAGGATGCTTGATACGTCTCAAACGTATCTATAATTTCTGATGTTCCATGTTGTTGTCATGCCATATGCTACATGTTTTCTATACACTTTATGTCATTTTTATGGATTTCCTAGGACTAACCTATTGACAAGATGCCACAGGGCCAGTTCCTGTTTTCTGCTGTTTTTGGTTTCAGAAAAGTTGTTTTGGAAATATTCTTGGAATTGGACGAAACAAAATCCCAGGGTCTTAGAAATATGTCACCTACACGGGGTCAGGAGGGGCCCCTCGAGGGCCCACGCCATAGGGAGCCCCCCTTCGCCGCGCCACCAGGTGTTGTGGCCCCATGGCGACCCACTGACGTTTCCCTTTCGCCTATTTAAGCTCCTCCAAGGGTTTTCCCTAAAGACCCGAGCCTCCATCCACGAAAAAGTTTTGTAGTCGCCGCCATCGTCAACCCTAGTTCGGGAGGGTTCTGAAGCTCTCCCCGGCACCCTGCCGGGAGGGGGAATCATCATTGATGCGCGTGTAACACACGTTCGTTGGGAGACCCCAAGAGGAAGGTATGAAGAGCACAGTAGCAAGTTTCCCTCAGAAGGAAACCAAGGTTGAATCGACCTGTAGGAGAAAGAAATCACTTCTAAAGGTTGATGCAACTGATATTGGCAGGGCACACTACCGGCTCAGAAGCAACGTGAAACCTACACAACACAATCAAATAACTTTGCCCCCAACAAAGAAGTGAGGTTGTCAATCTCACTGGTTTTGCTGAAAACAAAGAGGTTAAACGTATGTTGTGGAAAACAGTACTTGTTTGCAGTAGATGAAAAGAGAACAATGATGGTAGTAGGAAAACAGTAGTAACAGTATGAAAATAGTGATTGCAGTGGTTGTATTATCAGTATAAAGGAAATAGACCGGGGTCCACAGATCACTAGTGGTGTCTCTCCAAAACAAATAGATAGCATGTTGGGTAAACAAATTACCGCTGGGCAATTGACAGATATAAAGGCTACACCGTAGTGCATATGCATGACATGATGATTAATATGTGATTCATGCATGCATTACAACAAGATACATAGACCGTTATCCAACTGCATCTATGACTAATAATCCACCCTCAGAATGTCATCTGAGCAAACCTTGGGTATTAAGTTGCAAGCAACAGATAATCGCATTAAGCAAAGTGTGTAATGTAAACAATAAAATCATCCTTAGACAAAGCATTGATGTTTTCTCCCTAATGTCAACAACACATCCCCCACCAGTTTACGTTTCTGTCACTCGACCGTGAGTGAAAGTGAGGCATGAACCCACTATCGAGCATAAATACTCCCTCTTATAGTTACAAGCATCTACTTGGCCAGAGCATCTACTAGTAATTGAGAGCATGCAAGATCATAAATAACATACACATGAATAAAACATGATAGATTGATAATCATTGGACATAACATTCAATATTCAACGGATCCTATCAAACACAACATGTAGCATTACAATAAGACGATCTTGATCATGTTAGGAAGCTCACAAGTTCTAAACATGAGGCATAAAGAGGAGAGAACAACCATCTAGCTACTGCTATGGAACTGTAGTCCAAGGATGAACTACTCATGCATCACTCCGGAGGCAGGCATGGTGATGAAGAGCCCTCCGATGATGATTCCCCCTCCCGGCAGGGTGCCGAGAAGAGCTCCAGAACCATCTGAAACTAGGGTTAACGATGACGACGGCTGTGGATGCTTTTGGTGGATAAGACTCGAGTATTTAGGGTTAACCTCCCGAGAGGTATAAATAGGCGAAAGGGAAACGTCAGTGGGCAGCCAGGGGGGCACACCACCCATGGTCGCGGCCAGAGGGAGGGCGCGGCCCTATGTTGTGGGGGACCTGTGGCCACCCTTTGGGCCCCCTCCGGACTCCGTGTGCGCGACGGATTTCTAAGACTTTTGGTTTTCGAATCGTCCAATTCCGAGAATATTTCGAGAACAACTTTTCTGAAATCAAATACAGCAGAAAACATGAACTTTCTCTTTGGCATCTTTTCAATAGGTTAGTCCCAGAAAATCGATAAAAATGGTATAAAGTGTATAGGAAACATGCAGCATATGGCATGAAAACAAAATGGAACATCAGAAATTATGGATACGTTCATGACGTATCAAAACCCCCAAGCTTAGTTCCTACTCGTCCTCGAGTAGGTAAATGATAAAAACAAATAATTTCTGAGGTGACATGCTACCAACATTACTTGATCAACATAATGTAAACGCATATGTACGCTGACATCATAGTACTTTAAACACAAGCATGCTAGATATAATTTTAACAATGAAACTTAGCAATCACTTTGGATCTTGAAAATTAACACAAATAAAAGATCATGAATAATAATGCACTTGAAACTTATACGTTTGTTTCGAGCATAAAGAAAACATATCAAAGTGATATTTCGCTTGTCATTAAAAGTGGGGAAAAACATAAATGCCAGGACACCTTCAAAATTCAAGTGGATGACTAGAACAAATAATTTGAGAGCAAGTAATAATACATCATGAATCAATCAATAATAATTTTTGGTACTGATGCACATTAAACTCAGAATGCAACTACGCTCTCTAAATTGTGCATAAAGTTAGAAGATGGAGAATCAAAAGAAAAGTAAAAGAAAGGCCCTTCGCAGAGGGAAGCGGGGATTAATTCATGTGATAGAGCCTTTTATTTTATTAAACAGAGGTATTGAAAAAAAAATCTGAGAGGTGTATGCTTATGTCAACGAATGGTAAACAGACAATACAGTACGTCACAAGCCAACTAGACTTCACAAGAGCGGCTCCCATTGAAGGACACAACTGGGGTCAGAAGGTCATCCCTCTTTCTCTTTTGTTTACATAATTTTGCTTTGACTTATAAATAAGAGGCAAAAAAGTGAAGAGAATTTTATAGTAACCAATTTTGGGGCTGGGCACCCCGCTTCCAGCTCTTCTATCATTTGGATAGGCGGATGTGCCACTAGTCCAAGTGTGTAAAGTCCAATCAACAAGTGAGATAAATATTCTCTATTAACGTCCTCATGAGCTAAAACAGGGGCACAAAACATGAATAATTTTGGAAGTTTAAAGGTAGCACATGATAAATATACTTGGAGTGGTGGTTAAATACCACATGTAGGTAGGTATGTGTAATATCCCTGATTTTTGGAACTTTTTGTTTTCAAGTCAAAAAATCACTAAAAATTGAAACTTTTTGTTTTCATGTTATGCAAGTCACCAAAAACCAATGAGATGCAATTATACCTCTATTCCATAAACCCTAAAAGCCTATTCAAAATAAATATTCTTTATTCAAAGAAATTGTTTTCTCTTAGAAAACCTTATTTTATAACATGCTTTAAAATCAAATATTACTTTGAATAATGTTTTATAGCCTTTGAAACCATAGAATTATTACCTCTAACAGTTCCTATGACTCAAAATTATTTTATGAGAATAACAACTATTTATATTGATATCCAAATGTCATTCCAAGTTTTAAACATAAAGTGGTATTCATAAAATGTTTTGATTTGAAAATAACATAAAATAGGACTTGAAAACAATATTAAAGCTTGAGGAGTTTTCTAAATTTTATTTAAGCCACTTTTATATTTATTTAATTTTCTATTTTAAAAATGGAATTAAGTTACTATTAGTAAATCACTGAAATGTTAAGTTTATGAAAATATGAAAGTGAGGTAAAATGAATTTCAAAAATATTATTTGACATGTTTATTGTCTCTGAAATTTTATTTAGTCAAAACCTCATTTTATTATTTTTCTAATTTAAAATATACAATAAGTACTGTTAGTAATTATTTATATTTTCAAAAATATAAAAAGTGAAATGTGTTCAAAAGTTATAAGAATTTTCTAAACAGAAATATATTAATTTTACAAGTTTTTAGAAATTATTTTGAGGTCTTTTGGATTAAAAAAACAAAAGATATTAAAAACAGAAATAAAAAAGAAAAGAAAAAGGCTAGATGACGTCATGATGACGTCATCATCATCAAGCCCCAGCAGTTGCTGTTTCTTCTGTTTCAGGCCGAATTGAATTTGTGCGTTTCTCTGCAAGATTAAAAGCCACGACCATCTCCCCTTAAATACCACCCCCTGCTGTCCTTTTTCCCTCACCTCCCTCTGTAAATGGTGCCCCTAGGCCGATGTGATTGCTCACCTCGGAGTTACTCTCGATCGCCGCCGTATTTCGTCTCCTCCGGCACGGTGAGACCCCTTCTGCGCCCGAGACTACTCCCTTTTGTCTCCCCTCATCCGCGCGCACATTCTAATGCTCTTCTCGTTTCCTTTTGCGCCATGGAACTGCCCCGCCATGCAAGGCCGAGGATCACCGGAAGCGCGCCGTCTCCGTCCATACGTCGCAATCACAGGAGGGAGTCTCCGAGTGCGTCATCATCTCCATCAGCTTCTCCGTACCGTGTTGAACGTCGTGGTGCCCCTCCCGAGCCCAGGGAGCCACGGGATCGCCGTCTCCGTCAACTTTTCGAGCATTCGCGCCGCCCCGCGGCCATTTTCCGGCGACTTCCGGCAGACCGAGGTAACCCTAGCCCTCCCCAGCCTTTAGACCTGAATCGGGCGGCTCACGGTAGGTCACTTATTCGAACCGGTATCGGTGAATCAGGAGACGCCGTGTGGCGCCCAATCAGCCGCGCGCCGATAGCTTATCCACCGCTCGGCGCAGCGTGAAACTAGCCCAAGCCCATCCCCTATCTGTCGCCCTGCGCGTCATTTAGCCAATCTGAGCCCAGCTATCTCTGGGATTTATTCCCGAATAAAAACAGAATATCAATTTTGCAGAAAAGCCCCTAGAAACTAGAATCATCATAACTTTTGATCCATAAGCCCAAATTTAGCAAACTTAGACTTTTTTGGAATCATCACACCATATAGAAACTTTTAGAACTATTCAAATTCAAAATTGACAAACTTGAATTGGTTCAAACTTTTTGGCATAGTTCAAATTCTACAAATCCAAAAATTGGAAATAAAATATTTTTGGAAACCTTAGGATGAGTAATTTCACACCCTCTTTCCCAAAATAATTTTTTAACAAGTTAAATTGGAATTTAGAATTAATTGGTATATTTGAGTATTTTTTTTGGCATAGATTTAATTCTATAAATATTTTCAATATAGTTCCTTTTGCAAATTTGTTCCATTTGGTAATCTTGAACCAGAGACATCCTTTCCCAACCATTTTGGATATCGTCGGACCATGGCCATGTGTTTTTGACCAAAAACCCAACATAGTGATACATCCATTTTCACCATGTCTTAGAAATTGTTTTCATCATCTATTCTTTGTTGTTGTGGCTAATTGGATCCAAGACCAAGTCCTTAGAATATGTCAATCACATATAGTACGAAGTAGTGAACTTTAGTTTTCTATCTACTTCTACACTCCCCTTTCATGCTTAAAGAAATCATCAAGTTAGCAAAATGGAGATCAAGACTCAAGCACAATAAGAAAACTTCATTTTCAACTTAGTGGCAACAAGAAGAGCTACAAGGAAGATCAATGAAGAAGTTTTGAAGAAAAGACTGGCCTCCACACCTAGAAGAAACTCAAGAAGTACAACTACGAAGAAATTCAGAAGAAAACATCTCCCTCTCTCTTTCTATCTTTCTTCTTATATTCTTTCTAATTTGACTTAGTGGTATTTGTGCCCATCCCATACCTAAACCAAGTAGTGAAGTGAAGACCATGAAGATTTATCAAGTACAAGAGAAGCTTCACAACAACGATGAAACTACAATATAAGCATGAAGATGAACTTCAAGAAGGCAAGCATGTGAAGACTTGGAGCCATCCACACAAGTTGAAGAATAACAAGTTGTTTTTGCCCAACCATTGACCCAAATGGAAAATCCCAAGACTTTATCTTGTTATCTCCATTGATATGAAGTTATTTGAGCCTATACCTACCTTAACCCAAAATTGAAATACTAAACTAGACCACTCAAATGTTTTTATGAAAACAACTAAGTCTTACACCTTATTATGTGTTACTTTAGTTGAAATAGTGAGACATCCTTAGTGAACTCTTGGAACTTCCTTGACAAGTATGGTTAAAATAAAGTTAGTTTTCTACAAACTCAACCTAGTCCAATCCCAAGTAAATCCTTGGAATTTCCTTAACAAGTATTGAACTCAAACCTAGACCTTGTCCTAGCAAACTAAGTTAAACTCCTTTCGCTATGTTATTTTGTATGTTCTTTTCACTTGTTTGTTTGCTTGCTAGCATGTTTGTTTATGTTGTTATTGTGTTTTCAATGAATAGATTGTATAGAGAGTAACGATCTTGTGTGAAGAGAGTGTGATTTCTTCACCAAATTCAACAAGGCAAGTAACACATCATTCAACTACCCATTATTTTCTATATGCATTAGTTGATTTTTGAGTAGTATGCATGATAGGATTTTTTTTACTAAGTTATGTTATGCTATGCTATTATCCTAGTAGTGTGTAGCCATCTCGTATACCCTTGTTATTTTAATAGCCTTAGAACTTAGTAGATGATATGCAATGTTACAAATTGTTTTACTAGATGTTGAGGAAAAATTCTAAGTATAACTAATAAATAAACCACCTGGGTGGAAGTGGTAAGACTGGTTTATGTTGAGTGTTGCGTCAGGGCCCTTATCTAAGGGTTATTCCACTTGAGGTTGTCACTTGCTGATGGCCACCCAGGAACAAAGAGATTACTATGTCCTTCGAAGTTTAGTAGCTTCCCGTACAGCCTTTTGACATATGGGCTCTGTCTTGATCAACTAAGTTGTGAAGGTTTAGCCAAGGCTTGACAAGCAGATGTAGCATAATTATAGGTGGAACGGGTCTTGCCGGTGGGTTGAACTTTTTCTTTTGAAATAACTCGTCTCAATTCTCTCCTTTCCATGATGCACTCCGGGTGTATAGGATGTTTGGGGTAATTGAAGACAAAGGGTGAAAGTGCACAACCTCTGCAGAGTCAACAAACTAAGATCTTAGCCGTGTCCCCGGTTATGGAAAACTATGAGCAGCTGGACAAGGAAGGACGGAAGAATCACATCACCATTTTCAATAAGTAAAATTTTGACCAAGTGAACACTAGTTGTGGTGCTTGGACTTCAGTCTGATAATGCCACCTTTTGGAAAGAAAAGTTTGTTTTACTAAAGTGATAGGAGAAAACTGGCATTTATGCAAACTTAGCCAAAACTCCACTCAGCCAAATAAGCATGTAGTATTAGTCTTGCCATTTATATCCACCATAGTGTTACTTGCCAATACATTAAATTGTATTGACTCCCTTGTGGCTGCATATTCCATATTGC
Source organism: Alopecurus myosuroides (assembly GCA_028641055.1). Taxonomy (NCBI): domain Eukaryota; kingdom Viridiplantae; phylum Streptophyta; class Magnoliopsida; order Poales; family Poaceae; genus Alopecurus; species Alopecurus myosuroides. Next base: position 105,982,986 of record CM054062.1, read on the forward strand.
AAATGATTCTGAAGACGAGTGAGGATTTCGTTTAGGATCTTGAGACTATCTCCAAAATGTTTTGCATGTGGCACATTAAGAAGATGGTCTCAATGTTATTATATGCTTTCCGCTGTATTTCTTTGTTTTCTGCTAGTCCTCTAAGACTATGCAAGTTGTAATATTATTTTGTAAAGACTGGATCATGCGATGTAATAGAATTTGATGCATTTGCATGATATTTCATTTTGTAATGTGGTGCTAGCAATTGATCCAGGGACTAGCACAACAACACAGGTATTCCACTTTTACTAAAAAGTGGGATGCTACAAAATGGTATTAGAGCATTATGTTGCCTATAGGATTCGAGACCCTTAGGTTTGGAAAACTTTTTGATCATGTTATTGTGTCCTTAGAGTATTTTGGATCCTAGCGGCATAGTGAGATGAAGCGGCTCGGACAACTTTACGTGTCCACGGACACGAGACCGTTCCCTGGTTGGCTTGTGGGTGCATTGTCCTTCTCACTATAGTGAATATCCAATTTGCAACAAGTTCTTAATAACCCATTGATCACCCTAGGATTGAAAATTTTCTATGTTCAAACTTTCTAGAAACAAAACAATCATTTTAATTCTTCTCATATCATCTCATCTATTTATTCACCTTCAAAATTTCTAGATGACCTACCTCTTCAATACCATCAAGACAAGAATGTTGATTTTACCAAGATGTGCAAGAAGTATTTTTCACCACATGAAGACCTACACTCAAGATTATTGAAGAACTTGAAGAAAAACATAGACTTCCCAACAATCAAGAAGAGAAGAATTTGAAGAAAACTCAAGAAGATATAGATGAGACCACCAATCTAGTTACTTTGTTATAACAACGTTAACATGTAAGTATATTGATCATACCAATGAGTGTGGTACGACAATACTAGATGTTTTCTAAAAACTATGTTGTTTGGTGTGAAGAATATGTTTGTTATGTGTTGTTTGTAAGAGTAATTTCCTTGATCTGTTGTGTTTGAGTAGGAACCTCCTTTAGATCTCTTTCTTATATCTACTCATCCATGCTAAGCCAAACCAAAACCCATACCACCAACCATAGTGAGCTACCATATGAAGTGCAACAACAACCCTTTCACCCAAGAATGTCATGAAAAGTTCTCTAATGAGACAGAAGCCCTCCTATTTAAGGAAGGTTAGCCTCAGATTGTTCTTATGTGTGAAGGAACAATCACATCCATGATCAATGCCAACTACATCATAAGGAGCAGCAAGCAATTCAACAAGTGAAGAAAGACAAGTGAACCCCAAGTTGCATGAGCTATGAAGATTTCAGAGCCAACTACACCAAGAGAAGAAATAATGAAGAAACACAACTATCCAGTTTGTGTTACATAGGAGTTTTACGCAACCCACTAGTTGAGAAATGATAGTAGTCTCAAGTTTGTCTTACAGATTGGAAACTTTCTGGTAGACAAGTGAGGTGACCTAGTGTTATTAAACAAGATTCATCAATCCAAGTACAAGGTAATGATTGAGTGCAACATGGATTGGCCCCCATGGTGACTACTCACATTATTTACTTTTGCTATGAGGAATGTTAAATCTGAGTGACATACCTATTAGAGAGATGACGATGTTAAACCTGAACCATAGAATGGCATATTACAATAATGACCCTATGTTAGTGTTGTTGAAACGTACTATTTACGGTGAGGATCAAGCCAACTTGGAGGTATCAAACAAATGGAAGTTTTGCCTACCATGAGAGTTTCGTTAGAAATAGCATGATGTTTGCCTTCAAGGATGACAACAAGAAGATGGAAGATTACCGAAGACATCAAAAGACCAAGTTGAGAGGAACCCAAAGACTTTTTATTGACCCAAAGAGTGACCCCTCAGTGTCAAAGGTAGTTCAACATACCTATGTTGGTCTACAGCTCTACCGCGAAGGAAAGTTCTACTCAAGCCAATCTCAAATCAATCTACACCCCAATCTAATGAAAATAGACTACCCACAAAAGTTTCTTTTAAGGGTGGTAGCCCACCCAGTTGTTCTGGAACCCAGTTGTCCAAATCTATTCTTTCTTTCTAGCCTTCCCAAATCTCGGGACGAGATTTCTTTTAAGGGTGGTAGTCTGTAACATCCCTGATTTTTGGAAAGTCCAAAAATCACTAAAAATTCAAACTTTTTGTTTTCATGTTATGCAAGTCACCAAAAACCAATGAGATGCAAGGAATAAAAAGGAAACAATACATAACTCAATGAAAATTGAAATTAAGAATCCATTATACCTCTATTCCATAAACCCTAAAAGTGTCGCACCCGGACTTCTAAAGGATACTCGCCGTTCCGTTGAACAGTAGTAGATTGGATTACGGGGCTTACCGGCACCCGCGTCCTCTTACGAGTAGGCCAACACACGTATGTGTGACAACCAACCCCTATCTGTTCAGCGTCGACGTAAACTATCCCATAGAAATCAGGATACTTCCATTGACGTACTTCAAAACATACACACATGGTACGTCAACGGCATTGGAACAAGTGATATCACAACATATCTCTACGACACAAAAGATTGAAATAAGTTGCAAATAGCTCTCATTAGAGCACAGATAGCAAATACAATCATCCAGAGGACACATGTCCCAACAATTCATCATTACATCACAGCGGAAGCATTCAACATGTCTGAGTACAGACAAGATCCAAATAGGCCTAAGAGGCCGGAAACGAAAAGACGGAGCCCATCCACGAAGTCTCGGATCCTGCCCGGGTCCGCTATCTACTCGTCAGCAGTCTCGTCATACTCCACGTAGTAGCCACCATGGGGATCCTCGGAAACGTAGTCTGCGGAAACCACAGCCCCAAAGGGGTCACTACATAAACATACTGGCAAGCAAGACTCACAGTTCACCAAAGTGTAGCCCGTCAACACCAAGCACAGATGCCTTGGGTGCAACGGAAGAAAGGGGATATAAAAGATGCTGCGACTGGCTGCTCTAACCAACTACAGAACATATTACAACTTCCGGCTAACAGAAAGGAGATAAGATCGCGTATCGTAACCAACTACAACTAACCACCAAACAAACCCATCCTGGACCTCGCCCCTTATCCAAAGAAGCAATCCGAGGATAACTCACACAGTTGGATTAATGTTGGTTCAGATTGTTGTGTCAATAAGCCTATTACTAGTCAAGTGGTTAATCATTGGGTGTAAGGTTGTTAATCATTAGGTTTAAGTTGTCGTGAGTACTTGTTAGCCAGTACTTTCACCAAGTAGTCCATAACCGCGGAAAACACGGCTTCTCGAGAAGATTTATCCCTGCAGGGGTGCACCAATTTGGCCGTACACGTAAGAATAACCCGCCAGACGGGGATCAAACCCACCAAGCGAGGTACTCAACACAACCCAACTCTTCTCCGCATCAAGCCCAAAGCACCTTGGGCGCACGGCTAATCGAGCCCCGAAGAATGGGGACCCTCATAGCACTCTAAGAACGTGTCCCCCTATATGCCGACTACAAAAGTTCCACCCTGGCCTGGGCTCGCAAAAACATGCATGCGGCAAATGGAAAACACGAACTAAATGAGGCGATTTGGACGAGATGCGAATCGAATCAAATTGAGGGGGGCGCCCATACTCGCTTCCCACATGCGGTTAGTGCGCTCATCATGGATCAGTAGACAATACCCTTTTCCTATTAGGGTCGACACTAGCAGGACTCAAAACCACACAGGGCCTCCTGCCGGTGCCTTATCATCAAATTATTATTAACAATAACATTAGCATGATTCATTGTTTAACATCGAGCCCCCAGTACATAATGAAATAGTAACAGAAAGTAACGGGTAATAGACTCGAGCAAAACAACCCTAAGCATGCTAGTAGGACACGGGCAACAAGCAAAAGGTTATAGGTATGGAGGTGAGGCAATATCAGGGTTAAAGGATACATGTGATAGGTTCGTAACAGAAGCAACTATTCATAGGGCTAGCAGAATAGACAACGGAAAGTATCGGTAACCAATGTTGAAAGGAACACGATGGTTCATGTGAGTGATAACTTGCCTGCAAACCCAGTAGCCTGGTACTGAGCTAGATCCTTAGAAGGGGTGTCGTAAGTGTCGTCGGTCTCAACGTCGTCGTTTATCCGAGAAGAAGCAAACAAACAATGCAGAAAGATAAACAATCAATAACATGGCATAGTGCACAAACATGGAATGATGCATGACCATTTAACTGATGCATTAAATTAAAATAGTTGACATGGGAAACAATACATGATCAAATAGACCCACATGCAATCTTGAGTTGCATATGAAAAGCCCATGAATTTTGGTTGAAACAATTGTTTTCCAATTAACCAACAGGTGAAAGTGGATTAGTATGATGCATGGATGAGGAAAACAACAAGATAACAACAATAGAACCAATTGGAAATAAGGTGTACTAATTTAGAAATTTATTTATTAAGTTAGGGAATTTTTGGTTCCTTAAAGGTGTCACACAAGCATTTGTTGTTTTCACCACTTTTAATTATTCAAAATGGATAACAAAGTTCATATTTGGAAAGAACACACAATTTTAGATGGAATACATGTTTCACTTGTGGAAAAAGGATTTGGAGTGATTTAATTATGAATTAAACAATTTTAAGCAAGATTTAAATGAATTTAATTCAAACATGAACTTATTTGAATTTTTATTTGTGCAAAACATTGGGTGAAGTTCATATTCGAAAAGCTTATACTTTTATGGTTTGAAAACATATTTTATATGTCCCAAAAGAATTTAATTTGATCAAGTTATGAATTTAGCAAATTTAAATGATTTAAATAAGGTTTAAATTATTTAACCAATTTTAATTATTCAAAACATGAAACAAATTTTATATTTGAAAAGGTGGTTTAATTTTGCATGGAAAACATATTTCATTTGTTGAAATTGGATTTAAAATGAGCAAGTTATTATTTTGGCAATTTTAAATGCATTAATTAAGAAACAGTTGTTTTCAGCAATTTAAATTATTCAAAACAGCAAACAAAATTTATATTTGGAAAGTACATGAAAAGTTGATTGGAAAACATATTTAGTTTGTGGAATTTGGAATTTTTATGCCCAAGTTATGATTTTTGCAAAATTAAGTGATTTAAACAAGAATTCAAATGTTTCACCCATTTTAAATATTCAAAACAGTAAACAAATTTTATATTTGGGTAGAACATTTAATTTGGGACAGAAAACAAATTTAAAAAGTTAAAATTGGAGTTAAAATGATTTCGTTATGCATTTTACAAGATTTGGTGCAAATCTGCCATCTTTATCACCTCTAGGGACTTAGGAAAAATATTACAGGGCTAGAAAAGAAACTGCAGGGACCTAATGGTGATTTCTGGTGAATTTCTGTATCAAAACAATTAGAAATAAAACTGAGGGGGGATTCGAACCCCCCACCTCCTGCTACGCGCGCTGGGGACAGAACCACTGGGGTGTGCTGAATTTTGTTGACACAAGGGGGGTTGGGGGGGGTATAAGGTGCAGATTGCGGGCTTAACTGAACTTGGTTCAGATCGATGTCGCATGGCAGATCGGAGGTCGCCGGAGGGCTGCTGCTGCTGCGGCCGTGGGGCGCCGGGCGGGTGCTGTGGGGTGCGGTGTGCCGTGGGAGGAGGAGGGAGGCGAGAGGGAAGGAGGGGAAGGCTCACCTCGAGGCAGGGAGGCGGAGCAGCGTTCGGGGCAGAAGTGGCGAGCAGAGGGCGACGGGCGGCGATGGGGAGGACGGCGGCGGAGCTCCGGGACGTCCCGGCCCAAGACGAGGGGATGAGGAGGGAGCCCGCGGTGGGGCGGCTCCATTCCCGGCCTCTCCCTGGCCGGAGGGGGCCCCGAGCGCCGGCGATCACCGGAGGGGAAGGGTGCTCGGTACAGGTTCAGTTACAGCAAGAAATAGACAGAGAGAAAAGGGATGGAGGTGGGAAGGAGAGGGAAGAAGATGGCGGCAGGGGAGAGAGGAAGGAGGGAGAAGGAGAGGGTTAGGGTTAGAGCAGGGGGCCTCGGCTAGGGTTATAGAGGGGATCGATGGAGCTGCAGCCGTTGCTCCCTTTTCTCTGAATACGTGGACACCATGGATGTTCCTCCGTACAGAGGAAGAAGAAAAGGGGATCGAAGGGGTATGGGCTAAGGGGAGAGTTGGGCTGGGCCTTCTGCCCCTCTCTCTGTTGTTGTTCTCTTTATTATTTTTGTTCTACTTTTTTTTTTGCTGAATTGAATTAGAGAAGAAAAGAGGGGTTTTTGGGTTAGGAAAATTAGGAGAAAATTTTGGGTGAGTTTATTAAGTCAAAAGCAATCACTTGCCAAGTTTGGTTTTTCAAAAGTTCAAATCTAAATTGTTATTCGTGATTTAATTCAAATTTGAAAGAATTTGCTTATGAAGTGATTATTATTGAAAACAACAATTTTAATAGGGTGAACCCTATTGTTTAGTTAGAACAAATGATTAGGGTTATTTTGTTGATTTTCATAAGTTGAAATTGGGTACTGTTTGTGAATGATTTGAATTTGAAATAACATTTGGATTAATTGAATTAGAAAAAGCCATAATTTTAATGGGTTGAGCCTTAGGGTTTAATGGAAACAAATGATTGATTTGTTTTGCAATTTTCATAACTTTCAAAAGGGTTGTTGTTTTGGAAATTAATTGAATTTGAAAAGGGTTTGGTATGAAATGAATTTTTGATAGAAACAAAACAACAGTTTGGAATCACAACTTTAATGGAAACAATTGATTGTTTTGATTTGAAATATCATTTTGGAAATTGTAACATCACAAGGATGAAACAAAAGGTTTGAATTTTGGTTTGAAATTCAAATAGAAAACAAAGGAAAACTAAGGAAAACAGTTGGAAAACAAATGAAAACAGAGGAAAACAAATGGAAAACAAGCAAAACAAATGCAATGAACATGATGCCATGATGCAAAACATAAAATAACAGAGAGAAAACATTCTAATGGCTATTTTTCATACTTGGGATGTTACAAAACGCCCCCTCTTGAAGGAATCGCGCCCCGAGATTCCTACTGAGAAAAGAAAAGGTCCGGATACTTCTTGCGAAGATCCTCTTGAGCTGTGACACGTGAAACACATCGTGCACCTTGGATAGTTTTTCTAGAAGTTCAAAACGATAAGCATCCCTGGCAACTCTTCTGGAAAAACGTCAGGGAATTCGCAAACCACCGGAACATTTTCATGTAAAGGGAGAGGTTTTGCATTGATGGTGTCTGGCTGAATATAACTTGATTCATTTGGAGAATAGACTATCTGGAATGTGGTGCTTCAGGAATGCTTCCTCGAAACAACCCCAGGTGATAGGAATGCCAGCTCTCATAGCCTGGAATCAACAACAACAACAACAACCTTTCTGGCCAGATAGACTTGATATTTGGGATGTTTTGATTAGACGCCGGTAGAAGAACTGAAATGGAAAACAACAACAAGATTTCAACGGACGAAAAGGATGTTGAGAAGAACAGGATAACGAAGCAACATCGGGAAAACGAGATCAAAACACTCCTGAGGTACTACGGAAAAACCCATCCGGGCTTCTAAAGGATCAATATCTACTGCTTAAGGAATAGAGGATTTGCTTCCGGGGCTTACACGCCTCCGTTCTCAATCGTGAGTAGGCAACATGATAAATCATGTCACAACCACCTCCATTCCTATGGTCTAGTAGATATAACCATCCTAGAGAAACCAGGATCCTGAAATCCTAACTTGAAAGTTTAGATAAGAAGGGAAAACAACGTTGCACTTCCTTACCAGAAAAAGGGAGGGAGGGTGGGGATAGAAGAAAAAGAACAGAATTCCTACTCTCACGTTTCATTTTTCCTATAAAGCTACAAAATAGTTTCTAGACTCAACTGCGACCAGTAAAAAGGGATCCTACAGGCAGACAGGCTCTGATACCATTTGTCGCACCCGGACTTCTAAAGGATACTCGCCGTTCCGTTGAACAATAGTAGATTGGATTACGGGGCTTACCGGCACCCGCGTCCTCTTACGAGTAGGCCAACACACGTATGTGTGACAACCAACCCCTATCTGTTCAGCGTCGACGTAAACTATCCCATAGAAACCAGGATACTTCCATTGACGTACTTCAAAACATACACACATGGTACGTCAACGGCATTGGAACAAGTGATATCACAACAGATCTCTACGACACAAAATATTGAAATAAGTTGCAAATAGCTCTCATTAGAGCAGAGATAGCAAATACAATCATCCAGAGGACACATGTACCAACAATTCATCATTACATCACAGCGGAAGCATTCAACATGTCTGAGTACAAACAAGATCCAAATAGGCCTAAGAGGCCGGAAACGAAAAGACGGAGCCCATCTACGAAGTCTCGGATCCTGCCCGGGTCCGCTATCGACTCGTCGGCAGTCTCGTCATACTCCACGTAGTAGCCACCATGGGGATCCTCGGAAATGTAATCTACGGAAACCACAGCCCCAAAGGGGTCAGTACATAAACGTACTGGCAAGAAAGACTCACAGTTCACCAAAGTGTAGCCCGTCAACACCAAGCACAGATGCCTTGGGTGCAACGGAAGAAAGGGGATATAAAAGATGCTGCGACTGGCTGCTCTAACCAACTACAGAACATACTACAACTTCCGGCTAACAGAAAGGAGATAAGATCGTGTATCGTAACCAACTACAACTAACCACCAAACAAACCCATCCTGGACCTCGCCCCTTATCCAAAGAAGCAATCCGAGGATAACTCACACAGTTGGATTAATGTTGGTTAAGATTGTTGTGTCAATAAGCCTATTACTAGTCAAGTTGTTAATAATTGGGTGTAAGATTGTTAATCATTAGGTTTAAGTTGTCCTGAGTACTTGTTAGCCAGTACTTTCACCAAGTAGTCCATAACCGCGGAAAACACGGCTTCTCGAGAAGATTTATCCCTGCAGGGGTGCACCAATTTGGCCGTACACGTAAGAATAACCCGCCAGACGGGGATCAAACCCACCAAGCGAGGTACTCAACACAACCCAACTCTTCTCCGCATCAAGCCCAAAGCACCTTGGGCGCACGGCTAATCGAGCCCTGAAGAAAGGGGACCCTCATAGCACTCTAAGAACGTGTCCCCCTATATGCCGACTACAAAAGTTCCACCCTGGCCTGGGCTCGCAAAAACATGCATGCGGCAAATGGAAAACACGAACTAAATGAGGCGATTTGGACGAGATGCGAATCGAATCAAATTGAGGGGGGCGCCCATACTCGCTTCCCACATGCGGTTAGTGCGCTCATCATGGATCAGTAGACAAGACCCTTTTCCTATTAGGGTCGACACTAGCAGGCCTCAAAACCACACAGGGCCTCCTGCCGGTGCCTTATCATCAAATTATTATTAACAATAACATTAGCATGATTCATTGTTTAACATCGAGCCCCCAGTACATAATGAAATAGTAACAGAAAGTAACGGGTAACAGACTCGAGCAAAACAACCCTAAGCATGCTAGTAGGACACGGGCAACAAGCAAAAGGTTATAGGTATGGAGGTGAGGCAATATCAGGGTTAAAGGATACATGTGATAGGTTCGTAACAGAAGCAACTATTCATAGGGCTAGCAGAATAGACAACGGAAAGTATCGGTAACCAATGCTGAAAGGAACACGATGGTTCATGTGAGTGATAACTTGCCTGCAAACCCAGTAGCCTGGTACTGAGCTAGATCCTTAGAAGGGGTGTCGTAAGTGTCGTCGGTCTCAACGTCGTCGTTTATCCGAGAAGAAGCAAACAAACAATGCAGAAAGATAAACAATCAATAACATGGCATAGTGCACAAACATGGAATGATGCATGACCATTTAACTGATGCATTAAATTAAAATAGTTGACATGGGAAACAATACATGATTAAATGGACCCACATGCAATCTTGAGTTGCATATGAAAAGCCCATGAATTTTGGTTGAAACAATTGTTTTCCAATTAACCAACAGGTGAAAGTGGATTAGTATGATGCATGGATGAGGAAAACAACAAGATAACAACAATAGAACCAATTGGAAATAAGGTGTACTAATTTAGAAATTTATTTATTAAGTTAGGGAATTTTTGGTTCCTTAAAGGTGTCACACAAGCATTTGTTGTTTTCACCACTTTTAATTATTCAAAATGGATAACAAAGTTCATATTTGGAAAGAACACACAATTTTAGATGGAATACATGTTTCACTTGTGGAAAAAGGATTTGGAGTGATTTAATTATGAATTAAACAAGTTTAAGCAAGATTTAAATGAATTTAATTCAAACATGAACTTATTTGAATTTTTATTTGTGCAAAACATTGGGTGAAGTTCATATTCGAAAAGCTTATACTTTTATGGTTTGAAAACATATTTTATATGTCCCAAAAGAATTTAATTTGATCAAGTTATGAATTTAGCAAATTTAAATGATTTAAATAAGGTTTAAATTATTTAACCAATTTTAATTATTCAAAACATGAAACAAATTTTATATTTGAAAAGGTGGTTTAATTTTGCATGGAAAACATATTTCATTTGTTGAAATTGGATTTAAAATGAGCAAGTTATTATTTTGGCAATTTTAAATGCATTAATTAAGAAACAGTTGTTTTCAGCAATTTAAATTATTCAAAACAGCAAACAAAATTTATATTTGGAAAGTACATGAAAAGTTGATTGGAAAACATATTTAGTTTGTGGAATTTGGAATTTTTATGCCCAAGTTATGATTTTTGCAAAATTAAGTGATTTAAACAAGAATTCAAATGTTTCACCCATTTTAAATATTCAAAACAGTAAACAAATTTTATATTTGGGTAGAACATTTAATTTGGGACAGAAAACAAATTTAAAAAGTTAAAATTGGAGTTAAAATGATTTCGTTATGCATTTTACAAGATTTGGTGCAAATCTGCCATTTTTATCACCTCTAGGGACTTAGGAAAAATATTACAGGGCTAGAAAAGAAACTGCAGGGACCTAATGGTGATTTCTGGTGAATTTATGTATCAAAACAATTAGAAATAAAACTGAGGGGGGATTCGAACCCCCCACCTCCTGCTACGCGCGCTGGGGACAGAACCACTGGGGTGTGCTGAATTTTGTTGACACAAGGGGGGTTGGGGGGGTATAAGGTGCAGATTGCGGGCTTAACTGAACTTGGTTCAGATCGATGTCGCATGGCAGATCGGAGGTCGCCGGAGGGCTGCTGCTGCTGCGGCCGTGGGGCGCCGGGCGGGTGCTGTGGGGTGCGGTGTGCCGTGGGAGGAGGAGGGAGGCGAGAGGGAAGGAGGGGAAGGCTCACCTCGAGGCAGGGAGGCGGAGCAGCGTTCGGGGCAGAAGTGGCGAGCAGAGGGCGACGGGCGGCGATGGGGAGGACGGCGGCGGAGCTCCGGGACGTCCCGGCCCAAGCCGAGGGGATGAGGAGGGAGCCCGCGGTGGGGCGGCTCCATTCCCGGCCTCTCCCTGGCCGGAGGGGGCCCCGAGCGCCGGCGATCACCGGAGGGGAAGGGTGCTCGGTACAGGTTCAGTTACAGCAAGAAATAGACAGAGAGAAAAGGGATGGAGGTGGGAAGGAGAGGGAAGAAGATGGCGGCGTGGGAGAGAGGAAGGAGGGAGAAGGAGAGGGTTAGGGTTAGGGCAGGGGGCCTCGGCTAGGGTTATAGAGGGGATCGATGGAGCTGCAGCCGTTGCTCCCTTTTCTCTGAATACGTGGACACCATGGATGTTCCTCCGTACAGAGGAAGAAGAAAAGGGGATCGAAGGGGTATGGGCTAAGGGGAGAGTTGGGCTGGGCCTTCTGCCCCTCTCTCTGTTGCTGTTCTCTTTATTATTTTTGTTCTACTTATTTTTTTTTTGCTGAATTGAATTAGAGAAGAAAAGAGGGGTTTTTGGGTTAGGAAAATTAGGAGAAAATTTTGGGTGAGTTTATTAAGTCAAAAGCAATCACTTGCCAAGTTTAGTTTTTCAAAAGTTCAAATCTAAATTGTTATTCGTGATTTAATTCAAATTTGAAAGAATTTGCTTATGAAGTGATTATTATTGAAAACAACAATTTTAATAGGGTGAACCATATTGTTTAGTTAGAACAAATGATTAGGGTTATTTTGTTGATTTTCATAAGTTGAAATTGGGTACTGTTTGTGAATGATTTGAATTTGAAATAACATTTGGATTAATTGAATTATAAAAAGCCATAATTTTAATGGGTTGAACCTTAGGGTTTAATGGAAACAAATGATTGATTTGTTTTGCAATTTTCATAACTTTCAAAAGGGTTGTTGTTTTGGAAATTAATTGAATTTGAAAAGGGTTTTGTATTGAATGAATTTTTGATAGAAACAAAACAACAGTTTGGAATCACAACTTTAATGGAAACAATTGATTGTTTTGATTTGAAATATCATTTTGGAAATTGTAACATCACAAGGATGAAACAAAAGGTTTGAATTTTGGTTTGAAATTCAAATAGAAAACAAAAGAAAACTAAGTAAAACAGTTGGAAAACAAATGAAAACAGAGGAAAACAAATGGAAATCAAGCAAAACAAATGCAATTAACATGATGCCATGATGCAAAACATAAAATAACAGAGAGCAAACATTCTAATGGCTATTTTTCATACTTGGGATGTTACAAAAAGCCTATTCAAAATCAATATTCTTTATTCAAAGAAATTGTTTTATCTTAGAAAACCTTATTTTATAACATGTTTTAAAATCAAATATTACTTTGAATAATGTTTTATAGCCTTTGAAACCATAGAATTATTACCTCTAACAGTTCCTATGCCTCAAAATTATTTTATGAGAATAAAAACTATTTATATTGATATCCAAATGTCATTCCAAGTTTTAAACATAAAGTGGTATTCATAAAATGTTTTGATTTGAAAATAACATAAATTAGGACTTGAAAACAATATTAAAGCTTGAGGAGTTTTCTAAATTTTATTTAAGCCACTTTTATATTTATTTAATTTTCTATTTTAAAAATGGAATTAAGTTACTATTAGTAAATCACTGAAATGTTAAGTTTATAAAAATATGAAAGTGAGGTAAAATGAATTTGAAAAATAGTATTTGACATGTTTATTGTCTCTGAAATTTTATTTAATCAAAACCTCATTTTATTATTTTTCTAATTTAAAAATATACAATAAGTAGTATTAGTAATTATTTATATTTTCAAAAATATAAAAAGTGAAATGTTCTAAACAGAAAGATATTAATTTTACAAGTTTTTAGAAATTATTTTGAGGTCTTTTGGATTAATAAAAAGAAAGATATGAAAAACAGAAATAAAAAAGAAAAGAAAAAGGCTGGATGACGTCATGACGACGTCATCATCATCAAGCCCCAACAGTTGTTGTTTCTTCCGTTTCAGGCCGAATTGCATTCGTGCGTTTCTCTGCAAGATTAAAAGCCGCGACCATCTCCCCTAAAATCCCACCCCCTGCTGTCCTTTTCCCTCACCTCCCTCTGTAAATGGTGCCCCTAGGCCAATGTGCTTGCTCATCGGAGTTACTCTCGGCCGCCGCCGTATTTTGTCTCCTCCGGCACGGTGACACCCCTTCTGCGCCCGAGACTACTCCCTTTCGTCTCCCGTCATCCGCGCGCACATTCTAATGCTCCTCTCGTTTCCTTTTGCGCCATGGAACAACCCCGCCATGCAAGGCCGAGGATCGCCGGAAGCGCGCCGTCTCCGCCCATACATCATAATCACAGGAGGGAGTCCCCGAGTGCGTCATCATCTCCATCATCTTCTCCGTATCGTGCTGAACATCGTGGTGCCCCTCCCGAGCCCAGGGAGCCACGGGATCGCCGTCTCCGTCAACTTTCCGATCATCCGCGATGCCCCGCGGCCATTTTCCGGCGGCTTCCGGCAGACCGAGGTAACCCTAGCCCTCCCCAGCCTTTAGATCTGAATCGGGCGGCTCACAGTAGGTCACTTATTCGAACCGGTATCGGCGAATCAGGAAACGCCGCGTGGCGCCCTGTCAGCCGCGTGCCGATAGCTTATCCACCGCTCGGCGCAGCGTGAAAACGGCCCAAGCCCATCCCCTATCCGTCACCCTGCGCGTCATTTAGCCAATCTGAGCCCATCTATCTCTGGGATTTATTCCCGAATAAAAACAAAATATCAATTTTGTAGAAAAGCCCCTAGAAACTAGAATCAGCATAACTTTTGATCCATAAGCCCAAATTTAGCAAACTTGGACTTTTTGGAATCAGCACAACGTATAGAAACTTTTAGCACTGTTCAAATTCAAAATTGACAAACTTGAATTGGTTCAAATTTAAAAATTCTTGTTTGATAAATTTTTGCATAATTCAAATTCTATAGATCCAAAAATTGGAAACAAAATATTTTTGGAAACCTTAGGATGAGTACTTTCACACCCTCTGTCCCAAAATAATTTTTGAACAAGCTAAATTGTAATTTAGAATTAATTGGTATATTTGAGTATTTTTTTTTGACACGGATTTAATTCTGTAAATATTTTCAATATAGTTCCTTTTGCAAATTTGTTCCATTTGGTAATCTTGAAACAGAGACATCCTTGCCCAACCATTTTGGATACCCTTGGACCATGGCCATGTGTTTTTGACCAAAAAACCCAACATAGTGATACATCCATTTTCACCATGTCTTAGAAATTGTTTTCATCATCTATTCTTTGTTGTTGTGGCTAATTGGATCCAAGACCAAGTCCTTAGAATATGTCAATCACATATAGTACGAAGTAGTGAAATTTAGTTTTCTATCTACTTCTACACTCCCCTTTCATGTTTCAAGAAATCATCAAGTTAGCAAAATGGAGATCAAGACTCAAGCACAAGAAGAAAACTTCATTTTCAACTTAGTGGCAACATGAAGAGCTACAAGGAAGATCAATGAAGAAGTTTTGAAGAAAAGACTAGACTCCACACCTAGAAGAAACTTAAGAAGTACAACTATGAAGAAATTCAGAAGAAAACATCTCCCTCTCTCTTTCTATCTTTCTTCTTATATTCTTTCTAATTTGACTTAGTGGTATTTGTGCCCATCCCATACCTAAACCAATTACTGAAGTGAAGATCATGAAGATTTATCAAGTACAAGGGAATCTTCACAACAAGGAGGAAACTACAATAGAAGCATGAAGATGAACTTCAAGAAGACAAGCATGTAAAGACTTGGAGCCATCCACACAAGTTGAAGAATAACAAGTTGTTTTTGCCCAACCATTGACCCAAATGTAAAATACAAATACTTTATCTTGTTATATCCATTTATATGAAGTTGTTTGAGCCTATACCTACCTTAACCCAAAATGGAAAGACTAAACTAGACCACTCAAATGTTTTGATGAAAACAACTAAGTGTTACACCTTATTATGTGTTACTTTAGTTGAAATAGTGAGACATCCTTAGTGAACTCTTGAAACTTCCTCGACAAGTATGGTTAAAATAAAGTTAGTTTTCAACAAACTCAACCTAGTCCAATCCCAAGTAAACCCTTGGAATTTCCTTAACAAGTATTGAACTCAAACCTAGACCTTGTCCTAGCCAACTAAGTTAAACTCCTTTCGCTATGTTATTTTGTATGTTCTTTTCACTTGTTTGTTTGCTTGCTAGCATGTTTGTTTATTTTGTTATTGTGTTTTCAATGAATAGATTGTACGGAGAGTAACGATCTTTTGTGAAGAGAGTGTGATTTATTCACCAACTTCAACAAGGCAAGTAACACATCATTCAACTACCCATTATTTTCTATATGCATTAGTTGATTTTTGAGTAGTATGCATGATAGGATTTTTTTACTAAGTTATGTTATGCTATTCTATGCTATTATCCTAGTTGTGTGTAGCCATCTCTTATACCCTTGTTATTTTGATAGCCTTAGAACTTAGTACATGATATGCAATGTTACAAATTGTTTTACCAGATGTTGAGGAATTTTTTTTAGTATAACTAATAAATAAACCACCTGGGTGGAAGTGGTAAGACTGGGTTTATGTTGAGTGTTGCCTCAGTGCCCTTATCTAAGGGTTATTCCACTTGAGGTTGTCACTTGCGGATGGCCACCCAGGAACAAAGAGATTACCATGTCCTTCTAAGTTTAGTAGCTTCCCGTGCATCCTTTTGACATATGGGCTCTGTCTTGATCAACTAAGTTGTGAGGGTTTAGCCCAGGCTTGACAAGAAGATGTAGCATAATTATAGGTGGAACGGGTCTTGCCGGTGGGTTGAACTTCTTCTTCTGAAAGATCTCGTCTCAATTCTCTCCTTTCCATGATGCACTCCGGGTGTATAGGATGTTTGGGATAATTGAAGACAAAGGGTGAAAGTGCACAACCTCTGTAGAGTCAACAAACTAAGATCTTAGCCGTGTTCCCACTTATGGAGAACTATGAGCAGCTGGACAAGGAAGGACGGAAGAATCTCATCACCATTTTCAATAAGTAAATTTTTTACCAAGTGAACAGTAGTTGTGGTGCTTGGACTTCAGTCCAATGATGCCACCTTTTGGAAAGAAAACTTTGTTTTACTAAAGTGATAGGAGAAAACTGGCATTTATGCAAACTTAGCCAACACTCCACTCAGCCAAATAAGCATGTAGTATTAGTATTGCCATTTATATCTACCATAGTGTTACTTGACAATACATTAAATTGTATTGACTCCCTTGTGGCAGCATATTCCATATTGCAGATGATTCTGAAGACGAGTGAGGATTTCGTTTAGGATCTCGAGACTATCGCCAACATGTTTTTCCTATGGCACATGAAGAAGATGGGCTCAATGTTATTCTATGCTTTCCGCTGTATTTCTTGGTTTTCTGCTTGTCCTCTAAGACTATGCAAGTTGTAATATTATTTTGTAAAGACTGGATCATGTGATGTAATAGAATTTGATGCATTTGCATGATATTTCATTTTGTACTGTGGTGCTAGCAATTGATCTAGGGACTAGCACAATGACACATGTATTCCACTTTTACTAAAAAGTGGGATGATACAGTATGGTGGACACATTTGGCAAACTTCGGTTTTTGGGAGTTGGAATCACGAGTAGAGCTCATTCTCAGTACATGTGGAGCCTAGCAAAACACTGGGAGCAACAAATCAAGAGAGAAATAATGGCCATAATCATGCATAGCGACAAAAACATTATTAATCAAAGCATAAATGGTATTACAAGTCAAAAACTAAATTATCATAAAAGCTATAAGTGACTGGTTTGTAGTCATAAACATGGTGTAAGCATGCGCCAAGTCAACCAAATAAAGCATTCGAAGGAGAACACCACAAATTTATGCTTCAATGTGATAAAAACAACTTATGATTCTTTCAATGGTACATTAAGCACTCTCATATATTTGAGACAATTCATGCTAAAATAACAACCACTAAGCATAGAATTAAAATAGCATCTAGCATGACATGAAAAAGTCTAGCCACAGTCTATACAAGCTTCCTTTTGCACCGGTGTAAGCCCGAAAATTGTACTACTGCTTTCCAACACCAATCATTTTATACTAAAAAAATATCCAAGAGATTTATCAATGAAACAAGAGAGTACTAACATAACTCTAATAGAAATAACATCTATGAATAAGAGATGCATGAAAAACAGGAGCTAAAAGGATATGCAGCAGCTAGAAGAAAAACTAAGAATACGAGCATGGAAGAAAATGAGTATTCATATGAAAAAGCGGAGCGTTTCTCTCTCCCACACAAAGATTGATGAGTTTGAACTATATTTATTTCATAAAAGAAAACAAAACAAAACAAAAAAAACAGACGCTAAAAGTAAAATGCATATGATGTGACCGAATAAAAATATAATTTCACTAGAAGTGACCTTATAAATTATTGATGAAGAAGGGGATGCCTTGGGCATCCCCAAGCTTAGACGCTTGAGTCTTCTTAGAATTTGCTGGGATGAACCACGTGGGCATCGCTAAGCTTTGGTTTTGCACTCTTCTTGATCACGTTATATCACCCTCTTCTCTTGACCCTTGAAAACTTCCTTCGCACCACACGAAAAGTAATTCGCATTAGAGGGTTAGTGCAAAATAAAAAATTCACATGTTCTGCATGGACACAAGAATTATTAAAACTTTTTAAACATTAGATACAGCCACTGATATTTCGTGAAGCAAAGAAATCCACTCGACATAGTAAAACAGATAATGCAAGTAAAAAGGCAGAATCTGTCAAAACCATAACAGTCTGTAAAGACGATTTTCTCGTAGCATTTAAGTTGGTCAAATCGAAAAACGTACAGCTAGAAAAAGTTTCGTAATTATCTGAGGAAGAAGCTCAAGAATTTGCAGGTCATTTTGATTTTTCTGTGAATTTTGCGATTTTATACGGTGGACAACAGAAATCTGTTGCCTGCGCAGAAATCCAAAACCAACCTCAAATTTCATTAAATACTTCACTTGGCACAACAAATGCGAGAAAATAAAGATACAAAAAAGTTTCTACAGAAGTAAACAACACCTTGACTCAAAGAAAACAGAGAAAATAAAAGCAAAAAATAAAACCCTGGGTTATCTCCCAAGAAGTGCTTTTCTTTAACGCCTTTTAGCTGGGCATAGAAAGAGAAAATCAAGTGTTTTCAAGTGAAGAAGCATACAAATTGTAACTTGTTCAAATAATAGAATAAAAAGACAACTTCATTATATTCCTAGGAACGTGTTTCATACCTTTGTTGATTGGTAATTGGTATTTAATATTCCCCTCTTTCTTATCAATAATAGCACCAAGAGTTCTAAGAAAAGGTCTTCCCAAAACAACAGGACAAGAAGCGTTGCATTCAATATTCATAAAAATGAAATAAATGGGTACAAGGTTGTTGTTAACCATAATAAGAACATCATCAAATCTCCCCAAAGGTTTCTTTCTAGCATTATCAGCAAGACGAATATCCAAATAACAGTGTTCCAATGGTGGTAAATGTCGGGGGGTTACCCCCGAGTAGGGGTAAGGCAAGTGCTAAAGTGAAGGTCAAGGTACTATTGACCGGGTAGATGGCTACCCGGGTACCTGCTACCCGGTAGGTTTCTATCCGGCCGTATTCACCAAAGGCCAAGAGAAGATATCAAGGAACTTATATTCTACCGAGTAAAGAAGTTGGTCCGAGTAAACGGATGGCAATCCTACTCGGGCCAGAAGTCAATGGAGCCGTTCTGACAAGGTTCCCGCGTATCCTGCGTCCATACCGGCGTGCGGTTCAACTTACGGAGCGCGTGATTATCCGCTCTACGGCGTGGCTACAGTGTGGTAGGCGCATGTCAAGTCATGTCACTGACGGAGGGGACAGGACAGGTCCAGGGGCCTACCCTATCTCACTGACAAGGTGGACAGGTCCCATCTCCCGAACGGCGTGACGACTTCCCGCACCCGCGTCAGCGAGAAGCCGGAGGCGTGCTCTGTTCTGCAGTGTGCCTGTCCCATCAAGTGTACCTTATAGTCTTTCTTTATTCGGCTGGGCACCACTATATAAGGTGCCCAGCCCCCTCCTGCGCGAGGGACGTAACACGATGTTGCTTCACTTCCCATTTATTGCTAGAGACAACACTAGAGCTAGAGAGAACAGCCGAGTGGCTACTCGGCCAAGAGACATACTTTGTACTGTGGCTACTCGGAGATCACACATATAGAGAGAGAGGCAGGAGTAGGGGTGTTACCTCCACACGAGGGCCCTGAACCTGGGTAGATCTTGTTGTTTGTAGTGCTAGAGATTCCTTACGCGCGGCTACTCGCCGTGCGATCCCTCCCCGGATACCTCCAGCGTCCATCGGCCCCAACACTTTAGCCATCCTATGGCATCTGCCGTGATACCACCACGACAGTTGGCGCCCACCGTGGGGCTACCAGCGGCGCTGGCTGCAGTTCACATTCGGACGGGACCTATTTCAGCTTCAGGGGAGCGCGTGGTCTGTGGCCTTGTCCACAGATTCGGCTCCTTCGACTTTGTCACCAACAACGCCGGAGATTTCGGCAGTAGACCCATGCCAGCAGGCGGCTCGGTGCTCTCTTTCGGCACGCATCTGGTCTACGTCGCCACCATCGTCATCCGCGAGTTCCCGGAGGAGGTGCTCGTCGCGGAAGATCCTCCTGCTGTACTCGCTGCCCGCGGGAATCCTTCTGGCTGCTCTGTGGACATTGTGGAGATGATGATGACAGGCCCGGCTATCAATGCCGGGAAGGGCGCGGCCGCTACCGCTGGCGTCATCGAGGAACCTGCTGGTGCGAAGGGCCACAAGCCCTACGAGAAGCCCCAGAACATTCCGGGCTACATGGATCCTTCCACGTCCACGGCGACACCAGTTGCTCGTGGAGGCGCAACTGTGCAGCTGGGCATGCCGCAACCCACCAAGGCGGAACTCGCCGCCATGAGGGCGCAGATTGAGCAGCAGCGTCAAGCGCTACTCGCGGAGACCCAGGACCTGGAGAAGGTTAGGCTTGAGCTTAACCTGGCGCAAAACGAGTACAATGCAGCACATGGCTTTACTCCTGTTTCTAGGCTGCCTAGCAAGATAGGCGTTACTCGTCGCAACTTAGGCGCTGAGCTGGCTAGAGATGGTAGGGCTGCTAGCCAATCTGCTAGTTTGGACACTGTTGGTAGGCCTAGATACAGCACCCCCGCCAAAACTCTTAGGGCTGCAGAGGCAGTGGCTGCTGAGTTGCCGCATCTCACTGGCGACGCGCGCGCTAGGCAGCAGGAGAGACTCAACAAGCTAGTGCTAGAGGCTGGCAGGCAGAACGAAGAGTTCCGGAAAGCCAATCCGGGTGTTGGCGCTTCTCAGATTGTGCACTCGCTTGCGGTCAGATCTACGGATCAGGCCTCATCGCCGCTTCCCGGCAATGAGAGGGACCAGAGTGTGCACTCTGGGAATAGTAGAAACATGCAGGTGTACGACCCGGCTGTCGCCGCAAAACAGCACGCTGTGCCGCGGTAGCCCGGTCACAAACACAACTCTGCAGGAGCAGGCTATCAAGCCAACAAAGCTCACAGTAAAGAGCAAGGAGGAAACCATGCAGGACCTTCTCGGCGTCCTAGCTCTCAGCCTACTCGGCAGAGGACGCAGCAGCCAGCGGCAGCACAGCCGCGTGCCGCTGCACCAGCAGCCAACCCGGTGGTGCAGCCCGTAGTTGTGCAGGAGAACCGCTACGATGATGGTTACTCGACGATGGGGCTAGCCGGCTATGCTGACCGAAAAGATGTCACTGACCGTCTGGGTGACCGCATGCTGGAGCCCAGTGACGCAAGATACAAGCTGGACCGGATCAATCGGTCTGCGCAGCTCGAGAACAGGGGACCACCTGGCCCAGATTGCTTTGGTCGCCGCATCATGGAGGAGCCCTCCGTGAACCATTTCCAGCTGGCTAGGGGGACCAAGTGCTATGATGGCAGCACCAAGCCGGAAGACTGGCTAAGTGACTATGTAACCGTTGTGCACATCGCAGGCGGCAACCGGAGATGGGCGGTGCGGTATGTTCCGCAGATGCTGGAGGGACCTGCCCGGACTTGGCTCAACAATTTGCCCAGAGATAGCATCAACTGCTGGCTAGACTTCTCGGAAGCCTTCATCAGCAACTTCACCAGCACGTACAAGAGGCCGAATAGGCCGCAGCAACTGTCCGCTTGAAAGCAGCGGGAAGAGGAGACTGACCGCGAGTACCTTACTCGGTGGAGCACTTTGAGGAACACATGTGAGGGTGTGAATGAGGCCCAGGCCATTACTTGGTTTGCTCAGGGCTGCAGGCATGGCAGCATGTTGTGGCAAAAGCTGCAGAGAGAGATGCCGAGTACGCTCGCCGAGACGATCAAGATTGCAGATATGTATGCACTCGGCGACCCAACTCAGCCTCTGCTTGACTCTCCTGAGCCGAGAAGGAAGCACCAAGACAGCAGCAGGGGCAATGACTTCAGAAACAAGCGCAGAGGTGACCGCATTGATACTCGGTATGATCCCGAGGAGGTGAATGCTCTGACTACGGCTGCTGTGGGTAGCCAAAGGCAAAAAACTGCTGGAGCCCAGTACGGGCAGAACCAGAATCAGGGCCAAGGCATCAAGAAGCCATACAATGCTCCCCAGCAGGGTAGCAGCAACCCGGATCCAGCTCTGAGCTTTATCTTTGAAAACATGAAGGTTGGGCCATGCAGCTTCCATACTCGGCATCCGAGTAGGCCAGCCAACCACACCACCCGGCAGTGCAGCTGGTGGGACCAAATCAAGAATGAAGACGCTGGTCAGCTGCCCCCTCCTCCTCCTCTGCCACTCTCGGGGGCCAACGTGCAGCCTGTTCGGGCAGCTGCTCCCAGGCCGGCAGTGTTTCCGAGAAGGGAGAACGTGAACCAAGTGGCTCAGGGAGCCAACCGCAACTACAACAACGGCAATCGCAACTACAACAACGGCAACCACAACTTCAGCAACAATAACAACCGCAACTACAACAACAACAACAACAACAACAGGAACTACAACAACAACAACAACAACAACGGCAACAATGATGGGGGAGACTGCAACCAGTACCAGAAACACCACAAGAGCTACATGATCTTCACCACCGAGCCAGCCGACAAGCAGTCACTCCACAGCCGCGCGATGGAGGTCAATGCTATGATCTCGGCTGTGCCTCACTACCTGCACTGGTGCAACCAAGAGATCACGTGGTCCAGAGCTGATCATCCTAGGGTGATGCCCAACCCGGGTAGCTATGCTCTGGTGGTGGATCGCACCTTCTTGGGAACTCAGAAGAATGTCAGGTTCAGCAAGGTGTTGATAGACAACGGCAGCAGCATCAACATAATGTACCGGGATACACTGGAGAAGCTCGGCCTTGCCGAGAACATGTTGCTACCCAGCAGGACCACTTTCCATGGCATTGTGCCGAGAGTATCTTGTGCTCCAATCGGCTGCATCTGGGTGGATGTCTTATTCGGTACCAGGGAGAACTGCCGCACCGAGAGCCTGCAGTTTGAGGTAGTTGATCTTCAGAGCCCGTACCATGCACTACTCGGTAGGCCTGCCCTCAGCAAGTTCATGGCCTCCACCCATGCTGCCTACCTGAAGATGAAGATCCCTGGTCCCAGTGGATTCATCACCATCTCGGGTGATTACAAGCGTTCCTTGGAATGCGCGTCTGCTAGTTCTCAGCTGGCGGAGTCCATGGTCATTGCTGCCGAGAAGAAGAAGAAGATACACGAGTTGGTGGCTTTGGCACAAGCAGCGCAAGTCGGTGATCCTGGCATGACGAGTCCCCAGTACGGAACTGCATTCCATGCATCCCAGGAGACAAAGAAGGTCCAGGTCGATCCTGAGTTCCCAGACCGTGTTGCCATCATTGGCGCCGGGTTGGGAGAGAAATAGGAAAGCGAGCTCATCCACTTCCTCCGTGAGAATCGGTGTAACATCCCAAGTCTGAAAAATAGCCATTAGAATGTTTTGCTCTCTGTTATTTTATGTTTTGCATCATGGCATCATGTTGATTGCATTTGTTTTGTTTGTTTTCCATTTGTTTTCCTCTGTTTTTAGTTGTTTTCCAACTGTTTTCATTTGTTTTTCCTTTGTTTTCTATTTGAATTTCAAACCAAAATTCAACCCTTTTGTTTCATCCTTGTGATGTTACAATTTCCAAAAGATATTTCAAAATAAGACAATTGTTTGTTTCCATTAAAGTGTGATTTCAAAACTGTTGTGTTGTTTCTATAAAAATGGATCCAATAATCAAACCCTTTTCAAATTCAATTATGATCTTCTTCCAAACAACAACCATGTTGAAAGTTATGAAAAATTGCAAAATAAATCAATCATTTGTTTCCAATTAAAATCATTTGATCACCCTATTCAAATATTGTTTTCAATAGTTGAAGTTGATGTAAATTGCTTGTGAATAAAATTTCTTTTTATCAACACCCTAACGGCAATTTAAATTTCAAATCATTTCCTTCTTATTTGACATGATCAAATTGTGGTTTAAACATTTAAAATTCTTGCCAACTATTAAATTCAATAAGGATTGCAAAAATTGCTTGAGCTTATTAAATAGCATTTGTTTATTTCCAAAATTCCCAAATCAAACCTTATTTGAACTTCCCCTAACCACTTAAAATCAAACTAATATTTTCCAATTTTGAAAGTCAATAACTAAACTTGCTTTTAATTATTGTTTTGCAAATTAATAAACTTTAATTATCAAATAAACACCCTAAAACCCTATTTGAAAATTTCAACTAAACAACTTTAAATCAATTAGAATTTCAATCTTGTGAAAAATAATGCTAACATTGCTTTAAGTTTGTTTTTTGAAAATTAAAACAAATAGTCCATAAAAGAAAAACCAAATCATTATGAACCCTATTTGAAATTTCAACTAGCAAACCAAAAATTAAATTAACTTTTCAACTTATTGGGGAATAATGTTAGCAATTGCTGTTTTGCAAATTAACAATTTATCTATAACATTTAAAACCCCAAACCTTTCTATTCACCTCTCTCTCTCTTTCATTCATTACAAAAAAAAGGGGGGAAAAGAAAAAAAAATCAAAAGAGAGGGTGAGCTGAGAGGGAGGCAGCCCACTCTAGCCAGCCCAACACTCAAGCCCACCCCACGTCGTCTCCTACCTCGACGTCATCTTCAGTACGAACGTCGCTCCCACCGCAGGATCCCCTCTCCCCCACTCTGATGCTTGCCGTACCAAGCTTCCCCCCCCATAAAAACCTAGCCACCGACCCCCTCTGCCCTAGCCCGTCCTTTCTCTTCTTCCGCCGCCACCTCCCTCTCTTCCCACGATCCCCTCCTTCTTCTCTCACGTTCTGGTTCTGAATTTCCTTCCCTGAACCATAGCCGGAGATGGTGGTTCATGGAGCCAAGGCTACGGTCGACGAAAAGGGCAACCGATGGCGGGAATCGAACCGTGTCGTCTTCCCCTACCTCTCCACGCGAGGATTCATCAGGAGGACGACTACACCGCCGGCACCATCCCCTCCATCGCCGGCCGTCGCTCCCTGCCGCTGCCCTGTCCGCCCCGACCTCCTCCCCTTCGACCGCTAGGTGAGCGCCCGCTCCTCCTCCCTCCCGCTCGCTCTCATCCCTCTCCCTTCGCTCACCACCTCGCAGCGCCTCCACACGCACGCCACCCCACGGCCACGGCGAGCGCATCGCTGCCGGCGACCCTCTGTTGATCTCTGTCCGTGTGGTTCAGTCACGTTCAGTTTTTTTTTTCAGAAAAATACCGAGACCTGAACCTCAACCTTTCCCGGTTCCCTCTCTGTCAACGATTCGACTGCTACCGCAGTGGCAGTGACCACAGCGTGCGAACCCACAGGTCCCGGGATCGAGTCCCATCCCCACCCTTTTTCTGCTCCTCTATTTCGTTTTGATTCAATTTAGCCCGCAGCTGAACCTTAACCCCCCCGAGACCCCCTTCCTTCCAACAACAGAGCAGTAGCCCATCTGGTTCAGGTCCCTTGAGCGCAGCAGGAGGTGGGGGGTTCGATTCCCCCCTCCCACATAAACCAAAAACTTTTATTTTTGCAATGTTTTGATACAGCACATTCTCAGTAATCACAAATAGGTCCCTCCTTTTTCTTCCTAGCCCCTGTAATAATTTTTCAAGTCCCTAGATGAACTAAAAATGGCAGATTTGCACCCTAATATTGTAAATTGCATAATTAAATCATTTTAACTCCAAATCCAACATTTTTAATATGTTTTCAGTACCAAATTAAATGTTCTATCCAAATATAAAATTTGTTTACTGTTTTGAATATTTTAAATTGGTGCAATATTTGAAAACTTGTTAAATTCACTTAAACTTGCAAAAATCATAACTTGTTCATAAAAATTCCAAATTCCACAAACTAAATATGTTTTCCAATCAACTTTTCATGTACTTTCCAAATATAAATTTTGTTTGCTGTTTTGAATAACTTAAATTGCTGAAAACAACTGTTTCTTAATTATTGCATTTAAAATTGCCAAAATAATAACTTGCTCATTTTAAATCCAATTTCAACAAATGAAATATGTTTTCCATGCAAAATTAAACCATCTTTCCAAATATAAATTTTGTTTCATGTTTTGAATAATTAAAATTGGTTAAATAATTTAAACCTTGTTTAATTCATTTAAAATTGGTAATTTCATAACTTGATCAAAACAAATTCTTTTGGGACATATAAAATATGTTTTCAAACCATAAAAGCATAAACTTTTAAAATATGAATCTCACTTAATGTTTTGAACAAATAAAAATTCAAATAAGTTCATGTTTGAATTAAATCCATTTAAATTCTTGCTTAAACTTGTTTAATTCATAACTAATTTATTTGAAATCCTTTTTCAACAAGTGAAACATGTATTCCAACTGAAATCTTGTTTTCTTTTCAAATATGAACTTTTCTATCTATTTTGAACAATTAAAAGTGGTGAAAACAACAAATGCTTGTGTAACACCTTTAAGAAACCAAAATTTCTTAACTTAATAAATGAAATTCCAAACTTGTTAAACCTTATTTCCATTTGGTTCTATTGTTGTTATTTTGCTGTTTTCCTCATCCATGCATCATGCTAATCCACTTTCACATGTTGCTTAGTTGTAAAACAATTAATTCAACCATAAATCATGGGCTTTTCATATGCAATCCAATTGCATGTGGGTCCATTTAATCATGTTGTTATCTTGTCAACTAGTTATTTTGATGCATCAATTAAATTGACATGCATCATCCCATGTTTGCGCATTATGCCATGATATTGATTGTTTATCTTTCTGCATTGTTTGTTTGCTTCTTCTCGGATACACGACGACGTTGAGACCGACGATACTTACGACACCCCTTCTAAGGAGTTAGCTCAGTACCAGGCTACTAGGTTTGCAGGCAAGTTATCACTCACATGAACCATCGTGTTCCTTTCAAAATTGGTTACCGATACTTTCCGTTGTCTATTTCTGCTAGCCTTAGTAGTAGTTGTTTCTGTTACGAACCTATCACATGAATCCCTTAACCCTGATATTGCCTCACCTCCATACCTATAACCTTTTGCTTGTTGCCCGTGTCTTACTAGCATGCTTAGGGTTGTTTTGCTCGAGTCTGTTACCCGTTACTTTCCGTTACTAGATTACTTTTATGTTCTGGGGGCTCCATGTTTAATCAATCAATCATGCTAATGTTATTGTTAATAATAATTTGATGATAAGGCACCGACAGGAGGCCCTTTGTGGTTTTGAGGCCTGCTAGTGTCGACCCTAATAGGAAAAGGGTCTTGTCTACTGATCCATGATGAGCGCACTAACCGCATGTGGGAAGCGAGTATAGGCGCCCCCCCCCCAATTTGACTCGATTCGCATCTCGTCCAAATCGCCTCATTTAGTTCGGGTTTTCCATTTGCTGCATGCATGATCTTGCGAGCCCTTGGTACCCGGGTGGAACTTTCGTAGTCGGCATATAGGGGGACACGTTCTTAGAGTGCTATGAGGGTCCATTTTCTTCTGGGCTCGATTAGCCGTGCGCCCAAGGTGCTTTGGGCTTGATGCGAAGAAGAGTTGAGTTGTGTAGAGTACCTCGCTTGGTGGGTTTGATCCCCGTCTGGCGGGATATTCTTGCGGGTACGGCCAAATTGGTGCAACCCTGCAGGGATAATCTTCTCGAGAAGCCGTGTTTTCCGCGGTTATGGATTACTTGGTGAAAGTACTGGCTAACAAGTAGTCAGGACAACTTAAACCTAATGATTAACAACCTTACACCCAATGATTAACAACTTGACTAGTAATAGGCTTATTGACACAATAATATGAACCAACATTAATTCAACTGTGTGAGTTATCCTCGGATTGCTTCTTTGGATAAGGGGCGAGATCCAGGATGGGTTTGTTTGGAGGTAGTTGTAATTGGTTACGATACTCGATCTTATCCCCTTTCCGTTAGTTGGAAGTTGTAGTTCTCTGTAGTTGGCTAGCGCAGCCAGTTGCAGCATCTTTTATATCCCCTTTCTTCCGTTGAACCCAAGGCATCTGTGCTTGGTGTTGACGGGCTACACTTTGGTGAACTATGAGTCTTGCTTGCCAGTACGTTTATGTACTGACCCCTTTGGGGCTGTGCTTTCCGCAGACGACTTTTCCGAGGATCTACATGGTGGCCACTACGTGGAGTATGACGAGACTGCTGACGAGTAGATAGCGGACCCGGGCAGGATCCGAGACTTCGTGGATGGGCTCCGTCTTTCGTTTCCGGCCTCTTAGGCCTATTTGGATCTTGTCTGTACTCAGACATGTTGAATGCTTCCGCTGTGATGTAATGATGTTATGTTGGGGCATGTGCCCTCTGAATGATTTTATTTGCTATCTCTGCTCTAATGAGAGCTATTTGCAACTTATTTTCATCTTTTGTGTCGTAGAGATCTGTTGTGATATCACTTGTTCCAATGCCGTTGACGTACCATGCGTGTATGTTTTGAAGTACGTCAATGGAAGTATCCTGATTTCTATGGGATAGTTTACGTCGACGCTGAACAGATAGGGGTTGGTTGTCACACATACGTGTGTTGGCCTACTCGTAAGAGGACGCGGGTGCCGGTAAGCCCCGTAATCCAATCTACTACTGTTCAACGGAACCGCGAGTATCCTTTAGAAGTCCGGGTGCGACAATCGGGATGTATTTGCATGGTCCAATGAGGATCTGCCGGGCATCCCGAGGGAGTTGGTTGAGCACTCGCTGCATGTGCGGCATGACGCCAAGCCGGTTAAGCAGGCTATGCGCCGCTTTGGTGATGAGAGGAGGAAAGCTATTGGTGATCAGATCACCAAGTTGTTGATAAGCAACTTTATCATGGAGGTATTGCATCCGGACTGGCTGGCCAACCCGATTATGGTTGATAAGAAGAAGGAGGACCCCAAGGCCGATACCGCATGGCGTATGTGCGTGGACTACACCGACATGAACAAGGCCTGCCCCAAGGATCCATTCCCGCTACCCCGCATAGATCAGGTGATCGACTCCACTGCTGGTTGTGAGCTTTTATCTTTCATAGATGCCTACTCTGGTTTTCATCAGATAGCTCTCAACCCGGATGATCAAATAAAGACTGTCTTTATTACCCCTTACGGGGCTTATTGCTATCGTGTCATGTGCTTTGGGTTGCGGAATGCTGGGGCTACCTATCAGAGATGCATGCAGAAATGCTTGCATGATCAAATTGGCAAAAATGTGCAGGTGTACGTAGATGACATTGTCATTAAAACGAATAAAACACATACTCTGCTTAGTGATATTGAGGAAACCTTTGCCAACTTGCGCAAGTACAAGATGAAGTTGAATCCGACTAAATGCACCTTTGGCATTCCGGCTGGCAAGCTACTCGGCTTCTTGGTATAAAGTCGGGGCATTGAAGCCAATCCTTCAAAGATAAAAGCTATAGAGAGCATGTCTTTGCCGAGATCACTGAAGTATGTGTAAAAGTTCACTGGATGCCTGGCTTTTCTGAGCCGCTTCCTGGGCAGAATGGGCGAGAAGGCCTTGCCTCTTTATCAATTGATGAAGAAGAGTGACAAGTTTGTCTGGACACCACAAGCTGATGTAGCATTCAAGGAGTTGAAAGCCATTATGGGTAGCTCTCCCATCCTGGCTAGTCTGCTACCCAAAGAGCCAATGTTACTATACATTGCGGCAACCAACCGAGTAGTCAGTGTGGTGATTGTGGTGGAAAGAAAAGAGGAAGGCAAGACTGTGCAATGACCACTATACTATCTTAGTGAGGTGTAATCCAGCTCCAAGCAGAACTACCCGCATTACCAGAAGATGACTTACGGCGTGTACCTGGGCGCCAAGAAGCTGAAGCATTATTTCCAGGAGCATCCCATCACAGTGGTGAGCTCTGCTCCCATCTCAGATATTATGGGCAACAAGGAAGCAAGTGGCAGAGTAGCCAAGTGGGCAATCGAGCTAGCCGCGTACGCTCCTCTGTCCGTGAGAAGAGAAGCCATCAAGTCACAGATTCTGGCGGATTTTCTAGTGGATTGGGCTGAGGTGAAGTATGAGCCTCCCTTGCCGGAAACCAACTACTAGAAGATGCATTTTGATGGCCCCAAAGTGAAGGAAGGCCTTGGTGCTGGCATAGTGCTTACGTCACCCAAGCGAGATCAACTCAAATACGTGTTGCAGATTCACTTCAAGGCATCTAACAATGTGGCCGAGTATGAGGCCGTGGTACACGGTTTGAAAGTAGCCAAGGAGGTTGGCGTGCAGCGCATCATCTGTTTTGGCGACTCGGATTTGGTGGTACAGCAGGTATTCGGCACCTGGGATGCTCTGGATGCCAACATAACTTCATATCGGTTTCTGGTGCAAACCATGACTGGCTTCTTTGAAGGATGTGAGTTCCAACATATACACCGAGCAGAGAATGACTCAGCTGATGAGCTGTCCAAGTTGGGGTCTTCTGGGCAGTTCATCCCGGCTGGGATTGCCTTGGAGCATTTGAGAAAGCCATCTATCAATCCATCCCCCAACTCGGAGTCTATATTCGTTCCTTCTCTGCCAGGCGAGGAAGCTGTTCCAATGGAGATTGACTGGGAGGCTGCAAAAGAGAACCCGGGGACTGTCGTCTCCAACCTGGGGACTGTCGCATTCATCGAGGGGGTCCTTGCCGGGTGCTCGGGGACTCGTCTCCAACTCAAAAGAGGTATTGGCGGCTGATCCAATGGAAGTGGACGAACCAGTGTTTCCCACACGGGAGACACCGAGTTGGGTTCTGCCCATATTATCCTTTCTAGCGAATGGCACCTTGCCAAACGATGAAGTTACGGCCAGGCAGATACATAGAAGGTCCAAGGGCTACTATACTCAACAAGGTGCTGCATAGAAGGAGCCCTACTGGCGTGCTGCAACGCTGCGTTGAGCCAGAGGAAGGAGAAGAAATTCTGGTGGAGATACACCAAGGAGAATGCGGACATCACGCCTCTTCTCGGGCTCTGGTCAACAAGGCTTTCCGGCATGGTTTCTTTTGGCTCACTGCCTTGAAGCAAGCTGAAGATATAGTGAGAAAGTGCAACGGATGCCAGAGATTCGCAAGTAAGATTCATATGCCAGCTTCCGAGTTGAAAACCATTCCCATTACTTGGCCATTTGCAGTTTGGTGTTTGGATATGGTGGGACCTTTCAAGCCAGCTAGAGGCAACATGACTCACATATTGGTCATGGTTGACAAGGTCACCAAGTGGATTGCGGTCAAGCCTATTCGGAAGTGTGATGGAGCCACAGCTGTGAGTTTCCTAAAGGATGTAATCCTGAGATACGGCTACCCGCACAACATCATTACTGATAATGGCACAAACTTTGCTGAGGGTGCTTTTGCGAGATTCTGCAAGGAGAAGCGGATCTGGCTAGATGTTGCATCTGTTGCGCATCCCGCCTCCAATGGGCAAGTTGAAAGCGCAAATGACATGGTGTTGTCCGGCATAAAGCCAAGGCTGATTGAGCCATTGCTGAAAACACCTAGGTGTTGGCTGGACGAGTTTCCGGCGATGTTGTGGAGTCTAAGGACTACCCCTAACCGATCAACCGGATACACACCGTTCTTCCTGGTATATGGAGCTGAGGCCGTATTGCCCACTGACCTAGAGCATGACTCGCCCCGAGTAACCCTCTACACTAAGGTAGAGGCGAGAGAAGCTTGAGAAAATGACGTCGACCTGCTGGAAGAAGCAAGAGAGTTAACTCTGTCATGTTCAGCTGTGTATCAGCAAAACTTGAGGCGTTATCATAACCCGAAAGTGAACCCAAGGGTTTTCCGAGAAGGAGACATGGTCCTTAGGCTCGTGCAACGCACGGCCGGGATGCACAAGCTATCCCCTCCGTGGGAAGGACCTTTCATTGTGAGCAAGGCTCTGCACAATGATGCCTACTATCTAGCTGACGCACAGGCACCCCAGAAGAACAGGCCGGATAGAGCTGGAGAGGAATCTAAGCGCCCCTGGAATGTAGCTCTACTCTGCCGTTTTCATTTGTGAGCAGAAAGTTGTATGTATCTCCTTAACGAGTTAAAATTCTAGTAGGCACTCCGAATTCAAACTCGGGGACTGCCCTTGTCCAAATTTGTTCTGTGTTGTTCTACTATGTTTTACTTTGTCTACTCGGTTGCTCTACTTAGAATTTCATAAGTATATTTAGTAATGTGTTTAAACCTAAGGGCCAACTCTTCGACTATGCTGTTGTTCGCAACCCGGCTTCATGGCAAGCAAGAGAACAAGCCAAAGGTCAATCAGCACACGAAAATTGCTAAGGAGAAGAGAGGTGTAGCTACCGAGTAGGGTGTTCTTCTCCGTTTTTGTTGTCTTTTTTCGGCTAAGTGGTGGGCAGCGTTACTATGAATTTTTCTAAGTGGCTAAGTATTTGAAAATCAAGCTTTGAAATCTTGTGACTCGACTACCAAAAAAGCCACAAGTGGCAGGTAAGAGCTGAGACGAAAAGAGAGAGTGGATAAAAAATGCAACTCGGGGACTTGCATAATAATGCAACCCGGCATTGAGCCAGAGTTGCTAAAAACTTAAACTGGAATAAAACTGAGTAGCAACAAAGACATAATTGTACGATTACATCTGCACCCGGCATCCCAGGGATCTGATAAAAGTTTAAGGCAAAGTTTGCAAGAATTACACAACTGTAGAATCGGCGTTGGCCGCATCGGCGTTGGCAGAGGCAGTGGTCTCGGAGGTTGCTGTGGCCACCGAGACAGGATCCGTTGTAGAGGTGGACGCGGTAGACTGGGTCCTGGGCAGCGGGTTGGCGTCAGTTTGCGCAGCACCAGTCGCGCCCAACTCGGGAGCTGCCTGTTCGGTCCCCATCTCGGTGGTGATTGTGGCGTCTTGAGCGCTGGGTTGCGGCTGCTCGGCCTCTGCGTTGGTGGACAACTCGGATTCCTCTGTCTTGACCAGCTGCTCGGTCCCTTCGATCACCTTGGCCTTCCCCTTCTCGGATGCTCTCTTGGCGGCTTCGTCCTCAGACTCGGCATTGTCATCGTCGTCGTCCTCATCATCCTCTTCTTCAGGTTCCGTCTCTGGCTCACGGAGGCCATCGATGTAGGTGGCGGTGTCGGCGTAGGAGGCGATCTCGTATGCTACCACTTTCCGGCGAGTGACGTAGTCAGGATTCTTGGTCCACTTGGAGTCTTCACGGATTGTGAGGATCCTGTTGAGGTCTAGGTTTTCATACCAACTGATGATGAAGTGCAGCAACTCGTTAGCTCATGCCCGAGCTGCAGAGGCACGCCACTTCTTCAACTCGACGTTCACTCCGTCTAGGTGCTCGGCAATTTCGCTGAAGGTTTCTGGCACCTCCTGTTCCGGCCAGAACAGCTTGTGGAGTTTGAATCCAGTGGACACCATGGAGGTGCCCAAGCCCTTGAGGGAGCGGATCTGTGACTTGATACAGAGGAGATAGTCGCTGATGGTGAAGTGTTGTCAATGGGCATTCCTGATGCAGCCCAGAGCTGTCTGGCCTTCTCCACAGCAGGAACACCAGCGGAGCGTAGCTCCGGGAAGATATCTGCATAGGGATCTAGTTGGGATCTGCGATCTGGACAACGAGTTGCCGGTTGTGTTCCTTCAGCATCGAGATTTCCATCTCGAGCGTTTTCTCTCTGGCCTTGGCGGTCTTCTTAATCTCGTCCTTCTCGGTAGCTTGATTGATGGCATCCTCGAGGGCACCCTTCAGGTCGACCTGCATCTTCTCATACTCCGCCCTCTCGGTGGTGCGCTCTTTCTCGATCTCCCCTTCTCGGGTTTCCAACTGCTGCTGCACCTCGGCAGGCATAAGGCAGTTCAGGTGCTGCTCTCGGAATTTCTTATACTCTTCTGCGAGAAGAACAACATTGTCAGCAGAGTAACCATATAAGTGAATAGACACAATTGCAGAGAAGAGAGAAAGAGGCTCACCTTCCAGAGTTTGGACCTTGCTTTGGGCAGAGGCAGCAAAGACTTTGCAGTAGCGATGTTTTTCCATCAAGTCCTTGAGCATGCCTGCAGAGAAAACAATGATAAAGAAAAAAGCAAACACGGGCGTAAACAAAAAACGCACAAACCGAAATGATGAAAGCTTACCTTCAACTTCTAAGATCTGGAGAGTGCGGTCCAGTGCCATCTGCTCCATCGCAGCGCCGTCTTTTTTCTCGGCTTCAAGAGTCTCGATACGGTCCTTGGCGATGCGGTGGTTCCAGAGTAGCCGATGGAACACTCTCGTCCTCTTCTAGATGCTATTCTGCAGAGAAGAAGAGAAAAAGTGTAAGTGGTTTGGAAGATTTGGCCCGAGTAGATGGCAACTCGGTTGAGTTTTCGCCTACTCGGCCCGAATCTCGGGGACTGGGGGAATGGCTAAGAGGAAAAGAGAAAAAGAGAAGAGAAAGGAAAAACAGCAACTCGGAAAATGCAAGAAGGAGAGAAAAGACTTACAACATAGCTCTGCTCGATGTCCTCGGCACTCTTGCGCATGACAAACAGCTTCTCGGCCAAGGTGCATGACAGGGGGATGCTAACCCGGTAGGCCAAGCTCCAAGGAATAACCCGGCTCAAGGGATGATGTGCAGGATCCGGCTAAGGATAGGGAAACTTGTGAAAGCCCAAGCTTGTAGGCCCAATGACCCGGATTGTGGGTTACTGTAAAGGCAAGTTAGGGTTAGTGCGCCGTGTCCGGGTAGGATTCAGGGTACGCCTTGTAGGACAAGCCAGGGGGTACGGGTGCTTTATAAACCGACCCCCGGAGGTAGTTTGGACAGAGATCTAAGAACCTTAGCAGTATCGTGAGATATCGAGTATCCAGTGTAAATCCTAAATCGAGTTATTGTATCGAGAATAGAGATCCGGCGACTTCGATTGCCGGCTGTCAGATCAAGTTGTACCATGTCTTCTCTTGAGCTAAACCCTCTCCCGAACGCCTGTGTCGACTTGCCCCAAGATCAGTTACCCCTGGTAACATCTGCCGTGATTATCCCACGACAGTTGGCGCCCACCGTGGGGCCTGCGTCCAAAGGTGTCTACATCACGGGAGAAGCTCGGAAGGGCATGGAGAATCTTGTCATCGGCGAGATCTACATCGACCACGAAGGAGAAAAGGTGGTGGACGATTCCGGCTGGGGGCCGGAGTCGGATGACCTCGAAACCGGATCCGTCGTGACAATCGGCCGGATCAGCGTCTTCATCGGTATGGTATGTGCTTCCAATTCGGTCCCTGACAACGTTGGATCTGATTCTATGCCAGGAAAAGCCACGTCTATCCGATCAGATGATGAAGAATCAACGGGAACGACATACCCGGCAGAAGAACCCATCGCGGAGTGGGAACAGCCGGAGGAGCCGGCATGGACCCCACGCGACCGGGTCCAAGGAGAAGATGACACCGGGTCTATCCTGGATCTACTGGAAAACCGGTATGAGGAGAACGGTGAGGAGGAACAGCCTGAATTTACACCGGATATCGTGCGCCGAGTTGCAGTCTATGCAGCCCCCGCGGCCAACCAAGGAAACACAGCCGCGGCATCAGTCGGGGCGGCTCAGGCAGTGGCCCAGCAACAAGGCGCGGTTAACGGAGACCCGGTCCTGACCCGGGTCGATGGAGAGTCAGCATCGGTCACCAGTCACGCAGCAGATGAGGAGCAACACGCCAACATGTTCGGGTTTCAAGCCAACCGGACACCAGGGGCGGGTCCCTCGAATCCGCGTCACCCGGCCCTGTTCAATAATAATTTGATTTTGGATCCTACAGTCCTCGCCACGGTTATCACCCCAGAAAACGCGGCAGAGCGTGTTAGAGATCTGGACGTGGCTCGTCGTGCATTGGAACAGCAAAGAAGGCAAGTGGAAGCAGATAGACAGGGGATGGCCACCCGACGACGCGAGCTAGACGCGTTGGAAACCCGGCTTCGAGAGGAAACGTCCAGGATACATCAAAGGCACCACACCAGGTTGCCAGCAACGGGCGGGGTTATTAATCCGGCCAATTTATTCGTCACGCCTCAGGACCAACCGATACCAGTGGTGAACCAGGGAACCGCACCCCAACAGACGACAGCAGCGACACATCCGGCGAATGAACGGACCGGGTTACCCCCACCGCAAACTAGAGTCACAACCGGCAACGATCTACTGCCGCCGCCATCACGATTCCGCACGCCAGCCGGCCACTACAACAATCCTATGGACAACGTATATGCGGCGACACTCGCATTGAATCAAATACCTGTGGGAGAGTCGCCCCATGCAGAGAAGACTCGGCAAGCCATCGAGCTGTTGCACACTGCGGTGGCACAGCAAGCCAATTACCCGGATCACAGAAGCGGTATGCACGGGACGCCATACGTCAGCCAGCAGCAAGGGAATTTACAAACGAGTTCAGCGCGGCGGAGGGAAGAGCAGCAGCAAATGCCGCCTCCTCCCCGCGCTCAGGCAGCATCAGCAGCACAGGCCGTCGTGGACAGTTCTAGGGCTCGGAGGGCCGCGGCCGGGTCTGCAGCGCATGGACCTCCCGCAGCACCGCGCCCAGACGCGCCCCCCGCGGCATCACACGTTTCTAGAGCAAGGCCGGCTTCAACCATTCTTGCGGGACCCAAGTGTCTCTCGGACAATATTAGAGCTGAACCTTACCCGGAAAAGTTCAAAGAGCCAGGGAAAGTAGTGAATTATGAGCCAACCATGGATCCCGAAACATGGCTAAGCAGTTACGAGATGGCAATGGCAATCCGCAACGCGTCCGAGAACCTCCAAGCCAAGTTCATGTATCTGATGATGTCGGAAGGAGCAGCAAAATTGTGGTTCACCAATCTACCAGAGGGATCGATCAAGTCTTGGGAGGAATTGAAGAACGCGTTTATCAAGCACTTTCACGGGACCTGCAGGAAATTATTCACTATTGATGATCTAGAGCGATGCGTCCAGAAGAAGGGAGAATCGGCGCGCAGTTGGGTGCGCCGGGTTATGGAGATACTTCACTCATCCACGGATATCCAGCCCAAGGATGCACTACAGGCCATGGCAAAAACATGCAAGTATATACCTTTAGTGCAAAAGTTAACTCGCATGAAGTCCAGTCGAAATGCGTCGGAAGTCACAATGGGAGAATTAATGGATGCGTGCAACAAACACGCTGCGACAGATACTACAGAAGAAGAAGCTGATGACAAGAAGACAAAAGCAAACACAAGCGGTAATGGAAGAACCGGCAACGGAACAGCGACAGGAAACAATGGAAATAGCCAGAACAAGCGCCCCTTCGAAGGAGGCTCCGAGTTTGTCGCCAACACCGAAGCCGGGTCTTCAAGGCCAAGAGCAGAAGGAAATTTCAACGGAGGTAACCACCATGGAGGAAACTATCAAGGTCCGCCAAGGCCGGGTAACAATTGGGACATATTCAGGATGGCATGTCCGAAGCACAGCAGGAATGGCAGGCCAGCTAACCACTCCCTAGAACAGTGCGCCGATTTACAAAGATGGAAAAATGAGGAAGTGCACAGAGCTATGCGAGGTGCAGGGCGGGGAGGAGGACCGGGTCCAGGGGCAAACCCGGGCAACGGCCCACCCCCAGCTGGTAACCCGGCGGCTGGAAATCAAGGTAATAACCTAGGGGGGGCAGGAGGCTTCCAGGCTAACCCCAAACAATTGGGTCAATATCATGTGCATACCACAGGAGGCTCTAACAAGGACAAAAAGATACTGAAGCAAGCAGTCAACTCAGTTTCGTTAGCCGTTCCGAGATACTTGAGATGGTCAGAACAGGAGGTAACATGGAGCAGAAGGGATCACCCGGAAAGAGTGGAACACCCAGGAGTCTTGGCACTAGTAGTCGCACCGCAAGTTAATGGGTACGAACTAAAGAAGGTTTTAATGGATGGTGGAAGCAGCATCAATATACTGTATTGGGAAACCTTCCTACGCATGGGTCTCAAGGAATCTCAACTGCAAAAAAGCTCAACAGTTTTTCATGGGATAGTGCCGGGTCATTCAGCATGCCCCGAGGGAAAAATCGCATTGGAGGTAGCTTTCGGAGAATCAAAGGATAACTATCGAATTGAGTGGCTCACCTTTGAGGTAGTGAAATTACGCAGCCCCTATCACGCGCTGTTTGGAAGGCCGGCTTATGCCAAATTCATGGCTAGGCCGTGTTACGTATATCTACAGCTAAAAATCCCGGGTCCCAAGAAGACCATTACCATACATGGAAATCGAGATATAGCAGCTGAATGTGACGAAGGAGACGCAGCAATGGCCGAGCAGGCCTGTAGAAAAGAAGAACTCAAGCACTACCGATCTCAAGCAGACCCGGAGGATATAGCCACATCAAAAAGGCCGAGTACTGAAGGCGAAAGAACAAAATCCAAGGCAACGCAAGATGCTAAAATGGTGGCCTTAATCGAGGATGATTCCCCCAAGCGGCCCGCTGTAAAGGAAGAAGCCACACGGCCGCTTACAACCAGCCAGGTCATTGGAACACCCCACCCAGGTTGGCTAGCAAACCCGGTACTCATCAGGAAAAGATCCAACATATGGAGAATGTGCATTGGTCAAGCCAGACCGGGACCAGCGCTTATGAGGAACTAAACAATGTAACGGGCAGCAGGTTTCAGACGTGCTCTTTTCCTACCCAGGGTACCTAAGGGGACTGGAAGGTTTTTAATGAGGCGGCCTGCTGGTCCAAAATTTCTAGTATCAATAAAGAGATGGTTATCAAGTCCTATATCATTACACCCTGATTACAAGTAAGTAGTATCCCTGCGACATCGATAATTCAGTATCATCGAAAGCATCGATTGCATGTAGGTCTTGGGGGTTGGTTGCTCAGGTAACCAACCACTAACCCGAATGACCCGGCATAGATAGCTATAAGTTATAAGGGCCGATTACTCGCAAACGAGCACGGCTGCAATCTTATGACTGGGCAAAGAAGCCAACTTTTCTTGACTTATCTTACTTAAGCTTGATGTGACTCGCACTAAAGTGGCATGATTCGTTCGCTTACGATTACAATCAGCCATGGAGCCCAATGGGACTTGCCTGACACTGTTCTCGTATGGATGTAACAACATGGTATCCACGCGAAAGCCGGCTTACAGTACAAGATAGTTAAAAGGGTCATCTAAACCACAAGTTTATGCAGAGTACAAGGCTAAAAGCCGGAAACTCAACAATTATCAAGCATAACTTCAGTACTTACACGGAATGGCTTTAGGTTTGCGACTCGGTAAAAAATAATTTGTTCTCTCAGAAAGGCCACACCCCCATTACTCGAACTTTGGGTCATGGGGGCTGGGGGACTTCGAAACAGAAACAAACTACTTGGCTATCGCAGTTCGAAAAACCTCACCATCCGAGTCTTGGGGACTTAAAGAAAAAGCCCACGTATTAAAACTCCTGGTCTCGGAAAACCGAGTCTTACAAAGGGAGGTAAAAAGAAAGCTGGGTATCAAGAACAAGTTCAAAAGAACAGACAAAATAGCACGATTATCAAAGGGCAGGGAAAGCCGCAAAAATATGTCACCGAATAGAAGTACATTACAAGTTATGGCATCGGTATCAGAAGTGCACAAGCGCACCATTGGCAGGATAAATAGTTCAAATGAAAAGGTCCCACGTGATTAAGGTATTATGACATCATCACCCTACTCGGCCTCCTGAGTGCGATCTTCCGGGTCTTGCTCCTGGGCCTGCTGCTTAGCTTTCCTGGCAGAACCACCCGGACTCACCGCGCCAGGGCGGATGGGCGGAAGGACGGATGGTGTAGAGGCGGATGGCCCTGATTTTAACTCGGCCTCCCTCTTCGCGGTTGCCTCCTTCTTTTTGGCCTAGTGATCAGCCCACTTCGCCAAGAGGTCCAAGGGCGGGGGTGCTTCCTCTGTGATAACTTTGCCATCGGCGTCATACGCAGCCATTAGCGTGTTCAGGTCCAAGCTATCGGCTAAAGAGGTAGCCGAGGGGCGCACTGCTGACTGAATGGCCTTGAAGTCCTTAGGCGTAAATTTGGCACCATCCGCCTTAAACTCGGGAAACCCGGATATTATCTTAGCCGGGTCAAGCTTCGGAAAGTAGGCTTTGGCCAAGGTCAATGCCCGGGTTATTCCAATCCGGCAGGACGAACGTTTCCAAAGTTCAATCCAGCCAGGCACAGTGGAGCAGGCTTGGACAAGATTCTCTTCACCCGGATAGGCTTCTGTGGGCCAATGTATGGCGTCCAATATAAATTTTGTGCCGGCAAAGAAAGTCCGGAGCACAGTCTTCAGGGTCCTAGCCTTGGCAATAGTATCTTCCTCTGGAGGTGCAAGGTTGGCACCTGCAGTTGAAACAGAAGCAAGAAGGCATCAGTAACCCAGAGTGGTGCATAACAAGAAGCATGAAGTTAGTCGGCAGACAAAAACTTACTCAGTAAGATCTGGTAAGTGTCGGTGATTTGATCCGATAAATTCTTCAAGTCGGTCCGAGCGGTGTGGCACTTCTTCTTATATTTGGAAACATCCTTCTTCAAAGCTTCCATGTCATCCTCAAGGATTTCCCGTCGTTTTATCTCGGCAAGAAGACGTTGTTCGGTCTTCAGTAAAGTTTCATCAGACCGAGTTATCTGTGCCTGTAAGTAGAAAGGAGGGCAAGCATTAGTGGGATGTTATGATAAGATAAATTTGGCGTGAAGTACCAAGCATAACTTTTGCAAGTCATACTCGGAACTTGGGGACTAGATATGCAATATGAGACGACAAGCGCTCTTACCTGGTGCTCTGCAGCCATGCGCTCTAAAAGATCGCCCTCTGAAGCCTTCATGGTGAGAAGCGTGTTCATCAATTGATCAAAAGTATCTTTACCCGTATCAGAAGACCCGGGGCCTTGGGAATTCCGAGAAGAGGTTTTCTTCTTAGAAGGAGGCGGAACCCGGGTCATTTGTGCATTGGAATCCGACACTCCTTCGGCACCCAAGGTTGTGGCTTTCTTCTTCTTGCTCGCATGGGAAGCAATTGGATACTCGGTTTCTTGGGCGTCCGGTTTAATCGGCGAGGTTTGCTTTTCACCGCCAGACACGACAGTAGTCTTATCGGCCGGGCTACCCTGACCCGGTCCCTCGTCTTCCATGCCCTCTTGGTCGCTAACGACGACCGTGGCCCTGTAAATGTTATCAAGAAGCAGTTAAAATACGCGGTCAGGAAAGGGTGGTGAAGTGTGGAAGAGCGTCCGGAAGGGGATCTTACCCGGTGTTCACCGCGAAGTCACAAGGAAACCCGTCATCAGACTCGGGAGAGGCTGAAAATTGTCAGGTTAGATGTCATATAAGAATAGTTCAAGGGGAATGTGCCGGCTGAGAAAAGATAGAATAATTACCAGCCCGCCGAATGGGGGTCGAAGAAATACCCGGGTTGATGACGTTGTCACCCGGGTTATTTAGAGTTGACCTACGCTTGATCATGGGCGATTCCTTCAAGAATGGCCAGTGGAATAATGTCAAAATAACTCAGGTATATCATTAAGGTGACGTGAATTGAATGCGAGGAGGGGATATGAAACCTTGGAAGGGGCCTCTTGAGCTTTTCTTTTGGATCCGGCTTTGGTTGCCGGTTCCGGTTCGTCCTCGTCGCTGGCAGATTCTACTTTGCCATCCGAGTTTTCTTCCTCATCATCCTCTTGTTCTGAAATATCATCAAAGTTATGGTTGAAAATGAAGGGGTTATGACGAGTTCGAAGGAACCAAATAGAATTCGAAGAGTACCTTCATCCGAGTGAACGGCCTCTTGCTCCTCTGGACTTTCGGAGCTAGGGGAGGCGTTGATTTTCCAAAAGTCATCATTAGCCTGAAAGGTGTTAATACACAGGTTACCAACTGTATCAAGTGGAAAGAATGAAAGTAAGGGCGTTAGAGTCGGACTTTTACCTCAGGGGCGGGGTTTTCAAGCGTGAAGGGCTCTAACCCGGATATGTTCCGGATTACCTCGAGCTTTTCCGTCAAAAAACCTTTGATGGTTTTATGGGTGTCGCCAGGTGCGAAGATGTTATCGGAGTATCGGAGCGGATCGGAAGGTTCTCCTGAATACTCGCACATCAACTTGGTGCGGATGGAGTTGGGCTGAATCCTAAAATCGACCCAGGTCTTTACTAGATTGAGCCCGATGAGGCCCTGGGCTGTAAGAGTAGCAATTTTGGCTAGCAAGGGTTGAATTGCCTCCCTATCCGAGTTAGGGGCGAAGGCGCTAAACTTATCAGAAATATCAAGAAGACCCTCCGAGTAACCCGGCAGTTTCTTTTGGCCGGGTGGGGAAGTGTCCTGGCAGTAGAAGTATGAGAGCTGCCAATGCTTGACATGGGAATTGAGGGTGAGGGGTGGCATTAGAGAGTTTTTGCGGCGTTGGATCGAAACCCCGCCGCAAGTGAGAAGCGCCCCATCACCGCTTTCGCGGCATGGTTTGCATTGAAAAAGCTCAATGAAAAGAGCTAGACTTGGCGGAGTGCACAAGTAGGATTCGGAGAGGACAATAAAATGGGAAATATTTAGCACAGAGTTGGGTCCGATATCAAAGACACGAAGGCCGTAGTGGCTAAGTATGTCACGGAAAAAGGGGTGACCCGGTGGTCGAAAACCCCGGGTCACGTGATCCACGAAACAGATTACCTCATCTTTGGTAGGGGTGGGCCGGGTCTCCTTACCCGGTACCCTCCATTGGATATTTTCCTGAGGAGGAAGAATTCCCAGTTCCACCAGCTCCTCCAACTTGGCCTTTGTGACCATAGACCGCGCCCAGTTGGCGGAAATGGTGTTGGTGGCTTTGGCCTTGGTTGGGGTCTTCCCCTGTTTCTTGGGAGCCATATGGCTGACCTGCAGAGCACAAGGTAAGAAGGAAATTAAGACATGAAAGTTGCGAGCTGGCTAAGTATAGGCCGGACAGCATTGAGGTATGAAAAGTTACGGGAGATCCGGGTGTTAGCATGCAGAGCAAAGTTTGAAAGTTTCCGGGTATCAGGTATTGTGGTGAAATTTATGGGATCTAAATGTTGAAGGAGCCTTTTGAATACAATGGATGGCGGCTTAAGTTCCAGACGTGAATAAAAGTAACTGAAAAGGAATGGTCTAGCCGGGTGATTGATGCGAAGGCGGAAAATTTGGGTGGTTCGAGCCTAGATTGGAAGTTTTATTTTTGGATTTGTGGCAAGAATAATGATTGTGGGTAGTAGGGGAGCGGATTGGAGCATGCGCTTTGTCATGAGTGCGAGCTAGAAGAGTTTATGGGTATTCTAATTCGGCCTAGTCAAGAAATCCGAGGCGGACCGATCTGGATCTAATCTGAGGAAAAAATCAAAGGTTGAGAGGGCAAATTGATAGGTGCAAAAGATTTACCGGAGGAGATCTGAGGGAAGCCTTGCGGAGGCAGATGGCGCAGGCTTGGTGTCCCTTCGCGGTTCTTGGTGGGCCGGATGAGGATTCGCCGGCGGATCTTGGCGGCGGCGCGGGGCGAATGGTGGCGGAGCGTAATCTCCGGGCGATGGGTTCCGGTGACGAGCGCGGGATTTCCGTGGTGGTGCTCAGGGAGAAGGAGAGCTCAGAGGGAGAAAGGAATGGAATGGAGGAAATGAGCCGTTAGGGTTCGGGTCACTCCTAAGGGGCTTTTTTATAGTGCAAATTGATAAGCTCGGTTTGGTGAGTGGAAGCCGAGAATGGAGGGGGTAAACGGCTATTTATTTAAAGATTCTGCGAGATGTGCGCCAAGTATTGAGCAAAGCATCCGGATAAAAGGAAGAAGGGGATTCGTCCCGTGATGACGGGATTGGTTATCGAGCATAGGATCTTGGAGTTATTATTATGGTTTGGACCCAGAAGTTTGAACCAAGGTGTTTGGAGGGAAAGCTGAGGTTATTGCATGGCCGCCAAGGAGCAAGGCCTAGCTGAATATTAAAACATCTTAACCCGATCTTCATATACCCGTATGATCGATATCTTTGCAGGGAATAGCAAGCGCTTCAAGGAGATCCGTGAAGCCCAGGCTATTCTGGGGACTACTGACAGGGGGATGCTAACCCGGTAGGCCAAGCTCCAAGGAATAACCCGGCTCAAGGGATGATGTGCAGGATCCGGCTAAGGATAGGGAAACTTGTGAAAGCCCAAGCTTGTAGGCCCAATGACCCGGATTGTGGGTTACTGTAAAGGCAAGTTAGGGTTAGTGCGCCGTGTCCGGGTAGGATTCAGGGTACGCCTTGTAGGACAAGCCAGGGGGTACGGGTGCTTTATAAACCGACCCCCGGAGGTAGTTTGGACAGAGATCTAAGAACCTTAGCAGTATCGTGAGATATCGAG
This sequence comes from Alopecurus myosuroides, assembly GCA_028641055.1. NCBI lineage: Eukaryota > Viridiplantae > Streptophyta > Magnoliopsida > Poales > Poaceae > Alopecurus > Alopecurus myosuroides. The sequence goes on from CM054062.1 coordinate 106,027,355, forward strand.
TATCCAGTGTAAATCCTAAATCGAGTTATTGTATCGAGAATAGAGATCCGGCGACTTCGATTGCCGGCTGTCAGATCAAGTTGTACCATGTCTTCTCTTGAGCTAAACCCTCTCCCGAACGCCTGTGTCGACTTGCCCCAAGATCAGTTACCCCTGGTAACATCTGCCGTGATTATCCCACGACAGTGCAGGTGGGGCTGGCTATTGTCATGGGAACAGAACCAACATCGGCCTTGCTCCAGTCGGTGCGGTAGTGGTCAATCTGGCCCAACTCAAGACCATCCCAAGTAGGGTTGCCGTGCGCTTTGCTGTTCCAGGCGGGGTCAACAAAGCCTACTCGGTCCAGGATGGCAGTAAGGCCCTCTCCCTCGATCTCATCATCTTCTTCGCCACGCGACAAGAGATCAGGAGTCGCGGTCTTCTTCCCCTTGGACTTGGGAGTTGGCACGGCTTGGCCTTCTTTCAGAGCAGCCAGCTTCCTTTCTCCCTTGGACAGTAAGATCTCGTGGCGCTGAGATAAAGTCATCATGTACTCCGGATAGATGGGTTTCGCGCGGCCGCCAGCACCTGCACTTTGCTCCTCGATGGGGCCAGTAGACCCAGAAGTAGCCGGGTTGGTGCTGGAGGTAGGCGCGGAGAGTGCTAGTTGCTTGCTCTTCACCGGCTTACCGGCTGGCACGCCTTGCGACTTGGGGGGCGGCATCTGCTGCCCGGCCTGCGAAGCGTTGCGATTTGGCTGCTGCTGGATGGCCTCGGTTCCAGACTTAGTAATCTTCCTGGTGCTGGGAGTAGTGTCTGGCCGAGAAGAAGCTTTTGGCACTTGGCGAGTAGACCGAGTTGGAGGAGGTGATGGTGCTGTTTGAATTGGTGGAGGAATCGGTGCGCTGGGTGGAGTCATCTGCTGGGTTGGCGGCATTGGAGGACGGCTACCCGGTGCAGCGTCGGGCTGCACTTGGTCCTGGCGGATGGGCTCCACCATGTCTTCTTCTACCCGCTGCTCTGCAGCGGGGTCTGGCCTGGTATCAGTAACGTCTTCTACCCGCGACCCGGCCGCGGGATCATCTTGCGCAGCAGCGTTGGTGTCTTGCTGCTGCTCGGGGGTGGCGTCTGGACGCTCCACAGCGGCATCATTGTCTTGCTGCCCAGCAGCATCTTCAGTATTTTCCCCAGCTGATGCAGCTGGGGGAGATGGCGGCGTCTCGTCATTGGCAGCATCTCGGGCAGCTTGATGCGCGTCGAGTTGTTGCTGCTCGGAGAGGGGATCAATGTCATCACCGGCGCCAGTGTTCTCGGCACCGAGATCTTATTCTACGTCGACAGGGGAGGACGCATGCGTCCTATCCTGCTGGTCCTGGTCTTCATCATCGTCCGAGAGCTCTACGAGTTTCTCTCGGGGCACAGCTGTCTTTCTCTTTGGGCGAGGAGCGGCCGCCACAGCGTCCGCGTCGAGAAGGGCGCTGGAAGAAGAAATAAGTTCAGAAAGGAAGCAGAAAGAGGGAGGAAAGGAAGCGGCAACAGATCAAAGTTGTACTCGGAGAAACACTTACCCTTTGCTGGTAGGGGGTTTCCTCCTGCGGGAAGCACCGGCCTTGGTAGGGCTGGAATTCGAGCCGAGCCGAGTTGGCTCGGCTCGACTCGCTCAAGCTCGGTCAACTGACGAGTCGAGCTCGACTGGACTCGTTCAACAAACGAGTTCGAAATGAAAACTCGGCTCGGCTCGGTGAACTCGCAAGTAGCTAACGAGCTACTCGTTTAACTTATCTAATTTTATAAAACTATAAAAAGTCAACATTATATAATGTATATATTATTATTTTTGTTTATTTGGGTCATGTATGATAAAATCATCACAATAATCAGTGAAAACATGTCACCATCGAACAATTTGTAGTAAATAAACTATAACAATCAGTAAAAAAATATTCAAATAAATAAGAATATCATTAAAAACTATTTTGACCGAGTTAAACGAGCTAAACGAGTACTCGGTAAACTCGGCTCGTTTAGCTTGAACTCGTTTACCATTAAAAACGAAAACTCGACTCGGCTCGTTGGACAACGAGTTCGAGCCAAGCCGAGTCGAGTTGCGAGCTACTCGTTTAACTCGCGAGTTCCGAGTTTTAATTCCAGCCCTAGGCCTTGGCAGTGGCTTTCTTGGTTCTCTTGGGGGGGTTCCTGGGCATCACTGCCAACCCTCTTCCGAGTGTTGGGAGCAGCCACGGACAGAGGATCAACCTCCATGGGTTCCTCATCGTCATCCACATCAGGCTCCTCTGCATAGTAGAGGAGGGAAGGAGTTTAGAAACAGAGAAGGAAATCAAAGGATGCTACTAAAGAGCATAGAGATGAACTTGGTCTACTTCGTCATCCCCGGACCAATCCCGAATAGAGGGACCAGCTCGAGACTTACCGGGTTGGACGACATTAGGGATACAAAGGGTATCCTGGGTGTCGTAGGCGGTCTCGTCATCGTCATCTCGGTCCTTGGTCCAGTTGGCGGTGAAAACTTCATTATGTTCTTCTCGTTGGCGTGGGATGTGCTGTAGGTGCAAACAGAAAGCACAGAAGAGTTGAGTTCTCATCTAAGGAGTTCTACTCGAAATAGCATGCAAACACAAAGCATATTAAGCTAAGGAGTCCTACTCGGGATAGCATGCAAACACAAAGCATATTAAGCTAAGGAGTTCTACCCGGGATAGCATGCAAACATAAAGCATATTAAGCTAAGGAGTTCTACTCGGAATAGCATGCAAACACTAAGCATATCAAGCTAAGAAATTCTATTCGGTATCAGAGTACAAACACAAAGCACAGAACACTGACCTGTTCGATGGGATTGGTGTGGCTATACGGCTCAAAGCTGTACGACCAGTTATCGTTGAGGGAGGTCTGCATGATGGACCGGGCCCAGATGGCCACATCCGCCTTGCTGAGCTCGAACGTCGTCGTCCGAGTACAATCCCGGGCACCGCTCATGTAGCACATCTTATGCACACGGCGCTGGAGCGGGAGTACTCGGCGCGAGATCCAGCAGGCGATGGGGTCATCCTGCATCAGCCCTGCCTTCACCAGATCGGTGAGGTGCTTCTCGACCGAGTCGACATCTGGCACATTCTTTTTCGGGTCATAACCCCAATTCTGCCCGGAGGGCGGTGAGTTCACAAATGGTGGAAGCCCTATCGTGTTTTCTATGGGCTTTCCTTCCCCGGAGGCTACGTTCTTGACATAGAGGAACCCACGCTGCCATTTACGCACGGTGTCCAGTCCCTTCACTCTCGGGTGATAACCAGTTTGTCGTTGGAGCATCATTGCGCTACTGGTTTTGGTCATCTCGCGAGGGCCAGAGGTACCGCCAGGTTTCGAAACCTTTTGGCGGCGAAGGAAAAAGTACCTGGCCCAGGTGTGGGCGGTGGGATAAACTCCCAGGAAAGCTTCACACACGGCGGCGTGTGTGGAGAGCATGACGATTGCGTTGGGAGGAAGATGGTGAGGTTGGACACCAAAGTGGCGGAGGAAAGCGGAGAAGAAATCAGAAATTGGAAGGCCGAAGCCGCGTTGAAAGTGGGATAGGAAAACGACATATTCACCTTCTTGAGGTTTCGGCTCGATCTCGTCGCCGTGATGGCGGCAGACGACGCCGGGAGGAACGCGGCGCGTGTTAACGAGCCACTGGCTATCCTCCACCGTCACGTCCGAGCCTTTCCAGCCGGCTCGGGCGGCAGCGGAGCGATCTCTGGGCGCCATGGAGGCGGAGATATTCGGAGGAGATGAAGATCTCAACGGAGTTGCGCAGATGCGTTTCTCTCTTTCTCTCTCACGGTGGCGCAGCAAGTATTCGCGGTGGCGGAATGCTCGACGAAGGCGGAAGAGGCAAAGAGCGAGAGATTGGAAAGAACAGGAAAGAGGAAAAGTGGGCGGCGCGTGGGTATTTATTTCTCCCCTGCGGATTGCCGTTACGGATGGATTGGTCGTGGGTAATGATCGTGCGGCGTGGGTTAATTGACCGTTCACAGCGCAAAACGCGCGCGTAACGAGCGCAATCAATCCCACGTCCGGATCGTGGTCTCTCGATTACGGTTGAGGTGACCTAACGGGCCGTGGGCCCTACGCGCAGAGGCTGGCGCGTGGCCTGCGGTTGAACCGAGGCGTCGCGGTCTCTGTGAGTGCCACGTGCCCCACTGTGGCACGGAGAGGTGGATTTGGTCCGATTCGGCGGGATCGCGTTCGAAATTTCACTAAGTTATTTTACTCGGCAGCCCAGGAGAGAAATTGCTCTACTCAGCTACCAGAAAGGTTATGTCGCAACCACAGTTGAAGAGATTCGAGAAAGAGTTACTGGTTCAAGTTGGAGTGCAACACGGCGTTACTAATTCAAGAAGACAATTTGGTTTAAAGCTGGCAGGGCCCAGTGAACAAGTTCGCAGGACTCTACCAGCTTCGGGGACTAATGTCGGGGGTAACCCCCGAGTAGGGGTAAGGCAAGTGCTAAAGTGAAGATCAAGGTACTATTGACCGGGTAGACGGCTACCCGGGTACCTGCTACCCAGTAGGTTTCTATCCGTCCGTATTCACCAAAGGCCAAGAGAAGATATCAAGGAAGTTATATTCTACCGAGTAAAGAAGTTGGTCCGAGTAAACGGATGGAAATCCTACTGGGGCCAGAAGTCAATGGAGCCGTTCTGACAAGGATCCCGCGTATCCTGCGTCCGTACCGGCGTGCGGTTCAACTTACGGAGCGCGTGATTATCCGCGCTACGGCGTGGCTACAGTGTGGTAGGCGCCTGTCAAGTCCTGTCACTGACGGAGGAGACAGGACAGGTCTAGGGGTCTACCCTATCTCACTGACAAGGTGGACAGGTCCCATCTCCCGAACGACGCGACGACTTCCCGCACCCGCGTCAGCGAGAAGCCGGAGGCGTGCTGTGTTCTGAAGTGTGCCTGTCCCATCAAGTGTACCTTATAGTCTTTCTTTATTCGGCTGGGCACCACTATATAAGGTGCCCAGCCCCCTCCTGCACGAGGGACGTAACACGATGTTGCTTCACTTCCCATTTATTGCTAGAGACAACACTAGAGATAGAGAGAACAGCCGAGTGACTACTCGGCCAAGAGACATACTTTGTACTGTGGCTACTCGGAGATCACACATATAGAGAGAGAGGCAGGAGTAGGGGTGTTACCTCCACACGAGGGCCTTGAACCTGGGTAGATCTTGTTGTTTGCAGTGCTAGAGATTCCTTACGCGCGGCTACTCGCCGTGCGATCCCTCCCCGGATACCTCCAGCGTCCATCGGCCCCAACACTTTAGCCATCCTATGGCATCTGTCGTGATACCACCACGACAGTAAATCAAGCATATCATAAAGTTTCTTAGGCATAACAAAGATACTAGCACCAAGATAACATAAAGCATTACAATCAAAAGCAGTCACCTTCATTTTAATGATGGGTTTCCAACCATCATCTAACTCCCTAGGGATGGAGGCTTCACATCTTAAGTCATCTTCTCTAATTTGTATGAGAGCATTTGTAATATGTTTTGTGAAAGCCATATTCATAGCACTAGCATTAGGACAACTAGCCATCTTTTGTAGGAGCATAATTACTTCTGATATATTGCAATCATCAAAATCAAGATCATTTTTATCAAAGACAATGGGACCATTTTCTCCCATATTTTTCGAAAAATTTCAGCACTTTTATCAGGAATGGTTTTAGTGGTTTCAGGCAGTTTTAAACGTTCAACAACAGAAGTGGAAGTATTGCCAACACCAATTACTTTACCATTAATAGTAGAAGGTTTACTACCATGAGAAGCATCAGTTTTACTAGTGGTGGTAATTGATACGTCATAAACGTATTCTTAATTTCTCATGTTTCATGTTGTTTTATTATCATTTCCCACATGTTTGCTATACACTTTATGTCATTTTTATCGATTTTCCGGACTAACCTATTGACAAGATGCCACAGAGCCAATTCCCTGCTATTTTTAGTTTATGTAAAGTTATTCTATAAATATTCTCGGAATTCGAAAGTTCGAAGCCCTGAAGTCTTAGAATTCCCGAAGGTTCCACGGAGTCCCGAAGAGACCCGGAGGGGGACCTCAGGGGGCCCACACCATAGGGTGGTGCCCCCCTTGGCCGCGTCGGGGGTGGTGTGGGGACCCCAGGCCTCCACCGCCTTTGCCCTTTCGCCTATTTAATCCCCCGAGACAAAAACCCTAGGGGGGCACTTTTTTCCGAGAAACACCCGAGGCCGCCGTCACCGTCATCCCGAGATCGGGAGGGTTATGGAGCTCTCCACGGAACCCTGCCGGAGGGGGAAATCATCACCGGAGGGGTCTGCACCACCATGCCCTCCTCCAAAGTGATGCATGAGTAGTTCATCCCAGGACTATGGGTCCATAGCAGTAGCTAGATGGTTGTTCTCTCTACTTTGTACCTCATGTTTAGATCTTGTGAGCTGCCTATCATGATCAAGATCATATTTATGTAATCCTACATGTTGTGTTTGCTGGGATCTGATGAATGTTGAATGCTATGTCTGATGATTATCAATCTATCATGTTATCTTCATGCTTATATTATTTATGATCTTGCAAGCTCTCCGCTATTAGTAGATGCTCTGGCCAAGTAGATGCTAGTAACTCCAAGAGGAAGTATTTATGCTCGATAGTGGGTTCATGCCTCCTTTTCATCTGTGCTCGAGTGACAGAAACGTGACGGATGGAGGATGTGTTGTTGCCATTAGGTAGAAAACAACAATGCTTTGTCTAAGGATGATATTATTGTTTACATTACCCACTTTGCTTACTGCGATTATCTGTTGCTTGCAACTTAATACCCAATGTTCGTTCGGATGATATTCGGAGGGTGGATTTGTAGCCATAGATGCAGTTGGATAACGGTCTATGTATCTTGTTGTAATGCCCGCATGGATCACATAGTAATCTTTATGTCTTGCATATGCACTATGGTGCAACCTTCATTTCTGTCAATTGCACAGCTGTAATTTGTTCACCACACATGTTATTTATCTTTCACGGAGGGACACCACTAGTGAACCGTGGACCCTGGTCCTTTTTCCTCATACTGATAAAACACCTACTTCTTTCATACTGCTTTCATACTTCTACTACCGCTTTCATACTATTTTCCTACTGTTTTCCACACCATACGTTTAACCTCTTTGTGTTCAGCAAAACCGGTGAGATTGACAACCTCACTGCTTCGTTGGGGCAAAGTGATTTGATTGTGTTGTGTAGGTTCCACGTTGCTTCTGAACCGGTAGTGTGCCCTGCCATCTCAGCTGCTTCAACCTTCTGAAGTTACTCCTTCCTCCTACTGGTCGATTAAACCTTGGTTTCTTACCGAGGAAAACTACTGTTGTGCTCATCATACCTTCCTCTTAGGGTCTCCCAACGAGTGCAAGACCTGCACCATCAGTAACGGTGCAAACATTAGCTATATTATTCTTTCTAGCTATTTCATCTTCTCTTTCCCATCTAGCATGCAATTCATCTAACATCCTAACATTGTCATCAATTCTAACTTGAATGGAATTAATAGCAGCAAAAGGATTTTCATCTATAGTTTCAGTTTTAGCAGTCATTCTATTGATTAAAGAAGATTGTGCTTCAGACATGGATGGAATAGAAGTTTCAGCATGAGCAATTTTAACTTGCAAACCAGAAATTTCCCTATTTAAATTCTCAAGTTGATAACTGATATTTTTTAACATAACAGATTGTTCCTCCATGGTCTTAGTAAATAGTTTATTTTTCTCATATTTCTTTTGCATAAAGTATTTAGTGTCCCCTTTTAACTTCTGAAATTCTTTCATTAGACATTCCAGATCTATCATGAGAATAATTATTACAGCTATTAACAGAATATGGCCTATAATTGTTGCTACCAAAATTATTTGTATAAGCATTGTTGTTGAAATTGTTGTTTTTAATGAAGTTCACATCAACATGCTATTCTTGAGAAACCAAAGAGGCTAAAGGAACATTGTTTAGATCAACATAAGTTTTACTATTAACAAGCATGGTGTCGCACCCCAAGGTTTCTAGAGGATACTCCTCGCACGAACTGGAAGTCAGGGGCTTGGATTATGGGACAAACATGCTCCCACGTCCCAGCTTCCTGGTAGGCCTGCGCTTATGCGCGACAACACAAGCCCTGCTTCCACCGTCGAAGTAAACTATCCGCTAGGAACCTAAAGGCACTACTGTCGACGTACTTCATAATCAAACACGCACGGTACGTCAACAGTTTGGTACGAATGATAGCACAGAATGTCTCTAAGACACAAAAGAAGGAAATAAGTGCAACTAGCCTTCACTAAGGCAGAAAATATCGAATACAGTCATCCAGAGGACACATGTCCCAACATATCATCCATTACAACAGCGGAAGCAATCAAAGGGGGTCTGAGTACAGACAAATCCATGGCTTAAGAAGCCGGAGAAAGTAAAGAAAAGCGAAGCCCATCCACGTAGGTCTGGATCCTGCCCTGGTCCAGCTAACTACTCGTCTGCAGCGTCGTCGAACTCCACAAAGTAGCCATCCTGGGAAGCATCGTAGTCGTAGTCGTACTCTGCGTAAACCACAGCCCCAACGGGGTCAGTACATCCAAGTACTGGCAAGTAAGACTCACAGTTCATCAAGGAGTTACCCGTCAACACAAGCATAGATGCTTGGGATCAACGGAAGAAAGGGGTGATATAAAAGTTGCTGCTGGCTGCCCTAACCAACTACAGAATATAACTACAAACTCCGGCTAACAGAAAAGATAAGATCGAGGATTGTAACCAACTGAAAGATAACTTCAACCAACCCATCCTGGATCTCGCCCCTTATCCAAAGAAGCAACCCGAGGATAACTCACACAGTTGTGATAAGGTGAATCAAGTTATTGTGTGAATAACCTATTACTAGTCAAGTTATTAATCACTGGGTGAAACATGATTGGTCATTATGTTGAAGTTGTCCTGAGTACTTGTTAGCCAGTACTTTCACCAAGTAATCCATAACCGCGGAAAACACGGCTTCTCGAGAAGATTATCCCTGCAGGGTTGCACCAATTTGGCCGTACACTCATGAATATCCCGCCAGATGGGATGCCTCCCACCAAGCGGGGCACTCAACACAACCAACCATTCTTCGCATCAAGCCCAAAGAACCTTGGGCGCACGGCTAATCAAGCCCAGAAGAAAATGGACCATCATAGCACTCTAAGACCGTGTCCCCCTATATGCCGACTACGAAAGTTCCACCCTGCGCTGGGCTCGCAAAAACATGCATGCGGCAAATGGAAAACACGAACTAAATGAGGCGATTTGGACGAGATGCGAATCAGGTCAAGTTGAGGGGGGCGCCCATACTCGCTTCCCAAATGCGGGTAGTGCGCTCGTCATGGATCAGTAGACAAGACCCTTTTCCTATTAGGGTCGACACTAGCAGGCTCCAAAACCACTCATGGGCCTCCTGCCGGTGCCTTATCATCAAATTATTATTACCATTAGCAATTAACAGGATTGATTGATTAACAACGAGCCCCGGTACAAAATAATAAGGTAGTAACAGTAGTAACCGACAACATACGCGAGTAAAAGCAACCCTAAGCATGCTAGATAAGAACAGGCACAAGCAATGGCTGTAGGTATGGAGGTGGTGGCAATATCATGGCTCAAGGTATCATGTGATAGGTTCGGAGGACAAGCAACGATACATAGGGCTAGCAATAGTAGACAAAAGGATAGTATCGACAACAAGTGTGGGAAGGAACTCGATGATTCATGTGAGTGATAACTTGCCTGGCAGCTCAGCCTCGTACTGGGCTAGGTCCTGAGTAGTGGTGTCGTAAGGCTCGTCGGTACCAACGTCGTCGTCTAATCGAGAAGAAGCAAAAACAACAACGAAGGAAGACGGGCGATCAATACATGGCATAAGTGCACAAACATTGGATGATGCATGTCATGTTTAATAGATGCACCAAAATAACTTGCTTGACATGAAACACAAGTTTAAATGGATTCCATATGCAAAGGGTGCATATGGAAGCCCATGCTTGGAGTTGAATTAATTGTTCTATCACTAAGCATCATGTGTAAGTGACTTAGTATGATGCATGCATGATGAGGAACAATAAGATAACAAAATTAAATGCAATTGGAATGATAGTTAACAATTTAGAAAGGCATTTATTAAATTTGGAATTTTTGTTACTTAAACATGGCACACAAGTAGATGTTGTTATCATCAAGTTAAAGTGTGCAAAACAATTTACAAATTTTATATTTGAATAGGTTATCAAATTTTAGTTGGATTACATGTTTCACATTTTGAAATTGGACTTTGGATTATTTAGTTATGAATTAAACAATATTAAACAATTTTTTAATTGAATTAAACAAGATTTAAATAGTTTAGGCAATTTAAATTGTTCAAACCAGAAAACAAAATTTATATTTGAATAGAGTATTCAAAATGGTGTGAAAAACATATTTTATTTGAATTATTTGAAAACAGTATGAATTAGTTATGAATTATTTCAATTTGCATTTGAATTATGTGGATTTGAATTTAAATTGCATTTTGAAAATTCAAAACAGAACACAAATGTAATATTTGGAAAGTTTATAAAATTTGGATCAGAATAGACATCAAGTTTGTATTTATTGGGTTCATATTTTAAAAGTTATTGAATTTGCAATTTAGGTGCTTATTCTGCCCACTTAAAAGAAAAAGAATTTCTAAACAGATTTGCGTTTACTTTTGTTACCTAGAGGGCCTCTACCCGCTGCCACTGACCAGCGGGTCCAAGCCAGCGTGGCAGCGCACGTGGCAGCCCGCGTGGCCAGAGGAGAAAAATCCAGCAAAAAGGGGGCGGATGCGCCCGCGGGGGTTCGACCCCGGGACCTTCTGGCCCGCGCGCAAGGAACGCGCCAACTCGGCTGGCGATCGAATCGTGACAGGGTACAGGTGCGTGGGAGGATAACCTTCAGGTAAAAGAACTAACTGAATTCAGTTCGTTTCTGAACTTTCTTCCGTTTGCAGGTAACGAGTACTGCATCTCGATGCAGTCGCCGGAGCGAGGAACTAGCGAGGGCGGACGGCGGACGGCGGCCGGCCGCGGTGGCTCGCCGCCGCGTGCGGTGTGGTGCGCGTGCGCCCGAGGCAGGGAGAGAAGAGAGGAGGACGGGGTCGAGGACCTCACCTCGGGGGCGGACGGAGCAGGTCGGGCTGTTGCAGGGAGGCCGGCGGTGGAGAAGATCTTGACGGCGGCGGGGCTACGGCCAGCCTCCCGTCTCCGCTCCTTCACGAGATTCGAAGAGGAACTCAACACGGTTCCATTCCAAGGATCAGCTGCGCCTCGCGGTGACCAAGGGGAAGGGACGGTGACCGGGAACGGAGGTGGTTCGGTGAGCTCGCGGTGGTTCAGAGAAAGAAGTTCAGAGGGAAAGACAGGGGCTTGGGGGGAGAGGAAAGGAAGGTTGGCGGCGATGGAGGGTTAGGGCTAGGGTTGAGGGGCAGGAGGAGGTGCCGCGGTGTTTTTATGGAGGAGCAGGTTCAGTACGGCGCGAAATCGGGAGCTCCTGTAGGCGATCGACGACGGGGAGGAGCTCGTACGCTCTGACGTCAGAAAGGGAGGTGGAAGACAGCGACGTTGGGGAAGGTTATCGGGCCAAGAATAAAAAAAACGGGCTGGGCTGCTTGGGCCCTTAGCTGCTGCTGCTCTCCTCCCTGCTGTTTTTTATTTTTTATTTCTGCTACTGTTTTTTTTGTAGTTAAGCAAAAAGGAAACAAAACAAGATTTTGTTTACAGAAAGTTTGGAATAAAAAAAATAGGGTACATTTATTAGTGGAAAATGCAAACTTTTGGGTAGTTGTTGTTTTCAAAACTCTATTGTTTGCTTGCTATTTTAAAATTAACCAATTTAATTGAAAAATTACCATAATACTTAATATTGGAAAATAAAGCCATTCCCACTAGGGTTTCCCCTAGGGTTTTGGAAGGGTTTAAATAGGGAAAAAGTTTGGTGAGTTGTTATGGTTTCAAATAGGTACTGAATTTTTAAAGGTTGGTTTGAATTTGACATGACTTAGAAAATAATGATTGAAAAGGTTGATTGATTAAATTAAGCAACAATTTAAGAGTTGATCCAATATGAAACTAATTGGAAGCAATTGATGTTTTGGAATTGCAAATCTTTATTTGAGAGATTGTAACAGACAAGTGTGAAAACAAGATTGATTCATTATGAAAACAATGCAAACAGAAATAAATATGAGGATGATGATATGATGCATTGCATAAATTAAACAAATAAGTAAAAACAACTAAGGTTTTCATACTTGGATGTTACAAAACGCCCCCCCTTGAAGGAATCGCGCCCCGAGATTCCCTACTGAGATGTGAAAAGGTCCGGATACTTCTTGCGAAGATCCTCTTCGGTCTCCCATGTTGCCTCTTTATCAGAATGATGCGACCATTGGACTTTCAAGAACTTGGTGCTCTTGTTGCGAGTCTTACGCTCGGTCTCATCGAGAATACGAATAGGGTGCTCCTCATAAGATAGATCATCTTGCAGCTCAATGGAATCATGATCAACTGCACGATCTGGATCTTTGAAACACTTCTTGAGTTGTGACACGTGGAACACATCGTGCAGTTTGGAAAGTTTTTCTGGAAGTTCAAGACGATAAGCATTCTCTGCACGTCTTGAGAGGATGTTGAAAGGGCCAATGTATCTTGGTGCAAGCTTTCCTTTCACACCAAAACGATGGGTGCCTCTGAGGGGAGTTACACGGAGATATGCCTTATCACCAGGTGCATAGACCATATCCCTGTGCTTGCTATCATAATAGCTCTTCTGACGAGACTGAGCAATCCTGAGATTGTCACGAATGATACGAACTTTCTCCTCGGCTTCCTTAACAATGTCAGGGCCTAAAAGTGAACGTTCACCAGCTCCAGACCAATTGATTGGACTCCTGCATCTGCGACCATACAGTGCCTCAAATGGTGCCATGCCTAGGCTTGCCTGGTAGCTGTTGTTGTAGGAGAATTCAGCATATGGAAGGCAATCCTCCCATTTCATGCCAAAGGAGAGACCACATGCTCTGAGCATATCCTCGAGAATCTGATTGACTCTTTCGACTTGCCCTTGAGACTGAGGGTGATAAGCTGTGCTGAACTGAAGTTTAGTGCCCAATGCTTCTTGAAAGCTTTTCCAGAAATGAGAAGTGAAAATACTTCCACGGTCTGAGCTTATTTCCAATGGAACACCATGAAGGGGAACAACCTTTGCTGTGTAGAGCTCTGCTAACTGGCTAGCTGAGATAGTTTCCTTTACAGCATAGAAGTGAGCAACCTTAGTGAGACGATCAATAACAACGAAGATTGCATCGTTGCCCTTTTTGGACTTTGGAAACCCAGTAACGAAGTCCATTTCAATCATGTCCCACTTCCACTCAGGAATTTTCAGAGGTTGGAGTAGACCTGCTGTCTTCTGATGGACTGCCTTAACACGTTGACAAACGTCGCATTCAGAAACGTATTGAGCAATTTCACGTTTCATGCCAGACCACCAATACAGAGTCTTGAGATCCTGGTACATCTTTGTACTTCCAGGGTGAATGGATAGAGGAGTTTCATGAGCCTCCTTGAGAATGATATCCTTGAGACTTTGAATCTGAGGGACTGCAATGCGTCCTTCGAAGAACACAGTTCCCTTGTCATCAATTGAGAAGGACTTGAACTTATCATTGCCCTCCTTGATGTGATCCACAATCTTCTTGATTTCATTATCACGAAGTTGTTCAGAACGAATCTTGTCCTCGAGAGTTGGACTGGCTGTCAAGCTAGCAAGGTATCCTTCAGGAACAAGACCAAGGTTCAGCTTCTGGAATTCTTCATGAAGTGGAGGTTGGCTTTCCATGATCATGAGATTATTGCAATAGGATTTGCGACTGAGAGCATCGGCCATAACATTAGCCTTGCCTGGAGTGTAAGAAATGGTGAGATCAAAGTCTTTAATCTTCTCAATCCATCTCCTTTGCCTGAGGTTCAGATCTGGCTGAGTGAAGATGTATTTCAGACTCTTGTGATCGGAAAAGATTTCAGTTTTGTTACCCAACAAGTATTGTCTCCATTTCTTGAGGGCAAACACAACTGCTGCAAGTTCAAGATCATGTGTGGGATAGTTTTGCTCATGTGGGTTCAACTGACGTGAAGCATAAGCGACAACTTGACGTTCTTGCATAAGAACTGCTCCTAGGCCTTGGAGAGATGCATCACAGAATATCTGGAAAGGTTTGGTGGTGTCGGGGCCAACTAGAACAGGTGTGGAAGTGAGTTTAGTCTTCAGGAGGTTGAAACTCTCATCACATTGTGGAGTCCAAACGAACTTTTTGTCCTTCTTTGTGAGATCAGTGAGAGGTTTAGCAATCTTGGAAAAGTTTTGGACGAAACGACGGCAATAGCTAGCCAAGCCAAGAAAGCTTCTAACTTGCTTTACCGTCTTAGGGGGTTTCCAATCAACAATTGCCTTAACCTTTTCAGGATCAATGGCAATGCCTTTGGCAGAGATGATATGACCAAGATATGCAACTTCTGGAATCCAGAACTCACATTTGGAAAACTTGGCATACAGACGATGCTCGCGAAGTTTCATGAGAGTGAGACGAAGGTGTTCTCCATGCTCTTCCTCGGATTTGGAATAGACTAGAATGTCATCAAGATATACCACAACGAACTTGTCGAGGTATTCATGGAAGACAGAATTCATGAGTCTTGAGAAGGTCGCCGGTGCATTGGTGAGACCAAAGGACATGACGGTGTATTCATATAGACCGTAACGAGTGGTGAAAGCTGTCTTAGGAATATCTTCCTTTCTGATCTTTATCTGATGGTAACCCATCCTCAAGTCCAACTTTGAGAATATTGAGGCTCCAGCAAGTTGATCAAAAAGATCATCGATACGAGGAAGTGGATACTTGTTCTTGATTGTTTTCTCGTTGAGAGGACGATAGTCAACCACGAGTCTCTTAGTTTGATCCTTCTTGGCAACAAACAGAGTTGGGCAACCCCAAGCGGAAGAACTAGGCTGAATGAAACCTTTGTCCATATACATATCGATTTGCTCCTTCAACAATTTCAGTTCAGGAGGAGCTATCTTATATGGATGCTTAGAGATTGGAGCAGTACCTGGCTCAAGCTCGATCACGAACTCAACTGCTCTGTCCGGGGGCATCCCTGGCAACTCTTCTGGAAAGACGTCAGGGAATTCACAAACCACCGGAACATTTTCAATTGCAGGAAGGGGTTTGGCATCGAGGCTGAACAGCTGAACAGAAGTTGATCCATATGGAGAATAGACTATCTGGCCTGAAGTGTGGGAGAGAGTTATTGACTTTTGAGCACAGTCAATTTTAGCTTTGTGGGTCTTCAACCAATCCATACCCAGAATGACATCAATGTCAGAATTTCCCAGCAACATGAGTGAAGCAAGGAATACACGACCTCCAATTAGGATCTGATTGTCCATGCTTATCTTGGAAGTAATCATTTTAGTTCCCGGAGAGTGCACATAGATTTGATTGCTTAGCGGAACCAGAGCTAAATTGTACGTTGTAGCAAAGATCTTTGACACAAACGAATGCGATGCTCCAGTATCAAACAACACTTTAGCTGGAATAGAGTTTACGGGTAATATACCGAGAACGACGTCAGCAGCTTCCTCGGCTTTGTCGGCCTTGATATGGTTCACCCTCGCGTTCCTCCCGACAGGCCTATTGTTGGAGTTGAAGGCTTTAGCCGGAGGAGCACGAACCATAGCCTGGTTGGTGTTGGGGCGAGGAGGTAGGGGTAGCTGCTTCTGAGTGCACTTATCAGCATAATGTCCAGTATCCTTGCACTTGTAGCAAGTGACGATACGAGAAGGACCTGGCCTTGGCTGCCCCATCGGGAACCTCTGACCCTGCATCTGAGATGGGTTGGGTGGGCGGGGACCAAAGCCTGGAGAAGCTTGGGCATTTGGAGCCCGAGTGACAGCACCATTTGGCACCCAGATGCGGCGCTTCTGCGGAGGGGTGGTCATGTTGGAGGAGGAACCACCCTCACGCGAGTGCTTGCGCGACTCTTCGAACGCCTTGCGCCCATTCTCCTCATTGAGCGCGGTGTTCACAAGCTCCACGAAGTCCTTGCACTTGATGTTGGTGAGAGCGTACTTCAGTTCCGGGTTAAAACCTCGGCGGAACCTTGCCATCTTCTTGGCTTCGGTGGACACTTCGTCACCAGCGTACCGAGCGAGACGATTGAACTCGTTCTGGTAGCCTAGAACGTCCAGCTTGCCCTGTCTGAGAGAGCAGAATTCCTCACGCATCCTTTCCATGAGACCATCCGGGATGTGGTGCTTCAGGAAGGCATCTCTGAAACATCCCCAGTTGATAGGAAAGCCAGCCCTCATGGCCTGGTAGTTCTCCCACCAAGTAGCTGCCTGACCCTTCAGTAGGTAGGTGGCATACTTGACCTTATCCTCTTCAGCAACATGAGCTATCTCCAGAGCTCTTGCTACGTCACGGATCCAGTCATCAGCATCCAGGGGCTCACGTGTTGCCACGAAAGCTTTTGGGCCCAAGCTGAGGAAGTCCTTGATGGTGACCCTTGGAGCATTCTGGTTGTGTTGCTGGTTAGCCTGGATCTGGGCCATCTGTGTCACCACTTGGGTCATCTGAGCCAACAGTTCCCCCATTGGTGGTGGCGGAGGCGGGTTGTTCCTGGTTGGAGGCATCCTGAACAGAAATTCATTTTAGCACAACAACAGAAAAGGATAGACTTGGTAACCGAAAGATAGATTATTCCGACGCATGAATAGATAACCAACAGGTACATCATCACATGTTCAAATACATCAGAATATCCAACAGACCAATACATGGTTCGAAAACGAAAGGATAAACTAGACACAGCTAGTAATGGATACAACGGTACTCCCATGCTCATCACGCAGGACGGCGGTGAGTAGTACGACGAGAGATACGGTGAGGAGGAATCCCACGGAAGTAGGTATCACGACGATCCATGTAGATAGGAACTGCTCTGAGAGCAACTCTCGGTGTGGTGAAGTAGAAAGCGTCCTCTCCCTGTGCTCCATAGCGGGGAATCCCTGTGTAACCAGCTCCGAGGTCGAGAAGTGGGCCTCTGATCGGCCCGTAACCTCCAGCATCTGGCAACGGAAGACCAGCTGGCTGAACGACACGTGCAAAGCGCTCGTCTCCAACAAAGTCTGTGGTGTACGTCGCCAGACGAGTGAGAGCAAGGTGGAGCTGCTCCCTGACTGAGGCTAACTCCTGAGAAAGTGCGGAAGCAACGGCGTCACTGTGACTAGCGAACTGGGCAGTGACCTGGAGCCTGGAGCTATCAGTCTCGTAGGTATCCATGTCGCGGTGGACAGTGAAGTGAACTCCCGCTGCCGTGATGTAACCACGGGGGACGTGACGAAAACTGGACTTATCAAACCCCCAGTAGTCAGCACGGAGGACGGTGAGACTCACGTACGCTGCCTGCTGCACTGCCATATCCACTGTGGACCCTACTGCCTCGTACTGGTGTGCAATGCTCCTGCCATCATCCGACAGAATGTAGACGATAGCCCGGTAGCAGGTCTGGTCAAACTCTCGCTGGTGCTCGTAGACCTGGTACTCTGGTGCCCAACGGAACCCCAGAAAGGTAACCATGTCTCTCAGCAACTCCGGAAACCCGGCGGTGCTCTCACAGCGAGTCATGCGAACCACCTGCGGATAGTAGTTGAGACCCATCTGCAGATGATTTGGAATGTTTTGATTAGACTCCGGTAGACGAAAAAGGATGTGGAAAACAACAACAAGGTTCAACGGACGATAATGATGTTGAAAAGAACATGATATCGAAGCAACATCGGGAAAACGAGACCAAAAGTCCTGAGGTACTACAGAGAACCCAAAACACGTGAAATCCTAACTTGAAAGTTTAGGTGAGAACAGAAAACAACGTTGCACTTCCTTACCAGAAAAGGGTGGGTGGGTGGGGAAAGAAGAAAAATGGCAGAATTCCTACTCTCACGTTTCATTTTTCCTATATAGCTACAAAATAGTTTCTAGACTCAACTGCGACCAGTAAAAAGGGATCCTACAGGCAGACAGGCTCTGATACCATTTGTCGCACCCCAAGGTTTCTAGAGGATACTCCTCGCACGAACTGGAAGTCAGGGGCTTGGATTATGGGGCAAACATGCTCCCACGTCCCAGCTTCCTGGTAGGCCTGCGCTTATGCGCGACAACACAAGCCCTGCTTCCACCGTCGAAGTAAACTATCCGCTAGGAACCTAAAGGCACTACTGTCGACGTACTTCATAATCAAACACGCACGGTACGTCAACAGTTTGGTACGAATGATAGCACAGAATGTCTCTAAGACACAAAAGAAGGAAATAAGTGCAACTGGCCTTCACTAAGGCAGAAAATATCGAATACAGTCATCCAGAGGACACATGTCCCAACATATCATCCATTACAACAGCGGAAGCAATCAAAGGGGGTCTGAGTACAGACAAATCCATGGCTTAAGAAGCCGGAGAAAGTAAAGAAAAGCGAAGCCCATCCACGTAGGTCTGGATCCTGCCCTGGTCCAGCTAACTACTCGTCTGCAGCGTCGTCGAACTCCACAAAGTAGCCATCCTGGGAAGCATCGTAGTCGTAGTCGTACTCTGCGTAAACCACAGCCCCAACGGGGTCAGTACATCCAAGTACTGGCAAGCAAGACTCACAGTTCATCAAGGAGTTACCCGTCAACACAAGCATAGATGCTTGGGATCAACGGAAGAAAGGGGTGATATAAAAGTTGCTGCTGGCTGCCCTAACCAACTACAGAATATAACTACAAATTCCGGCTAATAGAAAAGATAAGATCGAGGATTGTAACCAACTGAAAGATAACTTCAACCAACCCATCCTGGATCTCGCCCCTTATCCAAAGAAGCAACCCGAGGATAACTCACACAGTTGTGATAAGGTGAATCAAGTTATTGTGTGAATAACCTATTACTAGTCAAGTTATTAATCATTGGGTGAAACATGATTGGTCATTATGTTGAAGTTGTCCTGAGTACTTGTTAGCCAGTACTTTCACCAAGTAATCCATAACCGCGGAAAACACGGCTTCTCGAGAAGATTATCCCTGCAGGGTTGCACCAATTTGGCCGTACACTCATGAATATCCCGCCAGATGGGATGCCTCCCACCAAGCGGGGCACTCAACACAACCAACCATTCTTCGCATCAAGCCCAAAGAACCTTGGGCGCACGGCTAATCAAGCCCAGAAGAAAATGGACCATCATAGCACTCTAAGACCGTGTCCCCCTAGATGCCGACTACGAAAGTTCCACCCTGCGCTGGGCTCGCAAAAACATGCATGCGGCAAAAGGAAAACACGAACTAAATGAGGCGATTTGGACGAGATGCGAATCAGGTCAAGTTGAGGGGGGCGCCCATACTCGCTTCCCAAATGCGGGTAGTGCGCTCGTCATGGATCAGTAGACAAGACCCTTTTCCTATTAGGGTCGACACTAGCAGGCTCCAAAACCACTCATGGGCCTCCTGCCGGTGCCTTATCATCAAATTATTATTACCATTAGCAATTAACAGGATTGATTGATTAACAACGAGCCCCGGTACAAAATAATAAGGTAGTAACAGTAGTAACCGACAACAGACGCGAGTAAAAGCAACCCTAAGCATGCTAGATAAGAACAGGCACAAGCAATGGCTGTAGGTATGGAGGTGGTGGCAATATCATGGCTCAAGGTATCATGTGATAGGTTCGGAGGACAAGCAACGATACATAGGGCTAGCAATAGTAGAAAAAAGGATAGTATCGACAACAAGTGTGGGAAGGAACTCGATGATTCATGTGAGTGATAACTTGCCTGGCAGCTCAGCCTCGTACTGGGCTAGGTCCTGAGTAGTGGTGTCGTAAGGCTCGTCGGTACCAACGTCGTCGTCTAATCGAGAAGAAGCAAAAACAACAACGAAGGAAGACGGGCGATCAATACATGGCATAAGTGCACAAACATTGGATGATGCATGTCATGTTTAATAGATGCACCAAAATAACTTGCTTGACATGAAACACAAGTTTAAATGGATTCCATATGCAAAGGGTGCATATGGAAGCCCATGCTTGGAGTTGAATTAATTGTTCTATCACTAAGCATCATGTGTAAGTGACTTAGTATGATGCATGCATGATGAGGAACAATAAGATAACAAAATTAAATGCAATTGGAATGATAGTTAACAATTTAGAAAGGCATTTATTAAATTTGGAATTTTTGTTACTTAAACATGGCACACAAGTAGATGTTGTTATCATCAAGTTAAAGTGTGCAAAACAATTTACAAATTTTATATTTGAATAGGTTATCAAATTTTAGTTGGATTACATGTTTCACATTTTGAAATTGGACTTTGGATTATTTAGTTATGAATTAAACAATATTAAACAATTTTTTAATTGAATTAAACAAGATTTAAATAGTTTAGGCAATTTAAATTGTTCAAACCAGAAAACAAAATTTATATTTGAATAGAGTATTCAAAATGGTGTGAAAAACATATTTTATTTGAATTATTTGAAAACAGTATGAATTAGTTATGAATTATTTCAATTTGCATTTGAATTATGTGGATTTGAATTTAAATTGCATTTTGAAAATTCAAAACAGAACACAAATGTAATATTTGGAAAGTTTATAAAATTTGGATCAGAATAGACATCAAGTTTGTATTTATTGGGTTCATATTTTAAAAGTTATTGAATTTGCAATTTAGGTGCTTATTCTGCCCACTTAAAAGAAAAAGAATTTCTAAACAGATTTGCGTTTACTTTTGTTACCTAGAGGGCCTCTACCCGCTGCCACTGACCAGCGGGTCCAAGCCAGCGTGGCAGCGCACGTGGCAGCCCGCGTGGCCAGAGGAGAAAAATCCAGCAAAAAGGGGGCGGATGCGCCCGCGGGGGTTCGACCCCGGGACCTTCTGGCCCGCGCGCAAGGAACGCGCCAACTCGGCTGGCGATCGAATCGTGACAGGGTACAGGTGCGTGGGAGGATAACCTTCAGGTAAAAGAACTAACTGAATTCAGTTCGTTTCTGAACTTTCTTCCGTTTGCAGGTAACGAGTACTGCATCTCGATGCAGTCGCCGGAGCGAGGAACTAGCGAGGGCAGACGGCGGACGGCGGCCGGCCGCGGTGGCTCGCCGCCGCGTGCGGTGTGGTGCGCGTGCGCCCGAGGCAGGGAGAGAAGAGAGGAGGACGGGGTCGAGGACCTCACCTCGGGGGCGGACGGAGCAGGTCGGGCTGTTGCAGGGAGGCCGGCGGTGGAGAAGATCTTGACGGCGGCGGGGCTACGGCCAGCCTCCCGTCTCCGCTCCTTCACGAGATTCGAAGAGGAACTCAACACGGTTCCATTCCAAGGATCAGCTGCGCCTCGCGGTGACCAAGGGGAAGGGACGGTGACCGGGAACGGAGGTGGTTCGGTGAGCTCGCGGTGGTTCAGAGAAAGAAGTTCAGAGGGAAAGACAGGGGCTTGGGGGGAGAGGAAAGGAAGGTTGGCGGCGATGGAGGGTTAGGGCTAGGGTTGAGGGGCAGGAGGAGGTGCCGCGGTGTTTTTATGGAGGAGCAGGTTCAGTACGGCGCGAAATCGGGAGCTCCTGTAGGCGATCGACGACGGGGAGGAGCTCGTACGCTCTGACGTCAGAAAGGGAGGTGGAAGACAGCGACGTTGGGGAAGGTTATCGGGCCAAGAATAAAAAAAACGGGCTGGGCTGCTTGGGCCCTTAGCTGCTGCTGCTCTCCTCCCTGCTGTTTTTTATTTTTTATTTCTGCTACTGTTTTTTTTGTAGTTAAGCAAAAAGGAAACAAAACAAGATTTTGTTTACAGAAAGTTTGGAATAAAAAAAATAAGGTACATTTATTAGTGGAAAATGCAAACTTTTGGGTAGTTGTTGTTTTCAAAACTCTATTGTTTGCTTGCTATTTTAAAATTAACCAATTTAATTGAAAAATTACCATAATACTTAATATTGGAAAATAAAGCCATTCCCACTAGGGTTTCCCCTAGGGTTTTGGAAGGGTTTAAATAGGGAAAAAGTTTGGTGAGTTGTTATGGTTTCAAATAGGTACTGAATTTTTAAAGGTTGGTTTGAATTTGACATGACTTAGAAAATAATGATTGAAAAGGTTGATTGATTAAATTAAGCAACAATTTAAGAGTTGATCCAATATGAAACTAATTGGAAGCAATTGATGTTTTGGAATTGCAAATCTTTATTTGAGAGATTGTAACAGACAAGTGTGAAAACAAGATTGATTCATTATGAAAACAATGCAAACAGAAATAAATATGAGGATGATGATATGATGCATTGCATAAATTAAACAAATAAGTAAAAACAACTAAGGTTTTCATACTTGGATGTTACACATGGACATAATAGCATCAAGCCTATCACTCAAGGAAGAGGTTTCTTCAACATAATTTACCTTCTTACCTGGTAGAGATCTCTCAGTGTGCCATTCAGAATAATTTACCATCATATCCTCAAGAATCTTTGTTGCTGCCCCCAAAGTGATGGACATAAAGGTTCCTCCAGCAGCTGAATCCAGAAGAGTTCTTGAAGAAAAATTCAGACCTGCATAAAAGGTTTGGATGATCATCCAAGTAGTGAGTCCATGAGTAGGGCAATTCTTTACAAAAGATTTCATTATTTCCCAAGATTTAGCAACATGCTCAAGTTGCTTAAAATTCATAATTCTACTTCTTATAGATATAATCTTGGCAGGAGGATAATATTTTCCAATGAAAGCATCTTTATATTTAGTTCATGAATCAATACTATTTCTAGGAAAAGATAGCAACCATTCTTTAGCTCATCCTCTCAAATAGAAAGGAAACAATTTCAGTTTAATAATATCTCCATCTACATCTTTATATTTTTGCATCTCACAGAGTTCAACAAAATTATTAAGATGGGCAGTAGCATCATCAGTACTAACACTAGAAAATTGCTCTCTCGTAACAAGATTTAACAGGGCAGGCTTTATCTCATAAAAATCAGCAGTAGGAGCAGGTGGAGCAATAGGTGTGCTAATAAAATCATTTTTGTTTGTGCTAGTGAAGTCGCACAACTTAGTGTTCTCGGAAGTACTCATCTTAGCAAGATTAAAAACAGGATAAAAATAACAACTAGAATAAGAACTAATTTTTTGTGTTTTCGATAAAGAGAAGCAAACAAGACAATAAAGGGTGCATTGCATAGAAAAAAAATTCCTACGCGAGATAAACCCGAAGGGCCAAGATCTCATCTAGAAGATGAAAGGCAACAGAGAGAAAGAGTCTTTAGGAAAACATACCCTCGAAGACTTTAAGCGTTACGACATCAATCTTGTTGTTGGTGTAGTCGTACTCACACCGATCTCAAGACCGAGAAGATGTTCACCGCAATCCGGCAGAACCTCCGTGATCGGTCACATGTACAACTTGATGATGACCTCCGTTCCCTCGATCTAGCAGCGAAGCGGAAGTAGAGGATCCCCCGGAACTCCAGCAGCACGACAGCGTGGTGTGGTGAAGAATCCCATGGTCAGATGTTGTTTGCTGATGACCCACAAGTATAGGGTGTGTACCGTAGTACTTTCAATAAATAAGAGTGTCGAACCCAACGAGGAGTAGAAGGTATTGACAAGTAGTTTCGATGAAGACATAACTGTAAATACTGAATGATAAATTTGTAGGGGTTTTTGATATTGCAGATGAATAAAGTGTGAGTAAATAAAATGTCGTAATAATAATTGCAGAAAGTGGCCCAATCCTTTTTCTTCAGCAAAGGACAAGCCAGTGGGTTTACTTATGATTAACAAACGTTCTCGAGGACATACGGGAGGATTCTGTCAAGTGCTTTTGTTCCATGCCGCTGAATAATCTTAGGTTTTTTATAAGTGTTGTGTGGGTGAACCTATGCTAATGTACCGTCCCATCCAAGACTAATACATACTTGTGATTATACCCCTTGGAAGCATCCGCAACTACAAGAAAGTAATTATGAAATAAATCTAACCACAACTTTAAATTACGGGATCCTACGCTCCCTCGTGTAATGGTTTCCTAACGAGGGTTTAGGTTTTTGTCACTCCGGCAACCCCACAATTAGTAGCCAAATACACGATGTATTCCCCTAGGCCCATAAATGGTGAAGTATCATGTAGTCGACGTTCACATGACACCACTAGAAGAATAACACCACCAATTAAATATCAAACATTAAATATTACTCAACATTACTTCACTACTAACAACTTTACTTCTCCCATGTCCTCAAGAACAACACGAACTACTCACAAGACATCATGTGGATCATGATCAGAGGTGATTTAAATGAGGATAACAGTCTGGTCATAAAGTGCTAACACCGATAAATCTCACAAGCATCAACTACTAACAAATAATCCACACCGGGAGAGAGATCTAATGTAAAACAATGATAGGCCCCTAATTTTTATAGAGGGATGACGGTGGATGATGAGGGTGATGGTGCTGGTGGTGATGATGATGATGATGATGATGATGACGATCTTAATGATGCCCGGAGTGATGACGGTGACGATGGCGGTGATTTCCCCTCTCTAGAGAGGAATTTCCTCGGCAGATTTCTCCTCGCCAGAGAGCTTTTCTCTCTCGGGTGTTTTCCGCCCCGAGGCGGCGGCGGAATTATTCTTCGATGATGGTATGAGGCTTAGGGTTCCGTGGGGGTCAAGTACGTGAAATACGTTGACCAGAGGTGGGCAGGGTGGCCACACCACCTGGTGGCGCGGCCAGGGGCGCGCCACCTTATTGCATGGGCCCTTGGTGGCCCTCCTCTAGCTCCCTTTGTGGCTGGACTCCTTCTATGAACTTCTAAGACACCCCGGTGCCCCCCTTCTTCTTCTGATCTTTTGAAATATGGTATCTCGACGGTGCTTTTTCCATCAGATTTCTGGTCCCGGTGTTTATTCTCCAAAAATTATGAAACATGCAAAATAAGATAAAATAACATAAGGGATGCATCATAACATGAAATATATCGATGAATAACATAAAATTGTGATATAAAATAGTGATGCCAAATGGACGTATCAACTCCCCCCAATCTTAGACCTCGCTTGTCCCTAAGCGAAACTGAACTCAGTAAACATGACCACAGGTTTATGGTGTGAAGAGTCGATAAATAAAATACGGAAAAGAAGCATCACATTTATCTATGCACCAATCATTATAGACATCAACTTCCTCTCATATAACTTAACTTGAAACGAGTAATGGGAGTCACAAAAAAAGATGCAAAAGAGAGAATCAAATTTGGTGATTGCAAACTTCGTTCTTGGTCAGAGAACATTTAATGATATCATACTTATCTTAGGTGAAGTCTTTATAACAAGTCTTATATTGTAGAGCTTAACATGTTTAATTATAACAATCCCTTTACAGTGATTCATAGCTTTCAAAGTAATATTCATTCAGGTAATAAAGCATGTGCTAAACAAAGAAGGATAGAAAACATGATTGAATAAATCAACATATAGATGGTGAGATCACAACAACTCTAATTCTTGCTGGAGACAGAAAGGAATGGGTTTACTGACTCAACATAAATGTAAAATATAGGCCCTTCGCAAAGGGAAGCATCGATCACTCATGTGAGCTTTTATTTTAATAAACAGAGGTATAAAATGCATGACACTCCTCCCATCCATCTTACACAAACCATGGCTAACCGAATCCTCGGGTGCCTGCCAACAATCACAAACCATGGAGTGTCTAATTTTTAGAGGTGTATGCTAGTGTCAACGAATGGTAAACATAAAATACAGTACGTCACAAGCCAACTAGACTTCATAAGAGCGGCTCCCATATGAAGGACGCAACTGGTGTAGAAGGTCATCCCTCATTCTCTTTTGTTTACATGGTTATGCTTTGACTAATAAATCAGGGGCAAGAAAAGTGAAGAGAATTTTTGTATTAGTTTGGGGCTGGGCACCCCGCTGCTAGCTCTTCTAGCATTTGGATAAGCGGATGAATCCACTAGTCTAGCTGTTTGAATTCCAATCAACAAGTGAGATAAAGATTCTCTATTGACGTCCTCATGAGCAAAAACAGAACACAAAACAGGAGTAATTTGAAAGTTTTAAAGGTAGCACATGAGCAATTTACTCGGAGTGGCGGTGAAATACCACAAGTAGGAAGGTATGGTGGACACAAATGGCGAGGTTTTTGTTTAGGGTTTGGATGCATGAGTAGATTTCATACTCAGTATGTCGCGTTCCCACATTTAAATAATGAAAGAACATCTGTGTTATTGTGCTAGTCCCAAGATCAATTGCTAGCACCACAGTACAAGATGAAATATCATGCAATTGCATCAATTCTATATTATATCGCAAGATCCAGTCTTTACCAAGTAAGATTACAACTTGCATAGTCTTAGAAGACTAGCAGAAAATAAAGAATTACAGCGGAAAACATAGTACAACATTGAGCCCATCTTCTTCATGTGCCACAGGCAAAACATGTTGGCGATAGTCTCGAGATCTAAACGAAATCCTCACTCGTCTTCAAAATCATATGCAATATGGAATATGCAACCACAAGGGAGTCAATACAATTTAATGTATTGGCAAGTAAGATTATGGTGGATATAAATGGAAAAACTAATACTACATGCTTATTTGGCTGAGTGGAGTTTTGGCTAAATTTGCATAAAGCAAGTTTCCTCCTATCTCTTTTGTAAAACAACTTTACTTTTCAAGGGGTGGCATCATTGAACTGAAATCCAAGCAGCACAAATATTGTTCACTTGGTCAAAATTTTACTTATTGAAAATGGTGATGTGATTCTTCCATCCTTCCTTGTCCAGCTGCTCATAGTTGTCCATAACCGGGGACACGGCTAAGATCTTAGTTTGTTGAATCTGCAGAGCTTGTGCACTTTCACCTTCAGACTCAAATCAGCCCAAACATCCTATACACTCTGAGTGCATTAAGGAAAGGAGAAGATTGAGACGAGATCTTTCAGAAGCAAGAATTCAACCTAATGGCAAGACCCGTTCCACCTATAATTATGCTACATCTGCTTGTCAAGCCCAGGCTGAACCCTCGCAACTTAGTTAATCAAGACAGAGCCCATATGACTAAAGGCTGCACTGGAAGCAATCTAAACTTGGGGAACATCATAATCACTTTGTTCCTGGGTAGCATTCCTTCAAGTGAACTCCCCTCGAGGAGACACTCAACTTTTGACAGCCCCGCAATACCAATCCACCTAGGTGGTTCATTGAAGTTGTCACTTAGAATTTTCTCACAACATCAAGTAAAACAATTTCTGTAGCATGGGAAAGCATCAACTAAGTACCAAGGCTTCGAAATAACAAGGTATAAGGATGGCTACACACTAATAGGATATAGCATAGTATAATATAACTTAGTAAAACTTTTTATCATGCATACTACTCAAAATCAACTAATGCATATAGAAAATAATGAGTAGTTGAATGATGTGTTACTTGCCTTGTTGAAGTTGGTGAATTTATCACACTCTCTTCACAAAGGATCATTGCTCTCCATACAATCTACTCATTGAAAACACAATAACAAAATAAACAAACATGCTATCAAGCAAACATACAAGTGAAGAGATCATACAAAGCAATAGAATAGCCAAAGGAGTTTAACCTAGTTGTCTAGGACAAGGTCTAGGTTTGAGTTTAAAATATTCATTCTCTAATGGTCTCATACTTGTTAAGGAAATTCCAATGGTTTACTTAGGAAGTACTAGGTTGAGTTTGATGTGATCTAACTTTATTATAACCATATTTGTCAAGGAAGTTCCAAGAGTTCACTAAGGATGTTTAGGTTGAGTTGGTAGTAACCAAAATTATTGAAAACATATTTATCTAAGAAGTTCCAAGAGTTCACCAAGGTGATCTCACTATTTCAGCTAAAGTATCACATCATAAAGTGTAACACTTAGTTGTTTTCATCAAAACATTTGGGTACTCTAAGTTAGTCTTTGCAGTTTGGTTTAGGGTAGGTCTAGGTTCAACTAACTTCTTAACAATAGAGAAAGCAAGATAAAGTCTTGGGATTTTCTATTTGGGTCAATGGTTGGGCAAAAACAACTTGTTATTCTTCAACTTGTATGGATTGCTCCAAGTCTTAACATGGTTGACTTCTTGAAGATCATCTCCATGCTTCTATTGTAGTCTTGTTTCCTTGGATGGATTCTTCTCTTGGTCTTGATAGATTCTTCATGGGTTTTACTTCACTAGTTGGTTTGGGTATGGAATGGGCACAAATACCACTAAGTCAATTTGAAAGAAAATGGGAGAAGGATAGAAAGAGAGAGGAAGATGTCTTCTTCTTCATTTCTTCATTCATTTGTACTTCATTGAGTTTTCTTCTAGTTTTTGTGAATTCCAATTCCCTTACTTCAAATTCTTCAATGATCTTCTTTGTAGCTCTTCATGTTGCCACTAAGTTGAAGATGAAGTTTTCTTCTGGTGCTTGAGTCTTGATCTCCAATTTGCTATCTTGATGATTTCTTGAAGCATGAAAGGGGAGTGGAGAAGTAGATATAAAACTAAAGTTGTACTATATGTGATTGACACATTCTAAGGACTTGGCTTGGCTCCAAATAGACAGAACATCAAGGAATAACAGTTGAAAACAAATCCTAGACATGGTGAAAATGGATGTATCACTATGTTTTTGGTCAAAAACACATGGCCATGGTCCAAGAGTGTCCAAAATGGTTGGGCAAGGTTATTTCTGGTTCAAAGTTATCAAATGGAGCAATTTTGCAAAAGGAACTATATTGAAAATATTTATAGAATTAAATATATGTCAAAAATACTCAAATATACTAATTAATTCTAAATTAAATTTTAATTTTATCAACAATTATTTTGGGAAAGAGGATATGAAATTGCACATCCTAAGGTTTCCAAATATATTTTATTTGCAATTTTTGGATTTGTAGAATTTGAATTATGCCAAATTTCATCAAACAAGCATATTTGAATTTGAACAATTTTAAGTTTTTCAAATTTGAACTTGGCCAGTGCCAAAAGTTTCTAAATGTCAAGGGATTTTCAAAAAGTTCAAGATTGCTAAATTTGGCCTTATGGATCAAAAGTTATGATGGTTCAAAGGTGCAGGGGTTTTTCTGCAAAGTTGACAATTAATTCAGCGGGAGAAAATTCAAATAAAGGCTAGGCCACGTGGAAGCTCCTGACTGGTTGCTTGTGCTGACTGGACCGCTGGCGTGGCGTGCTGACTAAGCGCTAAGGTGGATAAGTGATTCAATCTGGGCCGCTGGATCTGGATCTAACGGCAATGTACCCCTTCTCTTAAGTGATTAGATCTCGTGCGTAGGTCCTAGATCTAGCGGCCAGAAATAAAAGAGAGAGAGGAGGGGGTTCTCACCGGACCTAGGTCGCCAGAAATGGTGGCTGCGGTGGCGCTGCTCACCGGAAAACGACGATGGCGGGGCTCCGGTTGTCCTCAGGCTCAACGGAGGCAACGCGGAGACTCTGCGCGACACGGTGGAGAAGATGGTGGCGGTGGTTGTCTCTATCGCTTCGCGGGTTGGTGGTGCGGTACGGAAGGAGGTGCTCTGGCTCCGGTGACCTTGCAGACGAACACGGCGGCGTCGATTCTCTGCACCAAAAAAAATTCTAAGCACATCAGCGCATGTGCCCAGAAGAGAAGATTCGAAAGGGACAGAAGAGGGTGGTGGAGACGGGATACGGTGCCCGGGATCGACGATGCACGGCGGCAGGCAGATGGTCTCCGACGAGGAATTTCCATGGCGTGAGGGCATGATTAGAAGAGGTGGGAGAGGGGAAATGGAGAGGGTCTCCGTGGCTTCTTATGGAGGTGCTCGGGGCAAGGATTAATGCTATCAATCGCTGGCAATCAATCGGCGAAAATTTCGCCCGAAACGGACGCAGTGGCGTTTCTTAGATTGAAGACGGCGATGACGTTAGCGCGTGGTCATCAATGACATCAGTTCGGGTCCCGCGCGTCAGCCGCAGTGAGAGAGAGAGGGGCTAGGGCGGGCTGTTGCGTTGTTGGGCCGCTGCTGGGCTCTTTGGCACTGCACGTGCGCGGGAAATAAGATGGCATGGAGATGGGCTGGCCCGGGCTGCTAGCCTATTTCTTTTATTATTATTATTCTTTTCTTTTTCTGTTTTCTCTTTTCTGATTAAGCAAAAGATTAATAACTTATGTTTTACAAACCCAATTATACTCATTTAAATTTCTAAAAACTTGTAATATTAACATCTTTCAGACCATAACATTTTTGTAAACAATTCAACATGTTTTTATTTTTATATTTTGAAAATTAAATAATTCCTTAATAGTGATTCAATGAAACTTTTAATTTAGAAAATTATAAAATTAGTCAAATAAAATTTAAGAGACATTTTACATGTCATATATTATTTTTGGAAAGACATTTTTAAACCTTTTTCACATTTATAATTTTAGGATATGAAGGATTTACTAATGGTAACTTAATGGTATTTAATTAGTTCATATCAATTAATTAATATTGTTGATCAACAAAATTCAGAATGAAACCACAAGTCATAATATTTTTTTCAAAACCCTCTTTTATGTTATTATCAAGCAATGCATTTTATTTTTCACACCTTTATGTTTGAAACCTGAAATAACAACTAAAAGTTATTATTAACAATTTTATTCTCATCAAATACTTTTGAGGCCTAGAACTTTATTTAGGGTTATAAATCTTTGATTCTTCTTGCCATAAAATATCTTCAAAGTAATGGTGGAGTTGTAAACATTTTAGGTAAAGGTTTGTTAATAAAAAGATATTCCCTTTATATAAAGAATCTTATTTTTTTGAATAAGGTTTTAGGGTTTAAGGAACACAGGCATAACTAGATTTCCAATTCCAATAAACTTGGTATAGGACCTAATATTTGATTTGTGTTTGCATTTTATTTGTTTTTGGTGACTTGTATTGATATGAAAACAAAAAGTTTCAAATTTTTGTGATTTTTGTATTTTCCAAAAATCAGGGATGTTACAAAGTACAGGGTTTTTTGGCTAGCAAGGCTGGGTAGAAAGCATAAGAGTTGAGGGAAAACAAACAAATATACATATGATGAAACCAATCATGCAATCTTCATTGAAAGCCCAAGCGATCTTAACTTGTGAATACTAAGTTTATGAGCTAACATGCAAATTCCTCTTTCTTATGCTAGTATCTCAAATTATTATTTCTACTGACCCAAGCTAAGTTTGCCAAAACCAACTAGATTAACTTGATGATCTCCAGAGTGATACTAAATACTAACAGCAAGCTTAACATATGACAGAAATTGAAAACTAAAATAATGTGTGCAGAAAGTAAATGATGAAACTTTTCATTAATATTTCAAACCGGCAACTCACACCAACGGATATAACGATAACCAACTAAGGAGAGATACTTCCATACTGCAAACCATCCTATATGATAATTTCTCTACTCATGATATGACTCTACAGAAAAAGTAAGAAGATGAAACATAGTTATGTGATACCGCGGCACTGCCCCCAAACTTGGAACAAGCCGAGGGGATGCCAAAACCAATGATGATTTATTTCTTCGGTGGTGGTGGTGAATCTTTCTCATCCTCGGTCTTCCAAGGTAAAGGCTCTCCATCCAAAAAATGATGTCCTGGTCTCCAACATCCTGAAATTAGCAGCAGAGCTTATATGTTTAAACCTGTTTTCATACTCACAAGTTCTGGTTCTGCACATCATAGAGTTGTGCTTGCAAATCATTGGTGGTCTTGGTGAGTGAGAAAATCTCCTCCCAAAGCTTCAAATTCTCCCACTTGTATTCAACGATCTGTTCTGTCTTTATCTTGTGGATGATCTCAACTTCACGCTCCGCCATCTTCTTGTACCTAAAAACTTGTTTCTCCAGTTCTTCCATCCTAGCTTCCAGCCTGCCTTCTCCTTTAGGGCCCCAAACATCTTCAATCTGCACCTTCTCGTCCTTGAGCAGCAATTCCTTGGGATGCATATTCAACTCGTCATGTACGGGTTGACGACGTTCTCAAAGAAACTGTCTTTGGGAGATCCAGGAAAGGCCATTGTTGCTCTAGATCTGAAGATGTAATCTGGCAAAAACAACTCAAAACAGAAACACGACTAGAAAACGATATATGGACCTCGGGGGTCCGAGGGATTATATAGCAAAAAGTTTCATAATGAAAGGAAAGTCCAGGTCGAAAACGAGTCGGAGAGGGGCTCCGGGGCGCCCACACCATAGGCTGGCACGGCCAAGGGTGGGCCTGCGCCATCCCATGGTGTGGAGCCTCCGGGCTCCGCCTCTGCCTCGTTTTCGGCTCATAATTTTTCATATTGTCCAAAAACAGCAAAAATAAAAGTTGGAAGATGTTTCACGAACGTTTTCTTACCAAAACTGATACTTATTCAAAAACTGACTCTGCAGTTTCTGAAAAATGCTTCTTAATAAATTCCTCCAGGATCATGGCTCAAATATAATCAACGTTTTCATTATAAGGATCTCCAGAAATATAATGCTTGATTCTTTGGCCATTCACCACTTGTGAAGTGTTGTCTTCAAGGGAAACAATTTTAATTGCCCCCGAACGATATACCTCTTCGATAACAAAAGGTCCTTCCCATCTCGAGAGTAATTTTCCTGCAAAAGATCTGAGACGAGACCTATACAATAGCACTTTCTCACCAACACGAAATTCTCTTTTAATAATTCTCTTATCGTGACACCTTTTAAGTTTCTCTTTAAAGAGCTTAGCATTTTCATATGCTTCACTCCTCTATTCATCTAAGGAACTTAAGTCAAGCAACCTTTTCTCACCAGCAAGTTTAAAATCTCTATTTAGGTCTTTCACTGCCCAATAAGCTTTGTGTTCTAATTCTAGGGGCAAGTGACAAGCTTTTCCATAAACCATTTTATAAGGATACATTCCCATGGGATTTTTATAAGCAGCTCTATAGGCCCACAAAGCATCATTTAATTTCTGAGTCCAATTTTTCTAGATTTGTTAACATTCTTTTGCAAGATAGATTTGATTTCTCTATTTGATAATTCTACTTGCCCACTAGTTTGACGATGATAGAGTGAGGCAATTCTATGATTAACATCATATTTAGCAAGAGTCTTTCTAAAACCACCATGAATAAAATGAGAGCCCCCATCAGTCATAAGATATCTATGCATACCAAATCTAGGGAAAATAATGTCTTTAATCATTTTTAATGAGGTTTCACCATCATCACTTTTAGTAGGTATAGCTTCTACCCATTTAGTAACATAATCAACAGCAACAAGAATATGAGTGTAGCCTTGTGAGGGAGGGAAAGGACCCATAAAGTCAAAACCCCAACAATCAAACGGTTCAATAACAAGAGAATAATTCATAGGCATTTCATTACGTCTAGAAATATTTCCAACCCTTTGACATTGATCACAAGATAAAATAAACTTTCTAGCATCCTTAAAGAGAGTAGGCCAATAAAAATCTGATTGTAGAACCTTATGTGCAGTTCTATCTCCAGCGTTTAGGAACACATCTTCGCATAATACCATCAACACCTTCTTTATATAAGTGTGGGTCATCCCAAAAATAATGCCTCAAATCATAGAAGAATTTTCTTCTTTGCTGAGCTGTAAAGGTAGGAGGCAAATACTTGGAAACAATAAAGTTAGCATAATCAGCATACCATGGACTCTCTTGAGAGCTCACTTTTATTGCAGCTAACTGTTCATTAGGAAAACTATCATTAACAGGAATAGGGTCATCAAGGATATTTTCTAATCTAGACAAATTATCAGCAACAGGATTTTCAGCACCCTTCCTATCCACAATATGTAAATCAAAATCTTGTAAAAGAAGCACCCATCTAATAAGCCTAGGCTTAGCATCTTTCTTTTCCATAAGGTACTTAATAGCAGCATGATCAGTATGAATAGTAACTTTAGAATCAACAATATACTGCCTAAATTTATCACAAGCAAAAACTACAACTAGGAACTCTTTCTGAGTGGTAGCATAATTCTTTTGAGCAGCATCAAGAGCTTTACTAGCATAATGAATAACATTTGACTTCTTATCTATACGGTGTCCAAGAACAGCACCTACAGCATAATCACTAGCATCACACATAATTTCAAATGGTAAATTCCAAACAGGCGGTTGAACAATAGGGGCAGATATTAAAGCCTTCTTTAAAATTTCAAAAGCTTCTTTACAATTTTATCAAAAACAAAAGGTACATCCTTTTGAAGAAGATTAGTAATAGCCTTTGATATTTTAGGTAAATCTTTAATAAACCTTCTATAGAAACCAGCATGACCAAGAATACTACGAATACCTTTGACATCCCTAGGGCAGGGCATTTTCTCAATAGCTTCAACTTTAGCTCTACCAACTTCAATACCTCTTTCAGAGATTTTATGTCCAAGAACAATTCCTTCATTAACCATAAAGTGGCATTTCTCCCAATTAAGAACAAGATTAGTCTCCTCACATCTCTGCAAAACTTTATCAAGATTTTGCAAACAATTATCAAAGGAAGTTCCATAGACGGAGAAATCATCCATGAAGACTTCCACAATTTCTTCACAAAAACCATGAAAGATAGCAGACATGAAAAGTAGCAGGAGCATTACATAAACCAAAAGGCATACATCTATAAGCATAGGTTCCATAAGGACAGGTAAAAGTTGTTTTCTCTTGATCAAGCTTTCTAACCGCAATTTGAGAGAACCCAGAATAACCATCAAGAAAGCAGAAATGAGTTTTCTTAGACAACCTCTTTAACATTTGATCAATAAAAGTCAAAGGATAATGATCTTTCTTAGTAACTTTGTTGACCTTCCTAAATTCAATGCACATCCTATAACCAACTACTACTCTTTGAGGAATAAGTTCATTATTTTCATTTGGCACAACAGTTATCCCTCCTTTCTTAGGGACATAATGCACAGGACTAACCCATCTACTATCAGCAGTAGGATAAATAATACCAACATCAAGGAGTTTCAATAGCTCATTTCTTACGACATCGTTCATCTTAGGATTTAAACGGCGTTGATGTTCAACAACTGGCTTTGCATCAGGTTCAATATTAATAGCATGCTGACATATAGCAGGAGACATCCCCTTCAAATCATCAAGAGTATAACCAATAGCACCTCTATGTTTCCTCAGTATTCCCAATAATCTCTACTCCTCTTCACCATAAAGTTTAGAACTAATAATAACAGGATATACTTTCTTATCATCAATATGAGCATATTTAAGATTGTCAGGCAAAGGCTTTAAATCAAAAATAGGATCCTCCTTGGCTGGTAATGTGGTACCCAAGTCTTCCATCGGTAAATTATGTTTCAGCATCGCTGGACGATGTAGGAAAATCTCGTCAATTTCATTCCTTTCTTCCATAAAGACATCACTTTCGTGGTCTTCCATGTATTGCTACAAAGGATTGTTAGGAGCAAGAGCAATAGCAGCCAATTGTTCAACTCTATAATTCTCATTAGGTAATTCAGCTTCATAAGGTGCTTTAATAAATTTGGAAAAATTAAATTCATAAGATTCTCCATCAAACATTGTAAGGATTTTCTCCTTTTTACAATCTATAACAGCACCACAAGTGTTTAAGAAAGGTCTACCAAATATAATAGGACAAGTATCACTAGCAGAAGTGCCTAGTACTAGAAAATCAGTAGGATATTTAGTTTTACCACATGAGACCTCCACATCTCTAACAATACCAATCGGAGAAATAATTTCCTTATTAGCAAGTTGAATAACCACATAAATGTCTTCAAGTTAACAAGAACCAATTTCATGCATGATTTCTTTATAAAGCTCATAAGGAATGGCACTCGAACTATGTAACATCCAAGTATGAAAACTACCTAGTGTTTCTGTTCCTTGTTTAATTTATGCAATGCATCATGGCATCATCCTCATTTTACTTCTGTTGTGCATTGTTTTCTTAATGAATCAACCTTTGTTTTCACACTTGTCTGTTACAATCTTTTCAAATAAAGAATTGCAAAACAAAACCTTTCCTTGCTTCCAAATAATTCATTAAGTTTCACTTATTAAATTGATGCTTTAAATCAATCAACCAATTCAATCAATAATTCCCAAATCATCTTTTAAATTAAAACCAAGTTTCAAATCAGTACTCTTTTGAAACCATAAAAATTCACCACACAATTGCACTCTTTAAATCCTTCTAAAAACCCTAGGGGTAACCCTATTCAAATGCATGTTTGCATAAGGGTTTATTAATACTAAAATTCCTCCAAATTGGATTCAAATACAAACCTCTTTTTAAATATCAAATTTTTGAAATCAAACCTTGGAATATGGTTTCTAATTACCTAAATAGCTTAACTAAATTTTGCTGGAATTTTTCTTAAATAAAACCTTATCAAATTCTTCCAAAAGCAAAACTACAAAAAAAAAAATAACAGAAAAATAAAAAGCAGCTAACCAGCCGCGTGCAGCAGCAGATAGCCAGCCCAGAGCCCATCTATTCATCCTTGCGCGCGACCCAGCCCGTTCTACTCCCCGCGTACCGCTTCGAGATGCGTGCGGGTCTTCTTTTTGAGGTACGGCAGGCCATCGACAGGCTCCACCGCACCCCGACGCGACTCCGGCAGCCAGGAGAGCACCGCGACCCCCTATAAGAAGCCCCCTAGCCCCTGGCAGGTGCCCTAGCTGCTAGGGTTCCTCCTCCACCTCGTGTCCGCCGCCGATTCCTCCTCCTTCGCCGGATTTTTTCTCTCTGCCACCACCTCACCCGACGACCACCGCCTGAATCCGCCATCGCCGCCGTAGCCATGCAGCTTCCACCTCCTGTCTGAGCATGGGAACGAAACCCCCTCGGTCTCCGCTCGCTTTTGAACACCGCCGCCAAGCACGCCGTTGACCAGAACCTCGCCGCCGTCCTCGTTCCCTCTGCGGCAGACCACCGCCGTCCCCGAGAACGTCTTCTCCAGGCCGCTGCTTCCCACGACAACGGTGGTGAGCCCACCTTCTCTCCCTCCTCCCTGTCTTCCTTCTGCACCATCTCGCACGCATCCACTACGGCCTCACCGGCGCAGCACAACGGGGTTCCTCGCCGGCGTTCGTATTTCTGACGGTAGTTTCAGACAGCGAGTGCAAACGAGATTCAGTTAAACGTTTCACTCTTTACCTTGGCTGCGCGTATGTTTCTGACAAGCAACGCTCACCACCGCAGTGGTTACACTGCCTCCCTCGCTCGCCCAGCTCCCGGGTTCGAGTCCCGCGGAGGGGAATAAACCCCAACCTTTTTTGCAAACCAGCGCAGGGTGCAGTGGCCCACCCGTCAGCCGCGTTGGCTGCCACGCGTGCGCGCTTCCGCCACGCTGGCCACGGCCCCACGGGTCAGTGGCTGGGGTTAGACCCCGTGGCTGTAACAAAACAATTAAAACATTTTCTGTTTTGTTTTCTAATTCTTTAAACTGGCAGAATAAAACATTAACATAAAAAATCAATAACTTTTAAACCATAAGTCTAATAAATAAAACTTGTATATGTTTTCTGTTCAAAATTTCATAAACTTTCCAATTATTCCATTTGTGTTCTGTTTTGAGTTTTCAAAATACATTTAAAATTCAAATTTGAATAATTCAAATGCAATTTGTAATAATTCATAAGTAATTCACACTATTTCCAAATAGGGCAAATAAAATATGTTTTTCACACCATTTTGAATATCCTATTCAAATATAAAATTTGTTTCATTGTTTGAATAATTTAAATTGCCTAAATAATTTAATACTTGTTTAATTCAATTAAATTTGATAAAATCATAACTTGCTTAATATAAAGTATTTTTGAACATGCAAATTATGTTTTCAAACCATCAAAGTGTGAACTTTTCAAATGTGAATTTGAATTTATGTTTTGAACAAATAAAATTCAAATAATATTCAAACTTGTTTTAAATTCAATTAAAACTTGTTTAATATTGTTTAATTCATAAATTCATCCTAATTCAAATTTCAAAATGTGAAACATGTAATCCAACTAAAATCTGATGTTCTTTTCAAATATAAATTTTGCTAATTGTTTTGCACACTTTAAATTGGTGAAAACAATAATTGTATGTGTGGCATGTTTAAGTAACCAAAATTTTCCAAACTTAATAAATAAGTTCTAAACTTGTTTTATTCCTTTTCCTTTGCATCTATCATTGTTATTTATTGTTATCTGTTGATATCTTGTCATCATCATCATGCATGCATCATGATAACAACTATCACATAATAAACAATTGTAAATCATCTGTTCCACTTATTTCAATGGATCCTTTTCCATATGCAACCCTTGCATATGGGTCCATTTAATTTGTGCTATCATGTTAGTCAGTTTATTTTGATGCACCTATTAATTTGTCATGCATCATCTTGATTGTGCACAATGCCATGGCAATGATTGTTTACATTCCTGTTGTGTTTGTTTGCTTCTTCTCGAATAGACGACGACGTTGAGGCAGACGACCCTTACAGCACCCCTTCTGAGGATCTAGCTCAGTACCCGGCTGTTGAGTTTGCAGGCAAGTTATCACTCACATGAACCATTGTGTTCCTTTCAACCCTGGTTACCGATACTTTCCGTTGTCTATACTTGCTAGCCTTAGTGGTAGATGTTTCTGTTACGAACCTATCACATGAATCCTTTAACCCTGATATTGCCTCACCACCCCTCCTACAACCCTGTTGATTGAGCCAGTGTCTTACTAGCATGCTTAGGTTGTTTTGCTCGAGTCTGTTACCCGTTACTTTCAGTTACTATCTTTATTATGTTCTGGGGCTCGATGTTTAATCAATCAATCAATCATGCTAATGTTATTACTGTTAATAATAATTTGATGATAAGGCACCGGCAGGAGGCCCTGTGTGGTTTTGAGGCCTGCTAGTGTCGACCCTAATAGGAAAAGGGTCTTGTCTACTGATCCATGATGAGCGCACTACCCGCATGTGGGAAGCGAGTATGGGCGCCCCCCTCAATTTGATTCGATTCGCATCTCGTCCAAATCATCTCATTTAGTTCGTACTTTCTATTTGCCGCATGCATGTTTTTGCGAGCCCAGCGCAGGGTGGAACTTTTGTAGTCGGCATATAGGGGGACACGTTCTTAGAGTGCTATGAGGGTCCATTTTCTTCTGGGCTCGATTAGCCGTGCGCCCAAGGTGCTTTGGGCTTGATGCGGAGAAGAGTTGAGTTGTGTTGAGTGCCCCGCTTGGTGGGAGGCATCCCATCTGGCGGGTTATTCATACGTGTACGGCCAAATTGGTGCAACCCTGCAGGGATAATCTTCTCGAGAAGCCGTGTTTTCCGCGGTTATGGATTACTTGGTGAAAGTACTGGCTAACAAGTACTCAGGACAACTTAAACCTAATGATTCATAATCTCACACCCCATGATTACAATTTGACTAGTAATAGGATTATTGTCACAATAACTTGTTACATCTTTAATCCAACTGTGTGAGTTATCCTCGGATTGCTTCTTTGGATAAGGGGCGAGATCCAGGATGGGTTTGTTTGAAGTTATCTTTCAGTTGGTTACAACCCTCGATCTTATCCCCTTTCTGATAGTTGGAAATGATAGAATCTCTATAGTTGGTTAGCGCAGCCAGTTGCAGCATCTTATTTACCCCCTTCTTCCGTTGATCCCAAGTCATCTGTGCTTGTGTTGTCGGGCTATACTTTGGTGAACTGTGAGTCTTGCTTGCCAGTACTTGGATGTACTGACCCCGTTGGGGCTGTGGTTTACGCAGACTACGACTACGGCTACGATGACCACCAGGATGGCTACTTCGTGGAGTTTGACGAGACTGCAGACGAGTAGTTAGCTGGACCAGGGCTGGATCCAGGACCTACGTGGATGGGCTTCGTCTTCTTTATTTTCTCCGGCTTCTTAAGCCTGTTGGATTTGTCTGTACCCAGACACTTTTGATTGCTTCCGCTGATGTAATGAATGCTATGTTGGGACATGTGTCCTCTGGATGTTTGTATTTGCTATCTCTGCCTTAGTGAAGGCCATTTGCAACCTTATTTCAATCTTTTGTGTCTTAGAGATAAGTTGTGATCATCATTCGTTCAAAGCTGTTGACGTACAGTGCGTGATTGATATGAAGTACGTCGACAGTAGTGCCTATGACTTCTAGTGGATAGTTTACATCGACGGTGGAATAGCAGGGCTTGTGTTGTCGCGCATAAGAGCAGGCCTACCAGGAAGCTGGGACGTGGGAGCAGTTATGCCCCATAATCCAAGCACCTGCTATCCAGTTCGTACGATGAGTATCCCTTAGAAGCCAGGGTGCGACAAACTAGCACCAATATCACACAAACCATAATAGCAATGATCACCTATCCTAACAGATAGCACAGGAACACTAGGTTTCCTAGATTTACTAGGATGAGAGACAATATTAGAAGCATCTTCACAAAATATAATGTGTCCCTCTTCTAAATTTTCAGAAACAAGGTCCTTTACTATTGCTACTGTAGGATCTACAGTTATTTGTTCCTCGGGTTCTACAGGTTTCCTTGCACTTTTATTAACCACACTAGCTAACATAGAATGTTCTTTTACCTTAGCAGGGAAATGCATTTTCTCAATATAAGGTTCAGGCACAATAGAATCACCGGTATGAACTTCTATATCTCTAGCAGGAACACGATTAACAGTATCTTTATAAGGTGCATGGTACTTGTCCCATTCCTTTTTAGGAACATCAATATAAGAAGCAAAAGCCTTATATAAGTTTGCAGCAACTTGAGAATCAAGACCATAAACAATACTAACGTTATAAAAATCATCGGATGACATAAAAGTTTTAATTCATT
This sequence comes from Alopecurus myosuroides, assembly GCA_028641055.1. Lineage (NCBI taxonomy): Eukaryota > Viridiplantae > Streptophyta > Magnoliopsida > Poales > Poaceae > Alopecurus > Alopecurus myosuroides. The sequence goes on from CM054062.1 coordinate 106,068,404, forward strand.
CATAATCATAATTTATACCTGACTTTCTAACTTTGTCATTCTCCCATCCTTCAGTGTTTTCTTGAATACGGTCAAGAAGATCCCATTTAGCTTCACGTGTAAATGATCCAGAACAGGAAGAATCCAATAAATCCTTATCATGAAGAGGAAGCCTTGCATAGAAATTATTAATAACAATATTACTGGGGAGCTCATGAATGGGGAATTTGAGCATTAGTAACTTCAATCTCCCCCATGCTTGGGAAATACTCTCTCCGTCATGAGGCCAAAAAATTATATATATAATTCTGATCTTTATGAATTTCACCGGGTGGATAGAATTTAGAGTAAAAGAGAGGCACAATTTCCTCCCATCCAATAGTCTGGCTATTTTTCAGCAGTCTAAACCATTCAGCGGCTCGACCTATCAATGATATAGAGAATAATTTCCTCTTCACTTGGCCCATTTTTATACCTGCACACTTGAACAACTCACACAATTCATGTAAAAAGAGAAAATGGTCACCAGGATGGACAGTTCTATCACCTGAATATCAGTTATTCCTAACATGTTTAACAATCTTTATAGGTATTTTTTAAGGATCCAAATCATCATGCAGTGGGTCACTTACTACCCTAGTAGTGGCAGCAGTGCCCGCAAATAAGGACTCAAAAGGAGATCCAAACATAGTGTAATAAAGCAGTACACAGTAATAAAAACATCACTTACATCAGAAGCTTCCTTTATCAATTCCACTTCCCAATAGCGCTTCACTCCCCGGCAACGGCACCAGAAAATAGTCTTGATGACCCACAAGTATAGGGGGTGTATCGTAGTACTTTCGATAAATAAGAGTGTCGAACCCAGCGAGGAGCAGAAGGTGTTGACAAGCAGTTTCAATGAAGAAATAACTGTAATACTGAAAGATAAATTTGTAGGGGTTTTTGATATTGCAAATAAATAAAGTGCGAGTAAATAAAATGCAGTAATAATAATTGCAGCAAGTGGCCCAATCCTTTCTTCCGCAAAGGACAAGCTGGTGGGTTTACTTATGATTAACAAACGTTCTCGAGGACAGACGCGAGGTTTCTGTCAAGTGCTTTTATTCCATGCCGCTGAATAATCTTAGGTGTTTTGATAAGTGTTGTGTGGGTGAACCTATGCTAATGTACCGTCCCATCCAAGACTAATACATACTTGTGATTATACTCCTTGCAAGCATCCGCAACTACAAGAAATTAATTAAGAAATAAATCTAAACACAGCTTTATACTCCGGGATCCTAGGCTCCCTCATGTAATGGTGTCCTAACGGGGGTTTAGGATCTGTCACTCCCGCAACCCCACAATTAGTAGCCAAATACACGATGCATTCCCCTAGGCCCATAAATGGTGAATTATCATGTAGTCGACATTCGCATGACACCACTAGAAGAATAACACCACAACTTAAATATCAAACATTAAATATTACTCAACATTACTTCACTACTAACAACTTGGCTTCTCCCATGTCCTCAAGAACAACACGAACTACTCACAAGACATCATATGGATCATGATCAGAGGTGATATAAATGAGGATAACAATCTGGTCATAAAGTGCAAACACCAGTAAATCTCACAGACATCAACTACTAACAAGTAATCCACACCGGGAGAGAGATCTAATGTAAAACAACGATACAGCAGGATGACGGTGGATGATGAGGGTGATGGTGCTGGTGCTGGTGGTGATGATGACGATCTTGATGATGCCCGGAGTGATGACGGTGACGATGGCGGTGATTTCCCCTCTCCACAGAGGAACTTCCCCGGCAGATTTCTCCCTGTAGAGAGATTTTCTCTCTTGGGTGTTTCCAGCCCCGAGGCGGCGAAGGAATAATTCTTCGATGATGGTATGAGTCTTAGGGTTCCCTGGGGGTCAAGTATGGGAAAGATCTCGACCAGAGGTGGGCCAGGGTGGCCACACCACCTGGTGGCACGACCGGGGGGTGCCGCCTTATGGTGTGGGCCCCTGGTGGCCCCCCTCTGGCTCCCCTTCTGGCTAGACTCCTCCTCTTGAAATTCTATGAGACCCCCGGTGTCCCCCTTCTTCTTCTGATCTTCTGAAATATGGTATCTCGACGGTGCTTTTTCCATCAGATTTCTGGTCCCGGTGTTTATTCTCCAAAAATTATGAAACTTGCAAAATAAGATAAAATAACATAAGGGATGCATCATAACATGAAATATATCGATGAATAACAGAAAATTATGATATAAAATAATGATGCAAAATGGACATATCACTTGTAGAGTTTGACGAGGGAGTGGTTGCTTCTTGATAGCTTTGAATCCCCGACAACGATGCCAGCAATTCTTTGATGCAAACGTTGATGGTGAGTTGGGAACCCCAAGAGGAGGGTGTGATGATAGCAGCAGTAAGAATTTCCCTCAGTTAAGAACCAAGGTTATCAATCCAGTAGGAGAAATCGGATCTTCGGAAGGTTGATGCCACTGACGGTGGTGATGGAGCCCCACCGGTGTCAGCAACAACAAGGAGCCTGCACACAACACAACCAAAATACTTTGTCCCAACGGTATAGTGAGGTTGTCAATCTCACCGGTCTTGCAGAAAACAAAGATTAGACATATAGTGTGTAAAATAGTGTATGCTTGCAGTAAGTAAAGAAAGCAGGAAATTTCAGTGGTTTGTTTAACAGTGTAGGAAAATGGACCGGGGTTCATAGGTTCACTAGTGGTATCTCTCCATAAAAGATAGCATGCTGGGTGAACAAATTACAGCTAGGCAATTGACAAATAGAGGTTGCACCATAGTGCACATTCATGACATGATGACTAATATGATATTTATTGCGGGCATTACAGCAATATACATCGACCGTAATCCAACTGCATCTATGACTAATAATCCACCCTCGGGTTATCATCTGAACCCCCTTAGGTATTAAGTTGTAAGCAACAGATAATCGCATTAAGCAATGTGTGTGATGTAAGCAATGATTGTGCACGCGGGCACTCACACCGCTGTTTTCTCCCTAGTGGCAACATCACATCCTCCCCCGTCACGTTTCTGTCACTCGAGCACAGGCGAAAAGGAGGCATGAACCCAACTATCGAGCATAAATACTCCCTCTTGGAGTCACTAGCAACTACTTGGCTAGAGCAACCACTAGAAACGGAAAGCATGCAAGATCACAAATAAAATATGCAATAAAGACTATAATCAACTTGGCATAAGTTCAATATTCATCGGATCCCAGCAAACACATCACATAGAGTTACATAAAAACAATCTCGATCATGTTAGGCAGCTCACGAGATCTAAACATTGAGGCATAGGAGGAGAATACAACCGTCTAGCTACTGCTATAAACCTGTAGTCCAAGGATGAACTACTCACGCATCACTCCGGAGGTAGGCATGGTGATGAAGAGGCCTCCAGTGATGATCTCATCTCTGGCAGGGTGCCGGGAGACAGCTTCAGAACCCCCCTGATCTAGGGTTGACGACGACGGCGGCTACAGAACTTTTCGCGGATTATTGATTAGGTGCCTAGGGTTTTCCTTCGGAGGGGAATAAATAGGCGAAAGGGCAAAGGCGATGGAGCCTTGGGGGGCCCACACCACCCCCGGCGTGGCCAAGGGGGGCGCGCCACCCTATGGGGTGGGCCCCCTGAGGCCCCTCTCCGGGTCTCTCTGGGACTCCGTGGATCCTTCGGGAATTCTAAGACTTCCGGGCTTCGAATTTTCCAATTTCGAGAATATTTCCAAAACAATTTTTTGAATCTAAAAACAGCAGAAAACAGGGAACTAGCTCTTTGGCATCTTGTCAATAGGTTAGTCCGGAAAATCGATAAAAATGACATAAAGAAGGGAGAAAACATGTAGCAATTGGCATAATATTATCATGTAGCATCAGAAATTATAGATATGTTGGAGACATATCAAGCATCCCCAAGCTTAGTTCCTAGTCGTCCTCGAGTAGGTAAATGATAAAACAGAATAATTTCTGAGGTGACATGCTACTAACATAAACTTGATCATAAAAATGTAAAAGCATATGTAAGCTGAGATCATAGAACTTTAACACAAACATGATAAATGGAACTTTAATAATAAAACATAGCAAAGAAAGATATATGTTTGTTTCAAGTATAGAGAAAGCATGGCAAAGTGTTATTTCGCTAGTCCTTAAGTGTGGGGCAAAACATAAATGCCAGGACACCTTCAAAGTTCATGAGGAAGAATAGAGCAGATAATTTGAGAACAAACAATACCACATCATGAATCAATTAATAATGTTTCTGGGACAAATGCACATAAAACTCAGAATGGCAAAAATGCTCTCTCAACCGTGCATAAAGTTAGAAGATGGAGACTCAACATAAAAGTAAAAGAAAGTCCCTTCGTAGAGGGAAGCAGGGATCACTCATGTGCTAGAGATTTTTATTTTATTAAACAGAGGTATTAAAATTTTGACACTCATCCCATCCATCTTTCACAAACCATGGCTAACCGAATCCTCGGGTGCCTGCCAACAATCACATACCATGGAGGAGTGTCTAAATTTTGGGAGATGTATGCTAATGTCAACGAATGGTAAACAGAAAACACAGTACGTCACAATCCAACTAGATTTCACAAGCGCAGCTCCCATATGAAGGACGCAACTGGTGTATAAGGTCATCCCTCTTTCTCTTTTGTTTACACAATTATGCTTTGACTGATAAATCAGGGGCAAAAATAGTGAAAACATTTTGTGTGTATTAGTTTGGGGCTGGGCACCCCGCTGCCAGCTCTTCTATCATTTGGATAAGCGGATGAAGCCACTAGTCCAGGGTGTGAAATCCAATCAACAAGTGAGATAGATATTATCTATTTACGTCCTCATGAGCAAAAACAGGAACATAAAGCAGGAGTAATTTTGAAGGTTTTAAAGGTAACACATGAGCAATTTACTTGGAGTGGTAGTTAAATACCACATGTAGGTAGGTATGGTGGACACAATGGGAAAACTTGGTTTTAGGGAGTTGGATGCACGAGTAGAGCTCATACTCAGTACACGTGGAGGCTAGCAAAAGACTGGGAGCGACAAATGAAGAGAGCATAAGAGCCATAATCATGCATAGCGACATAAACATCATTAATTAAAGCATAAGAGGTATCACAAGTTCAAAAACTAAATGATCATAGAGTCTATTAGTGACTGGTTCATAGTCATAAACATGGTGTGAGCATGCGCCAAGTCAACCAAATAAAACATTCAAAAGAGAATACCATAAATTTATGCTTTAATATGACAAGAACAACTCATGAAACTTTCAATGGCACCTTAAACACTCTCAGCTTTTTGAGGCTAATCATTCTACTCAATAACCACAAGGCTTTAAAACTAAAATAACATCTAGCATGATATGAAAAAGTTCTAGCCACAGTCTATACAAGCTTTTACTTGCACCACTAAAAATTCTACTTCAAGCAATAGTTTCTTTTCCCAACAAGCACCATACAAGATATGTTTTAACAAAAATACTCTTCATGATACAGCAAGAAAACATGAGATCACTCACATAACACTACTAAAACTAACAGCTCTTAGATAAGAGATGCATGCAAAACAGGAGCTAAATAAATGCAGCAGCGAGACAAAGATTAAGAATACAAAGTATTCCCATGAAAAAGCGGAGCGTGTCACTCTCCAAAAGAATGCTGGGGTCCAACCAAGCTTAATGCAAAACTAAAAACAAACTGAAAGCAAAAATAAAAGACGCTCCAAGTAAAGCACATAATATGTGATTGAATAAAAATATAGTTTCACTAGAAGTGACTTGATAATTTGTTGATAAAGAAGGGGATGCCTTGGGAATCCCCAAGCTTAGACGCTTGAGTCTTCTTGGAATTTTCTGGGATGTACCACCGTGGCATACCCAAGCTTAGGCTTTTCACTCTTCTTGATCACATCATACCATCCTCTTCTCTTGACCCTTGAAAACTTCCTTCACATCAAACTTCTCACAATCTTCATTAGCAACGTTAGTGCAATCGAAATAATAAACTCACATGGTTCAGTTTCAACACAAACCTAACACTCAAAAAAACATTAGCTACTGTCACAACTTATTTTAAAACTCCTTTTCTCAAACGAACACCAAAACAAAAAGATTAAGATCCAAATGCAATTATTGGCAGAAATCTGTGAAAAACAGGACATCAGGTAAAGATGATTTTTCTCAAAAGTCTTCTGTTGCTCAAATCAAAAAGTGTTAAACTAAGAAAAGTTGCGTATATAGCCCAGGATTACGCACAAAAAAACTCACGTCATTTTGAATTTTCTGTGATTTTATACGAATTTAAGAGTGGACAACAGAAATCTGTTTCCTGCGCAAAAATCCGAAATATAGTCTCAACTTTCCACTAGAGGCTTTACTTGGCTCAACAAAGACAAAGAAAAGATACAGCGGGGTTGCTAAGAAAATAGACAACACGCAGGTGCAAAAAAAAAATACAACGGAAAACGGGTTGAAAACGGAGAAATAAAACGGGTTGTCTCCCGGTAACGCTTTTCTTTAACGCCTTTCAGCTAGGCATAGAAAGCAACTCAAGTATTTTCAAGTGAAGCATTCAAATCAATACCAAGAACTTTCCTTTTACTCCTCTTACCCTTCTGCTTGGGTTTGGGGAATTTGTGGCCACAACCTGATGCGAAGGCAAAATTTAACGTACCTTTCCCCACATCTATTACTGCCCCCAGGAGTTTCAGCAAGGACCTTCCAAGTGTAATTTGTCCTTCTCCTACACATTCAATAACAAGATAATCAGTGGATATTGTCCTTCCCATATTTTTGTAAACACTCCCTCAGCTATCCAAATGGTCAAAACAGCGGTATAATCGATAAGAGGTATTTCTTCTCCCCCTTCAGAAAGTTTCCAAAGATTCAAAGACTTATAAATATTTTTAGGCATAAGACAAAATTCAGTCATCATGTCGCAATGAGCATGAAAAGTTTCACCATTTATAACAACTTTTACTGTAGGGATCCACATTGAAGATTCAAAGTTTATTGGAACATAATCATAATAAGCATGAATTTGGTTATAGGCTTCTTTTAAACAGGATATATTTGTCTCAAGAGTATTTAATCTAGCCTGAAAGCTCACAAGGGATGAATCAAATTTACTAGTTGAGCTAGAAGTTGCAATCAACTTTTTAATGGCATTAAGAGCTTGATCCCCATCACAACGCAGGAAGTCTCCTCCTACTACAGAGTCTAAAGCATATCTATAGCAAAGAACAAGACCAAAGTAAAACTACTAAGAAATAAATTCAGGGTCATCATGGGTTCAGTTTTACTATAAGAATCAAAAATCCTAGACCAAGCTTCCTTTAAACTCTCCTCACTCCCTTGCTTGAAAGTGAAGATTGTTTCTTCCGGTGACATAGTGACAGGAACAAAACTAGACATAAAAGCAAGCAAATAAATAACAGCTATGAAGTAAACTATTTTTTTTGTGTTTTTGATATAAAGAAGCAAAAAAAACAAGACAATAAACAAAATAAAGAGGTTGAGAGTGAGATACTCCCCTTGCCAGAAGACTTCTTTCTCCTCGTCAACGGCGCCAGAAATTCTTGTTGCTTGCAGAGTTTGACGAGGGAGTGGTTGCTTCTTGATGGCTTTGAATCCCCGGCAACGATGCCAGAAATTATTTGATGCAAACGTTGATGGTGCGTTGGAACCCCAAGAGAAGGGTGTGATGAGTGCAGCGGTAAGAATTTCCCTCAGTTAAGAACCAAGGTTATCAATCCAGTAGGAGAAAGAGGATCTTCGGAAGGTTGATGCCACTGACGATGGTGATGGAGCCTCACCGGTGTCAGCAACAACGCAGAGCCTACACACAACACAACCAAAATACTTTGTCCCAGTGGTACAGTGAGGTTGTCAATCTCACCGGTCTTGCTGAAAACAAAGATTATACGTATAGTGTGGAAAATAGTGTATGCTTGCAATAAGTAAAGAAAGTAGGAAATTGTAGTGGTTTGTTTAACAGTGTAGGAATATGGAACGGGGTTCATAGGTTCACTAGTGGTGTCTCGCCATAAAAGATAGCATGTTGTTTACGCAGACTACGACTACGGCTACGATGACCACCAGGATGGCTACTTCGTGGAGTTTGACGAGACTGCAGACGAGTAGTTAGCTGGACCAGGGCTGGATCCAGGACCTACGTGGATGGGCTTCGTCTTCTTTATTTTCTCCGGCTTCTTAAGCCTGTTGGATTTGTCTGTACCCAGACACTTTTGATTGCTTCCGCTGATGTAATGAATGCTATGTTGGGACATGTGTCCTCTGGATGTTTGTATTTGCTATCTCTGCCTTAGTGAAGGCCATTTGCAACCTTATTTCAATCTTTTGTGTCTTAGAGATAAGTTGTGATCATCATTCGTTCAAAGCTGTTGACGTACAGTGCGTGATTGATATGAAGTACGTCGACAGTAGTGCCTATGACTTCTAGTGGATAGTTTACATCGACGGTGGAATAGCAGGGCTTGTGTTGTCGCGCATAAGCGCAGGCCTACCAGGAAGCTGGGACGTGGGAGCAGTTATGCCCCATAATCCAAGCACCTGCTATCCAGTTCGTACGATGAGTATCCCTTAGAAGCCAGGGTGCGACAAATGGTATCAGAGCCTGTCTGCCTGTAGGATCCCTTTTTACTGGTCGCAGTTGAGTCTAGAAACTATTTTTTAGCTATATAGGGAAAATGAAACGTGAGAGTAGGAATTCTGCCATTTTTCTTCTTTCCCCACCCACCCACCCTTTTCTGGTAAGGAAGTGCAACGATGTTTTCTGTTCTCACCTAAACTTTCAAGTTAGGATTTCACGTGTTTTGGGTTCTCCGTAGTACCTCAGGACTTTTGGTCTCGTTTTCCCGATGTTGCTTCGATATCATGTTCTTTTCAACATCCTTATCGTCCGTTGAACCTTGTTGTTGTTTTCCACTTCAATTCTTCTACCGGAGTCTAATCAAAACTTCCCCGATCATCTGCAGATGGATCTCAGGTTCTACCCGCAGGTGGTTCGGATGACTCGCTGTGAGAGCACCGCCGGTTATCCGGAGATGCTGAGAGACATGGTTACCTATCTGGGGTACCATTGGCCACCGGAGTACCAGGTCTACGAGTAGCAGCGAGAGTTTGACCAGACCTGCTACCGGGCTATCGTCTACATTCTGTCGGATGATGGCAGGAGCATTGCCCACCGCTACGAGGCAGTAGGTTCCACAGTGGATATGGCCGTGCAGCAGGCAGCGTACGTGAGTCTCACCGTCCTCCGTGCTGACTACTGGGGGTTTGATGATACCATCTATCGTCACATTCCCCGTGGTTACATCACGGCAGCGGGAGTTCACTTCACCCTCCACAGCAACCTGGATACCTACGAGTCTGATAGCTCCAGACTGCACACCACTGCCCAGTTCGTGAGGCACAGTGACGCAGTTGCTTCCACACTTTCTCAGGAGTTAGCCTCAGTCAGGGAGCAGCTCTATCTAGCTTTGACTCGTCTGGCGACGTACACCACAGACTTTGTTGGAGACGAGCGCTTTGCGCGTTTCCAGCAGACACTGGGTTTTCCTCTGCCAGATGCTGGAGGTTACGAGCCGATCAGAGGTCCACTTCTCGACCTCGGAGCTGGTTACACAGGGATTCCCCGCTATGGAGCACAGGGACACGACGCTTTCTACTTCACCACACCGAGAGTTGCTCTCAGAGCAGTTCCTATCTACAGGGATCGTCGTGATACCTACTTCCGTGGGGTTCCTCCTCACCGTATCTCTCGTCGTACTACTCACCGCCGTCCTGCGTGATGAGCATGGGAGTACCGATGTATCCGTTCCTAGCTATGTTTAGTTATCCTTGTAATTCGAACCATGTATTGGTCTGTTGGATATTCTGATGTATTTGAACATGTGATGATGTACCTGTTGGTTATCTATTCATGTGTCGGAATAATCTATCTTTCGGTTACCAAGTCTATCATTTTCTGTTGTTGTGCTAAAATGCATTTCTGTTCAGGATGCCTCCAACCAGGAACAACCCGCCTCCGCCACCACCAATGGGGGAACCGTTAGCTCAGATGACCCAAGTGGTGACACAGATGGCCCAGATCCAGGCTAACCAGCACCACAACCAGAATGCTCCTCGAGTCAGCATTAAGGAGTTTCTGAGCGTGGGGCCAAGAGCTTTCGTGGCAACACGTGAGCCTCTGGATGCGGATGACTGGATCAGGGAGATCAACAGGGCTCTGGAGATAGCACATGTTGCTGAGGAAGATAAGGTCAAGTATGCCACCTACCTACTGAAGGGTCAGGCAGCTACTTGGTGGGAGAACTACCAGACCATGAGAGCTGGCTTTCCTATCACCTGCGGATGTTTCAAGGATGCCTTCCTGAAGCACCACATCCCAGATGGTCTCATGGAAAGGATGCGTGAGGAATTCTGCTCTCTCAGACAGGGCAAGCTGGACGTTCTCGGCTACCAGAACGATTTCAATCGTCTCGCTCGGTACGCTGGTGACGAAGTGTCCACTGAAGCCAAGAAGATGGCAAGATTCCGCCGAGGTTTTAACCCGGAACTGAAGTACGCTCTCACCAACATCAAGTGCAAGGACTTCGTGGAGCTCGTGAACACCGCGCTCAATGAGGAGAATGGGCGCAAGGCGTTCGAAGAGTCGCGCAAGCACTCGCGTGAGGGTGGTTCCTCCTCCAACATGACCACCCCTCCGCAGAAGCGCCGCATCTGGGTGCCAAATGGTGCTGTCACTCGGGCTCCAAATGCCCAAGCTTCTCCAGGCTTTGGTCCCCGCCCACCCAACCCATCTCAGATGCAGGGTCAGAGGATTCCAATGGGGCAGCCAAGGCCAGGTCCTTCTCGTGTCGTCACTTGCTACAAGTGAAAGGATACTGGACACTATGCTGATAAGTGCACTCAGAAGCAGCTACCCCTACCTCCTCGCCCCAACACCAACCAGGCAATGGTTCGTGCTCCCCCGGCTAAAGCCTTCAACTCCAACAACAGGCCTGTCGGGAGGAACGCGAGGGTGAACCATATCAAGGCCGACAAAGCTGAGGAAGCTGCTGACGTCGTTCTCGGTATATTACCCGTAAACTCTATTCCAGCTAAAGTGTTGTTTGATACTGGAGCATCGCATTCCTTTGTGTCAAAGATTTTTGCAAAAGCATACAACCTAGTTCTGGTTCCGCTAAGCAATCAAATGACTGTTCACTCTCCGGGACCGCAAATGTTGACTTCCAAGATAAGAATGGACAATCAGATCCTAATTGGAGGTCGCATATTCCTTGCTTCACTCATGTTGCTGGGAAATTCTGACATTGATGTCATTCTGGGTATGGATTGGTTGAAGACCCACAAAGCTAAAATTGACTGTGCTCAAAAGTCAATAACTCTCTCCCACACTTCAGGCCAGATAGTCTATTCTCCATATGGATCAAGTTCTGTTCAGCTGTTCAACCTCGATGCCAAACCCCTTCCTGCAATTGAAAATGTTCCGGTGGTTTGTGAATTCCCTGACGTCTTTCCAGAAGAGTTGCCAGGGATGCCTCCGGACAGAGCAGTTGAGTTCGTGATCGAGCTTGAGCCAGGTACTGCTCCAATCTCTAAGCATCCATACAAGATAGCTCCTCCTGAACTGAAATTGTTGAAGGAGCAAATCGATATGTACATGGACAAAGGTTACATTCAGCCTAGTTCCTCCGCTTGGGGTTGCCCAACTCTATTTGTTGCCAAGAAGGATCAAACAAAAAGACTCGTGGTGGACTATCGTCCTCTCAACGAGAAAACTATCAAGAACAAGTATCCACTTCCTCGTATCGATGATCTTTTTGATCAACTTGCTGGAGCCTCAATATTCTCAAAGTTGGAATTGAGGATGGGTTACCATCAGATAAAGATCAGAAAGGAAGATATTCCTAAGATAGCTTTCACCACTCGTTACGGTCTATATGAATACACCGTCATGTCCTTTGGTCTCACCAATGCACCGGCAACGTTCTCAAGACTCATGAATTCTGTCTTCCATGAATACCTCGACAAGTTCGATGTGGTATATCTTGATGACATTCTAGTCTACTCCAAATCCGAGGAAGAGCATGGAGAACACCTTCGTCTCACTCTCATGAAACTTCGCGAGCATCGTCTATATGCCAAGTTCTCCAAATGTGAGTTCTGGATTCCAGAAGTTGCATATCTTGGTCATATCATCTCTGCCAAGGGCATAGCCATTGATCCTGAAAAGGTTAAGGCAATTGTTGACTGGAAACCCCCTAAGACGGTGAAGCAAGTCAGAAGTTTTCTTGGCTTGGCTAGCTATTGCCGTCGTTTCGTCCAAAACTTTTCTAAGATTGCCAAACCTCTCACTGATCTCACAAAGAAGGACAAAAAGTTCGTTTGGACTCCACAATGTGATGAGAGTTTCAACCTCCTGAAGACTAAACTCACTTCCACCCCAGTTCTGGTTGGCCCAGATACTACCAAACCTTTCCAAATATTCTGTGATGCATCTCTCCAAGGCCTAGGAGCAGTTCTTATGCAAGAACGTCAAGTTGTGGCTTATGCTTCACGTCAGTTGAACCCACATGAGCAAAACTATCCCACTCATGATCTTGAACTTGCAGCAGTTGTGTTTGCCCTCAAGAAATGGAGACAATACTTGTTGGGTAACAAAACTGAAATCTTTTCCGATCATAAGAGTCTGAAATACATCTTCACTCAGCCAGATCTGAACCTCAGGCAAAGGAGATGGATTGAGAAGATTAAAGACTTTGATCTCACCATTTCTTACACTCCAGGCAAGGCTAATGTTATGGCCGATGCTCTCAGTCGCAAATCCTATTGCAATAATCTCATGATCATGGAAAGCCAACCTCCACTTCATGAAGAATTCCAGAAGCTGAACCTTGGTCTTTTCCCTGAAGGATACCTTGCTAGCTTGACAGCCAGTCCAACTCTCGAGGACAAGATTCGTTCTGAACAACTTCGTGATAATGAAATCAAGAAGATTGTAGAGCACATCAAGGAGGGCAATGATAAATTCAAGTCCTTCACAATTGATGACAAGGGAACTCTGTTCTTCGAAGGACGCATTGCAGTTCCTCAGATTCAAAGTCTCAAGGATATCATTCTCAAGGAGGCTCATGAAACTCCTCTATCTATCCACCCTGGAAGTACAAAGATGTACCAGGATCTCAAGACTCTGTATTGGTGGCCTGGCATGAAACGTGAAATTGCTCAATACGTTTTTGAATGCGACGTTTGTCAACGTGTTAAGGCAGTCCATCAGAAAACAGCCGGTCTACTCCAACCTCTAAAAATTCCTGAGTGGAAGTGGGACATGATTGAAATGGACTTTGTTACTGGGTTTCCAAAGTCCAGGAAGGGCAACGATGCAATCTTCGTTGTTATTGATCGTCTCACTAAGGTCGCTCACTTCTATGCTGTAAAGGAAACTATCTCAGCTAGCCAGTTAGCAGAGCTCTACACAGCAAAGGTTGTTCCCCTTCATGGTGTTCCATTGGAAATTAGCTCAGACCGTGGAAGTATCTTCACTTCTCATTTCTGGAAAAGTTTTCAAGAAGCATTGGGCACCAAACTTCTGTTCAGCACAGCTTATCACCCTCAGTCTCAGGGGCAAGTCGAAAGAGTCAATCAGATTCTCGAGGATATGCTCAGAGCATGTGGTCTCTCCTTTGGCATGAAATGGGAGGATTGCCTTCCATATGCTGAATTCTCCTACAACAACAGCTACCAGGCAAGCCTAGGCATGGCACCATTTGAGGCACTGTATGGTCGCAGATGCAGGAGTCCAATCAATTGGTCTGGAGCTGGTGAACGTTCACTCTTAGGCCCTGACATTGTTAAGGAAGCCGAGGAGAAAGTTCGTATCATTCGTGACAATCTCAGGATTGCTCAGTCTCGTCAGAAGAGCTATTATGATAGCAAGCACAGGGATATGGTCTATGCACCTGGTGATAAGGCATATCTCCGTGTAACTCCACTCAGAGGCACTCATCGTTTCGGTGTGAAAGGAAAGCTTGCACCAAGATACATTGGTCCTTTCAACATTCTCTCGAGGCGTGCAGAAAATGCTTATCGTCTTGAACTTCCAGAAAACCTATCCAAGGTGCACGATGTGTTCCACGTGTCACAACTCAAGAAGTGTTTCAAAGATCCAGATCGTGTAGTTGATCATGATTCCATTGAACTGCAAGATGATCTATCTTATGAGGAGCACCCTATTCGTATTCTCGATGAGACCGAGCGTAAGACTCGCAACAAGAGCACCAAGTTCTTGAAAGTCCAATGGTCGCATCATTCTGATAAAGAGGCAACGTGGGAGACCGAAGAGGATCTTCGCAAGAAGTATCCGGACCTGTTCATTTCTCAGTAGGGAATCTCGGGGCGCGATTCCTTCAAGGGGGGGCGTTTTGTAACATCCAAGTATGAAAACTACCTAGTGTTTCTGTTCCTTGTTTAATTTATGCAATGCATCATGGCATCATCCTCATTTTACTTCTGTTGTGCATTGTTTTCTTAATGAATCAACCTTTGTTTTCACACTTGTCTGTTACAATCTTTTCAAATAAAGAATTGCAAAACAAAACCTTTCCTTGCTTCCAAATAATTCATTAAGTTTCACTTATTAAATTGATGCTTTAAATCAATCAACCAATTCAATCAATAATTCCCAAATCATCTTTTAAATTAAAACCAAGTTTCAAATCAGTACTCTTTTGAAACCATAAAAATTCACCACACAATTGCACTCTTTAAATCCTTCTAAAAACCCTAGGGGTAACCCTATTCAAATGCATGTTTGCATAAGGGTTTATTAATACTAAAATTCCTCCAAATTGGATTCAAATACAAACCTCTTTTTAAATATCAAATTTTTGAAATCAAACCTTGGAATATGGTTTCTAATTACCTAAATAGCTTAACTAAATTTTGCTGGAATTTTTCTTAAATAAAACCTTATCAAATTCTTCCAAAAGCAAAACTACAAAAAAAAAATAACAGAAAAATAAAAAGCAGCTAACCAGCCGCGCGCAGCAGCAGATAGCCAGCCCAGAGCCCATCTATGCATCCTTGCGCGCGACCCAGCCCGCTCTACTCCCCGCGTACCGCTTCGAGATGCGTGCGGGTCTTCTTTTTGAGGTACGGCAGGCCATCGACAGGCGCCACCGCACCCCGCCGCGACTCCGGCAGCCAGGAGAGCACCGCGACCCCCTATAAGAAGCCCCCTAGCCCCTGGCAGGTGCCCTAGCTGCTAGGGTTCCTCCTCCACCTCGTGTCCGCCGCCGATTCCTCCTCCTTCGCCGGATTTTTTCTCTCTGCCACCACCTCACCCGACGACCACCGCCTGAATCCGCCATCGCCGCCGTAGCCATGCAGCTTCCACCTCCTGTCTGAGCGTGGGAACGAAACCCCCTTGGTCTCCGCTCGCTTTTGAACACCGCCGCCAAGCACGCCGTTGACCAGAACCTCGCCGCCGTCCTCGTTCCCTCCGCGGCAGACCACCGCCGTCCCCGAGAACGTCTTCTCCAGGCCGCTGCTTCCCACAACAACGGTGGTGAGCCCACCTTCTCTCCCTCCTCCCTGTCTTCCTTCTGCACCATCTCGCACGCATCCACTACGGCCTCACCGGCGCAGCACAACGGGGTTCCTCGCCGGCGTTCGTATTTCTGACGGTAGTTTCAGACAGCGAGTGCAAACGAGATTCAGTTAAACGTTTCACTCTTTACCTTGGTTGCGCGTATGTTTCTGACAAGCAACGCTCACCACCACAGTGGTTACACTGCCTCCCTCGCTCGCCCAGCTCCCGGGTTCGAGTCCCGCGGAGGGGAATAAACCCCAACCTTTTTTGCAAACCAGCGCAGGGTGCAGTGGCCCACCCGTCAGCCGCGTTGGCTGCCACGCGTGCGCGCTTCCGCCACGCTGGCCACGGCCCCACGGGTCAGTGGCTGGGGTTAGACCCCGTGGCTGTAACAAAACAATTAAAACATTTTCTGTTTTGTTTTCTAATTCTTTAAACTGGCAGAATAAAACATTAACTTAAAAAATCAATAACTTTTAAA